>OX465277.1:89106425-90478925 GCA_949987645.1 Tachina grossa
GTTGTATTTTTTCGTTACTTTTTGGCCAAATATTTGCCAAGTCTGACCGCACTCTAAGTACTCTGTAGCAAACAAAAAAAAAATCAAGAGAATATACGATACATTCATTTAACACTTCTTTAGTTATGTATTAAACACATTCACCACAGCAGGCTACACGAATGCTAGGCGACAAATGCTGCCGCTAGCAGTAGCAGTATTGCCATTTTCAAATATTTTGCATTTATGAAAATTAATTACTCTTTTAAAATGTACTTATTTCACGTAGAAGTAAAAAAATTAATTAATTTATTCTTAACATCAATTTTTGGATATTGTTTCTGTTAAATAATATGAAATAATTGCACAAAGTCATTCATTCAACATTTTGTATTATACTAGCAACACTGAATTTTCTCATTGTAGCCAAAGAAATTGAAATTAGTTTAATTGGACTACAACGACAAAATCAGCATAGACAACAACCTGTCGCCCTGTTGCCTTACTGTCTTCAAAAGAATCATTCTCATATAAACATGTGTATTCTATCCTTGACATTTTGTAGTCGGTAGCTTGCTGTGGTGAATGTGTTTAATGCATTACTTTTAAATACTTTCTATGTATTTGTTTTTACATATTGTTGGCCTGAATAAACATTTGCTATGATTTCTAAACTAGTAAAAATGAATAGCATGAATCAAAAGTATCTTAAAGTAGAAATAGGGTCAGATGGGTTAAATATTTCGCGACTATAATATAATAAATAATGTTATTGTTTAAGCCCAAACAGTAGTAATACATATTAAGATGAACAAGTGTCTTTGTACTGACTTTTAATTATCATATTTATTTGCTTTATGTTGGCTTTAATACTCGTAAGATGACATTCAGAAGTGAAATGCTTTTTGCTGGCTGCAAAAATTTCTTTAAATATTTGCTGATGCTGAGAGCATTTTAAGGTAATGAAAGCAAAATATTGTAAAATGTTTAAATTGAATTGAAAAAAAATTACAAAAATTTTGAACGGGCTAACCAAATTGTGAATACTTACTGCCATTTCCACTATGTCGAAAGAAAAACTCTGCGAAAGAAACCTAGTCGCTCTTAATCTAATTCTAATACGTTTTCATTCCACTATGTCGCCAGCTTTCTTTCGCTTGTGATTACGTATGTCATTTTTTTTTTTGTTTTACGTATTTATAAATTAAAGTAGTGCCAATTTGTATATTCCAAGTTGAACATATTCAACTCCTGCACAAAATCCACGCTTCTCTATGGTTGCGAATCCTGGAATGCAACTTCCAAAGACCTTACTTAACTCACTCCAAGTTTTTATAAATCGTTGTTTGCGAAGAATATTAAAAATATTTTGGCCAGTTACTATATCTAATGTAAGATTATGGAACGAAACCGGTTAGAATCCCATAAATGTTGAAATATTGAAAAGAAAATGGCAATGGATAGGGCACACTTTGCGAAAGCACAGTGACGATATCACAAGGAACGCTATAGAATGGAACCCACAAGGTAGCCGAAAAAGATTCAGACCATCACACACCTGGCGTCGCCAAATCGAGCTCGAAGCTGCCAGACAAAACAAAAGCTGGAACGAAATAAAAACTTTGGCATCGGAAAAATCAAAAATTAATAGCCATGGGCCTGTGGCAAAAATTAAAAAAAAAATATACTTAATAGTAACAAACCAAAAAAGTCTGTCTTAAGTAGAACAAAAATAAGCAAATTAACTAACATGTGCATAATTAGTAAAGAACAAACGACAATGGTAAGACTGTTGTAAACATAGAGATGGTAAAATTGAGCTTTCATTACAAAAAAGCTTTCAGCAAATTGAAATAAGATGAATCAAAACAATTCACACATTCCATTTGCAATAATGCTAAGTATATAAAGCAGAAATCTACATCTATTGACATCACACACAGTGGACCAAACACAAAAGAACGCTGATGATGAAGGTTTAGTGGCCTTCGGAAACGGCTGGCTGTTCCGTTCCACTATGTATTGTAAGAATATTTACAACTAACTTTGGTGTTATTTGTTCATTAATAATTATCACATGTAATTTGGCTTAAAAAGCAATACGAACCTTAGCCCGTTCAAATCACAAATATAGAAACAAATGGAGTTCGAATAATAATTAAAATTAACCAAAATGGAACCAATTTGTTATGGCCCTATGCTCCTGATAGGAACTACGGGAATTAATATATATATATATATATATATATATATATATATAATTTGTATATTTCAAGTATTTTTAGCGATTTTTTAAAACTGACTAGCATTTACATGAAATTAAATACAACCATATTGAACAACGAAAAAGAATTCAACAAAATAGTCGCAAAGCGACAGCATGTTATTACTGTTTTGCTTTACAACTATATTTGTTTTGTTTAATATGTGCGAGTACTTTTTACAATGACCATAAAACAATAATCAAAACAAAAGTGTTCAATAATATATTGATGAATATTTTATGACTTGTCTCTACAAATAAAAAATAAATTGAAGAAATGTGAATTAAAAAAAAAATAATAATATGATAAAATAATAATTTTACCAACTTTATTGAATTCTTTGCAAATAAATTTTACTACACGAAAGCAAAATAGCAAGTGAGTGATTTTGACATAGTGTTCGTTTTGTTGACGACTCACTCGATTTAGTGGTACGAAAATCTGTATGAAAACACTTACGTTTTCTTGCGACTTGTCGTTCGAGTCAAAGTTCGTACATAAGTAAGATAGTGAAATGGAAATCAGTTTTCTTTGCTTAGAATGCGAATGAAGACCTTCTTTCGAAATAGTGGAAGAGAGGCAGTTAGTAATTCCTTAAAAACACTCCTGCTTGCAAAATGCTAGTGAAAATATTACAAGTTTAGGGTATATGGTACACTTGGCAATATCAAGCAACAAATCATATCAATAATATTGTTACGAAAATGGCCGTCGACAAGGTAAAGCAGCATTACACAAAAATATTCCAACAGGGTTAATGTAAGTGTTACGCGAAAATATTCCTACAGGGTCAATGTAACGAATAATCTAAAATAGTAGCAAACAACTAAATAAGCATGCGTAATACGCAAACAAGTCAGTCAGTTAGTTAGTTGCAGTTGTGCGTTAGTTGCGAACAAGTCAGTTGATAATTAAGTTGTGAGTTAATAATAGTCTGCGATACAGTAGTGAGTTGATAGTTAAGAGCAGTCTGTGCTTTACAACACGTGAGTTGGGAAAAGGAGAAACTATAGGACAGTCTATAGTGACAGCAAAGTCTGTCGTGGAATTGAGATGATTGTGGAGTCTATTGCGTCGACTGGAGTAAAGGGAACAGCGCAGCGAATAGACGTGTGTAAGGGTGTAAGTAAGACCAGTGAGTCTTTATTGGTGTATCAACTGTGATACACCAGACACGGCAGAGTGAGTGCCGTGTGTGACGAGCAGCAGACAAAGGGGTATTGGTTTATCAACTGTGAGTGACGGCAGAGTGAGTCTCGTAAGTAACGAGCAGCAGACAAAGAGGTGTCACGTGAATACTTGCGCAGCCAGCTAAGTAAGAGACGTGCGTAAACTACAACGAGGAAGGCGTAGTGGTAACCAGTTGTGAATATTTGTGTGTAATTCAGTAGTTTAAGTTGTATTAGTGTATTTAAGCTCTTGATTAATTTAGTTTAAGCGAATTTGTAAATAAAACTTGTATCATTCTTAACCCTAATTACTGCACTCGTATCTTGTATTTATGTGCAAATCTTCGGGTCCACGGAAAAGCTTTTTTATAGAGAGAAAAAAGTAACAATATTGTAAAGGATACATTTTTCAAAACCCGTTTTTTCACATATTAAAGTTAACATTAATCTCTTGCATTATTTAAACATCAAATCATCCAAATTAACATTGTATCTGGTTTTTGAAGTCATGGAAATATAACTATATACGTACACCACTACGTGATGTCTCCCAGTTTTGGCCCAAGTCAAGCACTTTTTTTATTGGTCCCCAAAGATTTGGGGCCTCGGTGTAATTTTTGCATTTTCTCAGGTATCATATCTTGTCAAAAGGAACAAAAAATGTGAACACATAAAAAAGTGCATGAGTTGGGGCAAAACTGGGAGACACGGGTCTTTTTTTTTTTTTTTTGATCTTTTATCACGTAGTGGTGTCTGTATATGATTATATTTTTTCGTGTTGCACTGTGTTATACATCTTATCACCATCAAACTATCAAACTACAATTTCAAAGAGTCAGCTAGTGGAAGAACTTTGTAAGTAATTCACAAAATGATACGAAAGGAATTGTCGAAAGTAATTGATACGAGTAAATGTAACAGAGGTTAGAAAGAAATATTATCAAATCATTTTTCAAATAGACGATTTTTCGCGTTTTGGCGAATTTTTTCGGTTTTTTGCGATTTTTCAATTTGGCAGCTTTTTTCATTTTGGCGATTTTTTCGTTTGGCCTTTTTCGCGTTTTGGCGATTTCTTTCGGCTTTCGGCGTTTTTTCAATTTGTCGATTTTTTGTTTTCATTTTGCCGATTTTTTTCAATTTGGCGATGTTTTTTCATTTGGGCGATTTTTTAGTTTTGATGCTTTTCCCGCGTTTTGGCGATTTTTTCAGTTTTTGGCGTTTTTTTTTAATTTGGCGATTTTTTCATTTTGTCGATTTTTTCGGTTTTGCCAATTTATTTTAGTGTTAAAAATTTTTTTAATTTGGTGCTTTTTTCGTTTTAGCGATTTTTTTTTGGTTTTTTGCGATTTTTTTTTGGTTTAGCGATTTTATAATTTTTGGATTTTTTTGTTTTACCGTTTTTCAAAATTTCTAGAGTTTGCCTCTTATGATTTCCAAGATATAGCAAGTTGTCAAAATTACATAGTCAAAATTGCATTAACTGATAGAACACCCTTTAATTTAAATTTTTTAAATTTTGGTGTTAATTTTAGTAGTCTGTATGAAAATGCACTAATTTTACAAATTTCAAGTGACAATATACATATCTACATACAATTATATGTATATTACATGTGATTTTAACATATTTCGTTGCGCGTTTTAAAACACCCTTTAATTTTTAACTCTTAACTTTTGTAGCGGCCGAGGTTCTACATACTTTATCCAAATTTCAGGTCCGTAGCTTTTGCGGTTCCTGAGAAAATAGCGTGTGACGGACAGACGGACAGCGTAGCGAAAAAAAATAGGGTTCCTTTTCACCTTTGGTGTACAGAATCCTAAAAAATATAATACTGGCCTCTAGACGTTTTTTTTTTTGCTATCCTGAAAAATTATTACCTCATCATTTACAGCGTTATTCGCGGCGAACCATCAATTTCAAAAATTTCTTTTTTTATTGAATATCTCCAAAAATTCATATAAAATATAAAGCGGCATATACGGTGATAATTTGTTGAAAAATTTTAGCTTCTTATATTTGCAAATTGTAATTCTCCATTATATTTTGAGAGTTGGGATTAGAGGACGAGCTTGTCGTGTTTTTTCGCGACACGTACACGTAAAACTCAACACAAAGTATTCGTGGCAGAAAATCTGATTTCGTTCGTGATCGGGTCGTCTCGTGTTGAGCAACATTAACATGAAAGACGGCTGAGTATATAAAGCAGAAATCTACATCAACTGATACAAACACAGTAGATCAAACACAAAAGAACGCTGATAATGAAAGTTTAGTGGCTTCCGAAAACAGCTAGTTGTTCCGTTCTACTAAGTGTTTGTCAGAATATTTACAATTAACTTTAGTTTTATTTTTTCATTAATAATTATCACATGTAATTCGGCTAACAAAGCGATACGAACTTCTTACCCTAATCAAATCATAAATATAGAAACAAATGAAATTCTAACAATAATGATAAAACTAACTAAAAAAAAAGCAATGTGAGTCCGATCACAGACGAGATGTGTAAACATCTAGTAATGAAAATTTTTTTTAAGTTGGAAGTACTTATGCTTTTAGTATCTTTTTTTAAATTAATTAATTAAAAGTATGTATCAAAACTTTCAATATTGTAAATATGTACATATGAATTTGTTGGTTTTTGTTTGTTTTATTAAACTTATTTGTTTAGTAAATGCCCAGCAAAAAATTTCAAAAAAGGTAATCGAGTTTGGAATTAAGCATTTTTGGTGGAAGCACTTCCCTACAGGATTACCAACTTAATGATTTTAACAAGGCGTGAGACTAAAATAATCGATTCTTGAGAAGTACTTACATTTTTTTAATTGTCAGAATTTCATGTAATCTATTTCGTCTAAAAAAATCATTCTCTTCATTTAGAAACTTGCACGTAATTTTTTGTAATTTTAGGTAATGTGATTTGTAAGCGAGTAATGAAAATTGGCAATCAGAAAAGTAAGTCATTATATGGCAAGTAGTTCTAATGGTAATGTGTAATTTTTTGCTGGGTGGGCACACTGCAGTATATGTATATGTACTGCATTCAAAATTGCAGTAAAAAGTAAATTTACTGATTACTAAAAAAATTCAGTAAATTTTTACTGCTAATGAAATTTAATTTGCATTACCAGTAAAATCGTAGGACCGTAATCTTAATAAAATTGTAGCAAGTGGCAAAGTTTTTTCATTCAAATTTTGAAACTTTTGTATGGAAAACATTTAGCCACTTGGTAGAATTTCATTATGAATACGGGCATTACTGATTATTGAAAATTCAATGCACCTATCATATAACAAATCATTTAGGCAATTTTGATTTACTTGTTAAAATTTTTTTATTGTTTTTACTGAAATTTTAGTGGTACTGCAGTGCTCATCTATGGTAAAAGCCTTTACTTTTACTTTTTAATTTTTAATTCCTGTTGTTCATCGTTTAGTTGTTGCTGTTCTTGTTGTTGTGTACGCATTGCAATTAAAATAAATTCAGTAAAGTGCGACTTTGACTCCCGTACATTTGGTTTTGATCATTTTTTTGATTTAGCTTTCTTCCTTTTTTAAGTTTTTTCAGTTTAAATGATTTTTTTCAGTTTTATCGCCTTTTTTCTCGTTTTGGCGTTTTTTCCCTTTTTGGGTTTTTTTAATTTTTGCGATTTTTTTTCATTTTGGATATTTTTTTATTTTGGCGATATTTTCTGTTTTTTTGGGGTTTTTTTCATTTTGGCGATTTTTTTCTTTTTTTGGGGTTTTTTTATTTAGGCGATTTTTTCATATTGGCGATTTTTTTGTTTAAGGATTTTTTTTTCATTTTGGCGATTTTTCCGGGTTTTCGCGATTTATTTTAGTCCTAGAAATTTTTTTTAATTTGGTGCTTTTTTTCGTTTTGGCGATTTTTTTTTTTGTTTTTGGCGATTTTTTAATATTTGGCGATTTTATATTTTTTTGATTTTTTAGTTTTACCGTTTTTGAAAATTTCAAGAGTTTTACTCTTACGGTTTCCAAGATACAGCAAGTTGTCAAAATTACAAAGTCAAAATTGCATTAACTGATGGAACACCCATTGATTTAAATTTTTTAAATTTAGTGTTAATTGTTGTAGTCTGTATAAAAATACACTAACTTTTAAAATTTCAAGTGTGTACATACAATTGTATGTACATTACATGGGATTTTAACATTTTTCGTTGCTCGTTTTGGAACACCCTTTAGTTTTTAAATCTCATGTATTTATTGTTGTCAAATGTCTACACATTGTTCCAAATTTCAAGTCCGTAGCTCTTACGGTTCATTTTCACCTTTGGTGTACGGAAATATACAGAAAAATAACCGGCGGCGGCGCACCGTCGGCTTCGAGCCGGTCGACTTGTTTCTCTGCTTGGTATTGCTTCTTTCAAACAATAATACACTCACACCGATTTGACAATGCTGTGAAAGAAAAGCAAAGAAATCTCAGCAAAGAAATCAAAGTCAAAAGATTTTTACCCCCTAGCGTATAGATGTTTACACATCAAAAATATAAGTTTTTTTATTTAACACTACAAAATTAATAATCATGTTGTTATTTATATTATGTAAAATTATCATACAAACATTTTTATAACTCACTTCTGGGGAACAAAACTAAATTTTAATTTATCCTGAAGTTCTGCGAAAATTTAACTTTAAATTTGTTTCTGAGTGATGGCAAAGGCGCAATGTGCATTTACTGTAGAATGATCCAAACAACTGAACTAATGCGCGTTAAAGATTAACAAAACAATTTTATTAATTAAATAGAAATAGTAATTAGAGTCATGAGATAATTCACAAATTAAAAAACAATACTGAAAAAATACTCGCTGTAGATTCGCAACAAATCTTCACAATGAAATCAATTTTAAAATATTATTAATTACGTAGATGAAAAACAATTTTTTCAATAAATCATTTATTCGATTTTCATTTTAATTGAAAGCGTACAGCGCCATCATAGATAGTCATTGGGCGCATTCATAAGACGTAGCTGTTGAGCTCAACTGTTGTGCAAATGCTAGCAACTGTTGGCCCCAACAGCTACATCTTAGAAACGGCTTGATGGATATAATTTAATTTTATAGCTTTATTTCGCTACTTCAACGCATTTGTAATATAAAATTTAACAAATATTTGCTACTGCCACCTAACAAAGCATATAAATGGCAAAGCTCTATTCGATCAGCTGTTTATGCTGAGCAAAACATGTTGACTACAGGTAGCGAAAAAATTTTGTGATGGAAAATTACTCAACTGTTCAGTGGAGCGGAATTACTCCACTGTGCGTTTCTAAAAAATACAAATACTCAACGGTTGCGCAACAGCTACGTCTTATGAATGCACCCATTATTAACTTATTACGTGTAAAGAAATTTTAAATTGACTGGTTTTTATATAATTATAGAAAATTATATTTCTCTTTCAAATGAAAGCAATACAATTTTTTATTCTTTGGTAAGGGAAAGTTTTTTGAAACAAAAAAACAAGCAAAAATCGCAATTGTTTTTAGAAAAATTATATACAATTTTAAAATATTTTTTTTCATTCAATTACTGTTTGATTGCTCTCTTCAATTTAACGTTTTCATATAACGGGTGTTTTTTTAGAGGTATAGAACTTCGAATTGAAATAAAACACAAGAAAATCGTTTTAATGTCCATCAATTTGGCTTTATTGGAAGGATAATTTTATGCCATTAATGTTTAAATATGATTTCGGGCATGTGGCCGCCGCGGCTGGCTCGAATAAAGCCAATTCTACAGTCCAATTTTCAATCACTTTTTCGAGCATATGGGGCCGTATGTTGGCAATAACGCCACGAATGTTGGCTTCCAAGTCCCCTAACGTTTCTGGTTTGTTGGCGTAGACGAGCGATTTCACATATACCCAAAGAAAATAATCCAATGGTGTCAAATCACACGATCTTGGTGGCCAATTGACAGGTCCATTCCGCGAAATTATGCGCTCATCGAATGTTTCCTTCAATAAATCGATTGTGACGTGCGCTGTGTGGCATGTAGCGCCGTCTTGTTGGAACCACAACTCATCCACATTCATGTCATCCAATTCGGGAACAAAATAGTCGGTTATCATGGCTCTATACCGGTCTCCATTAACGGTAACTGACTCTCCAGCATTATTTCGGAAGAAGTATGGCCCAATGACTCCACCAGCCCATAGAGCACACCAAACAGTCAGTTTTTGTGGATGTAATGGCGTCTCAAGGGTCTCATGTGGATTCTCTTCACTCCAAATGCGGCAATTTTGCTTGTTGACGTAGCCATTCAACCAAAAATGAGCCTCATCACTGAACAAAATTTTGCGATGAAAATCAGCATCGAGATCAATCTCATTTTCGGCCCATAGACCAAAATCACGACGCATTGCATGGTCTCGCGGCTTTAATTCTTGCACAAGCTGGATCTTGTAAGGTCGCAAGCCAAGATCTTTGCGCAAAATCTTCCATAAAGTTGATGGACAAAGCTCCAAATGCTGTGCACGGTGGCGAATCGATTCATTCGGGTCCTCTTCAACACTTTGCTCTACAGCGGCAATTGTTTCTTCGGTGCGCACTGTTCGACGTCTCTGCGGATGCGTGTTATCACATAGAGTAAACGTAGTGCGAAAACGATCCATGGTTAACCGAATTAATTGCTCTGATGGACGATTATGTCGACCATAAAATGGACGGAGCTTGCGGTAAACTTCGCGAACTGAACCATTATTTTCGAAATAAATTTGCACGATTTGCAAGCGTTGTTCTTTTGTCAACCTGTTCATGATGAAATGGCAAACCAAACTAAATATTAATCACTTGACAGCTGACAAAATGGCCGCCAGTTAAAAAAGTGATGCCAACTTAAAGTTCTATACCTCAATAAGAAACACCCATTACATAAGCCTGAAATAGTTTAAGCTTTTTTTTTCAAAACGTAAGTCAAATGAGCTTGAAGATGCAATTATTGTTAAGTGAGTGCAGTGTTGTCAGTTTAGGGGATTTGTCCCCAAATTGGGGATTTTTTTCGAGATTGGGAACGGGGATCTGGGGATTTGTTGGGGATGATAACTAAAACTAAGGGGATTGTCTGGGATTTTTTTTATAACTGATGGTAACAAGAATGATCTTTGACCTAAGAAACGTGTGCCTGGCAAGTCTAAGAATTTGTGTTTCTATTCATAGTCAATGATTTCTATAGGTAATAAAGAAGAAGTATCAAGACAGATTAACCAATATAATGAACACTACCAAAACAAGTATATGTAACAAAATGAAATATGACTTGTGGAAAGCACTTCTTAGAATAAACACACTATAAAAATAATTCCATTTGTTGTGACAAATTAATCCTTCTGCTGAAATGCTAAAGCTTTTTAATACAAGTACTAAGTACAACAAAATTTCTGAGGCTGATGAATCGGAAGAATTGGATTCTTAAATATTTGAAATGATAATCTTTGGTTAAAATTTTTTTGAAACTTGTGTGTATTAAACTATGTTATTTATTCTTTGCAAGTTTTATGAGTACAAATTAAATTAATATGAATGTAAATATATCTATCGATATAAATGAATTTTATTGAATATATATGTTATTTTTGTCATTATATTTTAAATAAAATTAAAAAAATTTCATCTTTTTCACAAAATAAAAAAATTTAATAAAAAAAACTCTATTTGGGGATTTTCGGGAATGACAAATCAAAAATTGGGGATAAGCTCTAGAAGAAAACTGGCAACACTGAGCGAGTGGATATAGCTTAAGCGATGTTTCATAACGCAACGTTTCGCTTATAAAAAAAATGTTTGATTTACCGCATTTAATTAATAATAGCAAGGGGTATTCACAGTTTACAATTGAAGCAAAGCCTCGAATAACGTTGTAAATAACAAAATATTAGCCCAATTCACAATCTTTTGCAAATGGTGTTGCATCGTTGCATGTGCAAAATGGTATAGTATATTGATACTCAGCGCTTAACAATTCTTAGTGGTGAGTATCAATATACTATACCATTTTGCAAATGATACGATGCAAGACCATTTGCACAAGATTGTGAAATGGGCTATTAATTTTTCAAGAGAGCAAAAATTTACTTTTAAATGCAATTTACTTTTTTCTAATTCTTTTTAACATATCAAAATTTAATTATAATGCACATTAACTTTTGTTTTTGTACCTCTGTTACATTTATCAATTAATTTCGACAGTGTTCCGTACGTATAATTTTGTTACGTACTTATGAAGTGCTTCCACAACTGATTCTTCATAATTGTATTTTAACGATGATAAGATGCATAATTGTTGGTGGTTTGATACTTGAATAATGCAACAGAGTAATGTTGAAGGTGATGATGACAGATCATATGTGATGCTCAACAACATATTAGGAGTCTTTCAAAAATTTTGCCTTGAAGTGTACTGAAGAGTTATTTAAGCAGGAACGCAATGCATATAGACGGTGCTTAACCAAAAAAAAACAAAGATTTCTTATATAATAATAATTCAATATTTATGCATCACCCTAATATTTCAATAATTTATTTGTTTATTTTTTTCATTTGTATATTCTTTATAATATTGTTTACGTTTTGCGCGATCAATTTCAATTCAATTGTGTTGCTTTAAGGGTAAATGACACAATATGAGTATCATAAAGAATAAAAAAAAGAATCATATGATGCCTGTACCTGACTACTCGAAAACGAGACTAGCGAGTGAAATTTTAATTTCTGAGGAATGTATTGTATAAAACACAAATTCAAAACTATAAAACAACCTCCACAACAAGTTTAAGGTTGTCATTTAAATTGTTGATCATAGATGTTTGTGTGTTTGAATATAAAATGAACTTTCAAATCAATTAAACAGGTAAAATGTATCAACTAGTTAAATAAAATTTTGCTCAATTAAATATATTATTTGTTATACAAATTATATTTATGTTATATAATATATAAGAAATTTATTATTCGACATATTGTAAATGGATTTATGTCTTGAATACACAAGAATTACACATACACCAAATAAAAATCTAACAAAAGCGGTTAGCGATTCTTTCAGTGTATTATGAGCAGATATTTAAAACACGTCGACTATTTTTCGCACTAAAGTCCCGTTAAATAGTCAGAGATTTTGAGCAAATTTTTATTTCTATAATTTAACTTAAGTCAACAGAATCATGATGTAATTATACAGGTGACTGCGTAAGGATTTTTTATACAAAAATACGGCAACCATAGCTGTGTAAGGAACCGAAGAATGTCAAAAGCACAAAAATAATTGTACTAAAACCAAAACAAAACGAAGTTTTTGACATTCTACAGCTACAAATCACATAGAGCAAAAAATTATCAGCTGAAGTAGAGCTGCCACCTAGTTAAATACACCTTGAATAGAATCATTGCAGGCGGAAATATCAGCTATAAAAAGAGAGACATAAAAAGAGAAGCTGCTCGTAGGCACTTCGTTATGCTCTTATTTACACGTACTTAAGCCTAAATTAGACGTGCCGTAGGCATAACCAAACCAAAATTCATTTGGATCCTATCCTATTTCCCCTCATATTGGTTTGAACAGCTGTTGTGTATGGTTATGGTTATGTCACATCTAATCTAAGCTTCAAGGCGCATTTATTAGGTGGCAGCACTACACCAGGTGACTAACGTCATTATCACAGAAAAAAATGATTTGTAAATACAATTAATTTTTTTGTTATATCAATTAAATAATTAATTGATTTTGAACCTACAACGATTTTTGTAAATACAATTAACGAAATTGTAAGTTAAGGGAAAATCTTAAAAATATTTTCAATTAATTATATCAACAAATAATTTGTTGAAATTTATTTATTTTTTCAACATTTATTTTTGTTGAATTTCAAAGTTATTTCAATTAAAGTTATTGTTATATTAACAATATGAATTGTTGAATTTCCGTATCATAATTGTTATATTAACAAGCTTTTTACCTGGAAACGATTTTTGCTTGTCTGCGAAAAACACTAAATGTCTTTGGGCGGACTTGAACCGGCAACCTCAGGACTAATAAACTAACTCACTTAAATCTCAGCTGAAGAGCAAAACTTTATTAGATAAGCAAAAAATGAATACACACAAAAAATGATTTCTTGTTTCTTCTACATGTGCGCATTCCGTTATGAAATAATTTAACAAATAATTTTGTTGAGTAGTTTAATTGACTACAAAAATTTTAATTTGTTATATAGGGTGTTTTTTTGAGGGGTATAGAACTTCGAATTGAAATAAAACACAAGAAAATCGTTTTAATGTCCATCAATTTGGCTTTATTGGAAGGATAATTTTATGCCATTAATGTTTAAATATGATTTCGGGCATGTGGCCGCCGCGGCTGGCTCGAATAAAGCCAATTATACAGGTCCAATTTTCAACCACTTTTTCGAGCATATGGGGCCGTATGTTGGCAATAACGCCACGAATGTTGGCTTCCAAGTCCCCTAACGTTTCTGGTTTGTTGGCGTAGACGAGCGACTTCACATATCCCCAAAGAAAATAATCCAATGGTGTCAAATCACACGATCTTGGTGGCCAATTGACAGGTCCATGCCGCGAAATTATGCGCTCATCGAATGTTTCCTTCAATAAATCGATTGTGACGTGCGCTGTGTGGCATGTAGCGCCGTCTTGTTGGAACCACAACTCATCCACGTTCATGCCATCCAATTCGGGAACAAAATAGTCGGTTAGTCGGCTCCAATTGCTGTGCACGGTGGCGAATCGATTCATTCGGGCCCTCTTCAACACTTTGCTCTACAGCGGCAATTGTTTCTTCGGTGCGCACTGTTCGACGTCTCTGCGGATGCGTATTATCACATAGAGTAAACGTAGTGCGAAAACGATCCATGGTTAACCGAATTAATTGCTCTGATGGACGATTATGTCGACCATAAAATGGACGGAGCTTGCGGTAAACTTCGCGAACTGAACCATTATTTTCGAAATAAATTTGCACGATTTGCAAGCGTTGTTCTTTTGTCAACCTGTTAATGATGAAATGGCAAACCAAACTAAATATTAATCACTTGACAGCTGACAAAATGGCCGCCAGTTAAAAAAGTGATGCCAACTTAAAGTTCTATACCTCAATAAAAAACACCCTATATCAATGACAAAAATTAAAAATTTTAAAACCCCCGACTTTTTTCAGAAAAGATGTTATATCTTCTAAACGGCTGGACCGATTTTTTTCAAACATAGCTAAGAACCCTCTCGATCAAGTCATCTTTCAAACAGAAAAAACTAAATGAAAATCGGTCCAGCCGTTTGGCCTGTACGTGGACACAGACAGACACACACATACACAGACACACACTACAAACTTATAACACCCTTTTTTTAGTCGGGGGTTAAAAATGATCATTGTTAATTTTTAAATTAAATATTAACAATTTGTTTTGCTGGTTGCTTTTCGATGATATTTTTTTCTGTGATACCAATCTAAATGTCAAATTTGGATTGTGTAGTAGAGCTGCAAAACTATCGATAGTTTTGTTGCAAATGAAATATCGATAGTTTTTTCCACTATCGATACTATCGGTAAAAAAAAAGTAATTAAAAGATTAAAAACAACCGAGGCCAGTAAACACTAGCCGGCAGCTTTGAAGCAAATTATCCGTAGTTGATTTAAGCTTTTTTACAGCGATGGAAAAGTTGGTACAATTGTATAATTTTAGCGCTATTTGAATGCCAAAAGTACCGTAGCACCGCAATGACCCATTTAGCACTACTGGAATCTCTTTATATTTATTACATGCCAAAAATAGTATTAAAATATATTAACCCCCTTATGCAAAAAATAATGCGTGTTTGAAGTGTACATTAAAAAAAATTTCCATAGAAAACCCAGTTTTAACGTTCACTTATTTTTTTGCACAAGGGGGTTAATCTTTAGCTCGAAGGTATTAGAAAATTAAGTAAATCAAACGATGTTTTCCGGTACTTAAAGAATTGCTGGAGGAATGTTATTTATTCCAAATTCATCTGCAAATGTGGAAATTTTATTTTCCTACCAAGGAGAGAAGCCGACTATTTGCATCGACTGTGAACAATCGAATAAAAAATAGGTTATAAACGTAGTAGGTATATCGTAAATGTTACTTTTTATATTCAGATGCCAGCAACTAATATTCTTTGTGCACCTTCTGGCGTTTTATTAATTGATTTTTAGTTAATTAAAAAGTACAAGTATTAAAAAAATATAAATAAAGAATTAGGTACAATCGTACTGAAAAAATTAAATTTTTTTTTTGGAAATTTAGTACAATTTGTAAATATGACATCGCATCCCTGCTTCTGTATACACAAGTACTTAAATACATATGTATGTATATGAATTTATTTATAAATCCAAGTGTTATTCGACAAATAGTAGTCACAAGTATCTTAATAAATTCAACATCGTCGATACAAAGATAAGTTTTGGTGGTACTGATATCGCGACGGCCGCCAATCGTCGGATTTATTTTGACATACCCTAGCGTGTTTCCCTACAAAATTTTTTTTTAATTGTACCTACATATCCAGCCTAATCTACGATGTAATCGTATGCGATAAAAATTAAATTTTTAGAAGAAGGTTAAAATTGTCGCTTACGATAAAACTTTACAGTTAGTGTCTTAAAAGTTATCAACAATTTTCGCATTTTGATAATTCTAAGCCATGGGTAGGCCCATAAAATTATAAGTTCAATAAAAAAGTATATTTTCGATAATGTGCCGCTTACGATAAAATGGAAAAAAGGCTTGATATATTTTTATATACTAATGAAAATGTTGAGGACTCTGGATTTTTTTTTTCGAGTCAAATGTTGTTTATGTGGCAACTTTTATAAAACTATTGGACACTATCGATATGTAAAACTATCGAAACTATCGAGTGGAGCGACTATCGATAGTTTTGCAGCTCTATTGTGTACGTATAAGCCTAAAAGCATGCTTTTATTTGGGTATCCATAAACATCTTTCGAATATTCAGCTTTGTATGGTGCTTGACATTTCCTATAAGAAACATGCAATCTGACGATGCTACCCTGTTTTGAAAAGTAAGAAGGTAGTTTATACGAACAAAGTACATGTGGTTGTTGCTGTTGTAATATTTGTTGTAGAATCGCGGGTACCTGAATGATGAGCCTCAGTGATGAGAATTGGAAATCTTGATTTCGTGCCAAATCTGCTATTAAATAGTGCCAAAATCACCTCAATAGTGCCAAATAGTTTTATATACACATTAATAATTTTCAGGCCCGATTTTCGATATAATTGTGAGCGACATGTAGTAAAAAATTATTATTTTTTTTAATCAAAATTGCAAAATTGTTGCTAGTCTTTAAAATACAGGCTGTAAAATTTATCGTGAGCGACAATTTACATATGTACCCGTTCAATTGTCGACATCCACGTTAAAATATCAAAAACTTGGGATTTATTTACTCGCTATAGAGAACAATGTTTTGCTACTGACAACCTATTCCGTTACCTAAGGTCTAGAAAATAACATAAACCTGCCAACAGGAGTCAGTTGTTTTCGACAACGGGCACACAAGCTACAATTTGTTGTTGTTAAAGTGACGTCGATGTCGCCAAATGGAATAAGGGTAAATGCCCGATATGTATCAGAGCTGTAAAAGAATGATTCTTTTTTGAATGAATCTGCGAATCATTCAGCCAATGAGTTATCACTTTCGAAATGCATTCATTTTGCACAAAATATGAATTGAATTAATATATAAATGCATTCATCTTGAATTAAAAACTTCTAAATGAATTAATTTCACGAAAAAATTGAATTGAGTTAAAATTTATTCAATTCATCTTAACTTTTTTTTATATAAAAGAGAAGTAACACTCAGGCAATTAATGCCTACTACTATTACTAGGTGTTACCTTCAGGGTAGGGATAGTGATAGAAGACAGGTGGTGAAGGAAGAGATAGAAGAAAGCTTCATTCTTTTACAGCTCTGCTTTTTACACGCTTTTAATAATGCAGTGTTGCAGCACCTTCTTGTGTTAAAGGAGGCGTATTAATTTTGAAGCTGTGTTTAGTAGCCATTTTATTGCTTATTTTACTTCACCGATGATTTTTGCTACACAATACCGACGAAGGAAGGCGCTCTGATGTTACATTAGGATTAGCATCTGCTGAAGTCGGTATAGTTCAGTGACCAGTGACTATGCCTTCATCACTTGAACTTTTTCTACAATAACTGATACAAAGGACAGTAATGCACATCAGAAAAATGCGTGGTGTTCTTATTTTGATGATTGTCGGATACAGGGATTGAACCCAGGATCTTCAGTTTTGTAGTCAACGTGTTAACTACTTCAGCCAACGCCACCCTCGAACTTTTTAAATGCATTCATTTGAGCCAACATAAATAATTGATTTAAAATTTGAATACATTGATCGATAATATAATGGAAATGAATTTTAATTAATTTCTTCCTTCATCATTTCCATTTTCATTTCTTCATTACGAATGAATTGTTCCTCAAACGTTATTCTGCGATTTTTGTAATGAAGCTACTCAATTTATTGCTCAAGCAATAATATGTAAAACAAGTGAGAGTGCTATATTCGCCTGTGCCGAATCTTATATACCCTTTACCAAAGTGCGTTTATGTAGTATAGAGATACATACATAAGCACATACATAAAGTAATTTGACCTAGTTACTTTTATGTGCAAAAAAAATTAATTTTCAAACCTTAGAATCATCAAATTAGATTTTTCTCATTCCTTTTATCAATATAGTAGTTCTTAAAAAAATATAGAAAGTGTGTCAAGTGATAAAAAAAAGGGAATTCCAAAAAAATGTTTTATTTAGTTACTTTAATATCTAGAAAAAAAATTCAAAGTTTCCAACTCTGGAGATGTGATTTTTATTTTTATAATTTTTCAAACCAAACTTTTTATTCCAAAACGTAAAATATGTATAATTTATAAAGGAAAAGATAAAAATTAATTAGACTTAGTTACTTTAATATATCACAAAAAGTGTAAGTTTCCCAACCCTGAAAGCATCCTTTTTGATTTTTCTGATTTCTTACACCAATCTCTTTTTTTTAAGAACATAAGATATGTTTAATTTGTAAATAAAAGGAAAAATTTGTTCTAGTAAGTTACTTTTGTATAAGAAAAAAAGTTAAGGCTTTCCAACCCTGGAAACGTCTTTTAAATTTTTTTAAACTTTTTTTTTTATTTGAAATATTAATTTTATTCGTACTCAAGCAACAAATAAGTTTATTTAATAAAAATAAACAAAAATTAATTTTCGGTAGTTAATTATTTATATCACAAAGAGTGTAGGTTTCCCAACCCTGGAATCCTCCTTTTTGATTATTTTGATTTCTAATACCAATCTTTTTTTTTAAGAATATAACATATGTTAATTTATAGTAAAAAAGGAAGAATTTGTTTAAAAATAAGGTTTTCCAACCTTGGAAACGTCGTTTTAATTTTTTCAACTTTTTTTTGAAATACCAAATTCATTCGTACTGAAGTGTAAAATAAATTTATTTTATAAAAAAAAAAATATTAGTTTTCGGTAGCTAATTTTTTATATCACTAAAAGTGTGGGTTTACCAACCCTGAAATCATGGTTTTTGATTTTTCTGATTTCTTATACCAATCTCTTTCTTTTAAGAATATAAGATATCTTTAATTTATAAAGAAAACGAAAAATTTGCTTTAGTAACTTACTTTTGTATAAAAAAAGGTAAATGTTTCCAACCCTGGAATCGTGTTTTAAACTTTTTTAAATTGAAATACCAATTTTATTCGTACTATATTATAAAATAAGTTTATTTATTTAAAAAAAAATTAAAATTACTTTTCGGTAGTTAATTTTTTATATCACAAAAAGAGTAAGTTTCCCAACCCTGGAATTATCCTTTCTAATTTTTCTGATTTCTTACACCAATCTCTTTCTTTTAAGTATATAAGATATCTCTAATTTATAGAGAAAAAGGAAAAATTTGCTTTATTAAGTTACTTTTGTATAAAAAAAGTTAAAGTTTTCCAACCCTGGAAACATCTTTTTAATTTTTTGAAGTTTAATTTTTAATTTGAAATACCAATTTTATTCATACTGAAGTATAAAATAATCTTATTTAATAATTTACTTTTGTATAAAAAAAGTTAAAGTTTTCCAACCCAGGAAACATCTTTTTAATTTTTTGAAGTTTAATTTTTAATTTGAAATACCAAGTTTATTCATACTGAAGTATAAAATAATCTTATTTAATAAAAATAAATAAAAATTAGTTTTCGGTAGTTAATTTTTTATATCACAAAAAGTTCCAGTTTCCCAACCCTGGAATCATCCTTTTTGATTTTTCTGATTTCTTACACTAATCTTTTTCTTTTAAGAATGTAAGATATATTTAATTTATAAAGAAAATGAAAAATTTGTTTTAATAAGTTACTTTTATATAAGAAAAAAAAATAAAGTTTTCCAGCCCTGGAAACGTCTTTTTAAATTTTTTTTTATTTGAAATACCAATTTTATTCGTGGTGAAGTATAAAATAAGTTTATTTAATAAAAATAAATAAAAAATTAGTTTACGGTAGTTAATTTTATATATCACAAAAATTTTAGGTTTTCCAACCCTGGAATCATCTTTTTTGATTTTCTGATTTCTTACATCAATCTCTGCACTTTAAGAATATAATATATGTATAATTTGTAGAAAAAAGGAAAAATTTGTTTTAGTAAGTTACTTTTGTATAAGAAAAAAAAATCAAAGTTTCCCAACCCTGGAAACGTCCTTTTATTTTTTTTAAAGTAAAATACCAATTTTATTCATTTTGAAGTATAAAATAAGTTTATTTAATAAAAAAAATAATAAAAACTACTTTTCAGTAGTTATTTTGTATGGCAAAATAAAGTTTAAGTTTCCCAGCTCTGAAACCGTGTGGTCGATTTTTCTGATTTTCAATACCAATCTTATTTCGACAATTTCTGACCCACCAGTCCAAGAACGAAGTCTCTAGCTTTTCTGGGAGCTTCGGAAAACCGATTTCACGTACAGACAGACGGACAGACGGACATCGCTTATTCGTCTTCCCTATGCATAAGGATCCAGAATATATATACTTTATGACTCGCTTATTAATATTCTAGAAATTATAAACGGAATGACAAACCTATATATACCCTTTTACCATTTTTTGGTAAAGGGTATAAAAATCGATCTATATAGTCCTTGTGTTATATGAATAAAAATATTAGTCAAAACGATTGAATGAAATAAATTAAATAGAAGCTTTCACAAAGGAATCGGTTGAGTTATTTGATTAAGTTTTAAAATACAAAAGTAAAAAATGTGCATAATGTCGCAAAATTTATTCCACAAAAACGAATTTGATAAAAGCGGAAATTTCTTTGATAACTTTGGACGCAAACGTTTGTATATGAACTTGTAAGTGACAATGGGTTATCCAGTTCTAAAAACTGTAAATCAGAATTAGCACAAACGGATGAGTCTGAGCTGGCGGATATCACATCATCACCTGACGTGGGCAAATGTCCAACGCGGTCGCTGTTCTTTGAGATATATTTTACTATCGTGGAAGAGGTTAGTTTTTATAAGGGACAAGAAATAATTGCCTAAAATAGGTAAGACACCTTTGTATTCCTACAGCAAGAGTATCCAGAAAAGAAAACTAAACCAAAAAAAAAAAAAAAAAAAAAACGGAAAATATATCAGCGAAATGACTTTATTGTGACAAAGTGTTGACTGGAACAACACATGTAACATCGATTTTTCTTCGTCGTTTGTGAAAGCAATATTTAGAGAAATACAACGAATACGAAGAGCTGAAACAAGAAACAAGAATAACTCCAACAAAACAAGCGAATCTTTAAAACTGTTATTTTTTTACTAAACTGAGCGACAGGTGAACTTTTATTCAACTTGTTTTTGATTGTTTAATCGAAGAAAATGGTCGAGATACGTTGGAAGGCAACATCATAAACGAAACTTTTAGTTAAATAGATATTTATTATTATTTGTATAAATTTGTTTACAGAGTCTATGACCCCAATTCTTTGGTTTCTTAAAACTTCAAACCCTTGGTTTATGATCTTTGATTTATGATCTTTGATTTATGATCTTTATCCTAATTAAAAAATTTAATGAAAAGTACTTATAATTCCCTTCCTTTATAATATCAATGAATTCATTAAAATTTTAATTCAATTCTTTTTTGTGGATTCAATTCATATTTTTAGTAATACGAATGTATTCACGAATTTTTAATTCTATTAGGAATGCATTTCAATTTTAATTCAATTCACATTTTGGGCAAAATTAACCACACAGAAAAAAATGATTTCTAAATACAATTAATTTTTTTGTTATATCAATTAAATAATTAATTGATTTTGAACCTACAACGATTTTTGTAAATACAATTAACGAAATTGTAAGTTAAAGAAAAATCTGAAAAATATTTTCAATTAAATTTATCAACAAATATTTTGTTGAAATTTATTTATTTTTTCAACATTAATTTTTGTTAGATTTCAAAGTTATTTCAATTAAAGTTATTGTTATGTAAACAATGCGAATTGTTGAGTTTTTGCACAAATTTTGATTATCATAATTGTTATATTAACAATGTTTTATATACACAATCACAATCCTCGAAACGATTTTTTGCTTGCCTGCGAAAAACACTAAATGTCTTTGGGCGGAGTTGAACCGGCAACCTCAACACTAATGAACTGACTCACTTACATCTCAGCTAAAGAGCAACACTTTATTAAATACGCTAATAATGAATACACACAAAATATGATTTCTTGTTTCTTCTACATGTGCGCATTCCGTTATGATATAATTTAACAAATAATTTTGTTAAGTAATTTAATTGACTACAAAAATTAAAATTTGTTATATCAACAATGATCATTGGTAATTTTTAAATTAAATATTAACAATTTGTTTTGTTGGTTACAATTCCATGATATTTTTTTCTGTGTAAGTTAATTTTTTTAATTCATTATGAATTAAAAATCAAATATGAATCATTCATTTAGAGCTCTGATGTATATACAGGGTGGGCCAAAAGAAACCAACGGGTGTAAAAGTTTAATAACTTTTTTGTTTATTAACTTTTTTTTATTTTTTCTTTCAGATTATATAATATACAAAATGGAAATTTTTTTACACTAAGTATGAAAAATGATGTCTCTTAAATGACCACCGTTTTCAGCTTCGCACTGATGGGCTCTTTTTAGAGCATTTTCCATAACATCTTTCAAAACTTGTGGCTGTAGCGTTCGAATTTCTGCAACAATGTTTGCCTTGAGTTCAAGGATTGTCTCTGGCTTGTTCACATACACTCGCTCCTTCAAAAAACCCCAAAGAAAATAGTCGGGTGCTGTCAAATCTGGCGATCGCGCTGGCCAAATAATTTCCGAATTTCGAGAAATTATTCGCTCTCCAAAAATTTGACTTAAAAGTGCCATTGTGTCTCGGGCAGTATGGGCAGTGGCTTCGTCCTGCTGAAACCACATACCAGGTCTGTTTTCAAGAGCAGGACGTAAAAAATTTTCTATCATAAACCGATACTGCTCTCCATTTACGGTTACAGCACTTCCATCTTCATTCTCGAAGAAGTAGGGCCCAATGACATTTTCAGATGTGATCCCTCACCATACTGTACACCTGATGGGGTGCAATTGGCGTTGATGAATGGCTCTTGGATTTTGAGAACCCTAGAACGTACAGTTCTGCTTATTAACAAAGCCATTCAAATGAAAATGAGCTTCATCATTCATAATCAAATTTTCAATAAAGTTGATTTCATTTCTGGCCAACTCTTGAAATTTAACTGCAAAATTTAGACGTTGCCGATGATCTGCGGGTTTTAATTCTTGGACCAATTGCACCTTATATGGGTATAACTGTAAATCTTTTTTTAAAATGCGCCGTAGTGACGTACGAGACATTTCTAGCTGAACAGAACGCCTTCTGCCAGATGTTTCTGGTGCTTCGTTAACACTTTGCTGTACTCGTTCAATATTTTCCGCAGTGCGACTTAAACGTGGTCTACCGGTTCGAAGCAAACCTCTTACGCTGCCATGTTGGTGATGACGATTAACAAAGCAACGAATCATCGCTTCAGAAGGCGAAATTCTGACGTTAAAATGTCGACGATATGCTCTTTGCGTTAAAATAATTGATCTCTGGTTTAAATAATAAAATTCTATTGTTCTGGTTCTCTGTTCAGTTGTGAACCTCTCCATTATAAATTCTCCAAGTGTTGTCTATATAATCTGAAAGAAAAAATAAAAAAAAAATTAATAAACAAAAAAGTTATTAAACTTTTACACCCCTTGGTTTCTTTTGGCCCACCCTGTACTAAGTGGCAATTATAGCTTTTGCTTAATATCTGTGGCAATAAATAATAATGGCTTAAGTTGACATATGTGCTTTTCCATTTTATTACATATTCTTATTCTCTTCTTCAAGATCTATCACTCAACTAAATTTCAATTAAAAAATGTCATTATTAATAAAAGCCATAACATCTTACCTCAAATTAATATTTTTTTCTGTACCTACAGCAATATTAAAATATTTGAGCATAAAAACTTGTATATGCTTAAGTTCAATAACCAACATCCCATCCAAATTATTCTTCATTAAAAATAAACTTATATTTAACTAAGCTTTTAAAAAATTATCTTATATCAGGTTTTCCGCATTTTTCAATTTTACCTAAAGCACTTATCTCGACTTACCATCAATGAAAATTATTTTCAATATAATAGCTTAAGTGCACTTTAATTTTTATTTTTTTAGCAATGGATTTTTTCATAACATCTTAACTAAAAAACAGCGAATATTAACTAATAAAACGTTTTCTTTTTTTTATAAAATTAACAGTTTTGTTCTAAGGGCGTATGCCAAAACGGTAGAAAAGTACTCTGGTAAAAAAATATTTGCCTGTGGGGAAAAATTTTCATTTTTCTGCTGTGCCAAATGATATCTTTTTTGACAATGTAAGATTTTGATAAATTCGCTTAAGCATAGAAAGAAGCTGATGAAACAATTGCTGCGGCGGCGTTTTTGCTTCGCCTGACTACAAGCCGCCGACTACCACCAAATTTTTAAGAGGACATTTTTATATAAAACAATATTCTTGTAGCAAAAAATTATATAATATTATACACACAAAAAATTATTCCCAAAAAATTTTCAAACAAACGTTTGTTTTGAAATATAATTTAGTTTCAGTAAATATTTTTTACTGTTCCAGTAAATTATTTGTTCCAATTTTATTTTATGTAAAAAAAAACTGTATAGAATGAAAATTATCTATATAAAGTAAACTTTGTAAAAAAAAATTTAGATTTATTTTTTTTTATTTAAATTTGTTATTATCAGTTAAATTTATTTTTATATACCGTAAAAAAATTTGTCTGATTTTTTTTAATTTTTTCAGTTAAATTTATTTTTATATACTGTAAAAAAATTTGTCTGATTTTTTTTAATTTTAAAAAACATTTTATTTTTTTAAAAGATTTTTCTTTGCGGTTTTCAAACTTATTATGTTTGAATATTGTGATTCTCAATATAGTATTAAGAGTCTTACTATAAACATACGGAGTTTGTTAGCTAAATTAAAAAATTTTTTGTGTTGAAGTCTACTGACGAGTTCCAAAAGCGGTAACGCAATGCTTAACCATAAAAACAAGCCAATTTTTGAAAGTAAAAAAAAAATAGTGGAACCTTTCATTTGATTCAGTTCTTTTTTTTCAAACAAAACTTTTACTAATTTTTTTTTTTAATTTTTAAGAATTGTTATTGATTCAGTTAATTTATTTTCTGATAATACGAAAAATATTAGTGAATGTGCTGGTAAATTATAAAAAAAAAAATTTGCTGAATAATACAAAAAAACACTAATATTTTTCTGTTCCTATTAATAAACTTTTTTCTCTAATGCCATAATAAGTTAACTAAAAATAAAATTTTTTTTCCAGTTAAATTTTTACAAAATTGTTATCAGAATCTACAAATTTCTTTGTAGGTCCGCATTCACACAAAAAATTTACTGATTCAATGAATTTGGTTACTGAAAACGAAATTTAGTTTTTTCTGTGTATATATGATGCAAAATTTACGCAAACTAAAATAAACAATGATTTTTTCGAAGTCTAATTAAACTTAAAAGACGTAAAAATCTTTGCATTGTGCGACGGCTCGAAGCGACGGCGGTGGATTTAAATTTTATGATACCATGCTTTTGATTGCAGTTTGTCAAAAATTTACGTGTTGTGTCAAAATTTCTACTAGCCCCCAGGGCTAGTGAAATTTTATTCACCTCAGAAGTGTCAAAAATTTACTTACACTAGTACTTTGTTACCGTTTGGCACAGGCCCTGAGTAAATGTGCATCTTTTTCGGAGGCTAAAAATTTTATATAAAAACCAAACACAATTAATTTTAGACAAAACCCTTAATATCTCAAAACATGAAATTTCGACTTAAGCTATTATTATTTATTGGCACAGATATATTGTTGAGTTGTACAAATTCGTGCATGTTCAAAATATTAATAATTGTTAGCTATTTATTTTAATCAAACAATGATCCTGTCGGAATAGTAGAATTTGTATTGCTTTTTTGGTTCACAATTTTATATGTATTACGATTATAACAAGATTTATTGTTAGACTTCAAAAATCTTTACCATGTATTAAAGATGCTAAAGCTTAACATTTATTATTTTACTTTTTATCAAATTTCCAACTAAAAATATACTTTCCATTCTTGATGAAGAGTAGAGAATAAAAAGTATACCTTGAACGATTCGATAAATATTACTTAAAAATTGTTTATTGAAACTTTTGTTTATGTATCCATGTCTTTTAAAAACTCACTCACATTTAAGTTCTTGAATTTTTTAAATATTCAAAGTCTAATATGGATCTGTATCCACTTTAAATTTTTTTAACGTTTTTTATTTCATTTAGAAGCATTTTTTTTTATCAAAAGGAACAGTGTTATTTGTGTCTCCACTTAGAACATATTGTGGCACACACTTTGGAAAGCAATTCAAATAATAGTCCTTGAAGTTATATTTAGTTTTCAAATATGACACAAAAGAAATATAACAAGTCTTTAATTCTGTTTTTGAATTCAACAACTTTATGCTGGGAAAATTGGGTTTTGATTATTAGTTCAATTTTAGTGCCGCAATAATTTTCTTCCGTTGGAAGATGGTGAGAATTTTGATCTATATTGTCAACATAAAGATCATTAATATATTTTTTGACATATATGACGAAATAAAAAAGCTTCTTCAAAATTAAATGTAGTTCCACATTATCAAATATATCCATGATTATCAAATCAAACATCGTAGAGAAATATAATCCAATAATAAAAAATTTGCTCTTTAAGCCATGAAGGGTGGAACATGACGGGTGGAACCTGACGGGTGCAAATCTATGAATCTTAATGCTTCGAAGTGCACAACAAATTTATATTTTTAAATAAAGCTTAAAAGCTTACGTATAAAAAATTATATTATTATAAAATAAAGATATTTTACTTTAAATTGGCATCAAAAAAACTATCAAAAAATGATTTGAAAGTTGATGTTAAAAGTTGTCTAGAATAGAATAGCCCATGAATAAGGTTTTATCATTGCATTATGACTGAAAATTTTATAATGCGAAGTAATATATCAAGGGCTCGCACTGTTCAACAACTTGACAGGACAACCAACGGTTTGGGGAATACTTAAGAATTTCATAAATTTCAGAGTTGAAATATTTTTAAAAATTTTTTAAATCATCTTTACGACATGAGGTGTTACAAACAAATTTATACATAGTTATATTCATTTTAATAGATCGTCAATGTCTCTGGGCAAACTGTTAATTTTAACTATCAGAACCGAACAGTTGTCAGCCTCAAATCCAAGTTTTCATTACTTACGGCCCTTTTCACAATGTACAACTAAAAGCTAACAGGGACTTTAGCGGCAAGTTTTGAATGAAGAACTGTCAGTTAAAGTTCTCGTTAACTCTTAACCATACATTGTGAAAAGGGACGTTAAAAACGTAAAATACAAGAAAAGTACTTATTAATGCAATAAAAAAAAGTTTCCATATTTAATGGGCAAAAAGTGCCAGAAAAGGAGCGAGAGTGCCATAGTGCCAAGCAACATCCAATAGTGCCAAAAATGGCACAATTGTGCCACATTTCCCATCACTGATGTGCCTTGCTAAGCTTTAAACCAGCGTGACCGTTTGACCGACTAAAGTGGCAATTTGCCACTTTTTCGACTGCCTTGCCATTTTTTGACTCCCTTTATTTAGGGTGAGTTATATGAAAATACATTAAAAATAAAAAGTTTAGTGCAGTTTTCTCGTTTTTTTTAATTTTGCCCCTTTTTTTTTTTGATAAATCCCCTACTTGGTGCCACTTTTTGAAAAATGTCGTCGGTCACCCTGCTCATGAGAGATTGCAATCTCTCATAAGCATTCGACACAGCCACGGCTGCCAGGTGTGACGATTTATCGTCATTTTGACGATTTTTGGTGCCGAAAATAGCAAAATGACGATTTGACGATTTTTCCCTTAAAATTTACGATTTTTAGAAGACCATATATTACAGTTCTTTTATAAAAAAGCGACTGTTTCAATTCATGTATTACTTATCTTCCAAAAAATTTTAGTGTGATTTTGCCCACTCTTTATTTTATATGTATTGATATCTCTATAAATTGATATTCTAAAAAAAAAATAAATGTGAAAAATGGCCAAGTTCCTATAAAAAAAAATCGGGCATCAAGGCTACTGACACCAAGACTTGGACATAACTTGGCAATATTTTTCATAATTTTACCAATGAGAGGAAAAAAGTTATGAGAGGTTAAAAAATGACAGTGGTTTCAATTTCCCAATAAATATGTAAAATAAAACAAATAAATACACTGGGGCATGTCGATTTTATTTTGCAAAAATCGTATAGCAAAAACGTTAATCTACACGAAATTTTTAGAAAATTCTCCGAAAAAGTCAAGTGTCTAAAATCAATCCCTATATTGCGCCTCTAGACATGAAAATGTATTTCCTCTTCTTGAAAACATATTTTTTAAATTACAATTTTTTCAAATAAAAAATGTATGTACTGCAATAAATGCTACTAAATTCGAATCATTCTCCACGTACTTCCTGCTTTTAATTTTTTTGCGAGCTACCTTAGACTTAGCATACATAATATTTGGTTCCCCATTTTCATCTTTAAAGTCAATGTCTTCAAATAAGGCAGGCAGTAGCCAAACAAGAAGCTCATGAAGAGGAAATAAATTTCATGTCGAGATGGGCGGTATAGGGTTTGATTTTACATCCATGGTTTCTTTGCAAAATTTTCTTAGTATTATTTTTTAGAAATCAAAGTTGTTTGTATTTTTCGATAGAAGAAATCTAATGTATCGAAAATTGTAAAAATCACGATTTCAAAAAAATAATGGGTTAGAGCATTTCTATATTAAGGTAGCGATATGCATTTTGAATTTGTTCTATCCATACTAATCAACCCGGCCTAGTATACACGTTAAGAAATTCATTTTGATTCGTCCGATTTTTTTGACGATTTTTCGAGTATAAAATGACTATTATTTTATAGTTTATCGGGATTTCGACGATTTTTCGATAATTTTATCTGGCAGCCCTAGACACAGCATCTATTCTACTCTCTTTCATATTATCACTAATACATAAATAATACTAATACATAAATAATACATAAAGATTTATGTGTGTGCCTGGCTTTGAAATATATAGTGAATACAATCCAAATTTGTACTAACAGCAAAGTTGCGATCAAGTTTCTATCAGGTGTTTAAGAAACATCCAATTTGGTGCACGAATGTCGGAGTTAATCTGGGTTCCAAGATAAACTAGCCAGATCCGGAGCTCGAATTAACATTCGTGACATGGATCAAATGGTTGGCGTCCGTTTCAATGGAATATATTTGCCACCCCAAATACGAGATAAACTAAAGTGCTCATTACTTGATAGCAATTCTGGATGGCACACCCCGCTAGCAAATACGCACATGCAGTAAATTTTATGGCTGTGGATACTAAAGAATTTTTTCCATGTCTCCTAAAATATTTAAAAACACAACTTTACACTCAAAAACATTTCCCGCCTGTTTCTACAACCCAGGCGATTGAATTGAGTAAAATATTTACATATATGAAAATCACAAATTTTTTTGAGTGACAAGTCTAGAAAACTTGTATGAAGCCTGCCTGACTTCTGGCAATAGGATATTCATTTGTATTTCTTATTATTAAACTAAATTTGTTTGATTTTCAATTAATTTTGAAGCTTTACAAGTCCTTTTCCTATTTTGTACATTCACTACGCATTGATAGCGGGAACAAACCTTCCCATGAATTTCACGATTGCAAATTTCCTTCCCTTTATGGGGAATGGAAATTTCATGGGAATAAAAATTTCACATTTTATTCACGATATGGGTGAATATGTGTAAAATCATATTTTGTTTTTCAGATTTGTTATTTCATTTAAAATTCAGTGCAATAAAATTTAAAATTTATTCTATGAGTTTTGTTCATATTTTCGATTTTCGTTTAACTTTTATTTTAGTATCATTAATTTTTGTCATAAAACAAAAAAAGATTTCCAAGAAAATATTTATTTATACATAAGTATGTGTATGATTTTAACATAAACAAATAAATCATTTCATTAATAAAGTAGTGAAAGCATAAAGAAATAAATATTTCCTTCTCAACCCATCTCTCTTCGTGCTTTCACTGTTCTACAACAGTTTGAAAAATTAAAATTGCCAAATTGATAAATGCGTATTTTTAGCAGACGTACTCGTATTATTATTAGCTTTTAAGAAAATTTTGTGAAAAAGTAAAAATATTTCAATATAAAATTTGAAATAACGTTCTATTGGAATGACTAAAAAAATATTTTCGCGTAAAACTAAATACCGAATTTAGTATAATTAAAAATTTCTTTGAAAAATTTTAAATTTAGAAAAAAAACATGCATATATATTTTCTTAGCAGTAATTTTTAAAATTTTTTTGAAATCACACTGAAATATATAAAGCGCTTCTTGTTTAGTATTAAATGTATTGATGGGCTTTTCGTAGAACACGTGTTTTTAACGCATTCACACGTATTCCTAACCTCTTTCATTTAATCGTCGATGATGAGACAGCGACTTAAGCGGCTATTACATGGTACAACTTGGTCTGCCAACATGGTCTGATGAGAGAGAGAGAGAGTTTTGCTATTAGACTATCATACCAAGTCGTCAAACATCAGTATAAAAGCAAACACTGTATGGTGAGGTTTATGTCTATTATGGCGCGTGAGTTAGTTGCTGCTTTGGTAATTGACGAATTGTTAGATGAGAAAAAGGAAAAAAGAAAAAAACGAATTTGGACAAAACAATGGTTGAATAAAAGACGAAAACGATCCCATACAAATTTATTAAGAGAACTGCAAACAAACTGCTTCGGGTTCAACTGTTTTTAATTTTTCAAGAAGTTTGTCATAACCCTTCTGCTTAAGAACTTTATTGTGGTATACTTCACTTTTTACCTGCCACAATTCTGGCAAACTTTCATATATTTCAATGAACTCTTTTAAAAATGCGCGCTCTAAGAATGCCATGTTTACTATTCGCTTACGAAAACATCAATGAAATTTACGCTGAGTTTGACAGAATTGCTATTAAACGAGTATGATGGTTAGATGACAAACACAAAATATCAAAATTTTTTGAAAACCATCCAAGCAATTTGACAGACACGCATTTTGCACTATTACACTAGTCTGATGGTACGCCATCAGACCATGTTGGCAGACCAAGTCGTACCATGTAATAGCCGCTTTATGCACATGAGATGGATGCCTGCATGTTTCTTGGTATTATTTTTCAAGAATATTTACCCAACAAACATTTCATTTCAAATTGATGATGATATGCCAAAAATATTTTATTATAAATAATGCATTTGGTAATATACAATGGAAAAAGTGAATATTATCACTAAGACATTATGACAATATTCATAGCGATGTGCATAAGTTTAAAAGTAAAGAAATTTTCAGAAGAAAAAAATTCAATTAATACACTCAGGGAAAAGCTGGAACTCAAAAATAAGAACTCGTCACATTAATTTAATAATTTTCAATATAATAGCAAATTTATATTGAGGCACTTAAAAATAAATAAAATTAATACTGTAAATTAATATTTTTCCATATTGAAATAAGAAATTTCAACATGACTAGACTTTCGTTAATGTTTCTTATTAACTAAATATGGTTTTTTTATTGATTTCAATGTGTATTTTTTTTCTGGGTGTATTATTTTCAAGATAGCATAAAGTATAAAAATTTTCTACATGCCACTCATGTATAAATAATTATAATTTTAACTTATATGGGTGAAAATTTACGGCCTGGCCCACGATGTGATCGAGGAAATTGCTATTTAACGGTAGAAAATTTATTGTGGACATCGTGGGTGGAACCATTAATAATTTTTCTCTGATTATGTGCATTATTTGAAGAAAATTAAGATTTTATATAATTTTAAAAAAACCAAAAAATATTTTCAACTAATCATTGAGTTTATACAAAAAATTTCAAGATTTTTATAAAACTTATTAATTTTTTAATTGAATCTGATTTTTAACTTTTTTTGTGAACAATAAATCTCTTCGATTAAAACTATTAAAAATAATCTTTTGTTTTTTTCAAATGCGTGAAATATTACCTCCGGAAATATAGTGCAGCATTATATTTCAAACGTTTGGCTCTGTGTTTGTTGGGTAACTATGCTACCTCATATGATAGCAAAAAGCATTACAGTGCCCACCACTGATTTAAATCGATTTTTTTTTCATTCATTCATGCTTGCTTTTGGTGTAGTAATGGGTGTTTTTTATTGAGGTATAGAACTTTAAGTTGGCATCACTTTTTTAACTGGCGGCCATTTTGTCAGCTGTGAAGTGATTAATATTTAGTTTGGTTTGCCATTTCATCATGAACAGGTTGACAAAAGAACAACGCTTGCAAATCGTGCAAATTTATTTCGAAAATAATGGTTCAGTTCGCGAAGTTTACCGCAAGCTCCGTCCATTTTATGGTCGACATAATCGTCCATCAGAGCAATTAATACGGTTAACCATGGATCGTTTTCGCACTACGTTTACTCTATGTGATAATACGCATCCGCAGAGACGTCGAACAGTGCGCACCGAAGAAACAATTGCCGCTGTAGAGCAAAGTGTTGAAGAGGACCCGAATGAATCGATTCGCCACCGTGCACAGCAATTGGAGCTTTGTCCATCAACTTTATGGAAGATTTTGCGCAAAGATCTTGGCTTGCGACTTTACAAGATCCAGCTTGTGCAAAAATTAAAGCAGCGAGACCATACAATGCGTCGTGATTTTGGTGTATGGGCCGAAAATGAGATTGATCTCGATGCTGATTTTCATCGCAAAATTTTGTTCAGTGATGAGGCTCATTTTTGGTTGAATGGCTACGTCAAAAAGCAAAATTGCCGCATTTGGAGTGAAGAGAATCCACATGAGACCCTTGAGACGCCATTACATCCACAAAAACTGACTGTTTGGTGTGCTCTATGGGCTGGTGGAGTCATTGGGCCATACTTCTTCCGAAATAATGCTGGAGAGTCAGTTACCGTTAATGGAGACCGGTATAGAGCCATGATAACCGACTATTTTGTTCCCGAATTGGATGGCATGAATGTGGATGAGTTGTGGTTCCAACAAGACGGCGCTACATGCCACACAGCGCACGTCACAATCGATTTATTGAAGGAAACATTCGATGAGCGCATAATTTCGCGGAATGGACCTGTCAATTGGCCACCAAGATCGTGTGATTTGACACCATTGGATTATTTTCTTTGGGGATATGTGAAGTCGCTCGCCTACGCCAACAAACCAGAAACGTTAGGGGACTTGGAAGCCAACATTCGTGGCGTTATTGCCAACATACGGCCCCATATGCTCGAAAAAGTGGTTGAAAATTGGACCTGTAGAATTGGCTTTATTCGAGCCAGTCGCGGCGGCCACATGCCCCAAAATCATATTTAAACATTAATGGCATAAAATTATCCTTCCAATAAAGCCAAATTGATGGACATTAAAACGATTTTCTTGTGTTTTATTTCAATTCGAAGTTCTATACCTCTAAAAAAAACACCCAGTAGTATTTTTTTCTAATTATTGTTGGGTTAAATATTTTTACACAAATATAGAATCATTCTTGATAACGTTATTTTGTTATTGTTTATTTATAATTTTAATAAATACATACTAGTATCTAAATAAATTTTGTCAATATTAAAAACATTATTGGGAAGAACTTTATGATTTTGTTTAGTGCAAATAATATTTTTATTTATTAGCGCTGGAATAAATGTTAAAACTAAATATATGAATAGTAAGTACTGAAATACATATACATAGCAAACTCTAATTAGTGGCAAGATAATTTGTTTAAAAAAAAGCAATGTGAGTCCGATCACAGAGGGGATGTGTAAACATCTAGTAATGAAAATTTTTTTTTAAGTTGGAAGTACTTATGCTTTTAGTATCTTTTTTTAAATTAATTAATTAAAAGTATCAAAACTTTCAATATTGTAAAATCATATGAATTTGTTGGTTTTTGTTTGTTTTATTAAACTTATTTGGTTAGTAAATGGGCACACTGCAGTATATGTATGTGTATGTACTGCATTCAAAATTGCAGTAAGCAGTAAATTTACTGATTACTAAAAAAATTCAGTAAATTTTTACTGCTAATGAAATTTAATTTGCATTACCAGTAAAATCGTAATAAAATCATAATAAAATTGTAGCAAGTGGCAAAGTTTTTTCATTCAAATTTTGAAACTTTTGTATGAAAAACATTTAGCCACTTGGTAGAATTTCATTAAAAATACGGGCATTACTGATTACTGAAAATTCAATGCACCTCATCATATAACAAATCATTTAGGCAATTTATAAAAATTGTAGAAAAAAATTTTAGTAATCAGTAAAAATTTACTTGTTAAAATTTTTTTATTATTTTTACTGAAACTTTAGTGGTACTGCAGTGCTCATCTATGGTAAATGTCTTTACTTTTACTTATACTTTTTAATTTTTAATTCCTGTTGTTCATCGTTTAGTTGTTGCTGTTCTTGTTGTTGTGTACGCATTGCAATTAAAATAAATTCAGTAAAGTGCGACTTTGACTCGCGCACATTCGTTTTTGATCATTTTTTTTATTTAGCTTTCTTCCTTTTTTAAGTTTTTTCAGTTTAAACGATTTTTTTTTTCAGTTTTATCGCTTTTTTCTCGTTTTGGCGTTTTTTTTCTCTTTTTGGGTTTTTTTAATTTTCGCAATTTTTTTAATTGTGGCGATTTTTTAATTTTGGCGATTTTTTTATGTTTTTTAGGGTTTTTTTTTCATTTTGGCGATTTTTTCTGTTTTTTTGGGTTTTTTTATTTAGGCAATTTTTTCATTTTGGCGATTTTTTCATATTGGCAATTTTTTTGTTTAAGGATTTTTTTCATTTTGGCGATTTTTCCGGTTTTTCGCGATTTATTTTAGTCCTAGAGATTTTTTTTAATTTGGTGCTTTTTTCGTTTTGGCGATTTTTTTTTTGTTTTTGGCGATTTTTTTAAATTTGGCGATTTTATATTTTTTTGATTTTTTAGTTTTACCGTTTTTGAAAATTTCAAGAGTTTTGCTTTTACGGTTTCCAAGATACAGCAAGTTGTCAAAATTATAAAGTCAAAATTGCATTAAATGATGGAACACCCAGTGATTTAAATTTTTTAAATTTACTGTTAATTGTTGTAGTCTGTATAAAAATACACTAATTTTACAAATTTCAAGTGTATATATGTACATACAATTGTATGTATATTACATGGGATTTTAAAATTTTTCGTTGCTCGTTTTGGAACAACCTTTAATTTTTAACACTCATGTATTTGTTGTTGTAGTGGCCAAATGTCTACACATTGTGTCCAAATTTCAAGTCCGTAGCTCTTACGGGTTATTTTCACCTTTGGTGTACGGAAATATACAGAAAAATAAGCGGCGGCGTTGCACCGTCGGCTTCGAGCCGGTCGACTTGTTTCTCTGCTTGGTATTGCTTCTTTCAAACACGAATACACTCATAAATAGCTCACACCGATTTGACAATGCAAAGAAATCTCTGCAAAGAAATCTCAGCAAAGAAATCAAAGTCAAAAGATTTTTGCCCCCTAGCGTATAGATGTTTACACATCAAAAATTAGCTACTTTACCAGCATGGAAGTTGAGATGAAATGAGGCTAACTTTTATTCACTACAAACTTCAGCGTCCACTCATTTAATCTTATACGAGACTATCGATTTAGGCATGGCAAGAGACGGACAGTTCGTTTGGTAAGCAATAGCTCATGCCCAAAAAATCGATTATTAGAGTTCTTTAACTATCATAATTATTAACATTTTTAGCAGCATACGAAGATTCTAGACTAGTGCCTTCCGCCGAAAGAAATGTATTTGTATATGTTTATTAATTTGTATAAGAGGCCGATTAAAGTTCGGGACTGTGATGCCATTTTGAGTGACTATATTCTAGAGTCTGCTTTATTAGGCTGGGTGCACTTGGGGCAATTTTACTTGAACGACTTTATATTTATTATCTTGTCCTCACTCTGTTGTAAAAGCAAAAGTTGCTCAACTAAAATTGCGACGTGTGACCCGAGTATAATAAGCATAAGCTCTAACGAAATCTGTACCAGAGAGTGAAAAAAATATCTGTTTAAGTACTCTTCAATTATTGTTCATGAAAGCTTACAACTAAATATTAAAAGCAAGCTCATAGACATACACACGCATTAATTTAAAAACGAACACGGATAACTATAAACATGCTAGAACTATCATTATACACATTCTTTAGATTACGCAAAACCAACAACTACATATAACTAAAATTAATATTCCGTATAAAGCACGCATGAGTATAAAAATACTCTGACTATTAATCGGCTATACATGAGTATATGCAGGGATAATTACAAACACAAATACAAAGTATTTTCAAACAGTCACACACACACACGCACACTTACACATTTTTAATCCATTTTATACACACAAATGTATGTATGGTGGCGAATGATGAATAAATATCCCGAGTATCATGCGTATATTTTTTTTGTCCGATTAAATATCCATACTTTGAGTACAAACATACTCAGACTGTTAGTATGAGAGAGAGAGAGAGACAAATCCTTTCAAACGTACGAGCAGGGTTGTCAGATGATTAAATATCCCGAGTATCATGCGTATATTTTTTTTGCCCGATTAAATATCCATACTTTGAGTACAAACATACTCAGACTGTTAGTATGAGAGAGAGAGACAAAGCCTTTGAAACGTACGAGCAGGGTTGTCAGATTTTTTCCGACCAATTTCGCCAAATTGATTTTAAAAATCGCCAAAAGTCGCCAAAATTAATTTTTATGTGGGTTTTCATAGTAAATATTTGATAATAAATTTGTTTTTTTATAACACTTTTTTAATATAAATTTTTATAAAATGATCGTGTCAAAATTTATCAGAAAATCACCAAAATTAGAAATGAAATCGCCAAAAATTATTTCTTGTAAATTTTTCTCATCCAAATTCAAAACGCATTAATTAATATAAGAAAAAACATCAAAATCAAATTGTTTTAACTTCTAGCAGACGAGTTTTGGTAGGATTAATTTTTAAAACTACTCCTTCAATAAACTAATTTTCCTGAATTCGAAAAATTTTAAAGTTCAATTTTGTTGAAAAATAGCCATAATAATCGCCATCAAATTAATTTATCGCCAACAAATTTATTTATCGCCAAAAAATCGCCATGTCGCCAAACCAAAAATTTGGTCGCCAAACAAGTTGAAAAATTGCCACGTTTGGCGAGAAAACGCCATATCTGACAGCCCTGCGTATGAGCCTTTTTATTTTTAGTTGTAGCGCATAGTTGTTTGAGAGAAAATATGTGTTTGCGCTACAATTATAATTATATGCAGTTACTAAAATTAAGACTATTTACTTGTGTTCAAAAGAAATTAAATAATTATGTTGATTGTACTTTTGCACAGGATATTTATAAAAACTTAAAACAAATTACAAAAATATCGATGAATAGAGTTTTTTCTTGCTCATTCTGCATTCTGGAAGCTATTTAAAAATTTTTCAACTCGAAAATTGCTCACACTCGTTACATAAACGATCAGTGCCTCGTTCAATCCGTAAACTGAGGTTAAGGTGAAAAGAAAATACATTTAACATTTGTTAACGCATTAATAATCCCAAATTATTATATTATTTATTCAGTAAAATATTTTTTTATTAAAAATACATTGAAAAAAATACATTTATATCTGCGTAATCGGTTTCGAGATATTCGAATGCAAAGTTATAAAGAAGCACAACTTTCTTTTTCAAGTTTTTTTACAACCGTTCTTAAAGAGAGGCATCAACCATTGGCTATTGCTCTCTGAAAATTTTCTGAGAATACAAAGAGTTAAAGAATAATTCTTAAGAAACTATGCAATTGCAAATAACTTTAAATTTCGTTGTCACGTGCGACATTGAAAAACTAAATTTGTTATCTATATTTATGATTTGAATAGGCTAAAGTTCGTATCGCTTTTTAAGCCAAATTACATGTGATAATTATTAATGAACAAATAACACCAAAGTTAGTTGTAAATATTCTGACAACACATAGTTGAACGGAACAACTAGCTGTTTTCGAAGGCCACTAAACCTTCATCATCAGCGTTCTTTTGTTTTTGGTCCACTGTGTGTGGTGTCAGTTTATGTAGATTTCTGCTTTATATACGAAACTTTTTTTGCAAATGGAATATGTGAATTGTTTTGATTCATCGTATTTCAAATTGCTGAAAGATGTTTTGTAATGAACATTCGCCTATCCATCTCTAAATTTACAACAGCCTTACCATTGTCGTTTGTTCTATACTAATTATACACATGTTAGTTAATTTGCTCATTTTTGTTCTACTTAAGACAAACTTTCTTGGTTTGCTACTATTAAGTATATTTATTTAATTTTTGCCACAAGCCAATGACTATTAATTTAGTTAATTAATTATTATTTTTCGAACTTCATTTGTTTCTATATTTATGATTTGAATAGGCTAAAGTTCGTATCGCTTTTTAAGCCAAATTATATTTGTTATGTATATTGATAATTCGATTAGGCTGAAATTTGTATATTTTTCTATAAGCCATATTACATGTGAGCATTTTTTAACAACCAAACAAACAGTAATGTTAGTTGTTAGTATTTTGACAAAAACTAGCAGAACGGAACAATACGCTGTTTTCGTAGGCCGACACATCTTCGCCATCAGCGTTCTTTGTTAACATTGCGACGAACATACATGCAGAAAGTTCATCAAATATTCAGTACAAACAAAGTTATTTAATACATCATCGTGTCCTATAAAAAAGTCACGTGCGACATTGTAAGTGTAAAGTTCAAAAGAAAAATTTTACAAAATAAAAAAATTTACCTACTTTTAAGTTATTTAAATTTTTATGAGCCAAAATGGCGAAAAAAATAAATAAATTGGTCCTTGTTAAGCCACAGATGCTGCTGTAGCACTGTATTTAAAGTTATTTTCTATTTAAGTTGATGTAGCAGGGAACATAAAAATATCTAAGTAATAACCGAGTTCTTTCTGCTTAAATTAATTGGCATAGATGGAGTTTTAAGAAGATTTTCTATAATACTATAAGAATTACTTATCTGTGAATTTCTGTGGAACACCAATTTATGTGATTTATTACTCGCCATATGTATGTTGTATGTACTCCCACAAGAAATATTACTAAGTAATAAAGCACTAAAATACAAGTAAGTACACCAATAAACTAAATAGGCTCTGTACACTTGAACAGACACTGTACACTGCCAGACAAAACACAAAAACTAAGAAAAACCTCTTCCCTCCTTAAGTACTCACACCACAAGTAAAGTAATAATAGCAAATAACAAATAACAGCAATAAAAAAATTAAGGTGTAGCAAATCAAATACAGCTCTAACACACTTCACCATAAGCAACCCCGAAAAAAAGTAACAAATACAAAACACTAAATCACACAAGGAACAAGGAAACCACAATAAAGATTTGAAAGAAACACTCACGTTTTGCAATTGTTTCGACGCGTTACTAAAGCACCAATTTAATATGAATACTAGAGATAAGGATATGCACAAATAAACACTTCCATGTTTCTGTTTTAGTCTAGTAGTCTACGTAGCAAGGCATAAGGGCATGTGATATTTTGCAAGTCTGTTATCTGCATCTATATCATGTTTTGCTTGCAGGCATTTTCCTGAACTCCTCCTAACTCCTTCTACATATGTAACTACATAAATATTTCATTAGCAAAGACATCATAGCAGCCTGCTGCTAGTAATTTTACTATTTAGTGTTTTGTGGTTGGAAAAAGAAAAAATACCCAAAGTTTTTTTTTCTAGACATTTTTGTGTACAAAGTGTGGGAATGGAAGACTGGTCGTCTGACTATTTTTTTCTTTTTTCTTCATATTAAGAAATCATAAATAATGAAACACACATTATGGTCACTATGAACAACAATCAAAGCATAATTGTTATGCTGGTTAATATTGGCATAAAAATTCACTACACGACGAACATTTGCCAGATGTCATATTCTACTCGCATAATTCATTGTCATCGATAGGCTTCTGGAAGGAATAATAAATTTCGAGGAGACCTGACACACACTTTGTTTTATTGAAATATAAAAATAGGCAAAAAAAATCTATCAATTCTCATCGGCTTTTTCAGGGACCGCTCTATAACAGTTGTTATATGTACATGGGAGATCAAACAATCAATCAATTTACCTTTAAGTTATACTCCCTCCTTTTCTGAATGACGTTCTTCGTCAAATTTCCAATCCTATTTACTCTTTCGCGGATGACATTTGCATTTGCCATTCATTCTTATTCGACAATAGAGTAAGCCTATACAGAACAAAAAGTTTCGTAAATACAATTAATTTTTTGTTACATCAATTAAATAGTGACTTGATTTTTAATACAATTAGAAAATTGTAGGTTAACTGAAAATCAGAAAAATATTTTCAATTTAATATACCAACAAATGATTTGTTAACAATTATTTTTTACGTCTTTTTTGTTTGCGTTCAAAGTTATTTCAATTAAAGTGATTGTTGTAAAGGGTGTTTTTTATTGAGGTATAGAACTTTAAGTTGGCATCACTTTTTTAACTGGCGGCCATTTTGTCAGCTGTCAAGTGATTAATATTTAGTTTGGTTTGCCATTTCATCATGAACAGGTTGACAAAAGAACAACGCTTGCAAATCGTGCAAATTTATTTCGAAAATAATGGTTCAGTTCGCGAAGTTTACCGCAAGCTCCGTCCATTTTATGGTCGACATAATCGTCCATCAGAGCAATTAATTCGGTTAACCATGGATCGTTTCCGCACTACGTTTACTCTATGTGATAATACGCATCCGCAGAGACGTCGAACAGTGCGCACCGAAGAAACAATTGCCGCTGTAGAGCAAAGTGTTGAAGAGGACCCGAATGAATCGATTCGCCACCGTGCACAGCAATTGGAGCCGACTAACCGACTATTTTGTTCCCGAATTGGATGGCATGAATGTGGATGAGTTGTGGTTCCAACAAGACGGCGCTACATGCCACACAGCGCACGTCACAATCGATTTATTGAAGGAAACATTCGATGAGCGCATAATTTCGCGGAATGGACCTGTCAATTGGCCACCAAGATCGTGTGATTTGACACCATTGGATTATTTTCTTTGGGGATATGTGAAGTCGCTCGTCTACGCCAACAAATCAGAAACGTTAGGGGACTTGGAAGCCAACATTCGTGGCGTTATTGCCAACATACGGCCCCATATGCTCGAAAAAGTGGTTGAAAATTGGACCTGTAGAATTGGCTTTATTCGAGCCAGCGGCGGCGGCCACATGCCCGAAATCATATTTAAACATTAATGGCATAAAATTATCCTTCCAATAAAGCCAAATTGATGGACATTAAAACGATTTTCTTGTGTTTTATTTCAATGCAAAGTTCTATACCTCTTAAAAAAACACCCTATATTAACAATGAGAATTGTTGAATTTCCTGACTTTCTTAACAGTACGACCGCGCGAGCAATTTGTTGTGTCTTAACACAAGCAATAACGTCGGCAGAGTGATGACGTCAAATTGCTTGTGTTCAACAATGTATCTAGAGGTGGCGAACACGTACATGAAAATAAATTTACATTTTTATACATATACACACCTAAATTATCCTTTACCAGATCGTTTGCCAATTGTAAATTGAAATTATATTTATTTTATTTATTTTAAACATTTGTTCCTACTGTTTTGTTAAAAATAAATTAATATTATTTAAATTTGACAGCATGTGTTAAGAGATTATTGCTCAGCAATGTATTTTAACATTTGTTGCTGTATATATATTCGAACACATATTCATACGGTCTACACGCTAATATCTTGTGTCGGCAATAGAATATGACAATTGCCAAGGCAATTATTGCCGAGATTATTGCTCGTGTGGACGGCTAGTAATCCATGAAAAGTCTCATAACTGCCCCTGACCCCTTCTCAGAAAAATTAATTGCAATATCGACCAACATATATTTCTCTTCCAAATATTTTTTCAAAATATACTAACCCCTATATCCCCCCGTTAAGGGTGTTTCCATACAAAAATATTTTTATAAAATTTTCCCCACCTATCGAACTCTCTAGGAGAGCTCACATAAAAAAATAATATTTTTTAGAGCTGCGCCAAATAGTTCATTCAAGTGACCGCTCATTTTCGTGCATTTTCTAAAAAAGCACGAGTTCGTTCATTTTGTTCATCCGCTCTTTTCAAGAAATAGAACGAAATAAAAACAAACAAACAAATAGTTGATTCATCAAATAAAAAGCGACAAATGCATTGAGTTTTTCATGAATTTTTTAGCAAAATAAGCAAAACAATCAATAGATAACAAAAATTAAAAATTTTAAAAACCCCCGACTTTTTTCAGAAAAGATGTTATATCTTCTAAACGGTTGGACCAATTTTCTTCAAATATAGTTAAGAACCCTCTCGATCAAGTCATCTTTCAAACAGATGTACGTGGACACGGACAGACACACAGATACACAGACACACACTACAAACTTATAGCTAGAGATGTGCACGTGAGTGTTTTCTGACTCACGATACGCACGCTCACGCACAAAAATATTTTACTCACGCACTTTCACGCACGAATGATTTTGAACATTTTCACGATCACGCACGTTCACGAATAAAATATTTTTAATCACGCACGAGTGGTTTACAACTTATCACGATCACGCACGCTCACGAAAAAGTATATTTATAATATAATTTGCATGTTTTTTGGGTTGAAAATAGGTTCTTGCATATACATATGTACATATCTATGCATCTATACATGCTCGTGTTTTTGTAAAATTTACAATGTAAATTAAAATAAAGCAAAGTTAATTTAATATCGTTTTAAGTATTCGTATTCGCGGATATCATTTTAAATATTCGAATTCGAATTCTCGTATATCAAGAATTGACATTCCGCACATGTACGTATGTATACATCAGTGGTGTCAAAAATAAAACTATAGTTGTGTGTGTGAGAAAAGCTGTCTCATTCGTCTCTGAAGTACATTGAAAAAAATAAATATTTGCAACAAATGCAGTTATGTGAAGCAGCTCAAAATATATAAAAAGGAGTCTATATGATAGACAATTAAAAAATAAGGAATAAAAATTAAATAAAAAAGTTGCGTGCGACCCATATTTTCCGAGTTACGGCGCTGTAAACTTTTCATAGGAAACTGTGAAGAAATTCCAAAAATAAATTTTTAAATAGCTTATCTGATAGGAACTTGAAAAATAAGAAAAAAAAATTGAACAAAAAAAATTGGCTGCGACCAATATTTTCCGAGTTATTTGTCTTTTAAGTTTTGATTTTAAATACAGTTTATTGAAGCTGCTCCAAAAAAAATTAAATGTCTTTTTAATATACTTATATTCATTTCTGTCCTTAAAAGTTTTGTAACATAAAATACATTGAATGTCGCAAAAAGCATTACTGATCATAGACTATTTTTCGCATACTACTTTTTTTCTTTCACTGTATCTATAAAGAATTTAATACACCCGCTGTGCATGTGTATCGTCGCTGTTTCATTGACGACTAAATGGAAGAGAATAAGAATGTGTGTGATTTTAGTTTGCATAATTGTGTCATGAAACTGACATCATTGGTATACATACATAATATAGATGTGAAGGTAAGACGTATGATCAATTAAATGAATGATAATCAAATAAATGAGAAAAGCATATTATATGAAAAAACATACAAATTACTAAAATTGTTCTGTTACCTAACATTTTCAAAGACTCCCCCACACCCCCACCATAATAAATCATAACAAAACTCGAACCCCACCCCTCCCCCCTACAGCGTTAAGTAATATATGGACGGCCCCTAAAGCAAAAAACATTTTCTGCGGTACAATTCGTCAGTAGTATCGTTGACAAAGGCACTGTTGAATCAGTAGTGTTTCTGAATTGATACTTCCTACAGGGTATCTAAGAAACATACATACATACATACATACATACTTACAAAGCTGTAGGTACCCATCAAACCAAATGCTCCGAATTCGTAAAGAATTCGTAACGATTGGTCGACAAAATCAAAAATATTACCGAAATCGTAACAATTTTTGTATTTGCTGCTATTGTCGAAATAATTTGCACATACTCACGTTTTTTAATATTTGTTACAATCCCTTTTTTTATTAACATATACATACATACATATTTATTTAAAAAAAATTCACAGACTTTTACTTATGTACTCAAAAATCAAAGTTTTAATGTTTAAAAAAAATTGTTCAAGGAAACTACCCAAATGTCTTAACGAATTCGGTACGACAGGTCTGACTTCAGAAAAAATCGAAACATTTTGTTTTGGGGTATTCATTATGTTTGTAAGCTCATACTACCATACATATTAATATACATATGTACATATATGCATTTATTATTATAAAATAATAATAAATGCAGGAATGTTATCTCGTGAGAGCGTGAGAATTCGTGCGTGATTATTAAAAAAAGCTCACGCACGATCACGCACGAGTAAATTTTTTCAGTCACGCTCACGCACTCACGCGTGATTAGTTATAATATTTGATTACGAATCACGTGAATCACACGTGACTCACGCGTGACACGATAGAATCACGACATTTGCACATCTCTACTTATAGCAACCCTTTTTTTTAGTCGGGGGTTAAAAATAGAAGAAACAAACAAAAAATCAGAAATAAAAACTTTTTAAAATATTAAATATTAAAGTATTTTATATTCTAAGGAATAAGAAATGAAAAGATTCATATTGTCAAAAGAGCCACATGTAAAGAATAAAAATAAAAAAATGCAATGTGAGTCCGATCATAGAGGAGATGTGTAAACATCTAGTAATGAAAATTTTATTTTTAAGTTGGAAGTACTTATGCTTTTAGTATATTTTTTTGAATTAATTAATTAAAAGTATCAAAACTTTCAATATTGTAAATACATATGAATTTGTTGGTTTTTGGTTGTTTTGTTAAACTTATTTGGTTAGTAAATGGGCACACTGCAGTATATGTATATGTACTGCATTCAAAATTGCAGTAAGCAGTAAATTTACTGATTACTAAAAAAAATTCAGTAAATTTTTACTGCTAATGAAATTTAATTTGCATTACCAGTAAAATCGTAGGGCCGAAATCATAATAAAATTGTAGCAAGTGGCAAAGTTTTTTCATTCAAATTTTGAAACTTTTGTATGAAAAACATTTAGCCACTTGGTAGAATTTCATTAAAAATACGGGCATTAATGATTATTGAAAATTCAATGCACCTCATCATATAACAAATCATTTAGGCAATTTATAAAAATTGTAGAAAAAAAATTTAGTAATCAGTAAAAATTTACTTGTTAAAATTTTTTTATTATTTTTACTGAAACTTTAGTGGTACTGCAGTGCTCATCTATGGTAAAGCCTTTACTTTTACTTTTTAATTTTTAATTCCTGTTGTTCATCGTTTAATTGTTGCTGTTCTTGTTGTTGTGTACGCATTGCAATTAAAATAAATTCAGTAAAGTGCGACTTTGACTCGCGCACATTCGAGTTTGATCATTTTTTTTTGATTTAGCTTTCTTCCGTTTTTAAGTTTTTTCAGTTTAAACGACTTTGTTTCAGTTTTATCGCTCTTTTCTCGTTTTGGCGTTTTTTCCTCTTTTTGGGTTTTTTTAATTTTCTCAATTTTTTTCATTTTGGCGATTTTTTCATTTTAGCGATTTTTTTCTGTTTTTTTTGTTTTTTTTTTCATTTTGGTGATTTTTTTCTCTTTTTGGGGTTTTTTTTTATTCAGGCGATTTTTTCATTTTGGCGGTTTTTTCATATTGGCAATTTTTTTGTTTAATGATTTTTTTCATTTTGGCGATTTTTCCTGTTTTTCGCGATTTATTTTACTGCTAGAGATTTTTTTTAATTTGGTAATTTTTTTCGTTTTGGCGATTTTTTTGTTTTTGGCGATTTTTTTATATTTGGCGATTTTATATTTTTTTGATTTTTTAGTTTTACCGTTTTTGAAAATTTCAATTTTGCTCTTACGGTTTCCAAGATACAGCAAGTTGTCAAAATTGCAAAGTCAAAATTGCATTAACGGATGGAACACCCAGTGATTTAAATTTTTTAAATTTAGTGTTAATTGTTGTAGTCTGTATAAAAATACACTAACTTTAAAAATTTCAAGTGTATGTATATTACATGGGATTTTAACATTTTTCGTTGCTCGTTTTGGAACACCCTTTAGTTTTTAACTCTCATGTATTTGTTGTTGTAGTGGCCAAATGTCTACACATTGTGTCCAAATTTCAAGTCCGTATTTCTTACGGTTCATTTTCACCTTTGGTGTACGGAAATATACAGAAAAATAACCGGCGGCGGCGCACCGTCGGCTTCGAGCCGGTCGACTTGTTTCTCTGCTTGGTATTGCTTCTTTCAAACACTAATACACTCATACATAGCTCACACCGATTTGACAATGCAAAGCAAAAGCAAAAAGCAAAGAAATCTCAGCAAAGAAATCTCAGCAAAGAATCAAAGCCAAAAAATGTTTACCCCTAGCGTATAGATGTTTACACATCAAAAAACAAACTCTTAATATGTTCTAAAAACTTAAGAAATATTAATGGCAATTTTATTAACTTCATAATGGTCATACTGTTACTAAAAGCAGCCAAAAAGGAAAATGAAAACCAGAATGTGACAAAAAATCTTACATTAATAAAGAAAAAGCAAAAAACCAAACAAAAACACCCAAGTGCGATCATTCGTTCAATCGTACTTTTTACCAGTACTGCTGAGCCAAAACAGCTCAGTAAAGTGACCGGCTTACTTCGTTCATTTTAGTGATTGGTTCAATGGTACTCGTTCGTTCATGAACGACACAGCTCTCATATTTTTATTAATTAAAAATAATCATCCCAATTCTGAATAACAATTCCCGGGGAAAAAGTACGTATTTTAAATATGAGGGAGGGAGAATTTTTTGAGAGTTTTCTCCGCAAACATTTTGAAGGAGACTTATGCAAAAATTTTAAAAATCAAATTAATAAATGTTGTAAAACAATAGTCTAAGCATTCACAGAAAAAAGTATTCACCAATTAATATTTTCAATTAAAAATTTAATTCCTTTAATTAAATTTTTAATTGTATTAATTAATTTGAGTGGAAAAACTTAATTGATATTATCAAATTTTTTATAGGTGAAAATTTAATTAATTTTTTAATTGATATTACAAATATTTTAATTAATATTACAAAATCATTCATATTACTTTTTTGTGTGTTTACTTAGAACAAAAAGTTTAAATAAGCACCGGAATGTTATACATATTTCCCTCTTTTTTGAGGCATTTTTATCCAAGCCCTGCGCACATCAACTTAAAAAGCACAACTAATTCTGCCTTCAGAAAAAATACTGAAACACTAAATTTTGCAAGCCCCCTTTAAGGTTACATCAAAAGATAAATGGAGGGATTTTTTCCTTGGTAAGAAAAACTTTATAAAATCTGAAATTTTCTATGTGCAATCATTGAGAATTTAATCCATTCGCATCTGCAGCTCCTCTTTCGCATCATAAAGTTATTCCGCATGCTTTTGCATGGGCACGCAGTTTATTTAACTTTTTATTCACGTAAAAATAGATATTTATATTAATGTGTGTTCTTATTGGTAATGAAAACATATAATTTTTATTTATTCCCTATAATTGAACTCTTGCTTTATTGTAGAATAATATGTAAACATTAAACAGCTGATCCAGAATTTACTCTCTTTCGTATTTGTTTATTCCTGGGCTATTTAGAATAGGAGGGCTATTCCCCGGGAACAAATGATATGGAAGGGAAAAATCTCACCGGAAAAATTTATAACTGGTCAGAATATTTTTATTTATTTGTCAATAAAACATATTGTTACTCTAGAGGTACCTTAGACCTTGTTAGGGCGGTAGCGAAAATTTACCTTTTTTGAAAAATGCACTATTGTGTAATTAAAGGTTATGGCATGCCCCCCTTGATTAAAATGTTTGGGTATTCCGATTATTTTTATTTGGTAGCTTACCAAGATATACTTGTGTACCAAATTTCAAGTCTCTAACGCAAGATATATCGGTATATTTATCGTGGTTCAACAATACATGTTTCCGGATTCTTCTAGATCGTAAATCATCCAGGGGTCAAATCGTTACATCCGTGAACGTACAAATCGTCACGTAAAAACACAATTTTCGGATTATGACATACGTGAACGTATTGAAATCCCATTCAGTTTATACGATTCACGTATCATTTAATTTGTTTTCGTACGATTGCCTATACGATCACGTATGTAACGATTTGAAGCCAGGGGGCAAATTACGGCACTCGTTATCGAACGAAATTACGAAATATTTCCATATAAACTCTATTGAAATACTTCGTAATTTCGTTCGATAACGAGTGCCGTAATTTGCACCCAGGTCTGCTTGCATAAAAAATTTCTGCTCTCTACCGCAACATATAATTTAAAATTTTAATGACCTGGTAGGCGAACATGTTTTTTGTAATCCCTTTTACGCCGGTACCACTGCACCGATTTTAAAAAGATTTACATGGTTTTAAAGGATTTTTTGTACAGATGTGCAGAATCTATATTTTATTGAAATCGGTTTAGTACTTTTGGAGCTATAAGCGCTTAAAGTTGCTACTACTGCATGCACACAAATTGCACACGCATTTATTAGCTTACAAGCCCAGTTGGCCACGTCTTTAAGACATCTTTGACGACGGGTACAAGACAATGGTAAGTCGTAGAAGACATATTAAAGACAACTCCATACAAATCGTTGACGAAATTTTCATACAAATGGCGGCGAGGGCACACAAGACCAGATGAGCGACATTGTCGCTCAGATTGTCCTCAACAAGGCTTTATTGAAGACAAAACGTGTGACACTGTCGCTCAGATTGTCATCAACAAGGCTTTATTGAAGACATAACGAGGGACATTGTCGCTCATATTGTGCTCGACAAGGCTTTATTGAAGACAAAACGTATGACACTGTCGCTCAGATGATCCCCAACAAAGTTTTATTGAAGAGAAAACGTGTGACATTGTCGTTCATATAGTCATGAACGCCGATTTCTTTTAAATTGTCGATTAGAAAACTTAATCTAGAGACGACATGTCGTACATGAATCGTCGAAGACAATGTCGTCTAGGACGATTTGGACAACTGGGAGTAAAAAAGAAACAAAACATGAGTGTGTGTGTGTGTGTTTGTAGTATTTCTCTTGATCTAACAAATTTTTTTTCTCTTATTTGTTGTTGTATGAAAGCCATAATACTTAAAGGAAGAGATTTGAATAAATTGAATTAGCTTGGTTGAAGGGGTTTTGTTTATGTTTTTTTTTTAATTTCATGTATTATTTAATTATGCTTGCATATGTATGTAAGTTTGTTTGGGGCTGTGTTTTAATGAATTTTTTATGGCGTTCAGATACATTTTCTTTGAATCTTAGATTACTTACATTTTGATTCTAGAATACGGACGAGTGTGTCGTCCGTTTGGTATATCTAGTATACAATAATATTGTATAATAGATGGGCAGCTTTACTTGTCAGGTTATTGCAATGGAGTATTGTAGTTTGGTTGTGATGCTGATCGATGTCTTTATAAGCAGCGTTACCGTTGTGCGACTAAAGTCGCATTTTGCCCCTTTTTCAATTGCCTTGCCACTTTTTATGCCCCTTACTTTTAAATCCCCTTTTAGTATCATTTGCATTATTTTGTGTCCCTTTTTGCCCCTTTTTGTTGAAAGTCAACTTTCGTTTTTATTTTGACAATAAATGTACGCAGATTCCTACAGATTCTAACACATTAAACAAGATTTTATTTCCTATGTGTCAAACTTAATATAAAAACATACACCTTTTTCATTTGTGTAAGGTTTTTAAATATACGAGTACAATTGCACACACACACTTGATAATTATAACTGTATTTTCGATATATATTGTGGAAGCCAAATTTAATTAAAGTACATATTTTTAAAAGGCTGTTCTGTAAACCGATCGAGTTAAAATCGCACGATTTTAGAAAACTAAAACAGCCAAACACATGGCCAATTCCCAAAAGCAAATGGTCTAAAAATATCCGAGTTTTTACCGCAAAAAATACGGCCGCAGTTTTCCACTGAAGTGATGAGTTCGTCCATTTTTATGTTTCAAAATAATTTTGTTTTTCTGATAAAAATTAAATTTATAAAATTTTAAAAGAATAGTCACAATTTTTATTTTATTTATGCTGTCACTTAGATTTTTTTGGATTTTCAAGGTTTGAACCATAACAGAACAGAACGAAACAGAAAAACTAACGACTTGTGTAAGATTTCTAAAAGCAAAAAAGTGTCAGCTGATTCGTAACAGAACAGAAAGTAAAAGCTAATAAAACGTACGAATAAACTTATTTGAGTTCTCATAAAATTAATGTTTGTGTACTTTTTATACATGAGAAATTTGTTTTTATTGTTTGTTTTTAATAAAAATAGGTAGATAAATATGTTTGTTTCTTTAATTTGATTTTAAAGTTACTTTTTGTGGCCCTTTTTGAAATTTTACAACGGTAACGCTGATCGCTTTCTTCTCTTTAACTGGTACATTGAACAGCTGTTAAATACAGAATCTAAAACGTATTCAGTTTTTTTTTATTTGGAATGGAATCCATAAATTGCTCAAAATGAGTCACTATTCCAAAAAAAAAAAAAAAAAAAAAAACTCGGCACACTAACAGTACTGAAAGTGCGCACTCATGTAGAAATGAATGAATGAATGAATAAACAAAATTTTAAAATACAAGCAACATGCATCATCATCATCATCTTTATAATGGAAGAAATTTTTGAGGGGAAAAAATTTACCGAGCAACAACTATTCAAATAGAGTTGATGTTGATTTATACGAAAAGTTGTAAACGAAATGAACTAAAATGGACATAATGTGCAGTGTGTTTATCTGTCTGTCAGTTTATCGGTCTGCTGATGTTGGTTGACTGGCATTCTTGTAGTTACATTATTTTGTTGTTGTTGTTGTTGCTTCATGTAGTCAGATAGTCCTAGTTTACACTATGCAAGTCTTATTGCTAAGCTGCTTAGTTTTTGGGATATAGAGACGAGGGGAACAGAAACGTTTCCTTTCCCCTCGTCTCTCTCTCTCTCTCTCTCTCTCTCTCTCCTAACAGTCTAATCAGCTTAGCAATAAGACTTGCATAGTGTAAACTAGGACATATGGTCAATTTAATTTAAATCATCTTTTTTTTTTTTTTTTTTTTTTACAAAAAAGAAGTAACACTCAGGCAATTAATGCCTACTACTATTACTAGGTGTTACCTTCTTTTAGGAAAGGGATAGTGATAGAAGACAAGTGGTGAAGGAACAGATAGAAGAAAGCTTCATTCTTTTACAACTCTGCTTTTTGCACGCTCTTTTGTAATAATGAAGTGTTACAGCGCCTTCTGGTGTCAAATGAGGCGTAATAAATTTTGAAGCTGCATTTAGTAGCCACTTTATTGGTTATTTTACTTCACCGATGATTTTTGCTACACAATACCGACGAAGGAAGGCGCTCTGCTCTGATGTTACATTAGGATTAGCATCTGCTGAAGTCGGTATAGTTCAGTGACCAGTGACTATGCCTTCATCACTTGAACTTTCCAACAACAGCTGATGCAAAGGAACTCTAATGCACATCAGAAAAATGCGTGGTGTTGTTATTTTAATGACTGTCGGATACAGGGATTGAACCCAGGATCTTCAGTTTTGTAGTCAACGTGATAACTACTTCAGCTAACGCCACCCTCATATATGGATATTGTAATAGGGATTAATTTAAAGTAAAATTTATGAGAGACTATTTTGTGTTCATTAATTTGTTTGGCAATATTACTTTTAAATATAATTAGTAAATTCTTAAATAAAAATAAGCAATAAATATTAAATCTTAAGCCCAATAAAGACAGATAAATTGTGGCTATAGAATGAAAATTGTTACCAGCAAATGGAGACATACTTACTTATCAGAATCGATTTTTCAAAAAAACAAAATGCTAGACGAACTGTACAAAACTCTTGTATTTGTTATTTCGGTAAAAAGTTATATTTGAAATATTAAAATAAAAAGTACAGTATGCGAGGTTTGTATTCGTACAGCCACAATCAAGAAAACCCACTATCTTATAATTAGTTAAACAATTTAAATTACTTATTTCTTGCAAGATTTTGTTTAATAAAGACAGGTTGTATTTAATAAAACATTTAAATAAAAATATATTACAGCTATTGCCATTTATGGCGCGATATAGGAGTTAGAACATGATTTTCTTAACAAAAATAATCGATACTATTACAGTTACATATAAATTTCTTTTTGTTTTGATTTATTTGTTCTTAACCCTGCGTTTACGTATGCAAGTTCCTTGCATGCAAGCTCTGTGTACGTATTATCAACGAAAATTTCTCACAAATGGCCGACTGTCTTGCAACTTGCATGTTTACCTTTTAGTGCAGAGTTGTTCATAAAATAAAAAAGTTTAATTTCAAGGGAACCAGATAGTGTTGAACTTTATTCGTGTTGTTTCAATGTTATTTATGTCTAAAAAATTAATAAACTGCTCGATTTATGAATATTTAAGAAAAAAAATTATTAAATTAGCTTTTAAATGTATTTAAAATGAGTAAAAACTCATATAACATTACACTGAAATCCAGTTAATTTGCGTTAAACTATTAATAGGGCAACACTGTTAACTAACTTTCCATTTACTTGCTACAAATTCAACAAGTCACTGTCTTGTAAAATTCCTTGGCAGTTGAGTTGGAAGTAGACTGCAAGTGCCGAAAGTGTAGATGTGTTAGTAAAAGAGTTTGAGTGTATTGAGTTTTTCGAACTTGCACTTGCACGTGTAAACCCTAGGTAAAAGCAGAGTACGAAAATAAACGAAACAAATTGTTTGATTTTGTTTTGTTTCGTTCTTTGAAGTGAGTGAAATAAAAACAAAATAAAAACGATGAGAACTAATTGCTCAATTTCTTTTTGCTTTGTTTTTGCACATGGGCACAGACCAGAGAACACAGAAGCCGGCTAATGCATTAAACACATTCACCACAGCAGGCTACACGAACACACGACTTCAAATGCCGCTAGCAGCATTTGTCGCCTCGTAGCCGGCTACTTAATTATTTTGGAGACGGCAGCAGCACCATCTGCACCTGATATTCAAGTACAAATAGATGGATCAGTATTGCCACTTTTATATATTTTGCATTTATAAAAATTAATTACTCTTTTAAAATGTACTTATTTCACGTAAAAGTACAAAAACGAATCAATTTATTCTTTACATCAATTTTTGGATATTATTTATGTTAAATAATATGAAATAATTGCACAAAATCATTCATTCAACTTTTTGCATTATACTGGCAATACTGAATTTTTTCATTGTAGCCAAAGAAATATAAATTAGTTTAATTGGACTACAACGACAAAATCAGCATAGACAACAACCTGTCGCCCTGTTGCCTTGCTGTCTTCAAAAGAATCATTCTCATATAAACATGTGTATTCTATTCTTGACATTTGGTAGTCGGTAGCTTGCTGTGGTGAATGTGTTTAATGCATAACAGACGCCACCGGCCACAAACAATACATTCATTTAATCGTACGAATTCGACATCATCATATAATATAGTTTTATTGCATTGTTAAGTAACACAGTAAGTTTGTTGTATATAACTAAGTAGTATAACCGGGTATCCTATGACACCTCCCTTTTTTTTATTAAAAAACTTTTTTAAGATCAGAATTTACTAATTTTAAAAAACAAATTTCATATATCGTACATAAAAAATGTTTTTAAAAATTATATTAGAAATATGTAAATATAACAGTTTATTAGTGTCACGAAAATTGGGTGGCCGTCCTCAAAAATTTTCTCCAGCTGTCCACAAATCGTTTCAGGAAAAATTCTTATGTCCAACTTTTTTGTGATTACTTTTGCTGTCGACTGTACATAAATACATATGTATGTATATAATATATGGAGTATATGTATTACGAAAAATAAAATGTCCCATGTAACGTATGTTGGCACAAAATATTATTATTTTAATTACCTTTTTTCAATGTAATTACAACATTTATTTTAACCAGTTGTGTTACACTTTTGTTCAAATTAATTTTGTTTAGAAGGTTTTATGTATTGATCCATAATTACTACATGCACTACTTGAAAATTCTAGCATTGAAATAAATACCTTGAAAATAAATAACATTTGCGTTACTGATTTCTCACCATTTGTTTTTATAATATAATTTTTTCCCCCCTTAAAATGTTGTTGCTTGTTTAATAATTTTTTTAAATATAATCTGAAATGAGCTTTTAAGTAAACAATATTTCAGTGAGTGAGCGCAACTTTTGAATTCGTAATTCTATGAATTAATTAAAAAAAATTTTTAAATATCATATGGTTTCTCTTGAAAATATATGACTGTTGCTGTGGAATTTCCCTTGAATTCATAATTTATAAGAAAAAGAATTTAAAAAGTTCTTGTTTTTATTAAATCTTTTTAAATGGCTTTTGTACAAGGTATTCAATATTAGCTCTCTTAATATGAATTTTCCAAAAAAAAATTAGACAATAGCAGTTTATCATTTCACAGTTTATGGTTAGTTCGTGCCGGAACAGTAATTCAAAAATAATGACGGAATAATGACAACTGCAAAGACAGCAGTTAAGAAATTTAGCAAGTCTCTAGAGTGGAGTGGTAAATTGCACTCACTAAAATAACCGCCGAAATGAAACCAATGACGATAATTAACAAAAAAGTTTATTTTCAATTTCATTGTGCTCAAAGTTAACATAAAGTAATGGAAAAATTTAAAAAAATAATAAGTGGGCGGAGTAAGGAGGGTGTACTCAATTGAGTACAGCGGCGGTTTACAGGTGGTATTTTTAACATTATTTTTCAATACATAGTGTTTTCAAAAATTGTTTGCACTGCCAGCGAACTCTTGCATGGCATACGACACATCTGAGTTGATTTTCTAACTTTTTGGGGTAGTGCCCTATACCATCTTGTGGCAACCCTAGGACCAATGAAGACGAGAGTCGAGCTTTAGTTTGCGTATTTTGCCGTAAATAGTATCTTGCAATGTAACGTCGGAATAAAAGCTGATCCATGTCATCATTATGAGTCATTACATATAACCGCCAAACGTTTTCAATAGCCTACATAATAGATGTACCACCCCACTACCATTTCTTACCTCGAATGGCAATTCTGTACAGCGAAATTGACTGGTCTAGCTTATCCACTCTCGACAATTATGAACTTCATTTAAAGAAATAATTGATGTTTGCATATTTTGGGAGTCCCCTCTTTATTGTGAAAAACACACAAGTATGCTGTTGTATTTCTGGGGAAACAACAGTGTTGCCAGAATTCGCATGTGGATTCACCGCTGTACTCATTTGAGTACAGATATAACTAAACTACGATAACTTTATAAAAATGAGTGGGACGCAATTTGTTTCGACTTATTTTATAAATAAAAATGCTTTAGTTTGGGAAATTAAGGTACAAAATAAATTAACAACACAGTAAAATTTATAAAAAGCGGAAAATACATACTTGTCATGTCACATCAATTTTGCACCAGACTAAGAGTTAATTTTTTAACAGTCTAAATACTTATCGACAGGTTTTTGATGTGTAAACATCTATACGCTAGGGGTAAAAATCTTTTGACTTTGATTTCTTTGCTGAGATTTCTTTGCTTTTTGCTTTTGCTTTGCATTGTCAAATCGGTGTGAGCTATGTATGAGTGTATTAGTGTTTAAAAGAAGCAATACCAAGCAGAGAAACAACTCGACCGGCTCGAAGCCGACGGTGCGCCGCCGCCGGTTATTTTTCTGTATATTTCCGTACACCAAAGGTGAAAATGAACCGTAAGAGCTACGGACTTGAAATTTGGACACAATATGTAGACATTTGGCCACTACAACAACAAATACATGAGAGTTAAAAACTAAAGGGTGTTCCAAAACGAGCAACGAAAAATTTTAAAATCCCATGTAATATACATACAATTGTATCTACATGTATATACTTGAAATTTTTAAAGTTAGTGTATTCTTATACAGACTACAACAATTAACACTAAATTTAAAAAATTTAAATCAATGGGTGTTCCATCAGTTAATGCAATTTTGACTTTGTAATTTTGACAACTTGCTGTATCTTGGAAACCGTAAAAGTAAAACTCTTGAAATTTTCAAAAACGGTAAAACTAAAAAATCCAAAAAATATAAAATCGCCATATATAAAAAAAACGCCAAAAACAAAAAAAAATCGCCAAAACGAAAAAAAAGCATTAAATTAAAAAAACCTCTAGGACTAAAATAAATCGCGAAAAACCGAAAAAATCGCCAAAATGAAAAAAATCCTTTAACAAAAAAAATCGCCAATATGAAAAAATCGCCAAAATTAAAAAATCGCCTAAATAAAAAAACCCCAAAAACAGAAAAAAATCGCCAAAATGAAAAAAACCCAAAAAAAACAGAAAAAAATCGCCAAAATGAAAAAATCGCCAATATGAAAAAAAATTGCGAAAATTAAAAAAACCCAAAAAGAGAAAAAAAAACGCCAAAACGAAAAAAAAAGCGATAACTGAAATAAAATCGTTTAAACTGAAAAAATTTAAAAAAGGAAGAAAGCTAAATAAAAAAAATAAAAAATCAAAACCGAATGTGCGCGAGTCAAAGTCGCACTTTACTGAATTTATTTTAATTGCAATGCGTACACAACAACAAGAACAGCAACAACTAAACGATGAACAACAGGAATTAAAAATTAAAAAGTAAAAGTAAAGGCTTTACCATAGATGAGCACTGCAGTACCACTAAAGTTTCAGTAAAAACAAAAAAAAATTTTACTGATTACTAAAATTTTGTTTCTACAATTTTTATAAATTGCCTAAATGATTTGTTATATGATGAGGTGCATTGAATTTTCAGTAATCAGTAATTCCCGTATTCATAATGAAATTCTACCAAGTGGCTAAATGTTTTTCACACAAAAGTTTCAAAATTTGAATGAAAAAACTTTGCCACTTGCTACAATTTTATTATGATTACGACCCTACGATTTTACTGGTAATGCAAATTAAATTTCATTAGCAGTAAAAATTTACTGAATTTTTTTTAGTAATCAGTAAATTTACTGCTTACTGCAATTTTGAATGCAGTACATATACATATACTGCAGTGTGCCCATTTAGAAACCAAATAAGTTTAATAAAACAAACAAAAACCAACAAATTCATATGTATTTACAATATTGAAAGTTTTGATACTTTTAATTAATTAATTTAAAAAAGATACTAAAAGCATAAGTACTTCCAACTTAAAAAAAAAATTTCATTAATAGATGTTTACACATCTCCTCTGTGATCGGACTCACTTTGCTTTTTTTTCATTATTTCAATAGACTATGGTTCAGATTTAGCTAGAAACGCCAATTAATTACAACAACTTTCAAATATGCAAAATTTTCACCTTTTTTTTTTGGCTGTACTCAAGTGAGTAAAGGGCGGGTAATGGGTTAAACACATTCACTACAGCAAGCTAGCGACTTCAAAAAATCAAGCATGGAATACGCATGTTTATATAAGAATGATTCTATTGACGACAGCAAGACAACACGGCGCACGGTGGGTTGAATCAGCCCCAAGGTTGCTATTAATTAAGGGACAGGTGGAAAATTGTTTTTTAATTTTTTTTTTTTTTCTTTTTTTTTTTTTTGGAAATGTATGCCTTACTGATTACAAAAATGTATTTTTGAAAACATTGGATTTTTTTGATTTTTGTTTTTTAAGAAAAATATGTATTTAGGAATTATTTTTATATAAATTATGGACAACAATTACAATCTACATTGTCTCCTTTACTATAGTCATCACGATCATCATGGTCATCATCACAATCAGGGACAAGGACTTCATGCATTTAAAAAATGTATTTTAGGCGCCTAAGATATGACATAAAAAACGCAAAATATGCACTAAAAACAATAAAATATATACATATCTTTAAAAAAAAAATCAAAAGTAAAGTTTTCAATCTACATATCAGTAAATAAAGATATAAAAATATTTTCTTTTCTCAAGAGGTTCGTGTACAAGCCTTTTATATTAAATCTTTACACAAGATTAAATATGGTATAATGTTTTTTTCTGCATTATTAACTCCAAACTCGCATTTTGTAGATATGTATGTTTATATTACAGAAAAGGAGCGATACGTAAATAGAAAAAGAAAAGTGTAGTTATTTTTTTATTTTTATTAAAAATTTTTTTATTGTTCACACATATGTATTATCGAATGTGAAGTCCAATGAATTTGTTCTTAGAAAGCTTTGTGCATTGAAAAAGGCCTTGTAACGTCTGTGGATGTAATCGGCTCAAATTTAAATGATTCCTTTTATATAATGCTGTATACTTATTTAACTCAACCATTGCAATGAATTGAATACTAGCTATTAGATTTGGTTTTTGAATCCATTATAACTTTTAAAAACAATATCAAGTTTCAGCATAATTATTTCACTACTTTCGGCTTTAATAGCAGACAATTTGAAATTATCTAAATTACAATTTCCATTAAATTTGGTAGGTGTGTGTGCTTGTACAATCGTTCCACAATTCTACAACAATGCAAGCGGGTACAGTTGCCAAAAACAGTTTTGCAATATTTTTTGAAATTTGAATTTTTGAGAAAATATGACACAAAATCAGCATTTATAGCAAAATATGAGACAAAAATATGCATTTATGACTAAATTATGCAAAAATATGAATTTTCAGCAAAATATGAAAAAAAATCACTAACAAATCGATGCCATTTTTACGCAAATTCATTGTTTCGTAAAGATATTTCGTTCTCGCCATTATCAGAGTTAAGGGAAAAACATGCATTTGCATGAAACCCCTGTCCCTGATCGTAATTATCATTATCATCATCATCATTTTCATTATCACAACAAAAATTTTAAGCCAACAAGTAATTTCCTTAGAACTTATATATTTAAAAAACGGCATTAAATTCAGACGATTTTTTCTTGAATATAAAACCCGATATTATAGGGTGTTTTTTTAGGGGTATAGAACTTCGAATTGAAATAAAACACAAGAAAATCGTTTTAATGTCCATCAATTTGGCTTTATTGGAAGGATAATTTTATACCATTAATGTTTGAATATGATTTCGGGCATGTGGCCGCCGCGGCTGGCTCGAATAAAGCCAATTCTACAGGTCCAATTTTCAACCACTTTTTCGAGCATATGGGGCCGTATGTTGGCAATAACGCCACGAATGTTGGCTTCCAAGTCCCCTAACGTTTCTGGTTTGTTGGCGTAGACGAGCGACTTCACATATCCCCAAAGAAAATAATCCAATGGTGTCAAATCACACGATCTTGGTGGCCAATTGACAGGTCCATTCCGCGAAATTATGCGCTCATCGAATGTTTCCTTCAATAAATCGATTGTGACGTGCGCTGTGTGGCATGTAGCGCCGTCTTGTTGGAACCACAACTCATCCACATTCATGCCATCCAATTCGGGAACAAAATAGTCGGTTAGTCGGCTCCAATTGCTGTGCACGGTGGCGAATCGATTCATTCGGGTCCTCTTCAACACTTTGCTCTACAGCGGCAATTGTTTCTTCGGTGCGCACTGTTCGACGTCTCTGCGGATGCGTATTATCACATAGAGTAAACGTAGTGCGAAAACGATCCATGGTTAACCGAATTAATTGCTCTGATGGACGATTATGTCGACCATAAAATGGACGGAGCTTGCGGTAAACTTCGCGAACTGAACCATTATTTTCGAAATAAATTTGCACGATTTGCAAGCGTTGTTCTTTTGTCAACCTGTTCATGATGAAATGGCAAACCAAACTAAATATTAATCACTTGACAGCTGACAAAATGGCCGCCAGTTAAAAAAGTGATGCCAACTTAAAGTTCTATACCTCAATAAAAAAACACCCGTTATATGTATGTCGAAGTATAAAATACATTCACCCAAAAAATAGGATATATGGCGCCAAGATCAAACGAATAGAATTAAAGTAAAGAGCTCACGGGGTTTTGGTTCGACATGTTAGATTTTTGTAAAAAATATCTTGACGTTGGCAGCATACGACAACCAAATTTATTAAATTTAAGTAGATTTCTTCAGTATGCATACAAGAAAATATGTATTGAAGCACGTGCAATAATGCAACTGTATATGTTATGAAATATGCAATAAGCTTTTTGTTTTGATTCAATAATATTTTTTAACCTTCATAGGGTCTTTAAAATCGTTGACGTTAACGACCTTCGGGTCAAATTTTACCCAAATTGAAAATTATGTATTGGTTTCATTTATTTGTGATTCATTTATTGCCAATGAACGAAAACATCATTTCATAGATTTAATTCGATTAATACATGATACATAAAAACGTAATATTAAATCGATATTAATATTAATTGTACATAAAGCAATTTTTTCAGAGTGCAGTTTTCATATAAAGTTTTTGCAAGTTATAATAGTATCTAATGATGTTTTATTTTCTGTGTTGAGGAATAATTGGCAATGACTTTTTTTGCTCTGTTTTTACCCTGTTCAAGTATTTTTCTTTGGATTTAGTTGAAGTTTATGACTACTCATTTACCTCACGTAGTTTTAGTGCAAATTTCTGTGAAAATACTGTTATTGATAACGTCTTTTGGTGCTTTATATATAGAAGTGTCTACGTTATGCAAAACAGTTTATTTCCAGCCGCTATTAGCTGATGTAAATATCACAAAAACATTGTGAGCTTATATATCTAGCATGTAACTCATCACCACTTGACAACATTGATTAGTCTTTCTTTTGCAAGTAAAACTTGATCTAACTTTATCCAGCAAATAAACCCTTCCCTTTTATTTATTGTAATCTAATAATATTTGCAGTTTTTTGTCTTGGCGATTACTAACTTTAGAGATATGATGCAAAATACTAAGAAGGTTAGGTTAGGTTAGGAAGGGTGGTGCTTTACCGCACCTCCACTTGGAGACCCAATTGGGTCCATTTTGATTCCATTCTGTTGCTCAAAAAAGTAATATTTATCCTTCCATTTGCAGCCAGAACTGACCATATTATACTAAGAAGATTCACAGACTTTTTTTTATCGGAATATACATATATAAGAAGGGTACGAGTACTATCTTTGGTAAAACAAAAATAATGATAAACACGCATGATAATAACACATGTACTATCTCTGGTAGTAACTAATTTATATTTTTATGTATAGTTTGAACTAATGTGATGTGTGATCTCAGTATTTATTGTTCCAACCGATAAGATGTAAAAAAATTATCTGCAGTCGTGTTCTATTTTCAAAATCGTCTGATAATGTATGCAGGCCATTTTCTATTTCATTATCTTTCATTATTTTACAAAAAATACCAGACACAACACTTCCAAACTTTAAAACGGGTCAAATTTGACCCGAAGATCTCTAGTGTAAAATCTTGCATACAATTTTCTTTGGCAAGTTTGCAGATATATAAACCTACTATATCTGTTAAGATATAAAATTAAATAAAAGTCAGAAAATATGACATAGATCAATCACTTATTATCAAAAAAAAATCAAAGTTTTTTCCTGAAATGGGTCAAAATTGACCCAAAGACCCTATGAAGGTTAATAAAAAAGCGTTTAAAAAGATGTGCAACTTTTATTTTCTCACGCGACTTTTTTTTGCGACTTCATTTTTATAAAATGATCTTTTGTGCGACTTTTTAAAAATTCCCAGCGGTAACCCTGTCTGTATGTATATGTAAACATATTTTCATATCTACGAATGCATGTTTTTCCTGAGTTTTTGTTTCATTTTTGTTATTTAAAAAAAAACAGTTGTTGGAATAATTTTTAATAACTAAATTAATTCAGTCACCGCAACAAATACGAATTTTTTATTATTTTTTTTTTTGCGATAACCTTTCTTATGTGAAGGTCAATAATGTTAGATTAAATTTTTTTAGCATGTATGTACATATGTATGTAATAAAATATAAATTCAACAAAATTACGTATCAAAAAAAATTGCATTACAGTATTGATCGGTAAGTCAATACATTAAATAAAAAATTATTTTTTAATTGAGCCAGGAACTTTAACGATTTAAAATTTTTAATAACATAAAATGCATTTAAATAATTTTTTTTTTATTTTCAAATAAAAACATGAAAGAGGTAATATGAATAATTTTGTAATATCAATTCAAAAATTAATTAAATTTTCCCCTATAAACAGTTCGATAATATCAATTAAGTTTTTCCACTCAAATTAATTAATACAATTAAAAATTTAATTCTTAAGCCAAGATCAGACCGATTTTCGTCGGTTTACTGAAATAAAGTCGTAAGTAAAGCAGTAAAATGGCTTTAGTTTTCAATTAATTGAAAAACAATTACAGTAGCACCAAGTGAAGCTCGTACACCTCAATTAAATTTTTTAGATGTGCTATAATTTGAAAAAAAAAAACAAACAAGTACAAAAAACGTAATACTGTATTTTATTACTTCATTTTATAAATATATTAAAAAAAACAGGTCAACTTAAAAAACTTTAATTCATTTAGGTTTTTGCAAAGCAAAAATATAATATAGTGCATATTTCCATACCAATGCTAAACTCGTACACTGCCTTAAATTTCAAATAAATGGTTTTCTCTTTAAATAATTTAATATTTTGTGTGCATCCCCTTATTTTTTATTACCATTTTCAGCCTATTTGGTATACTCTGAACGAGTTTTTTGCAAAAGCTAGCTTCAATTTTTTGCCATTCTTCTTTAAGAGCCTTTTTCAAATCGTCCTTGGAACTTATGGAATTTTTCTATCGAGGTAGCTCCACAAATTTTCAATGGGGTTAATATCTGGACTCTGGGCTGGTGTATCCATGACGTGCGGAGAATTATATAGCAACCATGATCGCACATTATAAGCCTTATGCTTTGGATCATTGTCTTGATAAAAATAAAAATTATTGCCAAGACCAAGTTTTTGCTTACATTGTGGCAAACTTTCTTTTAAAATGTTAAGGTAGACGTGCTGATCCATTATGCCCTCGATAAAGTGCAATACACCAGGCCCAGAAGCAGAAAATGAATCCCAAACAATTACCGACCCACCACCGTGCTTTACTGTGGGTTTCATATTTTTAGTAAGTAGCACTTCATTTCGCCTTCCCCACACATAGGGCCTACCATCTGATCCAAACAAGTTGAACTTGCTTTCATCAGTGAATAGCACATTCTCCCAAAACGAAAAATCTTTAGATTGATGCTCTTTGGCAAATTGCAGTCTTATTTTTTGGTTTCGTTTGTTTATAAGAGGTTTTTATCTTGCTCTTCTACCATTAAATTCAGCTTTGTTTAAAATATTTCTGATAGTTTGTGCGCAACATTTCTTTTCCAAATCCTTCTCCACGATTTCTGCTAGCCTCGGTGCACTTAAAAATGGATTTTTTTTTTACTTGCAGTAGAATGTATTGCTCGTCACTATCAGATAAGATTTTATTATTCGCAACTTTCGGCTTATTTTCAACTCTTTTTTCAGTGTTGTATCTTTTTATTATATATTGTACGGTTGATCGGCTTCGACCTATAATTTCTGATAATTCTCGAAGTGATTTCTTATTTTTAAAATACTGCACTACCAGTTTTCTAACTTCAACACCTGTTTGTCCTCTCTGTCTTCCCATTATTTTTTTGTGATCCAAAAAAAACACAATTAAGTGAATAATATTATAAAATTTGGAAAGCAATCTTAAATTCATAGACTTTTAAACGGTTTTCGCGAAATAATTTGACGTTAGATGCAAAGCATACCAGTGTTGTCTAATAAATTTAAACTGTACGAGTTTGGCTTTGGCGTCCAAAGTTGTCACTTTTTTGAATGAAGGTCGTTATTTTAATAAATGAAGACAATTCCAAACTTTCATTCCGTCATTTAATGCAGTACTTAGGTCTCTAATAAAAATTAAAATATTTCAGTTAATACGATATTTAGTTCCAAATATATTATAAAAAATATTTTTTTTCACTTGATGTACGAGTTTCGCTTGGATGTACTGTACCTGACTGCGCTTCACTTGAGTGGTTATAAGGCCATATAGCCTTATTTAAGAATTAATTGAGTAATAAATCCGTTTTAGTTTATTACTTATGACTTGATAAGAGTGAGCCGACGAAAATCAGTACATTGCGCCGATAGTGTGATCTGGGCTTTAATTGAAAACATTAATTCGTGAATACTTCTTTTTGGGTAGCAATAGTAACAATTGCGCTTATGTAATACACATTTTTATTCTGACAAGTATTTATATCTCCAACTCTTTTTTGTTAGTTCTCGATCTCCTACCTGGTTAAGAGATCTCCCTAATCAAAAAAAATATATTATATTTACAAGCCAAGTACAGCTCAACTCCGAATAAAATTGTTGTATCTACAACTAAATTTTTTTGATAAAAAATTTTTGTTTGTCGTGGCAAAACTTCTTTCAAACTAAACGCACAAAAAATGTTGTCTGAAATCAATTATGTTAAGTTTTCATTTCCAGTGACTGTAATGTTTAATTGTACAATAACAAAATTAATCTAATCGAAAGTAATGTATGTATGCATATACCTCCATAGCTTGAAAAAAAATTCAAAATCATCTTTTAGATTGCTTTGAACGAAAATCCATCTACTCACAACAATTTTATCCATGTATGCCCACTTATATCCACTTTTTTAAGGAAAGTCGAAAGACTTCTGAAAACGAAAGACACAAAGGTCTATAGTTACACAGTCTATAGTTAACTAACGCCCGTGGGTTAACTAAATATTATTCTTATCAATGTCATTGGTTAAACCGCCTTCATTAGTTTACTAAAGACTGTGAATTTGAACCCAAAACTTATAATAATATTGTTTACTTTTCCTGTACAATACTTTAAGGGCCATTTTTGCAACTTGCCTTTAGTTAAAGGTAGGATTTGGTCTGCCCGATAAGTATCTTTGCATTATTACAGCTTCAAATTTTTATTGTTATTATTATCAATAATAACACTATGCAATAAATTGACACTTTTGGAAAAACACACGCTTGTGACAGTAAAGTTTCGAAAGTACTACTAAAGGGTAGTGAAACCCTATAACCAGTTTGGCAATTTCGGTGCAGAATTTTTTTTTATGAACCTCTAAAAATGTCGAACAGCTAATTCAGACTTAGTGATAGTGCTTAGCTATATATAGCAATAATGTACCTAAGAGTCTACTGAGCAAATCTTGCTAACATCTTATGCAAAAAAAAATTATTTCTTCGTGCACTTTTTTGTGCAAAAATTAAGTAAAAAAAAAAAATTAAATTTTTTCAGGGACTCCTAAATTTTTGCTTGCAATTTTTGGCAAAGTTGTACCTATAGCAAAGTTTAACAATTAGTGTTTTTTATGGGAATTGTTACAATTTAAGTTTAAAATTTTTAAACGCACTAATAATCCCAAATTAATATTTTACTTATTAAGTAAAATATTTTATTTTTATTATTAAAAATACATTGAAATTGATTATTGAGGGGTTTAGCTTTTACATAAAGGGTGTTTTTTATTGAGGTATAGAACTTTAAGTTGCCATCACTTTTTAACTGGCGGCCATTTTGTCAGCTGTCAAGTGATTAATATTTAGTTTGGTTTGCCATTTCATCATGAACAGGTTGACAAAAGAACAACGCTTGCAAATCGTGCAAATTTATTTCGAAAATAATGGTTCAGTTCGCGAAGTTTACCGCAAGCTCCGTCCATTTTATGGTCGACATAATCGTCCATCAGAGCAATTAATTCGGTTAACCATGGATCGTTTTCGCACTACGTTTACTCTATGTGATAATACGCATCCGCAGAGACGTCGAACAGTGCGCACCGAAGAAACAATTGCCGCTGTAGAGCAAAGTGTTGAAGAGGACCCGAATGAATCGATTCGCCACCGTGCACAGCAATTGGAGCCGACTAACCGACTATTTTGTTCCCGAATTGGATGGCATGAATGTGGATGAGTTGTGGTTCCAATAAGACGGCGCTACATGCCACACAGCGCACGTCACAATCGATTTATTGAAGGAAACATTCGATGAGCGCATAATTTCGCGGAATGGACCTGTCAATTGGCCACCAAGATCGTGTGATTTGACACCATTGGATTATTTTCTTTGGGGATATGTGAAGTCGCTCGTCTACGCCGACAAACCAGAAACGTTAGGGGACTTGGAAGCCAACATTCGTGGCGTTATTGCCAACATACGGCCCCATATGCTCGAAAAAGTGGTTGAAAATTGGACCTGTAGAATTGGCTTTATTTGAGCCAGCCGCGGCGGCCACATGCGCGAATTCATATTTAAACATTAATGGCATAAAATTATCCTTCCAATAAAGCCAAATTGATGGACATTAAAACGATTTTCTTGTATTTTATTTCAATTCGAAGTTCTATACCTCTGAAAAAAAACACCCTATACAATTTGAAGCTGAAAAAAAGTCAGCCAATGTATTAATGGTAAAGTAAGAAAATAAATAAATTCAGTAAAGTGCGACTCTGACTCGAACACGAAGGGTTCCGTAGGAACACTAGATATGTAATTTAATACAAACTTCATCCTATATAATATATAGTTTTGGTATTTTTTTTTCGTTTTTGGGGTATTTTCGGTTTTTTTTTGTTTTGGCGTTTTTTTCGGTTTTGACTATTTTTTTAAGTTTTGGCTATTTTTTTAGTTTTGACACTTCATTTTCTCGTTTTAGCGATTTTTTTCGGTTTTTGGCGATTTTTCATTTTGGCGATTTTTTTTTATTTTTGGAGATTTTTTTCATTTTTGCGATTTTTTTTTATAAAATTTTTTTAAGTTTTAGCGACATTTTCGCGTTTTGGCGATTTTTTTCGATTTTTGGCGTTTTTTTTCATTTCGGCGATTTTTTTCATTTTGGCGATTTTTTCGAATTTGGCGATTAATTTTAGTGTTAGAATTTTTTCTTTAATTTTGGCGATTTTTTTCGTTTTGGCGATTTTTTTTTAATTTTTGGCGATTTTTTTTTGGTTTGGCGATTTTATAATTTTCGGTTTTTTTAGTTTTACCGTTTTTGAAAATTTCAAGTGTTTGCCTCTTACGGTTTCCAAGATATAGCAAGTTGTCAAAATTACATAGTCAAAATTGCATTAACTGATGGACCACCCTTTAATTTAAATTTTTTTAAATTTTAGTGTTTATTGTTGTAGTCTGTATAAAAATACACTAATTTTACAAATTTCAAGTTTCAATATACATATGTTCATACAATTGTATGTATATTACATGGGCTTTTAACATTTTTCGTTGCTCGTTTTGGAACACCCTTTAATTTTTAATTCTCATGTATTTGTTGTTGTAGCGGCCAAGGTTCTACATACTCTGTCCAAATTTCAGGTCCGTAGCTCTTACGGTTCCTGAGAAAATACCGTGTGACGGACAGACGGACAGCGTAGCGAAAACAATAGGGTTCCTTTTCACCTTTGGTGTACGGAACCCTAAAAACAAGTTGATTATTTAGTTCTTGTTTCAACTTTGTTATTTGTTATTGAGCTTCTCATTTGTTTAAATGAAAGTTTATAATATAATAACTCTAGTTGTGCCAAGAAGCTTTGGGTAAAGGTTCCCCGATGATCTGCATTAGCAACAAATATATAATGAGCCACAAAATGGGGGAGCTGGGATTTTGGCAATTGGCTTACCATGGGTATTTTTAGAAAAATATCTGAAAAAGTTCGTTGTTTCTCCCGGAGTTGCTGCTAGTGGGCCAAATTACTTTCTCTTCTCCAATGTTTTCTCCTAGCATACTCCCAACTCCCAATCCCTAAATCGGATCTGATAAAAAAAATTAATTTCAATCACTTTTTCCCACCTCTGCAAACATTCCAGAGCAGAGCCTGAGCTACTCTTAATAATTTTTCTTCGCAAAAATTTTTCGCATACTCCTTAAAAAATTCCCAGACAAAAGCTAAATCCTTTTTTATAACATTTGTTTCCACCGCTCTGTTTAAATTTTGGCTCACATTTCAGTCATATTTTACTTAAATGGCTTTAGCTTTAAACATTGCTATAAATCGAAAAGACAACCCTGACCTCATCTTTCTTCTTTCATTTCTGTGCTTAAAAATAGAAAAAGGACAAAAACGAAAAGCACAATGCCAATAAATTTAAAATTGCTGTACGAGTAGAAATAAACTAAATATTTTATTGCAATAAAAAGAAAATGCCGCAATTAAAACACACAAAAAAGAAGCTGCTCCACAAAACCTATTACGCAAATAATGAAATTCAAAACCTCACATACATACAAACATACATATGTATGTACATATGAATGTATGCATGTATGTGTGTGTGTGCATATGTATGTATGTACGAGTTTTTGAAGAGCCAAATAGTTGATGATGCCAAATTAGTTAGTTAATTATCTAAATACGACAAGATAATTATATAAATTTTATTTATTACTAAAACAGGAAAGCAAAAACTAGTCCTTGTATTTAAGAATATTAGGCCTAAGGCAGAGAAGGAGTTACATCACGTCACGTCACAGCAACAAATTGATTGTGATTGATTATTATTATGTTAATGACAATAAACTTTTGTTGTCAAAATAAATATTTATTTACATATACATATATATGTACATACATAGATGTTGTGATAATAGTTTTAATAACAGCAGCAATTTAAATGTTAATATGGTCAATGTAAATTAAACCATATAAAATGTACATTCAAACATACATACATACACACATACACTCTGACGTACCCTGCAGTCAGAGTGGGGCCAAGTATCTCTATGTCAACACTAAAACTCTAGTAGCAGTTACATTGTCTACAATTTCTCTTTTATTCGTCAGTATAAAATAAAGAGAGAAAACAGATGTGGTGTATTTCTGGTGGATTTTGCAACAACTTGTGAATATACATAAATTAAGGTATAGAAATATACCAGTAAATTGCTGGTTGGTATCTCTCCATGTTCCCATAAGGATAAGGATGTAACGAATGTTCGCATTCGCTTTCGCATTCGCAAATTATTCGCTTACTTTTGCTATTTGCATTTGCTTTTGCATTCGCTAAAATGCATGCGAATATTTCAAGCGAATGCTAAACCAAAATACAGCTTTGAAAAATACTTAAAACTGACATACAAAAAATTCCGGATGTTATAGATTTTGGCGTCATAAAAAGTATTTCTAGGGAATTAATTCAGGTTGAAGCTTCCCTAGATCTCTCGTCCGATCACTCTCCCACGATCGTTACAATACGTAGCCAACTAAGAAGTGACTTACCTCATCCATATATGAAGATGATAAATCGTGTTAATTGGCTGGGGTTCAAAAAATACCTTAGTAGTCATTGTACGGAAAATATTAAGCTAAGAACACCAAATGATATTGAATCTAACATTGCCAATCTCAACGAGAATATTAAACAGGCTGCTGAACATGCCACTACCTCTCATCCGCAGACTGGGTTTAATAAAATTTATTCTTCAGACATTGAACGTTTGGTACGTGAAAAAAGAAGAGCTAGAAGGGAATGGCAACAGCACAGATCACCCCAAAATAAAATTAGATTTAAAGAGTGCACGAAACGACTCCAAGAGTTGCTTGCATCTGAGAAAACTGAATCTTTTAAAAATTATCTGGTAGGTCTTGATGTCACACCAGCACCTAATTTCTCTTTGTGGCGCGCTGCTAAAAAGCTCAAAAGACCCGTTGAGTTTAAACCACCTCTGCGGACTTCGACCGGTGATTGGGCAAGAAGCGATACTGAACAAGGTAAAATATTTGCCGAGCATTTAAAATCCGTATTTACCCCAAATACATGTACTGGTGTTGCTGATTTGCCGAGTGTAGTTGCTCTTCCCCCTCGACCCTTAAAGTTTAAGATGCGTGATGTACATAAACTAATTGCTGAGCTCAACCCGAAGAAAGCTCCAGGTATTGATGGTATTAGTAACAAGATGCTGATGAATCTGCCTCGCACTGCAACTAGAATCTTACTATTTATTTTTAATGCCATATTACGACTAGAGTATTATCCACACAGCTGGAAGCTTGCCAAGGTCAAAATGATTCCAAGGCCGGGAAAAGATCTTACTAAAGCTGAGTCTTACAGGCCAATAAGTTAACTATCAACAATATCAAAGCTTTTCGAAAAGCTGCTCATGACAAGATTATCCCCAATTCTAACTGATAGTGGGTGCATACCGGACCATCAATTTGGTTTTAGAAGTCAGCATAGTACCATTGAACAAACGCATAGATTGGTTAAAGTTATAAGAAGAACATTTGAAGAAAAGAAGTATTGTTCTACTCTCTTTATTGATGTTTCTCAGGCATTTGATAAAGTATGGCATGAAGGCGTAATTTTACAATTGAAGACATATCTACCAATAAATTTTCTAAAGCTATTGGAAAGTTATGTTCTATCCCGGAAATTCATTGTTGTAGAAGGAGACTTCATGAGTGTTCCCGAAACTATATCTGCCGGTGTGCCACAGGGGAGTATACTGGGACCAGTTTTGTGTTTGATTTATACTTGTGATATGCCTGTTACCACTAAAATCCATACATCTACTTTTGCCGATGATACAGCCTTCTTTAGCATGCACGGAAACCCTCACGAGCCATCCCAAAATCTTCAGGAACATATTACCCAACTGGAACTATGGTTAAAGTTATGGAAAATTAAAGTAAATGAGCAGAAGTGTACGCAGGTAACATTTACTCTACGAAAAGATACTTGTTCCCCCATTAGAATCAATAATCAAATTGTTCCTCAACATTCACATGTAAAATACCTTGGTATACACCTTGATCGACGGCTTACATGGAAACAACACATTGATTCTAAACTAACACAAATGAAACTAAAATTAGCTCAGGTACATTGGCTGATTAGTAGAAATTCAATTCTCAGTCTAGATTGCAAACTTTTGATATACAAGTCACGTTTGAAACCTATATGGTGCTACGGTATTCAACTATGGGGCACTGCTTCAGCTTCCAATGTCGAAAGAATCCAACGAAGGCAAAACAAAATTTTACGTATGATAACTTCGGCTCCATGGTACATCAAAAATTCAAATATACATCGTGATTTGAATATGCCACTAGTGATTGAAGAAATTGCAAAATACGCAGGCAAATTATTTAACAAAACTCGAATCACATCCTAATCCGCTTGCTCGTAATATTTTGAACTTTACTGGACACATCCGCCTAAAAAAGAGGGACACAAGGGCTCTTATACTCAACACTCCAGATGGGACTACTTGAAATACTTTTTTTCTTTCCTTTTTGATTATCACTACTTATGTATTATTTACAACTATCACTAAGTTTATGTCCGACAGTGGTCGGGCTTAAAACTAGTCTTTTCAAACTTTTGGAAAATGTTGAGCACCATTCATTACTTCGCACAGAAAATTTTAAATGCAAACAATTTTAACTAGCAGTTATTTATTGTAAATTTTATGCGAAACAAGTGCCACGCATATTATTTCGCATGAAAACTTAAAATGTTGAAGATATATTTCATATGTTTTTCCCAAGATGAACAAAGTACTACTTCTCCAAATTTTTTTCATGAGTTCATGCCAATTTTTCTTAATATGTATTTTGGCAGCATTTCACATGAACTATTGAACAGAGTACCAGGATTTAGGGCCAAAGTACGAATGGGTTAATTGCCTAACATTTTGTAAATTTATTTTTATTATCTATACTTATTTCAATATAATTTCATATATACATCTTTCTGTTTTAAGAATTTAATAAATTAATAAATATTTGCTCAATTCAAGACTCAATTTAAATAAAATAGTACATCTATGTATGTATAAAATACAACTTCATGTTTTTAAACAAATTTAGTTTGATGTGATTTTTTACCGCATTGTAAGTATTTGCATTCGCTTTCGCATTCGCATTCGCATTCGCTTCCGCAAAAATTAAAATGCATTATTCGTTTTCGCATTCGCATTCACTAAACTGGTATTCGTTACATCCCTACATAAGAACTATGAATTCACTATCTAGTCAATTGTTTTAGTGTTACTAGTAGAATTTCAATGACAAGCATATGCTAAATGTCGATAGCACAAAGTATTATATGGGGAATAATTGTAGAGTAGTACTGGTGACAAAGTCAAAAGCGACTCAGTACATTTTCACCATCGACATTTCCTTCAGGGGTAATAACACTCACACTTAAAACGCAAGACTCAGACAATTTCATACATGCTTATGCATGAATGCAGCTGCAAGTGTCTAACAGTTATAAAATTAAACGGAAATACTTGAGAATGCAACACGTTTAAATGCTTGAAAAAAAACAGTGTGACCAGTTTTAGTTCGTACTAAATATTAGATAGTGTTGAATATGAGAAAATGTAATAATTAACAGACTGGGGTAGGTAGTATGAATAAAAATTTGTTAAAAGAAAAACACATTAATATTTGGGGTTTTAAAACAAATTTTTAAGTTAAACGCAAATACTTTTTTTATTCATACTACCCAGTAAGCCTAAATTTTCCTTAATAATTTAATGGCGGCTTTGATTTTAGTTATCTGTTTTCTTGTCTTTTTTCTTAATAAATTACACTTACTTGAGAGCAATAGAAGTACGTTTTAGAATATTTGTACATACCTGAAATAAAAAATAGAAAACTTCAATTATTTTTCGGTTTACTAAAACAATATTAAGAAAATTTTATTTATTTGAAAATCATTAAATCAAAAATTATTAAGTCAATGTAATGCTATTGCAACAATAAGTTCGTTCACAATATAAGCGACTAAAATTTTATTCGAAATAAATCAACAATGAAAATATCGAGCCTTTGCTGCAAAAAATTCATAAATAAAGTGTTTTACAAAAAGAGTCTAATTTTTAATTTTGCAAAATTTTTTTCACGAGAGTAAAAATTACTTAATGGCTTTTGTATAACTTTCTAAGCCTACTACGCTTATTTTTCTTTTGTGATTTTAAAAAATATTGTCATTAGTGAATTCTCAAATGATTTTTGAAACTAGGTGCATAAGATAAGAGATTTGTGACTGTGGTTGGAGTCTACTGACGATTTGTTAAAACGTCAATGAAATGCATATAGGCAATGCTTAACCATCAGTAAATAAATTTCAACTATAAAACTTTTTTAAGACTCAGATAAATATTGTTCTGTTTACATCTTTACAGTAAACTTCGTTAAGGGCATGAGAATTTTCCCTAAATATCAAGCTTCGTTTGTAGTGGCATACACGTATATTGCAGCTCTACTTTTTAACCGATTTCAAAAAAGGAGGAAGTTAACAATTCGTCTCTATTTTTTTAGGTGTGTATCTTCATAACTCAGTACATTTTAGACCGATTGTAAAAATTCTTTTTTTGTCTGAGAGGGTATAGCTTTCCATTGATCCCATTTTTTTTATATAACTTTATGATATTCTGCTTATTTGATTTCTGCGAAACCTATAAAACACTTTTTGTTCTTTGTAATTTTAAAGTTGAAAAAATTGGGCGGGGTTTCGCCCACTAAAACTTTTTATAATATTTCACGCGGTTGTACTTAACTGATTTTTTTTACCAAACTTGCCACACACCTTGAGTTCTAAAACAGGCACAATCCTCAATTTGAAAAAATGGGCGGAGGCACGTCCATCAAAATTTAATATTTTAATTTAAGTGCTTCTACTTTACCGTTTTTACCAGTACTTAACATGCATTTCAAAAATGGGCGGAGGTACGCCCATTAAAATTTATTTTTATATTTCACATACTTCTTCTTATCTTCTTCTATCAGATCTTTGCAGTGAAGTCCTTTTTTTTTTTTTTTTTTTTGGCAGAAAGAATTATTTAACGCCGACTTGTGCTGTTATCGCTTACATATCGCTGAGGAAAATTTTTGAAGAAAGCTCTTCATTTAAATAACTCCTAAAGTTCTTGTCAAGTTAATTTATAATATTCATTTACTTGCGGCCGTATTCATAAAAAATATTTAAGGTTTATTTATCTCTTATTTGACATATTTCTATGGGAAATTTGTCAAATAAACCTGTTATAAACATAAAATATTTTTTATGAATAAGGGGGTTGGACTTTAAACAAATTCCTTAAAATTTGATTTAAGACCAAAGATATCGTTGTCGAAATTTTGAAATTTTTCTTATTCCAAAAATAAATGGTTTTCAGTGCTTTAAACTTGAAGTGAGCGCGAAGTTTCAGGGATGGCAAGTACGGTCACTTGCTCAAAGAACGTCATAACTCAAAAATATGGAAGTTTTGAGTTAATGATGCAGAATTAATATATCATATCGTTCTTCATATTGTGTACAAATTATACAAAAATGTCTTGTTTACTCAACTCTTGAAAGCAAAATAATATTTTCTTCTTCCATTAAGTAGTGTGTATGTTTAAGTAAATGAGCGCTATGTTTTCATAAGAAATGTAAATATTTTTATTACTTAAGGTAATTTTCTTTATGGAGACAAGGAAATTTAATATAGACTGCTATTTCTCCAATTCTCTACACTACTAATTGACTGTCGGTAAATGTATTTTTAGGTATAAGTTTTTATTTCTGCTTATAAAGGGTGTCCCAACAAGAACGCAAGATTTAAATTTGGCGCCATTCGAAGTGTCATTGTTTGACATTTGAACAATTGTTATTGTTTGCCAGTAGAAGGTACGAGGTTAGTAAAAATGGAGCGCTACACGAATGAACAACGCATTCTCTTTGTGAAATTGTTTTACCAAAATGGTGAAAGTTTTGCGGCTACAGTTCGCAAATTTGCGATCAATTTGGGGTCACAATAATGCTCCAAAAGAGTCAACTGTAAAGACATTAATGGATAAATTTGCCGAAACTGGGTCTGTTAGTGATGTAAAGACAACAACGCGCCTTCGACCAGGTCGATCGACCGAAAATGTCGCAGCTGTACGTGATGATGTCGCTCAAACGCAGGTCAAGCGCAAACATTCAATGGTGTTCGGTATCGTCAAATGATAACCAGTTTTTTCGTGCCTAGAATTGTAGAAATGAATGTGGAGGGCATGTGGTTTCAACAAGACGGCGCCACATGTCATACAGCCAGAGAAACAATTCAATTGCTACATCAGTCATTTCCCGGTCGTGTTGTTTCGGGTTTTGGAGACCAGAATTGGCCGCCTAAATCGTGCGATTTAACACCATTAGACTTTTTTCTTGGGGTTTTTTGAAGTCGATGTTTTACGCGAATAAGCCGACGACGACTCAAACCTTAGAAGAGCAAATTGGACTCTGCATTAATGAAATACCGCAGCATTTATGCAAAACGGCCATTGAAAATTTTATTAAAAGATCGCGTGTGTGCCAGCAAAGCCGCGGCGGCCATCTGGCCGATATATTGTTCCACACATAACCTCATTTTGTCTACTTTACGATACAATAAAGTTTCACGATTTCTTTTTTAAATATCTGTGTTTTATTTAAAATTTAAATCTTGCGTTCTTGTTGGGAATAGCAGGACATAAAAAAGTTAGTGTGGTATTAATTTTTTAGAACATTTTTTATAAACTTTTATTGTTATATATGTACTTATAATTAAGCCATAACCTCTCCACGCCTCGTTTTAAAAATTACAAGTTTCAGACACATAATTTTATGAAAAAAAAAAAAAAAATCATGGCCGCACTTGACTGTCGATATAACTAATGCTCACTAAAGCGAAAAAATTTCGAATCAAAATTGTTAGACATTTGTTTACCAATTAAAAAAAATTCAAATGTTCGCTAAAGCGAACTTCTCTCGATAGTTTCTCGAGTGTTTGACGATAGCCTACTGGATATGTGCTAGTCTCGTTGCCTAGAGATATCGTGTTCGAATTCTGCAGCGTGAGTTAAAGAATTAAAGATTAAATTAAAAAATAAAGATAATACATAATATTAAAAAAAAACTTTTTCTGCTGACTTTTTGCGATATCGAAATTAGATCGATATTGGCTCACTTTTGATATTGCTAGCTAAACTTCGAAATCAAATGTTTTTTTTTTAACAAAACTTTTTTTATATTAATTTTTGAGTGTCATTCTCGATAGTTTTACTCGATGTTAGAGATATATTCGAAATCGATATCATTAACGAAAGTCTTGAACAAGTGGGGTTTTATTCATTATAAGTATAATTTTTTTTATTTTTAATATAGTTTTTTATCACCTAGGACGCTTTTTCTACGTTTAAAAATTTTAACAAAAATATTAAATTCAGCATTAAATATTTGCTTTTACTTGTAAGTTTTTGGTTGTTAACACTGCTTTCTATCACTCTGTCCAAGTTTAGGAGTGTAAAATTTAACCATAAATAAAATACTACATACTAGATGCAATGCAACTGTTACCATAGTTGCAAACTCACAAAAAAAAAACAAAATTTAAACATCAACTTTATTTTCTTTATGTATACAGTCTATAGACTTTATACCAGCACTTGGAAAGCTTAAATCTTATATATAATACATATGCACTAGTGTCCTGCACAAGACATCTTATAAGAATTTTTAAGACATGAGGGATTTTTCAAATGCTTTACTACAGCGAAATCTTATAAAACAAACGTTAACAACACTGTTTGCAAGAAATTTGTTTCAGTATTGTAGGTATAGGAGTAAAGAAGAATACACTTCGTGACGGAAGAATTTGTGATGCTTGCTTCTTTCTACGCATAAGCGCGTGTACAAACGTCATGCATGCATGTGTGTATGATCTATTATTTTTCTGCGCATATGGAAACGCACACACCATCTACATCTTACACACACACACTCAAACGTACAGTATGCAAAATAACAAGCATACACAAATCAACAATACTTCTTTTGAGTATTTGTTACAAACAAGCAGTCTTGGCGACATCGCTTGTTAACACTGATATACACGTACACTAATACATCCATAAGCTTCGCTTATAGTACGACAGCATTTATTATTGGTTTAGTATAATACATGCGACGTGAATACATTTAAAAAATATACGTATTTATATTTCAAGACTGTTTACGCAGGTCTCTAATATGCACATACATATATATATATATACATATTCTGCAGAATGCTTAAGAAACAACCGAATAAAAAATTTTATTTTATGTGTTTTTATTTTTTTTAATTGCCACACCATACCAACTAAATGAAAGACCTTACAAAACTCATTAAATGTAGCAATAGAAAGAAGCTGCTGCATGCTGCATCAACATGCAGTGGTTAAGTTATTTAAGCAGGATTTAAATTTATCATAAGGGTTTTCTTTTTACTGGGCAGAGAGTAAGTTATTTTATGAAAAAAGAAAACGGATGTTTGTTTTTAAGTTGAACTTGTTAAAAATCATAAGGCCGTCACTTAAGGATCTCTTTGCAAACTGTTAAAGACTAACAGATAGATATGATATCAGGCTATCAGTACATAAGATACATACTAGAGGTCTGCGTAAACAGATTGAAATGTAATTACGTCTTGTTTTTTAAAAGTATTCTCGTGGCATGTATTATACTAAACCAACAATAAATGCTGTCGTTTAATAAGCGAAGCACGAAGGATGTATTGATGTTCGTGTATATGGGTGTTTTTAAGTGATGTTGCGAAGGCTTCTTCTCTGTAACAAACACTCAAAAGAAGTAGTGCTGATGCGTGTATGCTTCTTATTTTGCATATTGTACATTTTTAAAGCAAACGCACAGAACTAATGGTAATGCATGTGTGCGTTTGTATATGAGCAGAAAAATAAAAGACCATACACAGAACGCATGCGTATGAAGAATCAAGCATCAGAAATTCTTCCGTCACGAATTATTTTTATACCCTTTACCAAAAAATGTTAAAAGGGTATATATAGGCTTGTCATTTTGTTAGTAATTTCCACAATATTAATAAGCGACCCATAATGAATATATATTCTGGATCCTTATGCATAGGGAAGACGAACAAGCAGTGTCCGTCTGTCCGTCTGTCTGTCCGTGAAATCGGTTTTCCGAAGCTAACAAAAAAGCTAGAGACTTCGTTCTTGGACTGGTGTGTTAGAAATGATCCAAAAAAAACGGTTTCAAAGCTGGAAAACTTAAACTTTATTTTGCCATACAAAATAACTACCGAAAACTAGTTATTATTATTTTTTTTATTATGTATGTGCTTTTGTATGTATCTCTATACTACATAAACGCACTTTGGTAAAGGGTATATAAGATTCGGCACAGCCGAATATAGCACTCTCACTTGTTTTCTTTACTACTATACTAGAAATAACTGAAACAAATGTCTTGCCAACAGTGTTGTTTAGCGTTTGTTTTAGAAGACTTCGCTGCAGAAAAGCATTTGAAAAATTCCTTATGACTTAATATTCTTGTAAGTGGTATTTTGCAGGGGTCTAATACATACATATGTATATGTATCATATAAATGGATTGAATAGAAATTAAGGGGAAAAATGCTCACTGCTGACAACCAACATTAGTATGTAGATACTGCAGAATGCTGGCATTGTCCTTTCTGAAGTTTTTTTCTTTATGATTATTAATAAACTTGCTGCTGTTGCTTTACGCAGGTGCTTTTGTTTGATGTCAATCATTTTTTTGTTTTACTTTTGCTAACAAAAGAAATCAATCATTGAAATTAGCGTAGACTTAAAAGGAATTCCAACTACATAAATACATACATACCCTGCAGAAAGTGCGAATATAGAAATTTTGGTGATTTGCTAGTGACGTTGTCAGTAGTACTACTGACCAGGTGTACCCCAGCCAATGTGATCATCTATTGACATTTAACATTAGCTTGTCATTGAAAATCCACCACTAGACTGTATCACTACTGACTAAGTAGTTCTTTTGGGACCACATGGAGACATTGGCACCAAAGATTCACTAGTAAATTTTAGAGGCTCTAGTCTACAATATCGATACATCCTCTCTCGTTGTCAATAGTAAAATTATTGTGATTTTCTAGTGACATTGTCAATAGTGCTACTGACTAGGTGTACCATTGAGAAGGTAGTTCTTTTACGACCATATGGAGATATTTGAACCGAAGATTCACTCGTAGATTTTAGTGACCCTCGTCTACATATATTTATTTAATGTTATTGCACAACATAATTAAAAAGAAAAACAAACTATTGACGCGTTCATTGACACTAGAACTGTCGTCACTAACGTATCTCTACTCGCGCATAAAAGGAAAGTAGTCGACATTTTAACTAGTGCAATTGTCGCTGGAGAAAGAGTATTGCCATAGAGACATATGGTTCTAGGCTGACTAGAGGGTATGTACACACATATGTGTGTATGTGTGCATGTTTCTTTTCAATCATTTTGATGTGAATTAGTCACGCAGAAAAACAAATGCTTACTCTATTTGATAATAACTGCTGCTGTACTTATGCCACTCATCACCTTGTCATTATTTACATATCTTGATTAGTATTTTTTTTTGTGCTTGAAGTAAAATTTGTTTGATGACAAAAACAATTAGTGCGAGATATTGTACCAAACAAGAACTTGTTAGAAATTTTGGTTTTATAACTTTTGACAGCCGAAAATATTTGGATAGGAACTAAAACTTTTTCACATTTATGTTTAAAATTAAAAAAAAATTTTAATTTGTTTTAGCATGAGAGAAGAGTTTAAAAGTTATCTGTGCGGAATTTTTATATAATATAATATACGGCGTGACATACACGCATTGTTAACTGCAAAAACTAAATTTCTGCGATATGACTATGTTGCAGTAAATGAGCGTTATTTAATCTCACATTTTTTTCTTCCAAAATCACGAAAAAGTCGAAAATGACTTCTAAATTAGTTTAAATACTATTAGCTAAACATAACCTTTGTCTTGTTACAATTGTTTTGAAACACGTTCAATTTTTGTCTGATTTGTAGAACATTTCTCGTGATAATACTGCATATTAAAGGCCATGATTCACTATCCCACATAGACTTGAGTCGAACTCATTCAGTCGGTCGTGTTTGACACAAACCAATGATCAATCCCATGTAATTTAAATGGGTTTGATCATTGGTTTGTGTCAAAAACCACCGACTGAATGAGTTCGACCCAAGCCTAATCCTACACAATCGCACGATCTACAAAAAAATACAACCCTGGTCTGATGAATTGTTATTGTCTGTTGAAATTGTTCATAAACTCCATTATAAAAGGATTGTGTTTTTTAAAAAATCTCGCGACTGTGTATGATAGTGTATCAGGGCCTCAATTTCGGTCACTGTAAAAAAAATATTTTCGTTAAGTTTCATGTTATTATATTAAAATAAATACGTTGAATACTTCTTATTTATTTATAATTTCGTACAGCGACAGTAACAATATATATATCATGATGGAAAAAAATGCCACGTGCGACTGTGACTAAAATTGAATTTATGTTTTTTAATAAATAATATTGGGATGAAATCAAAACCCTTTTAAAAGGACTAGTGACATTAAAATATAGCTTCAGGTTTCGCTTAAACGATTAATCTCATGTCACATGCGAATGCTTCGGCTTCTTGGAATCGAAAAAAACTTACCACTAATTTCAAAACTAATTTAGAGTTAAAAGTTACGCTTATTGGCAATAAAAAAACACTGTTTTATTTTGAAATTTTTTTACTTTAAATTTGCATGACGGTCACATTCGACATAATGGAAATGCGCATATATATTCTGAGTTTTATAAATAGGGTAGTGGCATAAGCGATATCAGTATACTCGTCTGTCCGTGCATGCAATCGATTTTCCGAAGCCCCATTAAAGATCGAAACTTCATTCTTGGACTGATGTGTCAGAATTTGTCAAAAAATATATTAGTATAGTAACCAGCAAAATTAAATAAATAAATTCAGTAAAGTGCGACTCTGACTCTCGCACGAAGGGTTCCGTACGAACACTAGATATGTAATTTAATACAAACTTCATCCTATATAATATCGGGTGTTTTTTTAGAGGTATAGAACTTCGAATTGAAATAAAACACAAGAAAATCGTTTTAATGTCCATCAATTTGGCTTTATTGGAAGGATAATTTTATGCCATTAATGTTTAAATATGATTTCGGGCATGTGGCCGCCGCGGCTGGCTCGAATAAAGCCAATTCTACAGGGCCAATTTTCAACCACTTTTTCGAGCATATGGGGCCGTATGTTGGCAATAACGCCACGAATGTTGGCTTCCAAGTCCACTAACGTTTCTGGTTTGTTGGCGTAGACGAGCGACTTCACATATCCCCAAAGAAAATAATCCAATGGTGTCAAATCACACGATCTTGGTGGCCAATTGACAGGTCCATTCCGCGAATTTATGCGCTCATCGAATGTTTCCTTCAATAAATCGATTGTGACGTGCGCTGTGTGGAATGTAGCGCCGTCTTGTTGGAACCACAACTCATCCACATTCATGCCATCCAATTCGGGAACAAAATAGTCGGTTATCATGGCTCTATACCGGTCTCCATTAACGGTAACTGACTCTCCAGCATTATTTCGGAAGAAGTATGGCCCAATGACTCCACCAGCCCATAGAGCACACCAAACAGTCAGTTTTTGTGGATGTAATGGCGTCTCAAGGGTCTCATGTGGATTCTCTTCACTCCAAATGCGGCAATTTTGCTTGTTGACGTAGCCATTCAACCATAAATGAGCCTCATCACTGAACAAAATTTTGCGATGAAAATCAGCATCGAGATCAATCTCATTTTCGGCCCATACACCAAAATCACGACGCATTGCATGGTCTCGCGGCTTTAATTCTTGCACAAGCTGGATCTTGTAAGGTCGCAAGCCAAGATCTTTGCGCAAAATCTTCCATAAAGTTGATGGACAAAGCTCCAATTGCTGTGCACGGTGGCGAATCGATTCATTCGGGTCCTCTTCAACACTTTGCTCTACAGCGGCAATTGTTTCTTCGGTGCGCACTGTTCGACGTCTCTGCGGATGCGTATTATCACATAGAGTAAACGTAGTGCGAAAACGATCCATGGTTAACCGAATTAATTGCTCTGATGGACGATTATGTCGACCATAAAATGGACGGAGCTTGCGGTAAACTTCGCGAACAGAACCATTATTTTCGAAATAAATTTACACGATTTGCAAGCGTTGTTCTTTTGTCAACCTGTTCATGATGAAATGGCAAACCAAACTAAATATTAATCACTTGACAGCTGACAAAATGGCCGCCAGTTAAAAAAGTGATGCCAACTTAAAGTTCTATACCTCAATAAAAAACACCCGATATATAGTTTTGGCATTTTTTTTCGTTTTTGGGGTCTTTTTGGTTTTTTTGTTTTGACGTTTTTTGCGTTTTTTCGGTTTCGGCGATTTTTTTAAGCTTTGGCTCTTTTTTTAGTTTTGACACTTTATTTTCTTGTTTTGGAGATTTTTTCGGTTTTTAGCGTTTTTTCATATTGGCGATTTTTTTTATTTTTGGCGATTTTTTTCATTTTTGCGATTTTTTTTTATTTAAAATTTTTTTTTAGTTTTGGTGACATTTTCGCGTTTTGGCGATTTTTTTCGATTATTGGCGTTTTTTTTTCATTTTGGCGATTTTTTCGTATTTGGCGATTTATTTTAGTGTTAATTTTTTTTTAGTTTTGGCGATTTTTTTCGTTTTGGCGATTTTTTTTTTTTTAATTTTTGGCGATTTTTTTTTTTTGTTTGGCGATTTTATAATTTTCGGTTTTTTTTAGTTTTACAGTTTTTGAAAATTTCAAGTGTTCGCCTCTAACGCAAATTGTTAAAATTATATCGTCAAAATTGCATTAACTGATGGACCACCCTTTAATTTTAATTTTTTTAAATTTTAGTGCTAATTATTTTAGTCTGTATGAAAATACACTAATTTTACAAATTTCAAGTGAAAATATACATATCTACATACAATTGTATGTATATTACATGGGATTTTAATATTTTTCGTTGCTCGTTTTGGAACACCCTTTAATTTTGAATTCTCATGTATTTGCTGTTGTAGCGGCCAAGGTTCTACATACTCTGTCCAAATTTCAGGTCCGTAGCTCTTACGGTTCCTGAGAAAATACCGTGTGACGGACAGACGGACAGCGTACGTCGTTTGGTGTACGGAACCCTAAAAAACGTTTTCAATTTAGAAAATTCAAACTTGTTTCAGTATATAAGTAAACATATTTTATGTGTAAAAAAAAGATCTTTACTCTAGACATTTGAAGCATTAAAAAGTTTTGTAATATTAAATTATATGACAAAACGGAAAATATGAAATAAATTAACTTATTTGATATGTAGATATAATACTAAAATGATTTAAATATTATAAAAAAAAAATAACACGGTTTATGTACATTATATCAATTTATTATTATTATCAACTTTTCCAACCCTGGCGGAGTTTGTTTGGTTTAAGGAAAATTATATTTTTCAGATTTTAATTGCTGCAGTTTTTGTTATTAAAATTTTTAATTTTATTATGAGAAAAATATAGAGAAGGACGGGTATACAAAAAGTATAGATTACATTCTCTCTCTCTCATACACAAAATCAAAACATGAGCATCAGAAAGATATGCTTGTAAAATGGCGCACTATGAGGCGTTTTAGTAAATTGTGCAATAATCACCCTTATTCCAGTTGTCGGCATCGACGTCACTTTAACACAATACCAAAAAATTGGGGCTTGTTTACTCGCTCTCTAGAATAATTTTGTGCAACTGACACTCTATTTCCGTTCCCTAAGGTCTAGAAAATTTCATAAACAGGTGTCAGTTGTTTTTGACAACGGCTACACAAGCCCCAATTGTTTGGTATTGTGTTAAAGTGACGTCGATGCCGACAACTGGAATAAGGGTGAATATTTAAATTTAATCGTATGACATGTGACACACATATATTAATGTGTGTAATTATTTTGGGTTACTTGCAGATGTTTCAAAACAGAAAAAAAAACAAGGGATACTTAGATATTTCATTCAGTTTTCGGTGTCAGTATTAATATGGTAGACCAACATTAAAATAAATCAAATTATTAGGCTATTTAAAGAGGTAAATATTTATTTTTATTTGTCACCCTGCCGGAGAATGTGTGGTTGACTACAAAAATAGTTAAATTATAGTTAACTTTTCTTAGACTGACTAAAAACTAACTGCAATGTCATCCAGGAGAAACCCAAAATTAATTCTTAAGTTGAGTACGTAATCGAATTTGATGAGAGCCAACAAATTTATTCTCAGCTGCTTTGAAACTCATTTCAGTTTTATATTAACATTTTGCTGTTGTTATTTTAGATGTTACCTTAACTGAGTAGTAGCTCGTTGAGTACACAACGTGTAATGATACATGTTTGAACACCAGAAACATTTTTTCAATTTACTGACTACCAGGTGATTTAAAAAAAATCAACTTTAAGCTAGTTGAAAAGTAATGCAGAGTGAGACAGTTGACTACCGCCTAGAACATCGCAATGTTAAAAAATTCTGTTGATTACACTAAAAAGTCATACAAGTATCAGTCAGTACTAGTTGCAAAATAATAAGCTTAAAGTTAACTTTATTTCCGACAGAACATATAAAACAAATTTTACATATTACTTGTAAACATACATATATCGTGCCATAACCTCCAAAATAGCTCAAGCGAAATAATTTTCGAACTTCAAATTTTGACCCAAATCTATTATTTGCGATCGTAAATAGTCGATTTTCGTAAAAAAAAACGAAGTCCAAAAAATGTGTCGCTGAAGCTATTTTAGCGGTTATGGCTCGATATGTCTATATGTGTGTGTTAATTAGAGATGTGCACGTGAACGTTTTTTGACTCACGACACGCAGAAAAATATTTTACTCACGCACTGTCACGCACGAATGATATTGAAAATTTTCACGCTCACGCACGCTCACGAACAAAATATTCTTGATTACGCACGAGTGGTTTACAACTTATCACGATCACGCACGCTCACGAAAAAGTATGTAATCCAATTTGTATGTTTTTTAGGTTGAAAAATAGGTTTTTACATCTGGAACGTCTAAACTACTGATTGGAATCATATGAAACTCCTAACATCCGTAGAGGAGGACTTAGGCTTTATAACACATGTCATGACAGCCCTCTGGCTTGAGCTGGACATGAGACACAGTGGGCCAAAACTAATTACCTGGTACTAAAAAAAACTTCTGAAGCTTGTAACTTTTTTAAAAATTATCCGATTTTTTACCGGATAAACCATTTTGACATAAACTTGAAATTCTTAAAAAATAATTTCCCAAGATGTGTTTCCGTATCTCTCATAAGATATTTTATTTAAGACAAAAAAAAACATTTGCCTTGACCTTTTTTGGTATTACTCCTATTACTTTTATTTCATTGTTGGATTTTAAGTTAAAAGACAGCATTAAATTTTGGAACAAATCAAGTTTAGGGGCCCCTCCCAGAAATTTAAAAGCAGTATCCTATCCTATAGAAAATTGAAAATGAAAAGAACAAATTAAATTAAAAAAATTGGCGGCGAGGCTTAGTTTGCGAGCTATGGTCCTCTGAAATTCTAGTACAATATTGTGATTATACGGTGTTTAAAATTTCTTATAAAATACGGTACTTTTTTTAAATTTTGGGATACCAATATTGGTATCCCAATTCTAGTACAATATTGCACTAGAATTTCAGAGACCCATAACTCGGAAACTAAGCCTCGCCGCCAATTTTTTTATTTAATTTTTTCTTCATATTTTTTAATTTAAGGATATACTTAGAACTAGGGATGCCAAAAGGGGCTAGGCTTTTTAAAACCAGGGATTCGGGATTTTGAATTAAAGAAAACGGGATCCCGGGACGGATCGGGATTTTATAAACTAAAAATATTAGATAATTTTATTTATTAGCTTTATATGTAAGTATTAAAAAAATTATTAATTCATGAAAAAAGTTAAATTCATTACAGAACCAAATAAAACATTTTTAATGTATTATTGGTAGGAATAATTTAAAGTAATATGGAAGTAATATTTGTATCTCTTAAGAAACTTCTTAAAAAAATTAATGCATCTAGGGTGGCAGCCGACAATCGAGATCTTATTTTATTGCAAACATAAGCTGCTGACGAAAAACAACGTTCGCTTGATACTGTAATTGCGCTACGAAATAAGGCCCAAGGAAATAACGCCAAAATAAGAAATTAAATAAGGCCCAATAAAATAAAATCAAAAAAAAAATAATTGATGCCCAAGAGCAAATTTATGAAATAAGGCCCAATTAGAAATTACTTAATTTTGTTGAGCTTTATTTCATTTTCCCATTTGGCCGTTATTTCCTTGGGCTTTATTTGATAGCGCCAAGCGACACCTCTTTTTGCGGGCCAAGGAAGTTAGTAATTTTTAGTATTTTTGGTTGAGGTGCAACCTTCTCATGTCCTTTTTCTAGCTGAATATCATGGGTCCATAAAAATATTTAAAGCATTTTATTTAATATATTTATCTGACAAAGTATACTTACATTAATATGTGTCAAAAGACCTTTGAACCTAGAACCTCGCTAAAGTTTTTAATACCTTTTTGCAAAATTTGCTGTTTGCGTGCGCAGTTCTTTCTATCCACTAAGAAAAAACACCAAACCGAACTTCCGACTTTGTTTTGTGTGGTACAAAATTCATTACTAATAATTTTTTCGCCTGCGACCTCTTTTTGAAACCAGTAAAAAGCATTTGATTCATAGCTACTATGATTAAATTTCAAATATTTAAAATTATTTTTAACTGGGAAACTCATGTTTAGTTGCATTTAATAAAAAAATTTTAAGATTTTTAATGTTACCAAAATCCCGAGATTTCTGCTTAAAAATCCCGGGATTCGGGATTCAGTTTTTTTTGGAATAATCCCGGGTTTTCGGTATTCGGGATTTCGGTATTGGCATCCCTACTTAGAACCAATTATTTTGTATTTTGGACATGTACCCTACATTCAGCAATGTCCTAAATTAGTAAATTTTAAAAATATTTTTTGTGTTTAAGCGATTATGAAAAGTTGTGACGGTAGATTTTGATAGTTTCAACTATAAGATTTTAATATGTATAGGGTGTTTTTTTCAGAGGTATAGAACTTCGAATTGAAATAAAACACAAGAAAATCGTTTTAATGTCCATCAATTTGGCTTTATTGGAAGGATAATTTTATGCCATTAATGTTTAAATATGATTTCGGGCATGTGGCCGCCGCGGCTGGCTCGAATAAAGCCAATTCTACAGGTCCAATTTTCAACCACTTTTTCGAGCATATGGGGCCGTATGTTGGCAATAACGCCACGAATGTTGGCTTCCAAGTCCCTTAACGTTTCTGGTTTGTTGGCGTAGACGAGCGACTTCACATATCCCCAAAGAAAATAATCCAATGGTGTCAAATCACACGATCTTGGTGGCCAATTGACAGGTCCATTCCGCGAAATTATGCGCTCATCGAATGTTTCCTTCAATAAATCGATTGTGACGTGCGCTGTGTGGCATGTAGCGCCGTCTTGTTGGAACCACAACTCATCCACATTCATGCCATCCAATTCGGGAACAAAATAGTCGGTTAGTCGGCTCCAATTGCTGTGCATGGTGGCGAATCGATTCATTCGGGTCCTCTTCAACACTTTGCTCTACAGCGGCAATTGTTTCTTCGGTGCGCACTGTTCGACGTCTCTGCGGATGCGTATTATCACATAGAGTAAACGTAGTGCGAAAACGATCCATGGTTAACCGAATTAATTGCTCTGATGGACGATTATGTCGACCATAAAATGGACGGAGCTTGCAGTAAACTTCGCGAACTGAACCATTATTTTCGAAATAAATTTGCACGATTTGCAAGCGTTGTTCTTTTGTCAACCTGTTCATGATGAAATGGCAAACCAAACTAAATATTAATCACTTGACAACTGACACAATGGCCGCCAGTTAAAAAAGTGATGCCAACTTAAAGTTCTATATCTCAATAAAAAACACCCTTTAGATATATCTACATAATAAAATTTAAACTATAGTTTTAAAAATATTTAACTAAAAATTTAAAAATGCCTTTTCATAAATGCGGATGTACGCGTAGTTTATCTGGAACAAGTCAGAGTTTAGGGAAAATATAGTTGTGTACCATAAAAACTATATTAAAATAATTTTATTTTTCTACATTGGTATATTTGAATTTCATGAGCCAGTTTACTACGCCTGAAAAAATTATAACAATAGCCCAATACACAATATTGTGCAAATGGTATTGCATCGTAGCATTTGCAAAATGGTATAGTATATTGAAGGAATGATATGTCGTGAGAGCGTGAAAATTTGTGCGTGATTGTTAAAAATAGCTCACGCACGATCACGCACGAGTAATTTATTTTTAAGTCACGATCACGCACTCACGCTGAATTAATTATAAATTTAATCACGATCATGCGTGAGTCACGCGTGATTCATGCGTGATTCACACGTGATTCACGCGTGACACGATAAAATTACGACATTTGCACATCTCTAGTGTTAATTATCCATTTTAAAAATAATTTTCAATTAACCCACTTAAAAAGTGAATTAATGCTTTTAAGAACAATAGATTCTCTCTCTGGTCTAACAGAAACCACCAATAGTACTTTTTTTTCATAAGTATATAGAAGGGAACAAAAGTTCAAATGTGTTTGCATAGTTTTTTCATTACATACATACACACATACACAATTATATACACACATACATACATTGGTATGTGGTAGCAGTCTTGATAACTGCAACTTCCTTTTCCTATTTTACTGTAACCACAATTATACATAAATGCGCACACACATAAAATTGCTTAGAATTTGTACAACATCATTATTGCCGAGCTCTTGGTGAGCATTTCAAGGCCTTTTCGTGTGCATTCTTTAATGCAGTCAACAAAGACAAACAATGCAGTTAAGCGTTTGGTCTATTTGCAGGCTAACAACATTTGAATTTACAGACAAGCAGCAAGAAAAACAAAACCAAATAATATACATTTTAAATTGCATTCGTTTGAAGTTTGTAGTGTGTGTAGGTATGTACATCTAGTCTATTTGTGAAATTAGATTTATTTTTCCAACATTTTATTTGTCTCATAGTTAATATAAAAAGTTGCTGTGGCAATGTCAGTTCAGTTTTGTGGTTTATTTATACGTTGTTTTTTTTTTTTTTTTTAATTAAAGCATTAAATATAATTTCTTTAGTTCTATCCTATGCCCTGTTTATTTTTTATGGCTCTGGTACAATTGTGCCTTAATTTTTAGGCCTAATATTAAGTTAAAGTAGAGAAAATATTATAAATAAGTATGAGGAAAAAAGCTTACTGATTTCTTTCAAGTACGTGTAGCATATTATTGGGCAGTACTTATGTAACTTAATATTGCATACTTTCAGGATTATTGAAAAAAAAAGACTTAACCTTCATAGGGTCTTTGGGTCAATTTTGACCCATTTCAGGAAAAAACTTTGATTTTTTCTGAAAATTAGTGATTGATCTATGTCATATTTTCTGACTTTTATTTAATTTTATATCTTAACAGATATAGTAGGTTTATATATCCTCAAACTTGACAAAGAAAATTGTATGCAAGACTTTACACTAGAGATCTTCGGGTCAAATTTGACCCGTTTTAAAGTTTGGAAGTGTTGTGTCTGGTATTTTTTGTAAAATAATGAAAGAATGAAATAGAAAATGGCCTGCATACATTATCAGACGATTTTGAAAATAGAACACGACTGCAGATAATTTTTTTACATCTTATCGGTTGAACAATAAATACTGAGATCACAAATCACTTTAGTTCAAACTACACATAAAAATATAAATGAGTTACTACCAGAGATAGTACATGTGTTATTATCATGCGTGTTTATCATTATTTTTGTTTTACCAAAGATAGTACTCGTACCCTTCTTATATATGTATATTCCGAAAAAAAAAGTCTGTGAATCTTCTTAGTATAATATGGTCAGTTCTGGCTGCAAATGGGAGGATAAATATTACTTTTTTGGGCAACAGAAGGGAATCACAATGGACCCAATTGGGTCTCCAAGTGGAGGTGCGGTAAAGCACCACCCTTCCTAACCTAACCTTCACCTAATCACCTAACCTTCCTAATCACCAAGACAAGAAACTGCAAATATGATTAGATTACAATAAATAAAATGAAAGGGTTTATTTGCTGGACAAAGTTAGATCATGTTTTACTTGCAAAAGAAAGACTAATCAATGTTGTCAAATGGTGGTTAGTAACATGGTAGATATATAAGCTTACAATGCTTTTGTGATATCTACATCAGCTAATAGCGGCTGGAAATAAACTGTTTTGCGAAACGTCGGCACTTCTTAGAAAATTTAGGATTGCAGCTTACTATGCCTTATATAAAGAACCAAAAGAGGTTATCAATATCAGTATTTTCACAGAAAGTTGCACTAAAACTACGTGAGGTAAATGAGTAGCCGTAAACTTCAACTAAATCCAAAGAAAAAATGCTTGAAGAGGGTAGAAACCGATCCAAAAGAAATCATTGCCAGTTAGGCCTCAAAGCAGAAAATAAAACACCATTAGATACTATTATAACTTGCAAAAACTTGATATGAAAACTGCACTCTGAAACCATTACTTTATGTACAATTAATAATAATATCGATTTAATATTACGGTTTTATCTATCATATATTAATCGAATTAAATATATGAAATAATGTTCTCTTTCATTGGCAATAAATGAATCACAAATAAATGAAACCAATACATAATTTTCAATTTGGGTAAAATTTGACCCGAAGATCGTTAACGTCCATGATTTTAAAGACCCTATGAAGGTTAAGGCGGTTTCAGACTATAATACAAGTCTTAATACTTTTGTGGAAAATGCAACGCTGACATGTTGAGTTGTTATTGTTTTTTGATCTTTTTTTTTTAACAGAAATTAGATCAGGGAAGCATTTTCGTCAAAAGTATTAATACTTGTATTATAGTCTGAGACCGCCTTTAATAATAACGTTATATTAACGAATATTGCTTAGAAGGTTACTAAATAGTAAAATTAAAATTGTTTTCTTAAAATTTTACATGGACGCTTATATCTTTGAAACTACACAAGTAACAAAAAAAAAAAAAACTGTGTATTGGGAGGAGAAATTTAAGTTTTAGTTTCTTTGTTCATCTAACTGGCTAAATAATAATATATAATTAAAATCTTAATTAAAACTCAATTAAAACACAGAAACTAAATACCAGTGATGATTTATATGTACAAAAATAAATAATTATACAACAACTTCAACATCATTTCACTATCTTTCCAGCCTTATTTATTGTTTCATATGTACAAAATATAATTTTGTAATAAAAACTTTACAAAATTACGTGCCATAATTACGAGAACATAACAAAACAAAATCATTCTAATCATTTTAAGGGCCATTATTATAACTTAAAAATAGTTAAAAGTAGGATTTTATCGGACGTATAAAAAGCTTTCCATTATTGCAAATTGGATTTAACTTACCAGGTAGGACAAACTTGCCTGTAATTTATCGTTCACTTAAGGTTAAAGTAAAATTTTGCAAATGATAAAGTTTTTATACGTCCGATAAAATCCTACTTTTAATTAACTTTAAGTTGTAGTAATGGCCCTAAATCTCTATTGCATGTTCGTTTAAAATAGAGACGTAGTAATTAACACAATTATTTGTAAAATATAAGACGCCCTTTTATATATAATTAAAATAGTCATTGAAATGTGTGTGCCCTTAATAATGAAAGTGGTCTAAGTCATATGCATTTTTGCTTCTATATATTAAATAAATCCTAAAAACAAAAATTACAATAAATATTTACTGCCTTATTTATAAAAATTCTTAAGGCTTTATAAACAGTTTTTAAAACAAATTTTAATAAAAAATCTTTTTCGTTAAGCCTTTACAAAGCCTTAATAATTTTTGTAAATAAGGCTGTTAATATTTATGACCTTCTCCGAGAAAAGGGACCTAGTGTGTGAAAATGAAGTTTTGAGAAAAACGCATTTAAAGTTTCATAACGCATTATCACTTTGAACACACCTTCAGTTGCGCGATGCGATTTGGTTTGGTTAGTTATGATTGGGTGCCGACTTTGGTGACGTCATGCCTATGTGGTGACGTATTTTTTTCGCTTTTAGTGTAACAATACCTTTGCTATTGTTGCTGCTCTGTACCCATTCTAAAAATAACTATAAGAAAGGAAAAAAAATAAAGTGACGCTTCAGTCTTGTGACAACTGTATAAGGAGTGTTATCAATATCTCAAAAGTTATTTTGCAATTTTGGTTCTTTTGTAATTTTGTTACTAAGCTGATGTTAATTTCAAGTAATTTTTGTAAAAATTGATATTTCTGACAGTTTTGGTGATGATTTAAAAAGACTAGACTCGTTTTGTGGCGATGATGAGATCGATATGACGTTATCTTAAAGTGTCGGTGCTAATACTTTTTTATGTTTTTTACGTTTTTATGGGGTAAATAAATTTTTATCAAAAATCTAACTCATTTCATCTTATTCTACACCCTTTTAGGTACCAGAATCCACTCTTAAGTCCAACCCCGTTTTTTGACACACTAGGTCCCTTTTCTCGGAGAATGTCACATATAACTTAATATTTGAGAACTAAGTAAAACATTTTTCACAGAAGGATTGGGGAAAGAAAATTTTACGTTGACTCGAATTGCTTCATGGATGGAGCTACTTGTCAAAAACAAGGCCAATAATGTGTTTTTTGCAAATAACAAAATTAAAGTCTTAAAATTTAAAATACATACAAAATCGAGTTTATAGACCGTTAAAAAATTGCTTGTTGAACAGAAAAAAATATTAATCTAATAAAAAACTTTAATTGAAAATAAAACCAAAAATCAACTAAAAATGTATTTAAGTCAATTAAACTTTTGTTTTAAAATTGAATTAACTACAAAGTTTAATTGCCTTAAAGTCATTTTAAAATTATTTTGGTTTTATTTCCAACTCAAATCAATAATTGCAGGATTTTTTGTATGTACTTATATTATAAATGTGAAAGTGAGTTTGAGTTTCACGCATAAGGCGCTACACCCAATGTTTCAAAAACTGAAGTGATTTTCATTTTATTTTATTTTGCTTCTGCTTTCGCTTTTGAAAAATACAACAGTTTCAGTCAAAGTAAAATTACAAAACGATTTATGACCCATTGCGCAGTATTTTCAACAGTCGACCATTTAAAAAGTTTGTGCAATAACAACAACAAAAACATGACAAACACCACAAAATAGTTGCAGCAGAAAGCTTCTAAAAGCAAAAGCTTTTGCTTCTTCGACTGTGACTGTTTGGTATTTACAAAAGCACACAGACGGCTTAATAAGCTATTACAATTTTAAAAAGGTGACCCTTAAGGTCTGCAACAAAGAATTTATAAAAGCATTTATGAAATAGTTGTTAATTACATATCGAAATACTTTCTTACCAAAAGTTTTATTATTTTTCGCGAGCTATAAATTTCTAACTTTAGGGTGTCACATTAGGGTGGTAGGAAATGAGATTTGGGGGCAAGTACTAGGACGGTACACTTGAGGTCAATGGACCTCAGAGCAAACATATTAGCCTTCCTGAGACAAAAAATTCGCTATATCAAACTTTAAGATCAGACTGTAAATATGGAAGATAAAACGAAAAAAATAAAAAGACGACCCCTACGTTCGGCAAAAAAAAATTTTTTTTTTTAAATGTCTTTGGAACAATACTTTATATTCGCTGGTGTACAGTGCACTTTTTTTGTTGCCTATTGGGAGAGACGCTCTACTGCTCATGCTTTTACTAGCGAAACTAACCAAAAGCAACAACAAATAAAATTAAAATTTTTAAAATCGGCGAGTTTTGAAAGTACTGAGCAATCGTTTTCTGCTTCTGCTTTGACTGCAGCTGTTGGTTATTTTCCCAAGCACAGGCAAAAGCATTGGTTCATTTTTAAACAGTTGGAAAAAGCCAAGGCAGCGAAAAGTAAAAATTTTACGACTTTTACTACTTCGACTTAAGTTTTTTAAACACTGGCTACACTAATTTTAAAAATTCTTTCACCAATGAAATGCGTCAAATATGTATATGATCAGAACCAGTTTTTTTATATTTGGCACGGATTTTTTTTTTTTTTTTTTTTTGAAAAAACATTTCTCGGCTGGCTAGGGTAATTTTCCTTTATTTATTTAGCCAGTTTTAAACCAGTTTTTTAAAATGATGAACGCCAGCGGAGCCGTAGAAAACACGAGTTTAGTATAAAATCTACAAAAAAAATATGGGTGCCAGTTTGACATTGTAGGCCAATAAGAAAAAAAAAAACTTATTTTCCAATTCAAACACAAATTCATCTCATTCAAATATTAATTTGATCAATTAACGTCTTACAAAAAAAAAATTATTAAATTCAAATGCAAAAATTTTTAATATATAATTTGTTCGAGTTTTTTCAATTACTAAATTGTTTCATTAAGAAATATTTTTAAGGAAATTAACTTACGATTACGGTGGACTCCACACAAACCCCTTAAAGATTTAAAAACTTTTAAAAATACCCACACTGTTTTCTAATTTGTTTGAAGTTTCTTAAAATTTTAAATTCCGCACAACTTGATCTCATTTCACTAAGTCATTATTATACTTAAGTAGAAAGCAAAAACCTTTTTTTTGCATTTGCGTTTATTTTAAAAACAAAAATTATGCAGAAAAAACATAAAACAAAATAATAGTAGAGGTAGGTACTAGTGTCCTGCACAAGACTATTTATAAGACCTTTCAAGACATGAGAAATTTTTTCAAATGCTTAACTACAGCGAAATATTCTAAAAGAATCGCTAAGCAACACTGTTGGCAAGTAATTTTTTCGGTGGTTTGTCTTGCCAACAGTGTTGTTTAGCGATTCTTTTACAATATTTCGCTGTAGTAAAGCATTGGAAAAAATCTCTCATGTCTTGAAAAGTCTTATAAATACTCTTGTGCAGGACACTAGTAGGTACTTATAGTTTTCATAATTTTCATTCCAATATAGAGAAAGTACCAAGAGTAACAACAGGATAAAATGCTATAAAAACAATAAAAGTAAATATGTATGTATAATGGGTTTTGTCTATTTGTTATCTGTAACCTTTTTCCCACAATACAAAATAAAAATAAAAAATTACACGAAGAAAAACTAAGGACAAAAAAGTTAAATACACACAATTGCATTTGTATGCACAATAGCAGCAACAATAATACGAGTAATTGAAAACAAAAACAAAACAATAGGGAAAGAAAACTAGATTTAAAAAAAAGTGTATTAGTACTGACCTGACCTACTTATTGCGTCGAAGGAATGCGAAAACACAACAAGTCACGATGATGGCTCCACTGGATCCACTGTTTGGTGCACTGCTCCAAAAATGTCGCTGTCATACAAAAATAAACACACACACACACACACACTCACAGGAGCACAATACTCGTTATATAAGATTTATGATAAAATTGAAAATACTTTTTTGTTTTATTCTTTTCACTTTTTTTCAATAGAATTTTTTACAATTGCGTTATTTTTTATTTATTTTTTGTTAATATTTGCACGTTTTTTTAACGTTGTTTTCCTCGCTTGTGTTATTAACACTGGTTAAGCACAGATTTCTTAAAATCAAAAATTTATAAAAAAAATATCATTAAGCTTTTGAATCAAGAATAAATATTTGTTGTTTTCGTGTTTTCAAAATTAAAAACAACACAAAGAGAAGATAAATAAATAAATATGTGTTAAATAAATAAAAATAAAATGATACAATAATACAGGTAACGTCGAAGCGCCAGCTGATAGAATTTGTTTCGTGATGTGATCTGCCAAATGTTATTTACGTTTTACCAATACACGCGCATAGTGCCTATTCTCTATCGTAAATTTGGCTAACTTTAAACTAACTTTAAGCTAACTATCAGAGATCTGCAACAATACATAACACTCGCGAGCGTTATGATTTTTATATGATTTTTAGTCTCGAATACTTTTCAGCACTCGCTTTTATTGATTTGTTGCTTTATTCGCTCGTTATTCATATACAGCGAGCTTCATGCATGAAAATATACACAATAACTTTTTAACTTGTACTTGCGTTGATTACAGAAAGAAGTAAGAGCACAGAAAAAAGTAACAACAATAGCACATCCACTCTGAGCAAAGTTTCGTGTTTTTTCTATTTTCGTATTAGCCCTGAAGGAAATGTCGATTGTGAAAATGTACTGAGTCGCTTTTGACTTTGTCACCAGTACTACTCTACAATTATTCCCCATATAATACTTTGTGCTATAGACATTTAGCATGTGCTTGTCATTGAAATTCCTCTAGTAACACTAAAACAATTGACTAGATAGTGAATTCATAGTTCTTATAGGAACATGGAGACATACCAACCAGAAATTTACTGGTACATTTTTATACCTTAATTTATGTATATTGACAAGTTGATGCAAAATCCACCAGAAATACACCACATCTGTTTTCTCTCTTTATTTTATACTGACGAATAAAAGAGAAATTGTAGACAATGTAACTAGTACTAGAGTTTTAGTGTGGACATAGAGACACTTGGCCCCAGTCTGACTGCAATGAGGTAACTTCTTTGTATTTAACTAACACTACTTTAGTGTTACACCATTCAACACATATTCATTTGATATATATTTGTGTATTACTATTCAACATTCACTGCAGCCGCGGCTGCCAGATTTCATGATTTGTTGTAGGTTTGATGATTTTAGCCGTTTTGATGATTTCGTTTAATTTAGTGCCTGTTTTATTATATATTTCAAAATTATTTATTTTAAGATCAAAGATAAAAACGTATTGTATACTTCTCACAAATTCAAACTTAAAATAAACTTAATAAAAAATAATATTTATTTCAAACCTACTGTTTATAAAATAGCAAATATGACTTTAGGCAATATTTTGTGGAATTTTTTTTTTTAAATTGTGATTTTAACGTTACATAAAAAGTTGCTCCTTTTATTGCCAGTTTATAGAAGCTATGTAAATATTCTCGTCTGTCTATTTATATTGAATACAAAAACAAAGCACTCAAATTTGTTTTTGTTTTCAATATAAATAGATACACGAGAATTTTTACATGGCTTCTATAAACTGGCAGTTAATATCATAAGCCTGATGCATTCTTAATATATTTTAATTAAAATGTTCTATGAAAAAATTTCTTATAATTCCTTTTAAATACATTTTATTTCATTATGAATTTAGCCCTACATATTTACTTAAATATACAACAATTGATTTTTTCCCAAACCTTCTGGCACCGTTGCTTTAAGTATTAATACGATTGACGAATGCTGAGAGTAAATATTTATGAACTGTGAGAACTATAACTCTAGTTAATAATGTAAGTGTGTGTCTTCAAAATTCCTACACAAACATTTCTCGTGTTGTTTATCAGATGTACCAATGCCATTGCCGAGTGTTGAAAAAAATATTTAGGAAACAATACTAAACAGACAACGTGTATAAACTGCATTATGATTGATACAGGCTCGTATGTTCAAACACAAATTCTTACGAGTATGGCGAGCAGATACAAAAACAATATGCTGTATTAACTACACCGCAACTCGTTTTTAAGCGAATATCTTAAATCATAAAAACAGGTACTCATTGCAGTTCTCTGCTAACTATTTCGCAACTAGTACTGACTACACTTGGATTACTTTGCAATGTAATCAACTGACTATTTTAACATTGAGATGTCAATTGTCTCACTAGGCACTACTTTAAGCTAACTTAAAGTTGACTTTTTTAAATCACCTGGTAGTCAGTAAATTTAAAAAAAAATTTTCTGGGACTCGAACATGTAACATCACACGTTGTGTACTCAACGCGCTACCACTCGGCTAAGCTGCCATCTAAAATAACAACAGCAAAATGTTAATATAAAACTGAAATGAGTTTTAAAGTAGCTGAGAATAAATTTGCTGGCTCTCACCAAATTCGATTACGTACTCAATTTTAGAATTAATTTTGGGTTTGTTCTGGATGACTTTGCAGCTAGCTTTTAGTCAGTCTGAGAAAAGTTAACTATAAGTTAACTATTTTTGTAGTCAACCACACATTCTCCGACAGGGTTAAAACTGTACTAATGCAAATAAAGCTTTGCAAAGACAAGAGAAAACGCAAGTGTATGTCTCTTGTTTTCTTTTTTTATTTTTTTTGACAGTTTTTATCACACAACCAGGGTGACCGATGACATTTTTCAAAAAGTGGCACCAAATAGGGGATTTATCAAAGAAAAGGGGCAAAATTAAAAAAATACGAGAAAACTGCACTAAACTTTTTATTTTTAATGTATTTTCATATAACTCACCCTAAATAAAGTGGGTCAAAAAGTGGCAAGGCAGTCGAAAAAGGGGAAAAGCAGTCGAAAAAGTGGCAAATTTCCACTTTAGTCGGTCAAACGGTCACGCTGCACACAACAGCAATAAAAACCAGTTGTTTTATTTTTTTTTTTTTGTACATTTGTTGTAGTTTCACGGTTACCTGTATTATTGTATCATGACACATCCTAAGCTTATTAATTTTGGAAGAGGTTACGGAGAGAAATTGGATAATCTGAAAGTACGGTCACACTTGTCAAACATTTGCCCAAAAAAGCGTAACCAACAAACACTAATGAAAAAAGTTTTGAACCAGACACTTGTTTATTATATTAAACAGTTTCGAACACAACTAATAGACAATGTCATATGTAGAATCCAACATTATACTCATTAACTTGACAAACTTTTGTCTGAATTGAAAGATTTTTCATTAGCATTTAGTTGTTACGCTTTTTTGGGCAAATGTTTGGCAAGTGTGACCGTGCCTTTACATAAATATCGCTCATTTAGTAAAACAACCTAAAAACTTCAAAAAAAAATGGTATTTTTGAGTTAGTGATGCAAAATTTATCTTCAGATTGTTATTCATCAAGAATGATAAACTACAAGATAACGCCAATCAGACAGATTACCGTTAGACGTGACGTCACACGTCTATTGTAAGAGTTGCCATAAAGGCTGGGAAAACTCAAATGAAAGACTTAAAGCATAAGTATGGGAAACTAAGAAATTTAAACAAAGAAATCGCAACAAACAAATTCTATTCTATTATTTTATTTTCTCTACAAAAATATTCTTCTTATTTGTTATTGAGGGCCAATTTCACCAACTTATTTAAATATCAATTCATATTTAAAAATAATTTTTCCATACAAAAATTAATCAAAATCGACATTTAAATATGAATTGATATTTAAATAGAGTTTCTTTTAATTTTTGAAATTAAACTTGTTTTATTAATTTTGAATTTTATTAGTTATTTAATATTTTCTGTGTTAATACATAGCACCAAATCGAAACATACCTAAACTAAGGACTCTAATTATGATATATTTTTAAATAGCTATTTTCTAATATATGTAGTTCACACTGAATTTTTTATTTGTTTATTTATTAATATTTTCTTAATAATATTTTTGTTTAAAATATTAGAAAGTAAAATTTTAAATTTTAAAATATCAAAAATGGTACATAATTTTACCAAATAAACAAATAACAAATTCAGTGTGAACGGTACTAATATTTTGTTGGCATAACACCCCTTCTAGCAGGTACATTATACAAATTACAAAAGGAATGACATATTTATATGTATGTATATATACATTTATAAAAATATGTGTGTATGTATGTACATAAGTCTGTATTAAGAAGTGGTTGCACTTTTGTGAGAATATTCTCTATATACGCTGCTATAAAAACGCTTAAAAAATATTAATTTTTAACGTATTGCTGATGTTATGAATGGTAAAGTTTAATGCACCATTGGGAGAAAATATGCAACAAAAAAAAAACACTACAAAAATAAGCATTTTAAGACTTTGTATATCGGTTAAAAATCAATTATCTAATTACGGATAATATTAAAAAAATGGTAAATACCTATAACAAAAACAATATTGTATTCTTGTTGGTAAGTAACTACAAAAGTAAAAAAGTGGGATTATTATATGTCCACTTTTCTTCACCGAACTTAGCAAAACCAGTACTTGTATAGCGGTTGGCAATCCTGCAGTCAAAATAGATTTAAGGAGTTTTATAAAAAAAAATAAATCAAATTATCAGCCAACAGAAATGCAGTGTGCGTGACGTCACACGTCTACTATTTTTTTGCACTGGCGTAATCTTGTAGTTTATCATTCTTGGTTATTCATATTGTGTGAAAAATTTCATACAAATATCTAGGTTGCTCAACTCTTGAGACAAAAATAATGTTAAAATAAATAAAAAATAAAAATAAAATGTTAAGTCATATGTTATGTTAATGTTAAGTCAAGTCATGTAAAGTCATGACACTAAAGGCTTCATTAGTCTTTACTTTCTGTTGCTTTTCTGTGCCGTTCCTTTCTGTATAAAATACTTTACAATTACTTTGTCTGTGAAAAAAAATCAGCTGGCAACCTATAGAATTGATTACACTTGTACACAAAATATCACAAAACACTAATACATACACACTTTTGGCTGTCACTTAACGTTGAATTCTATTTTCTACAGATTTGTCCGCAACGGAACAGAACGAAAAAGGAAAAACTAACCACACAACAGGTTTTCAACTCAACAGAAACAAAACAGCTGATTCAGAACAGAACAGCACGTACAAACTAATTCTGCCTTAAAACTTGCTGAAAAATCGCCCAATATACATAATTGAGACTTTTCCCGAAGCTGCTTTTGAATATGCCTTTAGCTCAAAGTCAGCTGATCTAGACTTAAGCACTTGTTCCTTCTAGTCACATATCTGTATAGTTGCATACATGTATGTATATAAAACTGGGTTCACAATCAGCAATTTTATTTGCTCAACTTTTTTTTAATTCTCTGGCCATCTGTCCGAGAATAAAATGCGCTATTCTCTTCTCAGAAAATATGGGTTCCCTGATTATTATTTCCCTGGGAATATGTGTGGAATTGAGGTTATTATTTTTGCCGTCATTGTATACTCTAATTCTAATTGACAATCACAATACCAGCGGATTTTCTATATGTTGTTATGCTATACCGAATATTGCGAGGAGTTGTAGGAACTACCCAGCAATATGACAATATGGATTTGACACTCCTGGATGGCACAACTTTTAATGGCTAGGAGATATCAGCAGGTCCTGTTATACAATGCAATCTAATTTCTATCTGTCGCTTAAGAAATCTGTGGCATTAATAACCGAGACTAGTCCGAGCTGCAAACCACTACCCCGAACAGTCGGCGCCCAAAAACCGGCTTAGTCGGCTAGCGCCAACGAGGGTGCCGTTGGCTGAAGTACTTAGCACATTGAGTACAAAACCGAAGGTCCTGTTTTCGAGCCCAATCTCCGGCAATCATTAAATAATCACCACCACGCATTTTTCTGACATGCATTAGTATCATATTGTACCAGCTGTTGTAGAAAGTTCAAGTGATGAAGGCATAACTACTGGTCACAGAACTACACCAGCTTCAGCATATACTTATCCTAATGTAACATCAGAGCGCCCTTCTTCGTCGATATTGTGTAGAAAAATCATTCACGAAGTAAAATAACTAATAAAATGGCTACTAAACACGGTTTTGAAATTTTAATACGGCTCATTTAACACCAGTGGCGCTGCAACTGTGTATTATTATTAAAGCAGAGTTGTAAACGAATGAAACTTTCCTCTGTCTCTTCCTTCGCCACCTGTCTTCTTTATCACTATCCCTTTCATAAAGAAGGTAACACATAGTAATAGTATGTAGTAGATATTCATTGCCTGAGTGTTTCGTTTCCTAAAAAAAAATCAATTAAAAAAATAAAAACTAGAAGTAAAAATTTTATTCGCATCCAAATTTGTATGCAGGTAAGTGGCAGAGGATGCGCTATAAGAAACTTTGAGAATTTGAGTATAAACAGCCGACCAACTACGTAGTGTTTGTGCTAAATTTCGTCAATCGCTTACCTTATTGCATCCTCGTAAGGCAGAGGGAATGCACTAGTGATGAGCGATAGCGCGATTTTTTAATAATGTTGCTCCTTGTGAATGTGATTTCTAAATCGCTGTCCTTTTAAACTGTGACTGTGATCACGGTTTAGCAGTATTTTGTTTGTAGCAGTTCTGTTATTTTGAGAAAATCTAATAAGAAGAGCAGGAGTGAAATTAAACAGTGACTGTGATCACGGTTTAACACATTTCAGCTCTTCTGCTTTAAAAGTATTTATTAGTATTGGTGTTTTGATAAATACTAATAAGAAGAGCAGCAAGAACAAGCAATTAGCAATCAACCCCGTTCAAATATTGAGAATAAATATTAAAAAAATATATAAGAGGCAGAGAGACAATAAAATTGCAAATATAAAAATGTGAGTTGTACATACATATATAGTTACCAGAAAAGATGATTTGACAAGATTTTACGATTTTTTTCTTGACAAAAGCTGAAGGTATAACAAAAATTAATGTGGTAGCTTTATTTACTGTAAAGTAAGCATGCAAGAACAATCACAGTTTGTGTGAAAGAACTATATTTCCAAAACCTGTTACTTGATCAAATCATCACAGTTGTGATTTGTGATTTTTCAATCGTTGTGAAAAAGTAACAAGTTTCTAAATATCGCTCAACTCTAGAATGCACTGTGTGATTTTCCGCACTTCCAAAGCGCTTCTTTTTGTCTTAGTGCTTATTTGTACCAAATTTATTTTTGCTGGGTAAGTAATCGATCTAACGTTTTATGTCGACATCGTGGGTCAGACTCTTAAAGTTTCTATTCTGTCACATTCTCATGATGAATGTTTCAGTTACAGAGGAAACAGATTAGAGATGCCTATCGGGACTGATTGTTGATAATCCTGGGGTTTCTCGGAGTGCGGGATTTTGAATCCCGAAATCCAAGCCGGAGTTTTTGGTATTTTTGGGAAACCTTAAGTCCGAAAATTATAAGATACATTTATACATACATACATATAACTTGATTATATAAAATAGTTTTTTTTTATTTAGCAATTCGCTAATGTATTATTTTAACCTGTTTTAACAGAAAAATTTTATTTACAAAAAATGTTATTTGGAAAATGCCGAAAATCCCCAGATTTAAAATTGAAAAACCCTGGGCTTTTTTTTCAAGAACGGTATTCTCCATTTGACATCTCTAGCAGATATACATAAATTAATGGGTTAGAGCTTGATGAGTGCAGTCTAGTTCATCGGCCCATTGTAATATTACAGTAACCCAAGATACTCGTATATAGGAAGTTTTGTAAGAATTGTTTGGGTAGAAATAGGTAAAATTAACGTTTAATTTAAGTATGGCATCGCCCGCTTTTTTAAGTGATTAAATAAATTAAAGTTTGCTAAGCCAAAGTGCATGAAACCAAAAGTTTAAACGCTTTAATTTTAATTATTTTATTTAATTATTAATTCAAGGGTTTTTGATTGTAGTAAATATCACTTTCTAAACTTAATTCAACTTGACTTTGCCATTGACAGATGTGTTTCAGATGAAAGACTGGGTGCAGTTAAGCGCCCAAGCATCGCTCGCCCCCATGCACCCTTAGAAAGCACCATGTGACTTACCAAGAACACATAAGTTGCAATCTTTGAGCATAGTTATCCCTGTACTAGGAACAAGTACTTCGCTGAGGTACTTAGAGCTATCTAAACTCTTGCTACTAAAGCATTGTCAAAGCAGCTTCTGTTGTATGGCACTTAGCACTTAGAATAGTGACTGGCGGACTGTGTCAAGTCCAAACTATTCTCCCAGCACTTTTGGTGACAACCACGTACGATTCTCCGTAATCACACGCTGCAAGTGTGATTGCTTACAACCAGAGCGAGGTCTCTCAAGAGAATTTTTCACCATTTGAGGCAGTTTCAGACTATAATACAAGTATTAATACTTTTGTGGAAAATGCAACTCTGACATGTTGAGTTGTTATTGTTTTTTGAAAATTTTCAAACAGAAATTAGATCAGGGATGCATTTTCGTCAAAAGTATTAATACTTGTATTATAGTCTTAAACCACCTTTACTGGCACAGCTCAACCACTCAGCTAGAGCCAGACGAATGCCCGAGCCCACACGATCCAGTAACTGATCCACATAGACCAAAATTATCTGTTTAACTTTGGGAGGGTTAGAAAAAGTCGACCTGTTAGTAAAGGATCGTGCCGACACATTACACCCAAACAACAGCTCGTCTGTCGAGCTACCGGCATCCATGGTACCAGTTACATACAAGCCACTGGTTATACTTCGTCAGGGCAGTTCCAGATGACGCTGCATCTGTGAGCCAACATAGCAAGCTATATCCTTTTATATATATGTGCACATCAGAGAAACAAGCCGTCTTAAAAAGTCGACGGCGGCGGCTTATGAAAATATAGTCGACGGCGGCTCATAATTTTTTTTTTTTTTTTTTTTTTTAATACATGTATTTATTTATTCTTCTTTGAAACACATTTCTATAAAAACACCTATGTAATTTCAAACACCTGATATCTTCCATATAATTTGTAAGATGTCGTACAAATTTGCAACTACAAAAAACAATTAGCCGGCTGCAATTTTGAGACGAGACAAGCCGCATGCATCAGCGGCGGCTTGAAGTTGCATTAAAATTCGTCGGCGGCTCTTGAGCCGGCTGTGAGCCCACCGGCTTGTTTCTCTGGTGCACATCCGTTGCTCTGTTATTTCAGAGATTTGGTAGTAACACATATTTTAGTCCGGTTAGGATCCCTGGAATTGCCACATCCATAATCTACCAATAGATCAGCTTGGGGATACTTTGCCGTTGACAAAATAAAAATAGTTATTCGGAAAATCGGCTTAGCAGATGCGGTCGGTTTAGAATATCAGGCGATATTAGCCGCTTACTTCAGCGGCGGCTGAGACTGTTCAAAAATTGCCGGCGGCAGCTGCTGGCCTACTCACAGCTGATCGGCTTCGTTCACTGACCACGACTTAATTTAAAGCTACAGGCAACCTGGCGTTATAAGAATTCGAAAAGAAAATTTTTTTTCAGTTAAACTAATTGCCCCCCGTTTGTATAAATAGGCATTGATTAATAGCAGCTACTAGCTATTTTATAATGCTTATGTTAATATGTATGTACATATGTATGTATGTATTTTAGCATATTTTGAAATATGTATTATTTTTGTGGTAATTATAAACAAGTTTATTTATCAAAAAAAAAATCACTCTTGACGTCGTATTCAATTTTAAGAACAATCAGAATTGAAAACCTTAAAATGCCCGGCTATTCTCTCTCAATCTTTCATTCTCTTTGATATTGCCGCATGAATAGCAAAATAAAAAGAAACAATAAAGAAATCAATAAGACTCAGTTTGTAAAGAAAAAACAAACAAGTGTCTATTGGGTGCATGCAAATTATATTTTTATCTACAAATAAAGGGTGTTTTTTATAGAGTGATACAAGTTTAAATCATAGTGAAGCATAGTAATATATTTTTGATATCAATGAAACGGTCTTTATTGAATAGAAAATTTTATGACATTAATGTCTAAATATGATTTTGGCCATGTGGCCGTCACGGCTGGCGCGTACAAGGCGCAATCTGGAACACCAATTTTCACAAACTTTTCGCAGCATTTGCGGCCGTATCTCGCCGATAACTCTTCGAATGTTGATTTCCAGGTGTTCAATTGTTTGTGGTTTATCTACGTACACAAGTGACTTTACATAACCCCAAAGAAAATAATCCAGTGGGGTTAAATCACACGATCTTGGGGGCCAATTAATTGGGCCATTTCGTGAAATTACTTTTTCGTCAAAAGTTTCCTTGAGTAAATCAATTGTATCGCCCGCTGTGTGGCATGTGTAGGGTGATCGATTATTCGACTTTTTCCAGAAACCGGTTTTCGAATAGTTCGAATATTTGATATTATGAAAAACCCGGTTCCGGTTTTTACAATTCAGGAAAAACCGGTCAACTGGTTTTTTAAGTTTCGATTTTAAATTGCTTTAATAAAAAGAAAGAATTAACAGTTCATGAGTAAATACTATAAAACAATAAAAAAAATTAAAGAAAAACATACAAATATGTGTAGTACATATACATACAAAAGGTCTGTTCATTTACTTTGCCAGCAGAAACTAGCAACTAGAGAGTAAGGCAGAAATTTACAAAATTACTCTCCTAAATATGAAGAAATAAATGAACGCTTTACTTGTAAAAATCCGCAAGAAACTTTTATTCATATCAGAACCATGGATGGAAATCATGATACAATTGTACTTTTTCTGATGTATTTTGTTTGATAAAATTTTAAATTGCAATTTTTCTTTAGAAATTGACGTTTAATATGAAATTCTTTACACAGTTTCATGTCTTTTTACTATTTTTATGAATTTTTCATAATTTTTTGATTTTATTCATTAACAAATACAAAAATGCCACTTTCCATCTCTGATTAGATATGAGAAAAAAACCAAATTCTTCACAATAAAATTGAATTTATGTGGCTTAATGAAAGAAAAACAATAAATTAAGAAAACATGATTTCTTTTTTCATACGTATACATGTTTTTTTAACAAAGAAATGCAAATTTTTCAGTTTTCCTTTTTCATATATTTTTGAAATAATTAATTTGACAACAAAACATACAACAGGTGGTTGTATAATTCTTGCAAATAAAAATTCTACTAGTAATAATTTTTAAGAATTTTTTTGACGCTCTCTCCTTGCAAACTTTTTGAGTTAATGAACACTTTCCAGTAACAATTGTTACAAATTCGTAACAATTTTTAGTAAATGAACAATCCTATATATATATATAATATACATATATACGTATGATTGTAAGGACAAAGTGGATATCTACCTCTATATAAAATATAAAGCAAACAAAACTAAAAAAACATTTTTATAAATGGATTTTGATATCCATTGAACACATCCTCTGCTACCACCTCATAAAATAATTTCGCTTTAATTTCATGTTTCAGTAAGTGTTGCCATGCTCAAAAAACAACTAGACCTTTTACACTTGAAAATCAATCGAACACGTTGGTCTAAGTTTTAATATGGTAAAAACTAAATTAAATTGTAAAAAAACCGGACTATTCGACATTCGAAAAATCAACATTTTGAAAAAACCGACCACCGTATTGTAAAAAAACCGGGTTTTAAACACGGTTGAAAAACCGAGTCGATCACCCTAGGCATGTGGCTCCGTCCTGTTGGAACCACATATCAGCAAGATTAATGCCAGCTAATTGAGGTACGAAAAAACGTCGAATCATGTTCCTATACCGTTCACCATTGGACAGCAACATTCTGACCATCATCGTTTTTGAAGACATATGGGCCAATGACTCCGCCAGCCCATAAAGCCAAACAGTAATTTTCTGTGGATGTAAAAAGCTTGTGGATTATCCTCACTCGAAATGCGACAATTCTGCTTATTTACGTACCTAATCAACCAGGAATAGGCTTCATCGGAAAATAAAAGTTTTAATGAAAATTCAAAATGAGTTTGACGAAAAGAACCATTATTTTGATTAAAAATTTCCACAATTTGCACACGTTGGTCTGGTGCAAGTCGATCCATAATGAAATGTCAAAGCAAACTAAACAAAAAGCAACTATCAGCTGTTAAATGGGTGGTCAAATAAAGCAGTGATGCCAACTCAAAGTTGTATCACTCTATAAAAAACACCCTTTATATGTAAATACATACAAACATGCATGTATACATATATACGTACACAAATATGTATGTACACATGTGTATGTATGTATGTATGTAGTTATGTATGCATGTACCTATACCTATATTAAAATAAATAAATACAAATTAAAGTTAATTTAAAATAATAAGCCACAAAAAGCAAACTAGTTGTTTAAGATTGTTATTATTGTTTTCTTTGTATATTATGTTTGTACTCGTATTTAAGTAAATGCTATTCTTAATTTTACAGTAAAATTAATTTTTGCTTTTTTCTCATTATTTCATTATTTTTTCGCCAAAGAAAATGACGTGATTTAAAAACAACTTCCAAATCATTTCCTATCAATTACACATTAGTTTAAGATTTCAGTTGAATAACACTTTTTTATTTTGCTTCTTAATACGTTGCTTGATTATTATTGATGTACAATATTTTATTCTAAATTTTTAATAATTTCCTGTGTTATCAGTTTGCACTTTTACACTTTCAATACATTATATGTATATGTATGTATGTAGGTAGGTAAATATTATTTATATACTACATACTTTAAACACTTACGCGTTTTGTCTATTTAAAAAAATTAAGACACAATTCAGTTTTCAATTCAATAAAACAACCGTCTACGATTTAACGAAAAATCCGGAAATTGCTCTAATCCACAACCTTTATTGATAATAACACGTTTGCAACTAAACGGGAGATATTTTACTTAGTAGAGCGTTAGCTGCTTACTTGTCGTCTTAATAAAATGTCTAACAGGTTTTTTTTAGCGAATTTAATAACACGTTTACAGAGCCGTCAAATGTTAAATTCTCTTACTGAAAATTGCTTGCAAAACTTGTTATATACAACAGTGATGGGAAACGGAAATTAAGTTTTCGTGCCGAATCTCTTACTAAATATTGCCAAAATCACTTGAATAGTGCCAAATCACTTTTTATACAAATTGTTAGCTACATATTTATTTTAATCCAATAAATATTACGTCGCTATAACAGAATTGATGTTTTTAGTTTATTTTTTGATGTGTAAACATCTATACGCTAGGGGGTAAAAATCTTTTGACTTTGATTTCTTTGCTGAGATTTCTTTGCTTTTCTTTCACAGCATTGTCAAATCGATATGAGCTATGTATGAGTGGATTAGTGTTTAAAAGAAGCAATACCAAGCCGACGGTGCTCCGCCGCCGGTTATTTTTCTGTATATTTCCGTACACCAAAGGTGAAAATGAACCGTAAGAGCTACGGACTTGAAATTTGGACACAATGTGTAGACATTAGGCCACTACAACAACAAATATATGAGAGTTAAAAACTAAAGGGTGTTCCAAAACGAGCAACGAAAAATATTAAAATCCCATGTAATATACATACAATTGTATCTACATATATACACTTGAAATTTTAAAAGTTAGTGTATTTTTATACAGACTACAACAATTAACACTAAATTTAAAAAATTTAAATCAATGGGTGTTCCATCAGTTAATGCAATTTTGACTTTGTAATTTTGACAACTTGCTGTATCTTGGAAACCGTAAGCCCAAAACTCTTGAAATTTTCAAAAACGGTAAAACTAAAAAATCAAAAAAATATACAATCGCCAAATATAAAAAAATCGCCAAAAACAAAAAAAATCGCCAAAACGAAAAAAAAAGCACCAAATTAAAAAAAATCTCTAGGACTAAAATAAATCCCGAAAAACCGGAAAAATCGCCAAAATGAAAAAAATCCTTAAACAAAAAATCGCCAATATGAAAATATCGCCAAAATGAAAAAATCGCCTAAATAAAAAAAACCCCAAAAACAGAAAAAAAAATCGCTAAAATGAAAAAATCGCCAAAATGAAAAAAATTGCGAAAATTACAAAAACCCAAAAAGAGAAAAAAACGCAAAAACGAGAAAAAAACGATAAAACTGAAATAAAATCGTTTAAACTGAAACAACTTAAAAAAGGAAGAAAGCTAAATAAAAAAAATTATCAAAACCGAATGTGTGCGAGTCAAAGTCGCACTTTACTGAACTTATTTTAATTGCAATGCATACACAACAACAAGAACAGCAACAACTAAACGATGAACAACAGGAATTAAAAATTAAAAAGTAAAAGTAAAGGCTTTTACCATAGATGAGCACTGCAGTACCACTAAAGTTTCAGTAAAAACAATAAAAAATGTTTAACAAGCAAATTTTTACTGATTACTAAAATTTTGTTTCTAAAATTTTTATAAATTGCCTAAATGATTTGTTATATGATGAGTTGCTTTGAATTTTCAGTAATCAATAATGCCCGTATTCATAATGAAATTCTACCAAGTGGCTAAATGTTTTTCATACAAAAGTTTCAAAATTTGAATGAAAAAACTTTGCCACTTGCTACAATTTTATTATGATTACGGCCCTACGATTTTACTGGTAATGCAAATTAAATTTCATTAGCAGTAAAAATTTACTGAATTTTTTTAGTAATCCGTAAATTTACTGCTTACTGCAATTTTGAATGCAGTACATATACATATACTGCAGTGTGCCCATTTACTAACCAAATATGTTTAATAAAACAAACAAAAACCAACAAATTCATATGTAGTTATTTACAATATTGAAAGTTTTGATACTTTTAATTAATTAATTTAAAAAAAGATACTAAAAGCATAAGTACTTCCAACTTAAAAAAAAAAATTTCATTACTAGATGTCTACACATCTCCTCTGTGATCGGACTCACATTGCTTTTTTTTTATTTATTGTAAGACTTTAAAAAGTCTTTAGCATGTATTAAATATGAGTTTTGAGATAAAAAAACAACAAAAACAAATTTTTCTTATATCATCCATTAAAATATTTCATATAAATTAAGTATTATCATTACCACGGAAACCAGAAATATGCTCTAAAAAAGTGTTTTATGCGCATTCAATATGCACTAAAAACTTGAAAATACGCTCTAAAAACTTGATAATATGCACTTAAAAATAACATGAATTGGCTTATTTGTAAATGAAAATATATTTTTAATTCAACAAATCATCAATATTTACATATATATATATAAAATAAACCAAAAAAAGCAAACAAGAAAAAAAATTAACGAAGAATAACTTTCATATTAAAGAAATAATTTGGGTTTGAAGTGTACGTTAAAACAAAATTATCCCACAAATTTTGACTAAAGCAAATAATATAAAAAAATTTTTATTGTATAAGACGACCGTAAAAATTTAACTTCAACTTCAAAAGAGACTACGATATTAGAATTAAAACTTTAGAACTATATTTTTGATAAATAAGACAAGCTTTTTATTTATAATTTTTATTGGAATAAGCAATAAAATATTGATCTATATTTTCAATTAAAAATCGCTGCTTGTCACATCTTAATAAACTTTTATACACTGACAATATTCCTTCAACGTCTATTGATGTAATCGGGGCAGAGTCCGGCACAAATAGCAAAACCAAATTTTTATTGAAACTAACGTCCGTAACAGCGCACAAAATTATAAAAATTTATAATATATATATATATATATATATATATATACATATAGATCATTGAAAATGAGATTTAGTTGGTGAAAAAAATAAATTGAATAACAGATAAATAATGGCTTGTAGCATATTAAAATAAAAGAATTCTATACAGTATCAACAAAATACGTCTTAAAAGTGTCAAATATGCTCTCAAAATTCAAAAAATGCTAAAAAATATGCGTGTAAAACTGAAATATGCAAAAACATGCTTTAAAGGATAAAGTATGCATAAATATGCACTAACAAATCGATGCCAAATTCATTAAAAGATCTGAAACGGATAAATATCTTATCTCCGCATTAATACGTGACACAAGAAAAAACATGCAATTGCATATTTCCAGTTTCCCTGATCATAACATTCTAATATCCAGTACTCTATTTATAACAGTTTGGTGAGACAACCAATATTTCAGGGAATATTTAACAATTATATGAAGTTCATACCTAGTTGAAATATTTCTTGATATTTATAAAATCATCTATTCATTGGACACAGTTACTTCTCCCCATCATAACCCAACTGTTGTGAGCTTAAATTCTTACTAAGTTTTCAATACTTAAAAACGTAAAAATACAAGTAGATAACTTATTATTGCAATAAGAAAAGTTTCCATATTTAATAAACAGAAAGTGCCAGAAAAGGAGTGAGAGTGCCACAGTGCCAGCCAACATCTAATAGTACCAAAAAATGGCACAATTGTGCCACATTTCCCATCACTGCTATACAATAGAGAAATTGTATCTTTTAACAGTTCGTTTTGGCTCTCTTAAAATGTATACTGTTAATTGTACAGTATACAGTGCTGCCACTAAAAACAACTGTTTAATACAAATATAACTGTAAATATGTAATACTCGTATAATTGAATGTATGTATAATGGTGATGTTATTATAACATGGACATTTTAAATACACATCCATACATACAGGAAATTAATTTGAAAATATTATGATATTGTTTTCAGTCAAATGTGGCATTGAAAAATTATTATTTTCTTAAGTGGCATAAGTCCATTCCAAATGATTATAATTAATGAGATGATGATTTTATTGCCTTACATTTCACCTATTTATCGTGAGTACTTCATAACACTAAGTGTAACGTTGAAATAAGTAAGAGATTCAATTATTTTAATTTTATTTAGCTTTATGTTACCATAACAGTTTTTATATACATACATATGCCTTAATAATTCTGATTTAAATGTCCATCAAAATCCATTTGAGTAAAAAAATAGTCTATAAAAATATAGACTTCAATGTGCTCTTGTTTTTATTTCTTAGTAAGACGTAATTTTTGAAAGTGATATAAGTCTACTTGGAGCTAAAAAAAAAAGATCGAGTATTTTTCTTAATAATTATAATGAATAATTTCTTATAATAAAATGTAAAGGGTGTAGAGTGGTAAAAATATAACTATTGTAGGTGATCGTTCGCCAATATTTTTAAATTAACTCAAACGCAAACCCTTGAATGTTTCGATACATGAAAATATGGAATTGTACAATTTTCAAATATAACAGCTCAAATAACAATGCAATAAAATTATATTTTATAGTGATGTCAAATTGTGCTCATGGGCAAAAACAATACAAAAACAAATTGAGCAATCGTTGTCATTGTTTTTGTACTCTGGTTTTTAGTACAAAGAAAAAATAAATTTATAACTGTATTAGTGCAACAAAAATCAAGTCCCAGATCCTGTGTCGTGGCATAAAGAGCATAGCTCTAAGAAACAATAAAGGCCAAACCCACGATGTCGACAACGTTTAATATTTAGTTGTTGCTTCAAATGTAAGTGTGGGACAAGTCGAACATTGTCGATATCGTGGGTCAGGCCTTGAATTTTCGAAAGCGATTTTTTTGGAGACACTTTAAGGATTTAGATTCGAAGAAGTAATACCCCTTTTAGACACGTAAAGTTTACTTTGCAAAGTCTTAATTCAGCTGTGTGCAAGACAGAAGAGGAAAAACTTTCTCTTTCTCTCTGTCACCCAGCTGAATTTGCGTGTCTAAAAGGGGTATATGCAAATGCAACCTGAAAATATATTGCACAGAAACTTTTTTCGATATCTTACCCTAACAAAATTTGAATCAGTTAATGTTTTTTTTTAGCTTGAGAGATGAGTAGATTTTGTATTCGATCGGTTTTGTTCTTTAAATTAATTTAAAAATCCCTTTTTTTCGAAAAATTTATTTTTCAAAATTATCAAAATTTACCGACTCGTTTGTAAAACCAATTTAATTTCATTCTTTAAAATGCTGATGTATTTTGAATATTTTATGTTGCTGATTGAAATTTGTATTATCTGCAATAGAATTGTCTGTAATTTCGATTATATGTATTTATATATGTACTACATATTAGTCATTTCGTAAGCGAAATGTTTGTTGCATTAAAATTCTAAAATGGCAAGCCTGACAATTTAATTGAGTGTTTTTTTATTTATACTTTTCTTTCTCTCTCTCTCTCTCTCTCGCCGTTACATTGCATTTACTGTTCAATAACATTGCTTTTGATTTTAATGATGAGGGTTGTTGTGTTTGTTTGTTTATGCAGTTGGAAATGTTTACAGGAAAATGTAGACATGCTCCCATCATACACACATTAGTGTATGTATGTATGCATTGTATGTGACCGCATATTCATACATACATAGATACATACATATGAACATGTTTATTCAAGTGCAACAAGTGGCTGTGTTTTTATTATTATTATTACTCATTAATTGTTTACCTAATTAGTCCTAGTTTACACTATGCAACAGTGATGGGAAATGAGATTTGCATGTCGGTATCAAAAACAATTTTTTTAGTACTTTTTTGATCGCGAGAGTACCAAAAATTATTATTTTTTTATTTAAATTTAATTAACAAAAAATTGTATAAAATTAATTTACAAAGAAATAAAAAGAAACACAAAGCATAGGTATGTATGTATGTATGTACTCGTACATAGGTACAAGTGTTTTTAAAGTTATAACAAGAAGAGTTTTAAGATTTCAATAAATCTTTGGCCTGGGTAAGACTTGATACTGTTGGAACATAAAGTCTGTTCCTTTGTTTTATTTTTATGATATTTTGTACGAGAAAATCCTTTCGACATTTACAGAGGAGTGCGCTATAGACAAAATTCGGTAAGCTACTGTCGATTTACCAGGAAACATGTATTCATCTAAAGCGTTTTTAGTTTTAGCAGCTGTAGGCTAAAAAATGCATATATTTTCTGTTGTTAATATTGATTGTTAATATTTTCAAAATTTTGCTTTTCGCTGGGTACCATTTTCATTCAAAGCGATATAATGCTATTGGTTTTACCAGATAAAACATTTTCAGGGGAAACTTACTAAGCCAAGCTAACATTTCATTGTCAAAGTCCACTTTTGCCCTTAGAACTTGACAGAATTTAATATAAACTTTTTACAATATTCTTTAAACTGATCTAAAACATAGATCAACTTCTGTACCACAGAAAATATCATTGAAAGAAATATGGTTTTTAGTTACATATATTTAATTGTGAAGGGTTACAATTTTCTAAAATATCTTTACTAATAAAGTTTCGTGCCATTTGTCGAAAAAGAAATTGAATTCTTGGCAAAAATATATGTGTACGCGCGTCTTCTGACTGCATTTCTGAGTTGGCCGTGAGACTATCAAATGTCTTACGGGAGTACTACGGTACTTTTTCATGTCAAATAGTATCAAAAAAAGTACGATCGTACCAACTTTCCCATCACTGCTATGCAAGTCTTATTGCTGAGCTGATCAGATTGTTTGGTGAGAAAGACGAGGGGAAAAGAAACGTTTCTGTTCCCCTCGTCACTTACTCACACAAACTAATCAGCTCAGCAATAAGACTTGCATAGTGTAAATTAGGACTTATTATCTTTTTTGCTTTCAAACAGTAGTCTCTGCAATAAATAAATGCTTTAATTACCAGATGCTTTTGCTTGTTTAAAATAAAAATCAAGAATTTGTATAGGAATTAGGATTCGTTTGAATTTAATTTATTTACATATCGTCACCTAAAATCCAAAAGGCCGTAACAACCAAAAAATTCAAAATAGACTTTTTGATTGATTATGATGTGATTAACCAAAATACATATTTTCCTAAAATTTTACTCACATATGTTCAAAAATACCGATTTTATTCATTATTCAATTTGGCACCTAACATATAAATAGTATTAAATTTATGAAGTTTTTTGCTTCTCCTGTAAAATAGTAAAAAGTTTACTTACGGCCTTTTGGATCTTAGGTGACGATATGTACATACATATGTATGTATGTATGTATTTAAATCTATTATCCTATATGTATGTATATGTACAAATAGACATACTTATATATTGTACATATTTTGTGAACTTATCCCAGTGTTGTTAGGCAATTTTTTTCCAAATCGTCAAATTTTAAAAATAAATTCGTCAAAATCGTCACAATTTTCAACAAAAAAAAAATCGTCGAAAAATCTTCATACAAGAATTATCCGTTTTATTGCACAACTAATAAATACATCATATTAGAAATAAAAGACTATTTTATGTAACAAAAAACAATTCATCGTCTTTATTGTCAGAGATACAAACTATGGGGAATTTAAAGCAAAAATTATATCGAGCCTTATTTTCGATTTTATCGTAAGCGACAAAAATAAATTTTTCAGTAGAAGGTTTTTTTTTAAAACATTCAAATTTGTTTTACATACATACATACGTAAATTGTCGTTTACTATAAAATTTTACAGCAGTTGTCAACAATTTTGTCATTTTAATAATTTTAAGCTATTGAAGGCCCATAGTAAATTTTAATTGCAATAAAAAAGTTTATTTTCGATGGAATGTCGCTTACGATAAAATCGAAAATAAGGCTCGAAATAATAGTGTGTAACAATTTCTAAATAAAACTAGTTTTAAAATAAAACTATCAGGTATGTGATGGAAAACGATCGTTTTTAAAACGATTTCAAAATAATCATTTTGAAAAGGTGTGATGAATTCCGATAGATTTTGAGCATAATTTTTGAGCTTATCTTAAACTACTGACTTCTAAAAAGCACACTAGAAGACAAAACATAAATCACATATTGGAATTGTGAAAAGAAATTTATCAAAAATGTCTGGAAAGACTATTAAAAACAAGTTTTAAAATTATTGACAAACATATCACACCTTTTATCGTTTTCAAATTGTTTTTGTGCCTAAATCGTTTTTCATCACATACCTGTATACATATATTTTAGAATTGTGTTTTTTATAAAATTTTTTCTTAATGTCAACAATGTAACTCCGAAGAGTTACTCTTGAAATAATCTTTTGAAATCATGTTGATTTCAAGGGCTTCTGTTTCCAGTAAAGTTCTGATCTTGGTTTTAGTAAGATTAGTATTACTAAATATTCCTTCAACATTAGCTAATGAGTTTGGCAAAGTAAAAAAAAGTAAATAACAAACTCGCATAAGTTATGAAGAAGTTTATTGAAGTTTATTGTTTGGTAAATTAATCGATTTAAAATTTCTCCAAAATATATTTATATCGAGAGCCTACACAGCAAAAAATATCATCGAAATGCAACCAACAAAACAAATTGTTAAAATTTAGTTTAAAAATTAACAATCATCATTGTTGATATAACAAAGTAAGATTTTTGTAGTCAATTAAATTACTCAACAAAATTATTTGTTAAATTATATCATAATGAAATGCGCACGTGTATGAAGAAACAAGAAATCATGTTTTATGTGTATTCATTATTTGCTTATCTAATAAAGTATTGCTCTTTAGCTGAGAGGTAAGCGAGTTAGTTTATTAGTCCTGAGGTTGCCCTTTCGTGTTTTTCGCAGACAAGTAAAAATTGTTTCAAGGATTGTGATTGTGTATGAAAAGATTGTTAATATAACAAATATGATACATAAATTCAACAAGTCACATTGTTAATATAACAATAACTTTAATTGAAATAACTTTGAAATCTAACAAATATAAATGTTTAAAAAATAAATAAAATTCCACAAATTATTTGTTGATATATTTAATTGAAAATATTTTTAAGATTTTCCTTTAATTTACAATTGCGTTAATTGTATTTACAAAAATCGTTGTAGGTTCAAAATCAATTAATTATTTAATTGATATCACAAAAAAATTAATTGTATTTACAAATCATTTTTTTCTGTGTCAACTCAAATTTGGTCAAAATGAGTTTCCGATGGCAAATAGCTCCCCTATGCAAAATTCATCTGTAGTATAAATTTCGAATCAAAAAAATTATTTTTTCCCCGTTTTATATAAACTTTTCTTATTCAGTTATGTCAAAGTATAATTTTTTTTTGGTGAAAATAAATGCTTAGTCCCAAATCACACTGTACAAGTCTTACTGCTAAGCTGATTAGTTTCATGGAGAGAGAGATGAGGGGAACAGCAACGTTTCTTTTCCCCCCGTCTCTCTCTCCTAATAAACTAATCAGCTTAGCTATAAGACTTGCATAGTGTAAATAGGGACTAACTCCCATGTAAATTTCCAATATTTTTAAAAAATTTGTAATTTATAATAAATATACCTCATATCTGATTGCTTTTGGCATGCTGAACACGAATATGGTAAGGATTTTAATATCCTATGGCTAGTTTTTGAGATATGGTCACTTGTAATATATTAGTAAAATAAAAAGAAAATTGGTAATGTATGTATAACTTTCAAACTGTTAATCGAACAGAAACATTGTGTATCGACCGATTATAGTCAATGACATAAGCTTTCGAAATTTATAATTTGGAGTGACCTTTTTACACTACAAAGTGAGTTAGAGAGTGCTAAAGCTGACCACCTCGAGATTGAAGAGGCTTCCAGTCAGGTTTAAGTTATTTTTTTATGGTATTTTAAGTTTTTTCTTCTAGCTTTTCAATTCTTATGTCTAGTATTAAGTAAAAGATTTAAAAAATTTATGGCATGTTTCTACATTACAAGTAATTCAAAAATTTTGTTCATATGAGTACAAAATTTGGCTTTGGGGTTTCATAAAACAAGTGTCAACTTTTTCTGAGTAAAATACGTAATACTTTTTTATTTTTTTCAATTGTATCTAATGTCAAATATAGGCAATCAAAAATTAGTACTTGTGTGGAAATTAAAATAGGTTTTTATTCATTAAAGAAGAAATCGAATGTCCACACAATCGTCTAATTGAACCATTATGGAACCTGTAAGCATAAATCCAAACATTCTTACATTATATCCCATATTTGTGCATTTCCATCACATTTTTTTTTTCAATTTTGTTCACATAAATTTGTTCAAGGAAAGTAATAATAGGTTTGTTCGATTAGCTGAAACTTTTTACTGAGCTTCGCTGTATTATATTGAATTTCGTTCGTTTGTAATTTGAGGCTGAGACAAGTTCTCACTGAATAAATGGTTGCCGAAAATAGCGGTTGCACTTTTCTTTTTTGTGAATTTTATCTCTAAGTAAATTCTTCAATCATTTTCTTGTATGATGTGTAGCATACTTAAAAAAAAAAGAATATACATCGGTTTTATGTATATGAAATATATTTTTTATATGTATAATACATTTTTCCACATTTAAAATATATTGAAAGATATTAACCTCCTAGCCACGATAAGGCATATTATTTTGGTTCATATATAAACTCCTGTTGTTTGAACCACATTTCAATGTAAAGTTTTTTATTCATTATTATCTTGAATCTAGCTGTATTCAAAGCAAGAAGATTGGGAGTATTTCCATTAAATGCGGCAAATTAGTAACCATCTAACGATATATGTACATATGTACATATCTTAATGCTTTTATAATTGTAAAAAAAATCATAACATACCGTAAATGAAAAAAAAGTATGTAACTATCGATGTTATTAATTAAGAATCTCTGATGCAGCTTTTTTCAAATATCTAAACATTCTTTAATGCTTAATAGCAAAAATACGCAGGATTTATTCAGTTACTCGATTTTGCTTAAAAAATAAACGAACTGATCTAATATTGCATTGTAATTTAAAAGCAGCTGTTTTTTATTTTGTTCGATTTTCTTCCAGGGGTGCCATTAAGTAATGCTTCTAGTATGGAAAAAAATTAACTCAAATACCAAATTGTATACCATGGCAATAATGAAATTAAATATACAAAAAGTGATACCAAATACATCGTAAGCTAGACAGATGTGCGATAGCTTTCCGTGAGCACTTGCCATTACGGCCTTATCTCACGGGTGCCAAAGCACCGGGTGTGGGTAAGACGCTAGACCAACGCCCCCATGCACCCTATTAGAATGAACCTATGGCCCACTCCATAAGGCACATAGGTTGCAATCTTTGAATATAGTTATCCCTGTACTATATTCAATTACCTTGCTGAGGTAATTTGAGCTATCTAAACTCTGCTGCTATGTCCGTGCCCATAGCAGCTTCTGTTGAATGGCAACAGCACCCAGAATAGTGTCTGGCTGACCGCGTCAGACCAAATACTAGTATTGATTTCACACTGCGAAGCCAAGACTATTCTCCCAGCGATTTTGGTAGCAACCACAGCCACCACGATAATTCTCCGGCTTTCACGCCAAGGTGTTGTGTATACACCCATAGCGAGGTCCCCATGAGAATTCCTCAACCAGCTCAACCACTCATCCGAGATGAACCCATGCCTGTGTCGCCAATAACCAGTGCCTACTCCACACATACCAAAATCATCCCTTTAACTCCTTGGGGTATACCCCATTGGGGTAGGACGAACTCGGCATTTTAGCAAAGGAACTGACGACCGCTACATGCACTCAAAACTTCAAAGCAGCTCGGCTGTCGGGCAACCGGCACCCGTGGCACCAGAAGTAGCCTCTGGTTAGACCTCGAAGTGCCACCACAAGGGCTTCACCTCTATCGTCTTTTGAACTCAGGGGCAGTTCTAGGTGACGCTGCGCCTAATTGACATCAACAGGACCTGCCTTCCTTTTGTTATAAATATGTGCACATCCTTTGCTCTGTTTGTGTTCAGAGATCGGGTAGTAACACATAAGTTCTATGGGTAATGTACCAAAGGTACGTCAATGGAAAAAGCCACATCACCTCAGCTGGGGCCCCGGGGTTGCCACACCCGTAGTCTATATAGACTCCCCTGGGGGGCGTAAGCTAGACAAGTGTACTATAAAAACTCATTGTGTTACGCACTCGCCTGTGTAACGCTTGCTTGGCTGAGAGCTTACTTGTTATGTAGAAACCGGCCATTATTAAAAAATAAATTATATTAAAAAAAATTAAATTTTTTTCCGACAAAATATGATAACTCTAAGAAAATATTTGTTTTTCATCAACTAAAATATGCTATCTCATAATACTATGCAAACCAGTGCAAAATAAAATATTTTTTGCAGACCTTTAAAGTAAAGGGTGTTTTTTATTGAGGTATAGAACTTTAAGTTGGCATCACTTTTTTAACTGGCGGCCATTTTGTCAGCTGTCAAGTGATTAATATTTAGTTTGGTTTGCCATTTCATCATGAACAGGTTGACAAAAGAACAACGCTTGCAAATCGTGCAAATTTATTTCGAAAATAATGGTTCAGTTCGCGAAGTTTACCGCAAGCTCCGTCCATGTTATAGTCGACATAATCGTCCATCAGAGCAATTAATTCGGTTAACCATGGATCGTTTTCGCACTACGTTTACTCTATGTGATAATACGCATCCGCAGAGACGTCGAACAGTGCGCACCGAAGAAACAATTGCCGCTGTAGAGCAAAGTGTTGAAGAGGACCCGAATGAATCGATTCGCCACCGTGCACAGCCATAGAGCCATGATAACCGACTATTTTGTTCCCGAATTGGATGGCATGAATGTGGATGAGTTGTGGTTCCAACAAGACGGCGCTACATGCCACACAGTGCACGTCACAATCGATTTATTGAAGGAAACATTCGATGAGCGCATAATTTCGCGGAATGGACCTGTCAATTGGCCACCAAGATCGTGTGATTTGACACCATTGGATTATTTTCTTTGGGGATATGTGAAGTCGCTCGTCTACGCCAACAAACCAGAAACGTTAGTGGACTTGGAAGCCAACATTCGTGGCATTATTGCCAACATACGGCCCCATATTCTCGAAAAAGTGGTTGAAAATTGGACCTGTAGAATTGGCTTTATTCGAGCCAGCCGCGGCGGCCACATGCCTTAAATCATATTTAAACATTAATGGCATAAAATTATCCTTCCAATAAAGCCAAATTGATGGACATTAAAACGATTTTCTTGTGTTTTATTTCAATTCAAAGTTCTATACCTCTAAAAAAAACACCCGTTAGTAAGCATATTTAAACCATATTATGGAAGACCCATCATTTATTTTTACTATAATGAGCGAATTATCTAGTTTTTTTGCTCTACTAAAAATTTAGCTTTTTTGAGTTGAATATAGTTGAATATATAGAATATAGGCTCTCGATATAAACATACATACATATATACATACATATATTAGTCATGATATTGAAAGTTAAAAAATCTAAGTTCTCTTATTACAATTTCAATGTCTTAATATTTTTCTTTATACACAAGATTAGGAAAACTTTTTAGTAAAGGGTCCATATTTAAAAGGGTCCATATTTAAAATAACTGATGTTGCAATTAAATTAAAATGTTTGATAACTGTGTTATCGAAATCAAATATTTTTTCTGCAAGGCCTTGTTGGAATATTTATGTTATTTCAAGAAATCATCAAAATATGAGGAATATTTGAAGCAAAATCGTCAATCATCATTTTGGGAAATTTCTTGTAAAAAATCGTCAAAATGACGTAAAATCGTCCGTCATATCTAACAACACTGCTGAAGCCTGTCAAGATGACCTGTGTTAGGTTAGCATTGCTGTTAATTTTACATTCACTGTTTTATTATGTAATTTAATCATAGCTCTTAAGTAATGATTAGTAATCGTAATGATTACTAATTTGATTACTTTTCTTTAAGGTGAAGTGATGATTAAATTACGATTATATTCAGTTTCGCACGATTACTAATACCAAAAGAATCAAAAGTTATAAAAAAATAATCCGATTACTTCTAAGGATTACTTTTAATTATTTTTGATTATTTATTAAGTTTATTGCATTTCACTTACTTATATTAAACTTTAAAATATTTAATAATTTGACAAATGAGACAAGATATCTGTTGATACATTTTTATAGTTATTGAAAACATTGGCGTGTATATGTTTTTTTTTCTTTTGTTATTTTAAAAACTATTTTTTGTGAATTCTCAAATCATTTCTTAAAAGTCTGTGAATAAGATAAGAAGTTTGTGGCAGTTCAAATTGTGTGGTGTGAAGCCTACTGACGTTTTGTGGAAGCGACAATGAAATGCATAAAGACAATGCTTAACCACCAGCAAAAAATTTCATTTTATGTTTTTCTTTATTATATTTTTTTTCACAGATTAATATTATTAAAGTTGTTATATAATCGAGCATGTTAAGAATTTCTTAAACAAAAAACATACAAGTCTTTCGAACTTTTTCGAAATAAAGTAATTTGAACTCAAAATGTTTGAAAATAATCAAAAAGAATCAAAAGTAATCTTTTTAAGTAATCGGATTACTTTTTGTTTCTTATTGATTCTTTTTTAATATTTTGTAGTAATTTAAAGTAATTCAGATTACTTTTCGATTATTAGTAATCGTAATCAATTATTTATCAGGAAGGAGTTCTTTTAAAGGCAATTATATAAGCAGTACAATTCTTTTTAAAATGTAATCTAATTGATTACTAATCGTAATAGTAATTTAACAGGTATGAATTTAATAAAATTGTAATATTGCAGACACTTACATACAACAGGCCAAATTTGAGCGGCGGGCGCACCGCACCCCCTAAAATACAACTTATCGCTATGAAATTTTTTTTTGTATTTTTTTAACATAAAACTGAACCGTTTGAGGGGTGAAAATAAAAGAAATCAGAAGAAAAAAATAAATAACGGCCACTCCAATGTTATACATTAAAACCCCGATTTAATAAATAAAGTGAATAAAGTTTATAACGTTTTACCAACGTTTTTAATTTCTTTTGTTTTTTATATTTTGCAATTTTCCAAATTAATATTTTAGGAGAAAACAAAAGCATTTTTATTTATGATTTTAACAGGCTAAAGTTCATATCGCTTTTTAAGACAAATTACATGTGATAATTATTAATGAACAAATAACACCAAAGTTAGTTGTAAATATTCTGACAACACATAGTTAAACGGAACAGCTAGCCGTTTTCGAAGGCCACTAAACCTTCATCATCAGCGTTCCTTTGTGTTTTGGTCCACTGTGTGTGGTGTCAGTTGATGTAGATTTCTGCTTTATATACTTAGCATTTTATTGCAAATGGAATATGTGAATTGTTTTGATTCATCGTATTTCAATTTGCTGATAGCTTTTTTGTATTGTAAGCTCAATTTTACCATCTCTATATACAACAGTCTTACCATTGTCGTTTTTGTTCGAATAATAATTAAAATTAACTAAAATTAATAGCCATGGGCCTGTGGCAAAAATTAAATAAAAATATACTTAATAGTAACAAACCAAAAAAAGTTTGTCTTAAGTAGAACAAAAATAAGCAAATTAAGTAACATGTGTATAATTAGTAAAAAGAACAAAAACGACAATGGTAAGACTGTTGTAAATATAGTGATAGTAAAATTGAGCTTACAATACAAAAAAGCTTTCAGCAAATTGAAATACGATAAATCAAAACAATTCACATATTCCATTTGCAATAATGCTGAGTATATAAAGCAGAAATCTACATCAACTGACACCACACACAGTGGATCAAAACACAAAAGAACGCTGATGATGAAGGTTTAGTGGCCTTCGAAAACGGCTGGCTGTTCCGTTCAACTATGTGTTGTTAGTCAGAATATTTACAACAGACTTTGGTGTTATTTGTTCATTAATAATTATCACATGTAATTTGGCTTAAAAAGCGATACGAACTTTAGCCCGTTCAAATCATAAATATAGAAACATATGGATTTCGAATAATAATTAAAATTAACTAAAAGCATTTTTAATTTTTGAAATTTGTTGACCGAAATATGCGACTATAAAGAAAAATATTTTTTTTTGCTGAAGTTTTTTTTTGCGATTACTTAAAGTAATATGTATTATATTTAATTTTTTATAATTTTCAAATTTTCTACTAACAATAACCTCACGTATTAGCATAAAAGAAGGGGAGAACGGAATTCTAATAACGGACGTTTTTTGAGTTAGCTTGCACTTATACCGTAATGTTGCATCCGTCGCATAAAATCAATATTTTTTAATTCTTTTTCCAACAATAAAGAAGCATTTGTTATTTTTTAATTAAAGTTCAATCAATATTAAGTAAAGTTATTGCGTTTAATTTTCTTGGAAAAAAAATTGTCGCATCCGCCTTTTCGCGTCCGTTTTTGTCATTTACCAATTTTAAAACGACGCCTTTCACCTTCATTTCCACATGAACAAAATCACAAGAAAAATTCATTATAAAATTTTGCTGGATTATGTTGTATTTCTATAAGTGCACAAAAATCTCTTCTATTTTGGTCGCGTCCGTTTCTCGCTGACATTTGCTTATATCTTTGTACAATATTACTGATATCGCAAAACATTCATTCTTAAATATACTAATTCTTGATGGCTATAAAACACTATTTGATCTTTCCATTACTTTCTGATTTTTTGCTCAAATAAAAGTGTATGAATAACGCATCCGTCGCCTGGGAAATGCCAATATACATACATAACGGGTGTTTTTTTAGAGGTATAGAGCTTCGAATTTAAATAAAACACAAGAAAATCGTTTTAATGTCCATCAATTTGGCTCTATTGTTTAAATATGATTTCGGGCATGTGGCCGCCGCGGCTGGCTCGAATAAAGCCAATTCTACAGGTCCAATTTTCAACCACTTTTTCGAGCATATGGGGCCGTATGTTGGCAATAACGCCACGAATGTTGGCTTCCAAGTCCCCTAACGTTTCTGGTTTGTTGGCGTAGATGAGCGACTTCACATATCCCCAAAGAAAAGAATCCAATGGTGTCAAATCACACGATCTTGGTGGCCAATTGACAGGTCCATTCCGCGAAATTATGCGCTCATCGAATGTTTCCTTCAATAAATCGATTATGACGTGCGCTGTGTGGCATGTAGCGCCGTCTTGTTGGAACCACAACTCATCCACATTCATGCCATCCAATTCGGGAACAAAATAGTCGGTTATCATGGCTCTATACCGGTCTCCATTAACGGTAACTGACTCTCCAGCATTATTTCGGAAGAAGTATGGCCCAATGACTCCACCAGGCCATAGAGCACACCAAACAGTCAGTTTTTGTGGATGTAATGGCGTCTCAAGGGTCTCATGTGGATTCTCTTCACTCCAAATGCGGCAATTTTGCTTGTTGACGTAGCCATTCAACCAAAAATGAGCCTCATCACTGAACAAAATTTTGCGATGAAAATCAGCATCGAGATCAATCTCATTTTCGGCCCATACACCAAAATCACGACGCATTGCATGGTCTCGCGGCTTTAATTCTTGCACAAGCTGGATCTTGTAAGGTCGCAAGCCAAGATCTTTGCGCAAAATCTTCCATAAAGTTGATGGACAAAGCTCCAATTGCTGTGCACGGTGGCGAATCGATTCATTCGGGTCCTCTTCAACACTTTGCTCTACAGCGGCAATTGTTTCTTCGGTGCGCACTGTTCGACGTCTCTGCGGATGCGTATTATCACATAGAGTAAACGTAGTGCGAAAACGATCCATGGTTAACCGAATTAATTGCTCTGATGGACGATTATGTCGACCATAAAATGGACGGAGCTTGCGGTAAACTTCGCGAACTGAACCATTATTTTCGAAATAAATTTGCACGATTTGCAAGCGTTGTTCTTTTGTCAACCTGTTCATGATAAAATGGCAAACCAAACTAAATATTAATCACTTGACAGCTGACAAAATGGCCGCCAGTTAAAAAAGTGATGCCAACTTAAAGTTCTATACCTCAATAAAAAACATTACCTACATACATACATATACATAGATATCTATGTGCTATTTTATTTTTTAAACAAAAAAAAATTAACTGATATTACAATAACTTCTGCAAACCATCCTCGTATTGTATACATATATCTGCTTTACATCTATGATAACGTTTTTGTTTTCAATCGGTAGAGGAAACAAAAGCAAATATCAAGTTTACTATTTGCAATATTTGGCTCATTACACTTTTCCATTTATGCAAAATATATTAAAAATTTAGTAAATACAGACAGACTTGCATTTAGATGAAAAAAAGTCATTTGCAAAACGGATATGGATGGAGAGATGATTGTGTGTGTGTTTGTGTATGTCTAGTGTATTTGTATTTTACAAGGATTTTCTTTACGGCTTCATTTGTGTTATATAAACGTAAAATTTTATGGGAAAGGTTTCTTGCACATTTAGAAGTTTGAATGCACTTACATTTTCATTTAAACAGGATTCAAGTATGGACGTACATATGAGAGTACATATGGCTGTGTTTGTTACTTTTGTATGCTCTGAGGAAATAATGATGATGTTTCCATGTTTCCATTGTGGCCAAAAACTTATTAAAAAAAGAGTTTTGAATTTGGGTTTCTAGGCAGAGTTTTCCGCTTATTATATGCCAAGCAGAGTCTTTTAAGAATTATGTATATCCCAACAAACATTACTAAAAAATTTCATCTTTTGAAATCTATGTACAAAAAAGAAATTTTTCAAATTAATACAGTTTTAAGACTTAAAGTATACTAACAGATCTCAATTAAATTCTTTATAAAAATCTATAACCTTTGCATCAATTTTGTTTACATTTATCAAGATTATTTTATCCCAAACAAAAACCATTAAGTGAAAATTTTCCAAAACTACAACCAAACGACTGCAATGTAGTAGCCAATTCCACTTTTAGCCAATTTTTAAGTTTACAGGCTCAGTTTTTAACACAAATTTGAAGAAAAAAAACACAGAATTTTATCACCAAGTTTTACTGGATTTTCAAAGGGCATTTACATTGTCTCGAAATCTAGTACTTAGTACGAGTTTTTGAAGTAGATCTAGATGCTTTTAACTAAATTCGCCATATAAAACCAAATCCAGTTTGTCAGTAGATTTTAAGGAAATCTACCTAAAATCTAGTTTTTTTATTTATATTTTAATGCCCTGTATAACATATTTATAAAAAAAGATGAGTGAATTAGCTGCAGTAGGCTTTAAAAGGTGTGTGAATTGGCTAAATTGCAGTTGTCGGATGGGTTTTCGTTTCCGATAAAAAAAACTTTAAACATGTCAAAAAAAAATGGTGTAAACGGTATGGATTTTCATAAAGATTTTAATTGAAATTTACAATATTTTGTGCAGGTGTAAAAGCCCTATGACAAACTTTAGATAAAGGATTTTGTCTTGGGTACTAAATCTTGAAAAATGGCTAAAAAGCATAGTGTAAACGACATAGATTTCGATAAAGATTTCAAATCAAGTCTACTAGATTTTGAGACAATTGAAATGCAGTCTAAGTAGATTTTGACAAAATCTAGCTAGGAAGCAGATTTTGTTTTGTATGGGAAATTTACTAGATTTGGCCCAAAATCTCGTAAGTACTGGATTTTACTCTAAAGTACGAGTATACGGCAGTAAGTATTACTTTTTTGCAGATTCTATAATCGTTATTGATTTAATACCTTTACACCTTCACCAGAATAAATTAAGCATTTAAATAATAATTTTTCTCTTGCAAAATTCTGAATTTTATTTCATTATAAGTAACAAAATTGAATCTGGGCTAGTGGGTCACACATGTAAAAATATTATTTTTCATTAAAGTCTTTCATTTTCTTGCCAATATTTGCCAATTCTACATTTCTATATAAAATTTTCTCTTTAACAAATAATAAAAATACTGTTGTCTTTCATTTTTTTTTTTTTGTGGAACTACATTTCAAGATATTTTTCTTCTTTTGTTGCGTAAATTTCAATAACATTTATTTGATGCAAAATTAGCAAATAGTAAAAAGAGCAGCATTGAAAAACTGTCAACATATTAAGCTTTTATTTTAAAAATTTATTGGTATTCTTTGATGTTTTTTTTTCTTCTGAGCACTTCTCTTTAAGCACTTATTTGCAAAATCTAGAATTGATTTTAGCAAAATGTAAATAAAATTGATGGACATTTATAGCCAAAATTGTGTGACAATATTGACGCCATATGCACATGAAATTAGTTTATTTAGTGCAACATTTATTTTCTTTTAATGGGAGAGGAAAACAGAGCTTATTTGAAATTTAATATTTAGTAGATACATAAACTCAGATGTGAAGTATTTATTATATGCTTTTTATACTAAAATATCGCACAATGAAACAAAAAATCTCTGAAATAAACGCAAAAGCTAAAAATCAAACGAAAATAGCGCCAAAAAACCAAAAAATCGCTTTAACTAAAATAAACCGCAAATGATCGAAAAATCGCCAATAAATGAAAAAATCGCCAAAACGAGATAAACTCCAAAAAAAAGTCCTAGAAAAAGAATCGAAAGAAAAAATCAAAAAATAAAATAAATCACAAAAAAAAAACGAAAAAATCGCCAAAGAAATACATATGAAAGAACTCCTAAAAACTAAAAAAGATTCCAGAAAAGAACTAAAAATAACAGTGTACACAACAAAAATCACTTAAACTAAAAAAATTCGCCAAAAACCAAAAAATCGTGCAAACGAATAAAAACGGCAAAGCGAAAATATAAACACCAGATCTAAGAAGAAACCCCAAAAACCGAAAAACGTACCAGAAAAAAACTTAAAAAAAAACTGCAAAAATTAATCACCAAAAACCGAAAAACTGCCAGAATGAAAATAAATGAAAGTGAACGCCAAAAACAAAAAAAAAATCACAGAAAAACGCGTCAAACCTAAAAAACCGTGAACACTTAGAAAATCGCTAGAACTATAGCAAATCGCCAACAACCAAAAAAATCGCCAAAACGAATAAAAACGTCAAAAACTAAAAAATGGCGAAAATTAGATAAAATTACTAAAAAAACGAAAAAACTATCAAAACGAAATAAATGTAAAACAACGTCAGAGCCAAACCAAAAAAAATCACAGAAACAAAAAAAGAAAAAAACGTCAAAACTAAAAAAAATCGCTGAAACTAAAACAATTCGGCAAAAAAATAAACCGCCAAATCCAAGAAACATTACAAAAAAAACAAACAAAAAATCCCGGAAAAAAACCCACAAAAATCGCCAAAAACTGAAATTAGTTTAAAATAAAAAAAAAGCAATGTGAGTCCGATCACAGAGGAGATGTGTAAACATCTAGTAATGCAATTTTTTTAAGGTGGAAGTACTTATGCTTTTAGTATCTTTTTTTAAATTAATTAATTGAAAGTATCAAAACTTTCAATATTGTAAATATGTACATAGGAATTTGTTGCTTTTTGTCTGTTTTGTTAAACTTATTTGGTTAGTAAATGGGCACACTGCAGTATATGCATACATACTGCATTCAAAATTGCAGTAAGCAGTAAATTTACTGATTACTAAAAAAATTCAGTAAATTTTTACTGCTAATGAAATCTAATTTGCATTACTAGTAAAATCGTAGGGCCGTGATCATAATAAAATTGTAGCAAGTGGCAAAGTTTTTTCATTCAAATTTTGAAACTTTTGTATGAAAAACATTTAGCCACTTGGTAGAATTTCATTATGAATACGGGCATTATTGATTACTGAAAATTCAATGCACCTCATCATATAACAAATCATTTAGGCAATTTATAAAAATTGTAGAAAAACAATTTTAGTAATCAGTAAATTTTCTTTTGTTTTTACTGAAACTTTAGTGGTACTGCAGTGCTCATCTATGGTAAATGCCTTTACTTTTACTTTTTAATTTTTAATTCCTGTTGTTCATCGTTTAGTTGTTGCTGTTCTTGTTGTTGTGTACGCATTGCAATTAAAATAAATTCAGTAAAGTGCGACTTTGACTCGCGCACATTCGGTTTTGATTTTTTATTTTTTTTATTTAGCTTTCTTCCTTTTTTAAGTTTTTAAGTTTAAACGACTTTTTTTCAGATTAATCGCTTTGTTCTCGTTTTGGCGTTTTTTTTCTTTTTGCGTTTTTTTTAGTTTTTGCAATTTTTTTTTCATTTTGGCGATTTTTTCATTTTGACGATTTTTTTCTGTTTTTTGGGTTTTTTTTCATTTTGGCGATTTTTTCTGTTTTTGCGGTTTTTTTTTATTTAGGGGATTTTTTCATATTGGCGATTTTTTTGTTGAAGGATTTTTTTCATTTTGGCAATACAGCAAGTTGTCAAAATTACAAACTAAAAATTGCATTAACTAATGGCACACCCTTTAATTTAAACTTTTTAAATTTAGTGTTAATTGTTGTAGTCTGTATAAAAATACACTAACTTTACAAATTTACAATTGTATGTATATTACATGGGATTTTAACATTTTTCGTTGCTCGTTTTGGAACACCCTTTAGTTTTTAACTCTCATGTATTTGTTGTTGTAGTGGCCAAATGTCTACATATTGTGTCCAAATTTCAAGTTCGTAGCTCTTACGGTTCATTTTCACCTTTGGTGCACGGAAATTTACAGAAAAATAACCGGCGGCGGCGCACCGTCGGCTTCGAGCCGGTCGACTTGTTTCTCTGCTTGGTATTGCTTCTTTCAAACACTAATACACTCATACATAGCTCACACCGATTTGACAATGCAAAGCAAAAGCAAAAAGCAAAGAAATCTCAGCAAAGAAATCTCAGCAAAGAATCAAAGCCAAAAAATTTTTACCCCCTGGCGTATAGATGTTTACACATCAAAATAAAAACTTCTGCATTAGATAAGATATTTGATTATATATTCTTAAGTTGGTATAGTATTCAATACATATGGGTATTTCCCAGGCGACGGACGCAACATTCGTACACTTTTAGTTGGGTGCTATGACATAAGGCCCAAGGAAATAACGCTAAAATAAGAAATAAAGTAAGCCCTAATAAAATAAATCTTAGAAAAATTAAATTAGGCCCAATAGAAAATATATGAATAAAGCCCAATAAAATAAAACTCAAGACGAAATAAGTCGCAAAAAAAACTGAATAATGTCCAAGCAAACTCAAGTCCAAAATAAATGAAATAAAGCCCAATTGAAAATTCCTTAATTTTATTGGCCTTTGTTTCATTTTCTTACTTGGGCGTTTCATAAAAACATGAAAGGAATGGAAAGATCCAATATACAGGGTGGGCCAAAAGAAACCAAGGGGTGTAAAAGTTTAATAACTTTTTTGTTTATTAACTTTTTTTTATTTTTTCTTTCAGATTATATAGACAACACTTGGAGAATTTATAATGGAGAGGTTCACAACTGAACAGAGAACCAGAACAATAAAATTTTATTATTTAAACCAGAGATCAATTATTTTAACGCAAAGAGCATATCGTCGACATGTTAACGTCAGAATTTCGCCCTCTGAAGCGATGATTCGTTGCTTAGTTAATCGTCATCACCAACATGGCAGCGTAAGAGATTTGCCTCGAACCGGTAGACCACGTTTAAGTCGCACTGCGGAAAATATTGAACGAGTACAGCAAAGTGTTAACGAAGCACCAGAAACATCTGGCAGAAGGCGTTCTGCTCAGCTAGAAATGTCTCGTACGTCACTACGGCGCATTTTAAAAAAAGATTTACAGTTATACCCATATAAGGTGCAATTGGTGCAAGAATTAAAACCGGCAGATCATCGGCAACGTCTAAATTTTGACGTTCAATTTCAAGAGTTGGCCAGAAATGAAATCAACTTTATTGAAAATTTGATTATGAGTGATGAAGCTCATTTTTATTTGAATGGCTTTGTTAATAAGCAGAACTGTAGGTTCTGGGGTTCTCAAAATCCAAGAGCCATTCATCAACGCCAATTGCACCCCATCAGGTGTACAGTATGGTGTGGGATCACATCTGAAAATGTCATTGGGCCCTACTTCTTCGAGAATGAAGATGGAAGTGCTGTAACCGTAAATGGAGAGCGGTATCGGTTTATGATAGAAAATTTTTTACGTCCTGCTCTTGAAAACAGACCTGGTATGTGGTTTCAGCAGGACGGAGCCACTGCCCATACTGCCCGAGACACAATGGCACTTTTAAGTCAAATTTTTGGAGAGCGAATAATATTTCGAAATTCGGAAATTATTTGGCCAGCGCGATCGCCAGATTTGACAGCACCCGACTATTTTCTTTGGGGTTTTTTGAAGGAGCGAGTGTATGTGAACAAGCCAGAGACAATCCTTGAACTCAAGGCAAACATTGTTGCAGAAATTCGAACGCTACAGCCACAAGTTTTGAAAGATGTTATGGAAAATGCTCTAAAAAGAGCCCATCAGTGCGAAGCTGAAAACGGTGGTCATTTAAGAGACATCATTTTTCATACTTGGTGTAAAACAATTTCCATTTTGTATATTATATAATCTGAAAGAATAAATAAAAAAAAGTTAATAAACAAAAAAGTTATTAAACTTTTACACCCCTTGGTTTCTTTTGGCCCACCCTGTAGAAGGAATGCACAACCACACACGCCTACCAAATATAATAAACATTGTAATTTTGATGATTTCAAGAGGAAATCGTCTGCTATTAAAGCCGAAAGTAGTTAAACAATTCTGCGGAAACTTGATATTGTTTTTAAAAATGACAGATTTAAAAAAATCTAAAAGCTAGAATTCAATCCATTGTAATGGTTGAGTTAACTAAATATGTAACATTATATGAAAAAAATTATTTAAATTTGAGCGTTTATTCAATGCACAAAAGCTTTCTAAAAAAAACTTGATAGAACTTCACATTCAAAAATATAAAAAAATATAAGTTTTAAAAATTCGTGTTTGGAGCTAATTAAATCATTTTTAATATGGTGTACAAACTTAATATAAAAGACTTGTACACGCACCTCTTGAGAAAATAATATATTTTTGTGTCTTTAATTAGTTGTATGTGAACATAAAACTTTTCTTTTTAAAATATGTGCATATTTTATTATTTTTAGTGCATATTTTGCGTTTTTAATGTCATATTTTAAGCGCCTAAAATACCTTTCTTAAGTGCATGAAGTCCTTGTCCCCGATTATTATTATTTAATTTTTTGTACGAAAAATAGACGAAGTATATAGTCCATTTAGTTTTTTGCGCACGAAATGGACAATTTATGGTCCATTAAATTTTTTCATAAAAAAATTTAAAAAATTTACGATGTATAGCCCATAAATTATTATTATGGGCTATTAAGAATTTTTTATTAAGATTTTTTTTTGTGAATGTGCAAATGAAGGTGAAAAAATACTTTTTATGTGTAAATTTATGATATATGAAAATTTTATTTAAATATTTTTGTTAAATCAGTCAAGTACAAATACGGACGCGACATTTTTTTCCAAGAGAACTAAACGCAATAACTTTGCTAATATTGAATGAAATTTAATTCAAACGGAATTAAGCAATAATAAATGCTTATTTACAGCTGGAAAAAAGAAATTAATAAATATTGATTTTATGCCACGGATGCGACATTAAGGTATAAATGAAAGCAAACTTCCGTTATTACAACTCCGTTCTCCTTCTTTTGTGCTAACGCGTCAAGTTATTGTTAGTAGAAAATTTGTAAATTACAAAAATTAAATATAATACCTATTACTTTAAATAATCGCTTAAAAGAGGCTCGACAAAAAAAATTGTATTTTTTTACATACGCATATTCGTTAAAAACAAAACTTTCAAAACTTTATTATTAATAATTTTTTCTGCCAAAAAAAACCCACTTCAGTGCAAAGATCTGATAGAAGATAAGAAGAAGTATGTGATATATAAAATTAGAACCACTTAAAATAGAATAATAAATTTTAATGGGCGTGACTCCGCCCATTTTTTTAATGAAGGATTGTGACTATTTTAGAGTTCAAGGTGTAGGGTAAGTTTCGTAAAAATTGGTTAAGTAGAACCGAGTGAAATAATATAATGAATTTTAATGGGCGTAAGCCCGCCCATTTTTTTCAACTTAAAATTTTGTAATTACAAGAATCAAAGGTGTTTTATAGGTTTCGCAGCAATCAAATGAGTAGAATATCATAAAATTAAATTTAAAAAATTGTGGGCGTGTCCCCGTTCACATTTTTGCAATTGGGCCAAAAGAAAGCTACACCCTCTCAGACAAAAAAATAATTTTTACAATCGGTCTAAAATGCACTGAGTTATGAAGTAACAACCCCCAAAAGAAAAATAGAGAGAAATTGTTAACCTCCTCCTCTTTTCGAAGTCGGTTGAAAAGAAAAGAAAATAAAAATTTTTGAGCAAAAAAAATTTTTTTTTGCTTGGTCTTTTTCGGGAATTACCCGAAATGTAAAGGTTAGTATGAAACCCTTTGTCTTAAGCTATTCTTCTCGGATTAATACTGCTTCTAGCTCAGATTTATTTGAAATTTAGCGTTTTCGCACTCCTCGATCCAATCCCTGCCATAAATTCTCAATGGGGCTTAGGTCTAGGTAGTGCGGAGGGAGTGGCAAGATATATCATTTTCGAATTATGGGTAAAACAATTTTATTGAGAATTTTATAAATAATTATTTGAAAAAATTTTAATACTTCAGCAACTACAAAAAGATTTTGTGGCAAAACTTATAAAAAATTTTTTTTTAACAAAACGTATAACAAGTCATGGGTATAATGGTAGGTATAAATAAATATGCCGGTATAAGAATGAGGAATGAGTATCGATACATATGAAGTAAAGTGCGCACCGGTGCACGCAAGTATGAGAGTATGAGTATGTACAAGTATAGAAAAAATTGGATATGTGTTAGAGTATCCAAAAATTTTTTTATTCATTGCCTTTCTCTGGTCCTCAAGTGGGGACAGATGTGCGATTGCTTTACGTGAGTACCTGCCATTACGGCCTAATCTCACGTGTGCCAAAGCACTGGGTGTGGGTTAGACGCCAGACCAACGCCCCCATGCACCCTATTAGAATGAACCTATGGCCCACTCCATACGGCACATAGGTTGCAATATTTGAATATAGTTATCCCTGTACTATATTCAATTACCTTGCTGAGGTAATTTGAGCTATCTAAACTCTGCTGCTATGTCCGTGCCCATAGCAGCTTCTGTTGAATGGCAACAGCACCTAGAATAGTGTCTGGCTGACCGCGTCAGACCAACCACTAGTATTGATTTCACACTGGGAAGCCAAGACTATTCTCCCAGCGATTTTGGTAGCAACCACAGCCACCACGATAATTCTCCAGCTTCCACGCCAAGGTGTTGTGTATACACCAATAGCGAGGTCCCCATGAGAATTCCTCAACCATTGCCGGCACAGCTCAACCACTCATCCGCCAAATAACCAGTGCCTACTCCACACATACCAAAATCATCCTTTTAACCCGGTGAGGTAGGACGAACTCGGCATTTTAGCAAAGGAAACTGACGACCGCTACATGCACTCAACTCTAAGCAGCTCGGCTGTCGGGCCACCGGCACCCGTGGCACCAGAAGTAGCCTCTGGTTAGACCTCGAAGTGCCACCACAAGGGCTTCACCTCTATCGTCTTTTGAACTCAGGGGCAGTTCTAGGTGACGCTGCGCCTAATTGACATCAACAGGACCTGTCTTCCTTTTGTTATAAATATGTGCACATCCTTTGCTCTGTTTGTGTTCAGAGATCGGGTAGTAACACATAAGTTCTATGGGTAATGTACCAAAGGTACGTCAATGGAAAAAGCCACATCACCCCAGCTGGGGCCCCGGGGTTGCCACACCCGTAGTCTATAATAGACTCCCCTGGGGGGTCTCAAGTGGGGACAGTGGATAGTTAATTGTAGCTAGCTCTGAGAATTCTTTTGTCGACTAACTTTTGATGGGAAATAAAAAGTTGTGTATATTAGTTAAGCTAATTCAACTTCGAGCTATTAAATTTTGACGAAAACTCATAAAATGAAAATATACAAGAAAAGAGACTTAAAAGTAGTTAAAAAATTTAATGAATAAAAAATAACCGGTGTATTTATAAAACATAATTTTGGTTTAAAAATGTTTACAAAACGAAATTTATTTGTTAAAGGTTTTGTAGATCAAAATTATTTTTTATACATAGGACCTTCAAAGTTTTAAGTTAAAACTCATACGGACGGTCTAATTCATAAAAAATATTTTAGGTTTATTACATGTTTATTTCACAAATTTCCCATAGAATTATGTCAAATAAGCGCTTAATAAACCTGAAATATTTTTTATGCACAGAAAAAACTAAATTTCGTTTTCAGTGACCAAATTCATTGAATCAGTAAATTTTTTGTGTGAAAAGAAATTGTAGATTCTGATAACAATTTTGTAAAAATTTAACTGGAAAAAAATTTATTTTTAGTTAAATTATTATGGCATTAGAGAAAAAAGTTAACTGAAACTCAAAATATTTTCAGTCAAATGTATTAATAGGAACAGAAAAACATTTGTGTTTTTTTTTTTTTTTTTGTATTATTCAGCAAAATTTTTTTTATAATTTACAAACACATTCACTAAAATTTGTCGTATTATCAGAAAAGAAATTAACTGAATCAATAACAATTCTTAATTTTTTTTTTAAATTAGTAAAAGTTTTATCTCAAATAAATAAGTGAACTCAAATGAAAGGTTCAACTATTTTTTTTACTTTAAAAAATTGGCTTGTTTTTATGGTTAAGCATTTTGTTCCCGCTTTTGGAACTCGTCAGTAGACTTCAACCCAAAATTTTTTTGAATTTAGCTAACAAACTCCGTATGTTTATAGTAAGACTCTTAATACTATATTGAGAATCACAATATACAAAAATAATAAGTTTGAAAACCGCAAACAAAAATCTTAAAAAAAATAAAATGTTATAAAAAATCAGACAAATTTATTTACAGTATATAAAAATAAATTTAACTGAAAAAAATTAAAAAAAAATCAGACAAATTTTTTTACAGTATATAAAAATAAATTTAACTGAAAATAACAAATTTAAATAAAAAAAATAAAACTAAAATTTTTTTTACAAATTTTACTTTATATAGATAATTTTCATTCTATACAGTTTTTTTACATAAAATAAAATTGAAACAAATAATTTACTGGAACAGTAAAAAATATTTACTGAAACTAAATTATATTTCAAAACACACGTTTGTTTGAAAATTTTTTGGGAATAATTTTTTCTGTGTGAGTATGGCAGTTAGGCTTTTACACATTTATCTTTTCTCCATTCAATCCTTAACTAATATTAAATTAAACCTAAAAAATATTTTAGTACATTTCTTACATGTTCTCAATTTTTATTTTTTCCGAATTTATCAGCTCTAAATATCATACTCATAACTATTTTTATTTCTATTTATTTTGGTCTTGGAAAAATTGACACATATGAACTGATTTCTTTTCTTTGTATCTGCTCTTTCAAATCTTATTTTGTTTGTGTTTATAGTACAAACTCCAAAGCCACAAATTCTACTTTAATAGTGACCGTACTTGGCCTTATGGCGACAACTATTCTACTGACCGGATGTAATCTAAAGAGATACTGTAGTTTAAGTACTTGTATTTACAACTACTCATACACTCAACTTTTACATGTACAGTCAGATGCAATAGTTTGCTCACACCCTATTGAAAATATGAGCTATTGTAATACATTTTGAAAACATAAGGTCTTTTTTTGGGATCCGCTGATGTTTTGATTTGATAAAATAATATATGTATATCGCGCTTTTTTTTTTAAGGGGCGTCAACGGAAAATTTATAAAATCTCAGAAGCGGCAAGAAACTGTTTTTAAGGTTCCGTACACTAAGGGTGAAAAGTAACCCATGTACGTCCATCAGTGTGTCATAGGCTGTTTTCTCGATAACCATGAGAGTCACGGATCTGAAATTTTCACAGAATATGTAAAACTGTGATCGCTATAGCAACATATACATCGTGCCATAACCCCAAAAGAGCTTTAACGATATATTCTTAAAAATTCGTTTTTTAGACAAAAATCCATTATCTACGATATTAAATAATCAATTTTTCCTTAACGAAGTCCTAAAAATATTTTACTTAAGCTTTTTTAGCGATTATGGCTCGATATGACAGTTAAAAACTGAAGGGGATGCTAAAACGAGCAACGAACAATTTTGAAATCCTAATGAGACTTCAAATTTTCCAAGTTAGTGTATTTTTATGCAGACTACACCAATTAACATTGTAATAAAAAAATTTAAACTAAAGGGTATACTATCAGTTTGCGTTTTTCTGAAAAGTTTCTGTATCTTAGAAACCGCAAGACACAAACTCTTTAAATTTTCGAAATCACTAAGAGTAAAAAAAATGCCAAAATGATAAAATCAAAAAAAAAAATTAATTCAGTAGAGTGCGACTTTGACCCGGACACTAGATATGTAAATAGTTCAATACGAACTTTAGCATATACATATAACAAATAGTTTTGACTTTTTTTCGTTTTTGGGTTTTTTTCGGTTCTTGGCGCTTTTTTAGTTTTGGCACTTTTTTTCCCCGTGTTGTCGATTTTTTCCGTTTTTGGCGTTTTTTTTCATTTTTTTTCATTTTGGTGATTTTTTTTCATACAGGCGTTTTTTTAAGTCTTGGTGCCTTTTTCGCGTTTTTGCGATTTTTTTCATTTAGGCATTTTATCAATTTGGCGATTTTTTTCATTTTGGCAATTTTTTAATTTTGGCGATTTTTTTCATTTAAGCGATTTGTTAGTTTTGACGACTTTTTCGCGTTTTGGCGTTTTTTTTTCATTTGGGCATTTTTTCGATTTGGCGATTTCTTTTATTTTGGCGATTTTTCATTTTGGCGATTTTTTTCATTTTGTCGATTCTTTTAGTTTTGGCGCCTGTTTCCCGTTTTGGCGATTTTTTCGGTTTTTGGTGAGTTTTTCATTTTGGCGATTTTTTCATTTTGTCGACTTTTTCGGTTTTACCGATTTATTTTTTTAATTTGGTGCCTTTTTTCGTTTTAGCGATTTTTTTGGTTTTTGGATATTATTTTTTTTTTATTTTTTTTTTGGTTTGGCGATTTTATAATTTTCGGATTTTTTTAGTTTTACCGTTTTTGAAAATTTCAAGAGTTTGCAAGTTGTCCAAATTACATAGTCGGAATTGCATTAACTGATGGACCACTCTTTAATTTAAATTTTTTAAAATTTTAGTGTTAATTGTTGTAGTCTGTATAAAAATACACTAAATTTACAAATTTCAAGTGTCAATATACATAATATGTACATACAATTGTATGTGTATTACATGGGATTTTAATATTTTTCGTTGCTCGTTTTGGAACACCCTTTAATTTTTAATTCTCATATATTTGTTATTGTAGCGGCCAAGGTTCTACATACTCTGTCCAAATTTCAGGTCCGTAGCTCTTACGGTTCCTGAGAAAATAGCGTGTGACCGACAGCGTAGCGAAAACAATAGGGTTTCTTTTCACCTTTTGTGTACGGAACCCTAAAAATCATCGAAAATTTAAAGGTCGCGAAAGACTAAAAAAAACACCAAAACGAAAAAAACAGCAAAACTAAAAAAAATGCTAAAACTTAAAATATGTGTTGTACAAAAATCGCCTAAAACCGAAAAAAATCGCCGAAAAAATATAAAAATGCCAAACTTAAATAAAGCGTCAATACTAAAAAATCGCCAAAACCCGAAAAAGTCACCAAAAGTCACCATATCTAAAAAGCGCTTAAACAAAATATATTACTAAAAAATTAGATATGTCGCCAAATAATTAAAAAAAAAATTTTTAATCGATCAATAAACATTTCTTTGGACGTAACATTTGACAGGTGTGTGTAAAATTTATTCAGTGACTGTATTTACTTGTGCACCAAAAGTTTGCCTTCAAATATACATAAAACATTTTGGCTTCATGGTAAAGATAACTCAATATTAAAAATTCGCAAGTCGATAGCTATTTCTTTAAGAATAGACAGTTGCGGTGATATATCTAGCACACATTCCACCCAAGTCTTATTTCTATGGCATTGGACTTGGGTGGAACTCGTTCATTAGTTCATTTTCCACTAAGAAAAGCGCTTAAATTAAAAATTGCACAAAAAATTAAATAATTACTAAAATGCAAAAAATATCACTAAAATTAAAAAGGTGTCCAAAACACTAGAAAAAATCGCAAACAATTCGCAAGAACCGAAATAAAATCATTAAAACCCGAAAAACAATCGCCAAAACTAGAAAAAAGCCAAAGCTAAAAAATCACTCAAACAAAAAAAAAAAAAAAAAAAAAAACAACCGACAATCATTAAAAATCGAAAAAAGTCAAATATCCAAAAAAAAAACGCAAAAACGAGAAAAGCGCTTAAAATATGGTATAGTATTACATATCGATGGTCTATCACAACTAATTTTATTTTCCTCTATAAACTAAACGTATTTTGTATATTAGGAACAAATATACATATATTGGTATGAGAAATCAGAAAAATATAAAAAGATGATTCCAGGGTTGGAAAAGTTAAACTTTTTTTGGTAAATAAAACGAACTAGAAAAAAATATTATTTTTTGTTTGTTTTCTTTATGAATTAAATATATTTTATGTCTTAGAAAAATATGGTAAAAAAATATTTAAAAAAAAAATTTAAAACATAGCTCCAGAGCTGGAAAATTTAAACTTTACTTTGTAGATAAAAGTAAATAAATAAGACCAATTTTTTTTTCTTTGTTAATTAAACATAAAAAAACATAAAAGAATGATTCCAGGGTTGGAAAATTTAAACTTTTTTGGCATATAAAAGTAACTAGGTCAAGTTAACTTTTTTCGTTTTCTTTATAAATTAAATCTATTTTATGTTTTAGAAACAAATAATTTGGTATAAAATATAAAAAAAAATAAAAAACACAGCCTCTTTGTATACAAAAAACACCAGTACTTAAAAATAACCAAAAAAAAAATCATTAAAACCCGAAAAACAATCACCAAAACGAAAAAATATCTAGAGCTGAAAAATCACTTAAACAAAAAACAAAAGAGGAAAATAGTTAAAAAATATCGCCAAGCACCGAAAAAGGCCAAAACGAAAAAAGCGGTATAACATATCGATGGTCTTAAGTAGAAAGGCCCTAACTCGTATTTTTTTGAGAAATTAAGTTTTTCAGTGATTCCAATAGCTTTCACACAAATACACCTCGTTACAAAAATTTATTGCAATAGTGTAAAAAATAACGCTTTTACAATCAGTTGCACAAAAAAAGTTACATTGTGAACTTTTTACTTTTTTCTCTCAAATAACAATTATTTGATTCTACTTGAGACCAACGATATGTAAGTATGTACTGTCCGTATGGAACCCTTAGTGTGAGAGTCAAAAGTGATACTTTAACGAATTTTTTTATTGCTCTTGAAGTTCTTATTTTTTCCTTATTTGCAAATTAAAATTAAAATTGGAGTATGATGAATCAAAATCATTTACATATTCCATTTTGAAAAATATTTATATTGGGCTGCAGCTTACACTAGTTTGACACCACATACAGCAAGATCACTGCGGCTAAAAAAGTTCTTGGCTAGCACGAAGATTTCCTTTCAGTGTGATGATGAAGATGTGGCGGCCCTCGAAAACAGCATGTTGTTCCGTTCTGCTAGTGTTTGTCATAATCATTTACAATACGACTTTAGTGCAATTTATTGCCTAAAAATTATCACATAAAATTTGACTTACATACGAGTAATAGACGAACTTTAGCCTAATCGAAACATAAACAGTTGTGCTATAATATTATTTTCATCTGTTCTGTAGATTGGTAATAGAGTTGTAGCAAAAAACAATCAAGAAAAAGAGTAGGATGATAAAAAAAATACATTTTTATATACATATATGGACAATATCAGAAAAATACAGCAACATATGAACAAATAGAATTTTGGAAATACATACACACTTAATAACTCCAGCTACATTTATTTATTTGTGTCTAAATACTTGGATTTTTTTTCAATTCTTTACTATGCGGCATAATCTGATTTTTTTTTTCTGCATAGTCAAAGATTTATTGAATATCATTGCCAATTTGTTTTTTATGCTATAAAAAAGCATGGACGAAATAAAACAGTATTGATACTTATACGGCCCTTTGTATCAGGTAGACCTTCGAAGTATGCAATTAAAAATATGTCTATAAAATAAATTAATATAATTTTGCTATTTAATATACATACAATATTAAATTTAGGGTATTTTTAAAGTCATGTATTATCATCCACTATTGCCTACAATTTCTTTTTCAATCATACACATAAGAAGAAGAAAAACAAACAGACAGGCATTGTAAGGCATCTGATGAGACAATTTTGTAAAAAGGCAATACAGCACAGAACATAGACGCCGCAATCGAAGTAAAAATGAAATCTAAACGTCTTTTGCTATTAGGGACACAATAATAAATAATAAAAATTAGTTTTGCTACTTTTCAACCCAGCAAAAAATTTCAAAAGCTGTAATCGAGTTTGGAATTAAGTATTTTTGGTGGAAGCTGTTCCTTACTGGATTACCAAATTAATGATTTTAACAAGGCGTAAGCAGTGTTGTCAGATGTGGCGATATCTCGCCAAACGTGGCGACAAAAATTAATATTTGGCGATGAAAATTTTGAAATGGCGATTGGCGATTTACTTGGCGATATTTAAACTCATTGGCGATATTTTTGGCTATATTACATAATGATGTTAAAATAATTGAAATTTTTTATGTGAGGAATTTTTTCTATAAAATAAAATATTTCGTGCCAAAAATTCTAAATGTTGTTTGTAATAGAGCTGCAAAACTATCGATAGTACTATCGATAGTATCGATAGTTTTGTTGTATATGAAATATCGATAGTTTTTTCCGCTATCGATACTATCGGTAAAAAAAACAAGTAATTAAAAGAGTAAAAATAATATAAGTCAGTAAACAGTAGCCGGCAGCTTTGAAGCAAATTATCCGTAGTTGATTTAAGCTTTTTTACAGCGATGGAAAAGTTGGTACAATTGTATAATTTTAGCGCTATTTGAATGCCAAAAGTACCGTAGCACCGCAATGACCCATTTAGCACTACTGGAATCTCTTTATATTATATTACATGCCAAAAATAGCATTAAAATATATTAACCCCATTATGCAAAAAATAATGCGTGCTTGAAGTGTACATTAAAAAAAAATTCCATAGAAAAACCGGTTTTAACGTTCACTTATTTTTTTTTTTGCACAAGGTGGTTAATCTTTAGCTCGAAGGTATTAGAAAATTAAGTAAATCAAACGATGTTTTCCGGTACTTAAAGAATTGCTGGAGGAATGTTATTTATTCCAAATTCATCTGCAAATGTGGAAATTTTATTTTCCTACCAAGGAGAGAAGCCGACTATTTGCATCGACTGTGAACAATCGAATAAAAAAAAGGTTATAAACGTAGTATATCGTAAATGTAACATTTTATATTCAGATCGCAGCAACTAATATTCTTTGTGCACCTTCTGGCGTTTTGTTAATTGATTTTTAGTTAATTAAAAAGTACAAGTATTAAAAAAATATAAATAAAGAATTAGGTACAATCGTACTGAAAAAAATAATTTTTTTTTGAAAGTTAGTACAATTTGTAAATATGACATCGCATCCCTGCTTCTGTATACACAAGTACTTAAATACATATGTATGTATGTATATGAATTTATTTATAAATCCAAGTGTTATTCGACAAATAGTAGTCACAAGTATCTTAATAAATTCAACATCGTCGACACAAAGATAAATTTTGGTGGTACTGTTATCGCGACGGCCGCCAATCGTCTCTTACGATAAAACTTTACAGTTAGTGTCTTACAAGTTATCAACAATTTTCGCATTTTGATAATTCTAAGCCATGGGTAGGCCCATAAAATTTTAAGTTCAATAAAAAAGTATATTTTCGATAATATGTCCCGCTTACGATAAAATCGAAAATGTTGAGGACTCTGGATTTTTTTTTCGAGTCAAATGTGGTTTATGTTGCAACTTTTATAAAACTATTCATACTATCGATAGTATCGATAGTTTTACATAAAACTATCGAAACTATCGAGTGGAGCGACTATCGATAGTTTTGCAGCTCTAGTTTGTAACTCTTTATCTCAAACAAAAATTTTTTGAAATTCAAGAAGTTTTAAAATAAATTGTGGACCACAAAATCTCATTTGGTGCCTATGAAACACAGTGGGGAAGCTTCCATTTTGATTATGAAGCACCAAAAAGTCTGCACGAGTTCTCGCCTATAGTGTATGATTGCGATGATGCTGCTGATACTTACCACTTCAAAGATATGATATGTGTACTTAATACATATTTAAGTAAAAGGATCATTCAGTTTTATCACAAGATTTAAATAATAATTTTGATCGTGGTGTTAAAGTTCAATTTAAGTTATTTGTATTGATCTTTTGGAATAAGTTATTTTTAGGTATTTTTTAACCCCCGACTAAAAAAAGGGGTGTTATAAGTTTGTAGTGTGTGTCTGTGTATCTGTGTATCTGTTTATCTGTGTATCTGTGTGTCTGTCTGTGTCCACGTACAGGCCAAACGGCTGGACCGATTTTCATTTAGTTTGTTTCTGTTTGAAAGATGACTTGATCGAGAGGGTTCTTAGCTATGTTTGAAAAAAAATCGGTCAAGCCGTTTAGAAGATATAACATCTTTTCTGAAAAAAGTCGGGGGTTTTTAAAATTTTTAATTTTTGTTATTATACGCAAGTATTTAAATGTTAACGTAAACACTTCTCTTAATTTTTCTTAACAATATAATTTTTATGTTTTACGATAGACGTTACCTACTGAATTTAAAATTTAACAACAATTTAATTACAAAATACATAAAAATATATTTTGTTGGTAAAATTTAATTTTTTTTTTATTAAATTGGCGATATTTGGCGATATTCGACAAGTCATTTGGCGAGGAGGCTGAAAATAAATCTGACAACACTGTGCGTGAGACTAAAATAATCGATTATTGAGAACTGGTTACTTTTTTGATTTGGCAATTTGTTCACGTAATCGATTTACTCTAAAAGAATCTTTCTTTTGATTTAGTGACTTCTAATTTGAAATTTATTTGCTGGTGCACAGAAAAAAAAAATATTATCGAAATGCAACCAACAAAACAAACTGTAAAAATTTAATTTAAAAATTAACAATCGTCATTGTTGATATAACAAATTTAAATTTTTGTAGTCAATTAAATTACTCAACAAAATTATTTGTTAAATTATATTATAATGGAATGCGCTCATGTATAAGAAACAAGAAATCATATTTTGTGTGTATTCATTATTAGCGTATTTAATAAAGTGTTGCTCTTTAGCTGAGAGGTAAGTGAGTCAGTTTATTAGTTTTGAGGTTGCCGGTTCAACTCCGCCCAAAGACATTTAGTGTTTTTCGCAGACAAGCAAAAAATCGTTTCGAGGATTGTGATTGTGTATAACAATTATGATACGGAAATTCAAACAATTCAATTGTTAATATAACAATAACCTTAATTGCAATAACTTTGAAATCTAACAAAAATAAATGTTGAAAAAATAAATAAATGTCAACAAATTATTTGTTGATACATTTAATTGAAAGTATTTTTAAGATTTTCCTTTTTAACTTACAATTTCATTAATTGTATTTACAAAAATCGTTGTAGGTTCAAAATCAATTATTATTTAATTGATATAACAAACAAATTAATTGTATTTACAAATCATTTTTTTCTGTGTGGTTCAGCGTTGTCTATATGCATTTCATTGTTGCTGTAACAAATCATCAGTAGACTTCAACCACACATTTTGCATAGTCACAAACCTCTTATCTTATGCCCAGACTTTCAAGAACTATTTGAGAATTCACAAATAATAATATTTTTGAAAATCACAAAAGAAAAATAAGCGTAGTAGGCTTAGAAAATAACACAAAAAATAAAGCAAATAATTTATATTATTATAGTAACTTCTGCATTAGTGTTGTAAAAAGCGGCTACTTTTGAATACTCAGTACTACTTGATACTTTTTCAATTGGGTACTCGATACTACTCAATACTTTATATGTGTTTATATATGGGAAGTTAAAAATTATTATTTATATTATTTTATTGATAATGTAATATGGAAAAACAAAGATTAAATACAAGTATATTTAAATTAATTTATAACAAATAAAAATAACTAAGTTTGAAGTTTAATTTTTGTACATAAAAATTTTTTAACGTACTAAGAGTACACTTCTAGTGCATTAATCTCTTAAATTATCTTCTAAACATTTTTAATAAACATTTTTTACTCACAATTGATGTTATTACTTAGTCATTGTTGAAATGTAGAAATAAAATTTTACCGACATTGAAAGAATTTAAAATATTTTTCATGTTTGTGAGGACCTGACTTGTTGGTTCTATTGTCTCACGTGCCTTCCTTCCACTATTCTAAAGGGTCACTTTTTCTGTCCAATAGTATTTGTTAATGACGGAAGTAGTTTAATAATGCATTTTGTAGTACTTTTTTTAGTGGCTGTTTGTTACACTAACTCCATGAGGTTCAGAGTCATATTTATTTATATCAAGCTCACAGAGTTGTAAAATTCCGATGTATTTTAAAGAAAGACTTTCGCTTGAATACTACAAAATGCAACCCTGAAAGTATTGAGTAGTTACTTTTGTGTATTGAATACCGGGAAAAACTGCCGGTATTGAGTACTCAGTACTCAAATACTCAATACTTTTACAACACTATTCTGCATCATACTTTTAAATTCTAGCTAATGCGATTTGTAAGCGAGTGCTTATTTCAATTTGGCAATCAAAAAAGTAAGTCATTATATGGCAAGTAGTTCAGATGGTGATGTCTAATTTTTTGCTGGGAAGTTCAATAGTTGTAGTTTCATGAAATCCAATAAACATGTACATAAATATATTTGTATGATGATATATTTATGTGATTAAGATTCTATTTCATTCTTATGAGTTTGATAATAAAAAAAATTTTGAAACACGTTTTTGAGATCAGCGCAATTAAAGCCCATTTTAGATTTCATTATCTTGTAAACATTAATTACTGATTACATTATTACTCTTAGTAATTTGCATTTCAAAATTTAAAAATTATATAACAAACACAAAAATTTAAGGATCCAAAAATAGTTCAAGTAAGAAAAAATATAAAAACATATATGTTTGCCATTTCCACCGTATTAAGGTTCAATCAGACGTGCCATAACCATAAGTATAGAAAATAGCTGTTCGAACCAAACTTATGGGCAACACTCTATTTGATTATAGGTGACTCGCTATAACGCCATAGCCATTGCCTTAGAAACCAATTGGATTTCGGTTTGGTTATAGCTATGGCATTATGGCTATGGCACGTCTAACACAAGCTTAATATGCGATCCGTACAGTATATATATCCTGAATCCTTATAAATTAATAGGCCCGTCTGTCTACCTGTCTGCAAATGAAATCGGTTTTTCAAAGTTCCCAGAAAAACTACAGACTTTTTTCTTGGACTGGTGTGTCAAAAATGGTCCAAAAAAGACCGTAATTGAGAATCAGCAAAATCGAAAAGACCGTTTCGGAGCTAGAAAAGTAAATTTTTTTTGATATATAAAAGTAACCTACTAAAACTAATCATTATTTTTTTTAATGAGCCCATTTCATATTTCAGTAAAAAATTAAATTCGTATTATAAATGAAAAATAAGACGATTCCAGGGTTGGAAAAGTTGTACTTTTTTTGTGTATGTAGCCTATCACAACCAATTTTTACTATTTTTCTATATACTAAACATATTTCATATTTTAGGAACAAATATATTGATATGAGAACTGAGAAAAAAAATAAAAAAATTACTCCAGGATTGGAAAAGATTAAATTTTTTGGTACATAAAATTAACTAGATGAAATTAATTGCATCGTTTTCTTTATAAATTAAATATATGTATTTTATGTTTCAAAAAGAAATAGTTTGGTAAAAATATATAAACAAATTTCAAACACAGCTCCAGAGCTGGAAAATTTAAACTTTTATTGGTGTATAAAAGTTAGTAAATAAGACAAATTTTTTTCTTTGTTAAATAAACATAATCAAGTAAGAGTGCTATATTCGCCTGTGCCGAATCTTATATACCCTTTACCAAAGTGCGTTTATGTAGTATAGAGATACATACTCAAGCACATACTTACTTTTATGTACAAAGAAAAAAATAATAATTTTCAAACCCTAGAATCATAATTTTAGATTTTTCTGATTACTTATACCAATCTAGTAGTTCTTAAAAAAATATAGAAAGTGTGTTAAGTGAAAAAAAGGAAATTCAAAAAAAAATGTTTTAATTAGTTACTTTAATGTCCTGCAAAAAAAAATCATAGTTCAGGCTCTGAAGCTGTGGTTTTTATTTTTATAATTTTCTATACCAAACTTTTCTTTCCAAAACGTAAAATATATAAAATTTATAAGGGAAAAGATAAAAATTAATTAGACTTAGTTACTTTTATATATCAAAAAAGTGTAAGTGTCCCAACCGTGAACTCAACCTTTTTGATTTTCTGATTTCTTACACCAATCTCTTTCTTTTAAGAATTTAAGAAATATTTCATTTATAAAAAAAGGAAAAGTTTGTTTCCAAGTTTTCCAACCCTGGAATCGTCTTTTTAATTTTTTTAATGGTTTTTTTTATTTGAAATACCAATTTTATTCGTTATCAAGCATAAAATAAGTTTATTTAATAAAAATAGATAAAAAAAATAATTTTTCGGTAGTTAATTTTAGAATCCTCCTATTTGATTTTTTTAAGTTTCTTACACCATCTTTTTTTTAAGAAAATAAGATATGTTTAATTTATAGTAGAAAAGAAAAAATTTGGTTTAGTAAGTTACTTTTGTATAAAAAATAAGGTTTTCCAACCCTGGAAACGTCGTTTTAATTGCTTTAATTTTATTATTTTGAAATACCAAATTCATTCGTACTGAAGTATAAAATAAGTTTATTTTATAAAAAAAACAAAAATTAGTTTTCGGTAGCTAATTTTTTATATCACAAAAAGTGTGGGGTTTCCAACCCTGAAATCATACGTTTTGATTTTATAATTTCTTATACTAATCTCTTTCTTTTAACAATATAAGATATCTTTAATTTAAAGAGAAAAAGGGAAAATTTGTTTTAGTAAGTTACTTTTGCATAACAAAAAAGGTTAAGGTTTTCCAACCCTGGAAACGTATTTTTAATTTTTTTAATTTTTTTGTAATTTTTTTCAGTTAGAAATCCCAATTTTATTCATACTGGAGTGAGTATAAAATAAGTTTATATAATCAAAAATTATTAAAAACTAGTTTTCGGTAGTTATTTTGTATGGCAAAATGAAGTTTAAGTCTCCCAGCTCTGAAACCGTCTGCTCGATTTTGCTGATTTTCAATACCAATCTTATTTCGACAATTTCTGATCCACCAATCCAAGAACGAAGTCTCTAGCTTTTCTGGGAGCTTCGGAAAACCGATTTCGCGTACAGACAGACGGACAGACGGACATCGCTTATTCGTCTTCCCTATGCATAAGGATCCAGAATATATATACTTTATGGCTCGCTTATTAATATTCTGGAAATTACAAACGGAATGACAAACCCATATATACCCTTTTACCAATTTTTGGTAAAGGGTATAAAAAGCACAGCTTCAGAGCTAGAAAATGTTAACTTATTTTGGTATATAAAAGTAACCTACTACAACTTATTTTTTTCTTTTCCTTTATGAAATAGATTGGTATAATAAATCAGAAAAATATAAAAGAATAATTCCAGGCTTGAAAAATTAAAACTTTTTTTGGTATATAAAAGTAACTATATCAAATTCAGTTCTTTTCGTTTTCTTTATAAATTATCGGTCAGGTTCTGAAAACCATTTCGTTTTGAAACCGACAAAATTCAAGAAATAAATTAAGTAGAAAGCTCACTTATTGTAGTTTTATATTTGGTTTTAAGATTTTAAATGCTTGAGATATTTTATCTAAATTTGATTTTAAATGCATTAAATTAATCGATAAAAAGAACAGTTTTCCGTTTTTGAAATTTTGCGATTTTAAAACGAAATGGTTTTCAGAACATGGCCATATAAATTTATGTTTTAAAGTTTGGTATAAAATACTAGAAAAAAAACAATTCCAGAGTTGGTAAATTTAAACTTTTCTTTGTATATAAAAGTAAATGAATTAGACAATTTTTTTCTTTGTGAATATATAATAGAAAACATAAAAGAATGTTTGTTTCCAGGGTTGGACAATTTAAACTTTTTTGTATAAAAAAGTAACTAGATCAATTTTTTTTTTGATAATTAAATATATTTAATATTTAAAAAAAATCAAAAATATAATTCCAGTGCCGGAAAATTTAAACTTTTTTTGGTATGTAAAAATAAACTAAATAAAAGTTTTTTTTTAATTAAACATATTTTATATTCAAGGAAGAGCTTACGGCAAGACCTTTTTTAGGGTTCCGTACACCAAAGGTGAAAAGGCCCCCTATTGTTTTCGCTACGCTGTCCGTCTGTCCGTCACACGGTATTTTCTCAGGAACCGTCAGAGCTACGGACCTGAAATTTGAATAAAGTATGTAGAACCTTGGCCGCTACAACAACAAATACATGAGAATTCAAAATTAGAGGGTGTTCCAAAACGAGCAACGAAAAATGTTAAAATCCCATGTAATATACATACAATTGTATGAACATATGTATATTGAAACTTGAAATTTGTAAAATTAGTATATTTTTATACAGACTACAACAATCAGCACTAAAATTTAAAAAAATTAAATTAAAGGGTGGTCCATCAGTTAATGCAATTTTGACTATGTAATTTTGACAATTTGCTATATCTTGGAAACGGTAAGAGGCAAACACTTGAAATTTTCAAAAACGGTAAAACTAAAAAACCGAAAATTATAAAATCGCCAAACCAAAAAAAAAATCGCCAAAAATTAAAAAAAATCGCCAAAACGAAAAAAATCGCCAAAATTAAAGAAAAAATTCTAACACTTAAATTAATCGCCAAATTCGAAAAAATCGCCAAAATTAAAAAAATCGCCAAAATGAAAAAAAACGCAAAAAATCGAAAAAAATCGCAAAAACGCGAAAATGTCGCCAAAACTAAAAAAAATTTTAAATAAAAAAATCGCAAAAATGAAAAAAATCGCCAAAAATAAAAAATCGCCAACATGAAAAAACGCCAGAGACCGAAAAAATTGCCAAAATCAAAACTAAAAAAAGAGCAAAAAATTAAAAGAATCGCCAAAACCGAAAATCAAAAAATGCCAAAACAAAAAAACCGAAAAGACCCCAAAAACGAAAAAAATGCCAAAACTATATATTATATAGAAAGAAGTTTGTATTAAATTACATATCTAGTGTTCGTACGGAACCCTTCGTGCGCGATTCCGAGTCGCACTTTACTGAATTTATTTATATTTGCTCAATTTTGATATGAAAACTCAATTTAACCTTAAGCATGGGCCAGGGTTGGAAAAATTGGTAAAATTGTACTTTTTTCGGTAATATTCCAACTCGAAGAGTACAATAGTATACCAATGGTTAATTTAGTAGATTCAAGGAATCTCCCCAGTGTCACACTGCACTTATTCTCCAATAATTATAAACAACATTGTGAAAGTAAAACGCAACGAAAAATTAAAAAATGCGAACTCGTGCATTTCAAAATTATTCTACTCTTAAGTTCGGATGCTAGAGCAAATGCAGTTAATTTGTATATCCTAAATTTCAACTTTAAAAGTTGTGTCATATGCTTTAACATCTGAACTAACAAGCAAGTTTGTGAAAACGATTCGGTAGCCGAAACATATACGATTATTTTAATACAATTACATAGAGAAATGTAATTTGAATTAAAAAAAAAACTTTTAGCACAATTAAGATCAATAAACAATAATTTTTGAAACTATTGGTACAATTTTAAAATTATCAATGCCATCCCTGGCATGCACCCTCCTTAGTCTTACAAAGCTTTGTGATGTGTTGCTTATAATGCTCTAAGAACAATTACTTGCAACGAGTTTTTACTTATTTTTAGTAAATGGAGAGAATATAAAATATATCGCTAAGGAACAGTCATAACTACAAAATAACTTAAAGGACATGTTTGATTTAATATCTCTGAAACTAGTTTTTCTATAGTTAAGATAATAACGCGATATAATTAGGTTAGGTTAGACGCCTGCTGGCAAGGAAGCATGAAATTTGGACTCCAGCTTACTTGGGTCCAATACAATGATCCCTTTGTCCTACCTGTGAGTTGAAGAGAAGATAGTCAGAGAGGTTGATAGGAAAACGATAGTAACAGAGCGGACAGGTGATGAAGGAAGAGATAGAGGAAAGCTTATTTTTTTTAAAACTCTGCTTTAATAATGCAGTGTTGCAGCGCCTCTGGTGTCAATGAGGCATATTAAATTTTGAAGCTGTGCTTAGTAGTCACTTTATTTGTTATTTTATTGCGCCGATGATTATGCTACACAATACCGACGAAGGAGGGCGCCCTGATGTTATATTAGGATTAGCATCTGCTGAAGTCGGTGTAGTTCAGTGACCAGTGTCTATGCCTTAATCACTAGAACTTTTCCCACAACAACTGATACAAAGGGACTCTAATGCACATCAGAAAAATGTATGGTATTGTTATTTAACGACTTTCGGAGACCGGCCTCAAACTCAGAACCTTTTGTTTTGTAGTCAACGTGCTAACTACTTCAGCAAATGCCAAGCTAGCGATATAAGTGAATGTGAAATATTGACAATGGGAAGTTTGAAGTGCGACACTAAATAGTTTATTTTTTGTAATATTAAGTTTTATTGAATACTGGAATATAGGAAATAGATGAACTGCAGCTACCATCCTAGAATTATTTTAGGCTTGTCAAAACTTAGCATGGTTTATGTTGTGTTTGTGTTGATTTTTTAAAAACCTTAATGTGTTTATATTAAACAGAGTAGTCAGCTGATGTGGGTACAGGGTTAATTTCTGACTTTCCAAAAATATTAAGCCGATTTTTATGAAAATCATGACATCGATACATCTGCGTGTAAAAGGTCAGACCGACTTCATAGACTTTGATTAAGATGACGGCGGTGGATGGGCGTAATTTCTGCTTCTCCGAGACTAGCCTACATACATATTTTTGTGGAACTACATATGTACATATTTTTGTGAATACGTCTACATCTCAAAGAACATACAAGATTCATATTATCTTGAAACTAGGATAAAAGCAGGCTTTATATTTTGAGGCTGCACAAGATTTTTGTTTACGCTATTTTTGGCCATAAATGATGATTTTGATGTATTAAAGCAATGATAAGCAAACACATACATATATAATATGAAAGAGAGTAAAATGCATGTTTGTACGAATGTACGTGAAAATAAGGGCATAACGAAGTGCCCACGGGCGGCCTTTTGCTTAACACTGTATTAAACTGTCTTTGAAGCAATTTGGAAGAACAATTGAATGAATGAACTTGGAAAAATTTAACACTTGCAAGAAACTCTGTTGGCGCGAATATCACTCGTGTGTGGACAAATTTATCAAGCACAGTAAATATTATTTTAGATTTTTTTACTTTTACTCTGCGAGCGGGCAACGCAGAGGGCGTAGCTAGTGATTATGTAATAAAGCCCTGCACAAGACCCCTTACAAGAACTTCTAAGACATGAGGGATTTTTCAAATGTTTTACTGTTGCGAATTCTTCTAAAACAAACGCTAAACAACACTGTTTGCAAGAAATTTGTTTCAGTATTGTAGGTATAGGAGTAAAGAAAACTATACTTCGTGACGGAAGAATTTGTGATGCCTGATTTTACATACGCATGGGCGTGTATACAAACGTCATGCATCTACATATATACATACACACATAAGTTGTGTGCATGCTCTTTGATTTTTCTGTGCGCATACAAACTCATTGACATTAGTTGTGTGAGCTTGCTTTAAAAAAAAACTCCCTTAAACACAAACATAATAGCTTACCACAGAGCTGCTCACAGAAAGAAAACCGAGAGAAATGTATAAGCATATGTGTATTCATTTGTATAAAAAGACGATTGATGTTCAGCACTCTGGTGCCAATTTGAACAGCCTGGGCTTGACATCTACATCTTACACACCCACACCCACACACACACACATACACACACACACACACTTAAATGTACAATAAGAAAAATAATAAGCATACACGCATCAACGCTACTTCTTTTGAGTGTTTGTTACAGACAAGAAGCCTTCGCGACATCACTTGTTAACACTCATATACACGTACACCAATACATTCATAGTGCTTTGCTTATTAAACGACATCATTTATTATTTGTTTAGTATAATACATGCTACAACAATACATTTAAAAAACAAGTCGTATTTACATTTCAAGACTGTTTACGCAGGTCTCTATTATCTACATGATACACGCTTATATATAATATATATTTTTGCCAGTCGTAAAGCAGGCTTCAAATCGTTACATACGTGATCGTATCGGCAATTCTTATTTCAAATCGTTACATACGTGATCGTATCGGCAATCGTACGAAAACAAATTAAATGATACGTCAATGGTATAAACTGAATGGGATTTCAATACGTTCACGTATGTAATAATCCGAAGATTGTGTTTTTACGTGACGAGTTGTACGTTCACGGATGTAACGATTTGACCCCAGCTCTGGGCCAGTCAAAATCACGCGTCGTTGGCAAATATTTCTTAAATGCAACCAGGCCACTGTTGTTTATTGGCCTTCGAGAGTTTTGCGTATCACTCGCACTGGTTGACTGATCTGCCACGGATTACCGTATAATCTTGCGGTTCTTTTGTGGAATTTCCTTAACAACCACGTTGCTACTTCCTATGTGAAGGCATAGGTCGTGTACAGTCAGTCACAAAAACATTTTTAAGAATACTGTTAACAACATCATCTGCCCATTTTTGTGCAGAATATGTAGTACCATAAATAAATAAATATATTTTAGCCTTAAGCACTTTTGATATAAGTGCTCTTTTATAAAAATAATAACACCAGCACATAACTTAATATACGCATACGAAAAAAAATGCAATTTTGCAGGTGTTACGACATTAAGTTTTAAAATATTTTAATTCACAGTCTTCTCTAGCAGCTAGGGTGATCGATTATTCGACTTTTTCCATATACCGGTTTTCGACTAGTTCGAATATTTGAAATTATGAAAAACCCGGTTTCAGTTTTTACAATTCAGAAAAAACCGGTTGACCGGTTTTTTTAAATAAGAAAATTATTGAGTTAAAAGTTTATGTAAATACTATAAAACACTACAAAAGTTAAAGGTAAAACATAAAAATTAACTTCATATACTTAAACATAGTACATACAATATATATTATCTCCCTTATCGTGGGTGGCGTATTTCAAATACGACTTCGACTGTTTGGTAATAGATCAAAGAAAAACTGTTGAAGTCTTCTTTAGTCTATTAACAAAAAGTCGTACAATCAAGGAAAATCTGCAACTAAAAAATAAGAACGCGTCACATTAATTCAATAATTTTCCATTTAATAGAAAATGTATGTTAAGATACTTAAGCTGGATTCACCCATTGTTTCCGAAAAAAATTTTTGTCCAGACAAAATTTTTTTCCTAAGAGTTTTCTGCAAATGATTACAATTCGCTGTGTCTTTTTAATTGTTCAATGCAATTCTTTCGTTCAACTCCATATGTAATTATATGTTTTATTTTACAATTTTGCTTTATTTCTATTGTAATTAATACAAGTATATTCTGTGTTTTTATACCCTTTACCAAAAAAATGGTAAAAGGGTATATATAGGTTTGTCATTCTGTTTGTAATTTCTAGAATGTTAATAAGCGACCTATAAAGTATATATATTCTGGATCCTTATGATATGTCCGTCTAATCGTCTGTGCGTCTGTCCGTCTGTCTGTACGTGAAATCGGTTTTCCGAAGCTCCCAGAAAAGCTAGAGACTTCATACTTGGACTGGTGGATCAGAAATTGTCGAAATAAGATTGGTATTGAAAATCAGCAAAATCGAGCAGAGCTGGGAGACTTAAACTTCATTTTCCCATATAAAATAACTACCGAAAACTAGTTTTTAATAATTTTTTATTAAATAAACTTATTTTATACTTCAGTATGAATAAAATTGGTATTTCTAACTGAAAAAAAATTAAAAAAAAATTAAAAAAATTAAAAATACGTTTCCAGGGTTGGAAAACCTTAACTTTTTTTGTTATGCAAAAGTAACTTACTAAAACAAATTTTTACTTTTTGTTCTATGAATTAAACATATCTAATAATTTTAAAAGAAAGAAATTGATGTTAGAAACCAGAAAAATCAAAAAGGATGATTCCAGGGTTGGGAAACTGAAACTTTTTGTAATATAAAAAATTAACTACCGAAAATTAATTTTTATTTTTTTTTATTAAATGAACTTATTTTATACTTTAGTACGAATAAAATTGGTATTTCAAATTAAAGATTAACCTTCTAGAATTAAAAAGATGTTTCCAGGGTTGGAAAACTTTAACTTTTTTTATACAAAAGTAACTTACTAAAGCAAAATTTTCCTTTTTCTCTATAAATTAAAGATATCTTATATTCTTAAAAGAAATAGATTAGTATAAGAAATCAGAAAAATTAAAAAGTTTGATTTCAGGGTTGGAAAATTCACACTTTTTGTGATATAAAATATTAGCTACCGAAAAATAATTTTTTTTATAAAATAAACTTATTTTATACTTCAGTATTTCAAAATAAAAAAAATTAAAAAAATTAAAACGACGTTTCCAGGGTTGGAAAATCTTATTTTTTATACAAAAGTAACTTACTAAAACAAAATTTTTCTTTTTTACTATAAATTAAACATATATTATATTCTTTAAAAAAAAGATGGTGTAAGAAATCAAAAAAAAAAAAACCAAAAAGGAGGATTCTTTGTGATATAAAAAATTAACTACCGAAAACTATTTTTTTTATCTATTTTTATTAAATTAAATTATTTTATGCTTGATAACGAATAAAATTGGTATTTTAAATAAAAAAAAAAATTAAAAAAATTAAAAGACGATTCCAGGGTTGGAAAACTTTAACTTTTTCTACAAAAGTAAGTTACTAAAACAAATTTTTCCTTTTTTTCTATAAATTAAACATTTCTTAAATTCTTAAAAGAAAGAGATTGGTGTAAGAAATCAGAAAAATCAAAAAAAAAAAAATGAGTTCAGGGTTGGGACACTTACACTTTTTTGATATATAAAAGTAACTAAGTCTAATTAAATTTTATCTTTTCCTTTATAAATTATATATATTTTACGTTTTGGAAAGAAAAGTTTGGTATAGAAAATTATAAAAATAAAAGCCACAGCTTCAGAGGACTTTAAAGTAACTAAATAAAACATTTTTTTTTTGAATTTCCTTTTTTTAACTTAACACACTTTCTATATTTTTTTAAGAACTACTAGATTGGTATAAGTAATCAGAAAAATCTAAAATTATGATTCTTGGGCTTGAAAATTATTATTTTTTTCTTTGTACATAAAAGTAAGTATGTGCTTGAGTATGTATCTCTATACTACATAAACGCACTTTGGTAAAGGGTATATAAGATTCGGCACAGCCGAATATAGCACTCTTACTTGTTATTATTCATATAACATGATGTGGCAGCTCAGTTCAACTTTGGCTGAAAAATTAAAATACTTGACAGCTCAGTTCGATTTTGTCCAGACAAAATATAAAATTAAACCAATTCAAACTTTTCGTAAAAAAATATTTTCTCTGTCTCAAGAAGAGAGAAGTTAAACACCATATAACAAAAATTTTGTCCGGACCAAAATTTTGTTCGGAAACAATGGGTGAATCCAGCTTTAAAAATAAATAAAATTAAAAAATTAATACTGTAAATTAATATATTTCCATATTGAAATTAAAAATTTCAACATGACCTAGACTTTCGTTAATGTTTTTTATCAATTCAATATAATTTTTATTGATTTTAAGCTGTTTTTTCTTTGGGTGTAGTCATATTTGAAATACGCCAACCACGATAAGGCAGAATATATATAAATCGCCTCTGATACCACCTCATTAAATAATTTCGCATAAATTTCATGTTTCAGTATGCTCAAAAAGCTCTAAGAACTTTTACACTAAAAAAACAAAATAATAAGAAAAATCAACAGAAAACGTTGGTCTAAGTTTTACCATAGTAAAAACTAATTTTAATGCAAAATGTACAAATCAAAAAGTATTCGACTCAGCCGGTTTTTAAATTGTAAAAAAACCGGACTATTCGACATTCGAAAAATCAACATTTTGAAAAAACCGACAACCGTATTGGGAAAAAACCGGGTTTTAAAACCGGTTGTAAAACCAAGTCGATCACCCTACTAGCAGCCTACTAATCGCTGTGCAAGTGTGTGGGTGTGTGTTTCTGAATTTTAATACTTACACTTGAGTAATTCTCAAACACAAGTGCGCTGTTGCCTTTTTATTTTCACCTCAAAGAGTGTTTAACGCTTTTAGAAATTTAGTTTTATAAATATAAAATAAATCTTTGCAAACTTGCAGGCGTAACTCTAACTTGTATTGATGTTCATTGCAGATGTTAAAATTATATATAACCAGAAGGTTTACTGCAATATCAAACTAAACATATTATTTAAAGAATTTTGATTTGAATAACATTCATTGTGGTAATAAATTTAATGACAGGATTGTCTGAACAAGTAAAGAATATTATACTATAAGAATTATTCATTTCCTCACATACATACACACATATGTGTGTATGTATGTATGTATGTCTTCTTCATAGGCTAGGATTATCCTTTTAAACTAAAGAGCAAAAACTTATAATTAAAAAGACATTAGATATATGATATAAAATTCCTTTGTCACATACATATGTATGTATATTAATATTTAAATTAAATAGAAATTTTATCTAGTTCTATTTATAGTGAGTTATTCATTTTATAACTTATTTTAATTCTTTGACAAATTGTTTAATTTAATGATGTTTAAATATGTTTGCTATCGATGCATGTCGATGTTATAACATTAAATTCCTTCGATAAGAATTTTATTTTAAACATTTATATACATATTTCTTTTCAACATCAAAATATTGACTACGAGTGTCCAGCAACCCAGCAGAGTGTGAACTTTTGCATCCTGCTTAGCTGATTTAGCTTAATGCGGCATTCCCAGTCTAACTTAGAGGTGAAGTCATATGAGCTGAGCGATTTGATCTTCGGCTGACTATTCGAGCAGATGGCTATTTCTCTCCCTTGGTAGCCCCTGTTGAGATTCCACTCAAGCGCATAAACTTCCTATTGAAAAATGGTAGGAGATTTTCCCAAGGACTTAGGTCATTGGTCCTAGTCAGGACTTAATCATTGATCCTAGGACTCCCACACCAGAACCTGCCGGCGTTCTAGACCCATGAGTGTACCACCCGATGGTGCCCGTTCTAAAGGAGTACCGGTGTTCTATTTTCCCACTTTACCTTCTATTGGCCATTAAAGTTTCAAACCTTTTGTCAAAGTCATAGTGTTTATTCATCATGTCAGAAGGTTGTGCAAGTAGGGGAAATTGTCTCGCCAGGGATATTTGCTCTCATTGGCTAATTAGAGATCCCCTGTCTGTGCTTTTCCCCGCGATGCTGAGGTTTTCTACATTAGTTTAATTTGATAGTTCCTAAATGAAAATATAATAAAACAAAGTGTTTTCAAGAACTTAAACTTTTGTTTGTGTCCGTGGAGCTTTTGGTGGAAATGCCCATATTAAATTTTAATCAAAATAACTTACATACATACTTTACAAGTGCAAAAATTGTCGCTTAGAGTATCATAATGAATTCCTCAGTCAAGAATCAGTTAAATATTACATTACATACATCTTGCATTGCAAGATTTTATATAGATTTTTTCCTATAATTTATTACATGCTTTCTTTCTTCCTTCTACAAACTGAATCTAAGAGAATTTGTACAAACAAAAAAAATAGCAGTTAAAACAATGTTACTTACTTAAAACACAATCTCAATTACCTTTAACTGTATTGCATTAAATAATTAAGTTAAACATTAAATCTGTTGGGAACCACAAGGCACCCACCCGCAAGAGAAAAACAAGCCAAGTTACATGTTTCCTTGAAAAGAAAGGAAACAAAACAACAAAAACTGCAGAAAATGTGTAATACTCGTAGAATATTTACAAGTGCGGCAAATTTCACTTCGTCAAAAGACATGGGGAAAATGCACAACAATGAACAATTCATGTATTTAATGCATTTTACAGTCACTTTGAGCTAAATTCTAATTTGATCAAATGTGCTCACATGCCGCAACGACTGTAGAGACATTTTCATTTTATTGTTCCAGTCTCAAGTGCATTTTTTTACGAAATTCTAAATTAATCGCATAAGAAAAAAAAAAAAATTCAGTAAAGTGCGACTCTGACTCGCGCACGAAGGGTTCCATACGAACACTAGATATGTAATTTAATACAAACTTCATCCTATATAATATATAGTTTTGGCATTTTTTTCGTGTTTTGGGGTCTTTTCGGTTTTTTTGTTTTGGCGGTTTTTGCGTTTTTTTCGGTTTTGGCGATATTTTTAAGTTTTGGCTCTTTTTTTAGTTTTGACATTTTATTTTCTTGTTTTGGTGATTTTTTTCGGTTTTTGACGTTTTTTCAGTTGGCGATTTTTTTTTAATTTTTGGCGATTTTTTTTTTGGTTTTGCGATTTTATAATATTCGGTTTTTTTAGTATTACCGTTTTTTAAAATTTAACGTTTTTGGCGATTTTTTAAGTTTTGGCTGCTTTTTTAGTTTTGACACTTTATTTTCTTGTTTTGGCGATTTTGTTCATTTTGGCATTTTTTTTTATTTTTGGAGATTTTTTTCATTTTTGTTTCTATTTAAAATTTTTTTTAGTTTTGGCAACATTTTCGCGTTTTGGCAATTTTTTTCCATTTTTGGCGTTTTTTTTCATTTTGGCGATTTTTTCGAATTTGGCGATTTATTTTACTGTTAGAAATTTTTTTTTAAGTTTTTTTCGTTTTAGCGATTTTTTTTTAATTTTTGGCGATTTTGTTTTTGGTTTGGCGATTTTATAATTTTCGGTTTTTTAGTTTTACCGGTTTTGAAAATTCCAAGTTTTTGTCGATTTTTTTTAAGTTTTGGCTCCTTTTTTAGTTTTGACACTTTATTTTCTTGTTTTGGCGATTTTTTTCGGTTTTTGGCGTTTTTTCATCTTGGTGATTTTTTTTTTATTTTTGGCGATTTTTTTCATTTTTGCGATTTTTTTTATTTAAATTTTTTTTTTTAGTTTTGGAGACATTTTCGCGTTTTGGCGATTTTTTTCGATTTTTGGCGTTTTTTTTCATTTTTGGCGTTTTTTTTTCATTTTGGCGATTTTTTCGAATTTGGCGATTTATTTTAGTGTTAGAAATTTTTGTTAATTTTAACGATTTTTTCGTTTTGGCGTTTTTTTTTTAATTTTTGGCGATTTTTTTTGGTTTGGCGATTTTATAATTTTCGGTTTTTTTTAGTTTTACCGTTTTTGAAAATTTCAAGTGTTTGCCTCTTACGGTTTCCAAGATATAGCAAATTGTCAAAATTACATAGTCAAAATTGCATTAACTGCTGGACCACCCTTTAATTTAATTTTTTTTAAATTTTAGTGTTTATTGTTGTAGTCTGTATAAACATACACTAATTTTACAAATTTCAAGTTTCAATATACCTACATATGTACATACAATATATATTATTACGTGGGATTTTAACATTTTTCGTTGCTCGTTTTGGAACACCTTTTAATGTTTAATTCTCATGTATTTGGTGTTGTAGCGGCCAAGGTTCTACATACTGTGTCCAAATTTCAGGTCCGTAGCTCTTACGGTTCCTGAGAAAATACCGTGTGACGGACAGACGGACAGCGTAGCGAAAACAATAGGGTTCCTTTTCACCTTTGGTGTACGGAACCCTAAAAATAACGCAAATGTAATCTTTCAAAATTTCGCTAAAACAATTTATAAATACATTTAATGTTATTTATTAGAATTTTTAATCAATTTTGGAATTGCTTCCGATTTTGCAATTTTTCTACTCTCAAAATCGAAACGAAAGAAAATGTTTTAGAATTTACATGTTACAAGCACAAAAGTTCGAAAGCATTTTCTCTCGTTTTACGCTGTAAACCCCAGGACTAAAAATTTTTTTGCAAAAATGCTTCAAATATTCAGATATACGAGAGCGGATCAATAAGTCTGTGACTTTTTGAATGAAACAGTTTTTTTTTTTGCAAAACAAAAATTTATTTTTCAACATAATCTCCTTTTAACCCAATATACTTAGTCCAACGTTTCTCCAGTTTTTGTATTCTTTCCAAAAAATAGGATTTTCGAGGTCTTGAAAATAAGCAATAATTTCATCGTTGGAGCTAAATCTCTTTCCAGCGAGCCATTTCTTTAGGTTTTGAAATAGGAAATAGTCACTAGGGGCTAAATCCGGAGAATATGGCGGATGGGATACCAATTCGTAGCCCAGTTCACAGAGTTTTGCCACTGAGGCTGCACACGTGTGCACTCGTGCATTGTCTTGATGAAAAAGAACTTTTTTCTCGGCCATATGGGGTCCTTTTCTTTTTAAATCCCCATTTTTAAAGTTATTACTTAATTTGCTTATTATTGTATTAAATAGATTGCAAATAAATATACATTATAAAAAAAAAATTAAAAAATTAAAAAAATAAAAAAATCCCCATTAATCGGTCTAATAAGTTGGCATAATATTTGCCGTTTATTATTTTTCCCTTTTGAAGGTAATCGATGTGGATTATCCCGCCACCATATTGGCTGACAAACTCAGTTTCTTTGGGCCAGGTTCAGCCGGTTAAACCCATCCGGAGTACAGTAATGTATCCATCTTTCATCTACAGTTACAAAACGCCGCAAAAACTCATTCGGAATGCGGTTAGAAAACTCCAAACAATCCTTTGAAGTTGTCACACGTTTACATTTATGGTCGATTGAACGCGGCACGCATATTGCAGACAACTTTCTTAAACCCAGCTGATCATTTAAAATCGAAACCACACTGCCATATGAAATGTCTATGGCATTAATTTGGACTTGGGACTTTTTCTTTTGCAGTTTTCGTCGTGTTGGAACGATATTTTTGATTTTTTTTTACAGATAGAAAGCCGACAGGTATCTACGTAAACTAGAATTATGTTAATTAACGCTAAAAAATGAAATATGCCTGGCCAGAACTATGTGTTTGTCCCAGGGTTAACATTTATTTATTAAACAATTTTCGTTTAAAAAATGCGGCACAACAATTATTTGTGACCAAAAAATTAAACAACACGCAAATTAGTTATTTTTGGCAAGTATCTTTCAAATATTTCTTTGATTCATCACGATATAAAATCAATCATCAATGTCTACCCCTTTGTGTTGATATTAATGAAAAAATTACAGTTGCTCTGGCGGCGTCATATTACGAGGTATGATATAAAATCATCCAGTGTGTGGACACTATGTAAATGGTAAAAACGTAACAATATGATAAAACTGAAAACAGGAAATTTTTTTTAACAGCGTGCTTCCAATTCGGTGATAAGACATCAGAAATGAAAACTTCTAGAAATGACAAGCCCATGTAAAAGTCATTAGATGTGATACAAATTTGCACTACTTCATGATATAGCATTACACAGATGCATCTGTTTGCACCAGTTTTGCGTGTTTTTTGGTTCTTGTATGAAAAAATATTTTATTTAGCGTTTCTTTTACTAGTTGTAAATGTTGATTTCTAAAGCAGCTATTGTATGGTTGTGCAATGACCAAATGAGAAAAACACGTTTGTATGTATTTGTTTTTCTAAAACAAATAAGATACATAAAACTGGTACCACATGGTGTGTTGAAAAAAAAAGCAATGTGAGTCCGATCACAGAGGAGATGTGTAAACATCTAGTAATGAAATTTTTTTTTTTTAAGTTGGAAGTACTTATGCTTTTAGTATATTTTTTTGAACTAATTAACTAAAAGTATCAAAACTTTCAATATTGTAAATATGTACATATGAATTTGTTGGTTTTTGTTTGTTTTATTAAACTTATTTGGTTAGTAAATGGGCACACTGCAGTATATGTATATGTACTGCATTAAAAATTGCAGTAAGCAGTAAATTTACTGATTACTAAAAAAATTCAGTAAATTTTTACTGCTAATGAAATTTAATTTGCATTACCAGTAAAATCGTAGGGCCGTAATCATAATAAAATTGTAGCAAGTGGCAAAGTTTTTTCATTCAAATTTTTAAACTTTTGTATGAAAAACATTTAGCCACTTGGTAGAATTTCATTATGAATACGGGCATTACTGATTACTGAAAATTCAATGCATCTCATCATATAACAAATCATTTAGGCAATTTATAAAAATTGTAGAAAAAAATTTTAGTAATCAGTAAAAATTTACTTGTTAAACATTTTTTATTGTTTTTACTGAAACTTTAGTGGTACTGCAGTGCTCATCTATGGTAAATGCCTTTACTTTTACTTTTTAATTTTTAATTCCTGTTGTTCATCGTTTAGTTGTTGCTATTCTTGTTGTTGTGTACGCATTGCAATTAAAATAAATTCAGTAAAGTGCGACTTTGACTCGCGCACATTCGGTTTTGATTTTTTATTTATTTTTATTTAACTTTCTTCCTTTTTTAAGTTTTTTCAGTTTAAACGATTTTTTTCAGTTATCGCTTTTTTCTCGTTTTGGCGTTTTTTTTCTCTTTTTGGGTTTTTTTAATTTCCGCAATTTTTTTTCATTTTGGCGATTTTTTCATTTTGGCGATTTTTTTCATTTTGGCGATTTTTTTTCTGTTTTTTGGGGATTTTTTCATTTTGGCGATTTTTGTTTGTTTTTGGGGTTTTTTATTTAGGCGATTTTTTCATATTGGCGATTTTTTTGTTTAAAGATTTTTTTAATTTTGGCGATTTTTGCAATTTTTCGCGATTTATTTTAGTCCTAGAGATTTTTTTTAATTTGGTGCTTTTTTTCGTTTTGGCGATTTTTTTATATTTGGCGATTTTATATTTTTTGATTTTTTAGTTTTACCGTTTTTGAAAATTTCAAGAGTTTTACTCTTACGGTTCCCAAGATACAGCAAGTTGTCAAAATTACAAAGTCAAAATTGCATTAACTGATGGAACACCCATTGATTTAAATTTTTTAAATTTAGTGTTAATTGTTGTAGTCTGTATAAAAATACACTAACTTTACATATTTCAAGTGTATATACATATGTACATACAATTGTATGTATATTACATGGGATTTTAAAATTTTTCGTTGCTCGTTTTGGAACACCCTTTAATTTTTAACTCTCATGTATTTGTTGTTGCTAAATGTCTACATATTGTGTCCAAATTTCAAGTCCGTAGCTCTTACGGTTCATTTTCACCTTTGGTGTACGGAAATATACAGAAAAATAACCGGCGGCGGCGCACCGTCGGCTTCGAGCCGGTCGACTTGTTTCTCTGCTTGGTATTGTTTCTTTCAAACACTAATACACTCATACATAGCTCACACCGATTTGACAATGCAAAGCAAAAGCAAAAAGCAAAGAAATCTCAGCAAAGAAATCAAAGTCAAAAGATTTTTATCCCCTAGCGTATAGATGTTTACACATCAAAAAATCCATGGTTGATGAATGAATGAATGAAAGTAAAATTTCACATATACATGTAAGTAAATGATACATGTACATATATGAAACACATTAATTTGTAATTACTCTCAGAGCAAAATTGTCTCTTTCTCGCTCTATACCAGTGTCCCGCAAAATAAAATATGTCTGTATTGGTGAGAAAAATGAGAGTAAAATCAACTTGCACTTAAAAAAAGCTTTGTAATATAAAATACATGATGTTGGTTATTAGATGTTTGATTTTTTTTTTAAATAAGCAATTTAATAAAAACTTAAGTAAAAACTAAAAATTTAATAACCATTCAACAATTTAGTGTATAAATTCAAAATTAAATTTATTCACAGCTCTGTGGATACTATTAAAATGTCTTTTTAAACCATTTTCCCTATTATTTTTTAATGTTTCATAACATAAAATGCATTGCATATTGCGAAAAGCATTTTTCATCACAAAATTTTTCTTAGCTTCCATAATTATATTATCAATTTTTTGTCTATAGAAATTTATTAAATTTAAACTTTAATTTCGTTCCGTGTGCTCAAAAAACTAAACCAAAAACCAGGAAAAAATTAATACATACGTGCACAACTTTTTCGTCGCTTGCTCAGTGACGACTAAATGAAAGAGCATAAGCATGTATGTGATTTTCATCAGCACAATTGTGCTATGGCTTGCGGGTTACTGCTCTATACTTTGGCTGCGCCACAAAATAACATAACGAACGTCCGCACATACATCTGCACATCATGTATTTGGTTCAATAGTGGTTTTTTGATATATTTGTATTACAATATGTATTTTTTGAGCAAAAACAGATCAAACAGTTGCTCAGCAGCAATACAATAAGCAATTCTTATTTGTTTTCAATTGTATTTTAATTTAGAAAAGCACGCACACACAATAACTCTTATACTAGTTCTGTCGCTCACACTACAATTATATGGTACATACCATGGTATATTTGTATTGGCTATACAAACGAGTATACAAATGCAACCCTATACTTCATGAATGCAACTTCTACATATCGCTCATTTGCTTCAATAGTGGCATAACTCAAAAAATGAGTTTTTTGAGTTAATAATGCAGAAAGATGCGGCATTTTGTATTTTATCTTGTGTAAAAATTTCATATAAATAGCTTGTACCATCACCTCCTGAGAGAAGAATTTTTTTTCATTTCTCCATTGAGTTGTATGCAAAATAAAAACTTAAAACGCGTTTTCTGCAAAACTGGTTTTTTTGAGTTGTGCCACTATTGAAGTAAATGAGCGATATGTTTTCATGGCTTCTTGGGAATTTCCTTTTGCATATTTTTTTCAACTTAACATCTCATGTTTTTTTTACAAATAAAAATATTATTTATGTCTCAGTTAAGAGAATTAATTTTTTTTAATAATAATTTAAAATATTATGAAACAACAATTGACCAATTCGCAGAGTGTCCTAGTTCCTATGTCATATTGTTTGTCATGAGGTTTTAAATTTTTTCAATAAAAAGTTTGGTCCATTATGACAATATTGTTACGAAAATAGCCCTCAACAATGTTAAGCAGCATTACACAAAAATATTCCAACAGGGTTAATGTAAGTGCTACGCGAAAATATTCCTACAGGGTCAAAGCAAAGAATAGTCTAGAATAGTAGCCAACAACTAAATAAGCATGCCTAGCTTGATTAAACAAGCAAAAGCAACAACAACAAAAAACGTCTGCTATTAAGAAGATTCACATATTTACACACATTACAAACCCATGTAATTTAAATGGGTTTGATCAGTGGTTTGTGGCAAAAATGAACTAGTGAACGAGTTCGACCCAAGTCTAGTCGCGAACAAGTCAGTCATTTGCAAGTAAACAAGTCAGTTGATAATTAAGTTGTGAATTAATAATAGTCTGTCGTGGAATTGAGATTATTGTGGAGTCTATCGTGTCGACTGGAGTAAAGGGAACAGCGCAGCGAATAGACGTGTATAAGGGTGTAAGTAAAGCCAGTGAGTCTTTATTGGTGTATCAACTGTGAGTGTCGGCAGAGTGAGTGCCGTGTGTGACAAGCAGCAGACAAAGAAGTATTGGTGTATCAACTGTGAGTGACGGCAGAGTGAGTCTCGTAAGTAACGAGCAGCAGACAAAGAGGTGTCACGTGAATACTTGCGCAGCCAGCTAAGAGACGTGCGTAAACTACAGCGAGGAAGGCGTAGTGGTAACCAGTTGTGAATATCTGTGTGTAATTTATTAGTTTAAGTTGTATTAGTGTATTTAAGCTCTTGAGTAATTTAGTATAAGTGTATTTGTAAATAAAACTTGTATCATTCTTAACCCTAATTACTACACTCGGCTCTTGTATTCATTTGCAAATCTTCGGATCTACGGAAAAGCGTTTTTATAGAGAGAAAAACGTAACAATATGTTATAATAGAAGGTTTTATCATTTGGCCAATTTTTATAATATTCAAACATATTTTATATACACAAATTTTACCGTAATTTTACAGCCTACATATATTTTGAAATTTATCAACAATTTTATCATTTTGATAGGTTTAAACTACTAGTGTGCCCATAAAATTTGAATTTTAATTTGAAAAAAGTTTATTTTTTGTTACATGTCGCTCACGATTTAATCGAATATAAGACTCGATATATGCATCTAATAAAAAATTTCAAAGCATTCAAACATGTATCGAAAGCCAAAGTTTTCTATTCAATTGTATTGAATTTTAGTAAGAAATTTTCTATTCAAATTGCTGCTGAAATTAGGTATGAAATGTCAGATCTAGGCGTTGGAACAAGTAAAATGGGCTTTTCTTTATTGTGGGCAACACAAATTTTTTTAAGTTAACTTTAATTTGATCTATTTCATATCCAACTTTTAAGGAAATAAAACCGAACAGAAATATATCAAATGTATCTTATTTTTCTGTAGCGCACATTAAAAGCCGATGACTTTTATCAGTTGGCAAAAACTAATATAAATGTACAAAAACCTTTATAAATATTATATACTCGATGCATGATTGTATGGGATATAATTTAAATAAACTTACCTTAACATTTCATTAAATTTTAGTTTTAACATCCAATGTTCTTTGTGTTGCCAACCGTCGTCATCTGTAAAGTAAGAAAATTTTTAGTGAAAAAAAAAATTAAAATAAGCTATTATATTTAAAAAAAACTTTACTAATGCAATCATTGTAGATATTTAAACATTTTACAATGTTTACAATATCTCAACTGAATTTGTTACGTATGCTTTAGTTATGTATACATACATATAGTCTTATATAAAATATACGCAAGGTGACCTCTTTATTATATTCCTATCCTTCACATCAGCAATGGAAAAGAAGTTTCCATTTATGGAGTAGTTTTTTTATGCAAAGAGTAAAAAAATTGTATCCCAAAGAATTTTACCGAATATAAAAAAATAAATCACTTTCCGTTGTAATCATATTCCTCAAGGGGATAATAACACAATTATATAATCATTCGCACTATTTGAGCACTCGGATATTTTCTTTTGAAATTGCTAAGTTAATGATTAAACAGAATACCGGCTTAAACTAGAGACCTGCGTAAACAGTCTTTAAATATAAATACGTCATGATTTTTAAATGTATTCACGTCGCATGTATTATACTAAACCAATAATAAATGCTGCCGTACTACAAGCGAAGCACGATGGATTTATTGGTGTACGTGTATATCAGTGTTAACAAGCGATGTCGCCAACACAGTTTGTTTGTAACAAACACTCAAAAGAAGTACTGTTGATTAGTGTATGCTTGTTATTTTTCATATTGTACGTTTGAGTGTGTGTGTAATATGTAGATGGTAAGCTATTATGTGATTAACCGCATACAACTAATGCATGCATGTTAATGCATGTGTGTGCCTTTGCATGTGCGCAGAAAAATAAAAAATCATAAACACATACATGCATGACGTTTGTACACGCGCTCATGCGTACAAAGAGGCAAGTATCACAAATTCTTTCGTCACGAAGTGTTTTCTTCTTTACTCTTATACCTACAATACTTAAACAAATTTCTTGCAAACAGTGTTGTTAACGTTTGTTTTATAAGATTTCGCTGTAGTAAAGCATTTGCAAAATCCCTCATGTCTTCAAAGTTCTTATAAGATGTCTTGTGCAGGACACTAGCTCAAACACATTTTCCATACAAATTGAAACAAAAAAAAAAAAAAAAAAACAGCCGCAGAAACCAGACGTGAGATAGAATCTATTTTATTTTGAGAGCGTTTTTTCTTATGCTGCCACATATCAATATTCATTCTCACAAAAATGTTACCATACTTTCAATAAATTTCATACATTTTGTAAACAAAACTACAAAGAAAAATAAGCACAAAAGAAAATAAAACAAAAATTAGAGAACATTTGAAGTTACTGCCGTCGATGTTCACGATACAATTATACTAGGTACATGCACGACTACAACACCAAAAAAACACATGTATTTTGTTGGTATAAACAAACGAATAATTGTCAGAAACAGACAGCGTTACCGTTGTGCAACTAAAGTCGCATTTTGCCCCTTTTTCAACTGCCTTGCCACTTTTTATGCCACTTACTTTTAAATCCCCTTTAAGTATCATTTGCACTATTTTGTGCCCCTTTTTGTCCCTTTATGTTCAAAGACAACTTTCGTTTTTATTTTGACAATAAATGTACGCAGATTCATACAGATTCTACCACATTAAACAAGATTTTATTTCCTATGTGTCAAACTTAATATAAAAACATACACCTTGGTATGAATCTTTTCAATTGTGTAAGATTTTTAATATACGAGTACAATTGCACACTCATACTTGATAATTCTAACTGCATTTTCGACATCTATTGTGAAAGCCAAATTTAATTACATATTTTTAAAAGACTGTTCTGTAAACCGATCGAGTTGAAATCGCACGATTTTAGAAAACTAAAACAGCCAAACACGTGGCCAATTCCCAAAAGCAAATGATCGAAAAATATCCGAGTTTTTACCATAAAAATACTTATCTTCGGAGGGAAGTGACTATTGCTGATGATAAGTTGCAACAACTCGTTTAAGTCAATGGACAAATTGGCCAATTAAACGCAAAAATATATCCAGATTCAGCAATTGCAATTACACCTTATTTCATCTTTATAAACAAACTTACCAAAAAAAAAAACAAAGCGTAAACTTAAATTAGCATTGCTAAAAAAAATTTCAAATAGACTGAAATTAGACACTTGTCTGTCCATGCTGTCTGCTTTAAATTTAGTTCAAAACGATTTGAAAGAATGGATTGCAAGTGAAGAACTTGTTAATAAATACAGATGTACAATTTCAAAAGAATTGATATTTAAGTTATTTAATAAGTATGCATTATGCATAAAAATAATACCATAAATATGTTATCTTTTTCATAATTGAAGTTTAAAATTTTTTATCAAAACTTTAAATGGTGAAGTAAATTTTTTAAATTATACTGGTTTTTAAGTCAAAACGTGATATGCATCAAAAGATGCCAACGAATTTATTAATGTATTTTTTAATTTTTTGTAAATCTTACGAACTGGGGCAAATTACGGCATTCAATACACCGCGTTACAAAAACGAACTTTTTTCTGTCCTATGAACCAAATATACTTTTTCGGGAAGGGGGAAAAAATAAAAATACATGTGTCTCGGCGATTTTCATGTACAGGTTTACAAAATTTTTACAAATTTGGAGTCCCTTCAAGTTATGCTGAAAACAGAGATGAAAAAAATTTGAGAATTGATAAAAATCTATTTTTGATGTGTAAACATCTATACGCTAGGGGGTAAAAATTTTTTGGCTTTGATTCTTTGCTGAGATTTTTTTGCTGAGATTTCTTTGCTTTTTGCTTTTGCTTTGCATTGTGAAATCGGTGTGAGCTATTTATGAGTGTATTCGTGTTTGAAAGAAGCAATACCAAGCAGAGAAACAAGTCGACCGGCTCGAAGCCGACGGTGCAACGCCGTCGCTTATTTTTCTGTATATTTCCGTACACCAAAGGTGAAAATGAACCGTAAGAGCTACGGACTTGAAATTTGGACACAATGTGTAGACATTTGGCCACTACAACAACAAATACATGAGAGTTAAAAACTAAAGGGTGTTCCAAAACGAGCAACGAAAAATGTTAAAATCCCATCTAATATACATACAATTGTATGTAGATATATACACTTGAAATTTTTGAAGTTAGTGTATTTTTATACAGACTACAACAATTAACACTAAATTTAAAAAGTTTAAATTAAAGGGTGTTCAATTAGTTAATGCAATTTTTACTTTGTAATTTTAACAACTTGCTGTATTTTGGAGACCGTAAGAGCAAAACTCTTGAAATTTTTAAAAACGGTAAAACTAAAAAATCAAAAAAATATAAAATCGCCAAATATAAAGAAATCGCCAAAAAAAAAATTGCCAAAACGAAAAAAGCACCAAATTAAAAAAAAGCTCTAGGACTAAAATAAATCGCGAAAAACCAGAAAAATCGCCAAAATGAAAAAATCCTTCAAGAAAAAATCGCCAATATGAAAAAATCGCCAAAATGAAAAAATCGACTAAATAAAAAAACCCCAAAAACAGAAAAAATCGCCAAAATGAAAAAAACCCCAAAAACAGGAAAAATCGCCAAAATGAAAAAATTGCCAAAATGAAAAAATCGCCAAAATGAAAAAATCGCCAAAATGAAAAAAAATTGCAAAAACTAAAAAAAACGCAAAAAGAGAAAAAAAAACGCCAAAACGAAAAAAAGCGATAAAACTGAAAAAAAGTCGTTTAAACTGAAAAAACTTAAAAAAGGAAGAAAGCTAAATAAAAAAAAATAAAAAATCAAAACCGAATGTGCGCGAGTCAAAGTCGCACTTTACTGAATTTATTTTAATTGCAATGCGTACACAACAACAAGAACAGCAACAACTAAACGATGAACAACAGGAATTAAAAAGTAAAAAGTAAAAGTAAAGGCATTTACCATAGATGAGCAATGCAGTACCACTAAAGTTTCAGTAAAAACAAAAGAAAATGTACTGATTACTAAAATTGTTTTTCTACAATTTTTATAAATTGCCTAAATGATTTGTTATATGATGAGGTGCATTGAATTTTCAGTAATCAATAATGCCCGTATTCATAATGAAATTCTACCAAGTGGCTAAATGTTTTTCATACAAAAGTTTCAAAATTTGAATGAAAAAACTTTGCCACTTGCTAAAATTTTATTATGATTACGGCCCTACGATTTTACTGGTAATGCAAATTAAATTTCATTAGCAGTAAAAATTTACTGAATTTTTTTTAGTAATCAGTAAATTTACTGCTTACTGCAATTTTGAATGCAGTACATATACATATACTGCAGTGTGCCCATTTACTAACCAAATAAGTTTAACAAAACAACCAAAAACCAACAAATTCATATGTATTTACAATATTGAAAGTTTTGATACTTTTAATTAATTAATTTAAAAAAAGATACTAAAAGCATAAGTATAGGGAGTTTTTTATTGAGGTATAGAACTTTAAGTTGGCATCACTTTTTTAACTGGCGGCCATTTTGTCAGCTGTCAAGTGATTAATATTTAGTTTGGTTTGCCATTTCATCATGAACAGGTTGACAAAAGAACAACGCTTGCAAATCGTGCAAATTTATTTCGAAAATAATGGTTCAGTTCGCGAAGTTTACCGCAAGCTCCGTCCATTTTATGGTCGACATAATCGTCCGTCAGAGCAATTAATTCGGTTAACCATGGATCGTTTTCGCACTACGTTTACTCTATGTGATAATACGCATCCGCAGAGATGTCGAACAGTGCGCACCGAAGAAACAATTGCCGCTGTAGAGCAAAGTGTTGAAGAGGACCCGAATGAATCGATTCGCCACCGTGCACAGCAATTGGAGCTTTGTCCATCAACTTTATGGAAGATTTTGCGCAAAGATCTTGGCTTGAGACCTCACAAGATCCAGCTTGTGCAAGAATTAAAGCCGCGAGACCATGCAATGCGTCGTGATTTTAGTGTATGGGCCGAAAATGAGATTGATCTCGATGCTGATTTTCATCGCAAAATTTTGTTCAGTGATGAGGCTCATTTTTGGTTGAATGGCTACGTCAACAAGCAAAATTGCCGCATTTGGAGTGAAGAGAATCCACAAAAATCCAAAAAACTTAACAAAAACTAACAGAGACCCTTGAGACGCCATTACATCCACAAAAACTGACTGTTTGGTGTGCTCTATGGGCTGGTGGAGTCATTGGGCCATACTTCTTCCGAAATAATGCTGGAGAGTCTGTTACCGTTAATGGAGACCGGTATAGAGCCATGATAACCGACTATTTTGTTCCCGAATTGGATGGCATGAATGTGGATGAGTTGTGGTTCCAACAAGACGGCGCTACATGCCACACAGCGCACGTCACAATCGATTTATTGAAGGAAACATTCGATGAGCGCATAATTTCGCGGAATGGACCTGTCAATTGGCCACCAAGATCGTGTGATTTGACACCATTGGATTATTTTCTTTGGGGATATGTGAAGTCGCTCGTCTACGCCAACAAACCAGAAACGTTAGGGGACTTGGAAGCCAACATTCGTGGCGTTATTGCCAACATACGGCCCCATATGCTCGAAAAAGTGGTTGAAAATTGGACCTGTAGAATTGGCTTTATTCGAGCCAGCCGCGGCGGCCACATGCCCGAAATCATATTTAAACATTAATGGCATAAAATTATCCTTCCAATAAAGCCAAATTGATGGACATTAAAACGATTTTCTTGTGTTTTATTTCAATTCGAAGTTCTATACCTCTAAAAAAAAATACCCTTTACAACTTAAAAAAAAAAAATTTTCATTACTAGATGTTTACACATCTCCTCTGTGATCGGACTCACATTGCTTTTTTTAAATTTGACATGATACAGACATTTCCACGCGTCTGCATGCAAAAACTCAGCGCGATTGGATCACGGAAAAAGGGTTAAAAACTTATCCAAAGTTTTTCAGACAGACGGACACTACGAGCTTTATATTTTATACAAAAAAAAAAAAAAAAATTCTGACGTGTACATGAAAATCGCCGATACACGTGTATTTTTATTTTTTCTCGCCTTTCCGAAAAAGTATATTTGGTTCATAGGACAGAATGTGTGTAACGCGGTGATATCGAACGAAATTTCCATTTATTTTCTATTGGAATTTCGTTCAATATCAAATGCCACATTTTGACTAGTGTTTCATTATTATCATAGATTTTATAATTTTTTTTATTTAGTAGCTATCTATATTACGTTTATACTCGTCTTATTTGTAAATAAAAACTGTATTTTCAAATACTCAACTAGCCGGTATTATAGAAATATATTCAAAGTCGTCAAATAAACAATTGTAAAATCAAAAATTTCTTTTTCTGTATACATACATCTCATACCCAGTAATCAGCAATTGTTCGCGTGAGTTAGTAAAGGCTTCATTATTCTTTACTTTCTGTTGATGTTCTGTGTTGTGCCGTTCTGTTTCTAAATTTTAATATTTACTTTTTATGTAATAACTTATCACCTGTTTCTGAGCAGAACGGGCACAGTTTTCCACTGAAGTGATGAGTTCGTCTATTTTTATATTTCAAAATAATTTTATATTTTTCTGATAAAAAATTAAATTTTTTAAATTTTAAAAGCATAATCACAAGTTTTATTTTATTTATGCTGTCACTTAGAATTACTTAAAATTAACAGAACAGAACGAAATAGAAAAACTAACGACTTGTGTGAGATTTCTAAAGCAAAAAAGAGTCAGTTGATTCGTAACAGAACAGAAAGTAAAACCTAATTCTGCCACAAGTTAGAATTTTTACTTGCAAATAAAACGTACGAATAAACTTATGAGTTCTCATAGAATTAATGTTTGTGTACTTTTTATACATGAGAAATTTGTTTTTATTATTTGCTTTTAATAAAAATATGTTGATAAATATGTTTGTTTCTTTAATTTTCTTTGATTTTAAGGTTGCCCCTTTTTTTTCTTAGAAATCCCCTTTTTGTGCCACTTTTTTTTTTGAAAATCCCCATTTTCTGCCCCTTTTTGAAAATTTTCAACGGTAAACAGATGCCTTTTGTTTTTAAAAATAACAATTACAGGGTAACTAAAGTACAGTTGCAGATGCGGCATTCCTGCCTGATTATAGTTATTCAGTGTTGCCAATCTGTGTGTAGTTAGACAGTGTGTAATTTCTACTCACATGTGTAGGCCATGTAATTAAATTCTTGTATAATATGTGTGTAATTCTACTTTGGGTTCTATTTTTATTTATTTTTGTTTTAATTTTAACCTACACGAAAGATGTGTAGTGTAATTTTCTTCAATGTGTAATTGGAGACACAGCCATGTGTAAAATCATTGGCAACACTGTAATCATTTTATTCACACACATACACTAACATTTTTGCAGCTTGTAAACAAAGTTTGACAACTATTCGTATTGTATACATTAACAGGCTGGGCTTGTGCATGTACCTGTTATAATTGTATCATGGTCCATGTTATTATGGGATTTATTAATTTGTCAGCGATTTTCCTAAAGTTGCAGACTTTATTCTGTTTCTTCATTTAGATTAAGGTTCGTATCCTGAGAAGGTCAAGTGAGCATTTGACAACTTTTTTAATTAACAAGTCTATTGAATAAAACACCCTTTAATTGATCAAGTAAAGGTAGAATTAGTAAAAACGTATCATTCTACTTTACAGCTTGCCGTATCGTTCAACTTTGTGCACAAGTTATAAAAATGTAACAGTTTACATGGCAAATTTTTTTTGTCTGGCATTAAATACGGCGTTTTTGACATTCGCTACAGAAAAATCTGTTTTCTGCAGATTCCTACGTCAGCAGTGCTACCACCACATATTTTATAACTAGTAACATGCACTGTATATCGTACGGTTTTTGTCAGCTGACACGCAACATCACGATACGATTTTACTAATTCTACCTTAAGATAAAGGATTGATAAATTGACTGCCTTTTTTTTTAATAATAAAATAACTTTGATTCAACATTAGTCTTCATTTCGACTTAACACTACTGGAATATGAAATTTACATTAAAGAAAAAAAAAGCTTCTTTGAAGGTTATTGTAAACCATGTTGAATTAACATGAAACACATATTTACCGAAAAGTGTTAAATTAACCTTCTTTTCTTAAATTTTAATTTGAAAATTTTCTGTGTGAATTCTGCGTATGTAATAGTGTTGTCAGGAATTGATTCACACCGAGCGATGCTTTTGCTAATCCATATTAAATATTTCTACTTACAAATAAAATCTTTTTAAATTCTCAAAAATTTTCAAATGTTCTTAAAGTATACTTCAATAAAAACAAGCAGCAATTAGGGCAAGTGCAAAGCAAAAAATGAAGAATAGAAAAATGGAAACATTAAGCAAAAAGGTGGAATAAACGGATTAAATAAAGACAAAAATGTTTCATAGCCCTAAAACGTATTTAAAAATTACAGTGTATGTTTGTTTGTATGTAGATATGCCTAAATTTAAAAGTATTTTATGTTATTTTATGTAAGGGTTTTTTGTTAGTTTGAAAAGAGTTGGTAAACGTAATAATTAAAAAAAATATGCTTGATTAAAACGGGTGCTAGACACATCAATATTCAGCTTCAATATGTGTGGCTGTGTGCGTTTTTTTTATAAAAAATATTCACACCAATAGTATATGTATCCAAAAAAAAAAAATGCACACCACTCATGTCGAATAATTAATAAAATTACGGACTTCACTATATTAAATTCATGTTGTTTCAAATTGAAATAATTTTGATTCAACATAATTTTTTTTCGTGTTGCTTGAGTATCAAATTCACGTTGATTCCAAATGATCATTTATTTTGATTTAATAGTACTGGCATATTAAATCAACATGAAATAAAGTTAATCAAAAAGGAAAAATTTTCTTTGAAGTTTAATGTAAATCATGTTGAATTAACATGAAATCAATACAGAAAATATGTTATATTAACCTTGTTTGCGATAATTTTTATATGAAATTTTTTTTTGTGTGTATGTAAAGAAAATTTTGAAAAAAATATGACATTTTTAAATGAAACAATAATTGAAAATATGTATGTATAAAATAAAGTACATACGGGAATGTTCTGCATTCCACGTGAAATTAAAACGAGTGAAATTGCTATACAATTGTTGTTGGAAATATGTAATTATAACAACAATGCTATGACAATTCCACTCGTTTTAATTTCTCGTGGAATGCAGAATATGCCCGATATTTTGATATTTATATGGTTTATAAATTTTTTTCCGATTTCTGGATTACCTGGATTCAGTAACTTTTATTATGCTAACCGAATCGATTTAAAAAATTTACCTAAAATTCATCGACTTTGCTATTCGGTAACATATTTTAACGTTATTCGCGGCTCAAGTTCAGTTAGTTTTTAGAGTTCCGTACACCAAAGGTGAAAAGGAACCCTATTGCTTTCACTACGATGTCCGTCTGTCTGTCACAGGCTGTTTTCTCGAGAACCGTTAGACCTATGGCCGCTACAATAAACTAGTATCCGACAGTTAAAAATAAAAGGGTTTTCTAAAGCGAGCAACGAAACATATTGAAATCGTAATATAATACATAGAGACATACAGACAATTATAAAAAGACACTTGAAATTTTCAAAGTATTTTTATGAAGATTATAGCAATTAACACTGAAATTTAAAAAATCAAAAATACAGGATATTTTATCAGTTAATGTAATAATCAAGATATCTTGGAAACTTCCATACAAAATTTGACTCATGCCAACGCCACAGCCGGAATTATTGACTTAGTGATCAATATGTTACATTTCGTATATGAAATGAGCAGATAGGTAAATGTGACCTGAGTCCTGTTTTGGGAATTCAAAACTAGGTAAAACCAAAAATGGTGGCAACCCTGTTACAAATTGGGTACTAAGGGGGATTTTCATGCTGATCTGGTTTTCAGATCAGGTTATCAGATCAGCATGAAAATCCCCCAAAATACTCTTTTTTAATAGGGTTGCCACCATTTTTGGTTTTTCTCAGTTTTGAACTCCCAAGATATGACTCAAGCTACCATTACCTATCTACTCAAACTCTTGAAATTTTCAACAAAAAAAATCCCAGCACAACAAAATCGCCAAGACATAAAAATTACCACAATCAAAAAAAAAAATAAAACAAAGGTGCAAACTAGTAGTATGTTTAGGGCGGTTCTGGAGCACTTTTTCCAAAATTTGGCTCATGCCTACGCTACAGCCGGCATTGTTGGTTGAGTGAGCAGTGTGTTACATTTGGTATATGAGATAAGTAGATGGTGGCCTGAGTCCTCTTCTGGGAATTCAAAACCAAGAAAAATCACAAATGAGGCAACCCTGTTAAAAATTAGGGATTTCGGGGTATTCTTATGCTGATCTGGTTTTCAGATCAGGTTATGAGGTACCAGATCAGCAGGAAAATTCGCCCGAAATCCTACAACATTGAACTCCCAAATAGGACTCAGGCAAACTCGACAAAACGAAAAAATTGCCAAAACCGAAAAAAAGCTCGAAGACTAAAAAAATCGTTTAACTAAAATAAATCACCAAAAACCAAAAGAGTCGCCAAAAATAAAAAACCGCCATAACTGAAAAAAAACGCCAAAAACCAAAAAATATCAAAATGAAGAAAGCGCCATACATAAGAAAAACTGCCAAAACTAAAAAAAATCGCCAAAAACCGAAAAAAGAAGTTTACCGTGTACTTAATTTTTTTAATGTCTACTTTAGTTAAGATATTCAATTATATAGGCTAAAGTTCGTACAGTATTACATATATAGTGGCTGTGCGGATCCCTGCAGGTGCGAGTCAAAGGCGCACTTTACTAAATTTATTGTTTATTATGATTTGTGATTTTCGCTTATTTTGACATTTTCTATACAGAAATACCACATGATATTGAATGGTGATTATGATACAGCTGAAGACTAATCGGTAAAAATAAATTAGGGCATCACATTATCGGTTACAGCAAACGAATAGATATTAGGATTTTAGGTTCGCAAAAAGTTACTACAGAATCCAGGTACAGTTCTATGCAATTTCTCTCAAATCTTTAATTGTGAAAAATTGTCTAACAACATTTATACACATTTAAGAATAAAGCAAAGTGCAAGTGTTAAAGTCACTAATTGGTGTAATACTCTTTTATAGTTGTTTGCTATTTGAGATGAAAATAATGTTTTATTTTTCTTTTGAAATCACACCTTCCCCCACACTTTAGTTCATTTAGCTCATTTGTGACTGTTAGTTGTCGCTCTGGGGATGTGTTTGAGCTTAAGCTCAGTTATTGTTATTGCTCAATATTGGTTGGTTATTGTTGATTTTTCCACAGGAAACATTTGTGCTATTGTACAACTAAAAGCCATAAGCAGAGTCATAACAATAAATTTATTCACTAAACACTTGTTACAATTATTGCTTTTGATTGCTGTGATGATATTCTGAGAGACAAAGTCACAAGAACTGGTTGGTATTATAGGTTTTGTGGGAAGAAAAATAATAAAAATTTTCTTTTTGTTATAGGTATTTATATATTTTTATTTGTATAAATAATAGTGTTTACATTGTTAAGTTAAAAAGATTTTAACAAATCATAATTTAAAAGACGGCAATAAGAGGATTTCGTAAATATTTTAACATAAGCAATTTCATGGAGAACCAATAAGCTTGTAAGTGTTTACTTTGGGCATGAGCTTTTTCGTTTCAGTAAAGTCTCATGATAATAAAATTATTTGTAAAGTCCTTGTAAAATGTAGTATTGAACTTTCCTTAAGTTTAGAACTCGCTAGAATAGTGACAGAAACAGTCTAAGATCTACTTGTGTTTTTTTATAAATTAATTTTCTACTTGAAATCCATATAAACATTTATTTTCTAATAATAAAAAAAGAGACGCTAGGTAGATGCTTTAATTTTAAACTAAGTTATCAAAACTTCCATCATCTTTCTACTGCAGAACAATTTTTAAACGTTTCAAACATTTTACATTACATTTATTCCACACATCTAAAAACATTAATATGTACATTGTACAATGATAACTACATTTCTTGTATCCTTGAAATGCATTTAGCGTTAATGTATGCAAATGGTTTTTCCTTTCTTATTTTTCTACTGCTGCCATCAGAATACATGAGCATGCATAAGCATGTTGGTTAGTAATGGAACTGCCTGCATTGAGAGTTACAGCCAGAAATAATCTTCCAAATAAACGGCATGTGTGGCATACATTTAATAAGACTGTTTTGCATACTCGTATTACCATTTTCATGTCTTGTTTAATATCGTTTATGTTTATAATAAAATGTTGGGTTTGAAAGTCTTTTGCGTAACAACTAAATATAACAAACATTCACGACATACATAAGTACATATGTAGATACATAAGTATGTATGTATGTAGTTTGCAGCTTAATTTGAAATGCATAAGGATTATGAACTGGATTATTATATTTTTAGATATGTCCTCTGTCAATAACGATGCAATTGCAAGGGAAAGTATTTGCGGAAATCATATAATAGAGTTTTCACACTGACATCGTTGGTTTTAACTTTGAAACCACCTGTTAAAACCTGGTTTTACCATACAAATTGTTTTTGTTAAAACCATTTTTGAATTGAATTTAAGTTGGTTTTATGAAACGCAACCTTGTTTTCGCTGTGCTAAATTCAGTTCTGCCAAGTTAAAATGAGCGGAAACAGCTGATAATGTTTATGCGAGTGAATAACAATAGATGTCGCTTGAAAGATTTTCAACTTAAAAATGCATGCAGCAGCAACAATAATCAAAAAAAGCAATGTGAGTCCGATCACAGAGGAGATGTGTAAACATCTAATAATGAAAATTTTTTCTTAAGTTGGAAGTACTTATGCTTTTAGTATATTTTTTTAAAATTAATTAATTAAAAGTATCAAAACTTTCAATATTGTAAATACATAGGAATTTGTTGGTTTTTGTTTGTTTTATTAAACTTATTTGGTTAGTAAATGGCCACACTGCAATATATATGTACTGCATTAAAAATTGCAGTAAGCTGTAAATTTACGGATTACTGAAAAAATTCAGTAAATTTTTACTGCTAATGAAATTTAATTTGCATTACCTGTAAAATCGTAAGGCCGTATTCATAGTAAAATTGTAGCTAGTGGCAAAGTTTTTTTTGAAACTCTTATATATATGACAAACATTTAGCCACTTGGTAGAATTTCATTATGAATACGGGCATTACTGATTACTGAAAATTCAATGCACCTCATCATATAATAAATCATTTGGGCACCTTATGGAAATTGTAGAAAAAAATTTTAGTAATCAGTAAAAATTTACTGGTTAAAATTTTTTTTATTATTTTTACTGAAGTTTTAGTGGTACTGCAGTAGGGATGTAACGAATACCAGTTTAGCGAATGCGAAAGCGAATAACACATTTTAATTTTTGCGAAAGCGATTGCGAATGCGAAAGCGAATGCAAATATTACAATACGTTAAAAATCACATGAAAATAAATTTATTTAAGAACATGAAGTTGTATTATATACATAGATTTACTACATATCGTCAGCCCATTATTGGTTTGACCTACCGACCATTTTTAAAAAAACTGAGTTAGGTATGGAATATATATATTTCGAATATACCCTTTCTGAACCCAAAAAGTGTTTTGCGAAATTAATTATGGTTTCTGAGATATTTATCATTCATTTTGCTCCATTTCAACTATTTTTAGGTTTAATAAGTATTGTTTGGCTGTAAACGCCACTGTTTGGCTATTGCGTCAAATTATTCATACAAAAACGTACAAAATAAATTTAACTCTTGTTTTGCTTCATTTCCGTAATGTTATAAAAATAATTGGGACGACCGACGAACTTCGCATAGTTCGATGAACTTGCCTTCAAGAATTCGATCTACTCCAAATCTCTGCCTTGCTATGGATATATTTGTAGTGTATGGATACCAAGTTATGCAAATATTAACTGCGGCAAAAATTACTTGCATAGTATGGAAAAAAATGGATTGTGTACTTGAAATAAAAATTAATGCAAAAATCGATATCAAGTCTTGAAATAAATAAAAGTCTCTTAAACTCTAAAAAGGCAGAAATTTGGAATAAATCACACCTATTGCGAAAATCTTAAAAATTCGCAATGTTGAAAACAAGCTCAAAACTAAAATTGAGTTATTAACATTATGAAAATTCAAAATAAGCTTGCAAATTTTTTTCAAATTTTAAGTCCTTAAATAAAAACAAATAAGGAAACCCAAAAACTTTAGAAAAATTACATCTTTCGCAAAAAAACAGAAATTCGCGAAAAATTGCAAAATTTTAAACCAGCCATAATTTCTAATACAAATCGCTAAAACTATAAGGAAGACTAAAAATTCCATAAAAATGTGAAAATTGCGAAAATTCGCGAAAACTTGGTCACAGCAGCATATGCAAAAGCAAGGTGTAATATTGTTCAAAATTAACTGTTAAGAAGAATACTTGCAAAAACTCGCTTTCATCGCGAACATTGCAAAAATTCGCGAGAAATTGTAAATCGGAAACAAGCCGTAAAATTAATTAGAAATTGCCAAAACTGTTAAAAATAATTAAGTTGAAAAGAACGCGAAAAAATCTTACACTGCAATGAATAAAAAAACCTCAGAAAATTCGATCAATTGCAAAAAATTGCTAACATCGCGGAAATTACAATGTCTGGTAAGGGTTTTTGTTTAATTTTGGGGCTATTGTTAAGCCGATCGATTTATTTCTATGGACTGCAAGCATAAATTTTCTTCTCAACAACAAGTTTCTCAGCAGTAAATTTGTATACATATGCAGCACAAAAAGCTACTTTTTAAAAATAGATTATGAAAAGTGGCGTATGTGGCACAAAACATTATTTTTCTCTTTCAATAAAGTAATATTAACTTTTAACTCTATTCATGGAAGTTCACAAAAATTTACATATTTCTTCTAAGCATTTGTCGGAAACAATGGTGAAAATATAAAAAAATTCTATCGGGTATACCTTGAGAAAACTTCATGTAAACCTTCTTTGTCGTTTTTCTCCATTCCTACTTTTTGGCATATGCTCCAAACCAATAATGGGCTGACGATATATCATTTTATTTAAATTAGTTTTTAATTGAGAAAATATTTGTTAATTTATTAAAAATACAAATTCTTAAAACAGGAAGATACATGAAATTATATTAAAATAAATATAGATAATTAAAAATGTTGGACAGTCAACCCATTCGTACTTTGGCCCTAAAGCGTGGTACCATGTTCAACATTTCATGTGAAATGCTGTCATATTGAGAAAAATTGGAATGAATTGTTCATAAAGAAATGTTTCATGGTCATCTTGAGAAAAACGTAAAAAATATATCTTCAACATTTTAAGCTTCATGCGACTAGTTAATATTGCTCGCATTTGGAATTTTTGTATGAAGTAATAAATGGTGTTCAACATTTTCCAAAAGTTTGAACAGAGTAGTTAGTTTTAAGTAGGAAATGGGTTCACGCAAATCAAACACTGCCTTTTATGTTTCAAAAGTTTAAAACAATTTCCAAACACCGCTGGATTTTGGTTTCATTTTTGTACTTATGAGAACTTATTTATAGAAAAGTTTTCCGCTAAAATTTTAAAGCTTTGATTAGAATGCTTTACTTGTCAACATATGTATCTTTTTCATGCTGGCTTATACAAATATAAAACTATTTTCTTAAAAGAAGTACAAAATTTTTTTGTCTTTAGTATTCGCTTGAAATATTCGCATCTTTTAGCGAATGCAAAAGCGAATGCAAATATCAACAGTAAGCGAATAATTTAATCATTTTAAATCATTTTTTGAGCTTTGTCGCTTTTTTCTCTTTTTGTCGGTTTTTGTTTTTTTTTCTCTTTTTGGGTTCTTTTAATTTTCGAAATTTTTTTCATTTTGGCGATTTTTTCCATTTTGGCGACTTTTTTCTGTTTTTATGGTTTTTTTCATTTTGGCGTTTTTTTTTGTTTTTGGGTTTTTTTTATTTAGGCGATTTTTTTATTTTGGCGATTTTTTTTGTTTAAGGGTTTTTTTTAATTTTTGTGATTTTTTTTATTTTGGCATTTTTTTCATTTTGGCGATTATTTTTCTGTTTTTGGATTTTTTTTCACTTTGGCGATTTTTTTCATTTTGACGATTTTTCCGGTTTTTCGCGATTTTTTCCTAGATTTTTTTTAATTTGGTGCTTTTTTCGGTTATGGCGATATTTTTTGGCGATGTTTTTTATATTTGGCGATTTTATAATTTTTTGATTTTTTTGTTCTACCGTTTTTGAAAATTTTAAGAGTTTTGCTCTTACGGTTTCCAAGATACAGCAAGTTGTCAAAGTTACAAAGTCAAAATTGCATTAACTGATGGAACACCCTTTAATTTAAATTTTTTAAATTTACTGTTAATTGTTGTAGTCTGTATAAAAATACACTAACTTTACAAAATTCAAGTGTATGTATATTACATGGGATTTTAACATTTTTCGTTGCTCGTTTTGGAACACCCTTTAATTTTTAACTCTCATATATTTGCTGTTGTAGCGGCCAAATGTCTACACACTGTGTCCGAATTTCAGGCCCGTAGCTCTTACGGTTCTCGACGAAATACCCTGTAACAGAGGAACGGCCAGCGTAGCAAAAACAATAGGGTTCATTTTCACCTTTGGCACAATATTTCTTGTCAGTTCACACGGATGTCAGAAAATCTTACAATTTATTGCTGGACGGTTGTATGACAATAAATTCATCTGACAAAATCGTCAGTAGAAAAATTGTCAGTTCACACGGTTGTCATATGCACAAATTGTTCGATCTGTTGTTATGCGTTGCCAGACTTAAACCATTTGTTGGCCATTGTTAAATATTTATCGTTTGTGTTTGTGTTAAATGTAAAAAGTGAAAGTATAAATTATTATGGACCATAAAGAAGCAATTGCAATGATTTTGTCTGCATATATTTTATTATAAACTTTTTCTTTAAAATCAAGCGTGTGCAGTGTTGCCCATGGAAAGAATTATCTTACAATGACGCCATTGTCAGATGCATGAACTTCGCACATCTGACAATATTAAAATGTCTGACAAATATCTGGCAATAATTTTATAATGTGTTCACACGATTGTAAGATGTCTGACAATATGTTGTCAGTTGCTAGTCTTGCAATGGACTGACAATGCTTTTTATGGCAACGTCGTCTGACAAAAATTGCCAGTTCACACGGTTGTAAGAAATTTTTAGCACATTTTACTGGCAATATTGTAAGATCTGACAACCGTCTGTACATAGCTTTAGTCATAGGTAATAGTTAAATAACATTCCAAAGATAGTTTTGCAACAAAATAGATTTATTTGAGATTTACAATAATAATACTACAGTCTTATGGAAGCGTTCTATATTGCAGTATGAGGGATAAAAATGTTCTTTCGGCTCCTGAATGATTTTAGTATAATTCAAGCAAAAATATCTGTAATCAAAAAATTCAGTAAATTTTGACTTTGACTTGTACAAGAGGGGGGTCCATGCGGTCATTATATATCGCTCATTTACTCAAACAACGTCACAATTCAAAAAAGAATTTTGCCAGAAAATGAGTTTAAAGTTTTAAATTTACACAAAACTTAATAGAGAGTGAAAGTAAACAATAGGTCTCTTCATTTACTTTTCCAGCAGAAACTAGCAACGAGAAAGTAAGACAGAAAATTACAAAATTACTCTCCCTCCCAGATACGAAAAATTAAATGAACGCTTTACTTGTGAAAACGTACAAGAAAATTTTATTCATATCAGAACATGGAATGATACAATTGTACTCTTTCTGATATATTTTGTTTGATAATGTTTTAAATTGAAACTTTTTTTAATGACATTTAATATGAAATGCTTTACACAGTTTCATGTATTATTTTTTTTTAACAAACACAAGCACAACTCGCAAAGCGATTAGCTTGTCTGCGAAAAACACCCATTGTCTATGGTGGGAATCGAACCCACGACCTCTGGACTGAGCTGCTAGCATCGCTACCACTCAGCCACAAGGGCACCCTACTCAATATTTTTATGTATTTTTTCATAATGTTTTAATTTTATTAGATTAACAAAAACAAAAATGCGACTTTCCATCTCTGATCAGATATGAGAACAAAATTGAGTTTATGTGGTTTAATGGAAGAAAAGCAATAAATTAAGAAAATATGCACATTTTTCAGTTTTACTTTTTCAGATATTTTTGAAATAATTAATTTGACAACAAAACATACAACAGGTGGTTGGATAATTCATGCAAGTAAAAATTTTACTACTAATAATTTGTAAAAAATTTTCAATTTTTTTTTCTCCTTTGACGCGCTCTCCTTGTAAACTTTTTGAGTTCATGAACACTTTCCAGTAACAATTGTTACAAATTCGTAACAATTTTTAATAAATGAACAAACCGTATATATTTATATGGAATTTTTACACAATATAAATAATATACAACAAATTTATCCGTCGCCATATTGTCATAATTCTATTATAAGTGATTTTTATTTGCTAGTGGTTAAGCATTGTCTGTATGTATTTCATTGTTGCTTTAAGAAATCGTCACTTATCACAGAATTATGAGAATATGTCGAATAATATATTTTTTGAATGTTAAGATTTTATTTTTCATTTAACCTTATAAATACTTTTATTGTTATCCAATGGATTTCTAATGGTTTAAAGGAGTAGAAATATAAAATACATCCGAATAAAAATTATTTACTGGGTTTTGTATTCTAAGCCTACTACGCTTATTTTTCTTTTGTGATTTTCCAAAAATTTTTTATTAGTGAATTCTCAAATGGTTTTTGAAAGTCTGTGCGTAAGATAAGAGGTTTGTGACTGTTCAAAATGTGTGATTGATAGGGATGAAACGATACGAGTAAATACAAGTAGGTACTCGATACTTTTTCTCATAATCCAAGTACTTTTGGTATCGATACTTTACTACTGAGCACCAAGTAGGTATCGGTAAAATGTACTCGTATCGGTCAAAAATATTCGTTTCTTATTTGCCACAACAATATTGAACATGACGTTAGTTTAACAAAATTTCATTTGTTCGTATTAAGTTTAAATTTATGTTTAGAATATATCTGTGGCAAAAAGGAAAAAGTGCTAAGTCGGGATAAGCTGTTTTTAAGTTGACGGTACCCATGTAAACTCCGTATTAGAAAGTACCCCTGGGCAAAATTTCATTTATTTTGTGCGCTTTTTTAGGAAGTTATAGCGCGATGGCTTACTTCTTATCTTTTTTCGTTCTATAATCTCATATGGAATATTACCTTACTTTAGCTTATACTTTGGTACATTTCAAATCGAATATGTTATTTATAGTGTAGAACGAAATTTTCTAAAAGAAATTTAAGTGAATACCGAATTTCCTAATTTAACTGTAAAATAAATACTCGTGGATTTCCGAAAATCGACTTGAAAGTTTAAAAGTGCTCTTGCAGTAGAGCAGTAAAATATGACTCCAGCACTTTTTCCTTATTGTATTTACTTTTGTTTCACTACATCAAATCATATGAAGAACTTGTCCGATACAAGTACGTATCGATGCTTTTTATTCGATTCTGAGTAGGTATCGATACTTTTGAACCGATACCGTATCAAGTAAAAGTATCGATACCTTGGTGGTATCGTTTCATCCCTAGTGCTTGAAGTCTACTGATGATTTGTTACAGCAACAATGAAATGCATATAGACAGTGCTTTACAACTAGCAAGTAAATTTCACTTCAAATATAAATATAATATATATGTATAATAAATAATAGGAATAATTCTGCATCATTAACTCTAAAAATTTTTGAGCAAATGAGCGATAATAGCATATGTCACCTGAATTAAATGTTTTAAAATACAATATTGTTTAAGCGTTTTGTTTTTTTTTTTTTATTTAGCGCTTTTATTTGTTTTGCAAGCTTTTTCGGTTTTTTTTTTTGCTATTTTTAGGGTTCCGTACACCAAAGGTGAAAAGGACCCTATTGTTTTCGCTACGCTGTCCGTCTGTCCGTCACACGGTATTTTCTCAGGAACCGTAAGAGCTACGGACCTGAAATTTGGACAGAGTATGTAGAAGCTTGGCCGCCACAACAACAAATACATGAGAATTATAAATTTAAGGGTGTTCCAAAACGAGCAACGAAAAATGTTGAAATCCCACGTAATATACATACAATTGTATGAACATATGTATATTGAAACTTGAAATTTGTAAAATTAGTGCATTTTTATACAGACTACAACAATAAACACTAAAATTTAAAAAAATTTAAATTAAAGGGTGGTCCATCAGTTAATGCAATTTTGACTATGTAATTTTGACAATTTGCTAATCTTGGAAACCGTAAGAGGCAAACATTTGAAATTTTCAAAAACGGTAAAACTAAACAAACCGAAAATTATAAAAACGCCAAACCAAAAAAAACCGCCAAAAATTAAAAAAAACATCGCCAAAACTATAAAAATCGCCAAAATTAAAAAAAAAATTTCTAACACTAAAATAAATCGGCAAATTCGAAAAAATCGCCAAAATGAAAAAAATCGCCAAAATGAAAAAAACGCCAAAAATAGAAAAAATCGCCAAAACGCGAAAATGTCGCCAAAATTTAGAAAAAAAATTATATAAAAAAAATCGCAAAAATGAAAAAAATCAAATCAAAAAAAATAATGTGTCAAAAATAAAAAAAAAAATTCCCAAAACTTAAAAAACCGCCAAAACCGAAAAATACGCAAGAAACGCCAAAACAAAAAAACCGAAAAAACCCCAAAAACGAAAAAAAATGTCAAAACTATATATTATATAGGATGAAGTTTGTATTAAATTACATATCTAGTGTTCGTAGCGTCGCACTTTACTGAATTTTTTTTAATTTTAGCGTTTTTTAGTTTTGGTGCTCTTTTCTTTTTGGCGTTTTTTCGGTATTTTTTTGTTTTGCCATTTTTTAGTTTAAGCGCTTTTTAGCGATTTTTTTCATTGTTATAACTTATTTTAATTTTTTTCGTTCTAACGATTTTTATAGTTTTTTGGCTATATTTTTCAGAAATTTTTTAAATTACTTTTAAGTTTTATTTTTTTTTTTAGTTTTGTAGATTTTTTTCGTTTTTGGCTATTTTTTTCATTTTGTTGCAATTTTTTTTTAGGTTTTTCGGCGACCTTTTTATTTCTGGTGATTTCTTGCACTTTAGCGATTTACTTAATTTTTGCTGATATTTTTCGTTAAGCGCTTTTTTCATTTTTGGCGATGTTTCGAAATTATTTTGATTTTGGGTTTTTTAGTTTTAGTGTTCTTTTTTTTAATTTTCCCAGACACAGCAAGTTGTCAAAATTACATAGTCAAGACTAAATTAACTGATAGAATACCCTTTAATTTAGATTTCTTAATTTGCAGTGTTTATTAGTATCGTCTGCATAAAATTGTACTAACTTCCCTAATGCGTGTGTATATGCGACAATCACGTCAGACCTTATCGGCAAATGCCGTAAGTCTGTTGCGGGGATGGCGGTTCATTCCACTATCACCCTAAATTGCGTGCTAGGGCATGGAACGACTATAGGAAATTAAACAGGAGACAAGCTAGAAAAAAGGAATTGTGCTGCAAAATGGAAATATTGACAATTTATGCTACATATGTATCTCTGAATTCCTGCTGGAAGCGTCAAACAATGTGCTTTCAGTAACACTCCCAGCCAAGCTGGCAAAGTGAGCACACATTTTCCACGGTATATTATGGCCTTGTCCTTGGATCGACATAAAAACAATCTCCCTGCATTTTAGTTTCCCTCTTCTTTTCAGACTTTCTTGATTAGAAAGCCATTTAAGTTGTGGTTTTGCTTTAAATAAATGCTATTGTTCCGCTTCCAGCAACTGAAACTATTTTTGTTGGTCAATCTTACTATTTTTTGTTGGTACTATTACAATAATCGCTAAGGTTTGTTAATATATCTTATTAGCTTAAATCTCTTTGTACTTTATATTATCATTATGGCTAAGGTAGTAGAGGTCTTTGCTTACCAACTACAGATGAGCTTGACAGCCTGACTTCAAGGCCTTCATGAGGTAAAATAAATAAATATATATAATGGAATTAATATATGAAATTTATTTAAGTATGGGAAAATAATAATTAAACACTTCCTTTGGTAATGAGATACCGATTGATTACATGACAATTGTGTGAGGGTATATAGAAGAAAAGTATATGTGATTGTTTTAAAAATATTTCTTGATTTTTCTACAAATTTTTTTTTTGTATAAAGTTGCCATTTACATATGTATTAGAACCGTATCTAACTATTTTTATAATTTTATTTAACTACTCCTCATTGGTTGGTTTAACCAATAGCGCTGCTTGAAGCAATTCTTGTCATCGAAATATAATACATTTGTCTATAATTTTTTATACCCTTTACCAAAAAATGGTAAAAGGGTATATATAGGTTTGTCATTCCGTTTGTAGTTTCTAGAATATTAATAAGCGAGCTATAAAGTATATATATTCTGGATCTGGGAATACGAATAAGCGATGTCCGTCTGTCTGTACGTGAAATCGGTTTTCCGAAGCTCCCAGAAAAAGCTAGAGACTTCGTTCTTGGACTGGTGGATCAGAAATTGTCGAAATAAGATTGGTATTGAAAATCAGCAAAATCGAGCAGACGGTTTCAGAGCTGGGAGACTTAAGCTTCATTTTGCCATACAAAATAACTACCGAAAACTAGTTTTTAATAATTTTTTATTAAATAAACTTATTTTATACTTCAGTATGAATAAAATTGGTATTTCTAACTAAAAAAAATTAAAAAAAAATTAAAAAATTAAAAAGACGTTTCCAGGGTTGGAAAACTTTATGTTTTATACAAAAGTAACTTACTAAAACAAATTTTTTCTTTTTTACTATAAATTAAACATATCTTATATTCTTAAAAGGAAGAGATTGGTGTTAATAATCAGAAAAACAAAAAGGATGATTCCAGGGTTGGAAAACCTACGATTTTTGTGATATATACAATTAACTACCGTAAACTAGTTCTTAATAATTTTTTATTAAATAAACTTATTTTATACTTCACCACGAATAAAATTGGTATTTCAAATAAAAAAAAAAATTAAAGAATTTAAAAAGACGTTTCCAGGGTTGGAAAACTTTAACTTTTTTTGGTATGCAAAAGTAACTTACTAAAACAAATTTTCCCTTATGGAATGTTCTTAAAAGAAGGAGATTGATGTAAGAAATCAGAAAAACAAAAAGGATGATTCCAGGGTTGGAAAACCTACGATTTTTGTGATATATACATTAACTACCGTAAACTAATTTTTTAATTATTTTTATTAAATAAACTTATTTTATACTTCACCACGAATAAAATTGGTATTTCAAATAAAAAATTAAACTTCAAAAAATTAATAAGATGTTTCCAGGGTTGGAAAACTTTAACTTTTTTTCTTATCCAAAAGTAACTTACTAAAACAAATTTTTCCTTTTTTTTCTATGAATTAAACATATCTAATGTTTTTAAAAGAAAGAAATTGATGTTAGAAATCAGAAAAATCAAAAAGGATGATTCCAGGGTTGGGAAACTGAAACTTTTTGTGATATAAAAAATTAACTACCGAAAATTAATTTTTATTTTTTTTATTAAATGAACTTATTTTATACTTTAGTACGAATAAAATTGGTATTTCAAATTAAAGATTAACCTTCTAGAATTAAAAAGATGTTTCCAGGGTTGGAAAACTTTAACTTTTTTTATACAAAAGTAACTTACTAAAGCAAAATTTTCCTTTTTCTCTATAAATTATAGACATCTTATATTCTTAAAAGAAATAGATTAGTATAAGAAATCAGAAAAATTAAAAAGTTTGATTTCAGGGTTGGAAAATCCACACTTTTTGTGATATAAAAAATTAGCTACCGAAAACTAATTTTTTTTAATAAAATAAACTTATTTTATACTTCAGTATTTCAAAATAAAAAAAATTAAAAAAATTAAAACGACGTTTCCAGGGTTGGAAAATCTTATTTTTTATACAAAAGTAACTTACTAAAACAAATTTTTTCTTTTTTACTATAAATTAAACATATCTTATATTCTTAAAAAAAAGATGGTGTAAGAAATCAAAAAAAAAAAAGCCAAAAAGGAGGATTCTTTGTGATATAAAAAATTAACTACCGAAATAAAAAAATTATATCTATTTTTATTAAATAAAATTATTTTATGCTTGATAACGAATAAAATTGGTATTTCAAATAAAAAAAAAACAATTAAAAAAATTAAAAAGACGATTCCAGGGTTGGAAAACTTTAACTTTTTCTACAAAAGTAAGTTACTAAAACAAATTTTTCCTTTTTTTCTATAAATTAAACATTTCTTAAATTCTTAAAAGAAAGAGATTGGTGCAAGAAATCAGAAAAATAAAAAAAGATGAGTTCAGGGTTGGGACACTTACACTTTTTTGATATATAAAAGTAACTAAGTCTAATTAATTTTTATCTTTTCCTTTATAAATTATATATATTTTATGTTTTGGAAAGAAAAGTTTGGTATAGAAAATTATAAAAATTAAAGCCACAGCTCCAGAGCTGGAAACTATGATTTTTTTTCTAGACATTAAAGTAACTAATTAAAACATTTTTTTTTTAATTTCCTTTTTTTTTCACTTAACACACTTTCTATATTTTTTTAAGAACTACTAGATTGGTATAAGTAATCAGAAAAATCTAAAATTATGATTCTAGGATTTGAAAATTATTATTTTTTTCTTTGTACATAAAAGTAAGTATGTGCTTGAGTATGTATCTCTATACTACATAAACTCACTTTGGTAAAGGGTATATAAGATTCGGCACAGCCGAATATAGCACTCTTACTTGTTTCTATGTAGTTTTTGCTGGCTATTAGTTTAATTTTTTGTGCAATTTTATTACGCTGCCTCTTACAATTTGCTGACAATGTAAATGACATTGACTGTTGTTAATGCGTTGAAAAGTGTGTATAAAATAAGAGTGCCAAGTATTGATTTTTGGTACCTTTTTAAAATAAAATAGAAAATTATATATTATAAATATAATCATATAGTAACAATCTGTCAGGTATAAAATTAAAGTTGAATGTACTTTCAGCCTACCTTGACAAAGTCGTAAAACTTTATAAAAACTTCATAACAACAGCAGACACTAAGTAAAACATTTCATTGTCAAAAAAGAAAATTTTAATGAACAATAAAAACAAGATGTATTCTAATATTTTATATTGCTTTTAACAAGATGCCGTCTATAAAGATACATTTTTTTATTTTCATCATTAATATAAAATAAATTGAATATAAAAATAAAATAATATGAGATTCTATGCAAATTAAGTGAATTTTCTTTATTTGGTGCGTAGTGGATTTTTGCTTGTACATATCGCCCAAAAAATCATAAAGAGTCACAAATCATAATTATAAAAATGGTTTAATTTTTTTCATAAGCCAGTTCCTTTAACAAATATAAAAAAAACGTACAGATATATATTGCACAGTATCAATAGTTTTTTGCTGCTCCTGAACATTTGGAATTTTAAGAGTTGTGGCTGTTTATAATTTAGTATGAGATATGTACGTAAGTATGTTTAAAAATCATATACAGATATTACTCGCAAGCAGTTATCCTGAATAAAGTATTTTTCGAGGGACAGAAATCCGACAAGAAATCTAGATTTTTACTATAATTTAAATTTTAACGGCTGTATTCACAAAAAGTACTTCTGCTTTATTAAGTTTAAGGTTTTAGATTTACAAACCTGTAATAAACCTAAAATATTTTTTATGAATTAGACCGTAGATTTAGTGCTAAATTTAGTAAAAAAAAACTTATTGTTAACATTCTCGCAAAGAAACAAAAACTAAAGGGTGTTTTTTATTGAGGTATAGAACTTTAAGTTGGCATCACTTTTTTAACTGGCGGCCATTTGTCAGCTGTCAAGTGATTAATATTTAGTTTGGTTTGCCATTTCATCATGAACAGGTTGACAAAAGAACAATGCTTGCAAATCGTGCAAATTTATTTCGAAAATAATGGTTCAGTTCGCGAAGTTTACCGCAAGCTCCGTCCATTTTATGGTCGACATAATCGTCCATCAGAGCAATTAATTCGGTTAACCATGGATCGTTTTCGCACTACGTTTACTCTGTGTGATAATACGCATCCGCAGAGACGTCGAACAGTGCGCACCGAAGAAACAATTGCCGCTGTAGAGCAAAATGTTGAAGAGGACCCGAATGAATCGATTCGCCACCGTGCACAGCAATTGGAGCCGACTATTTTGTTCCCGAATTGGATGGCATGAATGTGGATGAGTTGTGGTTCCAACAAGACGGCGCTACATGCCACACAGCGCACGTCACAATCGATTTATTGAAGGAAACATTCGATGAGCGCATAATTTCGCGGAATGGACCTGTCAATTGGCCACCAAGATCGTGTGATTTGACACCATTGGATTATTTTCTTTGGGGATATGTGAAGTCGCTCGTCTACGCCAACAAACCAGAAACGTTAGGGGACTTGGAAGCCAACATTCGTGGCGTTATTGCCAACATACGGCCCCATATGCTCGAAAAAGTGGTTGAAAATTGGACCTGTAGAATTGGCTTTATTCGAGCCAGCCGCGGCGGCCACATGCCCGAAATCATATTTAAACATTAATGGCATAAAATTATCCTTCCAATAAAGCCAAATTGATGGACATTAAACCGATTTTCTTGTGTTTTATTTCAATTCGAAGTTCTATACCCCTCAAAAAAACACCCTATATATTGAAATAAAATCTTATTTCTTACTGCAATGGAAAAAAGTATCGCTGCACAATAAATTTTTTATATTTCATGTGGTTTTCAATTTTCTAAAAGCAATATGGAAATACATATAAAACAAAATCCATTTTACTGAAAGAAATATACAAGTATAAATATATACAAGAGAATAAATAAGATACTTCCAGCAAATAAAAAAATATTGTATGCAAATGACATAAAGGTGAGTAAAGATACTTGATTGGAAGTTGCATGGAATGATAATAAATTTTTTGTATTTATTTTTATTTTAGTTTAGAACTTTTTTCAATACGTTTATTACATATCTAATAACGTAACCAAAACATAAGCTTCTGTTCGCAGTATCTTAAAAAAGAATAGAATAAATAATAATAACAAAAATTAAAAATTTTAAAAACCCCCAGCTTTTTTCAGAAAGGATGTTATATCTTCTAAACGGCTGGACCGTTTAGCTAAGAACCCTCTCGATCAAGTCATCTTTCAAACACAAAAAACTAAATGAAAATCGGTCCAGCCGTTTGGCCTGTACGTGGACACAGACAGACACACAGACACACAGACACACACTACAAATTTATAACACCCCTTTTTTCAGTCGGGGGTTAAAAAAAAAATTTTTTTAACCCTAGAATATCATACGTATTTTTATATCGCAAACGTCATACTTCGTCGAATCGACTACGACCTATTTCAAGAGCCAATAAAAAACGTCTTGAGCAAAAATAAGTACGAAAATAGATTTATTATTGATATTTAGCTAGTTTTTAATTATCATATAACGAAATTCATATATTTCTTTTAATCGTTTAACGTAAAATTAACATTTCACATTATGTAGCATCAATTGTATGAAATATTACACATTTTTTTCCATTAAGTCTTGTAGTTTCTTATAATAAATTTATTAAACTAAAAAAGCAACATTAGTTTCGAGTAACTGATATTAGCGGCTAACGCTATACGAAAAACGAAACAAAAACAATCACAAAAAATATGTTTTAAATCGAAAATAAAATCGCGCGTCGTCATTTCGACGAAGTATGATAGTGCAGGGTTAAAAAAATTTATCCATCCATAATTTATAACTTATTTCCACAAGTCAGGCAGACGACTCGTCCAGAAAATTTTAATGGAAAGTGTCAATTTCGCTTATAGAACTCGAAAAATTAGTTTTTTTCACTATCCTATTTTTTTTTAATTTTTTAAAAAATTTCACAAACACATTTCAGATATAAAGTAAATGCAGTAGCTTGTTTCAGTATTTCTCGAATCGTAAAATTTCTCACATGAAGTGTGAAACACTACATTCCATCGTTTCTCGATTTGTGAGAAAAAAGTTTTTCTGTATTTGAATGCGAAAAGAGACAACACTGATTCAGTTTTTAATTGGAATATTTCCAGCATGATACAATAATATAAAGGTACAACCACATTTGACGTATAAAATTAATTCTGACTTTTGTCCCAATTATTTGATTACTGTTTTTTTGTAAACAGAGAGGAAAGCGTTGCCACACACATATAATGGCAACTTTTATTTAGGAATGCTTTTTGAAATGTGTAACTTGAGTTTAGAAATTGTAGTTAAACACATATTTTTTTAATGTTAATTGCACATGAGAATAAAAAAAAGCAATGTGAGTCCGATCACAGAGGAGATGTGTAAACATCTAGTAATGAAAATTTTTTTTAAGTTGGAAGTACTTATGCTTTTAGTATCTTTTTTTAAATTAATTAATTAAAACTATCAAAACTTTCAATATTGTAAATACATAAGAATTTGTTGGTTTTTGTTTGTTTTATTAAACTTATTTGGTTAGTAAATGGGCACACTGCAGTATATGTATATGTACTGCATTCAAAATTGCAGTAAGCAGTAAATTTACTGATTACTAAAAAAATTCAGTAAATTTTTACTGCTAATGAAATCTAATTTGCATTACTAGTAAAATCGTAGGGCCGTAATCATAATAAAATTGTAGCAAGTGGCAAAGTTTTTTCAATCAAATTTTGAAACTTTTGTGTGAAAAACATTTAGCCACTTGGTAGAATTTCATCATGAATACGGGCATTACTGATTACTGAAAATTCAATGCACCTCATCTCATCATATAACAAATCATTCAGGCAATTTATAAAAATTGTAGAAAAAAATTTTAGTAATCAGTAAAAATTTACTTGTTAAAATTTTTTTATTATTTTTACTGAAACTTTAGTGGTACTGCAGTGTTCATCTATGGTAAATGTCTTTACTTTTACTTTTTAATTTTTAATTCCTGTTGTTCATCGTTTAGTTGTTGCTGTTCTTGTTGTTGTGTACGCATTGCAATTAAAATAAATTCAGTAAAGTGCGACTTTGACTCGCGCACATTCGGTTTTGATAATTTTTTTTTGATTTAGCTTTCTTAATTTTTTAAGTTTTTTCAGTTTAAACGATTTTTTTCAGTTATCGCTTTTTTGTCGTTTTGGCGTTTTTTTTTTCTCTTTTTGGGTTTTTTTAATTTTCGCAATTTTTTTCATTTTGGCGATTTTTTCATTTTGGCGATTTTTTTCATTTCGGCGATTTTTTTCTGTTTTTTTTTGGGGTCTTTTTCATTTTGGCGATTTTTTTCTGTGTTTGGAGTTTTTTTATTCAGGCGATTTTTCATATTGGTGATTTTTTTGTTTAAGGATTTTTTTAAATTTGGCTATTTTTGCAATTTTTCGCGATTTATTTTAGTCCTAGAGATTTTTTTTAATTTGGTGCTTTTTTCGTTTAGGCGATTTTTTTATATTTGGCGATTTTATATTTTTTTGATTTTTTAGTTTTACCGTTTTTGAAAATTTCAAGAGTTTTACTCTTACGGTTTCCAAGATACAGCAAGTTGTCAAGATTACAAAGTCAAAATTGCATTAACTGATGGAACACCCAGTGATTTAAATTTTTTAAATTTAGTGTTAATTGTTGTAGTCTGTATAAAAATACACTAACTTTACAAAATTCAAGTGTATGTATATTACATGGAATTTTAACATTTTTCGTTGCTCGTTTTGGAACACCCTTTAGTTTTTAACTCTCATGTATTTGTTGTTGTAGTGGCCAAATGTCTACACATTGTGTCCAAATTTCAAGTCCGTAGGTCTTACGGTTTATTTTCACCTTTGGTGTACGGAAATATACAGAAAAATAAGCGACGGCGTTGCACCGTCGGCTTCGAGCCGGTCGACTTGTTTCTCTGCTTGGTATTGCTTCTTTTAAACACTAATACACTCATACATAGCTCACACCGATTTGACAATGCAAAGCAAAAGCAAAAAGCAAAGAAATCTCAGCAAAGAAATCTCAGTGTTAATTTATTGCTGGTTTGCATTTAAGGTAAACACCTTTCAAAGCTCTTAAATTTGTTCTTGTTTCTTTGCAAAGTAACAGCAAGCATTGTTGTCGCCGAGATCTGGTTGGCTGTTATGCTCTCGTCGGTATAAAAGTACAAAAAGCTCTTTATAAAAGTTTGCACATTGTGCATATGGCTTGGACATAGCTGAATAAGAGTTAATGCTTTGTCGATATATACAACAAACACTGTTCTTCGTTTTTGTTTGCTAAGGACATGGCCTATTATTGGACTAGGAACATTTAATTATCACATTTCTCCTTAGAATGGACCACGTGGTCTAATAATATCCGTAAGGATGCTACATCCGAATAATGTAAGGCAAATCGCGGCACTCGTTATCGAATTACGAAATATTTCCATATAAATTCTATTGAAATATTTCGTAATTACGTTCGATAACGATTGCCGCGATTCTCCCCTGCTTGGATGTTGTGCTCTCGTCAGTGTGAAAACACAAAAGGTCTTTTGTAAAACTTTGCACATAGTGCGTATAGCTTGGACGCAGTTGATGTAAGGCAATACACCAGAGAGTATAGAGACAAAGTTCCGCCTTGATTCAGTTGGAAATTTCCTTCCTGTTGCATCTTGGTTGCTGCCGTTGTTGGTGCTGCTGTAACTTATTTGCTGTGTATTTTTTATACATTTATGAAATAACTAAAATATTTTCCATTATTTTTAATTAACCACCGACTAAAAAAAAGGGGTGTTATAAGTTTGCAGTGTGTGTTTGTGTATCTGTGTGTCTGTCTGTGTCCACGTACAGACCAAACGGCTGGACCGATTTTCATTTAGTTTTTTTTTGTTTGAAAGATGACTTGATCGAGAGGGTTCTTAGCTATGTTTGAAGAAAATCGGTTCAGCCGTTTAGAAGATATAACATCTTTTCTGAAAAAAGTCTGGTGTTTTTAAAATTTTTAATTTTTGTTATTAATAAACAAGAACGTCAAAAAATTAATAAAATTTCATAAATTAATAATCGGGACAAACGTCAGAAGGTTAATATGGCGACGAAAAGAGAGAACGGTTTTACCTTTATATTATTGTATCATGATTTCTAGTATTCAAGTGTCAAATCAAAAAAAAAAAAAACAAAAAAAAGTCACAAAAATATTATTTCAATAAAAAAAGAAATAATTAACAAGAAAAAGGAAATAGAATTATGAGCAAAAATATAAAATTAATGTAAAATCCTCAAAAGAAGTTTTTTCTATCTAATGTCTCTACATAAGACAATTGCTCAAAATAAAAGTTCTTAATAAATGTAAACATATCGAATTTTTAATAATATTTTAGTCAAAGATTCGTTACATATCTTTTCAACTATGTAGTTCCGTTTTTGTATTTTTACACACAAATTCAAAAATGCATATGCTTTTGTACAAATTTGGCTCTTCTCGCACCAATTTAAAATGTGAGTTGTTTTGACAGTTCTTGCGAGAAACTTTTCACAAAATATTGTTACAGAAACACATTTTCTCACACCCTTCCAATAATTGCTGGAAATTTATTTAACTGACAGATAGTTCTCACAAAGTAAGGATACAGAAACACTTGTGTGAGAAAAGCCATTTTGTGTTTCAATTCACCCTGTTTTTGTTGCGATTCCCTCGTTTCATGCGGCAAATCTTACGATGCGAGAAATACAGAAACGAGCTACAGTTAATTAGTATGATTTGTTGTCTTCATTTTCCACTGGGTTTGATTCGCTGAGGAAAAAGGATTTGGCGACAGTGAACGTTTTTATGAATTTATCTTCACAAACATAGAAAAAATTACATAATTCATACATAAACGACCATAAACATGAATTCTGTGAGCCTTATTTAAGTAAAATAAAAATTACTCTAAGCCAAAATTTAATCAAAAGTTCGTATCATTTTGCGTGGTAGTGTGTGACATTGAGCAATTTTATATGTATACACGGTGCTTGAAGGAGCTCATTTGTAGTGAAAGGTGTATCCAGGAACGTACACAGAATATATATTCCTGCAATAAACAACTTTGATTAAAAATAAAACCAAAAATCAATTAAAAATTTAATTGACTCAATTAAACTTTGAGATTAATTAAATTTAATTAAACAGAAATTTAATTGACTTAAATACATTTTTAATTGATTTTTGTTTTTTTTTTTTCAATTAAAGTTGTTCATTGCGGGAATATTTTTTCTGTGTACGTATGTTGTTGTTATTAATAATTCAACAAAAATGTCGTGATAGATATTTATGCATTCGTTAACAAGTTTAAAACCAGACAAGCCTTAAGGCTGCATTTTTATAAGGATGAAAATTATTACTGACTTAGCAGTAATATTGTTTCTTTCAGTTTAGATCGAAAGCCGTTGTTGTTAGCACGTCTTTTTTTTAATTGCATAATTTATCATGTTTGTAAAATTTTTAAATAAATAAATAAATAAATATTTTTTCAGTCAGTATACAAATAAATTAAAATGTTCATTTGATAAAATATTGATAATAAAACTAATATAAATAAATGATTATATTTGCTTAGTTCACAACAATCTTTATTGTGTATTTGTGTATCAAATACACTTTTGGTTTTTTAATTGTGAACACCCTCTGTGTTGTGCAGTGTGACCAGATTTTAAAATAAAGTTAAGCTAAATCACTTTTCAAAAAGAGCTAACATAAGCTAAAAATTAAAATTTTAAGCCCTAAAATAAAGCTAAACTTTTTGCGGCTTCTTTCACGTTGCAATAGTTTCTTATTGCTAAAATAACGTTAAATATATACATACATACAAAAACATATTTTTCTATTATTTGAAATAAAAATATTGAATAATTTTTAATTAAATTATTTATTCATTATTATATTTGAGTTTTAAAGAAAAATAACACAAAAACTTTCCAAAAATTTAAAAACATTTATACTAAAATACGAAACCTTTTTTAAATTAATTAATCTTATTAACAGAAAACCTATTTCCTTATTTTTGTTTTAAATAAATTCATGTCGCTGAATACAAGTTCAACTCAACTCAAAGAAAATCTTTAAAAGTCTTATAGGCAATATTAATTTAACTTTTGCCATTTTAATTCCAAAATTACAATCAATGTCACCTATTTTTAAATTTGTCATTTCTCTTATAAATGCGCAATTTACATTTTGTACATTTAAATTATTTTTCAATGAAAAAATTCTATATATTTGGATGTTAACAGATTATAATTTTTAACCTTCCTTTGTCCAAAAAAATGGGTGTTTGTAGTGCGTGTCTGCACATTTGTGCATCTGTACATCGAGTCCACGTACAGACCAAAGTGCTGCATCGATTTTGAATTAGTTTTTTTTTTTTTTTTTTTTTTTTTTGTTTGCAAGTTGATTTGACCGAGAGTCTTTTTAGCTTTGTTTGAAGAAAATCTGTCCAGATGTTCAGAAGATATCAATCACATCTTTTCTAGATATATTTAGTTGAATATGTGTGTCCTTGACGCCGTATCTCCCAAACGGCTAGACCGATTTTAATTTTGTTTTTGTCGTTTGAAAAGTGACTTGATCTCGCCTATAATTGAAGAATCTCGGTTCAGCCATTTAGTCAGTACGCTTAAAATTTTTAATTTTTGTCATTAAAAACTTTTTTATGTCTTTAACATATTTTTGGAGAACATGCAATTTAGATTAAAAAACGGCTAGAAAAGCTAAATGAGTTTTAAAAAAAAAGCTAAAAAATAAGCTAAAAGCTAAATGGAAATTTTGCAGCTAAATCCCAAAAAAATAAGCTAAATTTAGCTCAAAATAAGCTAATATGGTCACGCTGGTGTTGTGTATTAATAAGTCTGTTCCAGATCCATAACAAAACAGTCCGAACTTGTACAAAGCAAATTTCGTGCAGTTTTGAGAGCGAATGAGAGAGTAATTTTTTTCATTTCCTGTACAAACTAGTACGAACTTTTTCTTCTGGGTAAGTTCGGACAAGAATTAAATAATCAGCTGTTTTTTGTTTACATATCGAACTGAAAAAAAAAATTAACCAAAAAGTTTGCAAATATAGGAAAAAAAGTATTTGCATACAAATTTATTAAAAATCAAAATGGAAGGTTTTTTGAACAAAGTTGAAGTTGTAAGTACATTTGTACACATTTCCCTATTTATTTAATATAAAAAATGCTGTTTTTAGATAATTTACTTTTTACACCTCATTTTCATTTGATTTTTAAAGCTGTTGCCAATGATGCAAAACTTTTGTTTCTATAATGTTATGCGTTTTAAGCGACTAAAATCACTTAAATTAAATTTAATTTAAAAAGTAAGCAGCGCTAGTATTTTAAGATGGTCAATTATGGTTTTTTGCGTTCCAGCAATTTTGGATAACTTTTGCATATTCAGAGAGTAATTTTCTTTTTACTCTCATTAGTCCGAACTTGTACGAAATCTTGTGGAACACACCTAATGTATTACGTATTTTTAATGAAAAAAGAAGAGCAAGCTACATACAAATTCTCTCAGAGAGCCTCCCTTTGAATACAACATTTTAAAAACATATGAAATAAAATTGTAATAATGTATTTCATTTTTATATGAAAATTTCATACAACAAATGTTACAATCTTTCTTGTATTTAATATGATAATACAATCGATACAGAGATACAAGAGGTTTTGTGAATTAAGCAATTATAAATGTAGTTGTATAAATTATGTATTGCTATTTGTTATTGTCTTGCTTCTATGGGGTATATTTATTTTGGGTAAACTATTGGCAAATTAACATTTAAACAGTTATTGCGGACAATATTGCTATTGAAACTCTATATGTTTAAACTAAAAGTTATATTTAAGAAAAATAAAAATTTCAATTTGTGTGTAACATTTAACATGTTACCGCAAACTCAATGATAAAAATACTAAAACAAACATGCATATTTTGCACAAATAAATTAATAACAATAAAACTTGTACATATTTCTTTAAATGACACTATTGATATAGAGTACAACAATTTATTAAACTCAATTTGAATAAAACGTATGGCAAAATTTGTAAAATGCAATAATTCAAAGTTGCTTTAATAAAATTTACACGTAAACTGTATTTAAAGACAAAGTTTGGGTGTAAATTTTACAAATATGTTTACGTTTGTTATACAAAATGTTAACACATAAATCACCTAAGTATTAAAGTTTAAATCCATTTAGGGCCATTATTACAACTTAAAGATAGTTAAAGGTAGGATTTTATCGGACGTATAAAAACTTTATCATTTGCAAAATTTTACTTTAACCTTAAGTGAGCGATAAATCACAGGCAAGTTTATTCTACATGGTAAGTTAAATCCAATTTTCACTAATGGAAAGCTTTTTATACGTCCGATAAAATCCTACTTTTAACTATCTTTAAGTTGTAATAATGGCCCTTAATATCGAAAGCAGTTCGAATAGACCCTCTGGGGAAAGACTTGACTGCGAGTACATAAACTTATGTGTGTGAAGATGAATTCGAATTCAATTAGCAGAGACAAAAACCAGAATTTGTAATACAGCCAGGGTTGCCGTTGAAAGTTTCAAAAAAGTGTCATAAAAAGGGCATTTAAGAAAAAAAAAGGTCAAGAAAAGGGTATTTTATAGTAAAATATGGTCAAGTTTTAAACATTTATTTCAATTAAAAGAGGAACACGAATTTTAACAATTAATTAAATACATTAGCCTAAATTAAAGTTAACCCTTTCAGACCTGAGGCTAAACTACTGGAAATTTTTTCATAATATTTGAAATATATGGTCTCGACATCATATGAAAATATAATCAATGTTTACTTTTTACCGTTTTTATATCCTTCAAGGATTTTCAGGACATACATAATTGATGCATTTGGTAAAATTTTTTAGCTAAAGCGTATTTTTATTGCATCAAATGACTTCCATTGGCTCGAAACATTAAAATTTATATATTTTTTAAAGTTAATATATGCCTACTTCACTATTTGTTAACGATAAGCACTTTTGTAATTCAAACCATAACTTTCTTCTGCAGCTCATTTTGGCAAAATTGAAATGTGGTACAAGAATTTTGCAATAATTCAAGTAACGTTAATTAAAACAGCAGAACAATGTGAGAAACAAATACAAAGAACAATCAGAGCAATCGATACATGCCAGCATATCTGACATTATGAAATAGAAACGAAAATATTAAGCCCAAAACTCACTCGCGCAATCGATGCATCAGGGTCTGAAAGGGTTAATTAATATACATACTTTAATTATAAATCAATGTTAACCCTCTAACTGGTCAGATCGTAAAAATGAGCTAATATATTTTTTTTAAAGTGGATAAAGTCAAAAGAATCGTAAATTTTAATTTACAGGTGAAAAAAAACATTGGAAGGGAACGCCAGGTAAAGAATAGAAGAAGAAGTTTGCATTGAATTTCATTTATAAAAAGTTTTTTTACGATTGAAGATGAAAGTAAGTTAAACAACATATTTTTAAATTGAGATACTCCCAGAAATTTTGCATTTGGAATCAAGGGTTTGTTGGTTGTCAGATTTTTTGCAATATTTTCACCATTTATTAGCACTTGTATCGACCAAAACAGTAAAATGATCGACAACATCGAACAGAATATCGCCAACTGGACGAACAGCACTTTTCCCACTAACTGATATGATAGACTGTGCTTCGCCCAATTTTTGAACTACGGCATACATTTTGTTAAAATGATACAAAGGGATAAATTAAAAAATAATAAATTCAGTAAAGTGCGACTATGACTCGCGCACATAGGGTTCCGTACGAACACTAGATATGTAATTTAATACAAACTTCATCCTATATTATATATAGTTTTGGCATTTTTTCGTTTTTGGGGTCTTTTCGGTTTTTTTGTTTTGTCGTTTTTTGCGTTTTTGTAAGTTTTGGCTCTTTTTTAGTTTAGACAATTTATTTTCTTGTTTTGTCGATTTTTTCGGTTTTTTTGCGCTTTTTCATTTTGGCGTTTTTTTATATTTTTGGCGATTTTTTTTAATTTTTGCGATTTTTTGTTTATTTAATTTTTTTAGTTTTGGCGACATTTTCGCGTTTTGGTGATTTTTTTTTTTAATTTTTTGCGTTTTTTTTTTCATTTTGACGTTTTTTTCATTTTGGCGATTTTTTCGAATTTGGCGATTTATTTTAGTGTTAGAATTTTTTTTTAATTTTGGCGATTTTTTTCGTTTAATTGTTGTAGTCTGTATAAAAATACACTAATTTTACAAATTTCAAGTTTCAATATACATATGTTCATACAATTGTATGTATATTACATGGGATTTTAACATATTTCATTGCTCGTTTTGGAACACCCTTTAATTTTTAATTCTCATGTATTTGTTGTTGTAACGGCCAAGGTTCTACATACTGTGTCCAAATTTCAGGTCCGTAGCTCTTACGGTTCCTGAGAAAATACCGTGTGACGGACAGACGGACAGCGTAGCGAAAACAATAGGGTTCCTTTTCACCTTTGGTGTATGCAACCCTAAAAAGGCTCATAAAAAGTGTCATTGGTATGAAAAAGGGTCAAAAGTGATACTTTAGTGCAGAGTCCACCATCCCATTGCCCTGAGGGCTCTGCTAGAATTCTGCTTTGCATATGTACACAGCACAACTACTAACAGAAATTTATAGCAAGAGCATAACACACAAAAAGACCAGATTTCTGTCGCATTTTTTATGAAAAAAAAACACCGAGAGTATTCAAATACTACCAAAATTATTTAATTTATTTTTTATATGTATATTATTTATACAAATAAGTTATATAATTTAAATCTTTTTACAACAGCACTTTTTACTGCTATAAAAATAAGAAAAAATATGTGGAATATAGAGATGAGAACTAAGTTTTTATTTGGCGTGAATACTTTCGCAGATGCTGAGTGTCTAGTACGTATCAAGATATTTAAAAAAAACTAGTACATACAGTCTTAGGCACCAATAAATACAAAGCTCCATTCATATAAACTTAACCCATAAAAATATTTTTCATATACCCAATTAAACATTTACAAGAGCGATTTTTTTTCAGTGGAACAGCACTAAGCATGTATTAGTGCTGTTCTGCTTTTAGGCGTTTTCTCTTTTTGATGACCATTGCTTTAGTGTCACAACGGCAACTCTGAATACGGCAGAGCTTTTGCACATAACAGAGTAATGTTAAGTAGTTAACAGTATGTAAGCAAATGCAAAAATAATTAAGGAGACCGAAACCTTCGAACGCTGAGGGGACAAAAAATAAATATAGGTATAGGTATATATAGGTATTATAATACTAGGATGATGGAAATATATCTTATAGACCCTAAACAAATTAGATTTAAGCAAAACCCTTATCTTTAGAAGATTAATAATTATTTTGGCCACATATGGAACTGTACATCTACCATAATATATAATTGGCAGCTAAAATAAATTATTTCGGAAGACAATTTTAATATATCTGACATTCTATATCTGAGCAAGCTGGCCACTAATCTTTTTAATAAAATTCTTTTTCTAAAATCTAATTTACCAGATATATTTTCAGTTTATCAGATATATTTTAAAGCTTCATTAAACACCTCTTCGAGCAACTTTTCTATATTCCTTTTTTTTTTTGCCCAAAACCTTGGAATAAGGACAAGATACCAAGGTTTTTGCCTCCTAATACGTAAGCAACAGCTGTTAAGTAGCTAACAGTACTCTGTTATGTGCAAGGCATGTCATATTAGACATTCTGACCCAATAAGCAATTTTGCTTGAAATCAAGTGTAAAACAATTGCTATTAAAGCCATATTTTCAATTGTCAAGGGTTGAATTATGCTTGATTTACACTTTATTTCAATAGCATTCTCCAATGAAATGGGAACTTGAATTCAATTCCAAGATTTCAATTGTATTACAGTTCAATTCAAGCCTTGAAATATACTGTAATTCAACCTTGTATTACAATTGAATTCAAGTATATTTCAAGCTTCAACAACGATGCTTTTAAAATGGAAAGAAAAATGCAATCGACAAGTTTTCTTACAATTATTTTCTGCGTATCTACCTTCACTAATGTTTTCACGATTTAAATCACCTTTTTTTTTTGAAAAATCACTTTTTAGGGTTCCGTACACCAAAGGTGAAAAGGACCCTATTGTTTTCGCTACGCTGTCCGTCTGTCCGTCACACGGTACTTTCTCAGGAACCGTAACACCTACGGACGTGAAATTTGGGCAGAGTGTGTAGAACCTTGGCCGCTACAACAACAAATACATGAGAATTAAAAATTAAAGGGTGTTCCAAAACGAGCAACGAAAAATGTTAAAATATCCCATGTAACATATGTACATACAATTGTATGAACATATGCATATTGAAACTTGAAATTTGTAAAATTAGTGTATTTTTATACAGACTACAACAATTAACACTAAAATTTAAAAAAATTAAAATTAAAGGGTGGTCCATCAGTTAATGCAATTTTGACTATGTAATTTTGATAATTTGCTATATCTTGGAAACCGTAAGAAATTTTCAAAAACGGTAAAACTAAAAAATCCGAAAATTATAAAATCGGAAAACCAAAAAAAATCGCCAAAAAATTTTAAAAAATCGCCAAAACGAAAAAAATCGGCAAAATTAAAAAAAAATTCTAACGCTAAAATAAATCGCCAAATTCGAAAAAATCGCCCAAATGAAAAAAATCGTCAGAATAAAAAAAGCCAAAAATCTAAAAAAAATCGCCAAAACGCGAAAAATGCGCCAAAACCAAAATAATTGTTTATATGAAAAAAAAATCGCCAAAATGAAAAAAATCGCCAAATTGATAAAACGCCAAAAACCGAAAAAATCTATAAAACGAGAGAATAAAGTGTCAGAACTAAAAAAAGAGCCAAAACTTAAAAAAATCGCCAAAACCGAAAAAACGCAAAAACCGCCAAAACAAACAAAAAACGAAAAAACCCCAAAAACGAAAAAAATTGCAAAACTATATATTATATAAGATGAAGTTTGTATTAAATTACATATCTAGTGTTCGTACGGAACCCTTCGTGCGCGAGTCAGAGTCGCACTTTACTGAATTTATTTATTTATATTTTTCCCCAAAAATTTCAATTATATTGAAAAATAAATTAGTTATTTGACAATGTTTGAACATGTTGTATGTTATTTGATTTTTTTATTTCAAAATATTTTCAAACTTAAATATTGCTTGAAAAAAGGTTTGAATTCAACTTTGTTTCCAGTTAAATTTCAAGTGCTTGAATTTTAATTTTTTTGAGTGCTTATTGGGGTGGGTCAACGTTGTAATTTGAACAGAAAGAAAATGCTTTCGAATTTGTATATATTACATATTATTTTTACAAACAGAAAGTGAATGAATTTATTGCAAAATTATCTAATCGCGATAGCACAAAATTTAGTATGATTTCATAATACTTCATATTATATAAGTAAATAATAACTGGTCTAGAACCCCCACTCGAAAACTACTTAATATAATCCCAAAAAAAAAATTACGAAATTTTAGTTGTTTTTCTTTAGAAACAGGTTTAGTTAAAAATTCAGCGACTTGCTCATTTATTGATATCTCGTTAAATGAAATTTGGCTTAAACGCCGTTTTTCCCTTAAACAATAATTTCGCATATCAATGTGTTTATATCTTGGATGATAAACTTCATTTGAGGCTAAATCTATTGCACCTTGATTATCACAATAAGTTTTCGTGGGATTTAGTTCAACAAATTCAAAGTTTAAGTATTTTTCTGGCATTCGCAACATAATAATATCTTGCGCAAGGCCCATTTATTAGGTCTATGCAACTCTACATAAACACAGCAACACAAAAAACAACTTTGTGTTTAAGTTGTCAAAAACACACACACAAACATGAACTAAGCATATGGTGCAAACATCTTTTGACAGTTTAAACACGAAAACACGGAATATCATCAGGACGATTGCATTGACCTGATAAATACGCCTTGATCTTGTGTTACTATTGATAGCGGCATGTATTCGGCTTATGTTGTAGATAATGCAACAGTTGGTTGTCTTTTACTGTTGCCGCATTTTGTAATGTTTTTACGTAACCCGTTACAGATCTTCGATCTTCCATTATCATCATCATTAGCCCAATAAAAGTTTGTGTAAGAAATAATTTTATTATCATTTTTATGAAAATATAATTTAATGTATGGTTGCTTTTAAATAACAAAAAATGGGTTTAACAGCTATTCACGATGGAAAATTATTAAAATTGCTTTTAAAAAATTTGCAGCTTAACTTATATCTGGGCTAGTGCATTGAGAAGTAAACAATAAGCTTCCAATGGCTTGTTGATTTAGGGCGAACATTTTGCATATCTTTAGTGATTATGATTTATGTCCATGGGAGTGGATATCGCGGATTGTAATTTTGCATTTCATATCGTTTCAAATAATATTAGCAATATAGTACCCCTGCTCTTAAGATAAATAATTTTCAGTCTTATTTATACGCATTCTCAAAAAATATTTTGCATCACAGGGTGCCCCTGTGGCGATTGGCAGCAGTGCTAGCCTGTTATTTCAGAGGTCGTGGGTTCAATAACACGCCAAATCCCTGGGTGTTTTCCGCAGACAATTTAATCGTTTCGCGGGTTGTGTTTGTTTAAAAAAATAATATATATTAAAATCGGTACCGTAATTTGTAGGATATATAACCTAGCGCAAATGTTCGCAATATCTTCACAGAACAAAAAAAAATTCCGGCCATAAACACGTTTAGCTGAAAAAATAATACCAAAAAAAAAAAAAAAAACAATTAAAACTTGTATTGAGTCACTTAAATTTTTAATCAAATTAAATTTTTCGGCAAAAGTTTAATTGAATCAACACATTTTTAATTCACTTTTTTCGTGTTTGCTGCCTGCAACGCATCGAAAATACCTAATTCACTTCAACTGCAGACGTCATACGTATGAGCTGTATAGCACGTAGCACCAACCTCGTGAAACCACGTGTCCATATCAACAATTTCTGGCAAAAAGAAAAGTTTGTAGTTATCGATCTATAGCGCAGTAGGCGTTGATTGTCTGAGTGTTACTTCCCTTACAAAAAAAAAAAAAAAAAGAAAAAAGAGAAGTTCCTAGGACAACCGGTTAGAGCTATTCTGCTTAGCCATATACAATAAATTTCATGTGTTAAATAACAATTTAAAGTAATTGCATTGTATGTATTATTTGAAATATTTGAAAACGTTTCCATTTATTTCCTCTCATTTTCTTTTATAGCAGGCTATAATAGAGTTTTCACATTGAAAGTTAAAACCTGGTTTCAGCGTTAAAACCATAAACAGCTGATTTTGCATTCACACTGCAAGTTTGTTAAATTCAGGTTTTAACTCACAGACTGTCCAATAACTTTGTTCAAAAATAAAATAAATATCCTGTCGAAATGCGTGTATTTGTTGCTGCATTTTTTTCTGCTTTTTAATAACACTTGTTGGACATAATGTTCAACTTTTTTTGTTTATATGAAAAACTGAGATATTTCACAATGCGATCTAAAATGGAAATTATTTTATATATTGTAAATAAAATTTTTTTAAATTATGGAACTTCTTATACAGAATGAAGAAGTGCTTGGAAATATTGTTAATAATATAAAAATGCACATATACATTATAAGATAAACCTTTTTTATTGGCAGATGAATGTCAGTCATATTGTCTATTTTCACTTTCCAGAGTTCAATTTAAAATATTTTATTTGTTTTACTTCCAAAAAACTCTTTTTTCCCATAATTTTTTGATTATTGTTGCTGCTGCATCCATTTTTATGTTGAAAATTTTACAAACGCCATCTATTGTTATTCACTGGCATAACATTATCAGCTGCTGTCGGTCATTTCAACTTGACAGCACTGAATTTATCACAGCGGAAACAAGGTTGCATTTCATAAAACCAACTTAAAACCAATTCAAAAATGGTTTTAATTTGGTTTTAACAAAAACAATTTGTATGGTAAAATCAGGTTTTAACAGTTGGTTTTAACGTTAAAACCAACTTTTATTAAAACCATGTCAGTGTGAAAACACTATTAGCCTGCGTACAGCCGATTGGCTTCATTCTCTGGTTCGTTCTCATTGTTTTCGTTTCGCTCAAACAAAATCAAACATTTTGTTTCGTTTATTTTCATACTATGCTAAGTACAAAGAAATAAAAACCAAAATAAATATATAACTGTAATAGTGTCGATTATTTTTATTATAAAAATTATGCTCTAGCTTCTGTGTCGTGGCATAAAGAGCATAGCTCTAAAAAATGCATTTTTTGGTAAAAACAATTTTATCATTAGCACTTGTTGTTGATCGCTTTATGCGCGTCCATGTTGATTAGGCCAAACAAACTGATTAAATGACAGCCAATTTGACAAATGGCCGCTATAAATTGTTAAAGTTCGTCAGTATCTCTGTGATAAACCTTCACAAGTTTATGCTTGATGTTTTTTTATGTTGTATCTTAAAATGAAGTGGTGGAAGATTAAATTAAAATTTTTAATTTGAAATCTAAATTTAAAATAAAAGGTAAGTTGTTATTAGAGTTCCGTACACCAAAGGTGAAGGGGACCCTATTGATTTCGCTACGCTGTCCGCCTGTCCGTCACACACTATTTTCTCAGGAACTGTAAGAGCTACAGACCTGAAATTTAGACAGGGTATGTAGAACGTTGGCCGCTACAACAACAAATATATGAGAATTAAAAACTAAAGGGTTTTCCAAAATGAGCTACGCAAAATGTTAAAATCCCATGTAATATACATATAATTGTATGTACATACATATGTATATTGACACTTGAAATTTGTAAAATTAGTGCATTTTTATACAGACTACAACAATAAACACTAAAATTTAAAAAACTTAAATTAAAGGGTGTGCTATCAGTTAATGCAATTTTGACTATGTAATTTTGACAATTTGCTATATCTTGGAAACCGTAAGAGGCAAACACTTGAAATTTTCAAAAACGGTAAAACTAAGCAAACCGAAAATTATAAAATCGTCAAACCGAAAAAAATCGCCAAAAATTAAAAAAAAATCGCCAAAACGAAAAAAAATCGCCAAAAATTAAAAAAAATCTAACACTAGAATAAATCGCCAGATTCGAAAAAATCGCCAAAATGAAAAAAATCGCCAAATTGAAAAAACGCCAGAAACCAAAAAAATCGCCAAAACGCGAAAATGGAGCCGAAGCTAAAAAAAAATTTTATATGAAAAAAATCGCCAAAATGAGAAAACGCCAAAAACCAAAAAAATCCCCAAAACGAGAAAAAAGTGTCAAACCGAAAAAAAAATAGCCAAAAATTAAAAAAATCGTCAAAAATTTAAAAAAAATCTAACACTAGAATAAATCGCCAGATTCGAAAAAATCGCCAAAATGAAAAAATCGCCAAATTGAAAAAAAACCAAAAACCAAAAAAAAAAAAATCGCCAAAACGCGAAAATGGCGCCAAAGCTAAAAAAAAAATTTATATGAAAAAAACGCCAAAACTAAAAAACGCTTAAAACCGAAAAACGAAAAAATGCCAAAACTATATATTATATAGGCTGAAGTTTGTATTGAATTACATATCTAGTATCCGTGCGGAACCCTTCGTGCGCGAGTCAGAGTCGCACTTTGTGGCTGCAGCCACACGTTCAATAAATGGCTTTCAATTTCATTACACAGATTTTATGTCAAAATTCTTTGAAATTGATAGCTGTGACACAAATTGATAATCAATTTCATATTTTAAATCCCACCAACGAAGAAACAACTCAAATTTGTAGCTTCAATCAATGTGTGCTGTGACTAGCTGTTCAAATTGAAAATTAAATTGCCATATAAATGGATAGATAAATTTTAAAGCAATCTAGTTTTCAATTTAAAAAGTGTTTGATTATGTTAGTGAAAAAATTGGGAGTGTCTTGCAAATTGAATGGAATTTAAAGTCAAATATTTAACTGGTGGCCCCCAAGTAAGTAAAGAGTTAAACATTCAAGTATATGACTGAAATCTAAGGAAATTTTTAGAGTTAATACAAGTACTTTCTATATACATATTTATTGGTAAAATACTTAACCCTCCAAGTATCACATAAATATTCGTTGAATGATTATCATTTGCTTTTGGCCATTGGCGGCCAATGCCTTAATTTTTGCATTCTTTAAGGTGCTATTGAAGTAGTTGCAAGTATTTTATGTCTATTGTTCTAGTATGCCCTTCAGGCACTTGAAAAATTTTGAATTGTTAAAAGTTTTTCTTTCTACGCAGCTGCAGACAATAGTTTTGCAATTGTGTGCAAATAAGTGTTGCTGGAAAATTTTGCGGAAAACCATAATGCCAAGACAGAAAAAAAACATAAATTAAGCATGACAAAAATAAATACAAGCAGCAGAGCTACAACAACAAGAGATGACTTAAAACATAAGAAATATTGAAGCAGTCATGCTGTAAACAATAACGGAATAATACAAAGGGAAACGGAAACAAAAGCGCTTTATGTTTGCGGATATAGACACTTGGATGTGCTCGTTTTGTTTTAAGCTTTTTTTTTTGTAACAGTCTAATGCCGAAAGGGGTTTAAAATGGAAATTAAACAAAATATAAGAAGTAAGTTGTAAGTAAATATTTTATAATAAAGAGAAACAAGTCAAAGTAACTCTGCATTATAAAAAAGTGAGTATAAATAAATTATATAAATATCTTAAAGTCTTTTAAAGTCTGCTTTAAGGACATTTTTTTCTTTTGTTTTACTTTGAACAAAATTTTGCTTAGTTTTGTGCCATCTAAGTGGTCTTAATGGAATTATCCTTTGTTATTGTTGGTATTAAACTTGCAGCTACTGCTGTTAAATATATAAAAACCTTCACTCCAAAGCAAATAGAAAGAGTTTTCAGGCAAACGCCAGCACTTAGAGAACTTCATGATCCTTTTTTTTATCACGCTCCCAACAATAAAATCTATACTTAACAACACAGTAAGATAAACAAGTAAACAATTTTAACACGTATCTATATCCCATACAGAGACAACTTAACACACATACTACATACAAGACGACGAAGGTACATAGTAATGAAAAAGAAAATCACAACTAAAAAAGACAATAACCAGTCAAGCAACACTTCTTTTGCAGTAGTACGTGATAAGTGTCAACAAAATACTTAAAAACAAAATACGTACTACGGCAGCAAACAGTTCAAGTGTTTTAGTTGATCAAATAGATACATATACAAAATTGAACGGCAAACTAGGGAAAGGGATATAAATTGAAAAGTAAATAAACAATTTAGCACTTGAGCAAAGGTCAATGACCTTTAAATGTTTATAGATAAAAATCTGTTTGTTTTTTTGTTGGCAGATAATTGAAAGCTTAGACGCAATTTACACTGTGTCTTTTCTGCTTGCCTGTGCAGGCAGGCTTTTTTAGTTTGTCGGTGAGAGGGGGTGAGAAGCTTGCGGGGTAGAACAAAAGGCACAAAATGAAAATTCGGGGGGATTTATGACATTTCTCTTTGCCTTTTTCGTACTCTCAGCATTAAACGTGTATATAAATGCTAAAAAGGCACTTCAATACAAGGCAGGCTAAAAAGGCATAGTGTGAAATTTCTCTTATATAGCTCAAAGTTTTAAAGCAGACATGAAAATGTCATAAATAAATCCGATATACATAGAATTTCAAAGGAACTTTCAAAATTCCTGCTACGGATACTCTAAGTAACTGCATTAAATTAAAGAAAAATATAACGACCAATAAGATCTTTTTTGGATGGAACACAATGACAAATCGAAACTTGTTAGTGACTGCAGGAGAGCATTCAACTTGCTTATGGACAAGGCAATGAATGCCTACTACTATTACTAGGTGTTGTTACCTTCTTTAGAAAAGGAATAATAGTAGATTGCATAGGCAGTGAAGGAAGAGATACAGGAAAGATTCATTCCTTTACAACTCTGCTTTCTTGCACGTTTTTTTATAATGCTGTATTGCAGCGCCTCTGGTGTCAATTAGGCGCATTAAATTTTGAAGCTATGTGGGTTTCTGCCACAGCAGTGCTGATTAGCGAATGTGTAACAGACCGGTGAAATTATTCATAGGTCACTACTACAGGGAAATCACTTATCTCACTATGAGCTTAACATAGGATGAAGATGAGCGAGTTCTAGCGTTCACATGCACCCTTATAAAGCACTCTGTGACTAGCAAAGACCACTTAGGTTGCAATCTACTACAACCTTGTTATCCCTGACCAGGAATGTTTGTATATCTTCCTGAGGTACTCGAGCTGTCCAAACTCTTACTGTTATGATCAAAATAGTGTGGATTGTATGGCCACAGCGTTTACAATAGTAATTAGTTATTCACGCTAGCATTAATTAAACACTGGGGAAGCAAGACTATTCCCCCAGTAATTTTGGCAGCGACCGCAGCCACCACGTAAGATACTCCGTGATAATGCGCAGTGATTGTGTTTCCTCACGCCCATCGCATGCCTCCCAACAGATGACCTTACAGATCGCCGGACAGAGCGTCACTACTCTTGTTGCGGATGGATAAATGCATGACACAGAGACCTTCCATTATATACCTGGAATGGTGAGCATATCATCTATTTAACACCATAGGGTTAGACGAAGCGCAACATTGGCAATGTAGGCAATGGATCATGCCGACACATCCGCACTCCGCTAGAGCAGATCCAATGTCAGGTCACCTATACCCGTCGTAGCAGCAGTATTAAGTCACTGATTAGATCCAGAGAAGTTACATCGCGAAAGGTTTTACCTCTATCGTTTCCGAAGAGAGGATAAGTCCAGAGGACGCTGCTGCTGTAAGGCAGCGTAGCAAACTACTTGCTTTTAATATATATATATATATACACATTCTTTACTCTGCAGTTCCAGAGTTTGGGTTAGAACACATAAGTTTTATGGATAAATAGCCAAAGGTATGCCTCAGGAGAATATATTTTCTCCAACTAGACTCCGCAGGATAGCACAGAATAGAATAGTGGGAATATCTGTTCCAAAGACCGACACTGCGACACTTGATGGATCTTTTGTGCCATATATCTGTAAACAAAATTAAATCAAACTCCGTATGACACTCCTTATGCAAGTTAGCTCAGATATTAGAGAAGTCCGCCTAATGTCATCTGAATACACAGAAACTCAGAATGAAAAACACGCTGTCTACTGTTACATATGACAATACACTGACAAAGAATATGTGCTGTCGTCTCGTCATCTTCAAAGCATAAACGACACAAGGATGAACGAACTTGGTTACTTTTCCACAGAGGATAGTTTAATCCAAAGTAACCAGAAAGAAAACGAGTAACAAGCCGTAAATTATTCCTGTTGAGATTCAGGATGATATTATATGCAAATGGATGCACCAATGCTTTGGTCTGCCTTAAACCAGAAAAAGTCAGCCACATTTCCTTAGTGGTCGAAGTGCCATCTTCTTTGATCAGAGATATTACAGTCGACAGACTCACGCCACAAAACGGCTCTGGACTCATAACCGGAGCAAGAGAGGCCCTTCTCCTCCCCGAATGACAGCTGAGGCCAGGTATCCAGTAAATGGAAACCTTGTTCCGTATGAACCGCTTTTGTAATGAGCGGAACTGGAACGGAATTCCCATGAAAGGGGAGACTTAAGAGCTGCCTGACTATTGAAAAAGATAGCTATATTTGCACCTCGAATGACCCTATTTAAATTAATGTCAACACTGGTGATTGCCTGTATTTCTGCTTCAAACACCTCAGGCCATTTGCACATGGGCCTGATTTTTACGTTGGTCCCAACAAGTCCAGCACCAACTATATCTTCTGTTCTGGTTCCATCCCTATACCAACATAAGCTTCTGGAATCGACATCGGTATCGTTTTCATCGCACACTGCCTTTGGTGGAATTGTGACATTTAATCTCCTGTCCAACTTCAGTTTACAGTTAATCCTATCACTAGGCATTGCTAGCAGCCCTAAGCTGGACATTGTACTCAGGATCGACGAGTGCTCGTTGAAAGCACAACGAGCAGATCTCTCGAGACCCATCCTATAAGCAGTCATTGCCCCAGACGATCCTATAAAGATTTGTGTGGGTGGTAGTCCAATCAAGGCCTCAATAGCTAAGGTTGGACATGACTTCAATGCGCCTGTTGTAAGAACACACGCCAAGCTCTACTTTTTTTTTTTAAGAGAAGTAACACTCAGGGAATTAATGCCTACTACTATTACTAGGTGTTACCTTCTTTAGGAAAGGGATAGTGATAACAGACAGGTGGTGAAGGAAGAGATAGAAGAAAGCTTAATTTTTTTATAACTCTGCTTATGCATTGTTGCAGCGCCTTCTGGTGTTAAATGAGGAGTATTAAATTTTGAAGCTGTGTTTAGTAGCCATTTTATTGGCTATTTTACTTAGCCGATGATTTTGCTACACAATACCGACGAAGGAGGGATTAGCATCTGCTGAAGTCGGTATAGTTAAGTGACCAGTGACTATGCCTTCATCACTTGAACTTTCCTACAACAACTGATGCAAAGGGACTTTAATGCACATCAGAAAAATGCGTGGTGTTGTTATTTTAATGACTGTTGGATACAGAGGTTGAACACAGGATCTTCAGTTTTGTAGTCAACGTGCTAACTACTTCAGCTAACGCCACGCTCATAGTTTAGTTGTTGCTGCAACCTGCCGAGTTTTTTGCTACCTAACAATCGTGCCGTATGTTAAAATTGACCTAACAATCATTGTATAGATCGATATAACCACTTTTGGGATCATGTCTCAGGTGCACCCAGCACAACTCTTCGCCGCCCAGATCGCCCTAGTGACTTTCTGTGTTACGCATTCAACATGTCAGTTCCAAGTTAGCTTTCTATCGAGGGTACTTGGGGTATTTTACATTTGAGTCCAGGAGCTGGTCACAACAGTAATCTCCCAAGAGAGCATCTTGCGGGAAGCCATCAGCTACAAAGGTCATTAAAGCCAATGTAACGAAAGATATTCCGCCTAGCTTATGCGCCAGAATCATGGCGAATTGAACATCTCGGAGATGAGGCACCCAGCGAAACTGCAGCAGACAATTGCTCAATATTATATATATTTTTTTAAAGTAAAGTAACACTCAAGCAATGAATGTCTACTATTATTACTAGGTATTACCTTCCTTAGGAAATTGATACTGATAGAGAAGACAGATGCTGAAGGATGAGAGAGAAGGGATAGCTTCATTATTTTACAACTCTGCTTTTTGGACGTTTTTGTTGCAGCGCCTCTGGTGTCAATGAGGCGTATTAAATTTTTAGAGCTGTATTTAGTAGCCATTTTATTGGTTGTTTTACTTCGCCGATGATTCTGCTACACAATACCGAGGAAGGAGGGCGCTTTGGTGCTACATTAGCATTAGTTTTGTATTTTATATATATATATTGGCGTCAATGAAACTTTTGAAATAAATAACACATTTGGTATTATTTAAATTTAAAGATAGGGAGCCCGTAACGAAAGACCCTTTATAGCAATTTTTCATTTGTACTACATGTGCATAACTTAGCAATGACTTTGACACAACTGTGCTGTGCGATTTGGAATACTTTAAAGACATATGTATTTTCTTTTATTTCTTTCACAATCTAGGCTAATGTGCATACATTTATTTCATTTACACGTTTGACAAATGCAGCGAGTTTGACACAACCCAAGCAACTGTACCAAAATTGTATTTAAATATGTTTTAGAAAAAAATATATACTTTTTGCTCAGAAAAGTGCAAAAAGTAAGTAAGTGCAACACTCATGTGATTTAACTGTTTAGTTTTGCAACTGTTACAATTCGCCTTGAATAGACTCTTTATTTCCTCTCTAGAATTACATGCATTTGCTTGCTCTACTTTAGTATTTTTATATATAGAGAGACCCTTCAAGCTAAAGCCAATTGTGACTGTGATAAACGAAGTGTATTAAACTACTTTACCACTTAAAAGTTTTTAGCTTGAGAACAACGTAAATGTGTAAAAATAGTAAAAATAGCATAACTCTTAATTTCAGCATGAGTTAAGTGCAGAATATGGTTAGATTATATATTTTATTTTATGTTTATAAAAATTAAGTTTGGGACGGCAACAATTTCTATATATCAAATAAAATAAAATGGAATGAAAGAATTTCTTTAATTGAGAAACTTTTTTACTAAGCCAAGCTTCAGTTTAAAGCTATTTAATAATAAAAATTCCTGTAACATAAATATTATTGATTTTTAGATTACTAAAAACTTATTTTTATGGTTGTAGTGAAATTTTGTACAAGAGATTTAAAAAACCACTCTTTTGTGGTCTTAGATCATATTTTAATTTGACTAAAACTGTAAAGAACTTGCACTTTTTTTTAGCAACTTTATTATTATTAAAGCACACTCAGCTGCACAAGAGTAAGGCAACAAGCAGTGGACTTTTCGCACACTAAAAGAAAGTAAAATTTTACAACTTAAATATCAGGAAATTTTAAGAAAAAATTATAAAATTTACTAAAACACTAGATTGAAAATGTTTAAAATAAAATTTTGTTTTATTAATTTTATGGTGAGAATAATTTTTTTTAGCAAAAAGAAAAAAACACATCTGTGTATAAATGAACATATAAAACACTGCAAAGTATAGGGTGTTTTTTTAAGAGGTATAGAACTTTGAATTGAAATAAAACACAAGAAAATCGTTTTAATGTCCATCAATTTGGCTTTATTGGAAGGATAATTTTATGCCATTAATGTTAAAATATGATTTCGGGCATGTGGCCGCCGCGGCTGGCTCGAATAAAGCCAATTCTACAGGTCCAATTTTCAACCACTTTTTCGAGCATATGGGGCCGTATGTTGGCAATAACGCCACGAATGTTGGCTTCCAAGTCCCCTAACGTTTCTGGTTTGTTGGCGTAGACGAGCGACTTCACATATCCCCAAAGAAAATAATCCAATGGTGTCAAATCACACGATCTTGGTGGCCAATTGACAGGTCCATTCCGCGAAATTATGCGCTCATCGAATGTTTCCTTCAATAAATCGATTGTGACATGCGCTGTGTGGCATGTAGCGACGTCTTGTTGGAACCACAACTCATCCACATTCATGCCATCCAATTCGGGAACAAAATAGTCGGTTAGTCGGTTCCAATTGCTGTGCACGGTGGCGAATCGATTCATTCGGGTCCTCTTCAACACTTTGCTCTACAGCGGCAATTGTTTCTTCGGTGCGCACTGTTCGACGTCTCTGCGGATGCGTATTATCACATAGAGTAAACGTAGTGCGAAAACGATCCATGGTTAACCGAATTAATTGCTCTGATGGACGATTATGTCGACCATAAAATGGACGGAGCTTGCGGTAAACTTCGCGAACTGAACCATTATTTTCGAAATAAATTTGCACGATTTGCAAGCGTTGTTCTTTTGTCAACCTGTCCATGATGAAATGGCAAACCAAACTAAATATTAATCACTTGACAGCTGACAAAATGGCCGCCAGTTAAAAAAATGATGCCAACTTAAAGTTCTATACCTCAATAAAAAACACCCTTTATGAATAAAAAAAGTGAACAAAAAAACTCATGGATGCCAAAGGGCAAAAGGAAGCTGCAAAAAAGTCATAAATCTTGGTCCAATAAACAAACAAATAGAGCAACAACTAATGGCCTTGTGCAGCCATAATATCTGTCCTCATTTCTATTATTTCTATCTGCACATTTTTTTCACAATTTTTTTATTTAAGTTTATATTTTCAAATGTTATTTTGGATATTTTGTCTTTTGCTAAGCAACACAAAAGTCATAGAAGCGGAAATTTATTTGTTAATAGATTTTTGTTTCGTGTCAAGTGTATAAAGTAATAAAATATAATGGGAAAAAATACTCAAGTATAGATTAAATTCCAAGTGTTGAATGTCGACGATGAACTATAAAATTTCCGCAGGACTTGAATTTGTAATCATTTCGTGGTCGTATTAAATTTGCACTGATGAGAAGTATTTGAGAATTATTAATCACCGATTTAGTTTGCCAATTAAGGTAGTTGTAAATATAAACTCGGAAATTCTTGTTTTATTGATTGAAGATGCCAACTAAAAAAGCTTAGTGTCTACTAATAAAGCCTTTAAAGAAAATACCTTGAGACACCATTGGAGATTAATTGTGAAAGCCCAGGAATATGGAACAAAAATTCAACCATGATAATTTCGTGAATACCAACATGATAATTGCGTGAGTTAATAAAGAAACGTTTGTATTTGATGCAACACCAGTATCAATCATTTAATTAATTTTTGTATTAAAATCTTTAAGAATAACCACAACCCAACTGTATTATTAGTTTTTGCAATAAACTAATTATTCGTAATAGAGCGGCGCCATTTAATTTAGGGTTCCGTACACCAAAGGTGAAAAACGAGAGTTAAAAATTAAAGGGTGTTCCAAAACCAGCAACGAAATATGTTAAAATCCAATGTAATATGCATACAATTGTATGTACATATGTATATTGAAACATGAAATTTGTAAAATTAGTGTATTTTTATACAGACTACAACAATTAACACTAAAATTTAAAAAAATTTAAATTAAAGGGTGTTCCATCAGTTAGTGCAATTTTGACTATGTAATTTTGACAACTTGCTATATCTTGGAAATCTTAAGAGACAAACTCTTGAATTTTTCAAAAACCGTAAAACTAAAAAAATCCGAATATAATAGAATCGCCAAACCAAAACAAAAAAATCGCCATAAACCAAAAAAAATAGCTAAAATTAAAAAAGCACCAAATTAAAAAAAATTTTAACACTAAAATAAAATCGACAAAATGAAAAAATCGCCAAAATGAAAAAAAACGCAAAAAACCGAAAAAAATCGCCAAAACGCGAAAAAGGCGCCAAAACTAAAAAAAATCGCCCAAATGAACAAAAAATCGTCAAAATGAAAAAAATCGCATAAATTAAAAACAATCGCCATATTGAAAAAACGTCAAAAACCGAAAAAAATCGCCTATTTAAAAAAATCACCAAAATGGAAAAATCGCCAAAACGAGAAAAAAGCGCCAAAATCGCAAAGATGAAAAAATCGAAAAAAATTAAAAAATTGACAAAACGGAGAAAAGAACTACCGAAAAAAACCCCCAATTTAAAAAAAAAACACAAAATGAAAAAAATCGCCAAAAAAGAAAAAAAAAACGCCAAAATGAAAAAAATCGCAAAAATTAAAAACAATCGCCAAAATCGCAAAGATGAAAAAATTGAAAAATTTAAAAAAATTGACAAAACGGAGAAAAGAACTACCGAAAAAAACCCCTAATTTAAAAAAATCACAAAATTAAAATAGAAAAAAATCGCCAAAATTAAAAAAATCGCAAAAATTAAAAACAATCGCCATATTGAAAAAACGCCAAAAACCGAAAAAATCGCCTATTCAAAAAAAATCACCAAAATGGAAAAATCGCCAAAACGAGAAAAAAGCGCCAAAATCGCAAAGATGAAAAAATCGAAAAAAATTAAAAAATTGACAAAACGGAGAAAAGAACTACCGAAAAAAACCCCCAATTTAAAAAAAAACACAAAATGAAAAAAATCGCCAAAAAAGAAAAAAAAAACGCCAAAATGAAAAAAATCGCAAAAATTAAAAACAATCGCCAAAATCGCAAAGATGAAAAAATTGAAAAATTTAAAAAAATTGACAAAACGGAGAAAAGAACTACCGAAAAAAACCCCTAATTTAAAAAAATCACAAAATTAAAATAGAAAAAAATCGCCAAAATGAAAAAATCGCAAAAATTAAAAACAATCGCCATATTGAAAAAACGCCAAAAACCGAAAAAATCGCCTATTCAAAAAAAATCACCAAAATGGAAAAATCGCCAAAACGAGAAAAAAGCGCCAAAATCGCAGAGATGAAAAAAATCGAAAAAATTGGAAAAATTGAAAAAAATGGAGAAAAAAACTACCGGAAAAAACCCCCAATTTAAAAAAATCACAAAATGAAAAAATCGCCAAAAAAGAAAAAAAAAAACGCCAAATTGAAAAAACCCCAAAAACCGAAAAAAAATCGCCACTACGCGAAAAAAGGTCCAAAATCGCAAAGATGAAAACAATCGCCAAAATTAAAAAAATTTAAAAACTGGGGAAAAAGTGTAAAAACTAAAAAAAGCGCCGAAAACACAAAAACCCCAAAACTAAAAAACGCTCAAAACTGAAAAACCCAAAAACGAAAAAAACCAAAACTGGTTATTATATAGGCTAACTTATTGAATTACATATCTAGTGTCCGTACGGACAAAGTCGCACTTCACTGAATTTATTTTACAACAAGCAATAAATATGCATAGCCGTACCTCTTCACGAGCCATCGAATTTTACAGGACATGAACTCAATGCCGGTAGAGCAACTGTGAATAATTCTATCAACTTCTTTGTTGTGGTGAATACGTGCGCTGTTCATGTTCAGGCACATCTAAGTATTTTGCGGTAGTGCAATAGAGATAGAATATTTACGAATTTTGTTCTGTCTCTTTTCTTTCTATTACAAATGGTTGCGGGCGACGAACCTCATGGCGAACATTGTCGCTCAGCCATATGTTCGCGCATCTATGTCAGACTATGAACGTAACATTGACATTAGCAGTCACCATAATCCATTTGCCATGTCCAACATGATGCCCATTGATGCCATAAAGGCTAGTGGAGACTCGTACTAACAGTAAATAAATTCAGCAAAGTGCGATTTTAATTATTACACGAAGGGCTCTGTATGGCGCTGGTTTCTTTTTGGGAAAATTTGCGGGGTTTGGTGATTTTTTCAGTTTTTGAAAATTTTTTGTTTTGTTTTCACATTTTTTTTTTGTTGGTTTTTTTCAGCGATTTTTTTTTTTTTTTTTGTTTTGGTGACTATTTTTTTTTTTTGGTTTTGGCGATTTTTTTTTGATTTTTTCGATTTCTGCTTTTTTTAAGCCTGGCGCTTTTTACATTTTTTTGTCTCTGTTTTTGTCGATTTTTTGCTTTGACAATTTTTTGTTTATTTTGGGCGTTTCTTGGGTTAATGTTTTTAATTATTTTTTTTCTTTTCTTATTGGAGATTTTTGTTTTGCATTTTTGCAAACATATTTTTAATTTTGACAATTTTCTTAGTTTTGGCGCTTTTTATGTTTTGGCGTTTTTTCGGTTTTCGATTTTTTAGTTTTTTTTTTGGCGACCTTATTACTTTTGGTGATTTTCTTCCATTTAAGAGATTTATTTTAAGTTTAGTGATATTTTTCATTCCAACGCTTTTTTATTTTAGCGATTTTTGTTGTTTTTTACATTATCACTTTTTTAGTTTTCGCGATTTTTTACTTGATGCGCTTTTTTTCGTTTTGCCTATTTTTATTGGTATTTGGCGATTTTATTTTAGATTTTTTGGAGACCTTATTACTTTTGGTGATTTTCCTCGATTTTACAGATTTCTATTATTTTTCTTGATATTTTTCATTCATTTTTTTCATTTTACCGATTTTTTTTGTTCTTTACATTTTTTTAGTTATAGCAATTTTTGTTACTTGTGGCGTTTTTTTTTCGTTTTGCCGATTTTTTTCGGTTTTTGGCGATTTTTTGGAGACCTTATTACTTTTGGTGATTTTCTTCCATTTTAGCGATTCGTTTTATTTTTAGTGATAATTTTCATCTAAGCGCTTTTTTCATTTTAGTGATTTTTCGTTTCGGCATTTTTTTTAATTTTTAAATTTTTTAGTTTGTTTTTTTTAATTTCAAGAGTTTGCCTTTTACATTTTGCAATATGTAACAACTTCACAAAAGTAAAGGGTCCGCCAGATAAGTTTTTTTTTTTTTTTTTTTTTGAAAATGCTATGAAAAAAACTACTGAAGCTTCGGCTGTGTGGCACGTAGCGCCGTCCTGTTGAAACCAAATGTTGCCAATATCCTCCTCTTTAATTTTTGTGAACAAAAATTCGTTCAACATGGCCCGGTAATAATCGCCATTGACTCCTTGCTCATTTACGAAAAAAATGGCCCAATTATGCCTCTGGACCAAAATCCGCACCAAACATTGACTCGTTTTGGGTGCGTCGGCTTTTCAATGTATGCGCGCGGGTTTTCTGTGCCCCAAATGCGACAATATTGCTTGTTTAGATACCCGCCAAGATCAAAATGAGCTTCATCTGAAAAGATGATTTTTTTTGGCAAAATCGGCATCTTCTGTAAGTCGATCGCAGGCCCACTTAGGGAAGCGAAAACGCATTGGATTGTCAGTTGGCTCGTTCAGCGGAAGGATAAAACTACTTATCTGTCAAATCCGACATGAGCTAAGTGTTACCATTCACGAAATAAGCACTAGTTGAAAAAAAACGTTAGATGGCGGACCCTTTACATAGTCAAAATAACATTAACTGACGTAATAACCTTTGATTTTGATTTTTGAAATTTCAGCATTAATTAATTAATTCTGTCTGCATACAAATGCTCTAACTTTGAAAATTTGAAGCGTCTATGTATAAATGTCTGTATATTACATTAGGATTTCAACATGTTGGTTTGGAATAGAGATGTGCACGTGAGTGTTTTCAGACTCACGACACGCACGCTCACGCAGAAAAATATTTTATTCACGCACTTTCACGCACGAATGATTTTGAAAAATTTCACGATCACGCACGCTCACGAATAAAATATTTTTAATCACGCACGAGTGGTTTACAACTTATCACGATCACGCACGCTCACGAAAAAGTATATTTATAATATAATTTTCATGTTTTTTGGGTTGAAAAATAGGTTCTTACATATACATATCTATGTATATATGTATGCTCGTGTTTTTTTTTTTAATTTACAATGTAAACTAAAATAAAGCAAAGTTAATTTAATATCTAAGTTGAACGGAACAGCTAGCCGTTTTCGAAGGCCACTAAGCGTTCATCATCAGCGTTCTTCTGTGTTTGGTCCATAAAGCAGAAATCTTTCGTATATAAAGCAGAAATCTACATCAACTGACACCACACACAGTGGACTTTAAAGGTCTTTATTCGATTCTGAATACGTTTTCGAATGAAGTTAATTGTTGTGAAATGTTTTTGTTGGAATTTTCAATAACATTTCTAGAGTTTTTCTATAAACATACGAACTTTTTTAACTTTTATCGAAAGATTTTAAAGTTGAAGTCTAATACTGACAAGTTTCTTTAGCGGAAATGGAATGCATACAGACGTTGCTTAGTTAAGAAGAAACGAATATTCTTCATATTAGTACATTACAGACTTAATGGTGGAATAATATACCTCGGTATTTTTTTTTAGGTTATCCAAAAATTGTATATCAGCCGTTGACAATTTTCTTTGTCTCTATGTGTCAACTATAGCTTACATTGACTTGAGTTGCTAACTTTTTTTCGTCTGTATACCAGATACAATTGAACACTTTTCTCTCACTCATCAGCTGCCTGTCAACATACCCTTTTGCCAAGTTACTTGTATCACTTTGAAAACTTATAAGAAAAAAAAAATACTTCAAGTATTTTTACTCAAATATATGTAAAGGGTGTTTTTTATTGAGGTATAGAACTTTAAGTTGGCATCACTTTTTTAACTGGCGGCCATTTTGTCAGCTGTCAAGTGATTAATATTTAGTTTGGTTTGCCATTTTATCATGAACAGGTTGACAAAAGAACAACGCTTGCAAATAGTGCAAATTTATTTCGAAAATAATGGTTCAGTTCGCGAAGTTTACCGCAAGCTCCGTCCATTTTATGGTCGACCTAATCGTCCATCAGAGCAATTAATTCGGTTAACCATGGATCGTTTTCGCACTACGTTTACTCTATGTGATAATACGCATCCGCAGAGACGTCGAACAGTGCGCACCGAAGAAACAATTGCCGCTGTAGAGCAAAGTGTTGAAGAGGACCCGAATGAATCGATTCGCCACCGTGCACAGCAATTGGAGCCGACTAACCGACTATTTTGTTCCCGAATTGGATGGCATGAATGTGGATGAGTTGTGGTTCCAACAAGACGGCGCTACATGCCACACAGCGCACGTCACAATCGATTTATTGAAGGAAACATTCGATGAGCGCATAATTTCGCGGAATGGACATGTCAATTGGCCACCAAGATCGTGTGATTTGACACCATTGGATTATTTTCTTTGGGGATATGTGAAGTCGCTCGTCTACGCCAACAAACCAGAAACGTTAGGGGACTTGGAAGCCAACATTCGTGGTGTTATTGCCAACATACGGCCCCATATGCTCGAAAAAGTGGTTGAAAATTGGACCTGTAGAATTGGCTTTATTCGAGCCAGCCGCGGCGGCCACATGCCCGAAATCATATTTAAACATTAATGGCATAAAATTATCCTTCCAATAAAGCCAAATTGATGGACTTTAAAATGATTTTCTTGTGTTTTATTTCAATTCGAAGTTCTATACCTCTGAAAAAAACACCCTATATATGAAAGTAACAAGCTTCAGCTGACAGCCTTCGTTTAAACAACCCAGCACCAGCTCCCAAAATAAATAAGGAAATTCCTGTGATATGCTGCACATGAGACTGCAGTAACAACAACTTTACAGCTGCACTTTGCTCTTAGAAGTAACCCACAAAAAAGTCAACAAGTAAAGTATAAAAAACTTACTAAATCAAGTACAGGAAAAAGAAGTTTTCTCACATGTCTCGACACATTATTGCAGCATAAAGTTATAAAAATATATGAGATGAGAACCAGCAGACATTTATTTATGCATTTTTACAAACACATTCATATTGGAGTAGTTAAAGTGTAAGTTTAAGTTTTCATCTTTAAAAGTATAAGATATGTTTTAACAGAAATAAAATAAGTCATGTTTTAAATATTGCACAACAGTAATATTTTATTTAAGATTTTAGGGACTTGTAGTTATATTTATTGCTCAAGTTTTCTCGATGTAGTTAGACAAAAGATATTTCGTTATGAACTACATACATAAGTTTACAATATAGGCCTGCGTAAACAGTCTTAAGGCTCAGTTAGCCGACTGTAATGTAATGTAACTGTAACGTAGAAAACAGCTGATTGATATTTTTATATGAAAAGTAGGTTACGTTATATTACATCTCTATAACCATTTTCATTACTTTTCACATAACAAAATCGATCAGCCGTTTCTTACTGTTGCAGTTACTTTACATTACAGTCGGCTAACTGAGCCCTTAAAATGTAAATACGTCTTGTTGTTTAAATGTATTTTCGTGGCATATGTTATACTAAACCAGTGTCCCGCAAAACAAAATATGTTTGTATTGGTGAGAAAAATGAGAGTAAAATAAACTTGCACTTGAAGAAAAGTTTTGTAATATAAACTACATGATGTGATTACTAGTTGTTTGAATTTTGTTTTGTAAATAAACAATTTACTAAACACTTAAATAAAAAGTAAAAATTTAATAACAATTCAACAATTTAGTGTATAAATTCAAAATTAAATTTATTCACAGCTCTGTTGATACTATTAAAATGCCTTTTTAAGCTATATTCCCTATTATTTTTAAATATTCCAAACATAAAATGCATTGCATATTGCCAAAAGCATTTTTAATCACGAAATATTTCCCAGCTTCCGTAATTATATTATCAATTTTTTGTCTGTAGAAATTTATTGAATTTGAACTTTAATTTCGTTCCGTGTGCTCAAAAAAACTAAACAAAAAACCAGGAAAAAATTAATACATGCATGCACAACTTAATTCGTCGCTTGCTCAGTGACTAGAGCTGCAAAACTATCGAAGGTACTATCGAAAGTATCGATAGTTTTATTTTAAGTGTACTATCGATATTTTTTTTTCGATAGCGATACTATCGACAAAAATACGCTACTACAAAATTAAAAAATAATGTCAATAAAAACGGCATAACGGCGACTGTGGAATAAAAAATGCAACAATCAAATTTCGTTAATGGTAAACCTTTATAATAATGGTCACCATTATATATATAAATGTGAAAATATCTTAATTAGTTTTGAATTTGTTTCAACATAAGATGTCAGTTTGTAAAATAAAAAATACAATTATTATATACCAACGGCTTTGACATATGAATAAATTTGGCGGCGGCTCAATTTGGCGACTATTGGACTGTCTCCGCTCTTTACTTTTAAATAAACGGTGACGCTAAATAGTTTGATTCTCCCTACTTGCGGTCTCCACCTGGCATAAAATGACTAACCTTAACATTAACTTCAAGTTGTTGTTATTTGTAGACTGCTAAAGTTTATGCCTTTTTCAAGTTATAACATTATGGTTAGTGCAATTGTTTTAACAACTCAGTTATAACATCAAGTTACAACAAAATTCCATGTCAGGTGGAGACGTAGAGTTATGTTAAATTCAGAGCTGTTAAATTACGATTACGATTAGTAATCAATTAGATTACATTTTAAAAAGAATTGTAATGATTATATAATTGCCTTCAAAAGAATTGCTGATAAGTGAATTACTACAAAATAATCTAAAAGAATCAAAATTAATCAAAAAGTAATCCGATTACTTTCAAAGATTACTTTTGATTATTTTTGATTATTTCAAACATTCTGAATTAAGACTACTTTGTTTTGGAAAAGTCTCAAAGAAATTTATATAATTAGATGTTTTTTGTTTAAGAAATTCTTAACATATACGTTTATATAACAACATTAATAATATCAATCTGAGAAAAAAATATAAGGAAAAACATAAACATTTTTGCTAGTGGTTAAGCATTGTCTGTATGCATTTCATAGTCGCTTCGACAAAATGTTAGTAGACTTCATTCAAACCACACAATTTGAACAGCCACAAACTTCTTATCTTATCCACAGACTTCTAAAAAAAATGATTTGAGAATTCACAAAAAATATTTTTGAAAATCACAAAAGAAAAAAAACATATACACGCAAATTTTTTGAAAGACTATAAAAATGTATCAACAGATATTTTTCAAGCTTTCCTCAAAATTTTGCTCATTTGTCAAATTATTAAATATTTTAAATTTTAATATAAGTGAAATGCAATAAACTTAATAAATAATCGAAAAGAATTAAAAGTAATCCTTAGAAGTAATTGCATTATTTTTTTAATACTTCTGATTATTTTTGATTATTTTGTAGTAATTTCAAGTAATTCAGATTACTTTTCCATTATTAGTAATCGAAATCACGATTACTAAGTACGAAACTGAATATAATCGTAATATAATCATTACTTCACCTTTGAAAAAAAGTAATCAAATTAAATAGTAATCATTACGATTACTAATCATTACTTAACAGCTATGGTTAAATTAGTACTTTTTAGATAACTGCAATAGTTTAAGTAATGATAAAAGAATTCCTTTACTTTTTATTCCTCTTAACTTATTTTTTATTAACCCCCGACTAAAAAAGGGGTGTTATAAGTTTGTAGTTTGTGTCTATGTGTCTGTGTATCTGTGTGTCTGTCCGTGTCCACGTACAGGCCAAACGGCACCACCGATTGTCATTTAGTTTTTTCTGTTTGAAAGATGACTTGATCGAGAGGGTTCTTAGCTACGTTTGAAGAAAATCGGTCCAGCCGTTTAGAAGATATAACATCTTTTCTGAAAGAAGTCGGGAGGTTTTAAAATTTTTAGTTTTTGTTATTGATCTCTGTATATATGTTTTGTTTGTTTTTCGTTAAATTTTAATAAATATCTACATATGTATATGTACACGAATGTACATATGTATATTAAAAACATTGGAAAAAATGTTTTTTTTTTAAATAACTTCCTTTTTACTTTAAGGAATGATTAAAAAAATTAAGATTTTATATTCGAAAAATACACAATTGACAAGTTCCTAAGAATCAAAAACTATCGATAGTATCGATGGCATCAAAAAATACTATTAAAACTATCGAATGGAGCCACTATCGATAGTTTTGCAGCTCTATCAGTGACGACTAAATGAAAGATCATAAGCATGTATGTGATTTTCATCCGCACAATTGTGCTATGGCTTGCGGGTTACTGTACTAAACCAATAATAAATGCTGTCATTTACCCCCCGTTGTCACATTCCAGTAGTTACTTGCAAGTAGTGTATACGTATTACTGACGAAAATCAGGAGAAATATAAAAAACACAACAATATTTTGAGTGGCTACACAGCACAGTGCAAGTTAAAATGTCGTCAACAAGTAAAGTTCTAGATAACAGCTTTGCTTCAACTTTTAGTGCAGTGTTGCCAAGAAGTCAATATTGAACTTTAATTGCATTGTTTATATATTTCATTTAATAAAACATAAAATTTATGTTCAAACTTAGCTCTAAAATGAGTCTATGCCATTTCTCAATATCCTTTTATATAAAAAAAAATTAGCTATAATACTAACCAAATTAATGAAATAACTCTCTACTCGGCAACACTGTTTTTCGTTTTGTCAGTTTACTTGCGACAAGTGTGAAAATTTACTTGCTTCAAAATTTCATTGCAAGCTGACTCGCAAGTGGCAAAAGTGTGACTGTGTTAGTAAAAAAATGTGAGTGTATTGAGTTTTTTTCACTTGCACTTGCATGTGGCAACATAGGGTTAATAAGCGAAGAACGATGGATGGTGTTGATGTTCGTGTATATAGGTGTGTACAATCAATGTCGCGAAGATTTCTTGCCTGTAACAAACACTCAAGAGAAGTAGTGTTGATGCGTGTGTGGTTGTTATTTTGCATATTGTACGTTTGAGTGTGTGTGTAAGATGTAGATGGTAAGCTATTATGTGTTTAAGGGAGGTTTTTTTTCTAAGGCAAGCGCACACAACTAATGTCAATGCATGGGTGCGTTTGTATGTGCGCAGAAAAATAAAAGGTCATACACAAAACGTGTGTGCTTATTAGGGATGCCAATCGGGATCGATTTTTGGAAATCCCGGGATTAGGGATTTTGTAATCCAGATCCCGGGATTTATAGGGATCACGGGATTTTCGAGATTTCGGGATCTAAATATTTTTCGTACAATAAATTATTTTTTTAAATAAATATTACTTTAAGAACAATTTAATGCATTTTAAAAGGTTTTATGTTCATAATTTATCATTGCACAATTGTCTTTAAAGTGAACAATTTTCTAATACGAAAAAAAATCAAAAGAATTTTTCTCATCTATTTTTAAGTTGATTAATCACATTTGATGTTAGAGAATTTATAGTGAAAACAACAACTAAATATGTAAACTTGTTTTTGTTTTCAATATAAATGATTTTCTATTATCTAAACCAAAACGAATATACACGGATATATCGGTGGACTTTGAGCACTACTTTCATACAAATAAGTTGCAAAAGCAATATTGTTTTGTTAAAAATATATCTACTAACATTTTTTTAATTGCGATTGATCAACAACAAGTATAACGGTTGTTACATATGTATGTATGTATACCAAGCATTATCTAATTTTTTTATCGATTTCGTTACGACTAATAAGGCTGAAGAACATGTCGAAAAATTAAAAGAAATGTATACACTATTCTAATCAAATTCGATTAATTACGTCTAAAGATCACATTTTTATAGGCACATACATTAAAAGTTTGCCTGAGCACTTGAAAAGTATTTTTGCTCTACTGTAAAATTTTAAATTCATACAAGTTCAACAGATGCATATGTATGTATTCATACGTTCGCTAAGAGGAGTATGGTTTATTAGTGTCCCGGCCTTCTACTCTGCAACTCGAATACAACTATAATTGAGTCGAACTCATTCAGTCGGTCGTTTTTAACTAAAACTATTTATCAAATCCATGTTTGTAATTTAAATGGGTTTGATCTTAGGTTTGTATCAAACACGACCTAAACGGTCTAAATAAAAAACAAAATAATTTTGAGCTGCAATGTAAAGAACATAAATACACACTCGAGCAGTTTTTTAGACAAAATACTCCGCATTATTCTGTAAATATTTCTCGCTTTTACGTCAACCCGACAACAAAAAGTTTTCACTTGCCTTGTATTGTATTCTACTCCAATTGTAAGGAGGTGCCAGTAGTACTCAATTGTTACCGACAAGTAGATAAGTGCTAATTTTTTTAGCGTTGAGGAGTCGACAGAAGATAGTTATACACTGCAATTATGAATAAACTTCCGCAAGAAATTTCTACCTTTTCCAATTAGATTTTTTTGTTTTCCCTATTATTTGCTACTGTTTGAAATTATTCCCCGGGAAAAATTTCTCGTGGAATTTAAATTATAATTGCCCTCATAATATAGAATAAGACGGAATAAATTTGTCAAACTTGTGAATTTTTCAAATGTTATTTCCCTTCCAAAGGTAATATGTTTCTTTTGTTTTCAAAATAATTCTAAAATGTACATATATTGTATCACCTTTGATGAAAATAACCGTAGGAAAGTAGTTTATTTATTTTGCTCTTGTTGTTAATTTATAAGAAATATGTCACGAATAAATTGTTAAATCTGTACGTATAAAATTGTATGGGACTTTTAAATACTATAAAAAATACCTTAAAATCAACGAAAAATTTAATTTATAAAGTTTTTATACAAAAAATTCCTAAGAAATCCCGAAAATGAAATCCCGGGATTGAATTTGCCAAATCCCGAAAATCCCGGGATTTCCGGGTTCGGGATTTCCCGTTTGGCATCCCTAGTGCGTATGTATGCACATGCATGACGTTTATATACTAGCACATGCGTATGAAGAAGCAAGCATCACAAATTATTCCGTCACGAAGTATTTTCTTCTTTAATCCTATACTTTTAATAACCGAAACAAATTTCTTGCAAACAATGTTGTTTTAGAAGATTTAGCTGTAGTAAAGCATTTGAAAAATCCTTCATGTCTTAAAAGTTCTTTTAAGTGGTCTTGTGCAGGACTTTAGTTCACAATAAACATACAATAAATGTGAAGGTTAAAAATGGCTATCGATTTTATTTTAAAGCGTTTTTTTTATTATTGTCCCATATACACCATGTTATCCATATACACCTCAGTTTGATCGCCTAATAGTGGTATTTCCATTCCCAACTTAACTGTTGAGTTTTTAGTTGCCTTGTATGGCACAACGATATACTCTTCTCTCTGATTCTATTTGTGATTGTTTCCGATAGACTGAACTGGTAGTAACTGATATTAGAAAAATAAAAATTCATTAAATTTTATTCGAATAGCCTTTCCTGTTTTACATTCACTTTTTCTGATATATAATAGTTCATTCAGAAGTTACTTTACTGTTTTGTTTGCAAATTGAAATGGCAAAATATTTTGTGACGGCAATTTCCAATGCACCAACTTAGTGAATTTGAGTCGAGATCGAATTAATCTTTTTTTTTTTTGCAAAAAAGAAAAAAGAATTGACCTTAAAAAAGAAAACCTTTACATAAATAAAATGCCATTAGAATAATGATTTAAATAATTTTTATACGCTAATATGATGTCGCACGTGACCACATATTTTGAAGTGAAAAAAGTAAAAATAAAATTAATTATTTTTTGCCGATTAGCATTACTTATAACTCTAAATTAACCTCATAGTTAGCGTAAAAATAAATTTGATTGGAAATAATTTTTCGTTTGCAAAATAATTAGAAAATACCATACATGCGAATATGTGACAGAAAACAGAAGTTGTTTTTACTAACAAGGATTAAAACGATAATTTCAGCGAAACAAGTGGGTCTACTCTGTAATTCGAAACGAAAGGGATTGCTTTCAAATTTATGTGCCATTAACATACAAATTTTCTTTCGTTTCGAATCAGAGAGTGATCACGCTGAAGAGATATTTTAATGTGAATAATTTTAGAATGTTGCGCGCGCACTGGCATTTCATTCAAATAATTTAGATTTACTCAAAAATGGGCTATACATTTTTTAAATTCAATTTTAATCACAGTCGTGTTCTCCATCGTGATATTTATATTATTTTCGTTGCTTTTATGGCGAAATTATAAATAAATAAGCTTGTTAAAAATGTTTTCAAATAGACAGAATTATCCAACTTAATAAAAATATTGTTACGTTTTTTTACCCTCTAAAAATGTTTTTCTGTGAACTCGAAGATTTCTAAAGAATAAAAGATCCCAGTATACTAATTAGGGTTAAGAATCACAGTTTATTTACTACTTGCACTTATCTAATAAAATGAGGAGTTTAAATACACACACACACACAACTTAAATTGCTTAAATGGTTCACAACTGATTGCCACGATGCATACTCCGCTGCGGTATATACACGTCTCACGGTACGGTCACACTTGTCAAACATTTGTCCAAAAAAGCATAATCCACAAACACTAACGGCTCCGTTACCCGACTGTAGAAATCGCAGATGTAAGGTAAATGTAAATGTAATGTAAATGTAAACGTTTGAGCGCTTATAGAATACTTAAAAACGTGTCATGTGTTTTCGACACAAAAAAAAGCAATGTGAGTCCGATCACAGAGGAGATGTGTAAACATCTAGTAATGAAATTTTTTTAAGTTGGAAGTACTTATGCTTTTAGTATCTTTTTTTAAATTAATTAATTAAAAGTATCAAAACTTTCAATATTGTAAATACATATGAATTTGTTGGTTTTTGTTTGTTTTTAACCCCCGACACCTTTGGTGTACGGAAATATACAGAAAAATAACCGGCGGCGGCGCACCGTCGGCTTCGAGCCGGTCGACTTGTTTCTCTGCTTGGTATTGCTTCTTTCAAACACGAATACACTCATAAATCGCTCACACCGATTTGACAATGCAAAGAAATCTCAGCAAAAAAAATCAAAGTCAAAAGATTTTTACCCCCTAGCGTATAGATGTTTACACATCAAAAATTTCTTTGTACACACACACATACATACTAATTGCATTGTGCCCAGCAAACACGCATTTTTGATTTTAAATTGCGAGTTATTTGAAGTCAAACGCGAAAGTTCATATACTGATGTATAATATTTAAATTCATGAAATTCATTTTGATTGAAATTTACATACATATGTATACGGACATACACACGAGTATGTATGTATGTTTTAGAACTTATAAGTAAATAATATATAAAATAGTAATGTTTTAATTAATCCAAGATTTTTTAATAATTTCGCTGAAACTATTTTAATTTACTTTCTTTTGATGGCAAGATTTAAGTATTAAACACATTCACCACAGCAGGCTACACGAACACACGACTGCAAATCCCGCTAGCAGCATTTGTCGCCTAGTAGCCGGCTACTTAATTATTATGGAGACGGCAGCAGCACCATCTGCAGTTAATATTCAAGTACAAATACATAGTTCAGTATTGCCACTTTTATATGTTTTGCATTTATAAAAATTAATGACTCTTTTAAAATGTACTTATTTCACGTAAGAGTACAAAAATGAATCAATTTATTATTAACATCAATTTTTGGATATTATAAAAAAAAAAAATAATTGAAATAATTGTACAAAATTATTCATTCAACATTTTCTATTATACTGGCAATACTGAGTTTTCTCATTGTAGCCAAAGAAATAGAAATTAGTTTAATTGGACTATAACGGCAAAATCAGCATGGACAACAACCTGTCGCCCTGTTGCCTTGCTGTCTTCGAAAGAATCATTCTCATATAAACATGTGTATTCTATCCTTGACATTTGGTAGTCGGTAGCTTGCTGTGGTGAATGTGTTTAATGCTTTAGCCTGTTGGAAAAAACTGATTGAGTTTTTGAAATAACACCTTTTAGAACGAAAATGCGCCTAGAGGTTTCGAAAATTATTATTATTATTATTTTTTATTTAACTGAACTCAATTGTAATAATTTTAATAGCAGCTGTAACGCTCAACCGTAATATTGGTCATTGTACATTACCAGAACAGATTTTGAGCAACTTCATCGGAAAGACGAAGTATTTAGCTCTTTAATTTCCAAGAATGTGTATGCTTGCAATAGCACATCAATGAAATCTTTACTTTCGCGTTTTATCCTTTTCTTATTAATGTTCGTACCTACTCATAATAATTTAGTTTTATTTACAAACAATATATATATTGTTACGAAAATGGCCGTCGACAAGATTAAGCAGCATTACACAAAAATATTCCAACAGGGTTAATGTAAGTGTTACGCGAAAATATTCCTACAGGGTCAATGTAACGAATAATCTAGAATAGTAGCAAACAACTAAATAAGCCTGCGTAACACGTAAGCAAGCAGAAGCAACAACAACAAAAAGCGTCTGCTTATTAAGAAGATTCACATATTTACACACATACATACATGCTAATTCAAATGAAAAAGCAAAAGATAAACAACCACCGTGTGTTGCTTAGTTAATGATGTACACACGTACGCATATACACATGTATGTACATAGTTACCACATGAACTTAATTAGGCAGCATATAAGATGATAATGATCGTCTAGACATTGCTTGAAACTTCTGGTGGTATTTGTGTGGAGTAGACTTGGGTCGAACTCGTTCACTAGTTCATTTTTGCCACAAACCAATGATCAAACCCATGTAATTTAAATGGGTTTGATCAGTGGCTTGTGGCAAAAATGAACTAGTGAACGAGTTCGACCCAAGTCTAGTGTGGAGTATAAAAAGCGGTGACGCAGCCAATTGAGTTAGTTAGTTGCAGTTGTGAGTCAGTTACGAACAAGTCAGTCGCGAACAAGTCAGTCAGTTGCAAGTAAACAAGTCAGTTGATAATTAAGTTGTGAATTAATAATAGTCTGTCGTGGAATTGACATTATTGTGGAGTCTATCGTGTCGACTGGAGTTAGACTTGGGTCGAACTCGTTCACTAGTTCATTTTTGCCACAAACCACTGATCAAACCCATTTAAATTACTTGCAGTGTGAATGCAAAATGAGCTGTTTGTGGTTTTAACGTTAAAACCAGGTTTTAACTTTCAGTGTGAAAACGCTATAATTTAATTAAAACAAATCTACAGTCAAATCCCGATAATTCGTAATCGCAAGGGACCGGCCATTTCTTACGAATTATAGGGGTTTTCGATTTAAAGGGGTTAAAATAAAATAAATACGAATTAACGGGGGGTTTCAATTTAATTACTAAAACGATAAAAAAGCATTAAAAAATTGTTAAAAATAAAATACAAAGTAAAATTTTGTTGTTTTTGTAACACCGACAGAGTTTTATGCGTGCGCACACACACACAAGCAGAAGCAAAAACCCACGCAAAAAAAATAGCGGTAAACATAAAACCATTCTTTCCATGTTTCTGTTGTTTTAATTACGAATTATAAGTGGTAGTTAGCAAACAATTACGATTTATAAGAGGTAAAGAAGATTTTATTTGAAAAAAATATTACGAATTAGCGAAGGGACCAAAATGTATGGAAATTTTACGAAATAACGAGATTTTTTCAAGGGACCGACAGTTTATTGCGAATTATAGAGAATTACGATTTATCGGGGTACGAATTATCGGGATTTGACTGTATAAGATTTCATTTGATATTACTATGTTTAGACGACGAGTTGAATCACATGCTTCGCTCTCTGAATCTTGTTTTTGAATCTTGCCGTTTATACGACGCCTTCATGCTTCGTGTGCAGCGTGCCAATTTAGTGCTTTTCGCAATAGATTTAGTGCTTTTTAATTCATAACAGTCCGGAATTTTTCAACAAGGTGTTTTTTTTTAAATACCTGAAATTGGTGCTTTTTCACCTTTGACTTTAGTGCTTTTAGTGCGTTTAACAAATCCACTAAATATAAATTTGTGATAGTATGGTGGCTTTACACAAAACAACAAATAAACTTTTTCCACTTTTCTGTCTGATTGTCATAAGTAGAGAACGGAATGTGCTACAGTAAACTTCTTGCTACGCTTTTGTAGAAAATTGAACACTCTATAAAAAAAATTTTAAATTAAACTAAATCTGAAATAAAAATATTTTTAATTTCCATTCCATTCACTTATTACAGCCTTGGCTAAAATAAATTGAAAAACTTATAAAATTGTTTTATATTTCTCTATTATAACGAAAGACACTTCTTTGACACTTTTTTTTTTGTATTTTGTATGGAACTTGGTAAAATTTTCTGGAATAACATAATATTTCTGTTGTTTTCTTTAAAAAATCGTATAAATTTATGGTAAATTTTATTTGGACTGTAAATACCTTTTGATCCAGCTAACTTATCAAAAAGTTTTATGTAACTTTTTTTATAGAGCATTTAATTTTCTACAAAAGCGTACCAAGAAGTTCCTTACTCATGACAATCAGAATGAATAAAATCAATTTATGTAAATCGTATGGGAAATTGAAAAGTGCGATTCGCACCATCTCACCATTAATATTATGAGCTGATATTTTAACAGGCCTATATTTTTACCTAAACTAAAGTTTGAAACCTGGTTCTGAGAAAAACAAAGGATTTTTTTTTTGAGAACACCCTAATGTATGTACACTCTAAAACATTAGCACAAATTTAGGATCATATTTTGTCTAAATTGTTGTTGAAATATTCTTATTGTCTAAATTTATATCGATTGTGTAGTTATTTGTATCAAAAAAACAATATATGTATCATTTTACACAAAGATATAAATCTGCTTTTAGATGTGTTTATTTTTAAACAAAGTGTGCTTAAAAAACAGCTACATATGCCTAAATAACGTCAAAATGTTGAAAACCAAACATATATATGTGAGTAAAGTAGTAGAAATATGTTTAACAAGAAGAAAGAAGAAGCTCAAAAGTACACATGTTCTAACAGAAGCACGCCATATTAATATAAAATTAATTAAAATTAAAATAAAGCTATTTTTAAATAATAATCGTATGTGTTTATATAAATAGTGATAAGTGAATTTTGTAAATAATGCACAAATTGAGTAAAAAAATTATTAAATTAAAGCTTTGAGTTAAGACAGTATTGTTAAACAAGTGCGATATGTATACATACTTATGTTAGAAACAAAATTACTCAAAATTTTAGAAATTTATTTTTCATTTTTATTAAAATTCTAAAAATTACATGTAAAATTTAAAGCAAAACGTGAATTTTTTATGTTAATTCAGTAAACCTTTTTATCAATAAATTTAATTAAACTAAACACATGTATTAAATGCATTTTTATTAAAACATATTTTAAAATTAAACACAAGGGGGAAACTAAACACAAATTGCGTAAAATTGTTAAACATATTTTGTTCAAAATTAAACATACAGTGCTCAAAAATCAACAAAACGTTGAAAAAATATAGTTGTGTAATTTTAGGTCGAAAGTAGTCTGTAAAGTGTTGCCTACTATTATCGACGTAATTTTCATCAAAAGTGTTTTAGAGTGTACATCCATACATAGTAAATAGTTTTTGTTAATTCATTGACACATACCTACATATTTATACGCATGTACATATATGTACATAAATAAATACAAATTCTTTCGATTTGTATGCTAAATACACGCAGAATTCAATTTATTTCGATTCTAGTTACAATTACTGGAGTTACAGTAACAAATTGATGGACTCGATATCGACCAAAATCCTACATTTCCACATAAATTTTAATCAAGTGTTTTAATATTTCGTCTATACGGAATGATTTAATTTAGGCAGTTATATAAAAGAGTACAAATAAGATTTTACTGCCTGTTCCAGGATGTCACTCATTTTCGTTCGCAAGCCTTTTAAACGACAAACAGCTGTTTTGCGTTCCACTAAAAGCTTTAGCACGACAAGTCGAAAGAAAATTAAAGCGAACAATAACGTAAGCATTTCAATACAAATATGAGCCCCAATAAAATTTTTTCAGTCATTTGTACGAACTCAAATGCCAAAAGAAGGCACTTGTATTTTATTGTCGACTGAGACAAAATACAACAAATTATTTTTTTTTTTTTACATGAATAAAATATTTTGCTTTGCCAATGAGCAAATATAATACCGGCTTCGCTGGCAATGGGTTCATTGCTTAACCCCTCGTTGGCAATCTGCTCACGTCTGAGCTTGTAAGTAAGCGGTTTTGCGTCCTTGGCTGGTCTTTGTGATACTCTTCTCTCGGTATGTATGTATGTGTGTTCGACAACAGCTTCAATGAGTAGATATTTTCTGCCTACCACCACTTCCGCTAGTTATAGTGAAGGTTGGTTAGAAACTATCGGTCTTATGTGTAAGAAAAAACCGTCAAGAAGTTAGATAAATCACGCTGGGACTTAGTAGTGGGCTAAAACTACATTATGCGCCGATTTTTATTGTCAAAATGTATGAAGGAACTCCTTAGCACCTATTTCAATGTCGTCACTTACTTTATGCCAGTTTTTTCTTGTACATAAGGATGTATTTATTCATATAATCAGTTGTTCTACATATACAGAGAAGAGAGAGAAAATTATTGCACCCGTACAAGGGCCGACAAGGTAGAACACTTTTTCTGGGTCTGTTGGTATTTTAAAGATAATGACAATCACCCAAATGACAATGAATAATGACCTAAATAAATGGGCTATTGGTCATTTTTCCTTTTGGGTGATTGTTCACAAAATTTTGCATAGCTTGTGGTTTTTTATGTCTTTATTTATCATAAATAAAAACCCTTGAGTAATTATGTATGTACACTTTTTATCATTTACAAAAATTGTTTTGTCAAGTTTATTTTAATTTATTTTTGGGTGCGACTTGTTGCAGGTTAAATTAGAACAGAGTTTCATTTTTTAAAGCACAATTTACACATTTGAACGATTTTTTATTCCCAATTGTCGATGAATGTGTGAAATTGTGGATGTGGCAATATAGATATTTGACAACGGGTATACGGCTTACGTTAGAAACGTAAAGCCAATCGAACGATAAGTCGAAAGATAGTGGAACACTTTTATAGAAGAAAATGAGTGACTTACTTTCGTTCTCTTAAGTTTTCTTTCGACATCGGGGGGGGAGGCAGTTAATTGAAATCTTTATCCTGTAAATAAAATTACTTTGTTTCTGAAGTTTAGTTTTGTGGATTATAATTATAAGCTTACGAGTTCTACTTTATTTTTCCAAAATTATTATATCAAATATCCCATTACAATTGTTTAATTTGCTTTTGTCTTGAACTTAAATTATTTTCCTACTCATATTCTACTTATAACTGAACAAAATCGAAATATGGCTTTATTGCATTTAGTGCTTTTTGTTCTGAAAAAGTTGGCATCACTGTTCGTGTGGCATCTTTTTATTTATATTCACACATTCATACATATCATAAGTACGCATATACATACCCAGTGGGAAAAGGTAATGAATAGTAAATTATAATTATAATTTATATAATTATATATATTCATTTCTGAATTGATTACTGTTAACACAGAACATGTCCTAGGAAAGTAATGAATTATTTTAATTGTGTTTGCTTTGAAAAAATAATACTTCATGTAATTAATGCTTACATTTCCAGCTGGGTGCATACGTATCATATGCACGTATATACATACATACACATAACCATACATACTTACATACATTCGACTCATTCAAAATTTAGTTTTTGAAGGCATCCCTATATTTTCTTTTTGTTTTTCCTTTTTTTTTACTATTCATAACTTAATTAAATTTATTTATATTAAACTCACATCTATGTTTTTTTGGTTTGATTTTATTTGTTCAAACCCATACATACACATATGTATACATATTTTGTTTTGATAGCTGGTTCAGCTAAACTGCCGATAAACTGCGATAAAAGTTAGAGAAGATGCCAATTTTACGTGCTTCGCAAGTAGATTCATATTGAATCTACTTGATTCGCTCTCATAATTTTGTATGGCGAGGCAAGTTGATTTGGTCATGATTGGGGTGTGAAGCATGAATAGAGAGCGCAGCACGTATCGTGTAAACATACTATATCACATTTCATTGTAGAATTTAATTTTACGTTTAAATAGTTGGCAGATAAAAAAATTTACCTAAAAACTGATGCACTTAAAGTTCTTGCTATGGCAAAATTTTTGATTATCTACTCGTATATTAAAAATTCTTTTAAATTTCTCTCTCTCTCTCTGTGTACAACAATCCCCTTTTATGTTATTCAATTGACAGCTGAGTGAATGTTTCCTCCTTTCACACATCTTGTAAAAAAATAAAGGTGTTTGCACAATATTTTGTTTTCGAAATTTATCTCTGCCTTTACAGATTTTTCCTGTCATTGTAATTTTTGTTTATATAATTCACTCACGAGTAAAAGTAGATAATAGAATAAAAAAGATTATTTTTAGATGTAAAAAGGAGTTTCTTTTTCTGTGTTTCCCTCATGCTATTCATGTCTTTTGTGTTGATGAGAAAAGGAAACAGTGCAAGCTTTTTATGTAGTCGTTTCATTTTTATACAATTCTACTGGTGTCTTGTTTGATTTTAAACATAAAAGTTGTTATAAATTGTATGAAAATTTAAAAAAAAAGAACAGAAATTGACAGTAATAATATTTTTGCATATATGTGACGTTCTCCGAGAAAAGGGACTTAGTGTGTGAAAATGAAGTTTTGAGAAAAACGCATTTAAAAAATAAAATTTTACAGCCTTATTTATAAAAATTATTAAGGCTTTAGAAAGGCTTTTTAAGAAAAATTTTTTATGAAAATTTGTGTTAAAAACCCTTTATAGACCCTTAATAAGTTTTATAAATAAGGCTGTTAATGTTTTTTGTAATTTTTATCGATTTTCCCAAGTTCCCGTTTTTTGACACACTAGGTCCCTTTTCTCGGAGAATGTCACATATACATACGTGTCTGTCATGACATTCACATCCGTGTGAAAGTGAATCTTTTCCGCATATTTTAGTGTCCTGACATTCACTTCCGAATAATTTTTTAGTTTTACTTTCGACTGTACCAAGCAATTTGAAAGTAAATAGAATCGCCTTTGTTCCACATTAAAATTAATTTAATTTAAACGAAATCTTTTTTAAAATTAGGCTTGATATCTCATCAACCTAATTCGGAAATTTAAACCAATATATATCTGGTTTTAATACATAGAAAAGGGGACATGAAAAACATGCCCACATTAGCAACCAATTTTGCAAAAATATTCGAAAGTATGCAGACACCAAATCTTTTTTTTTTTGCGATTCGGAAATTTTAATTCTAATTGAAAACGTTCGAAAGTCGTGACAGACACGATATAGTCTTATTTAATTACAAGTGTAAGGAGTTGAAAAAATCCTTCCTTTATATAATTTCCCTCTAGAGCTGCATGTTGAAGTAAGTTGAATATTAAAAAATAAATAAAAATTAAAGATAACTGAATTTAAAAATATTTTAAATATATTTTGAACATTTATGTTAATAATTAACAATCAATTACTTTCAATTACAATCAGCCTTAAGGCAAAGATGAATTTCTATACGAAACCAGACTTCAGTCCATATTTTTGTTTCTTTTCAGAACATGACAATAACAAAAATACTCAATCAAAAATATACATACCTGAGCATCCACTCTCAATTTAAGTAATTGCGTAATACTCATAATTGTAACACAAACAATTTGTAAGCTTATATATTACCTCGAAAACGACTATGACTATAGCCGATTCTAAAACACAAGCGTATCTGAGCTTCATTTGTGCGAAAATCTTTAAATACGCTACAACTATAAAGAGAAAAGTATACTCGAAGTATGGCTTATACTCATAGTATGGATATTTATGCGAATATAATAAATATACGCATGATATTTAGAGTATTTCTGCAACATACGCCCCGTTTGTATTTGTGTGTGCAAAATTGAATGGAAATTCTGCTTTGGCTGTTGGAAAGCATTTATCAGATAACTAGGAGGTAAAATTTACAACAAATATAACCTTTAAACAACTGATATTAATCCTGAAGTTTTGTTTTCGTAAAATTTGCAAACAAAAATCGTTAATAAATTTATATTTTGTTATTTCTAAAGTGATAAATGAATTTCTGGAAAATATTTAGTGCTTAGAAAAGTTTTAAGCACAATCGAGAATTATTAACTCAGACTTTCATTTCCTTCGATGAAATCAGTTGAGCACCGTTGACGTTTTAGTATTTTGCCAATTTTTTTTTTCTGGCCACACTGATACTTGAAGTGTGTTCAAATAAAATACTCCTGTATATACTCATGTACGCGAATAAATACTTAAGAGTATTTTTATACATATATGCATAAATTTTACTTGTAGTCATTTGAGCTGCGTGATTGTAGGAATGTGTATTAGTCGTCGATTATGCGTATTTAAGCTTAAGCTTCCTGACTATGTTTGCGTATAAGTGTGGCTTTTATTATTAACTGTTTGCCATTTACAGTTGCTTGACAGTCAATACTCAAAGAGTCCTTAAAACGATAGTTATATCATTCTCTGTTTTTTAGAAAAATCTATCGAAATTTGTTATTGAGTTTGTTTTTACTTTTGTTTTCGTTAGAAATAGCCAGACAAGAATTTGCGATTGTCTTCCCCACTGTGTGTGTAAGTCGCTGACGTTAGAAATCTTGGCGTTTTTGTATAGATTAAAGCAAACTTGTACAACTTTTCTTTAATCTATTACAGAAACATCCGTCAAGATTTCTATTGTCAACGTCTTACACAAACAGGCTGTTCGACTGCCATGAACAATAATGAAACGAAAATTTACAAAAGCTGAGGAAATGGGCAACCAAGGAAAAAAAATATTCACAACAAACATCTTTACTCGATTCTGTATCAGGGAGCAATTAACGCCATTCGATATCGATCGAAATTTCTATACAAACATAATTAAAATTTTATGAAAATTTACTTGTTGTTGGTTTTAAGATTTCGGTATATTTTAAATTGAGTTGCCAGTGATTTCAAAACCTTGCAATCGTTTTCTCTAAAACAAGTTTCTTATTTTGCGTTATGACTCTCTTGCTCTAAATATTAAAATAACTAAATATGAATTTGTGAGTTTAAAAATTATTGTCAAATATTAAAATTTTACGAAACATTGTAAAGTTGCTATAAAAAATATTTATAGCAATGTAAATCATGTGGGAAATATTAGATATATGTACAGTAGACTCCTGATAACTACTACCAAATGGAACAAACTGTTGCTCCCTCTAAAAAAATCACATTAAATCGCAACAATACCATACATTCCGGTATCCTCATTAATTCGTTTTTTATACCAATACCTAATTTACATTAAACATTTTTCTTTTTTTTCATGAAATAAGTTGCATGAAACTTTTTCGTTTGTCCGTAGGAGGCCTGGAGAAGCAACTCATATCAAAGTTGAACTCATAGAAGCACTCAAAAAAGAACTCATATCAAAGTTACCAAAAATGCATCAGAGATTTATTCAACGTCCTTTTTTATACAAAATTTTCTTATATAGCGCTGCAATTAGCAAACAGAAAAAGTTGCGTGCAACAAAATTCATAAAATTTCATGAAAAAATGCTTAATGTAAACCAGGTGAAAGACGGTTAGACCTGTCGTAGTGTAACGTAAGAAAAAATCAACAATGTAAAGTCACATAAATTCAAAAAAGGCGTAACTTACAAAAAAAAAATTCAATTTCTTTTTTCTCCGATTGTTATGATTTAATTGAAGAAATTACATCTACCCACAATATTTTTATCCGCGTATGCAAAAAAAATCTAATTTATTTACAAAATTCAAAACTTCTAATGTTCTTTGCTTCTTCCGTAAAATATTTTAAGTGCAACTTACTCCTTTTTGCATTTATATGAATAAATATCATGTATGTATGTAGTTATAGTAGCTGCTCTTTTGCGATTATCACTTATCGGGATTCTACTGTATTGCCATATTATGCTGGCTTATTGCCAAACAAGAATTTCATATAAAAGTTTTTAACATTCAGGAGTTTTATTACAAAAGTTAAGTGCAAACAAACCTCGATATTAAACGAAACATTTTCATTTATTCATGCTGATTCTCATCACCATCATTTTCATCGTATTGATTGATCAAGGTTTTACTTTAATGTGGTAATAAAGTAGCTGAAAGCAATCTGCAACAAATCTGATGAAATCGTACACTTTAGTTTGAAAAGAGATTGCTAACGAAAAGCAATTTAATAATATGAGTTCATAACAAATCTGTGGCAAAAAGAAAAAAGTGCTTAAGTCGAGATAAGCTGATTTTGAGTTAATGGTGCCTCCGTAATCTGCATATTCGAAAGTCCCTCTGATAAAAATCTCAATTAATTTGTGTGATTTTTCAGGAAGTTATAGCACTATGACTTGCGACTTATCTTTTTTAGACTTCTAATCTCATTTGGAATAACAGCTTAATTGAGGTTATAGATTGGTATATTTCAACTCATATGTAATACTTGTAGTGTGTAGAACGATGTTTGCTTAAAAGAAATAAAGCAATGTGAGTCCGATCACAGCGGAGATGTGTAAACATCTAGTAATGAAATTTTTTTTAATTTGGAAGTACTTATGCTTTTAGTATCTTTTTTAAATTAATTAATTGAAAGTATGAAAACTTTCAATATTGTAAATACATATGAATTTGTTGGTTTTTGTTTGTTTTATTAAACTTATTTGGTTAGTAAATGGGCACACTGCAGTATATGTATATGTACTGCATTCAAAATTGCAGCAAGCAGTAAATTTACTAATTACTAAAAAAAATTCAGTAAATTTTTACTGCTAATGAAATCTAATTTGCATTACTAGTAAAATCGTAGGGCCGTAATCACAATAAAATTGTAGCAAGTGGCAAAGTTTTTTCATTCAAATTTTGAAACTTTTGTGTGAAAAACATTTAGCCACTTGGTAGAATTTCATTATGAATACGGGCATTACTGATTACTGAAAATTCAATGCACGTCATCATTTAACAAATCATTTAGGCAATTTATAAAAATTGTAGAAAAAAAATTTTAGTAATCAGAAAATTTTTTTGTTTTTACTGAAACTTTAGTGGTACTGCAGTGCTCATCTACTTTTACTTTTTAATTTTTAATTCCTGTTGTTCATCGTTTAGTTGTTGCAATTAAAATAAATTCCATAAAGTGCGACTTTGACTCGCATTTTTTTTTGATTTAGCTTTCTTAATTTTTTAAGTTTTTTCAGTTTAAACGATTTTTTTTTCAGTTTTATCGCTTTTTTCTAGTTTTGGCGTTTTTTTTTCTCTTTTTGCGTTTTTTTAATTTTCGCAATTTTTTAATTTTGGCGATTTTTTCATTTTGGCGATTTTTTTTCTGTTTTTTGGGGTTTTTTAAATTTTGGCGATTTTTTTCTGTTTTTGGGGTTTTTTTATTTAGGCGATTTTTTCATATTGGCGATTTTTTTGTTTAAGGATTTTTTTTAATTTTGGCGACTTTTGCGGTTTTTAGCGATTTATTTTTGTCCCAGAGATTTTTTTAATATGCTGCTTTTTTCGTTTTGGCGATTTTTTTATAATTGGCGATTTTATATTTTTTTGATTTTTTAGTTTTACCGTTTTTGAAAATTTCAAGAGTTTTACTCTTACGGTTTCCAAGATACAGCAAGTTGTCAAAATTGCATTAACTGATGGAACACCCATTGATTTAAATTTTTTATTGTTGTAGTCTGTATAAACTTTTAGAATTTCAAGTGTATATATGTACATACAATTGTATGTACATTACATGAGATTTTAACATTTTTCGTTGCTCCTTTTGGAACACCCTTTAGTTTTTAACTCTCATGTATTTGTTGTTGTAGTGGCCAAATGTCTACATATTGTATCCAAATTTCAAGTCGGTAGCTCTTACGGTTCATTTTCACCTTTGGTGTACGGAAATATACAGAAAAATAACCGGCGGCGGCGCACCGTCGGCTTCGAGCCGGTCGACTTGTTTGTCTGCTTGGTATTGCTTCTTTCAAACACTAATCCACTCATATATAGCTCACACTGATTTGACAATGCAAAGCAAAAGCAAAAAGCAAAGAAATCTCAGCAAAAACATCTCAGCAAAGAAATCTCAGCAAAGAAATCAAAGTCAAAAGATTTTTACCCCCAGCGTATAGATGTTTACACATCAATAAATGTTAATAGAGAGTTCCACAATTTAACTGCAAAAGAAATAAATTTCTGAAAAGCGACTTGAACGCTTAAAAGTGCTCTCCCTAAAAACAGTAAAATATGACTTGAGCACTTTTTCCTTATTACCACAGAAATATTTGGTAAGCTTTATCAGAATTTTCTTAGCATTTGTTGCATTTTTGTTGAGCAAAAAAAAGTACGAGTAGTTAGCACGTTGACTACAAAACAAAAATATATCCCTTTGTATCAGTTGTTGTATGAAAGTACAAGTTACGAAGACATAGGCACTGGTCACTGAACTGCACCGAGTTCAGTGGATAGTAATGCTAGTGTTAACATCAGGGCGTTCTACTTCTTCGGTATTGTGTCACAGAATCATCCGCGAAGTAAACTAACCAATGGCTACTAAGCACAGATTTGAAAATTTAATACGCCTCATTGACACCAGAGGCGCTGCAACAATGCATTATTAAAAAGAAACGTGCAAAAAGCAGAGTTGTAAATGAATTAAGCTTTCCTCTATCTCTTCTTTCACCAACTGTCTTCTCTATCACCCCCCAGGGGAGTCTGTAATGGACTACGGGCGTGGCAACCCCGGGGCCCCAGCTGGGGTGATGTGGCTTTTTCCATTGACGTACCTTTGGTACATTACCCATAGAACTTATGTGTTACTACCCAATCTCTGAACATAAACAGAGTAACGGATGTGCACATATTTATAACAAAAGGAAGACAGGTCCTGTTGATGTCAGTTAGGTGCAGCGTCACCTAGAACTGCCCCTGAGTTCAAAAGACGATAGAGGTGAAGCCCTTGTGGTGGAACTTCGAGGTCTAACCAGAGGCTACTTCTGGTGCCACGGGTGCCGGTTGCCCGACAGCCGAGCTGCTTTGAAGTTTTGAGTGCGTGTAGCGGTCGTCAGTTTCCTTTGCTAAAATGCCGAGTTCGTCCTACCCCAAAGGGGTAGACCCCTAAGGGGTTAAAGGGATGATTTTGGTAAGTGTGGAGTAGGCACTGGTTATTTGGCGACACAGGCATGCGTTCTTTATGGATGAGTGGTTGAGCTGTGCCGGCAATGGTTGAGGAATTCTCTTGGGGACCTCGCTTAGGTGTATACACACCACCTTAGCGTGGAAGCCGGAGAATTATCGTGGTGGCTGTGGTTGCTACCAAAATCGCTGGGAGAATAGTCTTGGCTTCCCAGTGTGAAATCAATGCTAGTGATTGGTCTGACGCGGTCAGCCAGACACTATTCTAGGTGCTGTTGCCATTCAACAGAAGCTGCTATGGGCACGGACATAGCAGCAGAGTTTAGATAGCTCAAATTACCTCAGCAAGGTAATTGAATATAGTACAGGGCTAACTATATTCAAAGATTGCAACCTATGTGCCTTATGGAGTGGGCCATAGGTTCATTCTAATAGGGTGCATGGGGGCGTTGGTCTGGCGTCTAACCCACACCCGGTGCTTTGGCACCCGTGAGATAAGGCCGTAATGGCAGGTGCTCACGGAAAGCTATCGCACATCTGTCTTCTCTATCAATATCCCTTTTCTAAAGAAGGTTACACCTATTAATAATAGTAAGCATTCATTGCCTGAGTGTTCCTTCTCTTAAAAAAAATGGGAATTTAATAAATCCTTTACTTTGAGTAAAAATACAACTAAAGTGACAGTTAGTAATAATTAACCTGGCTACTCTTTAAATAAAGTATATTATCTTTTTGGTGAACGTTAGAATGACTTTAAATCTGCATCTTAAAGAAATTGTACTTGCAGTGTCTCGCACAAGAGTGCTAAGATTTGTTTCAAGATTTTATTTCCAAATGGCTGCTGTTAAACATAAAACACAAGATGAAAATGAATCAAAATTCTAATATGTATGCTTTCATGTTTATCTTATCATCAAGTTTATGTAAAAAATTCATTTAACATCGTACAAATTGAATACAAAATTAAAATATAAACTTTTTTATATGTTAACTAATTTCTTCGACCTTAAAATTCGTAAATATTTACCAAAACAAAAAAATTTTAGAGCAAAAATAAGAACGTTTTAATTTTGAAGGCCGATAAAGGCAACACGACAGTCGCAGTGGAAAAGACTGAGTACGATATTAAAATGAGAAACATGGTACAAGACATGTGTACTTATAAACGTCTAAAAGTTGACCCAAAAACTAAACTACAAACACGTAACAACAAATTAGTAGAAAAGCTATTCCAGTTAAATATAATTGATGAGAGTGAAAAATACAGATTGCTTACCAATGTAGCGACCGCACCGAGAATATATGGAGTTCCTAAGGTTCATATAGATGACATGCCACTAAGACCCATTTGTTCTTCAATAAACTCACCATCGTACGGATTATATAGATACATAGTAGATATATTGAAAAATATAACAAGGTACTCTAAGTATAATGTGAAGGATGCGATTGATTTTAAGAAGAAATTAACAAATTTACAGATTGGTGAAGAAGAAGTCGTAGTTGCGTTCGATGTGGTATCCTTGGCAGTGGAAATAATAAAGAGAAAGTGGGAAGAAATTTCTACATATACTGCAATACGAAAGATCTGTTCATTGATATCTTAAATTTCTGTATCAAAGATAATAGATATTTTAAGTATAACGATAAAGTATATGAACAACATAAAGGAATGCCAATGGGCTCCCCAGCATCGCCGGTATTAGCAGATATAGTCATGGAAGATCTTTTGGACACTACAATGGCAAATTTAGATTGCAAACCAAGATTTATGAGTAAATACGTCGATGATTTATTTTGCATTACTAATAAAAACAATGTAGAAAATACACTTGAAAGCCTAAACAGTTTCCACAGACACATAAAGTTTACGAAGGAGTTAGAACAGGATGAAAGGTTGCCATATTTAGATGCACTGATAATACGGAAACATAACACAATTACAATAGATTGGTACCAAAAACCAACTGCCTCAGGGCGCATCATCAATTTTTTCTCAAATCATCCTACACTATACCATAAAGAAAATATCAGAAAGATAAGGAAAATATTACAAAAAAAATAGTTTTTCGTTTACCATGTCTTCTGCCATATATACATATATGTATAATAAAAAACGCTATAAAAAATCTCAATAAAAAACCGGTCGAAAAAACCGCAACAATTTTTATATCAATGACTCATGTTCCTGGGTTTTCTGATAGAATTACCTACTCAGATATATTCGACAGACAAAATGTTAATATTGCTCTTAGAACTGATAAAACACTCAATATGTTGTTTTCGAATACAAAAACAAAGGTGGATACATTAGACAAATCGAATGTTATATACAAACTACCTTGTAACGAGAAGACGGGCTTAATACATGTAATAAAATATATGTATTTAGGAACGACGTAATCTAAACTACGAACAAGATTAACAGCACACAAGTCCGACTACAAAACACGTAAGGGCACAACAGAACAAAAAACAGCATTAGCAGCCCACTGTGCAAGTAGTGGTCACTCTCCCAATATTAGTAACGCCACAATATTACAACATGGGTGAACATCATGTAGCAAATTTTTGCAAATCGAATTCACACGTATTCTTATTCTTTTTCATTTAGTCTTATCTGAGATCAATTTTTGCTTATCTTTTTACTCATTTTTCTCAAACGCACTGCGAGAAATTCATTGTTTATGCTGTTTATGTTAAAAAATGCTTTTGCTCACGTGAAAATTAAAAATTATTTTCTCTTACAAATTTAAAATTTAAATTTATTAATAAATTTATTTATTACTTTTTGTTGAAACGGTTATCTAGAAAAAAATTCTTTCATAAAAAAAATCATATAAGAATTACTTTTATTAATTGTTTCTGCTTGTGTGTTTATCTTTTTCGCTCACTTACGCAACCTTAAATTTATCTTGGTCACCCATGTATTACAACAAGAAAACAATTACAAATAAATTCAGTAAGGTGCGACTCTGACTCGCGCACGAAGGGTTCCGTACGAACACTAGATATGTAATTTAATACAAACTTCATCCTATATAATAAATAGTTTTAGCATTTTTTTACGTTTTTGTTTTTGGGATCCTTTCGGTTTTTTTGTTTGGCTTTTTTGCATTTTTTCGGTTTTGGAGATTTTTTTAAGTTTTGGCTCTTTTTTTAGTTTTGACACTTTATTTTCTTGTTTTGGCGATTTTTTTCGGTTTTTGGCGTTTTTTCATTTTGGCGATTTCTTTTGTTTTTGGCGATTTTTTTTCATTTTTGCGATTTTTTTTTATATAAAAAATGTTTTTAGTTTTGGCGTTTTTTTTCATTTTGGCGTTTTTTTTTCATTTTGGCGATTTTTTCGAATTTGGCGATTTATTTTAGTGTTAGAAATTTTTTTTTTTTAATTTTGGCGATTTTTTTGTTTTGGCGATTTTTTTTTAATTTTTGGCGATTTTTTTTTGGTTTGACGATTTTTTTTTGGTTTGGCGATTTTATAATTTTCGGTTTTTTTAGTTTTACCGTTTTTGAGAATTTCAAGTGTTTGCCTCTTACGGTTTCCAAGATATGGCAAATTGTCAAAATTACATAGTCAAAATAGCATTAACTGATGGACCACCCTTTAATTTTAATTTTTTTAAATTTTAATGTTAATTGTTGTAGTCTGTATAAAAATACACTAATTTTACAAATTTCAAGTCACAATATACATATGTTCATACAATTGTATGCATATTACATGGGATTTTAACATTTTTCGTTGCTCGTTTTAGAACACCCTTTAATTTTTAATTCTCATGTATTTGTTGTTGTAGCGGCCAAGGTTCTACATAATCTGTCCAAATTTCAGGTCCGTAGCTCTTACGGTTCCTGAGAAAATACCGTGTGACGGACAGCGTAGCGAAAACAATAGGGTTCCTTTTCACCTTTGGTGTACGGAACCCTAATTAATTCAGTAAAGTGGGACTCTAACTCGCGCACGAAGGGTTGCGTACGAACACTAGATATGTAATTTAGTACAAACTTCATCCTATATAATATATAGTTTTGGTATTTTTTTTCGTTTTTGGCGTCTTTTCATTTTTTTCTGTTTTGGCGATTTTTTTAAGTTTTGGCTCTTTTTTTAGTTTTGACACTTTATTTTCTTGTTTTGGCGATTTTTTTCGGTTTCTGGCGTTTTTTCATTTTGGCGATTTTTTTTATTTTTGCGATTTTTTTTTATTTAAATTTTTTTTAGCTTTGGCGACATTTCTGCGTTTTGGCGTTTTTTTTATTTTTGGCGTTTTTTTTCCTTTTTGGCTTTTTTTTCGTTTTGGCGATCTTTTCGAATTTGGCGATCTATTTTAGTGTTACAAATTTTTTTTTAATTTTAGGGATTTTTTTCGTTTTAGCGATTTTTTTTTAATTTTTGGCGATTTTTTTTTTTTGGTTTGGCGATTTTATAATTTTCAGTTTTTTTAGTTTCACCGTTTTTAAAAATTTTAAGTTTTTGGCGATTTTTTTTAGTTTTTGGCGTTTTTTCATTTTGGCGATTTTTTTTATTTTTGGCGATTTTTTTCATTTTTGCGATTTTTTTTATTTAAAATTTTTTTTTTAGGTTTGGCGACATTTTCGCGTTTTGGCGATTTTTTCGATTTTTGGCGTTTTTTTTCATTTTGGTGTTTTTTATTTTGGCGATTTTTTCGAATTTGGCGATTTTTTCGAATTTGGCGATTTATTTTAGTGTTAGAATTTTTTTTAATTTTGGCGATTTTTTTCGTTTTGGCGATTTTTTTTAATTTTTGGCGATTTTTTTTTTTGGTTTGGCGATTTTATAATTTTCGTTTTTTTTTAGTTTTACCGTTTTTGAAAATTTCAAGTGTTTGCCTCTTACGGTTTCCAAGATATAGCAAATTGTCAAAATTACGTAGTCAAAATTGCATTAACTGATGGACCACCCTTTAATTTAAATTTTTTTAAATTTTAGTGTTAATTGTTGTAGTCTGTATAAAAATACACTAATTTTACAAATTTCAAGTTTCAATATACACACACATGTAAAGGGTGTTTTTTATTGAGGTATAGAACTTTAAGTTGGCATCACTTTTTTAACTGGCGGCCATTTTCTCAGCTGTCAAGTGATTAATATTTAGTTTGGTTTGCCATTTCATCATGAACAGGTTGACAAAAGAACAACGCTTGCAAATCGTGCAAATTTATTTCGAAAATAATGGTTCAGTTCGCGAAGTTTACCGCAAGCTCCGTCCATTTTATGGTCGACATAATCGTCCATCAGAGCAATTAATTCGATTAACCATGGATTGTTTTCGCACTACGTTTACTCTATGTGATAATACGCATCCGCAGAGACGTCGAAAAGTGAGCACCGAAGAAACAATTGCCGCTGTAGAGCAAAGTGTTGAAGAGGACCCGAATGAATCGATTCGCCACCGTGCACAGCAATTGGAGCCGACTAACCGACTATTTTGTTCCCGAATTGGATGGCATGAATGTGGATGAGTTGTGGTTCCAACAAGACGGCGCTACATGCCACACAGCGCACGTCACAATCGCTTTATTGAAGGAAACATTCGATGAGCGCATAATTTCGCGGAATGGACCTGTCAATTGGCCACCAAGATCGTGTGATTTGACACCATTGGATTATTTTCTTTGGGGATATGTAAAATCGCTCGTCTACGCCAACAAACCAGAAACGTTAGGGGACTTGGAAGCTAACATTCGTGGCGTTATTGCCAACATACGGCCCCATATGCTCGAAAAAGTGGTTGAAAATTGGACCTGTAGAATTGGCTTTATTCGAGCCAGCCGCGGCGGCCACATGCCCGAAATCATATTTAAACATTAATGGCATAAAATTATCCTTCCAATAAAGCCAAATTGATGGACATTAAAACGATTTTCTTGTGTTTTATTTCAATTCGAAGTTCTATACCTCTAAAAAAACACCCTATACATACAATTGTATGTATATTACATGGGATTATAACATTTTTCGTTGCTCGTTTTGGAACACCCTTTAATTTTTAATTCTCATGTTTTTTTTTTGTTGTAGAGGCCAAGGTTCTACATACTGTGTCCAAATTTCAGGTCCGTAGCTCTTACGGTTCCTGAGAAAATACCGTGTGGCGGACAGACGGACAGCGTAGCGAAAACAATAGGGTTCCTTTTCACCTTTGGTGTACGGAACCCTAAAAATGATATACAGTTGAGATGCTACATATAATTAACACACCCACGAACATACGAATGAATTACAAGGCAGACACAGAAAAGTGCGCGCAAGGCGAATTGATATAAGGTGGTCTTGATTTGCAACTCTGCGTATTCGCCTTGTAATATATTTGTTAGTATAAAATTTCCTGCTGTCAAAATATTTCTTAACGTTTTGGTTAATTTGACAGCAGGAAATTTATGTCAGCTGGCGAATTAAGATCACCTTATGTGTATTCGCCTTGAGTGCGCGCATGCATAAATATAAACATATATTATCAAAATATAAACAAAAAAGCTTTTAGTTTACTGTGAACCTTTATTAAAGTAAGACAATTTTTGTGTTTTATTTTTAATGTTTTTGTTTTTGCTTTTAGAATTATTATTTACAAATAATGTTAATGTTTTTTTTTGCATTTGTTGTTTTTTATAACAGTTTTTCCTGAGGAAGAGCCTCGAAGGTGTTCGAAATATCGAAAGAAAATTAAATAAAATATCTACAAGATTAAAAATACATATTTAATAAAACAATAAAGATTTTTATTTAAATAAATGGTATGACCTTGAGCCTGAAGAAAATGGTAAATATTTATAAACTTTTTTTAATTTCAGATTGTGTCTAAATAATATTCTTTTAGAAAAACATGTATTTTATAATTTTAATCCATGTCATAATAATAATCAATGTTAAAAAAGAAAAGTCACGAATGACAAACAACTTCCGCACATGCTGTTAAAACAAGAAAATACTCCTAATATTTTTGTCATGCGTTACCTTACTTATGTTATTGATTTATTTGATAATAATATTCAATGTTATAAAAGAAAAGTCACGAATGACACACAACAAACAGGCATGATTTTCAAACAATAAATCTCAGCCTTCTCTTTTTAACTCCCGATACAAGTATTTTTCTCATTCGTTACCTAACCTTAGGACGCTATTATTTCACTTCGGGTTGATGGCTTAGAACTCCTTTGAATCGAAGCAAAAAATAAATAGATAAACTTTTACTTTTCTCTTTTATACTCTGCCATATCGTTCTTAGCCTAGTTTTAATTTTTCTCTATAACTTTTTGCATTGCTGCTCTAACTAAGTGAACTATAATAGTTTACTTCTTCTTTAAAATCCAAAACAATAAAAAAAACTCCGATATAAGGTATTACAAATTACCCCAACAAATCCATACATATAAGTAACGAAGTACAATTTTTTAACATGTTTCTTTTTCTTCACAATAAAATTTTAAGCAAACGGTCAGATGTATTTTAATAATTTAAGACTCAAATTGTTACAATTGAAACATAATGTGCTGCTTTCGAAAAGTTTTTTTTTTAATTTTATTCAACGCGCTCCTAGTGTTTTTATGAAACTCTTGCCACGAAATTTTCAATAAACACTTCAATATCACATATTTTTAATAATTTGTTTTGCATTGCAATTCTTTTTCATCTTTTGCTTTATTTGTTAATAATGTTCAATATTAAAAAATAAAAGTCACGAATGACAAAAAAAAAACTTGCAGGTAAACCTGCTAACAGTATCAGAAAACCATTATAAAATCACATTATTTCTAATCTTAAGCCTCTTTTAAACTAAACCACAATAACAAATAAATACTCATTGCACTTGCTAGCAACGAATCGTATAAAGCCGCTGCAATAGTAACTAAACTAACAATTCAAAATGATTGAGTTTACAAGCCCAATTAAACATAAAAGATTAGTACCCTTATATTTGTGAATAAGCAAAGCACTTGAATAAAATCTACACTTACACAACAAATAACAATTGGCTTAAATGTACTTAAAATTGTAATGCAACAAATGCATTTAATTCGAAAGAAAAGCTAAAATGAAAATAAAACGATAATGCTTAAGCAACTGAGAATTCAATATATGTATAAAATTCTTTAATAAGGACGTTATGGGCTGAATGTTATAAATTTAAAGAAGACTACATGATAATAAAGAAAAATATTCTGCAAATTGCTAAAAATAAATAGTTCACAAAATATTTTAGCACATGCCATAAATAATTACTTGGAATATTAAGCAAATAAAAGAATTATTGGCAAACACCTCCCAAAATATTTTTGAAATAAATTTCATTCCTTTATGTACATAGACAAATGTAAAAGTAATATTCAATTAAAAAATTAGATGGTTTTAAATTAATCACGAAAGTTGTTGTTTTAACCAGATGTGTTAAATTTCGATTACGATTATTAATCAATTAGATTACATTTTAAAAAGAATTGTACTGATTATATAATTCCCTTCAAAAGAATTTCTGACAAATAACACGCTGCTACAAATGAGTACTTTTTTTTATACTTGAAAAGGGACCTAGTGTAGGTTATAGACCTTATTTAGTAGATCATAAATCAATTTTTAAAAGTTCGGAAACACCCTCAAATTTCGGAGTTATTCCGAAAAAACTATTTTCGTAACTCAGTTGATTTTTATCGGATTTACAACTTTTAAATGGTTTCAGAAAGAAGAAAAATGTGATTTTCTAAATATATATATATTATTGGTATATATATTAACTTTTTGCAGTGATATTTTCAATTATATCTGATTTTAATTTTATTTTTTCTAGGTTTTTCAACTTTGGCGCCATTTTTTTAAATTAGATTGTTCAAAAACATACCCTTATGTATATATTTAATTAAAGCTAATTTAGTTCTGAGTTAAACCAGCTTTCAATAAATAAAATCGAGTAAAAAGTAAAAAAGTTATTAAGGTTTTTCAAAAGTTAAAAATTTTGCTTTTACAAATATTCATCAATAGCTACTACATTTTCTTTATTTTTTTAATGTTATAATGATATGATTATATAAATATTTTAAAATAACAGTATTCAAATTATTTTATTTAGAAATTAAGAATATATGATTAAAAGTGCTTGCTAGACCTCTTTCGCTTGTACATCAAATCGTCTGTTTCTCTCTTAAGTGACCAGCAGTAATTTGAAATCATTCTTACTTGGCTTTTTCCTTCGAAGCGTCTTTCGATATCCAAAATGTCCTGGTGAAATCGTTCGCCTTGCTCATCACTGAATTGTCCTAGGTTTTCTGGGAAAAAATCTAAATGTGCATGCAGGAAATGAACTTTAATGGACATTCTGCATCCCATTTCTGCATAAGCCTCCAGAAATTCTTTTACTACATCAATATAATTTTCACTTTTTTTATTTCCCAAAAAATTTTCACATAAACTAATAAAGCTTCTCCATGCTCTTTTTTCCACAACATTTAGTTTCGTTGTGAATTCTTCGTCAAACATGATTTTGCGGATTTGAGGACTAATAAAAATACCTAAAAATAAAAAAATAATACAATTATGTTTAGAAATCAATAAACATTTGTAGCTTCTTTTATTTTTGCTTCACTTATTCTTGGGAAAACTGATTTTAAGTGTAAAAAGGCATCGCTTTCCCTATCCAGGCGTTTCACGAACTGCTTCATGTATCCCAATTTGAGGTGTAATGGTGGCAAAATTATTTTTTCGGTACTCACTAGTGGAATTTTTAAGACGTTTTTCTTGCCAATTTGAAAAATTGTTCTTGGTGGCCACTTTTTTTGCTTGTATTGGTCTTTCCCACGACTGTCCCATTCGAAAATATAGCAAGGAAATTTAGTATAGCCTCCTTGCATTCCGAATAAAATTGTCAGAACTTTTAGATCTGAAACTATTTGCCATTGATACTTTTTATAACATATTAAATCCAGTATATTTTCCATTGTTGCATACAACTCTTTCATGTTAGTAGCGTATGCTATAGACACTGAGGGCAACTGATTCTCGTTGTGTAATAAAACTGCTTTCAAACCTAAAAAATATGTTAATGGTTTTTGAATAACAAAAAAAGTATTACTTACTTACTTTTACACGAGCCGTCCAAAAATAATCTCCAGTCGTTCGGTTGATGTTGGTAATTCAGACAATAAAATAACTCATCTACATCTGAGCAATATACAAGGTTGTTATTATCATTGTCAGCTTTAAAAATGTGCTCAAACTGTATTTGGGGATTGTCTCTTGCAAATGTTACTTTAAAGTCACTTTTAGTGATATTCCACGGTTTTAGTCGAGACGCTAACATCTCTGTTTGTCTCCATGATAGTTTCAAATCTCGAACAAGATCATGAAAATCTTCATTTGTCACTAAATGGGGTTCCACCGACTGTGCAACAAATGTCTGGTCACATTCCATGTCTGCAGACTTTTCTTCCCCGGATTCATGTTCTTCTTCAGTCGTACTTGCATTATGTTTGATTATTTTTGGCTTGGATACAGTTAACACATTGGCATAATTAATACGATCACGGTTTTTGTACTTATAACCAACAACGTTTGTTTGACAGAAGTAACAATCTTCTGGTTTATGAAAAATTTGACGATGCCAAACCATTGGAGCAGAGAATGGTAAAGGTTGGTTTATAAAATTTTTAGACTTACATTGTTTAAGTGCTATTGAGCAGGTTATGCAAACACATTCGGGTTCATACCATTTGCTAAAAACATACGAACACTTAAAAAAGGCATTAAAAGAAGTAACTAAGGCTTTATTATTTTTAAAATCTAATCGATGTTTTTTGTCAGCGAATAAGCCACAGATAAAACAAAAATTATTACGCTTATCACACACTGAAATAGAAGTTAAAATCCACATTATATTTTTTTATTAAAGATAAAAAAATAACACAAACTTACTTTTTTAATTTAAATATTTAAGTAACACTAATCTTTTCACAAATTCCAAATAGTAACACTTTATTTTTAAAATAATAAACAATTTATTTCTTATACACCCTCTACTTTAGGTGTGTATGTTTTGTCATTACGTATTCATTTATTACAGTTTGTGTATTTACCACAAAAGTTACAATCGACATAAAATGCTTACAAAAAAATTTTAAAACATTGTTTCAAATCTATATACTTACATAAAAATTAAATTTATTATAATTTCAAAAAGAAAAGGAAATTGAAAATACTTCCCTTATAGTATATTTTATGTTTAAAATTTACTTCAGAATAGTGAAGGGTATATTAAATTCTGCATTATCAAGTGCAATGCACTCAAGTAATAAATAAATGTCAAAATATCTAACGGCAAAATTAAAACAAAAACATAAAGAGCATTGCAACTTAACTAAAGTATTTAATTTCTCTTTTGTTATCTCAGTATAAAAAGAATTATTCTCACTTAAATTTTTTTCCGCTTGGGGGTATCAACTGCTATTTAAATTTAAATAAAGTTTAATAACTTTGACAAATATTGTCCGATTTAAAAAAACTAAAGTTCATTTTATTTGTTATAAAATTCTATTTAAAATTTTTTATACAAATACATCTGCTTTTATAGAAAAAATTATAAAAAAAGAACTCAAAGTTAAAAAAACATAAAAAAATAAAAAAAAATTGCAGATGTTATTACGAAAATTACTACCAATAATTAATTAATATAGCATAAAATGTATACGGTTGGAAAGATCTATTCTTTGTCTTTCATAAAGCGTTCAAAAATTTAAGATCGGATTAAAATCAACTGAGTTACGTGTTCATAAGTACTCGGACCTACCCGAAAATAGTTTTTTCGGAATAACTCCGAAATTTGGGGGTGTTTCCGAACTTTTAAAAATTGATTTATGATCTACTTAATAATGCCTACAACTTACACTAGGTCACTTTCCAAGTATATTTTCACTGTAGCACCGTGTAATTGATTACGATTACTAGTAATCGAAAAGTAATCTGAATTACTAGAAATTACAACAAATAATCAGAAAGAATCAAAAGTAATCAAAAAATAATTCGACTACTTTCAAAGATTACTTTTGATTATTAATAAATAAGTGAAAAGAATTAAAAGTAATATTTAAAAGTAATCGGATTATTTTTTAATTACTTTTTATTCTTTTTACTTATTTTTTATAATTTCAAGTAATTCGGATTACTTTTCCACTATTAGTAATCATAATCAATTAGTAATCGTGCGAAACTGAATATAATCGTAATTTAATCTTTATTTCACCTTTCAAAAAATGTAATCAAATTAGTAATCATTAGGATTAGTAATCATTACTTAACAGCTATGCGTTTAACTCATACGCTTAATTTTTTTTATTTTTTTTTGTCAAGTAAAAAATACAGTGAACTCGCGATAATGTGAACTAATAAAAACCAAGGTAGTTCACGTTTTCGATTGTAAAAATTTGTGCTGTCATATTATGTTTTATGCCTAAAAAAGGTTACAAAATATTGAAACTATTGGTATTTTTAACATAAAATACAATTTATTGCAAACTTAACGATTGTTTGAATTTTAAATTCACTTTTTATATTAAAGACTTTATTCAGAAAAAAATAATTTATGTTTACTCAATGTTTACCAAACAAATTTCCATGCAAAATTTGTTTCGTAAACCTTTAGGAAACCTAAATTATTTTTTCTGAATACGGCAGTAAATATTTACTAAAAATAAATAAAATTAATTACATTAATTCATTGTGCAACTATTATCAGTAAAAAATACTGGATAGTTCATTATATTGGAAGTTTATATTACAGTGAGGTCACTGTATTGCTTTAATTAAAAATTTAATTGATGTTTTTTTCTGTAATATTCAATTAAAATTTAATTGAAATATTTTAATAGATTCGATTAATCAAATAGTTAAAATATTTTTATAGATTCAATTAAAAAATTAGTTAAAATTTTGCTTAAGGATTCAATTAAAACAGTAATCAAAATGTTTTAAAGATTCAATTAAGTTATTAATTGATTTACTAAGCCTTTTGATGACATCAAAAGCACTTAAAGTACTTTCGGTGCGAAAGATCGTGACGGAGCCAGATTTTTAATTTTCGGTCTGTGGTCAGAGGGCATGGCTATTGATTTTTGTCTGGCAGGGACTGGCTTTTTAGCTAGTATAAGAAATAAAAAATTAAACTACATCCCAATTGATAACCTTCTGCTTTTTTGAAGTCGGTTAAAAAATGTTAACGTAATTTAGACTCAAGTATTCATTCATATGTCAATTTCGCTTTTGGAGGCAAAAAGACGTTATCAAGTCCTTTAAAGGAGGTTGCTTTAGAAAGGTAAGTTTAACTGAATTTGAAGTTAGCAAACTCAGGAGTCGTTGAATGCAATCCATCAGGATACGTTAAGAACTGTTTTTACTACAAAATCTTCAATAGGCAGTAAATAGAAAGACGTTCAAAGCCTGATGAGAAATGTTTTTATAGTATTATGGGATTCCAAGTAAAGCAGGTAAGGCAAACTTCTGAAATTTAACTGGTAAAAATATAAGCAAAACATTGACAATTTTCATTCTAAAACCTAGAGTATTTAAGTGCTAAAGCGGGATTAAAGTGTGAAAACTTAAAGGCTTTTTGAGATTTTACCTCCTCCTGCTATTAGCCTTTTAAAAAACAATTATTTTATGTAATGCCGAGTACACATTATGGCATTTTGTGACATCGTAATAGTGCGTACTAGTGGCAACGATTGTCATTTCCGTTATTTTTCGTTGTGTGACATTAGCCCAATTCACAATCTTGTGTAAATGGTCTTGCATCGTAGCATGTGCAAAATGGTTAGTATATATATACTCACCACTTAACAATTCTTAGTGGTGAGTATCAATATAATATACCGTTTTGCAAATGCTACGATGCAAGGTCATTTGCACAAGATCGTGAATTGGGGTATTGTGTTACAAACAAAAAACATAATAGCCCAATTCAAAATCTTGTGAAAATGGTATTGCATCGTTGCATGTGCAAATTGGTATAGTATATTGATACTCACCACTTAACATTTCTTAGTGGTGGATATCAATATACTATACCATTTTGCACATGCTACGATGCAAGATCATTTGCACAAGACTGAGAATTGGGATAATGTGAAAGGCGTTGCACACGTTTTAAAAATAATAACACAAAATTACCACAGAAGAAATGCCAGATATGCGCACAGAATTAGAAACGGTTCAGAACACATATGTTAGTAACTATTAATAAAAGAATAGGATAAATTCCTCATGCTGCGTAAAAATTTGATTATCGGGCATTTACAGTACCTCGAAATCTAATACTTACGAGATTTCAAGCTAAATCTTGCTACTTTTTACTAGATTTCCCATATAAAACAAAATCTATTTTGTTAATAGATTTGTAGGAAATCTAATAAAAAAATCTAATATTTTTATTTATTTTTTACCACCCTGTAAGACATGTTTATAAAAAAGATGAGTGAATTAGCTACGGTTGCAGTTTTGGAATTTTTTTAGTTTCTGGGGTTTGTTTTGGATAAACAATCTTGTTAAATGTCAAAAAAGGAGGTCTAAACGGTATAGATTTTTATAAAGATTTTAATTAAAATCTTATAGATCTTGTGCTGGTGCAAATGGCCTATTAGAAAATATTTAGTTTTTACAATTCTCAGCTCACATTTAACGTTAAAACGTTATAAATTTCACATTCTTTCTTTATTTTCTTTTTTAATATCAAACAAATAACCGTTTATGATATTCCTTTAAAACCAATTACAAATAAATGCACAAAAATCTTTGAAAAAATCAAAAATAAAAAGGAAAAAATTTCAAGCGTGCATACCTCAAATAAACATACCGGCAATAAAATTAACAATAAAATAATATTAAAAAAAATCAGGAAACTAAAATTTGTATTAACAACAGGACGCATGGGAAATGCAATATACAAACAAAATATCCTGGTGGAAGGAAAAAATATGTCATAAATACAAATACGATATTCAATGTAAATAGTGTTTTCCTTTGCAAAAAAGAAAGAAATTAAATAAAGAGAGTAAATAAAAATATGACAGGACGAGTGCAGCGACGCTGTGCATGCAAGAGCAATATTTATCATGGTTTTTGTTGAAAGGTATCTTATGAATATTAATGAGATTTTTTTTTTGTATTTGTTTAAGTAACGAGTGGATAAAATAATTATTTTATTCAAGATAAAAACAAACACAAAGCAAACTTTTAATGCAAGGATTTAATTGAAAAATCTCATCAGTCACAAAAGATAAAACCGTATCGAAATTGTGTTTTTATTTAATTTTTATAAAATAAATTGAAAAACATGCTGTGCTTGTAACAGAATAACCAAAAACATTGCCTTAAGTTTATTAAGCTAGGTTTTAATAATGAGAAATTAAATGACAGATTGATATAACATTGCAGCAAAAAATTTAAAAAAAAATGTGATACATATTAAATTTAATTGAAGTATAGTGGATTTTAATCAGAAATAATTTCTTAATCGTGTTTAGGTTCAGTATTTTCAATTCTTATCATCAGCATCCATGTCTATCTACTTGGGTAGAGATTTTTAATAACATCAGCTATTTAATGTAAATTTTTTAACCTTTATGTCAACGGCAACATACCTGGGTATGTTTTTAGTTTTGAAAACGCTGTAGCTCTAAACTGGATAACCGGATCGACTTGAAATTTCTTGATATCCTAGTCAAAACTGTTTTACGCAATAGTTCCAAGTTTGGTTAGGATTAGATCATCCGTTCGGAAGATAAAGCCCATTTACAAAGTTGCACCCTTAAGTCAACAGGATACATACCTGGGTATGTATAGTAAAACGCATGCAAATATGATAATATAATATAAAAGTATAGTTCATTTTGAGCTAAGTTTTGTAATTATTTTTTTATTATTATTATATAATGTCAGTTTTAATTATTTTTGCTTAAAATTATTGAAATTCAAATACATCTATCGCATTGAGGTAAGTCTTTGGAATGCTCTGCGCACACTGGTTTGTTGCATAATGTGCATGCTTTACGAGTAGGGCGTCGTTTCGAGCAGATGTAGCAATTCCCCTTTACTTTTAGCCGGCCCGTACTATCACGTTCCTCCGATGCATGTGCCTCAGCATCCACAACTCCGATGGGCCCAACTTTCATGGCTTCGATGGCGTTGCGCGTTGAAAAATCTCTGGATATTCTGCTGTTATTCGCCCTTCTTTCCATTTCTGGCTTGCACAATTGCTCGCTAAGCTGATGGAGAAACATCCTACGGCGGCTTGTAGATGTCTTCAGGTGAGTGTTGTTGTCAATGTATATTACGTATGCAGCAAACGCAGCAACGTTCACAATATTATAAAAGAAAGCCAGAGGCCATCTATTTGTGTGCCGCTTCGTACTAAATTCGGACAAGCACTTGTCCATGTTATCAACGCCACCTTTGGTTTTGTTGTAGTCCAATATAAGCAATGGCTTCTTCTTAGGACCGGTCGTTTCTGTTGTATAATGAGTAGTGGACTGCCTTGTTTTTCTTGGGAACGTACGAGCACATCGTAACGTGATTACAGAACCCAAACATTGATGATTCAGCCTCACGTCGTTTCGGGTTGGCTTCTTAGAATGCTGCTGGCACGAATGTACGCCTTTTGTTGCAAGTACCCAATATAGATAAATTGTTGTCTAACATCAAAGTTTTTGCCAAGTTGTAGCTAGTGAAAAAGTTGTCACATACAATATTTCTTCCACTTCCAGCAAAAAGGTTGACACATAAATCCTTTACTACTCTTTCGACAACGTTTCTTTCACGTTCACCAGACGGTGCCATTCCTGTATAGATTTGTCCCTGCATTGAAAAATTATATTCAATTTAGTTATTTAGATTTTCAACAATTTTCAACAATATTCATTGTAATTGCAATGGATAGGAAGAAATGGAGTCGCACACCCACCACACTTTTATTCCATATTTGGCAGGTTTTGATGGTATGTATTGCGTGAAGCCAGTTCCACCACGATAAGCATACAATTGTTCATCTACGGTGACGTTGGCTCCAGCCACGTAATATCTACGAAGACAGCTGTTAAGCATCAAAAACACGTCCGATATTGCTGCTGCTTTGTCAGTTTGTTTTCGTTGCTGGCGTGTGTTTCCATTATCAAAACGTATGAAGCGGCTTATTTCCCAAAACCGTCGTACACTCATTGCGGCACGATATAGTGGATGTGAAGTAGTTTTCCACAAATCTTTCGTATGCACGTAACCAAAATGTGTAACGCCACTTAGCAAAAGTAGGCCCAAATATGCATCAAATTCACTTTTTGTTATGGGAATCCATATTCTCGGTTCTCTTGTTGGATGTTTTGCGTTGTCAATATCATAAAATTGCCTTGCCTTTCGATTTGATTCACGAATAATTATGTCGCATATTTCGTTTGACATTATCAATTGGAACGTTTCTGCAATGGTCAAACCCTGCGTTGCCCGTACTGGTCCAGATTCTGCACTTCTTAGAATGTTGTTCGTACGGAATCTTACAGGTTGTGGTTGTATCGAGGACCAAACATTACCATCTCTGGCAGTAAAAACTTCGCCAGTTTCAATTGGTGCATCTTCAGGATCTTCATCAGAATCACTGTCGCCCTCTGGGTCAAATTCTGGTAACATGGGTTCTTCAACGTCTGAGTCATCTCCACCAATATCACCTAAAGCCTCGTCACCAACTATTGAATCGTGGTCACTTGTTTCTTCTTGGCTCTCTTCAAGCGCTTGCCGAATATATGTTGTTGTTCTTCGTACGAAAGTGCGCTTAGTTGTCGCGGAGTAAGCCATTCACCATCAGCCATTTCACTTTTAATATTTTTTTATTTTCACAAAATAAACAGAAACGTCTTTTCACTTCTAATCACAAATGTAAACTAAATTTTCTGACGATACTACAAAGCATGAAATTTCCGCAACAATAAATGTTTCTACCTGCCTATATTATATATTTATTATATACGTATGTCGTCTACCTATACAACCACTTTTTTCAACAAACAATGACTGTGAGGATGAAATTGGTTATCATAAATTTTTTTGGCCTTTTGTCCATTTCTAACAAACTAAAAAAATAATTCGGAAATTCCAACAAACCAGGTAGATACGTAATTAGCATTTTTATGCTAACGACGTACCATTCCCCATACAAAACGTATGTATGCTGCTGTGGACGTGCGTAAAGCATTTCTGCTGTTGACATAAAGGTTAATGAAATGGAATATGAGAAATTATAGTATTGTGTATAAAAATATTGATTTACCTTTGGTAAATACATTTCTTAGTATCACTATTAATTTTTCTGTATTTCCGTTTTTCATTTTCTATTCAGGTTAGCACGAAGTTATAACACTCTGTCTAAATATGTATTTATATATTTATGTATATATTGTTGGAGGTATTTAAATAATACATATATTTGTACAATCTAAATAACTTCGTGCTAAGATTAAAGTCATAGATAGCTTATCGTTATATTTTCTTATTCAGTATTAATTAACAATGACTATGTAGCATTTTAGCTAGAAAGATTCTTCACTTTATCTGGGCGACTGGCCACCATTGCACACTATGTGATACAAATTTTAAGGAAAGCATATACTTGACGACCTATCGGAAATATCGAGGTGACCTCATGCCATACCTAACCGCAGCGGGGTGAATCTTGTATGAGTTATATCACATTTTCCCCTCATTCATCACAACCATCCAAAATCATAAAATCCGTCTCATCAAATACAGAAATCTTACACCAATCTCAAACTACACTAACTCCTACAAGTAAGCAACTCATTGTCTCCATAAACACTCCTCACACAATGCCAACATCTAATTCTTACCACACATTCAAAGTCAACTAACTCACACACTCAAAACTCACCTCAGAGATTTTCTAGCAAATACAATAATACAAAATAGGCAACATATTGAAACTATATTCCCAGTTCTGGATGAGTCAACTTTTGTATGGAAAATTGTATACCGAAACCCCACAATTACACTACTCGCGTACTGGCTTGATTTGAACTAGTTTTATTCAGCATAACAAAATTTTCATCACATTAACACACAGGGAGGGAAAAGAAACCTATTTTTCACATTCAAATTTGTTTGTATACCAAACAAATTTTTATCACATTTACCTCCAATTTTTTATTTTTTGTTCAGTTTGTAACTCTACTTATAGACATAAAGTACAGGCTTAACTTTTTCTTTTATTCAACTTATACTAAGGGTCTTTGGAGCCAAAGTTATTTTTTTTTTTTTTTTTGCTGAAGTTTGAAGTACTATGACCAATATAAGATGAACGTAACAGCATGCGGCTTAGGGAGGCCGCTTTAAGTTTTCATCAGTGTAAATGTCGGTTAATGTAATCCTCACACAGAGAATACAGTGCCTAATAATTACCTCATAAAATAGAACAAAATTAATAAGAAATCTCCATGGCTTTTTTTTCAATACGGAAATCTTATTAATTTCATTGAAAAAATCAAGAAGAAATCTTGTAGTTTTTATGAGGTTATCTTATTGATTTTTTTAATAAGGTTTTCTTCTTGATTTTATGAGGCGACCTCATAAAATAAAAAAAATATGTCTTTCTTTATTCTTTGTGCTTTTTTACTTATATATTTTCATTTAAATTCCACACCATATACTTTGAAAGGAGACAAGTATTGAACCAGCAAACTTCTGACTGAGAGACAAACACTCTAACCAATATGCTAACAAGCAGCCTGAATAACCATTGAAATAATTTTGCAAACATGCTTATACAAAAACGAAAAAGATCATGAAAAAAAATTGTCTGTGTCTATTTATAGATATGAAATAACAAGACACCTCATAAAATCAAGAAGATTTCCTTATTAAAAAAATCAATAAGATGCTTTACACATAATCATATAGGAACCTAATAAAATCAAGAAGAAAACCTTTTTAAAAAAAATCAATAAGGCAACTTAATAAAATCAATAAGAAATCCCTATAGTTTACAATTTATAAGAAAACCTCATAGAATCAAGAAGATTTTCTCTATGGATTGTTTTTTTTTTTTGGTGCCGAAAATAACGGAAATTGAGTAAAAAAGTTGGGAATAATAAGATTTCTTCTGGATTTTATGTGGTTTTCTTCTTGATAAAATTAATAGGATTTACCACGTAAAAACAATAAGGAATCTCTATGAAAAAGTCTTCGCTTCTTTCTGCTGGGATACCCCTTAGCCTAAAAACGTTTCATAGAGAAAATCTTATTGATTCTATGAGGCAGTTTTTCTCTGTGCAGTCTTATATAGCTTGAAATTGAAAATTGATAAGGAAAGCTTATTGTTGCTCCAAAAATTAAAAACATTTTATGTGAATTTCTGAAGTCAAAAGGCATAGCAAGTGAAGAATTAAAGAAAAATAATTATATATATACAATGGTCATGCAAAAAGGGCCTAACAACTTTTCGAAATTTATGGACAATGGACCGGATCAAAGAGTAAAAAAATAATAATGAAAAAAATACTGCATAGCAAATACAAATTATGAAAAAAAAATGTTTGTACAAGTTTCATTTAATTTTAAAATTGCAAGATTTTCTAAAAAATTATTTTTTTTTTCAAATAAATTATAAAAAAATTGGACATCACTAACAATTAAGAGTATAATTTAAATAATAATAAATAATAGAAAATATCACAGACGAACTTCAAAACTAATATCACAGAACTTTACTTGTTAGATTATTGCAATGGAAATATTTTTAAATTTTGGATAGGATTCAATAGTATCTTTAATCTAAGAATTGCCTCATGCTCAGCGAAATCAGCAACCTTGTGAGGCAGCGACCTTGTCAATGATGTCATAGTCCTTCCGTAAGAAGTCTTGGATATTTCAAATAATAAAATTCCTTTTTTTGGACCAATCATCTAGCTAATTTTTTATATCTTAACGTCAGCGCCATTTTATTGGAAAACCCTGTGCAAGTTACAATCATTTACCGCAGTTTATTCAAGAATTATTTTTTGTTTTTCATGCAAGTAGGGTTTGTGCATATTAAGTGGGAAAGCAAACAAATGGGTTGCACTGAAGAGCCACTTCTGAGTAAGACAATGAACTGGTTTCTGTTTCCATTAGGAATGCGTAATTGAAATACAGTTTGTATGTAAATTCTACATCGCTTTGGATGCTTCTTTTTGTGTTGTTTGATTGAATAAAATTTGGTTTTATAGCAAAACAATGATTAAATATTTGCTTCAGACTTTAAAAAAATCATTTAAAATTAAAGTTAATTCCTTAATAAATTTTTTTTTTACGATTTTACCATAAAAACAATATTACAACATTTTTTCGTCTGTTATTATATAGTCTACTATAACAAACAAATGAACAAAACAAAAGAAAAATGCCTTTAATTGAATTTTTCTAACCTATATATGTAATTCTGGATTCAGCAGCTTACTTGCTACGGCCATTTTTAGTCTTCATTTATGTATGTATGTTCTACTACAAATATACCAACAAGCTTGCGTATATTTACCTAAGCTTTAATTAAGAAATGGAATTTTTTTTTTTTTTTTTGAAGTAAACAATATTAAATAGCTTATGACAATTTTTGTGTTGCATTAAGTAAAAGTGTCGGATATAAACCTGGAAGTAGAGATGTGAACACAGACATTACAGACCGTGTTTTTATCTCCTGAAAGCTTTAAGCAACAGCATTCAAAACAAAAAGTCTGTATACCATTAATTGGCTTTAAATAATAAGCATGAAATTAAATACTCGTATTTTTATACCCTTTACCAAAAAATGGTAAAAGGGTATATATAGGTTTGTCATTCCGTTTGTAATTTCCAGAATATTAATAAGCGAGCTATAAAGTATATATATTCTGGATCCTTATGTATAGGGAATACGAATAAGCGATGTCCGTCTGTCCGTCTGTCTGTACGTGAAATCGGTTTTCCGAAGCTACCAGAAAAGCTAGAGACTTCGTTCTTAGACTGGTGGATCAGAAATGGTCGAAATAAGATTGGCATTGAAAATCAGCAAAATCGAGCAAGCGGTTTCAGAGCTGGAAGAATTAAACTTCATTTTGCCATACAAAATAACTACCGAAATCTAGTTATTAAATAAACTTATTTTATACTTCAGTACGAATAAAATTGGTATTTCAAATTAAAGATTAACTTTCTAGAATTAAAAAGATGTTTTCAGGGTTGGAAAACTTTAACTTTTTTTTATACAAAAGTAACTTACTAAAGCAAAATTTTCCTTTTTCTCTATAAATTAAAGATATCTTATATTCTTAAAAGAAATAGATTAGTATAAGAAATCAGCAAAATTAAAAAGTTTGATTTCAGGGTTGGAAAATCCACACTTTTTGTGATATAAAAAATTAGCTACCGAAAACTATTTTTTTTTTATAAAATAAACTTATTTTATACTTCAGTATTTCAAAATAAAAAAAATTTTAAAACTTAAAACGACGTTTCCAGGGTTGGAAAATCTTATTTTTTATACAAAGGTAACTTACTAAAACAAAATTTTTCTTTTTTACTATAAATTAAACATATCTTATATTCTTAAAAAAAAAGATGGTGTAAGAAATAAAAAAAAACCAAAAAGGAGGATTCTTTGTGATATAAAAAATTAACTACCGAAAACTATTTTTTTTATCTATTTTTATTAAATAAAATTATTTTATGCTCGATAACGAATAAAATTGGTATTTCAAATAAAAAAAAAACAATTAAAAAAATTAAAAAGACGATTCCAGGGTTGGAAAACCTTAACTTTTTCTACAAAAGTAAGTTACTAAAACAAATTTTTCCTTTTTTTCTATAAATTAAACATTTCTTAAATTCTTAAAAGAAAGAGATTGGTGTAAGAAATCAGAAAAATCAAAAAAGATGAGTTCAGGGTTGGGACACTTTCACTTTTTTGATATATAAAAGTAACTAAGTCTAATTAATTTTTATCTTTTCCTTTATAAATTATATATATTTTACGTTTTGGAAAGAAAAGTTTGGTATAGAAAATTATAAAAATAAAAACCACAGCTCCAGAGCTGGAAACTATGATTTTTTTTCTGGACATTAAAGTAACAAAATTAAAATTTTTTTTTGAATTTCCTTTTTTTCTACTTAACGCACTTTCTATATTTTTTTAAGAACTACTAGATTGGTATAAGTAATCAGAAAAATCTAAAATGATGTTTGAAAATTATTATTTTTTTCTTTGTACATAAAAGTAACTATGTGCTTATGTATGTATCTCTATACTACATAAACGCACTTTGGTAAAGGGTATATAAGATTCGGCACAGCCGAATATAGCACTCTTACTTGTTTCTGTTAGATCTTATCAAGGGCTCTAATATAGCCCTGAGCAATTCAATATTTTCGGCTGAAAATGCTCGTTTAAAGTAATAAAGAATAGAATTTGCTTTTGAGTTCCGGGAAATTCCCAAAAAAAAAATTAACAAAATCCCTAAAATGGGATTTTTCAGTATTTTTGCTATATTTTTATTATCTTTCAGATAATATTTTTGGAAATAATTAAAAACATATTCTCTCTTATTACGAATAGCGTCGTCGATGTCACATCAAGACGACAGTGACAATTGTCACTTCTCTACTCTTTGTCGACAAGAATTGACTACTATTAAAATGCTATATTAATTTACAAAGCCTTAGAGATTAGTAAGAGATTGTCAATAAGAGCCAGTTGTTACCGATAAAGAGTAGACAAGTGATAATATTTACTGTCGTCTTGATGTGACAGCGACAACGCCATTCACAATTAGGGGGAATTATGTCTTAAGGTGATCTGATAAATTTGTTGGTCCCGGCTTAAGAATTTGAGGAAAATAGGATTAATTTTGATATTTATAACAAAAATAGGAATATTTCGAAACGATCTGGTTCCTTCAATAACGAAAATTTAAAAAAAATTTAATATTTCTTATACTATTAAACTTTAGGTTAAGTAAAGCTGGATTCACCCATTGTTTCCTAACAAAATTTTTGTCCGGACAAAATTTTTTTATATGTAGTTTGAATTCTTTCTTCTTGAGATAGAGAGAAAATATTTTTTACGAACAACCCTCAGTCAGGGCTGTCAGATATGGCGATTTCTCGCCAAACGTGGCGATTTTTCAACATGTTTGCCGTCCAAATTTTTGGTTTGGCGACATGGCGATTTTTCTGGCGATAAATAAATTTGTTGGCGATTTTACTGGCGATAAATTAATTTGTTGGCGATTATTATGGCTATTTTTTAACAAAATTGAACATAAAAATTTTTCTAATTCAGGAAAATTAGTTTGTTGAAGGAGTAGTTTCAAAAATAAATCTTACAAAACTCGTCTGCTAGAAGTTAAAACAATTTGATTTTGATGATTTTTCTTATATTAAATATAGTCATTAATGCGTTTTGAATTTGGATGAGAAAAATTAACTTTTAATTAAATTAATTTTTGGCGATTTTATTTCTAATTTTGGCGATTTTCTGATAAATTTTGATACGATCATTTTATAAAAATTTATATTAAAAAGTGTTATATAAAAACAAATTAATTAACAAATATTTACTAAAAAAAACACATAAAACTGAACTTTGGCGACTTTTGGCGATTTTTAAAATCAATTTGGCGAAATAGGTCGGAAAAAATCTGACAACCCTGCCCTCAGTTTGAATTGCTTTAATTTTATATATTGTCCGGAAAAATCGAATGGAGCTGCCAAGTATTTCAATTTTTCAGCAACAGTTGAAGTGAGCGGCCACGTCATGTTATATTAATAATAAAAACACAGAGTATACTTGTATTAATTACTATAGAAATAAAAGAAAATTGGAAAATAAAACATACACATGTGGAGCTGAACGAATGAATTGCATTAAAAAATTAAAAATACACAGCGAATTGTGATCATTTGCCGATGTGCTGCCACTTGTAAAATTAATACGCATCGTTTACACAAGTGTTTCATATGGTAGCTTTGATTTTCCCGACAAAATGTTCGAAATGGGTGAATCGTGCTGCAGAAAACTCTCAGTAAAAAAAAGTTTGTCTGGACAAAAATTTTGTTCGGAAACAATGGATGAATCCAGCTTAAAAAATATGGGGTTGGTATTTTTGAAATAGTTTTTTATAATAGCGAAATAACTAACCCACTTTTTCTGCAAGAAAACGGCAAAATTTCGAATTTTAATTTAAAATTCGTAAAACTTTTTGCTAAATGTTAAAAATTTTGTTTTTTATCCATACTAAGTTTCTTTTTTAAAATCGAACAAGATTTGACTTCTCCATTAGCAGAATAGTGGGCCAGTGTTGGAAAAAAAGCCAAAATTTTAATTTTTTTCCCGAATACTTTCAAAACTGTAAGCGAAAACCCATAAATGTAGCAGACTTTTTTCTAGCTCTTGGATAGAAAAAAAAAATCCACTTGCAAAAAAAAATCTTTTTTATTAGATCAAAAACATCAGCTTGGCATCAGTTTAAATTTTTCTTTAACCCAAGGTTGCCCACTTTAAGACTTTGTGGCTCCGCCCTCTTCAAAGATACAAAGTTCAAATTTCCCACTTAAGCTTTGTGACATCTTCTCAAATGCTGTATGAATTTTCATAGCAATTGGAAGGCCCGTTTAGAAACTGCAGAATTATTTCCATTTTTTTCTTAACAAAATTCCCCACAGTGTAACGGGTACTTTAGGCCCCACTAGGCACCAGAAGGCACCGTCGGATCGAGCTAAAAAATTTACACCCCATTTATGACAGCAAACCTCATATTTTAGACTTGCTTGTTTTAATTTTTTTAGAAAATGTTTTTTTTTATGTGTTTGCAGTGATTTGTTTAAGTTATATTGGAAAAAATCTTATTTGATAATATTTTTCCGCATCTCATAGAAAAATTTCGTCTTTAACAAATTGATGCGGAACAAAACGTGACTTTTTATCTTTTATTTTAACAAAACGTCGGTTTTTATAACAATTTATTTATGTTTGTTTCATTATAACTGGCGGTGGGAAAATATAGTGATTTTCTCAAACCACGCATGATTGTCGCTTGAGCGAGCGTGCATGATCAATTAGGCAAAATTAACCAATCGCGTGCACATCTCTAACTATAGCAGTAATTATCGCGGAATGTCTCATTTCATATAAATAATAATAATAAATAATTTGTTTCTATATTTATGATTTTTAACAGGCTAAAGTTCGTATCGCTTTTTAAGCCAAATTACATGTGATAATTATTAATGAACAAATAACACCAAAGTTAGTTGTAAATATTCTGACAACACATAGTTGAACGGAACAGCTAGCCGTTTTCGAAGGCCACTAAACCTTCATCATCAGCGTTCTTCTGTGTTTGGTCCACTGTGTTTGGTGCAGTCAGATGTCAGATGTAGGGAAAATTCCCTACTTGTAGGGAATTTTTCTCGAAAAATCTCGCTGTAGGGAAAAACAGACAGATTTTTTACTTTTATCAGAATGTAGGGATATTTCCTTTGAATGTAAATTAGAAGATAATCTAACTGGCTTATGAAAAACCTTTGCGGTAGCCCTTATTTTTGTGAAAGTATATTGATCAAATAACCTCAATCTGGCTACTTTGGTACTTAAAAGCAGCTACTGAGTATCGAGTACCCAAAAAAATAACCAGTATTGAGTGTTCAGTATCTAAACCACAGTGACTGTGCTCTAAATACTCAACACTTGGAACTCTCACCGCTTAATTGAACTCTTTATGTAAATAAAAATATCTAAATTTATCTGTTTATATGTTAAGGGCGCTATCCTTGTAAGTATTATTTTTATAAAAAAAAACTGTGCTAATATCGTATTATTGCAGAAAATGTCTTCAGATTCTGATTCTTCGAAAGACTGCCAAAAGAAATATAGAAAGCAACGATTCCGCAAGTGTTGGTTGGAGGAAGATTCTTTTAAAGGGTGGCTTGCAGAAGTCGACGATGAATTTAAATGCAGGTGCATGTCTTGCGGAAAGCTGTTAAATTGTGGAAAATCTGACTTAATGAAGCATGCCAGCGGAAAGTCACACAAAACTTATGTTTCATCAATTAAAAACTCTAAAAATATGCATTCATTTTTTCAAAAAGAGAAACCAAATAACGTTAAAAGAGATACTGCAAATTTTGAGCTGCGTATGGCCCTTTTTTTCGCTGAACATAATGCTGCTCTACATGTAATTGAAGACTTAATTCCCTTATTGAAAGAGATTGTACCAGATTCAGTTATAATAAAAGAATGTCAACTGGCACGTACTAAATGCACCCAGATAATACGTAATGTTTTAGCCAATGAAGAGAAATCGAAGCTTATAAATAAACTTAAAAGTAGCAAGTTTTCAGTCCTTATAGACGAAAGTACCGACATCTCGTCAAAAAAAAAACAATGTGCATTCTTGTTCGGTTCTTTGATGACAAACAAGAAAGAACTTTAGTACAACTTTTGGATATGTTGCAGCTTGGATCTGATTGTACTGCAGAAGCCCTTTACAATGAGTTTAAAAAATGTATTTTAGGATATGAAATTCCCTTCGGAAATATAATTGGATTTTGTTGTGATGGGGCTAGCGTAATGGTTGGGCAGCACAATTCATTTACATCGAGATTATTAGCGGACAACCCAAGTATCATTACTATAAAATGTATATGTCACTCGGCGGCAATAATTGCAAATAAAGCTTGCCTTACGTTACCTAGAGCTCCTGAAGATTTATTGCGACAAATTGGAACATATATATCTGGAAGCTCTAAAAGATGCTATGAGTTAGAGGAATTTCAAGAAATGCTCAACGTAGAGAAGCGAAAAATTTTACGAACATCTGCAACAAGGTGGCTGTCTCATCAGAAATGTATTGAAAGAATATTGGAGAACTGGGTAGTTTTATTAGAATTTTTTTAAAAATGCAGCTAAACAAGATAAGCTAAAGCAAGCAGATTTAATATTAAGTGAGCTGACAAATGAATGCAACAAAGCTTATTTACTATTTTTAAAGTACGTTTTGAATTATTTCAATACTCTAAACGCTTTGTTTCAATCAAAAAAAAAAAACCTATGATACATGTTCTACATTCTGAATCAATCAAATTATTTTTGAAAATTGGTCAAAATTTTATTAAAAAGGAAGAGCTATGTGTTGACTGCAATATTAAATCACCACATGTAACAAAACAAACAGAAGATATTTATGTTGGCCATGAATGCGAAGAGCTGCTAAAAACCTTCCCAAAATCGAATTCATACCAGATTAAGTCTGATTGTTTGAAATTTTATATAACCGCACTAGAGGAAATATCGGGTGTTTATTTTAGGGGTATAGAACTTCGAATTGAAATAAAACACAAGAAAATCGTTTTAATGTCCATCAATTTGGCTTTATTGGAAGGATAATTTTATGCCATTAATGTTTAAATATGATTTCGGGCATGTGGCCGTCGCGGCTGGCTCGAATAAAGCCAATTCTACAGGTCCAATTTTCAACCACTTTTTCGAGCATTGGGGCCGTATGTTGGCAATAACGCCACGAATGTTGGCTTCCAAGTCCCCTAACGTTTCTGGTTTGTTGGCGTAGACGAGCGACTTCACATATCCCCAAAGAAAATAATCCAATGGTGTCAAATCACACGATCTTGGTGGCCAATTGACATGTCCATTCCGCGAAATTATGCGCTCATCGAATGTTTCCTTCAATAAATCGATTGTGACGTGCGCTGTGTGGCATGTAGCGCCGTCTTGTTGGAACCACAACTCATCCACATTCATGCCATCCAATTCGGGAACAAAATAGTCGGTTAGTCGGCTCCAATTGCTGTGCACGGTGGCGAATCGATTCATTCGGGTCCTCTTCAACACTTTGCTCTACAGCGGCAATTGTTTCTTCGGTGCGCACTGTTCGACGTCTCTGCGGATGCGTATTATCACACAGAGTAAACGTAGTGCGAAAACGATCCATGGTTAACCGAATTAATTGCTCTGATGGACGATTATGTCGACCATAAAATGGACGGAGCTTGCGGTAAACTTCGCGAACTGAACCATTATTTTCGAAATAAATTTGCACGATTTGCAAGCGTTGTTCTTTTGTCAACCTGTTCATGATGAAATGGGAAACCAAACTAAATATTAATCACTTGACAGCTGACAAAATGGCCGCCAGTTAAAAAAGTGATGCCAACTTAAAGTTCTATACCTCAATAAAAAACACCCATTATGTGCATATTTTTATGTTTTTCTTTTGTTTTTTTTTTTCAAGGTACCTGAAATGCTATTTAAGTTTGTTATTTCTTTTTGTTCAAAGTAAATAAAATTAACTATATAAAATTATTAATAAATTTTGATTTTTAATGATAAGTAAATAATTCACGTAGGGAAAATTGTAGGGAAAAAATTTTTGACGTAGGGAAATATGGGGGATTTTTTATCAAAACGTGGGGAATTTAAAAAATTTCATCTGACATCACTGTGTGTGGTGTCAGTTGATGTAGATTTCTGCTTCATATACGAAACTTTTTTGCAAATGGAATATGTGAATTGTTTTGATTCATCGTATTTCAATTTGCTGAAAGATGTTTTGTAATGAAAGCTCACCTTACCATCTCTAAATTTACAACAGTCTTAATAAATAATTTGATTATTATCTGGTATTTGATAATAAAAACTATAGTTTAAAGATGTAAGATAAATACGGGAACACGAAAATCTCCACAGCGGTATATATCGAGTTGTTATTAAAGATTTCTTTTTAAATGTGTAAATATATTTCGAATATACGATATTTCTATATCGAAAATACGAATACCGAAACGTTCTTTTTGCATTTTATTTGAAACAAAACGTACTTTTTTGTTTAATTTTAACAAAACGTGCTATTTGCATATTAAAAAACCTTTAATTTCGTACATCGTTAACATTTATTGCTGCGACTTATTGTGCTGTGATGCATTTTATGATAAAAACCAGCAACTTGTTATATATTTTGGTTCTTTGATTTTCCAACATTTTGAATCAAAAAGACTCGGTTTTGTTCTGCGGCTCCTGATAAATTAAGAATTAAAAAAAATCCACACAAGCTAGGTAAAATATGGTGTACACTTCGGTTAGAGCTTCTTAATGGTACGTACGTATTACAAATATTCACTTCAAACTGCTGCTACATACATTTTCAGACAGACAAATATCATTATTTATAATAATTTTTTTTAGATCAACAGCACTTGTGGCTATGTTTATAAATGTATTTAAGAAAAATTATTTAAGAAAAATCTATTGCAAGTACTTTTTGAGTCCTCTAATATGTATTTCTCAATTTTGACACTTGACAGTCTATTTTAATAAATCACGATGGACAGTTGAAGCGTTTAACTATATGTGCAAATGGTAAAAAAAATTTCATCAAACTGGACTTCTTTCGCACAGAATTGCATGATGTCATGTTATGTTATGACATCGAGTAGCATATTTTTTAACATCCCAACTCATAAGAAAATATGTGAAAAGGATTTGGAGGCCAGATAATACACGATAGGGTTTATTTGAGAAGGCTGTGTATTTTTTAAAATCAACAATATCTAAAATAATAAAAATTGTATCACTTAAACCAAATCTTGATGTTAAAACAAATGACAAAGTCTCATATGCCGAAATAGCAATCAGAGAAAGGAAATACGTACTCAAATAAAATTAAAAATAAACATAATTAATTTTAAGAACTGCGTATAATCATAATTGTAGCGCAAACAATTCGTGCTCTCACATACATATTTTCTGTAAAGCAACTATGGCTATAGGCGATTCCACAAAGGCACATGCGTATCAAGCGCATTGACTCTCTGCCATACTTGTGGTCTAAATATAAGCATATGGACATTTAATCAATCAAAAATAGATATACGCATGATACTCGGGATATTTATTCATTATTCGCCACCGTATACACACATTTGTGTATAGCAAATGGAGTAGAAAATGAGTGGATGTGTGTGGCTATTTGAAAACATGTTTTATGCGTGTGTGTAAATAAAGTAGCCCTGTATATACGCTTGCTTAGCGATTAATAGTCTGAGTATTTTTATATTCATGCGTACGATTGTAGCTCATGAAGTGTATCAACTTTAGCCATAGCTGTTTAATTTAAAAAATGTATGTTGTTGGATGCATACAGTTCGACGTATCCAGGGTGACCGATGACATTTTTCAAAACGTGGCACCAAATAGGGTATTTATCAAAAAAAGGGGCAAAATTAAAAAAAAACGAGAAAACTACACTAAACTTTTTATACTTAAGCTATTTTCATATAACTTACCCTAAAAAAATGGGAACAAAAAGTGGCAAGGCAGTCAAAAAAGGGGAAAGGCAGTCGAAAAAGTGGCAATTTGCCACTTTAGTCGGTCAAACGGTCACGCTGGACGTATCCGGTTTGAAATTAATGTGTGTATTTGCATACGAGAATGGTTCTTATTTTTTAGCTGTAAGCGTTCATAGTTGTTTCACGGCCAATACTCGTATAGTACTTAAAACGCTACCTATACCTAAAGAATTACCCATACTCTACACATGACAGTAGAAATTTCGCCCAATTCGGGGAATTACCCCCGAAGTGACAAACACTAACTACTAGAATTATAATAAATTGCGCTCTCTTTAATTTTATCATGAATGTAAATCATTATAAAAATTGTCAGAACATTTATAAAGGAAAACGTTAAATAAATTTCAGGCAGTTTTATTAATATTTTTGTAAAGAAGAATGATAAGAATTGATAAATGAATATGACTCAATGGGTCAATGGTCACATCATTTTGTAAAAACGGCTTAAATAAATATAACAAGGAGTTTCATCTTTCAGCACAGGTATGACTCCTGTGAATATGGTCTTGGTAATAGTCATAGAGAAAGATTTCTTTATGTCACACCGGAAAGATTCCCATGCAGCGACTGCATTGGCTGCTGAAACTTTCTCATTCCTAAATTTCTTTTTTTATATTCTTTTTTTTCTCAAACAATCTTCACGATACTACTACACTAGAATAGAGCAATCAATAGATATCCTAATTTCCTTCGTTATAAGCACATTATAATTTATAAATATACATACAGAGTTCTCTCAAAAATAATATTTCAACTCATATCTATTACGAGAAGTAAGTAAATCATGTCATCAATTCCAATGTATCTATCATTCTTTAAGCAAATTTTATTTACCACAAACTACAACGCGAGATCATTATAAAGTTAATAGCAAAAAAAAATAATAATAATAAATGTATCAAGTGAAGCATTTATAAACTGCAGGCACAATAACACCGACGGAATTTAATTTCAGATACATCAAGCTGAAGTAAATTTGAAATTCATTGCATCTATGGCAATGAGCCAAAATGTTATTGAAATATTCTCTAGCTGTTTTCCTTTGCCACAAATATTTATGATTTATCCTTCTCCTCTGCACTATCAACTGTTTGAAATTCGTTTCGAGAGGAGATGAGTTAAAATGGAAATAAAAGAAAACATCTATTGAAATGATTTGAACTGATTACTTTTATTCAAAGCCAAATATATTTCTAGAAACATTTTAAAAATGTTTACTCACCTTTGGCTGCATGGAAATTGAAGTTGTATTTCAAATAATTTTGGGGTTGCAAAATATGCTTATAAAAAAGTATTACTCAGTTGCTTTATTTACTTTTATTAAGTCATAAATATTATAAGACGAAGTAATAAATATTTATTTAAGTTAAACAAATAAATAAAATTAATAAATGCTTATATGGAGTCAAAAAAACCTTTGGCCTTACTATTGCACACTAAAAATTTTATGCGATACGAAAAAGCATAAAATTTTAAAAATACAATAAGGGTTTTCATGAGAAGTCTTAAAATTGCCATTTGTGCAAGTGGGCAAATTTTCGAGGCTTATTTCATGAAGCCCCTTTTGAACATTTGTGCAAACAGTTTATGTAAATTTGAAACAAACGCCAGAAAGTTCATTCATTAAAAATAAAATAAGAAAATTTCAAGCAATATTTTAAAAACATATTTATATATTTCTTTAAAAATAAAAAAATGTGGGTGTGTAGTATCGGATCTCTAGAGGTCCTAATGGACACTCATATTCCGGGCTGTCAATCCTGTGGTGATATTCGACGAACATACCCCTCCCATGCCCAGGCACAAATATCAATAAACATTACTGTGGCTCTTAAAAGCTTCCATCCATTTAAATCTCTAGGTCCGGATGGTATCATTCCTGCAGATCTGCAACATAATGCCGATATAGTAATCCCATGGTTACTTGTAATATACAGGGTCCGCCATTTAACGTTTTTTTTCAACTAGTGCTGTGAATGGTAACACCTAGCTCATGTCTGATTTGACAGACAATTAGTTTTATCCTTCCGCTGAACGAGCCAACTGACCAACCAATGCGTTTTCGCTTCGCTAAGTGGGCCTGCGATCGACTTACAGAAGATGCCGATTTTGCCAAAAAAAAAAAAAAAAAATCATCTTTTCAGATGAAGCTCATTTTGATCTTTGCGGGTATGTAAACAAGCAAAATTGTCGCATTTGGGGCACAGAAAACCCGCACGCATACATTGAAAAGACGACGCACCCAAAACGAGTCAATGTTTGGTGCGGATTTTGGTCCAGAGGCATAATTGGGCCATTGAGCAAGGAGTGGCCGTTACAGTCAATGGCGATCGTTACCGGGCCATGTTGAACGAATTTTTGTTCACAAAAATTTAAGAGGAGGATATTGGCAACATTTGGTTTCAACAACACGGCGCTACGTGCCACACAGCCGAAGCTTCAGTAGTTTTTTTTATAGCATTTTCAAAAAAAAAAAGTTATCTGACAGACCCTTTATAATCCAAATGCATGGACTAAATGTAATGTGATCTTTATATCTAAAGGAGGGAAGGCATCACATACCAATGCGAAGGATTTTAGACGTATTAGTTCAACTTTCCTTCTTCTGAAAACCCTTATTCTAATGGGTGTACATAGTTATTAGAACACTCACTGATAACTCTCAACTTTCGGCCTATCAACACACATATACCAGGGGCAAATCGGTTGAGACCGCCTTACATTCGGTTGTAGGATGTATAGAGAAGTCACTCGAGCATAAAAACTATACCATGGTGGCCTTCATGGATATTGAAGGTGCCTTTAATCAATCATTCAGTATCTCAGAGAACTGGGGGTCGACCGGGGGATTTATCAGCTCATTGAAAATTTGCTACTACGCAGAATCATCAATATCACCATGGGAGTAGCTACCATCACAAGGCAGGCTCACAGGGGTACACCTCAGGGTGGTGTACTGTCACCCTTGCTGTGGAATGTGACAGTCAATAATCTGCTCAAAAAATTGGAATCCATGAATATTAAAACGGTTGCATATGCGGATGATATAGCGATTGCAATATCAGGGTTCCACCTGGATACTATATCACAGACACTAGAAAATGCACTAAACGAGGTTAGTGCTTGGTGCTCACAGAGCGGCCTCAGTGTCAACCCGAATAAAACGGAACTAGTACTCTTTTCCCAATTTCAACCATCCAAAACTAAATGGAATTACCCTAACCCTGTCGGATAAAGCCAAATATCTGGGTGTTGTCCTCGATAGTAAGCTCTCCTGGAGGGAAAATCTTCAGGCAAGAGTAGCGAAAGCCACAATAGCAATGTACGTCTGTAGGACTGCAATCGGCCCTTCATGGGGAATAAATCCTAAGGGAGTCGGTTGGATACTAGAGCTGGTTATAAAACCTATATTATATTATGTATTTGCGATCTGGTGGAAAGCACTCGACTCAGTAAAGGTAGAATTAGTAAAATCGTATCATTCTACTTTACAGCTTGCCGTATCGTTCAAATTTGTGCACAAGTTATAGAAAATGTAACAGTTTGCACAGCACATTTTTTTTTGTCTGGCATTAACTGTGGCGTTTTTGACATTCGCTACAGAAAAATCTGTTTTCTGCAGATTCCTACGTCAGCAGTGCTACCACCACATATTTTATAACTAGTAACATGCATTGTATATGGTACGGTTTTTGTCAGCTGACACGCAACATCACGATACGATTTTACTAATTCTACCTTAAGTAATCAGTCCCGTATAGAGGGAATTCTCCGAAAAATGGCACTTATGATAACAGGTGCTCTAAGATCAACGCCAACAAAAGCGATCTTCGTTATGTTGGGTTAGCTTCCAGTGGACTTAACAGCTAGAATGCGGAATTGAAATGTCCTTCAGACTCCTGAACGAATGTAATATATTACAGGCAGAGTTATCTGCCATCAAAAGAGCGACACACTGGCTAAGGTTCTATCGGATTTCAAATAGAGATATCCATATTATAACTGACAGCAAATCTGCTATTAAGTCTCTCATAAGTTGTGTATACCACATCTTTTATTGTTCCAGAATGTCGTTAAGCCTAGGATGGACTTGCGCAGCACTAAAATATCTCATTAAACTGGGTGCATGGACACGGGACTATTTCAGGAATCATAGTTGCGGATGAACTGGCAAAGAGGGGAACCCTACTAAGAGAAATCGATATCGACAATCTTTGTGGACTCCCACTCTCAACCTGCTGGAGATGTTTCGATGTAACCTTTCTGGAATTAGCTCAAAACAGATGGCCAAATGAGTCCACCTGTGCAATAGCGAGAACCCTTTGGCCTCGCCTAGACTCCCGTAGAACGAAAAATCTCATGAGCTTCAATAAGAACCACCTGGGATACATCGTGGCCACATTGACCGGTCACTGTACCTTCGGAACCCATGCTAAACGCATGGGTCTCCCGTATAATAACCACTGATACAATTGCAATGACGAGGAAGAGGAAGAAAGTATCCTGCATCTCCTGTGTCCTTGTCCCTCTCTGGAGGATCTCCATCTGCACCTCCTTGGCAGAATATCCTTCAGAAGCTTATCCGAGCTATCGGCCACTCACCTTTTTCTACTTCTACCCTTCTCACCCTCCTCTTGTTCTCTTTCTCCTCTTGTTTTCTCACTCCTTCTTTTTTCAACTTACAGGCAGCACAAAGGGATCTTCAAATTCGACCCAAATGAGCTGGACTCTGTCTTTCTACTTTTACGACGTTATATTGTACTCCTAGTACACATGATGCGTAAAAACTTGATATATTTTATCTTTTCTCGTGTTGTTATTAATAGTAAGTTGTAAACAAATTCACGCAGTTAAAAATATTGCTTAGCATTTTGTCCTTAAAACCATTTTTTTGCTTTCAAACACAAAAAAAAACTTCTTAAATAAATATGCTTATATTTAAAAAAAAAACTTAATGAGCCGTAACTAAAATATGGAAACGATAAATTCTGCATCAATATCCAAAAAGTTCAGAACACAAAACTGCACATGAAAAACGATTATAAGAATGTCCAACAAATTGGAAATTGAATATGAATAATACCAGCTAAATGGCCAAATAAATTACATATAACAACAAAATATAGAAACCAGCCACATTGTTACGGAAGTAAACATTTACCACGAGGTATTAATAATAAAAAAAGAAGATAAATGTCATAACAATAATAATAAAAAACGGCTATAGCCATAAATTTGGAGGATGTTAAAAAATGAAAAAGGACATTGCCAAAAGCAACGAGACATAAATAAATAATAGAAATATTTAACAATGTCAATAGTAAAATGAGACTTAATTTGAATGAATGTCAATATGAAATAAGGCTTACTCAATAAACTTGAGAAAAAAAAAAGAATTATTAATCCAAAAAAAAAAAAAATTATAAGCAGATATTACATTCCTGCCGGAGACTCTGGAGACTTGTGCAGCCACGCCAAGGTAGGTTCGCAAGAAAAAACTATAATTTTAATTATAAATAGATTTTAAGTTAAATCATGTTGAATTTAAGTTTATTTTATGAAGGTATTTATTTAAGAAGTATTTAAAGATTATTTATTATTATTATTTGGCTACAACGAACATCGCATTGACTACCACGCCATATCACATCTTGACATGAGACGCCAAACTACATACAAAACACACACATTTTCCTAGTGAATAAAATAAAATAGCTGCATTTAATTAATTTAATGTTGTTTCAACTGGAAACAACTTTAATTCAACATATTTCTTCATATTATTTCACGTTGCTTTAACATGAAACAACTTTGATTCAACACGAAACAACTTTGATTCAACATGATTCTTCATATTGATTTAACAGTACTTGAATATTAAATCAACATGAAATAAAGCTATTTCAAACGGAAAACTTCTCTCTGCTTGGTACTGTAAATCAGGTTGAATTAACATTAAACACATACGAAACAAAATCATTAACGAAAAATGTTAATTTAAACTAGTTTTCGTAGATTTAATATGAAAATTTTCTGCAAGCATGTATATACATATTTCTGTTATAAAAAACTGACTGACTGAATTTGCTATATGATATCTTTAATTAAAGAAGATGAAAAAAAATTGCAAAAAATATAAATTCCATATGTCACTCTCTTTTCATTAGAGTTTTCTGGCAAATATTCCTTGTTTTGCCTTAATCTGACTTTGTCAATTGAAAACAAAATTTCCCCCTTACTAAAGCATATTACAAGCCCACATTAATAAGTGAATTTACTTTTACTTCATCAAAGCACTCAATATGCCGCCAGATGGCCTACAAGTACATTACTTATTGCTTTTTTTTCATTTAAGTTTTTGCCTTTGCGGAACCTAAATCATTTCCATATTCCAGCCATTTGTGCTACTTTTCATTTCATTAACATTTTTTATTCGTTGCAAGTTTTTTCTGCTTGACTTAGACTTCTGTTCACTCATTCATCTTTTGTATGCAATTTCAACTTTGTGCTTACTTGCCTCTTAAGTACAAACGAATTTCACTCTCGTTTTGCAATATATTGATGTCAAGTTATGCCAGGAGGCATAACGCAATTAGTATGAGGCTGATTTTTAATCTTCTGGCATTTTATGTTTTTTTAGTTTCCTTTAAGTTGAAAGATATGTGCGCACTGCGCAGTTTACCGTATATATTTGAAAATGTTAATACACTAAAAGAATTTTCGGCAAAAATTCTATGAATTTCGACATTAATCAAATGAAAAATTCATTAAAATTCAACCAACGTCACGCTTCGTTGGATTAATGAAAAAAAAACAAATTTATTTAACAGTGTAATTAATGCAGTGCTGTAACTTCATCGAAACAATAAAATATTCTCTTGAAAAGAATGAAATAACTTAATTATAAAGGGGTTTCTTAATAATTAGAAAATATTTTTGTCATAAGTCCAATAAAATATTCTTACGAAACCAGAATGCCAAGGAAGCAATTCCAATGAAATTCTTTCACAATATTCATGAAATTTTCATTGGATTTGTGAAATTATCATTAGATTTGTGAAAAAATTTTAATGAAATTGTTTCATTGGACTTATGAAGCAAAATTCTTACGGTGTATAATAGCATATACTAGATATTTATACTCGCTTGTATGTCCACTGACATTTTGCTTAAATTTTAATATTTTTTTACAAAAAAAAAAAATGGCTTGTACTCGTAAAACAAAACTTTTTTTATTTAGAGAAATAAAACTCAGGCAATGAAAGCCTAGATGGAAAGGGATAGTGATGGAGAAGAGAGGTAGTAAAGAAAGAGATAGAGTAAAGCTTCATTCCTTTACACCTCTGCTTTTTGCACGTTTTTAATAATGCAATTTTGCAGCGCCTCTGGTGTCAATGAGGCGTATTAAATTTTCAAAGTTGTGCTTAGTGGTCATTTTATGGGTTATTTTACTTCGTCGATGATTCTGCTACACAATATCGACGAAAGAGGGCGCATAAAAATAACTCTGTTATGAATAAATCTCCATCATTGAAATCTACCTCTTGGCTTTATAAATTAAAAGAAGAGCACAACTTTTATTACGAGTATTTAAAGAACAAACTTAAAATTAAAACTTAAAGGCAGATTTTGTAATTAAAATTTCCAAGACTCTTTCTAACAAGTCATTCACCTCACCAGTATTGCGTATGTGGAGTCGAATAACGAGAATTGTGTACGAAATTACAGGACACGTGTACAAATTTTAATTATTCAAGGACAAAATTCTCGTAGAAAGATATTCGACTCGACATAGGCAATACGGATATTTATATTAACCCCCTGTTTCCACAACACGGACGGTTGACTTGAGTAGAAAATTAATATGAAAAGCAGAAAAGTACTCATATCTTTGAGTGATTTTCATAGAAATTTTCTAGACGAGTCTCCTGTCTAACTTGTGAAAACAGGGTATTAAAATTACAAACAATTGAGTTCATTTCACAAAAATTTTGTTTGCAAGCACAAATTTGTATTTAATTTCAATTTAACTGAAAGCTTTAATAAAAAAACTATAATAACATTATTAATTTCAAAAAGTACGACAACTTAATGCAACAAAAAATAATGCATTGCAAAGATATCCTTTTATTCGTTTTCCTGTTTGAAAATTTTTTATTTCCTCGCCTCTTTTGTTTTCCTTTATTTTTTTGTTTTTCCAGTTTTTACTTTTATTTTTTTTTTTATTGGCGGCAGCATATCCCCGGCTTGTTGTATTCGACAAATTGATTGATCGATGTTGGCCAAAATAAAATTTTAAATGCACGAAAAAAGGATTAAAAGCAAAGCACTGATATACAATACGTATACGAGGGTTGTTTGTTTATGTTTATGTACGTTTTTAGTTATATTTACACACACAAAAATACCAATGTAAAATCACCATGCAAAAAGTTTGATTCAAATTCATTCAAATCATATTAAATTTACAAGAAATAATATGCTATTTAAGTGTGTTGATGTTTTTTTGTTCATACCCTTTAGTCAGCCTTAGAACCATATGTCTCTATGTCAATACTCCTTCTCCGGCGACAATTGCACTAGTTAAAATGTCGACAATTTTCCTTTTATGCGCGAGTAGAGTTACGTTATAGTTCTAGTGTATTTCTGGTGATATTATCAATGAACGAGTCAATAGTTTGTTTTTCCTTTTTTTATTATGCTATGCAATAATATTAAATAAATATAAGTACGTATGTAGACGAGCGTCACTAAATTCTACTAGTGAATCTTTGATTCAAATATTTCCATATGGTCATAAAAGAACTACCTTCTCAATAGTGCTAAAGTATACTGATAGATTTTCAATGACAACCCTATGTTATATGTCAATAGGCGATTACATTGGTTGGGGTACACCTAGTCAGTAGCACTATTGACTATGGCGCATATTCAGATATTATCACTAAGTGTTAACTTTTTTAAGTATCTATTTACGTTATTCATAGTTGATTACTTTCAGCAGCAATATTTTACACTTAATTATGGGTAAAGCTGTAACTAAATGCCAGCTAACTAATACATTCAAGGAATAGCTGGTTGATTTCATTTACAATTTATTTGAAAAGTAAAATCAATTTGTAGCTCTTTAAAATGCACAAAACAACAAATACTCTTTATTTTCTAACATTTTCCTATATAATTACGGTGACCATCCGTTCTGTATTATACAGAACAGTACTGTATTTGAGCGTCCTGTTATGTATAAATTATTCATTAGGAAATAACGTTGAAATGTTCTGTATTTTATTTACTGTTCAGTATTTGTTCTGTACTTCCATAACTCAAACTGCATTTAAAAATTTTAACGCAGTTTCTGCAACAATACTGTTTTAATCAACATTGAAAAAGGGCTTAATATATCAACTTTGCAAATGCCGCAATTCCTAAAAAATACAGAAACAACATGACCCAGTGGAAATTTTGTCACATACATCTCCGGTCTGACCAGAGCGACCCATCCAGCGTTGGCCTAGGCCATAAGATGTGTCCAACACTGTATACATTGTAAGCGAAGGTTGGATGACTCCAACTGAGAGAGAGAGAGCATAATTGAAACTAATAAACAATATGATACATTACTAACATATCCAAATCGGATGCTAGTGCAGTGGCTAAATTTTATTAGTGTCTGTTTTGTGCCTTATTTCTAATTAACATAAAATTCTACAATAGGATATCAGAAAGACATATCTGAATCGGTTGCTAGTTGTATGCGCTTAACTATTTCTTTTTTGTTTTTAATATTGACATAATAGATTACAATTGGATGGCTTTCAATTTGTAATGACTTGCGGACTAACTCTGCAGCCACACGTTCAATAAATGGCTTTCAATTTCATTACACATATTGTGTGTCAAAATTCCTTAAAATTGATAGCTGTGATACAAATTGATAATCAATTTCATTTCTTAAATGCCACCGATGAAGAAACAACTCAAATTTGTAGCTTCAATCAATGTGTGCTGTGACCAGCCGTTCAAATTGAAAACTAAATTGCCATTTAAATGGATAGGTGAATTTGAAATCAATCTAGTTTTCAATTTAAAAAGTTTGATTGTGTTAGTTAAAAAAGTGTGAGTGTATTGCAAATTGAATGGAATTGAAAGTCAAAAATTGAACGTGTGGCCCCCAAGTAATGGGGAGTTTTGTTTCCCCAATTGTTCTCCCTTGAGAGCGTGAATATGAAATTTGTCTCTGTTAGTGACATGTTTATGTTTCAAATCTTATTTTTGACGATCCCGCTTCAGGAGCCTGGCTTTTCTTCGCCCATTGTCAAGCTACTTTATTTCATGATTATATAACGCAGATTGAGTCCCAAAAATATGTATGACTAAGGTCTCTCTCATTATTAATGAACTAAAAACATATTGTAAAACATTATTTGTTATAGAATAATGAAAAATAATTGTAAAATATACATTAAGATTGATATTTTATCTAGGTCATAAAGACCGTAATAATAATAATAAAAAAATAATAATAAAAACAAATAAAAAATCCCACAATAGAGAGGAAATATGTTATTTTTATGGATTAGTTTAAAGCTGATGCAAGCCGATTTTATGCAGATTGTATGGAATACTTAAATCAATTGTATACTGCCTACTAAGAAGTTGGAACTTCTACGTGGAAAGATGTGAAATCCAGTTTTGTTTTGATTATGCATAAAAGAAACGAGCTAAAGAATATGTGAATTAACTTTTGTTAGAAGATATACCTCTTTAGAAAAATTAAAGGAATATAATGAGAATCAAAAATCTGCAGAAGAGCGGTGGGTTGCTGTTTATTAAATATTTCCTTGTTCTGTATTTTGATTTAAAAATTATGGTCACCGTATATATAATAAGCTTACCTTATTATCTTTACTTCTTGCATTTATTTCTATTGCGTCCAAACAAATATCCATATAAACCAATAAAATAGATTAGAGATGTGTTTTTGGTCAACAAAATTCTATTGAATAACTTTATTTTTACAAGCACTTATTTTAATTGATTTATATGCAGACGATAACTTAAAAATTACTTTTTTAGAATTTGCATAATTTTTTCAGGAAATAAAACTGTTTTTTAATAGCTTCATAAGCTTTTCAATTAGTTACAGAATTTTTTATTATCGACATTTTATGCTCTCTACATAACAATATGCAAGGTTGCATTTCGTTTACCAGCTGAAAGCAGTTGCTGGACTAGTTATGAATTGTGAATAAGAGCTATAACTATCTATGAACTATTTTTTAGTTTCTGTTTTATTAGTTTCGACTTTGGTTACTAAATATTTCTGAATATGCGCCTATGTCACTAGAAAATAACTATAATTTTACCATTGACAACGAGCGAGGAAATATCGATATTGTATACTACAGCTCCTAAAACTTACTAGTGAATCTTTGGTGCCAATGTCTCCATGTAGTTCTAAAAAAACTACTTAGTTAGTAGTGCTACAGTCTTGTGTTGGATTTTCAATGACAAGCTAATGTTAAATGTCAATAGATGTTTACATAGCCTGGGGTACACTTGGTCAGTAGTACTACTGACAACGTCACCAGTAAATCACCAAAATTTTACTATTCGCACTTTCTGCAGGCAGTGTTGCCAAAACGGCGGGTAGTAGTAGGGAACTGGCGGTTCTGGCGCCGATTAAAATTGTTAAATTGTGGCTGAAATTGTTAAATTGTGGGCTGAAATTGTTAAATTGTTGGTGAAATTGTTAAATTTGGGTAATTAAAATTTGAAAATTGTTAAATTCTTGGAAATTTGTGTTTTTTTGTTTACATAAGGAGTTTTTTGTTTACATTAGGAGTTTTTGTTTACATTAAGTGTATGTCTGTCTGTCGGTCTGTCTGTCTGCCTGCCTGACCGTGGGAAGTTTGTGTGTGGAATATTTTGTGTGAATGTATTAAGGCGGTTCATAGTTTGGCGGTTTTTATGTGTGTATGTGACGACGGGGAAAATCATGAAAATGGTTTTTCCTAATGCTGACGGAAAATCATCTAATGATTTTTCGTAATTCCGAAGGCAAAACATGATAATTTTTCGTAATACCGAAGGCAAAACATGATAATTTTTCCTAATGCCTACGGCAATGCATGATCATTTTTCCTAATGCCTACGGCAATGCATGATATTTTTTTCAAATGCCGACGGCAAAACATGATTATTATTTTTTTCAAATGCCGACCGCAAAACATGATTATTATTTTTCGTAATGCCTACGGCATGCATGATAATTTTTCCTAATGCTGACGGAAAATCATCTAATGATTTTTCCTAATGCCGAAGGCAAAACATGATAATTTTTCCTAATGCCTACTGCAATACATGATTATTATTTTTTTCAAATGCCGACGGCAAAAAATGAATATAATTTTTTCAAATGCCGACGGAAAAATGATTTTTCCTAATGACGACGGGAAAACGTGAAAGTTATTTTTTCTAATGCTAATGTAGGTGTTGCTAGACTGTGGGAATTTAAGGCTGACCGTGATTTGAGTGGGCGGCGTTGTTGCCGTAATATGTAACCATAGGAATTTGTGGATGTGTCTGTCTGTCTGTGAGAATTTAGGTGAAGGTTTGATTGGCAGGGGGCGGGGTGTAGTTGAGGTAGATCGATTGCGTGTGTAGTTGTGTGTGAATGTATGTGTATGTGTGTGTGTGTGTGTGTGTGTGTGTGTGTGTATGTTTGTAGGAATTTCAATGTGTGTATTTCTGTAGGAGCTTAAGGCTGATTGTGATTTATGAGGGGTGAGGTGTTCTAGTAATATGTAGCCATGGGGATTTGTGAATGTGTCTCTCTATAGTAGTTTAAGGTTGATCGTGATTTGAGGTGGGTGAGGATGTTGTTGTTGAGGTAAATTGGTTATGCGTATGTATGTATGTATGTATTTTTGTAAGAATTTAAGATGATTGTGATTTATTAGGGGCGAGGTGTTCTTGTAATATGTAGCCGTGAGAATCTATGTGTATAGACGTCTGTAGAAGTTTAAGACTATCTGTAATTTCAGGTAGGTGAGAGTGTTGTGTTGTTGAGATTAATCTTATATATTGTATATGTATGTATGATCATGGGAATTTGTGTATGTATATCTGAGGGAGAATTTAAGGCTCGTCATGATTTGCAAAAGGTGGGGTGTTGTTGAAATTTTCTTGGATATTTCTTATATGAATTCTGCTATGTGTGTGTATTTGAGCTGGTATTTATATGTAGGTAGAAATAAATTGTTTTCAACATCGACATTTGGTACTATAAAATACTATCATATATCTGGACTTCCCTAATCCTAGTATGCTTTTGTACTTACGATTGCTTTATATTTTCTCATGCTTAAATTTGTCTCGCGTTGAAGTCGGTCTGTGTGAAATTTGTTTATATTACAGATTTTGTTTATTTAACTACATTCGTCTTCTTTGACTGAAAGAGTTATATACACACAGAGAAAAACCAACTTGAAATCAGTAAGAACCATGCTGAATTAATAAGAACCATTAGCGAAGGTTTAGTCATATTGAAATTTCTTATATCAATATGGACAAAATATTAATTTACAGTATTCATTTATTAAACTCATTAGTTTGTAGATATCTCAATATACATTTTCTATTATATTAAAAATTATTGAATTAATGTGATGAATTCTTATTTTTAAGCTGCAGATTTTCCCTGAGTGTATGGATTGTTTATATTTGCATTGTGCTTTAACTAAACGACGCTTCATATATTTTCATGATGTAGATCTAATAAATACTTAAGCATTGATAAGAAATTTGATATGTATACATACATATCTACAAATTGATTTTATGTATGTATGTATGTATGTACATATATATGTACATACAAATAAGTGTTCAACTCAATCTTTGAATACATTTTTTATTTTATTTTTTGTCATGTGATGTCTGTTGTTGGTGAAATTAAAAACATTTTAATTTTTATCTGCGTTTACTTAAAAGTTTGTGAGGATTTTCTGTTGTAAGTAAAACTGAATTCTTGAAGATATGTACTTACATACTCTATAGTAATAGTAACTATAATAGAAATATTTTAAAGTATAGGGTATAAAATTTTTTCTAGCTATAGCCTTCTACATTTATTTTGGAAAACTTGCTTTGCTTTTTAAAAATGTATAAACATTTTTAAATGAAACTGATCCGGCACTCCAGCTTAGGTACTGATAGTTTTTTTTTTTTGTTGTTAGTTAACTTACTTATTTTTTATTTTTTATTGATAAACATTGGAAATCAAAAGGGAGTTTTATATTGTAATTATTATTTTCATAATTGTTGAAAACAATCGCTGCTTTTTGTTTGTTTTTTGCGATGAAATCATTTGAATTACTTTTGCAACTTTACGCGTTTATAAAAATTATGTTATTTTCTATATTTCTTAATTTATAAGACTTTTAGACTTTGTCCTTTAGGGGTTATATATTCTATTATACGATTCAAATTAAAATTTTATTAAATTGAATAAAAGGAGTTTTTTTTTCTTAAACTCTGATGCAGTTAGAAGCGCTGGAGATTCTTTCATATAACAGCTTTTTTGAAATTTTTGATACATAGTATAATATAGAATTGGATAACATTTATTTTTAATTTTTATGTTAAGAAGTACGGGTATGAGACTGAATTTAAATGTACTTTTAAATTAGTTAAATCATAATGAACAAACATATTTTCTTCTTTAATAGCGATCAACAGAAAACGAACTCGTTTTCATATAATTTAGGTATACCCTATCGACGGCTCCTCTAGGATACAAGATGACTTTGTATGACGAAATTTCTGTTGCTTTATACTGATAATATGTTTACATTAATAAGATACATATACATATGTTTATTTTATGAACGGTGAGCACCTATGGCTTTTATTTAATGTTCTATATGACTTTTTTTTTTCATTTTATTAAAGTTCAGCGTATTGTATATATATTTCTGAAATGTTTAAGTGTGTTTTGTGTGCCCATCGGGCAGAGTGTACGTATTAGTTGGTCAGTCAGTCTCTATTTTTATTTATTTTTTTTTTCTTCTAATGTGCCACTCCTTTTTCAGATTTTACTACTTGGAATAGAGAATTTTTGTCTAATTTGTTAGTGGGTATATACATTAGATATGTAGAAATTAGTTTAGATACAAAGAAATGCATGTTTAATATACATCTATTGTATCAAATCGATCTCAAATAACTCAGTTACCTCTACCAGCAATTCACCGTTGGTGTATTCATAAAGTGTTAGAAACAATGAAATATCTATGTTTTGAGAGAATTTTTCCCCTCAAGTATTTCTACATGAGGTTTGAGGGGTCAATCACTGTCGCATTCATATGTAATGATTATTCACTTAAAAAAGGTCATCATCACCATCAATCATCTCCGTATACAATACATTCATGAGTTGGGTTGATCCAGATACATTTGCTGTCTCATCACCTTCTAACAGCTTTATATATTTTGCTAGTATGCATTAGCATGCTTCTATCGATAGTGACGTAAGAGTCCGAGATGTAGAGTGTTACAATTAAAAATCTTTACTATTAGAATTTACCAGTTCGCTCTTTTGAATTTTTACAAAGTAGATACATATGTATGTATTTCATTGACCACAAAATCATAAAATTTCTTTGCTTACAAAATTGTATGACGTGAGGATTTTTTTTTTTTTTTTTTTTTTTAATTATACATGCTTCGGCATGCTTTCATTTTTTTTTCTATAAATTTATGTAATACTCATACAGATACAGATATAAAGTAAGATCTGTTTACTGTACATTTTAAAATTTATGCATGCTTCAGCATGATTCTAGTTGAAGCGTATATTCATTCACTAAGTTTGTTTGATACTTATTCATACACATGTACATTCTTAAAGATTGGATATCAAAGTCCAATTTCCGTAGTTTATCTATATTTTCTAAAGATCTGATAGCTAAAGAAATAAATAGAGTGAAGATCTTCTATAATAATCCCATTTTCATATTGTAAAATTTTGCGTGCTAGCGCTTTCGATGGGAAAATATACATACAACTTTATAAAAAGTGATAATATGATGTGCTGCTGAATATTGCACTATGTTATAGTTCATTTTAAACACTGAAGTTTTAGCAATATTTCATTCCGACCAGAATTCCACTACATTTAGTTAATTATCTTTCTTAAGACCCATCATCCCTAATCAATCCTACAAAAAACAACACAAATTAGATTTTTCGTTTTAATTTTATTTTTATTAAATTCAACATTCATTCTTCAAATTACTTTATACTATATTAAGTAGCTTTTCCTCATTTGTTGAGTTGACTTTAATAGGAGACATTTTAATGGTACGATGAACTTTTCTATTGCATTCATTGAGTAAATCTTTATATATACCAATCCACTTATATGAACCATTAAAGCTAATTCTTTTCACATCATACCTTTCAATGATCTATTAAATCATTCTAATATTGATGCTTTCATATTAAGTAATGTTTAATCTTCTATTTATGTATGAGCTTTCCCAAGTATTTATTAAAAAATTCTTTAGAATCATCTGTTTGTAAGTTCTTTGGTACCCGTACCACTTCAAAAATATTTTCCATTGCCTTGGTTTTTAGAGTGCAGCTTTTATTTTCAGCTGTACTTTGAGAATGTGTCAATTACAGTCTTCAAAAATCAACAATTTCTATTTTCTGTAGAAAAGTTCTACATTTCACCTAACTTAGCTCCATAAAACATCATATATTCCTGTCATTACATCTCTACAAGCACAAACAGTTGTTGAGATTTAATATGGAGTTCGTTAACTAAATTCCTTTTTAAGGACATAGAATTGTTTCACAGATTTTTTCGAAAGTGTTGTGATCTACATCTTGCAGCATACTTTCAGCTATTTATACTAACATGTAGTTAATTTTCTAATCTATATATTTAACCGTAAACTCTTCAATTTGTTTTTAATTATTTACTTTTTAGAATTGCTTTTTCAATTTTATAACTGTCTTCTTTCTCTAATTTTATTTCACGCTGTAGTTCCTCAATTTGCATTTAAATATATTCTTGAATATTAATGCTTTAAGCTATATTATTAATTTGTCTTGTATTTTATCTTCATTCAGTTTGATGTAACTATCAACAATAGTTTGTATCTAATTCATTTATGCCTTCCAATACTGATAAGTCAGTATAAATGTCTTCAGAATTGGAAGTCTATGAGTAAAATCATCGTCATCATCATTCTCAGTATTAGCATCATTAAATATGATGGTATTATCAAATATTGTTCCTTCTACTAGTTTCTTTGGGGTACTTGTCTATATCTTGAGTGAAGGTTTCTCAGGCTTTAAACTTGTACATTTTCAACTTCTATCTTGATTTTACTTTCTTCTTTCATAAGAATTCTTTTAATATTTTTAGAACTATTTATGAATTCTTCTGCTATAGGTTTAAATGTATCTTTTAGTTGTTCACTTGTATCTATTTCACCAGTTTTTATACTACGAAGCTTTTTCTTCAACACATTTCTTGTCAACACCAACTGTTTTAAAATTTTCTCATCCATGTTCGCTAAGGGCAAATAACAGGTATCAGCAATCAGATCAGCTTTTCAGGAGATGGTCTGGTTTTCAGATCAGCTTTTCAGGACCTGGTCTGGTTTTCAGATCAGCTTATCAGGACCTGGTCTGGTTTTCAGATCAGCTTTTCAGGAGCTGGTCTGGTTATCAGATCAGCTTATCAGGAGCTGGTCTGGTTTTCAGATCAGCTTATCAGGAGCTGGTCTGGTCATCAGATCAGCTTATCAGGAGCTGGTCTGGTTATCAGATCAGCCTATCAGGAGCTGGTCTGATTATCAGATCAGCTTATCAGGACCTGATCTGATTTTCAGATCAGCTTATCAGGAGCTGGTCTGGTTTTCAGATCAGCTTATCAGGAGCTGGTCTGGTTTTCAGATCAGCTTATCAGGAGCTGGTCTGGTTATCAGATCAGCTTATCAGGAGCTGGTCTGGTTTTCAGATCAGCTTATCAGGAGCTGGTCTGGTTATCAGATCAGCTTATCAGGAGCTGGTCTGGTTATCAGATCAGCCTATCAGGAGCTGGTCTGATTATCAGATCAGCTTATCAGGACCTGATCTGATTTTCAGATCAGCTTATCAGGAGCTGGTCTGGTTTTCAGATCAGCTTATCATGTAACAGATCAGGCTATCAGGAGCTGTTCAGATTTTCATTTCAAGATATCTGAGTCAGATTTAGTTATCAGTGTACAAGTAGCTAGCCATTTATAACATTTATATACATGAAGTTTAAAGTCAGATGAAATACGAAAAAGTAAAGTTTTATGTAGTAAAATTATTTTCTATAACGATCATCGTTTAATTCACTATCTTTGCTTATAATCAAAAATCCATATTTATCCTTTCAACATGCTTTTTATTTTTCTCACCTAACTTAAACATTAAATATACATTATGATGATCTCTTATTAAATGTTTGGTGATTCTGGTGTAAGTTTTACATAAGTAGAATGAATCAACATTCTTATCTCTCCCCATACAAAAATATGCTTCCCATACGCATCATCGTTAAATATCATATTGGAATTACTTTGGACTGAAATAACAGATTCACTATCGGTAAATTTTGTAATATATTATTATTTTAATTGATGTAATTAATTTCCTCAGATATTTATATCTGGGGTGATATAAAGATTTTGAGTATAAATAAATGTTCTCAAATTTAAGTCCATTAGGACTTTCTAGCAAGCCAATCATAGCGTTTTTTTTTTCGTAATTTGACAGGTCAACTATTGTTGAACGAATAGAATTTGATATAAGGGAACTATGATTTAGTTTTGAACTATCGTTCGATGAATCATCAATATTTCGTACCAAGAATTATTTATGTTGTTTTGACTAAGGGTATGAGTCAATATTTATAAAATCCATTTTATAAATATCAGCTCATGCTCATAGTCAAAAAAAAGTATGCTTTAAGTGTTTAAAACCAGTATTACCATAAAAATGGTGGTTTTAAACACTTAAAATATACTTTGTTTTACTAACCGCATTTTATAACTAAATGCATTTCATAAATATTGACGCATACTCATAATCAAAACAGCATATAAATATCCTTTGTTTTGACTATGAGTATGAGTCATTATCTCTTATTATAGAAAGAATAAAATAGTATGGTTATATGATATCAGAAATCATGTTTTCTGATATCATATAACCATACTATTTGATTCTTTCTATAATAATAGATAATATTTATGAAATGCATTTATTTACAAAATGCGATTAGTAAAACAACATAAATATAGGATGGTATGAAATTTTGATGATTCATCAATATTTCGTACCAAGGTATTTTTAGGTTGTTTTTACTATGAGTATGCGCCAATATTTATGAAATGTATTTCATAAATATTATCTCTTATTATAGAAAAATTAAAAATGTAGCTATACGATATCAGAAAATATTTTCTGAAATCGTATAGCTATATTATTTTATTTGTCCTATAATAAGAGATAATGGCCCCTACTCATAGTCAAAACAAAGAATATTTTAAGAGTTTCAAATCAGTATTATCATAAAAAATACTGATTTTAAACTCTTACAGCCTTATTTATAATACTTATTAAGGCTTTGGAAAGGCTTTTTAAAACAAATTTTTTATAAAAATTTTTTCTTAAAAAGTCTTTATAAAGCCCTAATAAGTGTTATAAATAAGGCTGTTAAAATATACTTTGTTTTACTAACCACATTTTTGTAACTAAACGCATTTCATAAATATTGATGCATACTCATAGTCAAAAAAAGGATATTTTTATGCTGTTTTGATTATGAGTGTGGATCATTATCTCTTATTAAAGAAAAAATAAACTAATGCAGTTATACGATTTCAGAAAATATTTTCTGATATGGTATAGCTGTATTAGTTTATTTTTTATAATAAGAGATAATATTTATAAAATGTATTTAGCTACATAAATGCGGTTAGTAAAACAACCTAAAATAACTTGGTACGAAATATTGATGATTCATCGAACGATAGTTCAAAAATAAATCATAGTTCCTTTATATCAATTTCTATTCGTGCAACAATAGTTGACCTGTCAAATTACGAAAAAAAAACGCTATGATTGGCTTGCTAGAAAGTCCTAATGGACTTAAATTTTGAGAACATTTATTTATACTCAAAATCTTTATATCACCCCAGATATAAATATCTGAAGAAATTAATTACATCAATTAAAATAATAATATATTACAAAATTTACCGATAGTGAATCTGTTATTTCAGTCCAAAGTAATTCCAATATGATATTTAACGATGATGCGTATGGGAAGCATATTTTTGTATGGGGAGAGATAAGAATGTTGATTCATTCTACTTATGTAAAACTTACACCAGAATCACCAAACATTTAATAAGAGATCATCATAATGTATATTTAATGTTTAAGTTAGGTGAGAAAAATAAAAAGCATGTTGAAAGGATAAATATGGATTTTTGATTATAAGCAAAGATAGTGAATTAAACGATGATCGTTATAGAAAATAATTTTACTAGATAAAACTTTACTTTTTCGTATTTCATCTGACTTTAAACTTCATGTATATAAATGTTATAAATGGCTAGCTACTTGTACACTGATAACTAAATCTGACTCAGATATCTTGAAATGAAAATCTGAACAGCTCCTGATAGCCTGATCTGTTACCTGATAAGCTGATCTGAAAACCAGACCAGCTCCTGATAAGCTGATCTGAAAATCAGATCAGGTCCTGATAAGCTGATCTGAAAACCAGACCAGCTCCTGATAAGCTGATCTGATAACCAGATCAGGTCCTGATAAGCTGATCTGATAACCAGACCAGCTCCTGATAAGCTGATCTGATAAACAGATCAGGTCCTGATAAGCTGATCTGATAACCAGACCAGCTCCTGATAAGCTGATCTGATAACCAGACCAGCTCCTGATAAGCTGATCTGATAACCAGACCAGCTCCTGATAAGCTGATCTGATAACCAGACCAGGTCCTGAAAAGCTGATCTGAAAACCAGACCAGCTCCTGAAAAGCTGATATGATTGCTGATATCTGTTATTTGCCCTGGATGAGAAAATTTTAAAACAGTTGGTGTTGACAAGAAATGTGTTGAAGAAAAAGCTTCGTAGTATAAAAACTGGTGAAATAGATACAAGTGAACAACTAAAAGATACATTTAAACCTATAGCAGAAGAATTCATAAATAGTTCTAAAAATATTAAAAGAATTCTTATGAAAGAAGAAAGTAAAATCAAGACAGAAGTTGAAAATATACAAGTTTAAAGCCTGAGAAACCTTCACTCAAGATATAGACAAGTACCCCAAAAGAAACTAGTAGAAGGAACAATATTTGATAATACCATCATATTTAATGATGCTAATACTGAGAATGATGATGACGATGATTTTACTCATAGACTTCTAATTCTGAAGACATTTATACTGACTTATCAGTATTGGAAGGCATAAATGAATTATATACAAACTATTGTTGATAGTTACATTAAACTGAATGAAGATAAAATACAAGACAAATTAATAATATAGCTTAAAGCATTAATATTCAAGAATATATTTAAATGCAAATTGAGGAACTACAGCGTGAAATAAAATTAGAGAAAGAAGACAGTTATAAAATTGAAAAAGCAATTCTAAAAAGTAAATAATTAAAAACAAATTGAAGAGTTTACGGTTAAATATATAGATTAGAAAATTAACTACATGTTAGTATAAATAGCTGAAAGTGCAAGATGTAGATCACAACACTTTCGAAAAAATCTGTGAAACAATTCTATGTCCTTAAAAAGGAATTTAGTTAACGAACTCCATATTAAATCTCAACAACTGTTTGTGCTTGTAGAGATGTAATGACAGGAATATATGATGTTTTATGGAGCTAAGTTAGGTGAAATGTAGAACTTTTCTACAGAAAATAGAAATTGTTGATTTTTGAAGACTGTAATTGACACATTCTCAAAGTACAGCTGAAAATAAAAGCTGCACTCTAAAAACCAAGGCAATGGAAAATATTTTTGAAGTGGTACGGGTACCAAAGAACTTACAAACAGATGATTCTAAAGAATTTTTTAATAAATACTTGGGAAAGCTCATACATAAATAGAAGATTAAACATTACTTAATATGAAAGCATCAATATTAGAATGATTTAATAGATCATTGAAAGGTATGATGTGAAAAGAATTAGCTTTAATGGTTCATATAAGTGGATTGGTATATATAAAGATTTACTCAATGAATGCAATAGAAAAGTTCATCGTACCATTAAAATGTCTCCTATTAAAGTCAACTCAACAAATGAGGAAAAGCTACTTAATATAGTATAAAGTAATTTGAAGAATGAATGTTGAATTTAATAAAAATAAAATTAAAACGAAAAATCTAATTTGTGTTGTTTTTTGTAGGATTGATTAGGGATGATGGGTCTTAAGAAAGATAATTAACTAAATGTAGTGGAATTCTGGTCGGAATGAAATATTGCTAAAACTTCAGTGTTTAAAATGAACTATAACATAGTGCAATATTCAGCAGCACATCATATTATCACTTTTTATAAAGTTGTATGTATATTTTCCCATCGAAAGCGCTAGCACGCAAAATTTTACAATATGAAAATGGGATTATTATAGAAGATCTTCACTCTATTTATTTCTTTAGCTATCAGATCTTTAGAAAATATAGATAAACTACGGAAATTGGACTTTGATATCCAATCTTTAAGAATGTACATGTGTATGAATAAGTATCAAACAAACTTAGTGAATGAATATACGCTTCAACTAGAATCATGCTGAAGCATGCATAAATTTTAAAATGTACAGTAAACAGATCTTACTTTATATCTGTATCTGTATGAGTATTACATAAATTTATAGAAAAAAAAATGAAAGCATGCCGAAGCATGTATAATTAAAAAAAAAAAAAAAAAAAAAAATCCTCACGTCATACAATTTTGTAAGCAAAGAAATTTTATGATTTTGTGGTCAATGAAATACATACATATGTATCTACTTTGTAAAAATTCAAAAGAGCGAACTGGTAAATTCTAATAGTAAAGATTTTTAATTGTAACACTCTACATCTCGGACTCTTACGTCACTATCGATAGAAGCATGCTAATGCATACTAGCAAAATATATAAAGCTGTTAGAAGGTGATGAGACAGCAAATGTATCTGGATCAACCCAACTCATGAATGTATTGTATACGGAGATGATTGATGGTGATGATGACCTTTTTTAAGTGAATAATCATTACATATGAATGCGACAGTGATTGACCCCTCAAACCTCATGTAGAAATACTTGAGGGGAAAAATTCTCTCAAAACATAGATATTTCATTGTTTCTAACACTTTATGAATACACCAACGGTGAATTGCTGGTAGAGGTAACTGAGTTATTTGAGATCGATTTGATACAATAGATGTATATTAAACATGCATTTCTTTGTATCTAAACTAATTTCTACATATCTAATGTATATACCCACTAACAAATTAGACAAAAATTCTCTATTCCAAGTAGTAAAATCTGAAAAAGGAGTGGCACATTAGAAGAAAAAAAAAATAAATAAAAATAGAGACTGACTGACCAACTAATACGTACACTCTGCCCGATGGGCACACAAAACACACTTAAACATTTCAGAAATATATATACAATACGCTGAACTTTAATAAAATGAAAAAAAAAAGTCATATAGAACATTAAATAAAAGCCATAGGTGCTCACCGTTCATAAAATAAACATATGTATATGTATCTTATTAATGTAAACATATTATCAGTATAAAGCAACAGAAATTTCGTCATACAAAGTCATCTTGTATCCTAGAGGAGCCGTCGATAGGGTATACCTAAATTATATGAAAACGAGTTCGTTTTCTGTTGATCGCTATTAAAGAAGAAAATATGTTTGTTCATTATGATTTAACTAATTTAAAAGTACATTTAAATTCAGTCTCATACCCGTACTTCTTAACATAAAAATTAAAAATAAATGTTATCCAATTCTATATTATACTATGTATCAAAAATTTCAAAAAAGCTGTTATATGAAAGAATCTCCAGCGCTTCTAACTGCATCAGAGTTTAAGAAAAAAAAACTCCTTTTATTCAATTTAATAAAATTTTAATTTGAATCGTATAATAGAATATATAACCCCTAAAGGACAAAGTCTAAAAGTCTTATAAATTAAGAAATATAGAAAATAACATAATTTTTATAAACGCGTAAAGTTGCAAAAGTAATTCAAATGATTTCATCGCAAAAAACAAACAAAAAGCAGCGATTGTTTTCAACAATTATGAAAATAATAATTACAATATAAAACTCCCTTTTGATTTCCAATGTTTATCAATAAAAAATAAAAAATAAGTAAGTTAACTAACAACAAAAAAAAAAAACTATCAGTACCTAAGCTGGAGTGCCGGATCAGTTTCATTTAAAAATGTTTATACATTTTTAAAAAGCAAAGCAAGTTTTCCAAAATAAATGTAGAAGGCTATAGCTAGAAAAAATTTTATACCCTATACTTTAAAATATTTCTATTATAGTTACTATTACTATAGAGTATGTAAGTACATATCTTCAAGAATTCAGTTTTACTTACAACAGAAAATCCTCACAAACTTTTAAGTAAACGCAGATAAAAATTAAAATGTTTTTAATTTCACCAACAACAGACATCACATGACAAAAAATAAAATAAAAAATGTATTCAAAGATTGAGTTGAACACTTATTTGTATGTACATATATATGTACATACATACATACATACATAAAATCAATTTGTAGATATGTATGTATACATATCAAATTTCTTATCAATGCTTAAGTATTTATTAGATCTACATCATGAAAATATATGAAGCGTCGTTTAGTTAAAGCACAATGCAAATATAAACAATCCATACACTCAGGGAAAATCTGCAGCTTAAAAATAAGAATTCATCACATTAATTCAATAATTTTTAATATAATAGAAAATGTATATTGAGATATCTACAAACTAATGAGTTTAATAAATGAATACTGTAAATTAATATTTTGTCCATATTGATATAAGAAATTTCAATATGACTAAACCTTCGCTAATGGTTCTTATTAATTCAGCATGGTTCTTACTGATTTCAAGTTGGTTTTTCTCTGTGTGTATATAACTCTTTCAGTCAAAGAAGACGAATGTAGTTAAATAAACAAAATCTGTAATATAAACAAATTTCACACAGACCGACTTCAACGCGAGACAAATTTAAGCATGAGAAAATATAAAGCAATCGTAAGTACAAAAGCATACTAGGATTAGGGAAGTCCAGATATATGATAGTATTTTATAGTACCAAATGTCGATGTTGAAAACAATTTATTTCTACCTACATATAAATACCAGCTCAAATACACACACATAGCAGAATTCATATAAGAAATATCCAAGAAAATTTCAACAACACCCCACCTTTTGCAAATCATGACGAGCCTTAAATTCTCCCTCAGATATACATACACAAATTCCCATGATCATACATACATATACAATATATAAGATTAATCTCAACAACACAACACTCTCACCTACCTGAAATTACAGATAGTCTTAAACTTCTACAGACGTCTATACACATAGATTCTCACGGCTACATATTACAAGAACACCTCGCCCCTAATAAATCACAATCATCTTAAATTCTTACAAAAATACATACATACATACATACGCATAACCAATTTACCTCAACAACAACATCCTCACCCACCTCAAATCACGATCAACCTTAAACTACTATAGAGAGACACATTCACAAATCCCCATGGCTACATATTACTAGAACACCTCACCCCTCATAAATCACAATCAGCCTTAAGCTCCTACAGAAATACACACATTGAAATTCCTACAAACATACACACACACACACACACACACACACACACACATACACATACATTCACACACAACTACACACGCAATCGATCTACCTCAACTACACCCCGCCCCCTGCCAATCAAACCTTCACCTAAATTCTCACAGACAGACAGACACATCCACAAATTCCTATGGTTACATATTACGGCAACAACGCCGCCCACTCAAATCACGGTCAGCCTTAAATTCCCACAGTCTAGCAACACCTACATTAGCATTAGAAAAAATAACTTTCACGTTTTCCCGTCGTCATTAGGAAAAATCATTTTTCCGTCGGCATTTGAAAAAATTATATTCATTTTTTGCCGTCGGCATTTGAAAAAAATAATAATCATGTATTGCAGTAGGCATTAGGAAAAATTATCATGTTTTGCCTTCGGCATTAGGAAAAATCATTAGATGATTTTCCGTCAGCATTAGGAAAAATTATCATGCATGCCGTAGGCATTACGAAAAATAATAATCATGTTTTGCCGTCGGCATTTGAAAAAAATAATAATCATGTTTTGCCGTCGGCATTTGAAAAAAATATCATGCATTGCCGTAGGCATTAGGAAAAATGATCATGCATTGCCGTAGGCATTAGGAAAAATTATCATGTTTTGCCTTCGGTATTACGAAAAATTATCATGTTTTGCCTTCGGAATTACGAAAAATCATTAGATGATTTTCCGTCAGCATTAGGAAAAACCATTTTCATGATTTTCCCCGTCGTCACATACACACATAAAAACCGCCAAACTATGAACCGCCTTAATACATTCACACAAAATATTCCACACACAAACTTCCCACGGTCAGGCAGGCAGACAGACAGACCGACAGACAGACATACACTTAATGTAAACAAAAACTCCTAATGTAAACAAAAAACTCCTTATGTAAACAAAAAAACACAAATTTCCAAGAATTTAACAATTTTCAAATTTTAATTACCCAAATTTAACAATTTCACCAACAATTTAACAATTTCAGCCCACAATTTAACAATTTCAGCCCATAATTTAACAATTTTAATCGGCGCCAGAACCGCCAGTTCCCTACTACTGCGGGTTTTCCGCTATATATGACTGTATTTTGTTGTCATTAGCGGCAAGTCTATTAAAAAACCGCCAGCGGAACAATTTCTTAGTTGAAGGGTTTTCAGCGTTTTTCTAAAACTTATTAAGAAAGATATTGAATCAAAATAAGCTATTTTTAACGCAGCTATGCAACACGTACTCTGGTATTTATGTTTAGTTTTTTCGACTCACGTAAATTTTTTTGCGAATAAAAAGTTTACATTTTGTGGCGGTATAGTACAAAGTGAAACTTTAATAAGTTAAAAATAAATACATATGTGTTCTTCTCCGAGAAAAGGGACCTAGTTTGTCAAAAAACGGGTTTGGACTTAAGAGTCGATTGTGGTACCTAAAAGAGTGTAGAATAAGATGAAATTAGTTAAATTTCTGACAAAAATTTTACCATACCAAATCGTATCTCCTGACTAAAGGTGTGTTCAAAGTGATAATGCGTTATGAAACCTTAAATGCGTTTTTTTTTTTTCAAAACTTAATTTTACTCATGAAAATTGCTCATAAATTGCTTATATGTAAAATATTCAGCGGTTTTATTAGCTTTTATTTTTGTTCAGGTAGCGGTTTTTAGCGGGTTTTCAGGGGCTATATGGCGGGAAATGACTACAACATTTTGGCAACACTGTCTGCAGGGTAGCTGCAATACACTTTTGTGTTTAGTTGTGTGAGTTGTTTATGTATTGTTGTTGTAGTTTTTTTTTAATGTTTGTAAACAGCCGTCAAACTGCTGCTGGCTGGTAGGCAGTGTACTAGTCTTGCAGTCGGAGGATAGCAGGTTCGAATCCTGGAGTCTAGTCAAAGTATTTTGTATTTTTTTTTTAACCAAAACTTTTCAAATAAATTGCATGTTAAATGATCAATGAAATAATGTTGAATTAAAATTGTTTCCATGATGGTACATATTTAGTGTGTATCTAAAGCAGTGGTAATCAAAAAGAGAAAATGCTTAAAAGTAAAACAGCACCACTACATGTTTAGTGCTGTTACACTGAAAAAAATCGCTCTTGTAAATGTTTAATAGGGTATTGAAAAATATTTTTATGGGTTAATTTTACATGAATGAACGTTGGTATTTAGTGGTGCGTAAGACTGTTTGTTCTAGTTTTTTTTTAAATTTCTTGATACATACTAGTATTTAAGCCAAATAAAAACTTATTTTCCAACTCTATATTCCACATATTTTTTTCTCTTTTCTACAGCAATAAAAAGTGCTTTTATAAAAATATTTAAATTAAATAATTTATTTATATAAATAATATAGAAAAAAAAATTAAATCATTTTGGTGGTGTTTGAATACTCTCGGTGTATTTTTTTTTAATAAAAAATGCGACAGAAATCTGCTCTTTTTGTGGGTTTTATGCTCTTGCTTTAGATTTTTGTTAGTAGCTATGCTCAGATATGGCGATTTTTCAAACTGTTTGGCGTCCAAATTTTTGCTTTGGCGATTTGGCGATTTTTCTGGCGATAAATAAATTTGTTGGCGATTATTATAGCTATTTTTTTTAGCAAAATTCAATTTCGAAATTTTTCTAATTCAGGAATATTAGTTTATTGAAAGAGTAATTTCAAAAATAAATCCTACCAAAACTCGTCTGCAAGAAATGAAAACAATTTGGTTTTAATGATTTTTCTTACATTAATTATGGTCATTAATGCGCTTTGAATTTGGATGAGAAAAATTTACAAATTTTGGCAATTTTATTTCTAGTTTTGGCGATTTTACGATAAATTTTTAACCGATCATTTTATACAAATTTATATTAAAAAAAAAGCAATGTGAGTCCGATCACAGAGAAGATTTGTAAACATCTATTAATGAAATTTTTTTTAAGTTGGAAGAACTTATGCTTTTAGTATCTTTTTTTAAATTAATTAATTAAAAGTATCAAAACTTTCAATATTGTAAATACATAGGAATTTGTTGGTTTTTGTTTGTTTTTAACCCCCGACTAAAAAAAGGGGTGTTATAAGTTTGTATATCTGTGTGTCTGTATATCTGTGTGTCTGTCCGTGTCCACGTACAGGCCAAGCGGCTGGACCGATTTTCATTTACTTTTTCCTGTTTGAAAGACGACTTGAGAAGATATAACATCTTTTCTGAAAAAAGTCGGCGGGTTTTTAAAATTTTTAATTTTTGTTATATTAAACTTATTTGGTTAGTAAATGGGCACACTGCAGTATATGTACTGCATTCAAAATTGCAGTAAGCAGTAAATTTACTGATTACTAAAAAAATTCAGTAAATTTTTACTGCTAATGAAATTTAATTTGCGTTACCAGTAAAATCGTAGGGCCGTAGCAAGTGGCAAAGTTTTTTCATTCAAATTTTGAAACTTTTGTATGAAAAACATTTAGCCACTTGGTAGAATTTCATTATGAATACGGGCATTATTGATTACTGAAAATTCAATGCACCTCATCATATAACAAATCATTTGGGCAATTTATAAAAATTGTAGAAAAAAATTTTAGTAATCAGTAAAAATTTACTTGTTAAAATTTTTTTATTATTTTTACTGAAACTTTAGTGGTACTGCAGTGCTCATCTTGGTAAATGCCTTTACTTTTACTTTTTAATTTTTAATTCCTGTTGTTCATCGTTTAGTTGTTGCTGTTCTTACTGTTGTGTACGCATTGCAATTAAAATAAGTTCAGTAAAGTGCGACTTTGACTCGCGCACATTCAGTTTTGATATTTTTTTTTTTTGAATTAGCTTTCCTCCTTATTTAAGTTTTTTCAGTTTAAACGATCTTTTTTTCAGTTTTATCGCTTTTTTCTCGTTTTGGCGTTTTTTTTCTTTTTGGGATTTTTTAATTTTCCCAATTTTTTTCATTTTGGCGATTTTTTCATTTAGGCGATTTTTTCTGTTTTTTGTGGTGTTTTTCATTTTGGCGATTTTTTTCTGTTTTTAGGGTTTTTTTATTTAGGCGATTTTTTTATATTGGCGATTTTTTTGTTTAAGGATTTTTTTAATTTTGGCGATTTTTCCGGTTTTTCGCGATTTATTTTAGTCCTAGAATTTTTTTTTAATTTAGTGCTTTTTTCGTTTTGGCGATTTTTTTTTTGTTTTTGGCGATTTTTTTTAGATTTGGCGATTTTATATTTTTTTGATTTTTTATTTTTACTGTTTTTGAAAATTTCAAGAGTTTTGCTCTTACGGTTTCCAAGATACAGCAAGTTGTAAAAATTACAAAGTCAAAATTGCATTAACTGATGGAACACCCATTGATTTCAATTTTTTAAATTTAGTTTTAATTGTTGTAGGCTGTATAAAAATATACTAACCTTTAAAATTTCAAGTGTATATATGTACATACAATTGTATGTATATTACATGGGATTTTAACATTTTTCGTTGCTCGTTTTGGAACACCCTTTAGTTTTTAACTCTCATGTATTTGTTGTTGTAGTGGCCAAATGTCTATACATTGTGTCCAAATTTCAAGTCCGTAGCTCTTACGGTTCATTTTCACCTTTGGTGTACGGAAATATACAGAAAAATAACCAGCGGCGGCGCACCGTCGGCTTCGAGCCGGTCGACTTGTTTCTCTGCTTGGTATTGCTTCTTTCAAACACTAATACACTCATACATAGCTCACACCGATTTGACAATGCAAAGAAATCTCAGCAAAGAAATCAAAGTCAAAAGATTTTTACCCCCTAGCGTATACATGTTTACACATCAAAAAGTTTTATATAAAAACAAATTTATTATTATTACTTTTGGCCATTTTTATAATCAATTTGGCGAAAAAGGTCGGAAAAAATCTAACAACTCTGTCTATGCTGTGTACGCATGCAAAGCTGAATGCTAGCAGAGCCCTTAGGGCAATGGGATGACGGACACTGATCTAAATAATATGTATCTAAAGTTGTTGTGGTTGCAAGGGTAGCAGGGTACGAAGCTGATTTATATAAAAAAAAACAAAAATTCTGATGTCTATGTCAACCACAAGTTAAATAATTAATCATACAGTCGAACTTCTCTATAACGTAACAGTTGGGGACCCTCAAATTTCTACGTTATAGAGAAAACTCGTTATAGAGAAACTGCAGAAAAATTTGACTTTACATTTTTTTATGTAGAAAATAAATATATTTATTAAGACAAAAAAATGTGTTCGCATGAACACATTAATTTTTTCTTGTACAGTTATATTTTCTGTGATTAATGCAAAAAATTGATTGTTAAAAACTTCGCAATAGAGAGATTATTTAGTGTGAAAAATTCTATTTAGGTCTTGAAAAATTTTACGTTACAGAGAGAACTTCGCTATAGGGAGATCAAAATGTATGAAAATATTCACAAAAATGTTGTGTTCACGAATTTTATTTGTTATAGAGAAGATTTCATTATAGAGAAGTTCGCTATAGAGAAGTTCGACTGTATACAATTACTGTATTAAATTAAATTCATGTTGTTCCAACTTGAAATGACTTTCATTCAACATGATTTTGTGATTTTAATAGTACGTAAAGGTTAAATCAAAAAATTACTACAAATCATGTTAGATTAACATGAAACACATATGAAGCAAAATTATTGCGGAAATAAAAATTAGATTAACCTTGTTTCCGTAGATTTTAAGTTGAAATTTTTCTGTGCGTATTCATATATAGAACTCAGTTTAATGTGTAGTTATTATTTTGAAAAACTTTAGCAATCTCGGCCTTTAGTAATGTTCTTTTAAATTAATTTCATTAATTGATATAATGTCTTTTTTTGCAGAAAAAATATTCTTATATGTGTGGACACAGAAACGCATATGAAGCAAAATCGCTACAAAAAAATGTTAAATTAAACTTGTTTTCTTAAATTTTAAAATGCAATTTTTCTGTGTGACGCTATTTAATATGAAATTTTTTTAACGGAATGGAATACGAAAATATCCCATCTGATTCCTTTTCTTAATTTTTGGCTTAAAAACTGCTGAAGTCTTATTCTTATAACTTCTCTCTACAAATGCACCTCGTACATACTATAGATATATAAATAATTTTTTTTACTAAATAAATACAATATTCATTTGCTGCAAAATACTGTGTAGCTCAGTTTTTTTTTTTTTTTTTTTTTTTTGGTTCGCTTATTTATTGTCTGTTTCTCTGTTTGTCTTACTTTGTGGGAGAATAAAATTATTATTTCTTTTTTTTTGGGTACGCATTTACTTAAAGTTCTTTAAATTTGCAGTTTGTAAAGGATTTTTCATTAAAGGCTGAAGGACATAGAATCCGTCATGCGTCGTCTTTTGCAACTAAGAACTAAATTTAATTGCAGGCTCTCTTACGTACAGTACGTCTCCGTCAAAGTACTATATTTGGGCAACTTTTAATTTTTAGCGTACGTGGAGTAGTTTGACAGCTGTTAGTTGTTTTTTTTTTTTTTTTTTTGATTTAGGTTTTTGTGTTTTGTGACAGCAAAAATGAAATAATATAGAACATACCTTTTGAAGCTGTTGAAATGTCTCCGTCAAGAAAGTGCACATTCTGTGTAACTGTTCCGTCCTTGCGTTAATGTTAGCAAAAAAGGCGAAGCATAATGCACGGCTAATTTGTAGTGCTTCAGCCTTAAGGATATCCTATCTTTAAATTGAAATCAAAGAATGTCTGCAGTAGAGATCATCGAAGTTTGTTATGCGTTCAAAAGCTTTTTCCATGCCATCGTGTATGGCATATACAACATCTTGCAAATATTCCCCGCTGAGTGACATGTATCTCTAATGACCAATTTTCCATAGCTGCTATATAATTAAAGTTATTGTGCCTGCGTGGACTACTACACGAAGAGTTCGAGTTCAAATCTTGGCTGGGGCAGCCAGTTATAACAATAACTGATCACGTCAGTAATATAATTAATAAAAGTATTGACTACGTTAAATTAAATTCATGTTGTTTCGACCTTAAATAATTTTAATTCTACATGATTCTCCAGTTTGATTTAACAGTACTAGAATATTAAATCAGCATGAAATAAAAAGTAAAATAAATCTCTTTGAAGCTAATTGTAGATCATGTTGAATTAACATGAAACACATATGAAACAAAAATCCTTGCCGAAAAATGTTAAATTAAACTTGTTTTCGTAAAATTTAAAGCAAAATTCGTCTGTGTTAATGTCAATCGTAACAATTCCCTAAAAACACACTACATACAACTTTTTCTTAAGAGCCACAGCTGTGCAGTAGACTATAAAAATAAAAAATTACTTTAAAAATGTCCATTAAATGAGCAAAAAAAAAAAAGAAATTGAATGATTAACTGCCTTAAAAATATACGAAAAAAATTGAAATAAAATTTCATACATTTGCAAACATTCAGATTTTTCTCCCTCTTCTATACTCGTTTTCCCTCCAAACAAATTTTTGTATATGAATACATAAATCACAGAAGGACAATAAGCCTGCAGACCAAAAACCAGGCCAGGCCAGACTAGACCACTGGTGATGTTGGTCGTGTTACGAATGTCAGTTGTTTGCGTGTGTAAATTACCATCAGCCGTAAATTAACAAAAAAATAAAAATAAAAAAAAATTCGTTTTAAAAGCTTTTTCTCATTTCCCTTTAAGGCAGTCGAATATTTATAGACAAAAGAATGACTTTAAATTAACTTATAATAATGATTTGCAGTGATGAATTTAAACTATTTGGTAGACAAAAATATTTAAAAAATATTTGTGCTTAAAATGAAAAGAACAAAAGGCAATGACACGAAAGTGTACTCCTGAATGAATATGGCCATAGGAAGAGACGATGGAATGAGATAATTTTCCACATCTTTCAGGATGGCGGTGGCTGAAGTAGTTAGCACGTTTACTACAAAACCAAAGGTCCTGGAATCGAGCTCGCCATCCAATAGTCATTAAATAATAACACCACGTATTTTTCTGATGCGCACTAGTGTCCATTTGTATCAGTTGTTGTAGGAAAGTTCAAGTGATGAAGGCATAATCACTGGTCACTGAACTATGTATACCGACTTCAGCAGATACTAATCCTAATGTAACATCAGAGCGCCCTGCTCCGTCGGTACGATGTAGCAGAATCATTGGAGAAGTAAATTAACTAATAAAAGGGCTACTGAACACAGCTTGGAAAAATTTAATACACATCGTTGACACCAGAGGCGCTGCAACACTGCATTTAAAAAAAATGCAAAAAGCATAGTTGTAAAATATTTAAGCTTTCCTCTATCTCTTCCTTTACCACCAGTCTTCTCTATATAATCAAGAGGATTAAATTAATGTAACTGATAAAGATAAGTACATACATAAATCTTGCATTGAATTTTTTATAATTGATACAGACTCCCAACGCAGATATACTCCAAAATCAAAATCCAAATCAGACTTTGAAGAATAATTTTTCTTCACCTTCCTAAGAATTGTGTATGTGAATTATCAATGCAATGTAGCTCTACAAATTTATGGAAAAGGGTCCTGATGATATTTATTTAATATTTACATAAAAAATATTTAAGACTATTATGGCTGCAGCGGTAAGTGCGAGCTCAAATTCGAACTCAAATATTAGCCGGGGAAGCCAAACATCCTACAGCACATAAAGATTTTTCTGATGCCTGTGTCAATACACACAATAACATAAGTCAAGTAATTAATACAATAAAATAACTATATTACATTAAATTCATGTTGTTTCAACATGAACTAACTTTGATTCAACATGGTTTTTCATGTTATTTCAATACCAAATTCACGCTGTTTCAACTTGAAATAACTTTGATTCAACATGATTCTTACGAGTTTGCTTTAAAAGTGCTGGTAGGTTAAATAAACATGAAAAAAAAATTATTTCAAAAGCACAAATATTCTTTGAAGTTTACTCTTAATCAGTTTGAATTATCATGAAACACATTTGAAGGAAACTCATTGCTGAAAATGTGTAATTAACCTTGTTTTCTTAGATTTTAATGTGAAATTTTTCTGAGTGCATGTTTTAAGTTTTATCATTCTACAATTGAGAAAAACAAAGCCTGCCAGCCTACCGCCGCAGTATGAGATAAATATTGTGGGTATTATGCAAAAAACTTAATAAAGCTTTGCCAAGCAATGTTAAGTAAAGTTGTATTCTAAAAAAAATATTGTATAAAAATTCTAAAGTAAGCACCCACGTTTGTTAAGACTACTTTAAGTTGATACTTCCAAAATGTGTGTTTTGTACCTCAAATATTTTTATTAATATAGCACATACTGATTCATGTTACATCTGAAAATGAAGCTAGAAGTGCCTGCTCTTAATTTAAATTTATTATTTCTGTCATGTAATGGGAAACATCACCAAATTATCCAACTAATTCGAAATACATAGCAAAATCCATAAAAAAAATATTAAAATAAATACAATTATACAAAAATGTTTTAGTGATGTACATACAATCAAAACAAATCGAAAAAAGCTGGATATTCAAATACTCGTTTCATTCGAATAAAACAAATTGTGATAATTTTTCACATTTTTTTTACTTTTACTTCATAGTTGTGTTTATTTGTTTTATTACCATGTCATAAGCTCATATGAAAATTTATTTAATAAAATAAAAATTTATTTGAATACCCGAATGAAATTGTATTCGATTTTGTACATCATAAGCTATGAAGTGGTTGTTGAACACGGTGGTGTTACCAGTATTCATTATTAGATAACAAAATAATTAAAGTTGTCTTTTGCATATGATTTCTTAACAAAGCTTTGTTAGCCTTAAAGTGCTTGGCAACTAATATGAACTTTAAAGCTAAAGTAAAATATTTTTTTGCATAAGGGGATGTATCATTACAATAGAATTAACTATGTAGAAAGTTTCCTAAGCGGTTGTGTAGAAAATCTTATGATCTAATTGAAAAGCTGCAAGATTGTGTCATTGGAAAAGCCCAATTGATTCTAATTGTATTAAGCCCCGCCAAATTTTTATATTTGTCCTCGCAGGAATTTAAGATAAGTGCAAAGCTCGATAAAAATAATGGGTTACATTTTAATGAAAACTTCATGAGATGTAGAAGTTCTTTATACAACAAAGTTAAGTTAGATAATAATTTTTTTAATTCGTATTAATTTGACATGCGTGAAATAAAAAAATATAATATTGATATATAGTTCTATATTATTATTTAAGTAAAATTGTTGGCTTTTAAATAGGTCGAGGTCAAAAAAAAAAAATAAAAAATTATCCCACTTCCTTGAGTAACCTGCCGGACCTTAGCTACAATTATCTCAAACTGAACTTGAAATTTCTAAAAAAAAAATTGTGCTAATTCAAAAATGATGCCTCTATCTATATACATATATTGATTTTTTATCTCTTACAAATTAAATTTTCCTGCACAGCCGCCGTAACAAGATTACAACAATATGTTGAAATTTGAAAACAAATTGCAGCAATTTAATTTGTAGCAACATGAATGAACTCAATAACCTTTCGCTTATGCAGCAAGAACTAAAGCAAATAATGAAGTTTAACAAAGACATGCGGCCACTTAAGGGAGTAAGTACATCAGCTGTGGTACAATACAATCATTATTTCCTTGTAGAATTCACAATCAAAGCAAAGGTAATTAAGAGATATAGGATTTTTTTATGTAAAAATATGTACATTATGCACAATGTACATATGTATATACATATATGCATGTTTATATAAAAAAGTAGCAACAATTAGCAACAGATATGTATCTTATCAGGTTTGTCATTCAGTGTTGGATTTTTACAACAGTCGACTAAGCGATTTCGGTATATCCATCTGTCTATACATAAAATCGATTTTTCAGGACATCCTGAAAAGCTGGAGTCTTGAACTGATGTATCAGAATATGTCCTAAAAACATTGGTATGTATTGAAAATCAGCAAAAGCAGAAACTTATTTTTTGTACACAAAAGCAACTAACCAAAACAAATTCTTTAACTCTATTGCTCCTATTTTAGAATAAAATATAAGAATATTGAAAATCTGCGAAATTAAAATTATGTTTACGGGGCTAAAATATTTAAACTTGTTTGATATACGAGGGCGGATAAATAAGTCCGTGACTTTTTTAATGAAACACAGTTTTTTTTTGTTCCAAAAAATAGGATTTTTCGTGGTCCTTAAAATAGGCATTTGTTTGGCCAATAATTTCATCGTTGGAGCTAAATCTCTTTCCACCAAGCCATTTCTTTAGGCTTGGAAATAGGAAGTAGTCACTAAGGTAGAGCTGGCAAACTATCGATAGTCACGCCATTCGATATTTTCGATAGTTTGCTGAAAAACTATCGATAGTATCGAATTATTTAACACTATGTTCACACGCCAACACGAACAGTCGTTTTGACTGTTGATATATGGATAAGGTTAAAAAAATTATGTAAAAATTATAACTGCCTTAGTCAGAAGAAATAATTTTGGTTTTTATTTTGTATGAAAATTTGTTTGTTAAACGTTTTTTAAACTTATTATTTGTTTCTGAATAAGGCCTTAAATAATTAATTTTATGTTTAATTTTATTCCAATTTTTCAATTTTAAACACATCTTTTTTTTTTTGTTTACAAAAACATACGCACAGCACATATTATCACCTTAAATGCAAACAGACGTACATAGCTACACAAAAATTCGAAATCGAGTTTTTGATTGATTATAGTTCATTTTATCAAACTACGTGCTCACGCAAATATTTAGACCTCTGCGATGAAAAATGACGATTTTATTAAAGAAATTCAAACGGACGTAATTAGGAATGCATCTATTTTTTATTGCAAGGAACGTAACTAACATAAAAGCTTAAAGATACATAAAAAGGAAATAAATGTTTAAAAAGAAATCAGCATCCATACTAAAGGGTGTTTTTTATTGAGGTATATAACTTTAAGTTGGCATCACTTTTTTAACTGGCGGCCATTTTGTCAGCTGTCAAGTGATTAATATTTAGTTTGAACAACGCTTGCAAATCGTGCAAATTTATTTCGAAAATAATGGTTCAGTTCGCGAAGTTTACCGCAAGCTCCGTCCATTTTATGGTCGACATAATCGTCCATCAGAGCAATTAATTCGGTTAACCATGGATCGTTTTCGCACTACGTTTACTCTATGTGATAATACGCATCCGCAGAGACGTCGAACAGTGCGCACCGAAGAAACAATTGCCGCTGTAGAGCAAAGTGTTGAAGAGGACCCGAATGAATCGATTCGCCACCGTGCACAGCAATTGGAGCCGACTAACCGACTATTTTGTTCCCGAATTGGATGGCATGAATGTGGATGAGTTGTGGTTCCAACAAGACGGCGCTACATGCCACACAGCGCACGTCACAATCGATTTATTGAAGGAAACATTCGATGAGCGCATAATTTCGCGGAATGGACCTGTCAATTGGCCACCAAGATCGTTTGATTTGGCACCATTGGATTATTTTCTTTGGGGATATGTGAAGTCGCTCGTCTACGCCAACAAACCAGAAACGTTAGGGGACTTGGAAGCCAACATTCGTGGCGTTATTGCCAACATACGACCCCATATGCTCGAAAAAGTGGTTGAAAATTGGACCTGTAGAATTGGCTTTATTCGAGCCAGCCGCGGCGGCCACATGCCCGAAATCATATTTAAACATTAATGGCATAAAATTATCCTTCCAATAAAGCCAAATTGATGGACATTAAAACGATTTTCTTGTATTTTATTTCAATTCGAAGTTCTATACCTCTTAAAAAAACACCCTATACAAGTAAATTTCGAAGAAAATTGTCAAGAATACTTTATTATTATTGATTTTGTAACGTTTTTTTTCGTTTCTCCTGTAAAAATATAAAAGCGTAGTTACATACGTTTGCATTTAAGGTGACGATATGTACATACTCGTATGTATGTAATAATTTTGTTTTAATAGCCAATTCAGATAAATTAGTGATAATTTGTTATCAAAAAATTCAGTAAGATTCAGAATGGAACAAAATGGTTCGTTCGCTCACAAAATTTTGTATATTTCAATCAATATTCGAGCGCGAATCGTGAATGTGAGTGAGAGCGAATCTCGATATTTGTTGTCCGTGTGATCATGCTATTAGGAATGCTGAATTTCATTTTTCAATACATATCGCTCATTTATTCATTATTATAACTCAAATAAAACTAGTTTTGAAAAAAATGTGTTAAGTTCTCAATTTACATACAACTCAGTGGATATATTAATAAAGTTTTCTTCTATCAATAGGTGAGCTTGCACGGCATTGCATGAATTTTTTTACACAAGATGAAATATGAATTGCCGGGGCATTCTGTATTATTAACTGAATACATTAATTTTTTGAGTTATGACGTTATTACATAAATAGAGCGATATGTACTTATGTATTTTCAATAGAAGACAACTAATATGTTAAATTTTATCGAGTTTGTTGACAATTTGTAATAATTGTTTTCAACGATAGTATCGCTATCGAGAAAAAACTATCGATAGTCTAATAAAAACAAAACCATCGATACTATCGATAGTACTATCGATAGTTTGCCAGCTCTACACTAAGGGCTAAATCCGGAGAATATGGCGGATGGGGTAGCAATTCGTGGCCCAATTCATAGAGTTTTGCCATTGAGACTGCACGCGTGTGCACTCGTGCATTATCTTGATGAAAACGAAATTTTTTTCTGTGCCATATGGTGTCGTTTTCTTTTTTAAAGCTCATTAAATCGATCTAATAAGTTGGCATAATATTCGCCGTTTATTGTTTTTCCCTTTTGAAGTAAATCGATGTGGATTATCCCGTGCATCCCAAAAAACTGTTGCCATCACCTTATTGGCCGACGAACTCACTTGGCCTTCTTCGGTTCACCCGCAGAAACCCATTGCTTAGACTGCTGCTTGGTCTCCGGAGTACAGTAATGGATCCATGTTTCATCCACAGTTACAAAACGCCGCAAAACCTCATTCGGATTGCGGTTAAACAACTCCAAACAATCCTTTGAAGTTGTCACACGTTGACGTTTATGGTCAATTGAGAGCAATATATATAACAGTAACTAACTAAAAACACTTTTAGAGCTATGCTCTTTATGCCACGACACATGATCTAGAACATGATTTTCGTAACAAAAATAATCGACACTATTAGGTCCATTATAACAACTTAAAGTTAGTTAAAAGTAGGATTTTATCGGACGTATAAAAAGATTACCATTATTGAAAATTTGATTTAACTTACCAGGTAGGATAAACGTGCCTATAATTTATCACTCACTTTAGGTTAAAGTAAAGTTTTGCAAATGATAAAGTTTTTATACGTCCGATAAAATCCTACTTTTAACTAACTTTAAGTTGTAATAATGGCTCTTGCAGTTATAAATTTGTTTTTGTTTTAATGTCTTTATACTTAAAACCAGAGTACGAAAATAAACGAAAAAAAAATTAGTTTTTTTTTTTTTTTGTTTTTTTTTTTTTTTTTTGTTCTTTGAACAATGAGAACGTTTGCTCAATTTGCTTTTGCATTGTTGTTGCACATATGGGCACAAACAATACATTAATTTAATCATACGCAACTAAAAAAAAAATAATGGGAAATAATTGACGTTTTGAAATATTTGCGGCGAATTTGACATCATCATACAATATAATTTTATTGCATTGTTAACTATGTACAGACGGTTGTCAGATCTTACAATATTGCCAGTAAAATGTGTTCAAAATTTCTTACAACCGTGTGAACTGGCAATTTTTGTCAGACGACGTTGCCAGAAAAACCATTGTCAGTCCATTGCAAGACTAGCAACTGACAACATATTGTCAGACATCTTACAATCGTGTGAACACATTGTAAAATTATTGCCAGATATTTGTCAGACATTTTCATATTGTCAGATGTGCGAAGTTCATGCATCTGACAATGGCGTCATTGTAAGATAATTCTTTCTATGGGCAACACTGCACACGCTTGATTTTAAAGAAAAAATTGATGATAAAATATATGCAGAAAAAATCATTGCAATTGCTTTTTTATGGTCCATAATAATTCATACTTTCACTTTTTGCGTTTAAAACAAACACAAACGATAAATATTTTAGAATTTCTAACAAATGCTTTAAGTCTGGCAACGCATAACAACAGATCTAACAATTTTTGCATATAACAACCGTGTGAACTGACAATTTTTCTACTGACGATTTTGTCAGATGAATTTATTGTCATACAACCGTCTGGCAATAAATTGTAAGATTTTCTGACAACCGTGTGAACTGACAAGGAATATTGTGCTGGCAATTTTCGATTGCCAGTACATTGTTAGCACATTGCCAGATCTGAAAATATTGTAAGATCTGACAATCGTCTGTACATAGCTTTACTTAACACATGAAATTTGTTTTATATAGCTCAGTAGCATAGTTCTAACCGGGTGTTTTACCTTTTTTCTTTTTTTAGTTATTTATTAAAGATTTCTGAAGAAAATTATTGTTGTTGAAAATCTGAAAAATCAAAAATACCAGGTTACAGGGATGGAAAATTCATTTCTTTTTCTCTATATCAAAGTAAATAACTAAAACTAATATTTTTTCTTTATTACTTAAACATATTTTATATTTTAGAAGAAAATAGATGAATATTGGAAATCTGAAAAATCAAAATAAATTTAGTAAAGTGTGACTTTGACTCGCCCACGAAGGGTTCCGTACGGAGAACACATATGTATGTAATACTATACGAACTTAAGCATAGTATTTAATCGAATATCTTACTTGATATAGACATTCACCCTTATCGTAGTTGGCGTATTTCGTCGTTTACTATGACGCTTTTTTAATAGATTAAAGAACACTGTGAAATCTTTTCTTTAATCTAGGACGAAACTGTCGTAGTAGGAGTCGAATGGTAATTGATTACAAGAAATTTAAGCACTCGGTAAACTTTTTTCGGGTTTTGCCGATTTTTTTTGAGGTTTTTTTCGTTTTGGCGGTTTTTTAGATTTGGAGATTTTTTTTTGGCAATTTATTTTAGTTTTACCGATTTTTTTCCTTTTGGTGCTTTTCTTTCGTTTTAGCGATTTTGGTTTTTGGCTAAATTTGATTTTTAGCGTTTTTTTATTTTAGCGATTTTTTCGGTTTTTCGCGATTTAGTTTAGTTTGGCGATTTTTTTTTTTTAGTTTTGACGATTTTTTTCATTTTACCGATTTTTTCGGTTTTCGGCGATTATTTCATTTTGGAGATTTTTTTTTTTGCAATTTATTTTAGCTTTGGCAATTTATTTTCTTTAACATTCGCAATTTATTTTAGTTTAAGCGATTTTTTTAGTTTTGGTGCTTTTTGTTTCGTTTTAGCGATTTTTTTTTGTGCTTGGCGTTATTTGATTTTTGGCGTTAATTTTTATTTTGGGGATTTTTTTGGTTTTTGGCGATTTAGTTCTGGTCCTTATTTTCGATTTTGGTGATTTTCTTCTGATTTTGGCGAGTTTTTGAAAAGTTCAAGAGTTTGCCTGTTACGGTTTCCAAGATAGAGCAAGTTGTCAAAATTACATAGTCAAAATTATATTAATTGATAGAATACCCTTTACTTTGGATTTTTTTTTTTAATTTGTGTAGTCTGTGTAAAAATACACTAATGGCATTTTCTTTTCTGGAAAAAATTTTCATTGAAAATTCGCAATAAAATAATTTTCTGAAATAAAGATTTTATTAGAAATTATTTTATCATCCCTTGCGAGCTTAAATTTTTTCTTCAAACGAACGCTAAATTTAATTCTTTTGCATAAGAAGTTCAAAAATGTTACGCTCTTTCCAGAAAAGAAAACGCCAAATGAAAAAAAAAACGTTTAAACAAAAAAATATCACCAAAAATAAATTAAGTCGCTTAAATGCTAAAGAATCACCATAAGTGAAATGATCGCCAAGAAAACTAATGCCCCTATCTCGGTTCTCAACTAAATTCAGTTTGGTCGTCTAAGAGTAGACCAAACTGACACACGACTAAACTGTGTTTTAGTATTATGAACCACAAATGTTTTTTAGTTGAAATTAACATCGCGTTGCCAACTTAAAATATGTAGTTTGACACGAAAAAAAAAACACAAACTTTTAGAAAATATTGTTTTTAGTGTTTCAGTTCAAAGAAATCATGCTACGTATCATCAAAATAGGAAACGAATTCTTTAAAAAAAGTTTTGAAGGTTTTTAGTTATTTTCGGCAGAAAAAAGAAACGTTTTGTTAATTTTTGGATCACCTAAAACCGTATATAAGGAAATCTGTATGTGCCCGGTATACCGCCGATACTGAAACTGTTAAAATAATTTGTTATAGTGTTGTAAAAGTATTGAGTATTTGAGTACTGAGTACTCAATACAGGGAGTTTTTTCCCGGTACTCAATACACAAAAGTAAGTACTCAATACTTTCAGGGTTGCATTTTGTAGTATTTAAGCGAAAGTCTTCCTTTAAAATGGATTAGAATTATACAACTCTGTGAGCTTGATACAAATAAATATGACTCGGAACCTCATGGAGTTAGTGTAACAAATACCAATTCTGTTAGGAATTATTTTGATACGAAAACAGCCACTAAAAAAAGTACTAAAAATGCGTTATTAAACTACTTCAGTCATTAACAAATACTATTGGACAGAAAAAGTGACGCTTTAGAATATTGAAAGGAAGGCAGGTAATACAATATAACCAGCAAGTCAGGTCCTCAAAAACATGAAAAATATTTTAGATTCTTTGGATGTCGGTAAAATTTATTTCTACATTTCAATAATGACTAAGTAATAACATCAATTGTGAGAAAAAAGTGTTTATTAAAAAATATTTAGAAGATAATTTAAGAGATTAATGCACTAGAAGTTTCAAGAGTACGTTAAAAAAAAATTATGTACAAAAACTAATCTTCAAACATATTTATTTTAATTTCTTATAAATTAATTTAAATATACTTGCATTTAATCTTTATTTTTCCATATTCCATTATCAATAAAATAATAATTTTCAACTTCCCATATACATACTTATGTATATAAAGTATTGAGTAGTATCGAGTACTCAATTGAAAAAGTATCAAGTAGTACTGAGTATTCAAAAGTAGCCGCTTTTTACAACACTAATTTGTTATTAAGCATAAGAAATATTTCTAGTTACGATTCTTCCACTTTTTCTGCTTTTTATATCGCAACAACCTGTAAGTAAAAAAACCCAACCACAGATCCAACTACTAAAAAGCAGTTGTGTATACTCAACGCTTTTCTCAACCAAACTTACTCAGAGTGGTAAATGACAGTACCAAAACACAACTGAAAAGTCAACTGTTAATTTAGTGGAGAATGGCAATGCAAATTTATCAATCTTAACCAAACTATTTTAAAAGTTGAAAACCGTGATAGGGGCATAAAAAATCGCCAAGAACCGAAACAAAACGCTAAAACGAAAAAAAGCACCAAAACTAAAAAAATCGCTATGACTACAAATATGTTATTGTAAAAAAAAAAAGAAAAATCGCAACAAAAAAAAAACGCCAAAACTAAGAAAAAACGCTGAAACTAAAAATATGTTATTGTATATAAAACAAGAAAAATCCCCAAAACTAGGAAAAAATCGCCAAAAAGAAAAAAACGCCAAAGCTAAAAAGCGTCAAAACTAAAAAAACCCAAAACAATGTACAAACCACCGCCGTATGAAACTCTTCATGTGTGACTCAAAGTCTGAATTTTTTTTACTGAATTTATTTTTTGCTTAAGTAGCTGCTGTTTCCTTGTGTCATTACTGCGATGGTCCTCATAAAAAAATGTAAGAAAAATGTATATAAATATATATTCAAATGCAATTAGAAGAGAAAGAAATATTAATTCAATTAAGAAATCAAACAAGAAAAAGTTAAAATGTTTATACACACTTTATCATTTAGCTTAGAAACAGACGTTAACAAATAGTTTTTAGTTTTTTTTTCGCAAGAGCTTTGAAATTTTATTTGTTTTTTTAGATGTCAACTTTGAATTTCTGCTGCAGCATTTAAAGTTTTTTGTCCTTACAAAAAATTATTTATTACTTAGAAATGCAAGAAAATAGTTAAGTTATTACAACACAAAAATTTAACTGGCGGAAAACCATTTATAAATAAATCCCACACAATTTATTATATTTGAAATACAGTAAAATGGCAATAACTAAACGAATGAACATGCACATAAGCCTTTTTGGCATTTCTTTAGTTATCAATTTAAATGTGTATTATAGAGTTTATATCTTCATACTAGAGATAGATAGAGCGCGTGTCGTGTTGTTTGTGCTGAATTTATGTTTTGAGACTTGTCTGAAATTATATATATATAGGAATTTCCACAGGAATGTCAACTTATTGTAGCGTGCGAATACGCTTGTTTTTGTTTTTTTTTGTTTTTTTGAGAAAACGAATTTTTTGTACATACCGTCAGCAGCTCTACATTAAGTAAAATTTTAAGAAAAATGTGACTCGACACATTGTTCTGAAACACAAGTCTAATTCCTTGCTGTCGCACGCGACAAACCAGCTGCACTGTGGTGAAATTAAAAACCGAAACATAAAAAAAATCTTCTCAGTCGTAAAGCAGCACTGGGCTAGTCAACATCAAGCGTCGTTGGCAATTATTTCTTAAATGCAACCAGGCCACTGTTGTTTATTGGCCTTCGAGAGTTTTGCGTCTCACTCGCACTGGTTGACTACCGTATAATCTTGCGGTTCTTTTGTGGAATTTCCTTAACAACCACGTTGCTACTTCCTATGTGAAGGCATAGGTCGTGTACAGTCAGTCACAAAAACATTTTTAAGAATACTGTTAATAACATCATGGACATATGGTCTTAGTCACCCGTCCATTTTTGTGCAACCATATTCTGCAAATTTACTTTGTAGAATATGTACTATAAATAAATAAAAAAAATCTGCAGTTTGTTGAAACACACAGATGGTCAGGCCCTGATATTAAAGTAAAAAAGTATAAAATTCGGTGATTTTAAACGGATACACAGTTTATTTTGCAAAATCTTGAGCAGAGAACGAAGTCGATCGGTTGCGAGCCGGCTAACAGCCACCGCCGACGTTATTTGACGATTTGCAGCTGCGGCTAATTTTCGGTTCCGGCTGAACTAGTTTTTATTTTAAATCCCTTTTTGTAAAATGAACAGAAATAAACGTGCCCGATTCTGACACTGATGGTAGCTTAGAGATTTTGTTAACATTAACCAAGTTTTAGGCGACACAAAATAGCTGCCGATGGATTTATTTGCCGGCAGACGTCGCCAAGGTTTCTTTAGCGCAAGTCGACTTTGAGCAGCCACTATTTTTGTCCAGTCCAGTATCGGCTTTGTTCTTTGATATTGAGTTTGTTGCAGAGAAGGGAAAATAGAATAAGAGCTTTTTCTCCTTTTATTTTAGCAATTATGGATACAAAATACAAACCCTATGGGTGCCCCAATAGCCTATTGGGTGGTGTGTTGAGCTTAACAGTATGTGGGTGGTAGGTTTGATTCCCACCAAAGACTGTAAACTATTTCACTACATCCGGTGAAGATCTTTGTTACAAGGCTCTTCAAAATGAGTTAACTACATAATTTATAATTAAATTTGTAACATTTATTATGTGTGCCGCCTTCCACTTTTATAAAATAAAACACAACTGAAAGCTTTTCTATTAATTATTAGCTAAGAGAATCGTTAATTCACTGTTAAAATAAATTTAATACTGCTACTGCACACTAGACTAAAAAGTTTTGTGCATCCTTGAAATTTGTCTAAAAGGTAAGCACACTTTTTCAACTCAAATAAAAGTTAACATTTTGCTCTCAGTGCAACTTTCTTGACCACCACTTTTTTTAAGCCACCTTTTGTACTTTGCCAAAACTTACAAATTCATTTTAGGTCGAAAAATGTCATCGTTTGTTTGTAAAACAAAAGTTAAAACTCCTTGACAGAAGAAAAACAGTAAGTAGCATCTGTTAAGTGTAACAGGCTAGAAATAAATTCACATAAAAAAAAAGAAACTAAAACTATGCAAAAATAAGTTTTTAATTGGGATTCAAAATAAACTACACGCAGTAGTAACTTTTGCAACTAATCGTGATGGAACAAAGTTTTCAGCTGCTTTAAGTCACCATGTACAGCATGTACAGTATGTCAATAATAAGTTTGACATTAAAAAAAGGGCCGATTACATGTTTTGTCTTGTTTTATAAAAAAAAACAATTTTTACTTTAAAACGAAAAAAATTTCCTTAGTTTATTCTAATTAGTTATAAGGATTTAAAAATAAGAAAGAAGAAAAAGAAGAAGTTAATCCAGGGTTAACGAAATATCGAATTAAAAAAGAAGAAGAAGTTAAGCGAAGGTTAACGCAATATTGAAATAAAAAAAATATATACGCAGACCTAAAGCTTGAAAAAATAGTTTAATTGAACATATAACACAAAGCACGAAACATTACACAAAAAATTGTTTGGTCAGCGAACCAAATATAGAACTGATGAAAAGGAGGAAAAGTATTTCTTTGGAAAAGATGATACTATCTGGGATGAAAATCCTGCGAACAGTGCTGTACGGTCCATGGAACCAAGCTCTATTCCAATTAAGAGTTTTCAAAAAAATCTAATGCAAAATATTATATTTATTATAATAATTGAGACGAATCGATAGGGAAGAGAGAACAGTCCCATGAATGGCGGTCAGCATTATATCTCACTTTCGTTGGCTTTGCGCAGGCTTTCGATACAATGAACTACATAGGTATTGATGTGGATATATGCAAAATTCAAGGGCATACCGAATGAAAATGAATACTATACCTTTAATCCCTGAACGAAAAACCCAGCTACCGCATATAACACGAAAACTTGATAAGCCTGACCATCAAAATTAGGAAAGCAGTAGGTCAAGACTATTCCCTACTTACGATTCTGTTTAACTTGGCCATAAATAGAAGTTTTGCCTAAGAAGTAGTAAAATACGGCCTCAGACTGAACATATTGAAAACTCCCAGCCATTAAATATTTACCAACAAACTATTGGAGAAGTAGATAACTTCTGTTACTTTGAAGGTCTGGCAGCTGTCACGAAGATGCGCTAAGTCAACAGAGCGAGACAATCCTATGGACAGCTGAACTGGGTATGAAGGTCTAAATATAGCTGAGGGAAATCTGTTTCACTGCATAGATGTGAAGCGTGGCACTTGGCAAATAGTGACGTACTACTTACTACGAGTACTGATCTCCTACATGTATTTACAAGTCGTTGCCTGCGTAATAATTTTAAAAATTTTTTGGCAACCAGCAGTTATGGGAAACGACAGGCAACACACCCATAGCATAGCATAGATGTGCATCGACCAGAGACTGCGCAGATTACAATCCAACATAACCCTAGAGGACGCCCAAAACACATAAATAATAAATGCTTCACAATTGGTTGCCACAAAGTCTACTCCGCTGTTGTATATACACGTCTTGTAAAACTGGCTGCGCTGGTCTTGAAGCAATATCCCCTATCTCTTCACACAAGACTCACTCACAACGCACTGACTTTACTTTTACACACATTTGCACGACTTTCAGCTGCTTTCAATGGGATTCACTCGTTCTTCCCATTAATGAACTGAACAACTTTTTACAATAAACAACTGAGCTTCATACTACTGCTTTTATGACTTTTTATGCTTCACACAAGACTTCCAGAATGTGACAGCAACGTCTAGACAATCTCAGCAGCATCTACCATGCTTGCTTTCGATCGTGTCATCAGCGATGCCAACTATTTATAACCCAAACGCGCTACTACCCTTCTCAAAGCGCGCTAGAACGCACTATGTTACAGCATTGTCAAATATTTATAGCAAAAACGCGCTATTTTCTACGCGCTAAATTAAATTTCAAAAAGACGATGTACAGATTTTCAGATTTTGCAATATTGCTTCCTTGACATTATGTTGTAATTAACTAAAATCATTTAATACAGAATCATAATAGCCTTTCAAAGAATCGAAATGCTTAGTTTGTACTTTTAATTTATTTCTTAAACTTTGTAACAACATATAAATTGTCGAATAGTTATGCGATTCAAATGCTTTTTGTATTTCAGCTATAATAAATGCTTTGTAAGTTATGTACCTTTTTTTTGGTCATTGTATGTATGTAGTACATATTTTTATTTGTGAAATTTCAAAATATTCGTCATTACAGTAATAAAATGCGTTTTGTAGCTATGCTACTTATGGGACGATACAGGGGTTAGAAAATAATTTTCGTAACATAAATAATCGACACTTTTACACTTATAAATTTATTTTTGTTTTGATTTCTTTGTACTTAAACCAGAGCACGACAATAAACGAAACAAATTTGTTTGATTTTGTTTTGTTTAATTCTTTGAAGTGAGAGAAACAGAAACCATGAGAACGATTGCTTAATTTTTTTTTTGTTTTGATTACTTTGAACTTTTGTTTTCTTTATTTTTAGATAGATATTCTATAGATTATCTCAATGGTGCCCAAAAGTTCCTTATGAAGAGTAAACACCAATACATTTAAAGAAAAACTAATTTATATTCAATACTCTTTTCTTGTTGTAAAAACCAATATGTACATACACACATACATACAAAGAAAAAATATTGTTGCTTTGCGCTTGCGTATATAGAGTGAATAACGACAAAAAAAAACTAATGCGCTGAATTAAGGCCCAACTATAATATGAATAAGCTGGCTTAAGCTAATGTCAGAATTGAACGATAAGTCTGTCAAATGCTTAAACAATTCAGATGTGACTTTTAGGTGGCCACAATGTACTTACATGCACTTAAGTATTCTTTAGCCACAGCTGCACATCTAGGTATTGTCAATAATTTTGTATTAATTTTGTTTCTTCTCATAACTCCTAAATGAATGCAATTCAATCAAACTAACTTGAAAGAATGTCCTAATCTATTAAAAATTCACATATAAATATATCCATCACCTTATTACTTGTTTTATTTGTTTTGCCTACTAAAAAGTACAACAATGAATATAAATACATAAGTAAATACATGTGTATGTGTGTATATGTGTATTGTAAAACAAACAATGAAAATAAAAGTTTTGCTGTATTTTCCGAGTTTAAAATAAGAAACAATAAAAAAATATTTAAAATCAATGAATATTTTCTGCTGCTGCTTGTTTGAGTTTAAAAAATGCACAAACAGTTGTTTCCTTACGGAATGTGCGTTCAGTTTGGCACTTTACTTAAGCAAATGACATTTGACGAAACTTGACGAAAAGTTTGTTAAGTACATTATAGTTTGCCACATACGTTTTATATGTAACCGCACAGTTGCTTAAGCTAGCTTATTCATATTATAGTTGGGCCTTTACACGGGCATAATTGTGCTGGCATAACATGCCAGTTTGTTGGTGAGAGAATCAAAGAGAGCGGTTTTGCGGTTGGTAAACTTTTCAACCAGCTACAAGTTGTAGGGCTGTCAGATATGGCGATTTCTCGCCAAACGTGGCGATTTTTTAACTTGTTTGGCGTCCAAATTTTTGGTTTGGCGACATGGCGATTTTTATAGCGATAAATAAATTTGTTGGCGATTATTATGGCTATTTTTTAAACAAAATTTAACTTTAAAATTATTCTAATTCATGAATTAGATAATTTCAAATATAAATCCTACCAAAACTAGTCTGAAAGAAGTTAAAACAACTTGATTTTGATGATTTTTCTTATATTAATTATAGTCCTTGAATTTGAATGAGAAAAATTTACAAGAATTAGTTTTTGGCGATTTTATTTCTAATTTTGGCGATTTTCTGATAAATTTTGATACGACAATTTTATAAAAACTTATATTAAAAAATGTGTTATATAAAAACAAATTTATTATCAAATATTTACTAAGAAAGACTACATGTAACTGATTTTTGGCGACTTTTGGCGATTTTTAAAATCCATTTGGCGAAATATGTCGGAAAAAATCTGACAACCCTGGCTACAACCCCGCATTAAGGTGTCATTACATGGTAATATAGGGTGTTTTTTAGGGGTATAGAACTTCGAATTGAAATAAAACACAAAAAAATCGTTTTAATGTCCATCAATTTGGCTTTATTGGAAGGATAATTTTATGCCATTAATGTTTAAATATGATTTCGGGCATGTGGCCGCCGCGGCTGGCTCGAATAAAGCCAATTCTACAGGTCCAATTTTCAACCACTTTTTCGAGCATATGGGGCCGTATGTTGGCAATAACGCCACGAATGTTGGCTGCCAAGTCCCATAACCTTTCCGGTTTGTTGGCGTAGACGAGCGACTTCACATATCCCCAAAGAAAATAATCCAATGGTGTCAAATCACACGATCTTGGTGGCCAATTGACAGGTCCATTCCGCGAAATTATGCGCTCATCGAATGTTTCCTTCAATAAATCGATTGTGACGTGCGCTGTGTGGCATGTAGCGCCGTCTTGTTGGAACCACAACTCATCCACATTCATGCCATCCAATTCGGGAACAAAATAGTCGGTTAGTCGGCTCCAATTGCTGTGCACGGTGGCGAATCGATTCATTCGGGTCCTCTTCAACACTTTGCTTTACAGCGGCAATTGTTTCTTCGGTGCGCACTGTTCGACGTCTCTGCGGATGCGTATTATCACATAGAGTAAACGTAGTGCGAAAACGATCCATGGTTAACCGAATTAATTGCTCTGATGATTATGTCGACCATAAAATGGACGGAGCTTGCGGTAAACTTCGCGAACTGAACCATTATTTTCGAAATAAATTTGCACGATTTGCAAGCGTTGTTCTTTTGTCAACCTGTTCATGATGAAATGGCAAACCAAACTAAATATTAATCACTTGACAGCTGACAAAATGGCCGCCAGTTAAAAAAGTGATGCCAACTTAAAGTTCTATACCTCAATAAAAAACACCCATTATGTGCAAAGACTATAAATATTTATTTATAGTCTTTGGTTGTGTGCGATAGCATTTATGGCTTCATTGGATGATGATTTTTTTTTATTAGCGGCATTAAAACTTTATGAAATGTTTGTATAAAAAAGCACATTAAACAAATATACAGAGCTAAATAATAATTTTTCTATCTTACACTCTAATTTTTCATCTATAATTATTATTATTTATTTATTTATAATAATAATAATTCTAATTCTTCAAACCATTCTTAAAAAAAAACAAACATATTTTCCTTAAAAAAATTTCGAAACATAAACAAACGATTTTTAATATAAAACAAGACATTGGGTAGTGTGAATAAAAAAAAGAAAATATGTACATACTCGTATGTATTTGCTTTTTAGTTAAAATTTTGTTTTAAACACAAAATTAACATACATACATAAATACATATGTATTTGGCGTTTTAAAAACAATTTCTAAGTATTTTTTTATTCACACTACCCACTAAGATTAGAAAAATTAGAGAATATAATATTTATAATAACCATAAAAATGTTTGTAGACTTTTGATTGTTTGGTACATTTTCATAAAGTGCAAATTAATTTTTTTCATCCGATCCGCGCACTTCTCCATGTCGTCACACAATAAATAACACAAATCAAATGACGTTTTTTCGTCAATCAGATTTGGAGACGTTCAAATAATCAGCCGTCAAATAAAAATATCAAAATTTTTTGATTCTCGTCAATCAGATTTGGAGACGTTCAAATAATCAGCCGTCAAATAAAAATATCAAAATTTTTTGATTCTCATCAATCAGTGCCGACAACGTGTACGTGTAGCCGAAAAAAAAACGACTGCACGCACACAACTTTGTGATTGATGGGTTTTTTTGTACGTCTCCTGGACACTGTAGAAACAATTTCTTTATGGTGGTTGTTTACTTTATTTTTATTTTTTTCTGCACTACCATGTATGTATGTGTGTGTTTGTATGTGCATTAGAGACCTACGTAAAAGGTCTTTAAATGCAAATATGTCATGATTTTTAAATGTATTCACGTCCCAAGTATTATACTAAACCAATAATAAACGCTGTCGTACTATAAGCGAAGCACGATGGATGTATTGGTGTACGTGTATATCAGTGTTAACAAGCGATGTCGCCAAGACAGCTTGTTTGTAACAAACACTCAAAAGAAGTACTGTTGATTAGTGTATGCTTGTTATTTTTCATATTGTACGTTTGAGTGTGTGTGTAATATGTAGATGGTAAGCTATTATGTGATTAACCGCATACAACTAATGTTAATGCATGTGTGTGACTTTGCATGTGCGCAGAAAAATAAAAGATCATACACACATACATGCATGACGTTTGTACACGCGCTCACGCGTAGAAATAAGCAAGTATCACAAATTCTTCCGTCACGAAGTATTTTCTTCTTTACTCCTATACCTACAATACTCAAACAAATTTCTTGCAAACAATGTTGTTAACGTTTGTTTTATAAGATTTCGCTGTAGCAAAGCATTTGAAAAATCCCTCATGTCTTGAAAGTTCTTATAAGATGTCTTATGCAGGACACTAATGTGCATCTTCTTAACAAGCAGAAGCTATTTCATTATTGTTGTTGCTATAGACTTTTTACGTTTATTTAATCCTCTGCTTGTATGTGCGCACGCATGTGTATTTAGTTCTTTCGCTAAACAATTCTGTATAATTATTTTTGTTTACCAAATGTTTGTGTTTGCGAAAACATTTGCAATTAAAAGGTTTGTTGGAGTATTTTTGGGTAACAATATTCTCATAGTGCAAAGATATTCTTTACAGACTGTATGTATGTATGTATATACATATGAACATACTTATGAATAAACATACATATCTCCCAGCTGACAAGTATTTTTGCCTTAAAAATTTTTTAGTTTTTACCAGTAACAAGTTTATTGGGCGGGAGGAAAGTAAACATTTTTGTTGACAACTCCCTTAGAGGAATAGAGAGTACTCAACAGCCCTTTAGTTTTTGTGCTTTACTAAATATTGATGGATTTCATAGCTTTTGCCCAATTTTTTCTATGCAACGTTTGCATATTTAAAAAAAATCCCTGTCTAACATTTACTGCATGCAGCAACAAAAAAAAAAGCTATTTCCTAGCCATGTATTCTAATACTTTTCTGGAAAATGTGGTTGGTAGGAGATGCACAAAGAAAAACAATAAAAAAAATATCAGCAAATTCTCACATGTCCACAACAAAGGTTGGTCTGACATCAGCAATACATCACTTTGGTTTTCAGCACAAGAGATTAAAATCCTAAAACAACAACTATAGCCCAAAGGAATGAATGACAGAATGCATAAATGATTGTTGGGTAAAATGCCTATATTTTACCTCCATCGTTTGTAAATGGGGATTTGCAATTCACGTGGGAATTAAACATGGGCTAAACAGCAAACTAACAGAAAATTTGCAAACGAAAAATAAATATAACGCGAACAAAAAAAAAATGATATGTTGCATCACGGGCTAAAAGAAAAAAATATTTCGAAAATTAAATCATTTCTAAGCAGCTAAATGACAATTGGAAAGTGGTTCATAGTATGTTTCCACCGGCATGATTTAGACAAATCGTGATGATTTGTGCAAATAAAGTTAATTTATACATGATTTACCATACATTTTGCATATGGATAAATCACCTCAAAGTAGTTGATTTATTTTAAATAATGTCGAAAATACTATTTTTCATTTTCAATTTATATATGCAAACCTGCGTTGCTTTTAAAATTACGAACTCCATACCTGCATACGAAAATTCGAACAACAAATTACTCACAAGCTCGGTGGAAACACTTTGAAGTGATTTACTTAAACCTTATTGATTTAAAGTCGGTGGAAACATACTATTAATTAAAAATAGTAAGAAGATTAGTTTTACAAACATTAATCATACCACAATGATATTTATTGACCATTTGTATTAATTCTCAACTTTTTAAGTGGCCAGTAGACGATCAAATCAAACAATCAATCAAGTGTGTATGTAGTTTTTCCGTGCGGTCGTTTTTTTTATTTGAAGGCTGATTATTTGATCGTCTCCAAGTCCAATTATCGAAAAAATGTGATTTGCTTTGTGTTATTTGGTCTGACAACATGGGGCAGGGCGCAAATCACAAAAAAAAATTATTTTGCATTTTATGGAAAATTATCATTGCTCTTTCTAAAGAAAGAAAACCAATTGAATTTTAGTTTTGGTTATGACTATGGCAATATGATATGGTACGTCTAATTTAAACTTAAAGTGTATGGTATCGAGAGCAAGAGCGAGACTTGAGACTTGATTTCCCCCCCCCCCCCCCCCCCAAACGATTCATTACAAATTCTTTTTAAAACATATTCTATTGCCTGTAATATTAAAAAATTCTATTTTTTATTTATTTAAAAATTACTCATGAAAATCACCAGTAATTTTTATACAAACTTTTCGAATAATCGCTAAATATGCATACTTTTATTAGATAACAAATACCCAAAAAACTATAAGTTTACAGCACTTCAAAACATCTCAAATAGTAAACTCCATGTGAATTTATAATGCATGTGTGTAGATATGTATGTGTGTATGTAGCTTTCAACAAATTCTTAATAAAATTGTATTAGTGTACGTAGTTAATAGCAAGACAAGTTGTTTTAAGGTGTTCTTAAGATTTTCTACCGTCAAATTGTTTGTAACAATAGCCACCAATTTTTATTTAGAGTAAAATTAAAAAAATAGCGAAAAATTATGATCTGCAAATACCTTGTATATATTCATATACTATATATACTCGTACACACACATGTATGTATGTATGCATATTTATGGTTCAATCCAGGGCTGCCAGATAAAATGATGGAAAAATCGCCGAAATCCCGATAAAATATAAAATAATCGTCATTTCATGTCCCAAAAATCGTCAGAAAATCGAACAAATCAAAATTTCCTCTTTAAACATGTATATATGTATATGTTTTATTTTTATTAGAAAACAAAACAAAACAATTCATGTTCATATACAACTTTGTTAGACTAGTGGAAAACTTGTGAAAAATATTCCTAGGTCCAAATTTTGGTATCAGTACTTTTGATGACCGAAATTTTTGATAGGATATCAACTTACACAGGTCAATATATCGTTGGTCTCAAATGGAAAGGCCCTAACGCAAATAATTGTAACTTTACAGGAGAAGGTAAAACATAATAGAAAGTGTAATATTCAAAATTTAACTTTTTTGTACAACTGCTTGTAAAAGCGCTATTTTTTACACTATTGCAATAAATTTTTGTGATGAGGTGTATTAGTGTGAAATTTATTGAAATCACTGAAAAACTCAACTATCGATATGTATGCATGTATATATATGCACACAAAATTTTTTTCAATTGAACACGTATACATACATACTTGCATAGATACCCTCTAGTCAACCTAGAACCATATGTCTCTATGTCAATATTCTTTCTCCAGCGACAATTGCACTACTTAAAATGTCGACAACTTTCCTTTTATGCGCGAGTAGAGATACGTTAGAGACGACAGTCCTAGTGTATTTCTGGTGATTTTGTCAATGAACGCGTCAGTAGTTTGATTTTCTTTTTTATTATGTTGTGCAATAATATTAAATAAATATATGTAGACGAGGGTCACTAAAATCTACGAGTCGGTTCAAATATCTCCATATGGTCGTAAAAGAACTACCTTCTCAATAGTGCTAAAGTCTACTGATAGATTTTGAATGACAACCCTATGTTATAGGCATTTGCATTGGCTGCGGTACACCTAGGCTAGCCAGACGTACTTTTTTCAGCACTACGCGTACTTTTTTTAGTCAATGGACTGTGGTCTGCATAACCCCTGAAAAAGTACGCTAAAGTACTTTTTTGTGCAGGAAGAATCAAATAGATTGAAGCGATTTGTTGACATTTTTTCCAATGTGAACATATTTGTGACGACAAATCGAAGTATTTTTCCATGTATTTTATATGAGAATCAAAATATCGCCAGTTGTGACGACTTTCCTTTTTAAATCGCCGAGTTTTTTAAGTTCTTAAAAGCTCAAAATGAGACAAATGGAATTGCTTGCCACATTCAAAAGAATGATAAATATTTCGTTACCTTAATATAGGTAGCTTTAACCCATTATTTTTTGGAAATCGGGTTTTTTGTGTATTTCGATAGAAGACCATCTAATGTATCGAAAAATTTAAAAATCTTGATTGCAAAAAGATAATGAGTTGGGTCCTTTCTATATTAAGGTAACGGTTTGTAAAATTTTTGAATCATGAATAAAAAATTAATATAATATTCAGGGCCAATTTCACCAACTCTATTTAAATACACATACATTCATATTTAAATATTTAATATGAATTGATATTTAAATAACTTGGTGCAATAGGCTGTCAGTATTAAAAATATAAACTTATTCAAATTAACTTTGTTCTCTAAACACAATTAAAAACATGACTAATTTTAAGTTGTTAATTTGTTGTAAATAATATTTACGATATCATTTTTATGCTCTTTAGTAAGGAATGTGTTATTTTCTGTTATTGAGTGAATTTAAGGACGTTTTCAACAAAAACACAAATGTACTTTCTTATTAATTGTATTGCTTTTTTTTTCTTTGATGTACTTTTTTCGCCAACTCAATATCTGGCTACCCTAGGTACACCTAGTCAGTAGCACTATTGACAATGTCACTAGAAAATCACTATAAGTTTACTATTGACAACGAGAGAGGATATATCGATATTGTGGACTAGAGCCCCTAAAATTTACTAGTGAATCCTTAGTGCCAATTTCTCCATGTGGTCCCGAAAGAACTACTAAGTCAGTAGTGCTATAGTCTAGTGGTGTATTTTCAATGACAAGCTAATGTTAAATGTCAATAGATGATACCATTGGCTGGGGTACACCTGGTCAGTAGGGCTACTGACAACGTCACTAGTAAATCACCACAATTTCACTATTCGCACTTTCTGCAGGGTATGTTTGTACTTATTTATGTATGTGTGTATGTTCATTAATCGCAACAATATAGTATTGATTCAGAACTTCAATATTGGAAGGGTAACTAAATAATAAATGGCAATTTTCCATTTTTATTTATGCACCAACAGATAAATCTTTTTTAAATTAAATAATAAATTATTAAGAAATGGAATCATGAATGATGAATGAAATCATTTCTTGCTTGTATCTTTTCAAAATATTGTATTCAAATGTAGTATATACATAAATAATTTTTCCATATGAACATATAAACTTGTTGGAAACGAATATTAATTTTATTATTATATAGTTTATTATTATTAGATTATTATTATTATTATTTAGTTTTTTTCTAATACATACTTTACTTTTTGTCTATATATTGTTTTTGTTTTGAATGTTTTGTTTTTCTAGTTTTAATTATAATTTAATTTTTGTTATTGAAACTGGACTGTTAATTTATGTTTTAACTTAAATAAAAAAAAAATGTTAAATAAAAAAAATCTGTATAAAATTTTTTAAACGCACTAATAATCCCAAACCAATATTTTACTTATTAATATTTTACTTATTAAGTAAAATATATTTTTTTAATTTCCAATTTCAATGTATTTTTAATAAAAAATATATATTTAACTTAATAAGTAAAATATTAATTTGGGATTATTAGTGCGTTTAAAATATTTTAAGCTTAAATTTTAACAATTCCCATAAAAAACACTAATTAAAAAAATTGTGTTTGCCCCCCTCCCCCCCCCCCCCAGAAAAAATGTCTAGCTACGCCAATGTGAACTAATGCATGTATTGTAGAGCAATCCTATAATCACAATTTTTGTCTATACATTTAGTCGCTTGCAATAACGATTGTGTGACTCTGTAACTTATTTTCAACGATAGTATGCAGCTGATATTTTCTGTTGTTTTTTGTCGAAAAAACTAACAGCACATAAAAATTACTGTTGTTTAAATAACGACACATCTGACATTAACCTACAGCAAATATCATTAAAAATGTTACTGAATAGCAAATTCGATAAATTTTCGTTACAATTATTTTAACGATGCGATTATCGCTAAAAAAAAAAAAAAAAAGTTAGTGAATGGCACTACAGGACAGCTGGGTGTCTCTGTAAACGAAGAGGCGGAGAGACTTGCAAGGATGGGCTCATTAGTGAATTGCATTACACTAGAAAACGCTAAACCTTTTCAAGAATTTAAAACTGAATTGAAACAATCGACAGAACTGTGCTGTTGAATGAGTGACCGAAATTCTCTGAGGAAAGCCAAGTAGTGAAAAGACAATAGAGATTCTAAGTTTAAAAGGCCAACAGTTCGGAATAACAGGACATACAGAGTTAAAAAGTGACCTGGCTCGCAAGGATGTTGTTGGCGGATGATGAAACTCTCGAACACTACTTGTGTCACTGTCCAACATTAAGTAAAATTAGAAGACAAATCTTCCATCTGGAAAACATACCAGACATTGAATATCTTAGGAGATAGAAAAATTATCATTTAACTCCGCACATAGGGAACACAAAAATTATTAAAATGCTGATGGACGATTTTATTTGATGTAATCCAGAGCCTATTATATTGAATTGTTTATAAAATAAAAAAAAAATTTTTTTCTATAATACGAGTAGGGCCAAAACTCAAGGGATGATAGAGAAGAAACAGGCCACGACGTTTTTCGGCTACTTTTCGCCATTTACATAGATGTACAAAACACGATCAATAAAAATAAAGAAGAGCACAACAACAGCACGTTGTACCTATTGAAAAGCACGATAAATACCAACATATTTAAATAACAAATACTATAGCCGAACTTTGATAAATTTAAATTTTTTTTTAATTATTATCAGAATTTACAAAGTTATTTGTAGGACTGCATTCATAAAAACTATTTACTAATTGAGTGAATTTGGGTACTGAAAATTAAATTTTGTTTTTTCTGTGTACTCACGCAATGCATTTATTGTGCTTGATTTACAGCCATCCCTAAACAAGAGCGGCAAGCGTTTTTTAGCTGTCAAAACTTCTCATGTCCATGCATTTTGTATGGAGCATACCGAAATAACGCGGCGGCAACGAGACGGCAAGGCTTTGCTATTGGAAAATCCGATTTTGACATCGCGTTTCCAATGAAGTTAGTTGCAAAAGAAAACAATTGCCTTTTGTTTGCCATCATCAGCGTTACCATATCTGAAGATTTATCTTATTTTCGAAGTGTTTCGGGATGTTAAAAATACCAAAAAATATATTTGTTAAAAATAAGATTTTTAAGAATATGATATTTAATACTTGTAATATATCATTTAATATCCTTTTGACTAAAGTATTGACATATTTTCTTCTTTCCTTCATTAAAAGTATGAATTATGTGCATACATATATTTATCTTTTACATGTTATATTCCGAAAATATTTTGTGTTATTATACCCTTTACCAAAAAATGGTAAAAGGGTATATATAGGTTTGTCATTCCGTTTTTAATTTCTAGAATATTAATAAGCGAGCTATAAAGTATATATATTCTGGATCCTTATGTATAGAGAATACGAATAAGCGATGTCCGTCTGTCCGTCTGTCTGTACGCGAAATCGGTTTTCCGAAGCTCCCAGAAAAGCTAGAGACTTCGTTCTTGGACTGGTGGATCAGAAATGGTCGAAATAAGATTGGTATTGAAAATCAGCAAAATCGAGGACACGGTTTCACAGCTGGGAAACTTAAACCTCATTTTGCCATAAAAAATAACTACCGAAAACTAGTTTTTAATAATTTTTTATTAAATAAACTTTAAAAAAAATTAAAAAAATATCAAAAAAAATTAAAAGGACGTTTCCAGGGTTGGAAAACTTTGATTTTTTTTCTTATACAAAAGTTTAAATAATAAAATAAAATAAAATAAAATTGGTATTTCAAATAAAAAAAAATTAAAAAATGTTTCCAGGGCTGGAAAACTTTATTTTTTTTCTTATATAAAAGTAACTTATTAAAACAAATTTTCCCTTTTCTTTATAAATTAAACATATCTTATATTCTTAAAAGAAAAAGATTGGTGTAAGAAATCAGAAAAATCAAAACGGATGATTCCAGGGTTGGAAAACTGGAACTTTTTGTGATATAAAAAATTAACTACCGAAAACTAATTTTTATTTATTTTTATTAAATAAGATTATTTTATACTTCAGTATGAATAAACTTGGTATTTCAAATTAAAAATTAAGCTTCAAAAAATTAAAAAGATGTTTCCAGGGTTGGCAAACTTTAACTTTTTTTATACAAAAGTAAATTATTAAATAAGATTATTTTATACTTCAGTGTGAATAAAATTGGTATTTCAAACAAAAAATTAAAAAGATGTTTCCAGGGTTGGAAAACTTTAACTTTTTTTATCCAAAAGTAACTCAATAAAGCAAATTTTTCCTTTTTCTCTATAAATTAGATATATCTTATATACTTAAAAGAAAGAGATTGGTGTAAGAAATCAGAAAAATTAAAAAGGATAATTCCAGGGTTGGGAAACTTACTCTTTTTGTGATATAAAAAATTAACTACCGAAAAGTAATTTTAATTTTTTTTTAATAAATAAACTTATTTTATACTATAGTACGAATAAATATTGTATTTCAATTTAAAAAAGTTTAAAACACCATTCCAGGGTTGGAAACATTTACTTTTTTTATACAAAAGTAAGTTACTAAAGCAAATTTTTCGTTTTCTCTATAAATTAAAGATATCTTATATTCTTAAAAGAAAGAGATTGGTATAAGAAATCAGAAAAATCAAAAACCATGATTTCAGGGTTGGTAAACCCACACTTTTAGTGATACAAAAAATTAGCTACCGAAAACTAATATTTATTTTATTTTATAAAATAAATTTATTTTACACTTCAGTACGAATGAATTTGGTATTTCAATATAAAAAAAAGTTGAAAAAATTAAAACGGCGTTTCCAAGGTTGGAAAACCTAATTTTTTATACAAAAGTAACATACTTAAACAAATTTTTCCTTTTTTACTATAAATTAACATACATTATATTCTTAAAAAAAAGATTGGTATTAGAAATCAAAAACTCATAAAGGAGGGTTCCAGGGTTGGGAAACCTACACTCTTTGTGATATAAAAAAATTAACTACCGAAAATTAATTTTTGTTTATTTTTATTAAATAAACTTATTTTTTGCTTGAGTACGAATAAAATTAATATTTCAAATAAAAAAATAAAGTTTAAAAAAATTAAAAAGACGTTTCCAGGGTTGGAAAGCCTTAACTTTTTTTCTTATACAAAAGTAACTTACTAGAACAAATTTTTCCTTTTATTTACAAATTAAACATATCTTATGTTCTTAAAAAAAGTGATTGGTGTAAGAAATCAGAAAAATCAAAAAGGATGCTTTCAGGGTTGGGAAACTTACACTTTTTCTGTGATATATTAAAGTAACTAAGTCTAATTAATTTTTATCTTTTCCTTTATAAATTATACATATTTTACGTTTTGGAATAAAAAGTTTGGTTTGAAAAATTATAAAAATAAAAATCACATCTCCAGAGTTGGAAACTTTGAACTTTTTTTCTAGATATTAAAGTACCTAAATAAAACATTTTTTTTGGAATTCCCTTTTTTATCACTTAACACACTTTATATATTTTTTTAAGAACTACTATATTGATAAAAGGAATGAGAAAAATCTAATTTGATGATTCTAGGGTTTGAAAATAAATTTTTTTTGCACATAAAAGTAACTATGTCAAATTACTTTATATATGTGCTTATGTATGTATCTCTATACTACATAAACGCACTTTGGTAAAGGGTATATAAGATTCGGCACAGGCGAATATAGCACTCTCACTTGTTTACGTTTACGTTTGTTCCCTACAAGAAATGAATGACTGAAACTAACACAAACAGAATTTTTTCACTAGCACATTTTTAGCAATTTTACACTGAATTCAATAGTGACAGTCAATTGACTGGTCATTTAATTATAGTTGCTCCACTCTAGCATATATGTATGTATGTATGTTAGAATGGGACATCTAATATAAATATGCCAAAACTTTTAAAAATCGAGTTTTATTACAAAAAATACAAATCATTCTGTCTGTGAAAATTAAAATTTATACATAAGTGTTAAAAAAAAGATAAGTAAGAACAATAGTGAAAATTTAATTCAATATATATGTATGTAGATATTTCTTTTCAAAGTTGTAGATATTTGTAAAAAGCAAGATGCGTTAGCGGTGAAAAGGGCTGGATAGAGGGCTGTGTTTTTGCTTATTTCTATCTTTAATTTTAAATATTTGATTTACTTGTATATTTTGAATTGACTTTTTGAAATAAAAACAATTAATATAATAAAAATTATATTTTTTGCCAGTATATCAATCATGTATGATAGCTCAATTGTGGGGGATATATTAGTCAATTATGATCAGTCAAACTTGATTAATATTTATGCTATCATTGATTAGTAAAAAGCACTCGTGAGCAGTTCGACTAAATGTTATATTCATTAGTTATAGAGAGATGCAACATCACAAGTACACAAGAGTTTCCATCACATTTTTCATTTTGCCCTTAATAATGTGATAGCAACTTTGTTCTGCGCAATGATGAATATATCCTACATAACTTCCGATCAATTGACTGATACTATTCATGTAGAGTTAGTTCATTTGAAACAAACTAAATTTCTTCTGAATTAGAATTCAGTAAAATCAATGCATATTAATATATTTTGAGTAATATCACTAAAAAAAGATTTTTAATTTTTGTCCGACCTGAAGGTTTTTGAGAAGAAAATATGGCAACGCTGACCATAATCCTTAACACAAGCAAGTTTTTCAAATCTTATAAATAAGTAAATTTTTCAACTTTAATTATTTTATTTCAATTTAAGTAATAAAATTACAAACAACAATGTCGTCCGTGCAGCAGTTAAAATAATCAGGGTTGTATGTTGTATGGCATTTCACAGTTAAAGCTCGTCGGAAAAAAACGTTCCGCTTTCCGTCCTTGTTTAGGGATGGCTGTTAGGAAGAAGATAGAGGGAGCAGTGTCTGCGGATATTTGATTCATGCAAGGAATCTGGCGATGCGAGACATACAGAAATGAGTTATATAATATTAATAGAATAGTAGTTACACGTCTGGCATTTGACTACGGCCCAACAAGTGATTAGAATTCACATCGCAACACTGATAACGTTGCATGTTGCAACCAGCGTTGCCGTTTTGGTTACTTGTAACCAAAATTGGTTACTTTTTTTTCCAATGTGTACTTGTGTACTTTTTTTCCATTTTGGTTACTTTTTTGGTTGCAAAATATTTATTTAAATGGTTCATTTATGTTATATGATTTTATAATAATACTAGCTGAGCCGCGCAAACATTGTATTACCCTCAATTATGTTATATTTTTTAAACTACAAATTACTCCACACAGTTGTCACTTGTTGAGTCAAAAAAAAAAAAAAAACCTGCCGGGTATTAACCCGAACCCGGCCCCAGAGCTCTTATAGTTCCAGAGATCATTCGTTAGGAACAAACTCACACTACGATTTTATATATGCAGATATATTAATATATGTATGTATATTTTTCAACTGAATTACAAATAAAACAGTATTTTAAATACATAAAACTTTTGGTTACTTTTTTTGCATTTGGTGACTTTTTTTTGTATTTTGGTTACAAATTTTTTTTTTTTGGTCGTGGCAAGGCTGGTTGCAACGTATGATAATGTTTAGTTGTTTTTTTTTTAATATGTATATTTTCGCTCCACTGTGCTCTCGAATAGTTTATCTCAAGGTTTATATTTATAACATGTTAGTGCAAAAGTTTGCAACATTAGAAAGCCTGTGGACAACTAGCTGACTGGCATTAAAAACAATAAATTTTAGCAAAAAAGCGAAACCATACAAAAGCAAAAAAAAAAAAAAATTATGAAAATTATAAATATGACATCTGACTTTTTGCTTCATGACATAAGAGCTAAATTTTGCTGACTTACAAACGTCAAATACAACGTTTCAATGGAAATTAAGAAGAATGAGCAAAAAATTAAATAAGGGTCAGCTGTCTATCAGTAGAAAAAGTAGGATACGAGTATCACAAAAAAAAATCCACTTCAATTATGGTCATTTGACAAGAGATTGGATTGTCAATAAATATTGGAAAAGTAAAAAAAAATTGTGTTATACATATCTAAAATAATCCAATTGTGCCCTTAATTAGTCGCTATTCACACTATGCCTTTTTAGCCTGCCTTGTATTGATAATTTTCTTTTGAAACCCCTACGAAAAGTCACACACATTTACATTAAGCCTTTTTTATTCATGCCTTTTTGGCATTTATATACACGTTCAATGCTGAGAATACGAAAGAGGCAAACAGAAATGTCATAAATCGCCTCGAATTTTCATTTCGTGCCTTTTGTTCTACACCGCAAGCTTCTCACCCCCTCTCACCAATAAACTAAAAAAGCCTGCCTGCCTGTGCAGAAAAGGCAGAAAAGGCACAGTGTAAATTGCGTCTTATCAAAGTGGTCTAAGTCATATGCATTTTTGCTTGGAAATATTAAACAGATCTTGAAAAAACTTTAAAAAAAGTTTAATAAATATTAAATAAATTTATATTAAAGGCGAATAGAAACACTCAAAATTAAAATCTTGCATCATATAAAAATATTTCTGATTTGTTCAAATGTAATCCACTAAATATATCGACTAAAGAAAAATATGACTTATGGCCTATTTTCCACCTGTGAAAGAAAACGTTCGACTTACAATTTGTATTGAGAACAATAATAAAATACGAAAATTTCTTGTTGGTTTCAATATAAATTGTAAGTCGAACGTTTTCTTTCGCAGGTGGGAAATATGCCATTAGACCACTTTCATAATTAAGGGCACAATTAAGTATTTGTGAATAATAGTTATTTGTTATATTGCAATATAGGAAAATTTTCCTTTGAAGGATCTAAAATCATACATAGAAATGATTACAAACATTCGTATCGCATGAACATCATAAAAAGCAGAAGGAAGTTTATAAAAAAATTTCAAATATATTTTCATTCAAACTTTACCGAATTTGATGCAGACCCTACACCAAAAATATACATATACCTGATTTACATTAAGCATATTTTCATAAAATTTCATGTATTTTGTTGCACGCAACTATTTCTATATAGAAAATGACGTATAATGAATCTCTGATGCATTTTTGGCAACTTTTTTGATATGATCTGCTTCTCCAGGACTCCTATTGAAAAATTCAAAATTTTCATGCAACTAAATTCATGAAAAAAATGCTTAATGTAAATTAGGTAATAGGCGGCTTATCATTCCCTGTGTAATTTCCACAATAATCATATGGGTCCGAATAAGGTAATATATACTTTATTCAATGTCTTAATTTAAAACAGGCGTATCTAAATTTTTTTTTTCGAAATCGCGTTCTTACGTTTTCTGGCAAGTCAACAGGTAATTACATCCTAGTTAAGTAAATAAGTAAGTTACAGTTAAAAATAAAAGATTTATAGCCTTTTAAAAATTATAATTGCATGTAAATGCTTTAGTTAAGCCTATTAAGATATATTGTTCTTGCATGTAAATGCTTAAGTTTTATTTTATTATTTTTGTCCTTCTGCTGTAAAATATCACAAATTCGAGTTTTACGCCTTTCTTATGTTGAGCCACCGATATATGTATTGTGGGTCGAATAAGCGATGTCCGTGTGTACGTCTGTTTCTACGTGAAATTGATGTTTTGAAGCTACCAGAAAAGTTAGAGACTTCATTCAGTCTTAGACTGATGTATCAGAAAAAGATAGTTCCAGGGATGGAAAGTTGCAATTTTCTTTAATTTTTTAATAAATAACAACAATTAAATATATTTTTTTTCTTTAGTAATTAAACATATTTTATATTTAAGACGAAAAAGGATTTGAAAAGATAATGTCTCCAGGGCTGGTAAGTTGGAACTTTCTTTACTAAATAAATAAATATATATATATATATATATATATATATATATATATATATATATATATATTTTTATTATTAGTTAAACATATTTTGTACTTGAGACAGAAAAAAACTGGCGTTGAAAATAAAAAAAGAGATAGTTCCATGGATGGAAAGTTGGAACTTACCTTTCTAAATGAATATACATACAATATATATTTTTTCATTTATTAGTTTGACGTATTTTCTACTTTAGACAATAAAATATTAGTATTATTTAGTATCGTAAAAATCAAAAATACGGTTCCAGGGTTAAGAAATTCAAACTAGTTTTAATAACTAGCTAACACAAATTTTTTTCTTTATTATTAATTAAACCTATTTTATATTTTAAAAATGAATATATTGGTATTAAAAATCAAAAAATCATAAATATGGTTCCAGGGCTGGAAAATTCAGTCGTTTTGGCAACTAACTAAATTTTTTTTGTATTAATTAAACCTAGTTTATATTTTTTTAAAGAAATATAGTGGTACTGAAAATCCGAAAAATAAAAAATACGGTTCCAGGGCTCGTAAATTCAAACTTGTTTTTCGTAATTAACTATTACCAATTGTTTTCTTTATTAAGTAAAACTAATTTTATTTTAGAAGGAAATAGGCTTGTATTAAAGATCTGAAAAATCAAAAATACGGGTCCAGGGTTGGGATATTCAAACTTGTTTGGTAACTAATTCTTTTTATTAATTAAAGCTATTTTATATTTTTTTAAAGAAATATATTGGTACTGAAAATCCGAAACATAAATGTACGGTTCCAGGGTTGGAAAATTCAAGCTTGTTTTGGTAATTAACTATTACTAACTGTTTTCTTTATTAATTAAAACTACTTTTATTTTAGAAGGAAATAGGTTTGTATTAAAGATCTGAAAAATCAAAAATACGGGTCCAGGGTTGGGATATTCAAACTTGTTTGGTAACTAGGTAGCACTAATTCTTTTTATTAATTAAAGCTATTTTATATTTTTTTAAAGAAATATATTGGTACTGAAAATCCGAAACATAAATGTACGGTTCCAGGGTTGGAAAATTCAAGCTTGTTTTGGTAATTAACTATTACTAACTGTTTTCTTTATTAATTAAAACTACTTTTATTTTAGAAGGAAATAGGTTTGTATTAAAGATCTGAAAAATCAAAAATACGGGTCCAGGGTTGGGATATTCAAACTTGTTTGGTAACTAGGTAGCACTAATTCTTTTTATTAATTAAAGCTATTTTATATTTTTTTAAAGAAATATATTGGTACTGAAAATCCGAAACATAAATGTACGGTTCCAGGGTTGGAAAATTCAAGCTTGTTTTGGTAATTAACTATTACTAACTGTTTTCTTTATTAATTAAAACTACTTTTATTTTAGGAAAAAATAGATTTGTATTAAAGATCTGAAGAATCAAAAATACGGGTCCAGGGTTGGGAAATTCAAACTTGTTTGGTAACTAGGTAGCACTAATTCTTTTTATTAATTAAAGCTATTTTATATTTTTTTAAAGAAATATATTGGTACTGAAAATCCGAAATATAAATGTGCGGTTCCAGGGCTGGAAAGTTCAAGCTTGTTTTGGTAATCAACTATTACTAACTGTTTTCTTTATTAATTATACCTATTTGGTATTTTAGAAAGAAATATATTGGTATTAAAATCGCGAAAAACTACAAATATATTTCCAGGGCTGGAAAATTCAGCCTGTTTTGATAACTAACTAATTTTGATTATTTTTTAATTAAACGTGCTTTACATTTTAGAAACAAATATATTGGCATTAAAAATCCGAAAAATTAAAATTATGCTTCCAGGGTTGGGAAAATAATATTTTTTTTTGTAACTAACTAATAGTAATTTGTTTCTTTATTAATGAAATCTACTTTATATATTTCAAAGAGAAATATATTGGTATTGAAAATTCGAAAAATCTAAGATACGGTTCCAGGGTTGGAAAACTATTTTTCTTTTTTTTTTTTTTGGTATATGAGACCAACTGCCTGAAACTATTTTTTTCTCTATAAATTAAACTGATATTATATTTAGAAGGTAAAATACATTGGTATAAAAAATTTGCGACACACAAAAAATTGCTCCAGAGATGGAAAGTTTAAATTTATTTTAAGTATAAAAAAGTGACTAACTAAAACTAGTTTTTTTCTTAATTTAAAAACCAAATTTGATATTTTAGAAAGTTCTTCACTTAAGAGTTTTTTTTTAAACGTGAAAACTTTAGGTAAGAATAGCAAATATGAAAAAGCGACTTCCCAAATAGACACAAAATTTCTTTTATTTAAATTTAAAGATGAGCAGCGTTTAATGAGAGATATGTATATTTGTTACAAATTTTAGGCTGGAAAAGTAGCTCTGTCGTCAAATATATTTCTCTTTTGTAAGGAATGAAAATTACATTCCAAATTGTTATACCCGGCCCTCTTAATTTATCGTTAATTTAGTTTTGTGATAGAGCCCACGTGTTCTTAGAACTTATACAAGATTTTTTTTTTCATGTCATCTATTACAAAATATGCTAAGACTTGCAATAAATTTGCTTCATTCCCATATTTATTATTTTATTCACTGATAAAAAATATTTGTATAGTCTAATATAATATTTTATGACAACAACCCTCTAAAGGTAAAGATTGCGTGACTATAAAAGAAAATATTTAAACATGAACATACTCGTATATAATATTATTTTCCGTCTAGTCAAACACAAGAAAACTTATTTATGTTAAGCTAAAAGCTAAAAATCCAAATTAATAACCAAAAGAGGGAATTATATTAAGCCGATAACAAAAGAAGGATACGTTACTTTACAAACACATGTAAAACTTTCTTGCTTGGCAAGCATTTTTACAATCCTCTGTTACTCAGCGTTTACACATGACAATCTTCCTTGTGTTTGGCTATTTTGTAGCGAAGGCAAGAAAAAATCTATTTAGTTATGTATTTAGCTTTCATAATTTGTATGGTCAGCATTTGTTTTAGTTTGTGCTGTTAATAAAGGACTTCATGGAATATATAAATTGACGGAAAATATATTATTAATATTATTATTTTTATTAGATTATCCGTCTTAATTATGGTTAATTAAATTTTTAGTGAAAGTTTTAAGAAAATATGAAATTTATACAACAATGTCTTAAAATATTAACAAGTAAGAGTAATAAATTCGGCTGTATCATTTTACATATTTTCAAAAATATTATTTTTAGCTAAGAAATCTTTTAGTATTTTTAACATCTCGAAAAACTTCAAAAATAAGATAAATCTTCACATATGGGACAGTCTTGTGTAAAGAACAAAGAAGTTAACATTACGGTATTCCAGCAGTGAATAATTTAACATTGTGTGTATAAAATGTTTTAATTCCAGTGTTAAGTAAATCAAATGTTATAATTTGATAAGAATATTAAAAGTCAGAAAAATCATAAATACGCTTTCAGGATTGGGAAATTCAAACTTCTTTTGGTAACTAACTAGCACCAATATTTTTTATTAATCAATTTTTATTAATTAATTCAAACCTACTTTATATTTTAGAAAGAAATATATTGCTATTAAAAATCATAAAAATAAAAAATTTGGTTCTAGGGCTGGGAAATTCAAATTTTGTTTTGACAACTAACGAACACAAATTTTTTCTTTATTATTATTTTGAACACCTTGAAAAACTTCAAAAATAAGATAAATCTTCTTTCTGTAAAGAACAACGAAGTTAACATTGCGGTATTCCAGCAGGGAATAATTTAACATTGTGCTCTTAATATAAGTGTTAAGTAAAATGTATGTGATTTGATTAGACTTCTGCACTGGAGACTTTTTTATTTGATTGCATATTTGTCACACTTTAAAAAGAAAGATTTTGAAAGGTAAGAACGTAACAATATTTATGTCAGTATTATATATATTTTCTCTGCAGTATTTCTTCAGGCAAAAAACTCATTGGCTAGAGGAGCTATAAAATTTGGTTAGATGTTTAGGTCAACAAAAACTATTCAGTGCGAATTTTTCGAGGTAAATTGCAAGTATACCCGGTATAAATATGCTTTCAATCAAGCATTGTGTCACCTATCTTTTTTTAATTTATATGTACACCATTTATATATTTGCACTATTTGTTGCTTTTAGATTTTAAATTATTTGTTCAAAAAAATTATTTTTCATGGAACAGATTTCTACGCAAAATTTGTTTTATAAACCCTTAATTAAACAATATTTGGGAGACTCAAACGATAGTCGTAAGTGCCATAGTGTTTTAAAGCTTTTGTTTGGAAGAAAAAAGAAAATCAAAAAATATTACATATAAGGTGTGATTTTTTAAGAACTTTCGGATTTGATTTAAAAAAATGTATGAAATCATTATTTGAGTCGGTAGAACGATCTATATAATAATTCAATGTTTAAGTATGATTTCATGTAAAATTTGATAGCGGATATGTCTGAAATGCTTAGCACGCTAGGTCCAATTTTGGCATAATTTCTTCATCATATCGCTGGGTATATCACGAATAAATTCTTCAATATTGTTTTCCAGTGCGTCAACCATTGCGGGCCTGTTCCTAAAGACATAAGCCTTAACATAGCTCCACAAAAAATTAGGCTTTAAATCACACGATCTATGCGGCCAATTTACCGGCTCCAGACGTGAAATAAACTGTTCACCGAACTCGCCTCTCATTTGGGCCATTGATTCATATGATGTGTGGCATGGGGCACCTTCTGGCTGAGACCACATGTCAGCCAAGTCCAGCTTTTCCATTTTGCGCAAAAAAAAAAAGGAACAGAGGCTCAATTGCTGCGAATGGCGCCGAATCAATAATTCACAGTAGTAGGGAACTGGGCATTCGGGGACAATTAAAATTGTTAAATTGTGGCTGAAATTGTTAAATTGTGGGCTGAAATTGTTAAATTGTGGCTGAAATTGTTAAATTGTTGCTGAAATTTTAAAATTCTTGGAAATTTGTGTTTTCGGCGGCGCTTTGATGTTTTTTGTTTACATTAGGAGTTTTTTGTTTACATTAACTTTGTGTGAACGGGTGATTTTTTTTTGGGTTACATTAATTGTGATAACGGGTGATTTTTTTGAGGTTTCATATGAGTGTATATGCCGACGGCAATACATAATTATTTTCAAATGCCGACGGGAAAATCATGAAAATGATTTTTTCTAATACCAATGGTGAAATAGTGATTATTAATTTTTCCTAATGTCTACGGTAAAACATGTTTATTAATTTTTCCTAATGCCTACGGCAATGCATGATAATTTTTCCTAATGCCGAAGGCAAAACATGATAATTATTTTTTTCAAATGCCGACGGCAAAACGTGAAAGTTATTTTTTCTAATGCTAATGTAGGTGTTGCTAGACTGTGGGAATTTAAGGCTGACCGTGATTTGAGTGGGCGGCGTTGTTGCCGTAATATGTAACCATAGGAATTTGTGGATGTGTCTGTCTGTCTGTGAGAATTTAGGTGAAGGTTTGATTGGCAGGGGGCGGGGTGTAGTTGAGGTAGATCGATTGCGTGTGTAGTTGTGTGTGAATGTATGTGTATGTGTGTGTGTGTGTGTGTGTGTATGTGTATGTTTGTAGGAATTTCAATGTGTGTATTTCTGTAGGAGCTTAAGGCTGATTGTGATTTATGAGGGGTGAGGTGTTCTAGTAATATGCAACCGGGGGAATCTGTGTGCTTGTATGTCTGTAGGAGTTTAAGGCTGACCATGATTTGGGTGGGCAGGGTTGTTGACGTAATATGTATCCATGGGGATTTGTGGATGTGTCTGTCTATAGTAGTTTAAGGCTGATCGTGATTTGAGGTGGGTGAGGATGTTGTTGAGGTAAATTGGTTATGTGTATGTATGTATATATGTATTTTTGTAAGAATTTAAGATGATTGTGATTTATTAGGGCCGAGGTGTTCTTGTAATATGTAGCCGTGAGAATCTATGTGTATAGACGTCTGTAGAAGTTTAAGACTATCTGTAATTTCAGGTAGGTGAGAGTGTTGTGTTGTTGAGATTAATCTTATATATTGTATATGTATGTATGATCATGGGAATTTGTGTATGTATATCTGAGGGAGAATTTAAGGCTCGTCATGATTTGCAAAAGGTGGGGTGTTGTTGAAATTTTCTTGGATATTTCTTATATGAATTCTGCTATGTGTGTGTATTTGAGCTGGTATTTATGTGTAGGTAGAAATAAATTGTTTTCAATATCGACATATGGTACTATAAAATACTATCATATATCTGGACTTCCCTAATCCTAGTATGCTTTTATACTTACGATTGCTTTATATTTTCTCATGCTTAAACTTGTCTCGCGTTGAAGTCAGTCTGTGTGAAATTTGTTTATATTACAGATTTTGTTTATTTAACTACATTCGTCTTCTTTGACTGAAAGAGTTATCTACACACAGAGAAAAACCAACTTGAAATCAGTAAGAACCATGCTGAATTAATAAGAACCATTAGCGAAGGTTTAGTCATATTGAAATTTCTTATTTCAATATGGACAAAATATTAATTTACAGTATTCATTTATTAAACTCATTAGTTTGTAGATATCTCAATATACATTTTCTATTATATTAAAAATTATTGAATTAATGTGATGAATTCTTATTTTTAAGCTGCAGATTTTCCCTGAGTGTATTGATTGTTTATATTTGCATTGTGCTTTAACTAAACGACGCTTCATATATTTTCATGATGTAGGTCTAATAAATACTTAAGCATTGATAAGAAATTTGATATGTATACATACATATGTATCTACAAATTGATTTTATGTATGTATGTATGTATGTACATATATATGTACATACAAATAAGTGTTCAATTCAATCTTTGAATACATTTTTTATTTTATTTTTTGTCATGTGATGTCTGTTGTTGGTGAAATTAAAAACATTTTAATTTTTATCTGCGTTTACTTAAAAGTTTGTGAGGATTTTCTGTTGTAAGTAAAACTGAATTCTTGAAGATATGTGCTTACATACTCTATAGTAATAGTAACTATAATAGAAATATTTCTTATACTTAATTTACAGTTTTTTAAAGTATAGGGTATAAAATTTTTTCTAGCTATAGCCTTCTACATTTATTTTGGAAAGCTTGCTTTGCTTTTTGAAAATGTATAAACATTTTTAAATGAAACTGATCCGGCACTCCAGCTTAGGTACTGATAGTTTTTTTTTGTTGTTAGTTAACTTACTTATTTTTTATTTTTTATTGATAAACATTGGAAATCAAAAGGGAGTTTTATATTGTAATTATTATTTTCATAATTGTTGAAAACAGTCGCTGCTTTTTGTTTGTTGCGATGAAATCATTTGAATTACTTTTGCAACTTTACGCGTTTATAAAAATTATGTTATTTTCTATATTTCTTAATTTATAAGACTTTTAGACTTTGTCCTTTAGGGGTTATATATTCTATTATACGATTATGAATAAGAATGCAGTAAGCTGATGTATTTGCTTACTGCTTCAAATTAAAATTTTATTAAATTGAATAAAAGGAGTTTTTTTTCTTAAACTCTGATGCAGTTAGAAGCGCTGGAGATTCTTTCATATAACAGCTTTTTTGAAATTTTTGATACATAGTATAATATAGAATTGGATAACATTTATTTTGAATTTTTATGTTAAGAAGTACGGGTATGAGACTGAATTTAAATGTACTTTTAAATTAGTTAAATCATAATGAACAAACATATTTTCTTCTTTAATAGCGATCAACAGAAAACGAACTCGTTTTCATATAATTTAGGTATACCCTATCGACGGCTCCTCTAGGATACAAGATGACTTTGTATGACGAAATTTCTGTTGCTTTATACTGATAATATGTTTACATTAATAAGATACATATACATATGTTTATTTTATGAACGGTGAGCACCTATGACTTTTATTTAATGTTCTATATGACTTTTTTTTTTTCATTTTCTTTAATAATTTTCTCCCCATAATAGCATTCTAAATATTTCAAGGGCTCAAATGCTGTGTAGTCTTCTTCTGCAAACTTAACTAAACGTCTAACTTCTTCCAATGCTTCTTTATAAGAAGATATTTTGTTATGGTCTTCTTCTACGATACGTGCCCATCGGGCAGAGTGTACGTATTAGTTGGTCAGTCAGTCTCTATTTTTATTTATTTTTTTTTCTTCTAATGTGCCACTCCTTTTTTTAGATTTTACTACTTGGAATAGAGAATTTTTGTCTAATTTTTTGGTGGGTATATACATTAGGTATGTAGAAATTAGTTTAGATACAAAGAAATGCATGTTTAATATACAACTATTGTATCAAATCGATCTCAAATAACTCAGTTACCTCTACCAGCAATTCACCGTTGGTGTATTCATAAAGTGTTAGAAACAATGAAATATCTATGTTTTGAGAGAATTTTTCCCCTCAAGTATTTCTACATGAGGTTTGAGGGGTCAATCACTGTCGCATTCATATGTAATGATTATTCACTTAAAAAACGTCATCATCACCATCAATCATCTCCGTATACAATACATTCATGAGTTGGGTTGATCCAGATACAATTGCTGTCTCATCACCTTCTAACAGCTTTATATATTTTGCTAGTATGCATGCCTTAGCATGCTTCTATCGATAGTGACGTAAGAGTCCGAGATGTAGAGTGTTACAATTAAAAATCTTTACTATTAGAATTTACCAGTTCGCTCTTTTGAATTTTTACAAAGTAGATACATATGTATGTATTTCATTGACCACAAAATCATAAAATTTCTTTGCTTACAAAATTGTATGACGTGAGGATTTTTTTTTTTTTTTTTTTTTTTTTTTTTAAATTATACATGCTTCGGCATGCTTTAATTTTTTTTTTCTATAAATTTATGTAATACTCATACAGATACAGATATAAAGTAAGATCTGTTTACTGTACATTTTAAAATTTATGCATGCTTCAGCATGATTCTAGTTGAAGCGTATATTCATTCACTAAGTTTGTTTGATACTTATTCATACACATGTACATTCTTAAAGATTGGATATCAAAGTCCAATTTCCGTAGTTTATCTATATTTTCTAAAGATCTGATAGCTAAAGAAATAAATAGAGTGAAGATCTTCTATAATAATCCCATTTTCATATTGTAAAATTTTGCGTGCTAGCGCTTTCGATGGGAAAATATACATACAACTTTATAAAAAGTGATAATATGATGTGCTGCTGAATATTGCACTATGTTATAGTTCATTTTAAACACTGAAGTTTTAGCAATATTTCATTCAGACCAACAAGTTTAGAGAATTCCACTACATTTAGTTAATTATCTCTCTTAAGACCCATCATTCCTAATCAATCCTACAAAAAACAACACAAACTAGATTTTTCGTTTTAATTTTATTTTTATTAAATTCAACATTCATTCTTCAAATTACTTTATACTATATTAAGTAGCTTTTCCTCATTTGTTGAGTTGACTTTAATAGGAGACATTTTAATGGTACGATGAACTTTTCTATTGCATGCATTGAGTAAATCTTTATACATACCAATCCACTTATATGAACCATTAAAGCTAATTCTTTTCACATCATACCTTTCAATGATCTATTAAATCATTCTAATATTGATGCTTTCATATTAAGTAATGTTTAATCTTCTATTTATGTATGAGTTTTCCCAAATATTTATTAAAAAATTCTTTAGAATCATCTGTTTGTAAGTTTTTTGGTACCCGTACCACTTCAAAAATATTTTCCATTGCCTTGGTTTTTAGAGTGCAGCTTTTATTTTCAGCTGTACTTTGAGAATGTGTCAATTACAGTCTTCAAAAATCAACAATTTCTATTTTCTGTAGAATAGTTCTACATTTCACCTAACTTAGCTCCATAAAACATCATATATTCCTGTCATTATATCTCTACAAGCACAAACAGTTGTTGAAATTTAATATGGACTTCGTTAACTAAATTCCTTTTTAAAGACATTGAATTGTTTCACAGATTTTTTCGAAAGTGTTGTGATCTACATCTTGCACTTTCAGCTATTTATACTAACATGTAGTTAATTTTCTAATCTATATATTTAACCGTAAACTCTTCAATTTGTTTTTAATTATTTACTTTTTAGAATTGCTTTTTCAATTTTATAACTGTCTTCTTTCTCTAATTTTATTTCACATTGTAGTTCCTCAATTTGCATTTAAATATATTCTTGAATATTAATGCTTTAAGCTATATTATTAATTTGTCTTGTATTTTATCTTCATTCAGTTTAATGTAACTATCAACAATAGTTTGTATCTAATTCATTTATGCCTTCCAATACTGATTAGTCAGTATAAATGTCTTCAGAATTGGAAGTCTATGAGTAAAATCATCGTCATCATCATTCTCAGTATTAGCATCATTAAATATGATGGTATTATCAAATATTGTTCCTTTTACTAGTTTCTTTGGGGTACTTGTCTATATCTTGAGTGAAGGTTTCTCAGGCTTTAAACTTGTATATTTTCAACTTCTGTCTTGATTTTACTTTCTTCTTTCATAAGAATTCTTTTAATATTTTTAGAACTATTTATGAATTCTTCTGCTATAGGCTTAAATGTATCTTTTAGTTGTTCACTTGTATCTATTTCACCAGTTTTTATACTACGAAGCTTTTTCTTCAACACATTTCTTGTCAACACCAACTGTTTTAAAATTTTCTCATCCAGGGCAAATAACAGGTATCAGCAATCATATCAGCTTTTCAGGAGCTGGTCTGGTTTTCAGATCAGCTTTTCAGGACCTGGTCTGGTTTTCAGATCAGCTTTTCAGGACCTGGTCTGGTTTTCAGATCAGCTTATCAGGACCTGGTCTGGTTTTCAGATCAGCTTTTCAGGACCTGGTCTGGTTTTCAGATCAGCTTATCAGGACCTGGTCTGGTTTTCAGATCAGCTTTTCAGGACCTGGTCTGGTTTTCAGATCAGCTTATCAGGAGCTGGTCTGGTTTTCAGATCAGCTTATTAGGAGCTGGTCTGGTTTTCAGATCAGCTTATCAGGAGCTGGTCTGGTTTTCAGATCAGCTTATCAGGAGCTGATCTGATTTTTAGATCAGCTTATCAGGTAACAGATCAGGCTATCAGGAGCTGTTCAGATTTTCATTTCAAGATATCTGAGTCAGATTTAGTTATCAGTGTACAAGTAGCTAGCCATTTATAACATTTATATATATACATTTATATATATATTTATATACATGAAGTTTAAAGTCAGATGAAATACGAAAAAGTAAAGTTTTATCTAGTAAAATTATTTTCTATAACGATCATCGTTTAATTCACTATCTTTGCTTATAATCAAAAATCCATATTTATCCTTTCAACATGCTTTTTATTTTTCTCACCTAACTTAAACATTAAATATACATTATGATGATCTCTTATTAAATGTTTGATGATTCTGGTGTAAGTTTTACATAAGTAGAATGAATCAACATTCTTATCTCTCCCCATACAAAAATATGCTTCCCATACGCATCATCGTTAAATATCATATTGGAATTACTTTGGACTGAAATAACAGATTCACTATCGGTAAATTTTGTAATATATTATTATTTTAATTGATGTAATTAATTTCTTCAGATATTTATATCTGGGGTGATATACAGATTTTGAGTATAAATAAATGTTCTCAAAATTTAAGTCCATTAGGACTTTCTAGCAAGCCAATCATAGCGTTTTTTTTCGTAATTTGACAGGTCAACTATTGTTGCACGAATAGAATTTGATATAAGGGAACTATGATTTATTTTTGAACTATCGTTCGATGAATCATCAATATTTCGTACCAAGGTATTTTAGGTTGTTTTACTAACCGCATTTATGTAGCTAAATACATTTTATAAATATTATCTCTTATTATAAAAAAATAAACTAATACAGCTATACCATATCAGAAAATATTTTCTGAAATCGTATAGCTGCATTAGTTTATTTTTTCTATAATAAGAGATAATGATCCACACTCATAATCAAAACAGCATAAAAATATCCTTTTTTTGACTATGAGTATGCATCAATATTTATGAAATGCGTTTAGTTACAAAAATGTGGTTAGTAAAACAAAGTATATTTTAACAGCCTTATTTATAACACTTATTAGGGCTTTATAAAGACTTTTTAAGAAAAAATTTTTATAAAAAATTTGTTTTAAAAAGCCTTTCCAAAGCCTTAATAAGTATTATAAATAAGGCTGTAAGAGTTTAAAATCAGTATTTTTTATGATAATACTGATTTGAAACTCTTAAAATATTCTTTGTTTTGACTATGAGTAGGGGCCATTATCTCTTATTATAGGACAAATAAAATAATATAGCTATGCGATTTCAGAAAATATTTTCTGAAATCGTATAGCTACATTATTTAATTTTTCTATAATAAGAGATAATATTTATGAAATACATTTCATAAATATTGGCGCATACCCATAGTAAAAACAACCTAAAAATACCTTGGTACGAAATATTGATGAATCATCAAAATTTCATACCATCCTATATTTATGTTGTTTTACTAATCGCATTTTGTAAATAAATGCATTTCATAAATATTATCTATTATTATAGAAAGAATCAAATAGTATGGTTATATGATATTAGAAAACATGATTTCTGATATCATATAATCATACTATTTTATTTTTCTATAATAAGAGATAATGACTCATACTCATAGTCAAAACAAAGGATATTTATATGCTGTTTTGATTATGAGTATGCGTCAATATTTATGAAATGCATTTAGTTATAAAATGCGGTTAGTAAAACAAAGTATATTTTAAGTGTTTAAGACCACCATTTTATGGTAATACCGGTTTTAAACACTTAAAGCATACTTTGTTTTGACTATGAGCATGAGCTGATATTTATGAAATGGATTTTATAAATATTGACTCATACCCTTAGTCAAAACAACATAAATAATTCTTGGTACGAAATATTGATGAATCATCGAACGATAGTTCAAAAATAAATCATAGTTCCTTTATATCAAATTCTATTCGTGCAACAATAGTTGACCTGTCAAATTACGAAAAAAAACGCTATGATTGGCTTGCTAGAAAGTCCTAATGGACTTAAATTTTGAGAACATTTATTTATACTCAAAATCTTTATATCACCCCAGATATAAATATCTGAAGAAATTAATTACATCAATTAAAATAATAATATATTACAAAATTTACCGATAGTGAATCTGTTATTTCAGTCCAAAGTAATTCCAATATGATATTTAACGATGATGCGTATGGGAAGCATATTTTTGTATGGGGAGAGATAAGAATGTTGATTCATTCTACTTATGTAAAACTTACACCAGAATCATCAAACATTTAATAAGAGATCATCATAATGTATATTTAATGTTTAAGTTAGGTGAGAAAAATAAAAAGCATGTTGAAAGGATAAATATGGATTTTTGATTATAAGCAAAGATAGTGAATTAAACGATGATCGTTATAGAAAATAATTTTACTAGATAAAACTTTACTTTTTCGTATTTCATCTGACTTTAAACTTCATGTATATAAATATATATATAAATGTATATATATAAATGTTATAAATGGCTAGCTACTTGTACACTGATAACTAAATCTGACTCAGATATCTTGAAATGAAAATCTGAACAGCTCCTGATAGCCTGATCTGTTACCTGATAAGCTGATCTAAAAATCAGATCAGCTCCTGATAAGCTGATCTGAAAACCAGACCAGCTCCTGATAAGCTGATCTGAAAACCAGACCAGCTCCTAATAAGCTGATCTGAAAACCAGACCAGCTCCTGATAAGCTGATCTGAAAACCAGACCAGGTCCTGATAAGCTGATCTGAAAACCAGACCAGGTCCTGAAAAGCTGATCTGAAAACCAGACCAGGTCCTGATAAGCTGATCTGAAAACCAGACCAGGTCCTGAAAAGCTGATCTGAAAACCAGACCAGGTCCTGAAAAGCTGATCTGAAAACCAGACCAGCTCCTGAAAAGCTGATATGATTGCTGATACCTGTTATTTGCCCTGGATGAGAAAATTTTAAAACAGTTGGTGTTGACAAGAAATGTGTTGAAGAAAAAGCTTCGTAGTATAAAAACTGGTGAAATAGATACAAGTGAACAACTAAAAGATACATTTAAGCCTATAGCAGAAGAATTCATAAATAGTTCTAAAAATATTAAAAGAATTCTTATGAAAGAAGAAAGTAAAATCAAGACAGAAGTTGAAAATATACAAGTTTAAAGCCTGAGAAACCTTCACTCAAGATATAGACAAGTACCCCAAAGAAACTAGTAAAAGGAACAATATTTGATAATACCATCATATTTAATGATGCTAATACTGAGAATGATGATGACGATGATTTTACTCATAGACTTCCAATTCTGAAGACATTTATACTGACTAATCAGTATTGGAAGGCATAAATGAATTAGATACAAACTATTGTTGATAGTTACATTAAACTGAATGAAGATAAAATACAAGACAAATTAATAATATAGCTTAAAGCATTAATATTCAAGAATATATTTAAATGCAAATTGAGGAACTACAACGTGAAATAAAATTAGAGAAAGAAGACAGTTATAAAATTGAAAAAGCAATTCTAAAAAGTAAATAATTAAAAACAAATTGAAGAGTTTACGGTTAAATATATAGATTAGAAAATTAACTACATGTTAGTATAAATAGCTGAAAGTGCAAGATGTAGATCACAACACTTTCGAAAAAATCTGTGAAACAATTCAATGTCTTTAAAAAGGAATTTAGTTAACGAAGTCCATATTAAATTTCAACAACTGTTTGTGCTTGTAGAGATATAATGACAGGAATATATGATGTTTTATGGAGCTAAGTTAGGTGAAATGTAGAACTATTCTACAGAAAATAGAAATTGTTGATTTTTGAAGACTGTAATTGACACATTCTCAAAGTACAGCTGAAAATAAAAGCTGCACTCTAAAAACCAAGGCAATGGAAAATATTTTTGAAGTGGTACGGGTACCAAAAAACTTACAAACAGATGATTCTAAAGAATTTTTTAATAAATATTTGGGAAAACTCATACATAAATAGAAGATTAAACATTACTTAATATGAAAGCATCAATATTAGAATGATTTAATAGATCATTGAAAGGTATGATGTGAAAAGAATTAGCTTTAATGGTTCATATAAGTGGATTGGTATGTATAAAGATTTACTCAATGCATGCAATAGAAAAGTTCATCGTACCATTAAAATGTCTCCTATTAAAGTCAACTCAACAAATGAGGAAAAGCTACTTAATATAGTATAAAGTAATTTGAAGAATGAATGTTGAATTTAATAAAAATAAAATTAAAACGAAAAATCTAGTTTGTGTTGTTTTTTGTAGGATTGATTAGGAATGATGGGTCTTAAGAGAGATAATTAACTAAATGTAGTGGAATTCTCTAAACTTGTTGGTCTGAATGAAATATTGCTAAAACTTCAGTGTTTAAAATGAACTATAACATAGTGCAATATTCAGCAGCACATCATATTATCACTTTTTATAAAGTTGTATGTATATTTTCCCATCGAAAGCGCTAGCACGCAAAATTTTACAATATGAAAATGGGATTATTATAGAAGATCTTCACTCTATTTATTTCTTTAGCTATCAGATCTTTAGAAAATATAGATAAACTACGGAAATTGGACTTTGATATCCAATCTTTAAGAATGTACATGTGTATGAATAAGTATCAAACAAACTTAGTGAATGAATATACGCTTCAACTAGAATCATGCTGAAGCATGCATAAATTTTAAAATGTACAGTAAACAGATCTTACTTTATATCTGTATCTGTATGAGTATTACATAAATTTATAGAAAAAAAAAATTAAAGCATGCCGAAGCATGTATAATTTAAAAAAAAAAAAAAAAAAAAAAAAAAAAATCCTCACGTCATACAATTTTGTAAGCAAAGAAATTTTATGATTTTGTGGTCAATGAAATACATACATATGTATCTACTTTGTAAAAATTCAAAAGAGCGAACTGGTAAATTCTAATAGTAAAGATTTTTAATTGTAACACTCTACATCTCGGACTCTTACGTCACTATCGATAGAAGCATGCTAAGGCATGCATACTAGCAAAATATATAAAGCTGTTAGAAGGTGATGAGACAGCAATTGTATCTGGATCAACCCAACTCATGAATGTATTGTATACGGAGATGATTGATGGTGATGATGACGTTTTTTAAGTGAATAATCATTACATATGAATGCGACAGTGATTGACCCCTCAAACCTCATGTAGAAATACTTGAGGGGAAAAATTCTCTCAAAACATAGATATTTCATTGTTTCTAACACTTTATGAATACACCAACGGTGAATTGCTGGTAGAGGTAACTGAGTTATTTGAGATCGATTTGATACAATAGTTGTATATTAAACATGCATTTCTTTGTATCTAAACTAATTTCTACATACCTAATGTATATACCCACCAAAAAATTAGACAAAAATTCTCTATTCCAAGTAGTAAAATCTAAAAAAAGGAGTGGCACATTAGAAGAGAAAAAAAATAAATAAAAATAGAGACTGACTGACCAACTAATACGTACACTCTGCCCGATGGGCACGTATCGTAGAAGAAGACCATAACAAAATATCTTCTTATAAAGAAGCATTGGAAGAAGTTAGACGTTTAGTTAAGTTTGCAGAAGAAGACTACACAGCATTTGAGCCCTTGAAATATTTAGAATGCTATTATGGGGAGAAAATTATTAAAGAAAATGAAAAAAAAAAGTCATATAGAACATTAAATAAAAGTCATAGGTGCTCACCGTTCATAAAATAAACATATGTATATGTATCTTATTAATGTAAACATATTATCAGTATAAAGCAACAGAAATTTCGTCATACAAAGTCATCTTGTATCCTAGAGGAGCCGTCGATAGGGTATACCTAAATTATATGAAAACGAGTTCGTTTTCTGTTGATCGCTATTAAAGAAGAAAATATGTTTGTTCATTATGATTTAACTAATTTAAAAGTACATTTAAATTCAGTCTCATACCCGTACTTCTTAACATAAAAATTCAAAATAAATGTTATCCAATTCTATATTATACTATGTATCAAAAATTTCAAAAAAGCTGTTATATGAAAGAATCTCCAGCGCTTCTAACTGCATCAGAGTTTAAGAAAAAAAACTCCTTTTATTCAATTTAATAAAATTTTAATTTGAAGCAGTAAGCAAATACATCAGCTTACTGCATTCTTATTCATAATCGTATAATAGAATATATAACCCCTAAAGGACAAAGTCTAAAAGTCTTATAAATTAAGAAATATAGAAAATAACATAATTTTTATAAACGCGTAAAGTTGCAAAAGTAATTCAAATGATTTCATCGCAACAAACAAAAAGCAGCGACTGTTTTCAACAATTATGAAAATAATAATTACAATATAAAACTCCCTTTTGATTTCCAATGTTTATCAATAAAAAATAAAAAATAAGTAAGTTAACTAACAACAAAAAAAAACTATCAGTACCTAAGCTGGAGTGCCGGATCAGTTTCATTTAAAAATGTTTATACATTTTCAAAAAGCAAAGCAAGCTTTCCAAAATAAATGTAGAAGGCTATAGCTAGAAAAAATTTTATACCCTATACTTTAAAAAACTGTAAATTAAGTATAAGAAATATTTCTATTATAGTTACTATTACTATAGAGTATGTAAGCACATATCTTCAAGAATTCAGTTTTACTTACAACAGAAAATCCTCACAAACTTTTAAGTAAACGCAGATAAAAATTAAAATGTTTTTAATTTCACCAACAACAGACATCACATGACAAAAAATAAAATAAAAAATGTATTCAAAGATTGAATTGAACACTTATTTGTATGTACATATATATGTACATACATACATACATACATACATACATAAAATCAATTTGTAGATATGTATGTATACATATCAAATTTCTTATCAATGCTTAAGTATTTATTAGACCTACATCATGAAAATATATGAAGCGTCGTTTAGTTAAAGCACAATGCAAATATAAACAATCAATACACTCAGGGAAAATCTGCAGCTTAAAAATAAGAATTCATCACATTAATTCAATAATTTTTAATATAATAGAAAATGTATATTGAGATATCTACAAACTAATGAGTTTAATAAATGAATACTGTAAATTAATATTTTGTCCATATTGAAATAAGAAATTTCAATATGACTAAACCTTCGCTAATGGTTCTTATTAATTCAGCATGGTTCTTACTGATTTCAAGTTGGTTTTTCTCTGTGTGTAGATAACTCTTTCAGTCAAAGAAGACGAATGTAGTTAAATAAACAAAATCTGTAATATAAACAAATTTCACACAGACTGACTTCAACGCGAGACAAGTTTAAGCATGAGAAAATATAAAGCAATCGTAAGTATAAAAGCATACTAGGATTAGGGAAGTCCAGATATATGATAGTATTTTATAGTACCATATGTCGATATTGAAAACAATTTATTTCTACCTACACATAAATACCAGCTCAAATACACACACATAGCAGAATTCATATAAGAAATATCCAAGAAAATTTCAACAACACCCCACCTTTTGCAAATCATGACGAGCCTTAAATTCTCCCTCAGATATACATACACAAATTCCCATGATCATACATACATATACAATATATAAGATTAATCTCAACAACACAACACTCTCACCTACCTGAAATTACAGATAGTCTTAAACTTCTACAGACGTCTATACACATAGATTCTCACGGCTACATATTACAAGAACACCTCGGCCCTAATAAATCACAATCATCTTAAATTCTTACAAAAATACATATATACATACATACACATAACCAATTTACCTCAACAACATCCTCACCCACCTCAAATCACGATCAGCCTTAAACTACTATAGACAGACACATCCACAAATCCCCATGGATACATATTACGTCAACAACCCTGCCCACCCAAATCATGGTCAGCCTTAAACTCCTACAGACATACAAACACACAGATTCCCCCGGTTGCATATTACTAGAACACCTCACCCCTCATAAATCACAATCAGCCTTAAGCTCCTACAGAAATACACACATTGAAATTCCTACAAACATACACATACACACACACACACACACACACATACACATACATTCACACACAACTACACACGCAATCGATCTACCTCAACTACACCCCGCCCCCTGCCAATCAAACCTTCACCTAAGTTCTCACAGACAGACAGACACATCCACAAATTCCTATGGTTACATATTACGGCAACAACGCCGCCCACTCAAATCACGGTCAGCCTTAAATTCCCACAGTCTAGCAACACCTACATTAGCATTAGAAAAAATAACTTTCACGTTTTGCCGTCGGCATTTGAAAAAAATAATTATCATGTTTTGCCTTCGGCATTAGGAAAAATTATCATGCATTGCCGTAGGCATTAGGAAAAATTATCATGTATTGCCGTCGGCATTTGAAAAAATAATAATCATGTTTTGCCGTCGGCATTAGGAAAAATTATTATGCATTGCCGTAGGCATTAGGAAAAATTAATAAACATGTTTTACCGTAGACATTAGGAAAAATTAATAATCACTATTTCACCATTAGTATTAGAAAAAATCATTTTCATGATTTTCCCGTCGGCATTTGAAAATAATTATGTATTGCCGTCGGCATATACACTCATATGAAACCTCAAAAAAATCACCCGTTATCACAATTAATGTAACCCAAAAAAAATCACCCGTTCACACAAAGTTAATGTAAACAAAAAACTCCTAATGTAAACAAAAAACATCAAAGCGCCGCCGAAAACACAAATTTCCAAGAATTTTAAAATTTCAGCAACAATTTAACAATTTCAGCCACAATTTAACAATTTCAGCCCACAATTTAACAATTTCAGCCACAATTTAACAATTTTAATTGTCCCCGAATGCCCAGTTCCCTACTACTATTCACTGTTACCAACAACACTGGCGAATATAGCTGCGATATTTTCCTCTGAACGCACTCTGCGTATGCGTGTTTCATGTTCAATTATGTAATTTAATCACTAGATTCCGAGTAGACGCCTCAGAAGGTCGCCCAAAATGAACATAAGATGGAAGAAGTGCACGGATGCACTTGATAATAAAATTAAATAATCTGCAAGCGTTGTTCATTTGTAAGTCGATTTATGGTTAAGTTATAGACCAAACTAAACATGTTTAACAGTAACACGAAAACAGCTGAGTTGCCAATCAGAGTGTTGCCTAAAAGAAAGTTGCTAAAAAAAATCACCCTTTATTAAAATAATTTTAAACATTATTACAATGTGACCTTTATGATTATCGTTTGAATTCCCCAAATACATATACTTACATATTTATGAATAAGGCAGGCAGTAAATTTTTTAATTTTATTACTTTAACGGCCCTTTTCGCAATGTACAATTAAAAGCTAACAAAGACTTTAATGGAAAGTTTTGTATGAAGAACTTTCAGTTAATGTTCACATTAACTCTTAATCATACATTGTGAAACAGCACGTAAATGTTTAAGGTTATCTAAATTGTTTACATAAAGTATTCTATTCTAATGCAAAAGTTTTTATATTAAGTAAAAATGCCTCCCTCATCTTAATACATAAAGTCTTTATAAATATAAAACTTCCTTAGAAAGTATGCGAACAATATGTAGAATGAGAAAAAAATACATGTCAAAACAACTCTATTATTACATAAAAATATCTTCACTGCAATATTGATAAACAGAAAACTTAAAGAGCCAATGAACTTGAGGTCTTAGAATATACAAAATCTCTTGCAAACTCGAAAGTAAATGAGAATAATGTACACCACATTGCAACGCACTTGATATATAAAATGCTAATAAGAAAATTAATAAAAAGAACTCAAGTTAAAAAAAAAAATTAAAGAAACGCCTTCTATTATATCAAACGAACAGCGGTTAAAGAGAAAAATACACTTGAAGGATTCGTTTGTAAGTGAGATGCAATAGCAACAAGAAGAGGAAAAAATATATTAAGAAAAAAATATCTGGTAAGCAATTTGTGTTACTCGGCAATTGTTTTGACGTAAGATATTACTTTTCTGGCACTGGTGATGATTTAAGTGTGTGCAAACAAAATACTTCTGTATATACTCATGTACAGCCGAATAAATACTCAGAGTATTTTTATACTTATGCGTATGATTATAGGTGATGCAATCTATAAAATTTGTCTTTAAAATGTGAATGAATATAGTCGTTAACTACTAGTCGTTTTGAGTAGTTTTATAAATTTATTTCAAATTAATCTTATGTGCGTTATGAGATTGTTAATTTTTTTGCATTATTTCCCATTACCAAAAATCCATGTAAAACATGTAATATGTTTTATAATATTTCATTATTATTAACATTTTCAACATTAGCTGGGATTAAAATTTAAATCACTTACATTATACAAAAAAAAAATAATAGAGTTGTTAAAATAAAACAAAACAAAATTAACTTCTAGAAGCTATTACAGCTTGCAAGTATTTTTTTTTTATTATTAAAAACTAAAGTTTATATACTTTTAAAACTTGAAACTGCTTCTACTTTGTTAAAAATATTTATTATTTCCTTTAAAAGCAGAAGCTGTATATACCTTTAAGTGCCAAGCAAAGAAATGCTGCTCCAAAACGACTACCATGGAAATGTATGGTCTCATGTGTTAACTTTAGCAAAATAACAGCCAATAGAAAATTATGAAAGGGAAACTAAAAATTACATAGTAAATTACACACAGTCTATCATAGGAACATGTACGTACAGTACAGTACATGTCGAGCCATAACCGCCAAAAAAGCTTAAGCGACAGATTGCTTTAACTTCGGTTTTTGACGAAAATCTATTATCTGCGATCGTAAATAATCGATTTTTGTTAAAAAATTAAGTTCTAAAATTATGTGGCTTAAGCGTTTTTAGCGGTTATGGCACGATGTCTTGTTAAAAGAAGTTTAAGTTTTTCTGTTTTTTTTTTGGAAAGTAGCATGCCTGTGGAGCGTTGAAAGTTAAAATGATGCTGCAGTTCTTGATACATCGAAAAGTTTCCTATTGTTAGGAAAAGCTCTTAAAGCAAGAGAAAATAGGAAGTAGTCATTTCTAGAAACTTATGGAGTACATATATGTATGTACTGGGCAGGGTTGTCACCTACAGCGATTTCTCGCCAAATGTGGCAATTTTTCCACTTGTTTAGCGTCAAAATTTTTGATTTGGCGACATGGCAATTTTTCTGGCCATAAATATGGCCATAAAAAATATAACAACTGAATTTTTTCTAATGCAACTGTATTTGGTTAGAAAAAATATTGTGCCACTTTGCAGGACAATCCATAGTGCAATGACTGTGTGAAAATAAACTCAAGCAAGGGCATAGAAATAGAGAGATCGAAAGTTCACAAACAATTTTCCTTTCCAATAATTTTAATTTTTAGTTACACAATTTAATGAAGAAGTTTTTAATAATTTTTCACATTTAAATACTGATTACAAAGAAAATTTATTGATCAACGAAATTTTTGAATCTCACAATAATATTAATTTGACATTCGAATGCAACTCATAATAAGCTACTTTAATTCATTCTTAAGGCTCAGTTAGCCGACTGTAATGTAATGTAACTGCAACAGTAAGAAACAGCTGATCGATTTTGTTATGTGAAAAGTAATGAAAATGGTTATACAAAAATATCAATCAGCTGTTTTCTATGTTACAGTTACATTACATTACAGTCGGCTAACTGAGCCTTTAGTTTCCATATTAACATTAATATTAATACAACACAATTTACCAAAAAAAAATATACTTATGTATATTATAGCATTGCACAGATACATCTGTTTGCACTAGTTTTGCGTGTTTTTGGTTCTGGTGTGAACAAATATGTTATTTAGCGTTTTCTGTTACTAGTTGTAAATGTTGATTTTTTAAGCAATTATTGTATGGTTGGGCAATGCGCAAACGAAAACAACACATTTATTTTTTTTTGTTTTTCCAAAACAAATATATCCATAAAACTGCTTTTATCGTAAGTGCCTTATGATGTGTTTAGAAAAAATATCCATGGCTGATGAATGAATGAAAGCAAAATTTCACATACACATGTAAAGGCTGGGTTAGCCGAACGTTGCTGTTGCTGTACCGCACCGTACCGTACTGTTAGCACGTTGGTGCACTTATAGAACATTTAAAAACGTGCGTATGATTTATTTCGTTTTGTTGTTTTAATATTAAAAAGGAACAGCTGTTCACAAAACAGTGATGGGAAATAAAAAAGTTCAAATGGTGAATGTAGCGAAGAAAAAGTACCTAAAATATGTAAACGCTACTAAAACTGTATACTGTCTGTTATACATTTATAACAAATAAATATGTTAATACATACACACATATCGATGGACACAAGTACACCTCGTCACAAAAATTTATTGCAATATCGTAAAAATAACACTTTTAAAAGCAGTTTAACAAAGCAGTTGTGCTGTTTAATATTATGTTTTTATCTTCCCCTGTAAAATTACAATTATTTGAGTTAGGGCCTTTCTACTTGTGACCAACGATATGTATGCAACATGAAATAATTTTCACATGTGTGCATACACAATAAGAAGTTTTGATACCATTTAAATCCTTTAATAAATATCACATTTATATTATGCTCATACATATTTATGCATTTCTTTATTATATATAAGTACATATACATACACATGCATGTATATATTTGTGTACATAAGTATGTATATAAGTACATTCCCAAATATTTATTTATATGTCTATGTTTTTTCACACAGATATTATTAACAAAAGTACCAAAAAACAGAGCCAAAATACCCCTATTCCATTTAAATTACAATGGTACCATCACCTGGCTTGCAAACGTCACTTAACAACGTTAGGAAATTCTATTTTATATAGGTTGAGACGTGCCGTCAACGTTACAGCAAATTTCGGTAAGCGTTTGCATTGTTTTCAATCAACAAAAACGATCAGCTGTTTCGTTAGCTTACGTGGACGTTCGGCTAATTCTACCTTAAGTAAATGATACGTGTACATGAAACACATGCATGTGTAATTACTCTCAGAGCAAAATTGCCTCTCTCTCTCTCTCTCTCTCTCTGTATACTTGGCTGCGCCACAAAAAAATATAACGAACGTCCGCATATACATCTGCACATCATGTATTTGTTTCAATAGTGGTTTTTTTCATATATTTGTATTACAATAGCCCAATTCACAATCTTCTGCAAATGGTCTTGCATCGTTGCATTTGCAAAATAGTATAGTATATCGATACTCACCACTAGAATTTTTAAGTGGTGAGTAGAATATACTACACAATTTTGCAAATGCAACGATGCAACACCATTTGCACAAGATTGTGAATTGGGCTAATATGTATTTTTGAGCAAAAACAGATCAAACAGTTGCTCAGCAGCAATACAATAAGCAATTGTTATTTGTTTTCAATTGTAGTGTAATTTGGAAAAGCACACACACACAATAACTCTTATACTAGTTCTGTCGCTCACACTACAATTATATGGTACATACCACGGATCGAAATCATGGTACAATTATACTTTTTATGGTACATTTCTGACCTTGTTGGTACCGTGGTACTACCGCGAGTTACTTGGTACAATTTAAAAATGTCAATGTTTCACTCTATAGTAACATTAATTTTGCATATGTTCTCTTTAATTTTTTTGTGTGTGTTTTATTTTAATCTCTAATATAACAGCCGAATCTACGAATGTATCTTAATGAATGTAATATTTAATCTTTTTTTTTTGTGTTAAAATTCTGTTTTTTATTTTAAACTTCTGTATTTTTACACTAATTTTTTACTTTTCTGTTTTTATTAATAAATATTAAAAATTGGTACCGTCAGGGTCTAAAAAGTACATTTTATTTTCATAGTTGGTACAAAATCCAAGAAGTCATTTTCCTTCCCTGGTACATACCATGGTATATTTGTTTTGGCTATACAAACGAGTATACAAATGCAACCCTTTAATGTATATTTAAAACGTTTCACTGTGGGGGTGAAAGCCTTCATAAGTGGCGATTAATTCAAAAGATGAACTTTAACTTTCACAACCGTATTTGGTACCATATGAAAGTATATAAAATTCTACATCACTAACTGCAAAAATAAAAGTTCTTGGTAATTTACTTTATTTGCAGTGGGTGTTCAAAGTTCAATAATTTTAGTTATTTTTGCGCTTATGGATTAAAAGAAAAAATTTTGATATTTCAAGTGATTATAGTTTTTGTTAAGACTTCTATAAGAAAAAGTTTTATGATGGAACCGTCAACTTCAGATAAATGTTTTAGATATATTAAAAAATAAAAAAATTAAATTGCTCTAAAAATGTGGTATTTTTGATATATTCATACATTGAGTTTCAACAACTTTGCGGACGAGTGCACTATAGCCGAAATCGCGATTTTAGCGGCAAAAACTACTTCCTGACAAGCTAGCTTAACCAAATTTGGTGTGTAGACTTCTAACGATAAAAAAAATCGATTTGAGAAAAACTGGGCAGGCCACGCCCCCTTTTTCCAAAATAACGAAAAATAGTACTTCCTGGCAAGGTACCGTCACCAAAATGGTTGTACAGACTTCTACGGACAAAAAAAAACTTGAAAAAATGGTCGGGCCACGCCCACTATTAAAAAATATTTAATTAATTTAAATATTTATGCTTTTATGCTCTTAATATATAAGATTTTAGCTAATAAACCCCAGAATACCTATTTGCACATTTGTGCGATTTTTGAGTTATGAAGGTTTTTGTGAGAGAATTCCAGTTGCTAAAAACCAATGTTAAAAATACATATTAAATATTTATTTGTTTTATTTAAACAAAAAAAAATACATTTTTTAAAGGCAAGGTAAGCTCTAGTTTATAATTTAATTTACTAATTTATCTTTTTTCATTCCAAAGTTACAGCAAAAATAGTCAAATAAATAAATAGGTTAAAAAAAATTTTTTTTAATATTTTTTAAATGCTGGTTTTTTATGTATTTATTAATATTCATCAATAAAAAATAACAACACTTTAAAAATACGACTTCTATGAATTAATCGCCACTTTCTCTACCATTCACCCCACTGTGCGTTTGTGCGAATTTTGGCCGACTTTGTGACGAAATATTGAACTGTTTTGTAATCGTTGTTTTCGTTAACGAGCTGATTCGATAAATTTTCTGCAGTAAGAGATTATGCCATTCGATATCGTACCTTATTATCACATTCTTCGATAGCGTATGCCATAATCTCAAACTGAAAAACCGTTATCGAACCAGCTCGTTATCGAAAGCGACGATTAAACCCCTGGTAATTCCACTGAAATATTTAATATTTTTATTCAAGCTGAAGATTTTTTCTTTCATTTATTTATTTGAATATTTATTAGTTATTATTTGTCTATAGAATTAATTTTTCCTAAATTAGTAGTTGCCCAAACATTTTTTTATCTCACTTCTAATATTATGTGCCAATAAACATTTTTTAAATTTATAAAAATTACCTAAGATAAAAATATTCAATTATAATTCTTTAAAAAAATTTAAGGGTCTTCAAAAATAAACAGTAAAAATTCAGAAATAGTTTAGATTCAGTTAAATATACGCGTTACTCACAGTGCGCGACCACGCCCATGTTTGCATATAAAGGGTCCGCCATCTAACTTTTTTTTTCAACTAGTGCTTATTTCGTGAATGGTAACACTTAGCTCATGTCTGATTTGACAGATAATTAGTTTTATCCTTCCACTGAACGAGCCAACTGACCATCCAATGCGTTTTCGCTTTGCTAAGTGGGCCTGCGATCGACTTACAGAAGATGCTGATTTTGCAAAAAAAAAATCATCTTTTCAGATGAAGCTCATTTTGATCTTGGCGGGTATGTAAACAAGCAAAATTGTCTCATTTGGGGCACAGAAAACCCGCACGCATACATTGAAAGGCCGACGCACCCAAAACGAGTCACTGTTTGGTGCGTTTTTTGGTCCAGAGGCATAATTGGGCCATTGAGCAAGGAGTGGTCGTTACAGTCAATGACGATCGTTATCGGGCCGTGTTGAACGAATTTTTGTTCACAAAAATTGAAGAGGAGGATATTGGCAACACTTGGTTTCAACAGGACGGAGCTACGTGCCACACAGCCGAAGCTTCAGTAGTTTTTTTTATAGCATTTTCAAAAACAAAGTTATCTGGCGGACCCTATATATATTGGTGGTCCTACTCAATTTTCGAAAAGAAAGTTTCATAAGAATCGGTCAAGTAGAAGCATGAGAAATATAATATTAAGTTTTAGTGAGCAGGGCACCGCCCACATTTTTAAGCACAAGGCTATGCTGTTCCAAGAATCCAAACTTTTTGTGAAGTTTCGTGTAGATTGCATAGCTATAAGTACATATAATTTTATATTAAGAAAAGTTAGTGGGCGTGGTCATGCCTACTTTTTTAAACAAAAAATTGTGTCATTTTCAGGAGTCAAAGTGCCAATTTTCGTACAAAACGGTTAAGTACAAGCACATGAAATATAATATTAAATTTTAATTGGGCGTGGCTTCACCCATTTCTTTAATTCGACATTGTATCGTTACGAGTATTCAAGGTTTTGGCTAGGCTTTATACAGGGTGGGCCAAAAGAAACCAAGGGGTGTAAAAGTTTAATAACTTTTTTGTTTATTAACTTTTTTTTATTTTTTCTTTCAGATTATATAATATACAAAATGGAAATTTTTTTTACACTAAGTATGAAAAATGATGTCTCTTAAATGACCACCGTTTTCAGCTTCGCACTGATGGGCTCTTTTTAGAGCATTTTCCATAACATCTTTCAAAACTTGTGGCTGTAGCGTTCGAATTTCTGCAACAATGTTTGCCTTGAGTTCAAGGATTGTCTCTGGCTTGTTCACATACACTCGCTCCTTCAAAAAACCCCAAAGAAAATAGTCGGTTGCTGTCAAATCTGGCGATCGCGCTGGCCAAATAATTTCCGAATTTCGAGAAATTATTCGCTCTCCAATAATTTGATTTAAAAGTGCCATTGTGTCTCGGGCAGTATGGGCAGTGGCTCCGTCCTGCTGAAACCACATACCAGGTCTGTTTTCAAGAGCAGGACGTAAAAAATTTTCTATCATAAACCGATACCGCTCTCCATTTATGGTTACAGCACTTCCATCTTCATTCTCGAAGAAGTAGGGCCCAATGACATTTTCAGATGTGATCCCACAACATACTGTACACCTGATGGGGTGCAATTGGCGTTGATGAATGGCTCTTGGATTTTGAGAACCCCAGAACCTACATTTCTGCTTATTAACAAAGCCATTCAAATGAAAATGAGCTTCATCACTCATAATCAAATTTTCATCTCTGGTTTAAATAATAAAATTCTATTGTTCTGGTTCTCTGTTCAGTTGTGAACCTCTCCATTATAAATTCTCCAAGTGTTGTCTATATAATCTGAAAGAAAAAATAAAAAAAAATTAATAAACAAAAAAGTTATTAAACTCTTACACCCCTTGGTTTCTTTTGGCCCACCCTGTACAATCCAATAAGTAAAAGTAAGCGATATCAAAGAGCAATATTTAATGGACGTGTTTCAGAACATTTTTATTTATATTATTACGGAGTTATGAAGTAACAGACATAAAAAAACAGACGAAGTGAAGTCAGTGAAAAACAAGGAAAACACAACCTAAGAATATCTCGCATTTGAAAATACGCTAAATCTTTGAGCAAATAGAGAAGTTCTATCGTTAAAATAAAACAAAATAAGCTTAGGAAGTTTGGTATGAAGAATAAGAAATAAGGATAATAATCATACCTTCTATCAAATCTTCAAAAGTTTTGTCCTTGAGTCCTTTTTTCCTCAAACAAATTGCGCTACTTCAAATTAAATATAAATGCTAAAATGCAAGCACAATTATTTTTAGCATCATCTAGGGTTCAATTATTTTGCATTTTATTTGCTTTTGAGGTCAAAAGTTAAACAAAGACATTAACAACCTCAACAACAACAATAAAGACACATCTAATGTTTATATGCCCCCCTTGTGTAAAATAATAATTTCTGTGATTAAAACGGGGACAGTAGAAAATTAAAACTTAGAAAAGAAAACTTAAATATTTTATTTTTGAAGCAATTTGGTAACAACTTTAATGTTTTGAAATTAATCATAGATTTCTGTTTTCCCGAAATGTAAGACTTTTGTAAATAGAATTTAAAATTTTTCTAGCGTAACATAGTGTCAACACCTGATGAATTTATATCATGATGAATGTCAAATTGATATCATGATGAAAATTCATCACGTATAGACTCAATTTATTAATATTATGGTAGCGTTATGATATAATCATCAAAGCTCACGGCCTGATGAATTCATCTTGATATCAAATGTCATTTTATGTGTTATTGTGCATTTAACGTTTATTTATTAAACAATTTTCGTTTAAAAAATGCGGCACAACAATTATTTGTGACCAAAAAATTAAACAACACGCAAATTATTTATTTTTGGCAAGTATTTTTCAAATAATCAACGTCTACCCCTTTGTGTTGATATTAATGAAAAAATGACAGTTGCTCTGCCGGCGTCATATTACGAGGTCTGATATAAAATCATCAGGTGTGGACGCTACATAAGGGGAATAACCAGAAAAAAATTTTATGGCAAAATAATAACTTTAATTTCTTATAATTATAATTATATGAAAATCAATAATTTACACAACTTCTACTTTGGGGTCATTATTTTAACATGGCGATGTCATTGGAGGCAATTACTTAAACCCGTGGATTACAAGTAATCAATAACTTCGAAATGTCAATACCTACCCAGAAGACACTAGAGACCTGCGTAAAAGGTCTTTTAATGGTTTTTAAAGGTTTAAAAGGTTTTTAAATGCATTCACGTCTCATGTACAGGGTGGGCCAAAAGAAACCAAGGGGTGTAAAAGTTTAATAACTTTTTTGTTTATTAACTTTTTTTTATTTTTTCTTTCAGATTACATAATATACAAAATGGAAATTTTTTTACACTAAGTATGAATAATGATGTCTCTTAAATGACCACCGTTTTCAGCTTCGCACTGATGGGCTCTTTTTAGAGCATTTTCCATAACATCTTTCAAAACTTGTGGCTGTAGCGTTCGAATTTCTGCAACAATGTTTGCCTTGAGTTCAAGGATTGTCTCTGGCTTGTTCACATACACTCGCTCCTTCAAAAAACCCCAAAGAAAATAGTCGGGTGCTGTCAAATCTGGCGATCGCGCTGGCCAAATAATTTCCGAATTTCGAGAAATTATTCGCTCTCCAAAAATTTGACTTAAAAGTGCCATTGTGTCTCGGACAGTATGGGCAGTGGCTCCGTCCTGCTGAAACCACATACCAGGTCTGTTTTCAAGAGCAGGACGTAAAAAATTTTCTATCATAAACCGATACCGCTCTCCATTTACGGTTACAGCACTTCCATCTTCATTCTCGAAGAAGTAGGGCCCAATGACATTTTCAGATGTGATCCCACACCATACTGTACACCTGATGGGGTGCAATTGGCGTTGATGAATGGCTCTTGGATTTTGAGAACCCCAGAACCTACAGTTCTGCTTATTAACAAGGCCATTCAAATGAAAATGAGCTTCATCACTCATAATCAAATTTTCATCTCTGGTTTAAATAATAAAATTCTATTGTTCATGTTCTCTGTTCAGTTGTGAACCTCTCCATTATAAATTCTCCAAGTGTTGTCTATATAATCTGAAAGAAAAAATATAAAAAAATTAATAAACAAAAAAGTTATTAAACTTTTACACCCCTTGGTTTCTTTTGGCCCAGCCTGTATTATACTAAACCAATAATAAATGATGTCGTACTATAAGCGAAGCACGATGGATGTATTGGTGTACGTGTATATCAGTGTTAACAAGCAATGACGTCAGGGCAGCTTGTTTGTAACAAACACTCAAAAGAAGTACTGTTGATTAGTGTATGCTTGTTATTTTTCATATTGTACGTTTGAGTGTGTGTGTAATATGTAGATGGTAAGCTATTGTGTGGTTAACCGCATAGAACTAATGTTAATGCATGTGTGTGCCTTTGCATATGCACAGAAAAATAAAAGATCATACACACATACATGCATGACGTTTGTACACGCGCTCATGCGTAGAAAGAACCAAGTATCACAAATTCTTCCGTCACAAAGTGTTTTCTTCTTTACTCTTATACCTACAATACTCAAACAAATTTGTTGCAAACAGTGTTGTTAACGTTTGTTTTATAAGATTTCGCTGTAGTAAAGCATTTGAAAAATCCCTCATGTCTTGAAAGTTCTTATAAGATGTCTTATGCAGGACACTAGAAGACACAGAATATACAAAACGTAATAAAAATCAATCTATTACACGCTTACTTTACTACGCGTTGGCTGAAGTATTTAACACGTAGACAACACGTACGCACGTAAAAACTGCCGGCATAACACTAAGCTTATGTATAATCAAAAACTGGCATGAAGTTAGCATAAGTGGTAAAAATTTAATATGATCTTAACGAACTTTTGCCCCACAATTTTACATTAAAAATCATGCTAAGATGTAATGGTTGCGATTTATAATGTCAAATTGTATAGAGGAGCGCGTTAACACGTATGCTAACTTCATGTCAATTTTTGATTATAAATGCATAAGGCCGACTATATTTAGAAAAATTTCAACTGCTTTGATTGATGGATGAACTTTTATTAAAACCGAAAATGAAAAAAATTATTTAGAACTACATGCCTACTTACATTTAAATAATAATTTTCCAAAATGTAACTACATACAATCAGAGTTGGAAAAATACATGGTTTGCAGTATTTTAAATACAAAATACTTTCAGGCTATGTGTTTAAAATACAAAATACTTTAATTTTTTGTAAGTATTTAAAATACAAAACACTTCCACATGATGTACATATATACGTTAGGGTGGCCTTATTTTTTTATTTCTTCTACTCTCACCACCCAAATTGGTTCAGTTCTATGTAAAAAAATACAAAAAAATTTCATACTGATAAGTTGTATTTTAAGGGGTGCGTCCGGCCCTCAAAGTTGGCCCCCAAGCCTATATACTCAATGCAATTTTTTTTTTTTTTTGGTTTAGTTTTATTTTGACTATATCGAAATATCGATAAACTAATAAAATTTGTTATAAATTTTTTACAAAAAAAAATTGTATATACAGGGTGGGCCAAAAGAAACCAAGGGGTGTAAAAGTTTAATAACTTTTTTGTTTATTAATTTTTTTTTTATTTTTTCTTTCAGATTATATAGACAACACTTGGAGAATTTATAATGAATGAAAATAATAAATGAAAATCAGAAAATAAGAAATGAATAAATGAAATCAACTTTATTGAAAATTTGATTATGAGTGATGAAGCTCATTTTCATTTGAATGGCTTTGTTAATAAGCAGAACTGTAGGTTTTGGGGTTCTCAAAATCCAAGAGCCATTCATCAACGCCAATTGCACCCCATCAGGTGTACAGTATGGTGTGGGATCACATCTGAAAATGTCATTGGGCCCTACTTCTTCGAGAATGAAGATGGAAGTGCTGTAACCGTAAATGGAGAGCGGTGTCGGTTTATGATAGAAAATTTTTTACGTCCTGCTCTTGAAAACAGACCTGGTATGTGGTTTCAGCAGGACGGAGCCACTGCCCATACTTTCCGAGACACAATGGCACTTTTAAGTCAAATTTTTGGAGAGCGAATAATTTCTCGAAATTCGGAAATTATTTGGCCAGCGCGATCGCCAGATTTGACAGCACCCGACTATTTTCTTTGGGGTTTTTTGAAGGAGCGAGTGTATGTGAACAAGCCAGAGACAATCCTTGAACTCAAGGCAAACATTGTTGCAGAAATTCGAACGCTACAGCCACAAGTTTTGAAAGATGTTATGGAAAATGCTCTAAAAAGAGCCCATCAGTGCGAAGCTGAAAACGGTGGTCATTTAAGAGACATCATTTTTCATACTTAGTGTAAAAAAATTTCCATTTTGTATATTATATAATCTGAAAGAAAAAATAATAAACAAAAAAGTTATTAAACTTTTACACCCCTTGGTTTCTTTTGGCCCACCCTGTACATATTAAATTAAGAGGTCGAATAAATTATTGTAACATTTGAAAATATTTTTCGGTTCTTTTTTTAATTTTATTATAAGAAATATCGAACCTTGTTTTCGATTTAATCGTAAGCTGCAAAAGTTAAAGTTTTCATGAGATGGTTTTTTTAAAATATTCAAATATGTTTTTGTACGTAAATTGTCGCTTACGATAAAATTTTAAAGCTTGTACACTTAAAATTATCAAGTATTTTGGCAATTTGATAATTCTAGACTATAGGTAGGCCCATAAAATTCTAGTTTCAATAAAAAAGTATATTTTCGATTACATGTCCTTACGACAAAAACGAAAATAAACCTCGATATAATGGCTCAAAATAAAATGGAAGAAGAAACTGTTAACTTGTTAAATAAAATGAAGCTCACTGAAAATATTTCTTTGTTTATATGAAAATCAATCTGAGAAACATGCCTTTTGCTTATGAGCAAAAACAATTATTTGCTTCATAAAAATATATCACTGGCTTAACATGCAAATGCTCCAAGTCCACTTTTTTCGAAATTGAGATTATAATGCGCAGTAATGTTTAACAAATTGATCAAAATGCAAAGCACCAACAATAACCTGACGAAATGTATTTTGTAAATATTGTATATATTTGAAATACAAAATACTTGCAGGTCATGTATTTAAAATACAAAATGCTAAATACTTCTACGTCATGTACTTAAAATACATATATTTACAAAATACGTATTTGTATTTTAAATACGTATTTCAAATACATGTATTTCAAATACTGCCCAACCCTGCATACAATGTATGCATGTATGTCATACATACTTATTTTTTGGTTTAAAATAAATAAGTAGAAAATTTAGAAATATATTATCGCTCATTTACTTCAATAGTGGCACAACGCGTTTTAAGTTTTCAATTTGCATACAACTCAATGGAGAAATTAAAAAAAATTCTTCTCTTAGGAGGTAATGGTACAAGCTATTTATATGAAATTTTTACACAATATAAAATACAAAATGCCGCATCTTTCTGCATTATTAACTCAAAAAACTAATTTTTTGAGTTATGCCACTATTGAAGTAAATGAGCGATATGTATGTATATAATTTATTTAAAATAACTACATATGTACATATCTTGGCAATATTTTCACGTCAGCATTTAAAACCCAAAGAATATGTTCAACTTCTGCTTCCTATTTTTAAAATCATGCGTAATGTGATTTTTAAGCGAGTACTTCAATTTTGCAACAAAAAAACTAAGTCATATTATATATGTAGCAAGTAGTTCAGACGGTAATGTCAATTTTTTTTTTTTTTTTTTTTTTTTGTAGATTACTCATTCAGCTTTTCAAAATATTCTATTTCTGCGCATCTACGTCACATCAGCCGATAAACCTTCACACTCACACAAACCCGTGTATTTGGTAATAGGACAATTTTCTTTACATTTCGATTTCTAATCTTGCATTCTTTGATGCATGACACAAAACAGTAAAATTTCGGCAGATTAAAATTTTCAGCCATTGACTGATTTAGCAATACACGTTTGAAAATTGTATTCGTAGCCGACAATCGGAAAATCGATATTATAGATTTTTAGCACGTGTGCCAAGATAGCGTCGACAAAATAGCGTCGATTTTTGGAATTTAAAAACCGGGCAAAAAGGGAGAAATTTTCTGCGTATTTTTAAAAGTATATCAACAAGCTAGCAACGATTTTGGAAATTCAAAGGGGGAAACAAAACAAAAACCGTGGATGAATTTTCCCAACCAAAACGTACATACATACATACGTGAATATAAAAATATTCTGAATATTAAATCGAATACACATGCGTAATAAAAAATTATTTTATTTACACACACCAAGGCCAACCAAAAACATTAAAGGCAGAATTACCCGACTGTAAAGCATTCTATAAGCGCTCAAACGTTTACATTTACATTGCATTTACATTTACCTTACATGTGCGATTTCTACAGTCGGGTAACGGAACCTTAAATGTAGAACTGTAAATGTAAATGTGTCAGCTGATCGAATCTGTTGCATGAAAAGCTATGCAAAGGCTTACCTGACTGAAATGGTACGTAAATGTAACGTCTGAACATGCAGAAAATAGAATTTCATGACGACGTTACGTGACATTTGTAGACAGTGATGGGATGTATGTATATTGAATGAGAGTGTGGCACAATAGCCCTGATTTGGTACTTTTGCTTCTTTTAATAGTTTAAGCTTTTGAGTGGTTAATTTGTATACGTACATGGCATATATAATAAATTTAGTTTTCTAGCAAAGTTTTTTTTTATAAAATCTAACCAGAGACTACCAATCGTATGTTTTTTTTTTAATATACATACACATATATATATGTACATATGTATGTATGTATGAATATGTAAAATATGCATACATACAATGTGCGTACAAACATTTAAGCGTACAAAAAACTATTTTTATTTAAAAATAATACCAATAAAAATGAAAATAGGTACGTATAATCATAATAATTATAATGATAATAAAAATATAAATATTTTTTATAATTATAATACGTTGTAATGTAACAGCCTTATTTATAAAACTTAAAAAGGCTTTATAAAGGCTTTTTAAGAAAAATTTTTTATGAAAATTTGTTTTAAAAAATCTTTATACAGACTTTTTAAGTTTTATAAATAAGGCTGTAAATATGTATGTATATACGGGTATGAAGCTGAAATTGTAATTTCACTAAATGTCAGTCATTAAAATGTTTGTAAGTATAAAATAATGATTTGATACAATTTAAATAATTTTGGTACTTTTTCCACACAATCAAAAATAATGTGAAGATGTTGAACTCTCATCAATGTTTCGAACAGCTGTTTTCCATTTTATTTGATTTTTTTATACTGATAAACACCCAGCAAACAAAAAGTCCTGTATATATACATACGTATGTATGTCTTTTTGTTAAAAAATATACATATGTATATTGTTTGTGAATAAAACTAAATTATTATGTGTAGGCACGAACATAAATAAGAAAAGGATAAAACGAGAAAGTGAAGATTTGATTGAGGTGCTACTGCAAGCATACACATTTTTGGAAATTGAATAGCTTAATACTTCGTCTTTCCGATGAAGTTACCCAAAATCTGCTCTGGTAATGTACAATGACAAATATTACTGTTGAGCGTTACAGCTGCTATTACAATTTTTATAATTGAGTTCATTTAAATAAAATAATAATAATAATTTTCAAAACCTTTTTTCGTTCTAAAAGGTGTGTTATTTCAAAAACTCAAATAGTTTTTTCCAACAGGCTAAAACTTGCCATTAAAAGAAAATAAATTAAAATAGGTAGTTTCAGCGAAACTATTAAAAAAAATCTTGGATTAATTAAAACATTACTATTTTATATATTATTTACTTATAAGTTCTAATGCATACATACATACTCGTATATATGCCCATATACATATGTATGTACATTTAAATCAAAATGATTTTCATGAATTTAAATATTATACATATACCTGATTTACATTAAGCATTTTTTCGTGAAATTTCATGAATTTTGTTGCATGCAACTTTTTCTATTTGCTAATTGCAGCGCTATAAAAGAGAATTTTATATAAAAAAGGGCTCAGAATGAATCTCTGATGCATTTTTGACAACTTTTTTGATATAAGTTGCTCCTCCAGGCATCGTATTGACAAATAAAAAATTTTCATGCAACTAATTGCATGAAAAAAATGCTTAATGTAAATTAGGTAATATGTATATGAACTTTCGCGTTTGACTTCAAATAAGTCGCAATATAAAATAAAAAATGCGTGTTTGCTGGGCACAAAGCAATTACTGTGTATGTATGTGTGCACAAAGAAGTTTTTTTGTTTGTGTCGAAAGCACATGACACGTTTTTAAGCATTCTATTAGCGCTCAAACGTTTACATTTACATTTACCTTACATCTACGATTTCTACAGTCGGGTAATGGTAAGAAACAGCTGATCGATTTTTTTATGTGAAAAGTAATGAAAATGGTTATAGAGATGTAATGTAAAGTAACCTACTTTTCATATAAAAATGTCAATCAGCTGTTTTCTACGTTGCAGTTACATTACATTACAGTCGGCTAACTGAGCCTTGAGCCTTTAATGTTAATAAAATACGTATCAAACAACTTTTGATTCGAACGCCCTCAAACTAGTTCAAAGAGAGCTGTTGGACACAACTCTAAACAACAATTTTTAAAAACCATCAAACCGAACTGACAAACACGAATTTCGCACTATTCCACGAGTATGATGATTCGCCATCACACCATTCTCACATAGCAAAAATGACCGTCTAATACAGTGTTGCCAAAACGGCGGTTTTCCCGCTATGTATGACTGTATTTTGTTGTCATTAGCGCCAAGTCGATTAAAAAACCGCCAGCGGGATTTTTAGCGGAACAATGTCATAGTTGACGGGTTTTCAGCGTTTTTCTGAAACTTATAAAGGAAGATATTCAATCAAAATAAACTATAACGCTATGCTATGCAACGCGTACCCTGGTATTTATGTTGAGTTTTTTCGATATAAACACGTACCTCAAAGAAACTCACGACAATTTTTTTTTTGCAAATAAAGGTGGAAGTACATACCACGGCAACGCTTTTTTGGCTTGTTAAACATTTAACGCTATACAAATGGAAAGTTATACAACACGCTTTTGAGTTTTTTTTTTTTTTTTTTGTTGTAAAATTTAAAGCCTTTGCCGGCTATTTTTTGTCTTGCATATTCGTTTTATTTTTCTTTAAATATTTAATGCATATTTTATCCATTGTTTGATACAAAAATTAATTTCTTATCATTTTTGTGTATGTTAGCTTAAGAATCTGGTAACACTAGCTGTCATTTTGTATACAACGCATGAAAGTTGAAGAATGTTCAACTTTTTGCGAGGTACGCGCATCGCGAACTTCTCTATGTAACTTGCCTTATGAAAACACATTATTTCAACTTTTTTGACAGCCGCATATATCGCATTAGCGCATTGAACGCGAGTTATGTACTTCCACCTTAAGAATTTTACATTTTGTGGTGGTATAGTATAAAGTGAAACTTCAATAAGTTAAAAATAAAAACATATACATATATAAAAGCATACAAATCACCTTTTTAGTAAAAAAATTTAATTCAAGATTAAAATGATATTGAAAACTAATTTAAATTTTTCTTTTCGTATTTTAGCAAATGAGTAAACAAATCTTTAGACAAGAGGAAAACAAACCGAAAAATTGGTGATTGGATCAGTGGGATTGAGAAAAAGAAAATTAAAAAAAAAACTCTCAAAACAATCACTCTTATTCCAGTTGTCGGCATCGACGTCACTGTAAGACAATAACAAAAAGTTGGGCCTTGTGTACCCGTTGTCTAAAACAACTGACTCCTTTTGGCAGGTTTGTGCTATTGCCTTAGGGAACGGAAATATATTGACAGTTGCACAAAATTCTTCTTGAGAGCGAGTAAACAATCCCCAACTTTTTGGTATTGTGTTAAAGTGACGTCGATGTCGACAACTGGAACAAGGGTGAATAACTTTTCCGGAATAATTTGTATTTCATTAGAGATTTTTTTAAATTAATTTTCTTTTGAAATACAACTTCAAGCAAATGTGAATTGAGTCAAAGAGTTTATTTTATCCACACTATTTTTTTTATTTCAGATAGTCAGAAAATCAGCAAACTTTAGCAAAAATAAATATAGCTTCATATTTTAAGGAAAACGGCAAGATATTCCATATGTTTAGAATAACTAAGGTCTATCGCAGAAAATATTGAAAAGATGCTGAATCAGTATAAACATATTAATATTATTAGATGGAATAGTCCCTTAGATTCTACTTTTTTCTGGTTCGAAGTTAGATTATGGGGACACTGCAGGAAATAAAATATTCAAAGAGTAGGCTGTTTTGCTTACAAATATTGGCGAACTATGAGCTTCCGACATACATATGTATATGTATGCATATGTATATTTTATAAAATTTATCCCATTCTATTTTTTTTACCAATAAACCATAAAAAAGGTATAAATTGCTAATAAAAAATTCAGCGGTTTTATTAGCGTTTATTCGTACTCAGGTAGCGGGTTTTCAGGGGCTTTATGGCGGGAAATGACTACAAAATTTTTGCAACACTGGTCTAATAACCGCTTTATTTTAAAATTTAATTTCATAATCTGCTCGCCCAAAGATTTCCTTTTATTAACTTTCACTAGGGTTGTTATGACGTGATTTATAAAAAGAGGACAGCAGGGGGAAAACCCGGACATTTGCTTAAAAAAGTAGGACTTGAAAATAAAACGAAATCGAGCTTTTCCCATAATATTACTACCAATAAAATCTTAAATACATATGGATGGTGTTGCGTGAAAAGGGTCAATTTCGCACAATTTTACATAGAATGTTGGATCTTGAGAATATTTGCGTACATAAATGCACAGAAATAGCACTTCAAATATCGTTTAAAATGTTGAGAAACTTTTTTAAAACTTATATTTTTTGTGTTTATACCTACTTCTCAAAAAAAAGTTTTATAGTACAAGAATTCATTAAAAAGTGCACATCAAACATCTCTAACGGTAAGGCTACCGACCTTAAATAAACTTTCATTGTTTGGTTAAATGTCTTATTTGTTCATATAATATAGATTTTGAACTCTTGCTTGAAGCTGTGCTACATATATTATTTTGACCTTGTTTACGTAACTCCATCGATATTTTAAACACATGTTAATAATTCTACGTCTTAAAATAACATACCACAACAACCCTCATGAGCAGTGTTATTTATAAGATAAGCTGGGCATCCAATACTAATTATTTCCCTTTTTAGATTGGTTTTTTATAAATAACATTTGTCAAGCAATTTATTTCCATATATACATACATACATACATTCATATGTATGTACATATGTATGTACATACATATGTAAATGCAGTTCCATTAAAACAGCAGCAGCAACAATACGTTTTAGTTAATACACATCCATATGTACATAGTCGCGACTGACCGAACCGATAATTTAGTAAAAATATTTAATTGAAACAAATGGATTTGCAAATATTTACTTGATTGTATCTAATATTTGATATTCACAACACAATTAAAATGTAATTACACTTTTTAAAATCCATATTTGGTCAATAATCCATCCATATGCACACACATATACATACATATGTATGTAAATATGTATGCATGTGTGCCACCAAAATTAAAAAAACCACTACACTGTATCAACGAACGACCGAACGGGATGATTAATAGCCTTGAACTAAATATGAAGATGAATAAACTTTTCAATTAAGATGAACCCTTCAAAACACACCTTCCCCCATCACACTTACACCAAAGAAGAACTACAAAAGAACACGAAAATAAAAGTAGCAGCCGAAATTAGCAATAATAACAATATTATTCAAATCTCTTTCAAATAAAGATGCAACAAGTAGAACAAAAGTATGTACATACACATGTATGTATATGCAAGTATGAACATGTCAACATACCCACCCTGTAGGAAGTGTCAAAAGTGAGACAGTGCTGATTCACTATTGAGTTTTTGTCAGCAGTCCTACTGGCGAATGCTTTTTGCTACAGACATTTAACATGTTCGTGGCATGTTATATTGTTATATATTGGCATTGGTAATATTGTTTAGGTACATGAGATTGTTTTCGATTTGTAAAATCAACTGAGTTTTTTCCTTTAATTTTTTTTTTTTTTTGGAAATTTTTTTTTATAGATATTTGCATTTTTGCAAGTTTTTGCGATTAAGTTAGATGTTAATGCTTTTTTGCGGTTTATATAATCATCTTTAGGGGATTTTTTCTATTGTTTTAATCATTGTGAGCTTGTATAGAATAATAGAAATTTGCTAAAGAAAACCGGCACGTAACTACACATTTTTTCATGAAATTGGTTGTTTATTTGTCAATAGGAGGCTTGGAGAAGCAAATTAGATCAAAAAAGTTGTTTCAGAGATTTATGCTACGTCATTTTTAATATGTACATATATCATTCTTTTCTCTAGCACTGCAATTAGCAAATAGAAGAATTTCATGAAACAAATTTCATGAAAAATGCATACTATAAATTAGGTATTTATTACATTTATATCCAACGGGGCTTTTTTTATAACATAAGTGCATTTAAAGTATAACCATTTTTTTTTACCACGGAAATAATAATCTTTCACGCACCAATTGATTTTTCTAAGCATGTGTATAAAAAATTTGGATCGCTTAAAGCACACACTCGAACTAATAAAAATATTATTTTACATTATCTAAAATTATTTTTTAATGCAATATTAAATATTTAAATTTTATACGGTGTTTTTTTATTTATTTTTTGTTTTAAATAAACATATTATTAATTTTCCTTAACCAAAAAGAAAATTAAAAATTTTCAAAACTCCATCGCGGTTGGTGTATGAGCTTTTTTGACCTTAGCAAAAAAATAAATATACGTTCCCCTATATTTTTTTATGCGCTATCGGATTGTGCTCTGCCAATTTTGATATTGTAAAAAAATTTAATAAGTTATAATCCCTAATATATATGATTGATAACATTGTTCATATAGTCAAACTCGTCATTACATGCTGATGGGCATACGTATTGATACAAATATCTATAGAAGATTTGTTTGATCGAAATAGCACCTATCGATATGCGAACTTATTTGTGCTGATAGCTACAGACATGCATGTCTGTTGATGCGAATGTGCTATAATAATAATCATACTCGTTGGAGTATCGATATGTATTGACCATTCAAAAAGTAACGTTTTGACTTTCTCTGGTGTGTACCTGACACAATGTTTTCTATTCATCAAAAGCAAATTTTAATATGTAGACGCTCTGTTGATAATATCCCCAGAAAGTCACCAAAATAATCGACAAAAGTTGGTTCCACTTGCCTCCAAGCTTCCTACAGGGTAACTACAGATGTGTGCGTGCAGCGTTACCGTTGTGTTACTAATGCATAATTTTTAACCCTTTATTATTGCATCCAATATTTAAGAAATACTCAATACACAGGAAGGATTCTACTGACACTGTGCCACTGACAACATTTATTTAACATTTCTAGTCCATATTCTTCAAATTATTAATGTAATTAAAATAATATATTCATATAAATACAAATTTCCAAAGTGAATCTTAAAAAATAATTGCTCAATTCTAAACCTATCGAACAAACGTTATTGGTAATTTCTAAAGAAACAATTGTTTATAAACAATGTTTTTATTGAAGTTACCAACAACATTAGTTGTTGAACTACGACTTCTACAATAGGCTGTGAATTGAGCAAATACATATATCTAGTTTATTTTACAAAAAAATTTTATTTGAAAGGTTTAAAAACTTTTTAAAGGGAACAAACCTTATGCAAACTGAAATAAAAAGTACTGACTTAAAAAATGTTTTATATGTAATGTATGCTATACATTTAACACAAGTACATGTACGAGTATGAATATAGGCCATTAAGCCGAGGTTGAAACATTGCAAGATATAGTACTCGTATATGTATATCAAGAATCGATATTGAATATAAGAGACTGAATACGTTAAGATTCTTAGATCCTGTATTTTTAAAGCAAATTAAAGGCATAAATTATTGATACGTTTTAAATTTACTTGAATTATAGTGAATTTCAATTAGGAATAACTGTTTAATCGGGCTTAAGTTCAGTATAAATTATTTTGAAATTGTTTTCGAATTCAGTAATACAATTACCGCACCCAACGCTCTTATAAACGAATTAAAGCTATTAGAGAGTAAATTATATGACAAAAGTTATGACATCAAATTTAAAATATCTAATTCAAGGTCAAGCTGGAAGATTGGACTCAAGCAGAATATTTAATTCAAATATGTAGATCTACCAATGTTAAAATATATTATATACATATTTGTCGCAATATGGAATAGTTGCTTGAATCAACTTAAGCAAACAAGTGTTTTTCGTAGGATGTGATGATACCGCTAGGAGATTAAAAAACTCTAACGACGACAATGAGTCTGCTTTCGTGCACTCCTTTCTTCGCATATGTAGCAGTGTAACCACTGCATCATTCAACGAAAAAAAAAAATACCAACAGCTCAATAGACCTAAATTTTCTTTAGAAGACTCAAACGATTATTCCGTATTGCCAGAGGTATACTCATATAATTTGAAGTCTACAATGTTTTTTGTTTATTGAAATGAAATACGAAGTAATTTTTAGTAATAGAAAAGTTAATCAAATTTTTGATGTTGTTAAGTTTTTTTTTAATTTGAATATGTGTAGACTTTTAACCATAAAAGTTATTTTTGTTAAAGTTTTTTATTTAAGTTGTGTGTAGGTGTGTGTTATTATTTACCTTATATACCTGTAATAAAAAATTAAATAAAATTTAGATTTTCTTGTTTTCTTTTACAGCAATTTCTGCTTAATTGACTTTCTAAAAATGCGTGGTTTTTGGTGCAATTAAACGAAAAAATAATTAATTCGATGCTCTGTTAATTGAGCCCGTTTAATTACGCATTGAAATCAACAATCGAAACATGTTACAACACTCTGAAATGATTAACTATATACATATATGTATGTACATATGTACACATGTGCATATGCAGTGAAAAAGTAAATAAAAATATACGATTTTAAAAGTTGGCACATCTTTTTATGTGGTTTTACCAACAACCATTTGCGAAAATTTTCGGGTATCAATTAACTGGCTCTCTTGTTTGGGATTTCGGAGAAGGGATTTTATTTAAGAATCAATTAAAAGGGTAACACAATTAAACGAAACTCATTTAAATGGGTATTTTTCCATGTGTTTTATATGAAACATTTTCATTAAATTTTTTTTAGAGCAATTAACCGGGTAAATCAATTAAGCGGGGAGCAATTAAGCGGAAACTGCTGTACCTATATGTGCATATGTATATCCTACGTCTCAAACAATTTATGTAAAATCCTCTTCTTCTAAACTTTCTCAAATTTATCAACGGTAACACTGTATGCGTGTGTATGCATTTCATTTTCGTCACTCGTTTAAAAAACATACATACGTTTAAAAGACATACATATGTAAGACATTTTGGTTCATTTCTCATAACGGAACTATTTTTGTTTCCATACATACACACATACATATGTGTGTACTTATGTATGTTTGTTAAAATATAAGTTTTAAGTTTAATATTTTATCGAATAGGTACATATGTATGTACGTTAGAGTGGCCGTTATTTTGTTTTTTTTATGTCTGATTGTATTTCAATTCTTGAAATGAGAATATTATGCTTGCCGAAAAAGGGCAGGAAAGAAAACTAAATCGCAAATTGGTTAGCAACCAATTTGAAAAACAAAATACCTACATACATACATATCTATGTATGTACCTATGTATGTGTGCATGCACAAACTAAAATGCTTATGTGTATTATGCAGATATATGTATGTATGTATACATGTGTGCATGCATGTAGATATCATGTTCGCACACGTATGTATATACATATGTATGTGTACATACATTGTATGTAATATGTAAATATATATGTATGAATGTATGTAGTCTGTTTTACTTACAATTACTAAAATCATCACACCACTTGTGGGCAGCAGCAATAACAATAGACAAACGACCGACCGACCCGATAATTAACATAATATTTATTTAAATAAAACACTTTTTTTTAATTTAAAACAGATACCTATGTACATACCTGCAGTACATTCCTACATACATAAATATGTATGTATGTACATACATATGTATGTATATAAGCACTTAGGTAGGTACATATTTACACTTTGCAAAATTTATAAGATTTTCAAAATGACCTGCCTTCACTTTGCACCTAATTTAATCAAAAATTATTTTAAATATGTATAATAATTTTGCTTTCACTTAGAAGAATAGATATACTATATATTTGTATATATATATATGTACATACTTATGTATGTACTTATATTCATATTTTATTGTATATACATAAATTGCACAAGAACCACAACAATGCGCACGTGAACGATCGCGGAGATTAAAAAACTACGACTAAAATTTAGTGAGTTAATGCATATTGTATGGACTTGAATTTCTTGTCAATTATAATGAACCATTTAAAATACTTATCTACATATTTACATACATACATACATAATTATGTACAAATATTCATTCTCCTTCACGTTTTACTACACGGCAAGTGTTCCAGATAAAACGAAAGTCAAAGCAGCCGAATTTAAAAACAATAACAACAGACAGACACGAAATGAAATTTGCATCTTTTGAGAGGTCCAACATGTATTAATCATAAAAAAATTCTAGCTTTGACACAATACGGTTTGTTCGGTAATCACTTTGTGTGTTTTGTCCACAAGAAATACAACTTCGTCTACAACCTGTCTAGACTAAAGTTACGGTCAGACTTGGCAAATATTTACCCAAATAAGCGCAACCATAAGAGAATGCAAATCCTTTAGATTAAAAGATGTGTTTATTAATTCAAACATTTTCATACATACCTACATATGCACATATGTAGATATGTATGTAAATTAGGTATGGCATCGTACAGTGGCGTGAAGTGGTAAAAAGACCGCGACTTTTGAACTAGGGAACCGATTTCGATGAAACTAACTGTTTTGGAAAGAAGAAGTCTTGAACTTTTGAGAAAGTATATTTATTTGGAGGCACCCTGTTATAAGATAGGGTATCTCAAGAGAGCCTCAAAGTGGGAAACTGCCTATATCGAAATTCTTTCGGAGCTTGTAACTTTTGTAAATATGTATCGACCGATCTTAATAATTTTTTCAGCGGGATAATCAACGTTAAGAAAAATAAATAAAACATGCTTAGAGCACCATTTTATCTCCCACAGTTTCCAAGTTATTTGACTTGAAATTTTTTTTTAATTTTTGGCCCTCACTTTTTTTTAATCGTTAGTGCATAACTTCCTTATTACTTAGCAAAAATTAGTTGGTTTTGTTGTTTTTGAATAAAAAATGTGAGCTAGTGCGTCGTCCACCGTAAAATGTTTGCTAGCCTTTGGCGTTGGAATGTTTACCATCATCCGTGTTATTATTTTCGAAGATGCAATTGGTAGCCTATCAACAATTTTACCAGCTGTTTTTGGCTAAGTTTTCGCTAAAATCAATTTCATTGAATCAAGGCTTCTTGCTTAATCCTTTTCCTTCTGCATCGAACGTAATCGTAATCCATACTTGGCCGATCAATCTTCTTTCTATATATGCACATACATATAACAAATCCTTATTTCTATGATGACATTTAGAAATTTATTATTGCATTCATATTTATTTTTTCATATAATAAAAAAAATGTAGTAGTCCCATCAGTAAGTTTTTTCTATATCAATTTGCGGAGCGATTTATTTTTAATTGTTATCTACATGATAGCTATAACTGTCATAATAACATTGAAACCATTGCAACTTGAATGTATAGGTATGTATATATTTTACAAGCAACGGATACAAAAGCGATATATTCGGTAAAAACATACCCATAATAGGGGTGTGCGCACCTTTGCCCTTGTGGGCAATTTTGAGCCAAATTAAAGTAATTAATTACAAAAAAATATTTAATACACCTTCAAGAGGTCATAAAAAATGTGGGATTGTTTGAACAGCAGAAAAAATACGTAAATATTCACCTGAGGTGCTATATTTGTATATACATTTTAAGACTGTACTTAATATGTATACCCTATATTAAGTACCGTTGAATAGACAATTATGTCTATTATTGTAATAATATAGAAAAAAATGTAGAAACATTTGAAGTAAAGAAAATTAGATAATTTAGGCAAAAATAAAAAATGTAGTAAATTTATTTTGTAATCAAAATTGGATTTTGAATATGTCGAAAACTATTGAAGGTATGAGAATAATTTTTGTTTTCGGTTTTCAAAACTAAATGCATACTTTTGAACTAAATTTAAATGTTTTCCAATATATAATTTATAAAATTTTTTAATGGGAAAAATTGCGTTAGAAAAATTTTAGCATTTTTAGAAAATTTGACCTCAAGAAGCTTATTTAAAGTAAATGGTTACACTCTATATGATACAAAGGACCCAAGAGGGAGAGCATGCGGTGGATCAGCAATTCTAATTAAGTCAAGACTCAAGCATTATATTACTGACAACATGTGTGAAGAACATCTACAAGCAACGATTATTTGTGTCGAAAATTTTTGCAAAAATTTTGTGATATCATCAATTTGCTACCCTTCCAGATTCACAATTACTGAGGATCAACACGAGAATTTCTACAAATTTCTTGGCCCTTGTTTCGTAGCAGCTGACGACTATAATGCCAAACGTACGTTCTAGGATTTGCGTCTTGTTACACCTGGAGGTCGATCGTTGTTTAATACAATTTAAAAAAATGGGCTTAGATGTGATTTCGAGAGGGGAGCCTACTTACTGGCCTGCTGACGTATGAAAAATTCCGGATGTTATAGTTTTTGGCGTCATGAAAAATATTTCTGGGGAATTAATTCACGTTGAAGCTTCTCTAGATCTCTCGTCCGATTACTCTCCTAAGATCGTTACAATCTGTAGCCCATTTAGAAGTGCTTTACCTCACTCATATATGAAGATGATCAGCCGTATTAATTGGCTGCGATTCAAAAAATATCTTAGTAGTCATTGCACGGAAAACATTGCGCTAAGAACACCCGAAGATATCGAAGTCAACATTGCCAACCTTAACGAAATGATTACATAGGCTGCTGAGCATGCTACTACCTCCCATCCACAGACTGGCTTTAATAGAATTTATTCTACGGATATTGAACGTTTCGTATGTGAAAAAAGAAGAGCTAGAAGGGAATGGCAACAGCACAGATCACCTCAACACAAAACTAGATTTAAAGAGTGCACTAAACGACTCCAAGAGTTGCTTGCATTTGAACAAACTGCACCTCTTAAAAATTATCTAGAAGGTCTTGATGTCACACCAGCATCTAATTACTCTTTGTGGCGCGCTGCTAGAAACCTTAAAACGCCCGAGTTTAAAACACCTCTGCGCACATCTACCGGAGGTTGGGCAAGAAGCGATACTGAGAAAGGTAACATATTTGCTGAGCGTTTAAAATCCATATTTACCTCAACTACATGTACTGGTGTTGTTGACTTGCCAAGTGTAGTTGCTCTACCCCCGCGACCCATAAAGGTTAAGACGCGTAATATACAAAAACTAATTGCTGAACTTAATCCGAAAAAAAGCTCCAGGTATTGATGGAATTAGCAACAAGATGCTGATGAAATTTCCTCATGTTGCAATAAGAATCCTGCTATTTATTTTTAATGCCATTTGACGAATGCAGTATTTTCTACATAACTGGAAACTTGTCAAAATCAAAATGATTTAGGAGCTGGGCAAAGATCTAACCAAGGCTGAGTCATATAGGTCTATAAGCTTATTATCAACAATCTCAAAGCTTTTCGAAAAGCTGCTCATGACTAAATTGTCCAAAATTTTAGCTGATAATGGGTGCATTTCGGACCATCAATTTGGATTTAAAAATCAGCATAGCACTATTGAGCAAACGCATAGATTGGTTCAAGATATAAGGAGGGCATTTGAAGAAAAGAAGTATTGTTCTGCCCTCTCTATTGATGTTTCTCAGGCATTTGATAAAGTATGGCACGAAGGCGTATTTTTAAAATTGAAGACATATCTGCCAAGATCAATGCTTGATGTAGGATGCACTATCAAGTATCTCTAAAGTTTAATTGACAATCTTCCTTAATGCCTTCTCTCGCAGAAACAATCAAAGTTTTTATCAAATACTTAATAATTTTTTAAAATATTACAAAAATTAACAATATTTTTTTCACAAAATATACAAAATTTTCTCATAATATTAAAAAATCCAAATTGCAAAATTATTCCTTGCTACAATTTTAGAGATATCAAAACAAAAACTTTTTCATGTGAATTGTAATGACGTTTTTTTTTATTCAAAAACAAGAAAACCAACTAATTTTTGCTAAGTAATAAAGAAGTTATGTAATAACGATTAAAAAAAGTCAGGGCCAAATATTAAAAAAAATAACTTGGAAACTATGAGAGATAATCCTCACAAGAACATAAATGTGAAAAAAGTCCAAGTTCCTATCAAAAATTTCGGCCATTAAGAGTAGTGAGATATAAATTTTGACCAAGTTCTCATTTGGCACAACCTGCTAACTTGACAACATTTTTACCGATATAAGAAATTAACAAATATACATTACTCTTTCCATTTTTAGAAAGGTAAAAATATTGCCAAGTTAGCAGGTTATCTTAAAATTGTATGACACCTTTACGATTACAAGTTTATACAATGCATAGCATATTTCTGTGTTAGTTATTGTGACAAACAAGAACTTGGTCAAAATTTATATCTAACTATTTTGAATGTCCGAAATTTTCGATAGGAACTTGACCTTTTTTCACATTTATGTTTTTGTGCGGATCTGACTACTTTTTGAAGCATATTCTATGATAACACTTTTTAAACTTTAAATTTTTAGTATGCTTTATTTTTATTCATGATCACTGAGCCATTTAAAAATGGTATAGTTACATAAAATAATGGGTTAGAACGTGGTGATGGGTGTTGGACTGTACACCTTAAAAATGCACTATTGTGTCATTACAACGGGTCGCCAGTGTGTAGGCAATTTGGTAAGAGTAGTCTGAAAAGAAACATGTAAAATACAGCACAAATTTTACTGGGTGTGACTCCGCCTATTTTCTCATTATATTTTCATATTAAAGTCTCCTTAGCCGAAGTACATAAATCAAAAGCATATGCCTAATGTGCATACAAAGTCTCAATAGGGTAGCTGGTGCTTTAATTTTTGGATTTTCCGATTGAGTAAATCAATTAGGACTATCTGTCTACAAAATGTCATCTCTCTACAGTATAATATTACGTAAAATTTTTATGGGCCTGGCCCTTCCGACTTTTATATCTGTTAGTGCTTATGGCTCATGTGAAGTTTTGTATGAAAAAGCTAATGAGAAATACATGAGTAATAGAGCAAAAACGGCTAAACTGAAGTACATGAAAGAAAAAGCTAACATTTATGGATGTAGTCACGGCCACTTTTCAAAACAGGAAATTTTTATTTTGAATAAGTGCAATTTGTATGAAAAGTTTCAATGAAATCGAACTTAATTTTGAGTTTAAAGTGTTTGTTCCCGCCCTCTGGTTGAAATTTAGGGTTTCTCAGATTTTTCTTAGTGATATCTGATCTAGATTTATTTGTGTATAAAATTTCAACTCTCTAGGGCGAATTATCCTTTAAATTTAATGAGCATTACCCCTCTCACTATTTTAAACTCACAATTTTGTTCTGAGCAGCGCTTATAATTCATGCTAATTTTCTTCCAAAATATGCTAGACCGAAGTAGATTAAACACAAGGCTAATATTTTATGGGAGTGATCACGCTCACTTTTTAAGGTGATAGTTTAAAGTCTTGTATACGTGCAACGTGTATGCAAGCTTTCACTACAGTGGCTTGAGTTTAAAGCTGTGTATTAAGTTTTTAGTTCCAATATTAGCGTGGCCCCGCCCATTCTGGTAAAATTTTTTGAGTTTTCAGATTTTTCTAATTGGTTTCTCACCTAGACCTACTTGTGTATCAAATTTCAGCTCCTTGGCGCAACTTTTAATTTTTAAGGGCGTATCCCAGCCCACTTTTCCAAACTCAAGATTTTTTCGGCCAGTGCTTATTATTCGTGTCAAGTTTCGTTGCAAACAAATAATAGTACATACATAAATAGTATATCTAAATATGCTGAGCCGTAGCACACGAAAATGAGGTTTAAATTGTATGGACGTGTCAACGCCCACTTTTTTAATGAAAAATTGATAGCCATGCATTATCGCAATATATATTCTAAATTTCAACAAAGTATCTTCCATTAAGCCCTTAGATTTGCTTTTTTAATTCTGACCTTTATGGGCATAGCCCCACCCTCCTGACTGAAATTTTCGGGTTTTCAGATTTGTTTAGATTATGGCTAACTCAGACCTAATTCTGTATCAAATTTCAGCTCAGTAGCACAAATTTTAATTTTTATGGGCGTAGCCTCGCCCCCTTGGTTAAAATTTTCGTGTTTTTAGATTTTTCTAGGTGGTTGCTAACCTACTACTTGTGTATCAAATTTTAGCTCTCTAGCTATAGCGGAAGTGCTTCATAATATTGATGAGTAAGTCAGTAAGTATGTCTAAAAATATGCACTTTTTTCACCTCCTTATCTCCGGAACCTTTCATTGCAAAACTTTCAAACTTCGCACATGGGGTCACATGAATCTATTCTATTTATGGTTAAAATTTTATAATTTTACGATTGCGATGAACAAAGTTATGAGAGGGGTAAAAACAGCTCGAATTGCTCCCTGTAAATATACACACTGCTTGCATTGGCCGAAATTTTGGATGGCGCACTGCTGTGCGCCTTGAAATGATGCTCTAAGCATGTTTTATTTATTTTTCTTAACGTTGATTATCCCGCTGAAAAAATTATTAAGATCGGTCGATACATATTTACAAAAGTTACAAGCTCCGAAAGAATTTCGATATAGGCAGTTTCCCACTTTGAGGCTCTCTTGAGATACCCTATCTTATAACAGGGTGCCTCCAAATAAATATACTTTCTCAAAAGTTCAATACTTCTTCTTTCCAAAACAGTTAGTTTCATCGAAATCGGTTCACTAGTTCAAAAGTCGCGGTCTTTTTACCACTTCACGCCACTGTACGATGCCATACCTAATTTACATACATATCTACATATGTGCAAATGTAGGTATGTATGAAAATGTTTGAATTAATAAACACATCTTTTAATCTAAAGGATTTGCATTCTCTTATGGTTGCGCTTATTTGGGTAAATATTTGCCAAGTCTGACCGTAACTTTAGTCTAGACAGGTTGTAGACGAAGTTGTATTTCTTGTGGACAAAACACACAAAGTGATTACCGAACAAACCGTATTGTGTCAAAGCTAGAATTTTTTTATGATTAATACATGTTGGACCTCTCAAAAGATGCAAATTTCATTTCGTGTCTGTCTGTTGTTATTGTTTTTAAATTCGGCTGCTTTGACTTTCGTTTTATCTGGAACACTTGCCGTGTAGTAAAACGTGAAGGAGAATGAATATTTGTACATAATTATGTATGTATGTATGTAAATATGTAGATAAGTATTTTAAATGGTTCATTATAATTGACAAGAAATTCAAGTCCATACAATATGCATTAACTCACTAAATTTTAGTCGTAGTTTTTTAATCTCCGCGATCGTTCACGTGCGCATTGTTGTGGTTCTTGTGCAATTTATGTATATACAATAAAATATGAATATAAGTACATACATAAGTATGTACATATATATATATACAAATATATAGTATATCTATTCTTCTAAGTGAAAGCAAAATTATTATACATATTTAAAATAATTTTTGATTAAATTAGGTGCAAAGTGAAGGCAGGTCATTTTGAAAATCTTATAAATTTTGCAAAGTGTAAATATGTACCTACCTAAGTGCTTATATACATACATATGTATGTACATACATACATATTTATGTATGTAGGAATGTACTGCAGGTATGTACATAGGTATCTGTTTTAAATTAAAAAAAAGTGTTTTATTTAAATAAATATTATGTTAATTATCGGGTCGGTCGGTCGTTTGTCTATTGTTATTGCTGCTGCCCACAAGTGGTGTGATGATTTTAGTAATTGTAAGTAAAACAGACTACATACATTCATACATATATATTTACATATTACATACAATGTATGTACACATACATATGTATATACATACGTGTGCGAACATGATATCTACATGCATGCACACATGTATACATACATACATATATCTGCATAATACACATAAGCATTTTAGTTTGTGCATGCACACATACATAGGTACATACATAGATATGTATGTATGTAGGTATTTTGTTTTTCAAATTGGTTGCTAACCAATTTGCGATTTAGTTTTCTTTCCTGCCCTTTTTCGGCAAGCATAATATTCTCATTTCAAGAATTGAAATACAATCAGACATAAAAAAAACAAAATAACGGCCACTCTAACGTACATACATATGTACCTATTCGATAAAATATTAAACTTAAAACTTATATTTTAACAAACATACATAAGTACACACATATGTATGTGTGTATGTATGGAAACAAAAATAGTTCCGTTATGAGAAATGAACCAAAATGTCTTACATATGTATGTCTTTTAAACGTATGTATGTTTTTTAAACGAGTGACGAAAATGAAATGCATACACACGCATACAGTGTTACCGTTGATAAATTTGAGAAAGTTTAGAAGAAGAGGATTTTACATAAATTGTTTGAGACGTAGGATATACATATGCACATATAGGTACAGCAGTTTCCGCTTAATTGCTCCCCGCTTAATTGATTTACCCGGTTAATTGCTCTAAAAAAAATTTAATGAAAATGTTTCATATAAAACACATGGAAAAATACCCATTTAAATGAGTTTCGTTTAATTGTGTTACCCTTTTAATTGATTCTTAAATAAAATCCCTTCTCCGAAATCCCAAACAAGAGAGCCAGTTAATTGATACCCGAAAATTTTCGCAAATGGTTGTTGGTAAAACCACATAAAAAGATGTGCCAACTTTTAAAATCGTATATTTTTATTTACTTTTTCACTGCATATGCACATGTGTACATATGTACATACATATATGTATATAGTTAATCATTTCAGAGTGTTGTAACATGTTTCGATTGTTGATTTCAATGCGTAATTAAACGGGCTCAATTAACAGAGCATCGAATTAATTATTTTTTCGTTTAATTGCACCAAAAACCACGCATTTTTAGAAAGTCAATTAAGCAGAAATTGCTGTAAAAGAAAACAAGAAAATCTAAATTTTATTTAATTTTTTATTACAGGTATATAAGGTAAATAATAACACACACCTACTATGATTATAAAATGCAACTTAAATAAAAAAACTTTAACAAAAATAACTTTTATGGTTAAAAGTCTACACATATTCAAATTAAAAAAAAAAACTTAACAACATCAAAAATTTGATTAACTTTTCTATTACTAAAAATTACTTCGTATTTCATTTCAATAAACAAAAAACATTGTAGGCTTCAAATTATATGAGTATACCTCTGGCAATACGGAATAATCGTTTGAGTCTTCTAAAGAAAATTTAGGTCTATTGAGCTGTTGGTATTTTTTTTTTCGTTGAATGATGCAGTGGTTACACTGCTACATATGCGAAGAAAGGAGTGCACGAAAGCAGACTCATTGTCGTCGTTAGAGTTTTTTAATCTCCTAGCGGTATCATCACATCCTACGAAAAACACTTGTTTGCTTAAGTTGATTCAAGCAACTATTCCATATTGCGACAAATATGTATATAATATATTTTAACATTGGTAGATCTACATATTTGAATTAAATATTCTGCTTGAGTCCAATCTTCCAGCTTGACCTTGAATTAGATATTTTAAATTTGATGTCATAACTTTTGTCATATAATTTACTCTCTAATAGCTTTAATTCGTTTATAAGAGCGTTGGGTGCGGTAATTGTATTACTGAATTCGAAAACAATTTCAAAATAATTTATACTGAACTTAAGCCCGATTAAACAGTTATTCCTAATTGAAATTCACTATAATTCAAGTAAATTTAAAATTTATCAATAATATTTGCCTTTATTTTGCTTTAAAAATACAGGATCTAAGAATCTTAACGTATTTAGTCTCTTATATTGAATATCGATTCTTGATATACATATACGAGTACTATATCTTGCAATGTTTCAACCTCGGCTTAATGGCCTATATTCATACTCGTACATGTACTTGTGTTAAATGTATAGCATACATTACATATAAAACATTTTTTAAGTCAGTATTTTTTATTTCAGTTTGCATAAGGTTTGTTCCCTTTAAAAAGTTTTTAAACCTTTCAAATAAAATTTTTTTGTAAAATAAACTAGATATATGTATTTGCTCAATTCACAGCCTATTGTAGAAGTCGTAGTTCAACAACTAATGTTGTTGGTAACTTCAATAAAAACATTGTTTATAAACAATTGTTTCTTTAGAAATTACCAATAACGTTTGTTCGATAGGTTTAGAATTGAGCAATTATTTTTTAAGATTCACTTTGGAAATTTATATTTATATGAATATATTATTTTAATTACATTAATAATTTGAAGAATATGGACTAGAAATGTTAAATAAATGTTGTCAGTGGCACAGTGTCAGTAGAATCCTTCCTGTGTATTGAGTATTTCTTAAATATTGGATGCAATGATAAAGGGTTAAAAATGATGCATTAGTAACACAACGGTAACGCTGCACGCACACATCTGTAGTTACCCTGTAGGAAGCTTGGAGGCAAGTGGAACCAACTTTTGTCGATTATTTTGGTGACTTTCTGGCGATATTATCAACAGAGCGTCTACATATTAAAATTTGCTTTTGATGAATAGAAAGCATTGTGTCAGGTACACACCAGAGGAAGTCAAAACGTTACTTTTTGAATGGTCAATACATATCGATACTCCAACGAGTATGATTATTATTATAGCACATTCGCATCAACAGACATGCATGTCTGTAGCTATCAGCACAAATAAGTTCGCATATCGATAGGTGCTATTTCGATCAAACAAATCTTCTATAGATATTTGTATCAATACGTATGCCCATCAGCATGTAATGACGAGTTTGACTATATGAACAATGTTATCAATCATATATATTAGGGATTATAACTTATTAAATTTTTTTACAATATCAAAATTGGCAGAGCACAATCCGATAGCGCATAAAAAAATATAGGGGAACGTATATTTATTTTTTTGCTAAGGTCAAAAAAGCTCATACACCAACCGCGATGGAGTTTTGAAAATTTTTAATTTTCTTTTTGGTTAAGGAAAATTAATAATATGTTTATTTAAAACAAAAAATAAATAAAAAAAACACCGTATAAAATTTAAATATTTAATATTGCATTAAAAAATAATTTTAGATAATGTAAAATAATATTTTTATTAGTTCGAGTATGTGCTTTAAGCGATCCAAATTTTTTATACACATGTTTAGAAAAATCAATTGGTGCGTGAAAGATTATTATTTCCGTGGTAAAAAAAAAAATTAGTTATACCTTAAATGCACATATGTTATAAAAAACCCCCGTTGGATATAAATGTAATAAATACCTAATTTATAGTATGCATTTTTCATGAAATTTGTTTCATGAAATTCTTCTATTTGCTAATTGCAGTGCTAGAGAAAAGAATGATATATGTACATATTAAAAATGACGTAGCATAAATCTCTGAAACAACTTTTTTGATCTAATTTGCTTCTCCAAGCCTCCTATTGACAAATAAACAACCAATTTCATGAAAAAATGTGTAGTTACGTGCCGGTTTTCTTTAGCAAATTTCTATTATTCTATACAAGCTCACAATGATTAAAACAATAGAAAAAATCCCCTAAAGATGATTATATAAACCGCAAAAAAGCATTAACATCTATTTAAATCGCAAAAACTTGCAAAAATCCAAATATCTATAAAAAAAATTAAACGAAAAAACTCAGTTGATTTTACAAATCGAAAACAATCTCATGTACCTAAACAATATTACCAATGCCAATATATAACAAAATAACATGCCACGAACATGTTAAATGTCTGTAGCAAAAAGCATTCGCCAGTAGGATTGCTGACAAAAACTCAATACTGAATCAGCACTGTCTCACTTTTGACACTTCCTACAGGGTGGGTATGTTGACATGTTCATACCTGCATATACGTACATGTGTATGTACATACTTTTGTTCTACTTGTTGCATCTTTATTTGAAAGAGATTTGAATAATATTGTTATTATTGCTAATTTCGGCTGCTACTTTTATTTTCGTGTTCTTTTGTAGTTCTTCTTTGGTGTAAGTGTGATGGGGGAAGGTGTGTTTTGAAGGGTTCATCTTAATTGAAAAGTTTATTCATCTTCATATTTAGTTCAAGGCTATTAATCATCCCGTTCGGTCGTTCGTTGATACAGTGTAGTGGTTTTTTTAATTTTGGTGGCACACATGCATACATATTTACATACATATGTATGTATATGTGTGTGCATATGGATGGATTATTGACCAAATATGGATTTTAAAAAGTGAAATTACATCTTAATTGTGTTGTGAATATCAAATATTAGATATAATCATGTACATATTTGCAAATCCATTTGTTTTAATTAAATATTCTTACTAAATTATCGGTTCGGTCGGTCGCGACTATGTGTGGATGTGCATTAACTAAAAAGTATTGTTGCTGCTGCTGTTTTAATGGAATTGTATACCTATATGTATATATGTACACATTTACTTACATATACATATATGTATGTATGTATGAATGGAAATATGTAAGTATGTAAGTAAAACTCACTCCATATCTACATATGTATGTATTACATACATTTATTGTTTTTTTAATGTGGTAAAAAAGTTTGTGTTAGAGTTAATAAAAGGAAATCTTTGGGTGAGCAGATTATGAATTTAAAATAAAGCGGTTATTAGACGTTCATACTTGGTATGTGAGAAATTATTTGTAGCATTAGCAGTCATTATTTTGAAAATAAAAATTTTGTTTAATTATTATGAACACTTTTTATAAAACAAATTTTTACAAACAAACAATAAATTATATTGCTAAGCTAATACCCTTTAAGAATAATTCATCCTTACTTTGCGCCGTACTTTTCATTTCCTTATTTTTGCCTTTGGAAAACTCAAGCAGATGCATAAGAGACAACACAGACATGTTTAAAATATATATATGTATGTATACTGATGTCAGCTGTTGCTAAGACTTTGTAATGAAGTGCTTTTTCGCCTTTGGCTTTTAATATCTTATATTGGCTTGCCACAACGGCAGCCAGCCAGCCTGTAGTGTTGTACAATACTCCTATCATTTTTTATTTACTAATGCTAAGGTTTAAGTGCTTACACAATTTCGCTGGAAAAAGAGTTTAGGCAGGAAAACTGAGTAAAATTGTCTTTCGTTGTGCAATATTTGCTTCTTTTCTTACATTTTCTTGTATCCTTTTTTTTATATATGTATGTGTATGACTGACTGAGAGAACGTTGCAAAGAAAATGGATGTTGCTGCCAAGTTTTATTGTCTTAAATTGCATTTGATGTTTAATTATTATTTTGTATTGTAGGAGAGTTAAAAATATACATACATACGTCCTATGCATCAAATTTAAATAAATCAACATTTTCCAATAAGAAACAGCTTTTTGTTTGCATATCCTCTCTTCCTTGTTAGCATACATATGTCTTCTCTATCACTATGCCATTCCTAACAGTACGACCACACGAGCAATTTGATGTGTCTTAACACAAGCAATAACGTCGGCAGAATGATGACGTCAAATTGCTTATTTTCAACAATGTATCTAGAGGTGGCGAACACGTATATTCAAATATATTTGAATTTTTATCCACATACATACCTTAATTATCCTGTATTAGATCTTTTGCTTATTGTAAATTGAAATAATATTTATTTTATTTATTTCAAACATTTTTTCTTACTGTTTTGTTGAAAAAAAAATTTATATTATTTCAATTTGACAGCATGTGTTAAGATATTATTGCTCAGCAATGTATTTTAACATTTGTTGCTGAATATATATTCGAACACATATTCATACGGTCCACACGCTAATATCTTGTGTCGGCAATCGAATTTGACAATTGCCATGGCAATAATTGCCAAGATTATTGCTCGTGTGAACGGCTAGTAAAGAAGGTAAAATCTGGTAATAGTAGTACTAATTCATTGCCTGAGTGTTACTTCTCTTAAAAAAAGAAACATTCCAGTACAGTTAAATCAAAATGAATAATCATGTTGAATGAAATTGATTTGAAATTTGAACAACGTAAATTCGATAATGAAACAACACGTAGAACTATGTTGAATCAAAGTTACATCAAGTTGAAACAACATGAATTTAATTTAATCTAATCATTGTATTATATTAATTATTTAACTTACATTATTATTCACTGAGAATGGTGTGATGACGTATATACCATCATACTCGTGTGATGGTGCAAAATTTATGTTTGCCGGTTCGGTTTGATGGTTTTAAAAATTTTTTGATACCTAGGTATTAGCAGTAGATTTGGGTCGTACTCGTTCACTAGTTTATGTAATTACATGGGTTTGATCATTGGTTTGTGGCAAAAATTAACGATTGAACGAGTTGGACCCAGCTCTAATTAGCAGTGATTATAAAGTTGGTACTATGGATACTATTTGATATGAAAAAGTATCATAGTATTCCCCAAAACATTTGATATTCTCACGGTCAACTTAGAAATGCAGTAGACTTGTGACCAGAGTGACCGATGACATTTTTCATAAAGTGGCACCAAATAGGGTATTCATCAAAAAGGGGGCAACATTAAAAAAGCAAAGTAAATACATTAAGCTTTTTACTTTTAACTTTTTAATGTATTATTATATAGTTCACTCTAAAAAAAAGGGGGATAAAAAGTGGCAAGGCTGTCCAAAAAGTGGCAATTTGCCACGGTCACGCTGCTTGTGTCTAGACTTGGGTCGAACTCGTTCACTAGTTCATTTTTGCCACAAACCACTGATCAAACCCATTTAAATTACATGGGTTTGATCATTGGTTCGTGGCAAAAATGAACTAGTGAACGAGTTCGACCCAAGTCTACTTGTGTCCAACTATTCTTTTTGAACTAGTTTGAAAGCGTTTGAATCAAAAGTTTTTTCAAACCCATTTAATTTACATTGATGTTTTTGAGTCTTGCATTAACTTGCAGCAGTGATGCCAACTTAGCCCTTTTAGGGCTAGATTTAGCCCGTTTTCAGTCAGTCAAAAAGCGAATAAAAATTTTTAGCCCCAAACTAAAAAACGCGCAAACCTAGCACTTTTTACAATAATCTTTCAGCCCTTTTAGCCCCTTTTTAGTTTTTGCTCGATATGGCTACATTTAAACTTTTGCGAACTTTTTCTTCCTTTAATCTAGCAAAATAAAATGAGTAAAAAGTCGATATTGCTTTACCAATTTGAAAAAGAAAAATAGTATAGAGTAATCTTTTATTTATTCCAAATTTTTTATGCCTTGAAAGTAGGGTTGCCAGTTTTGAAATCGTAGAAATCAATACATGAGAAAAAAAATCAGTACAATTGAAAAAAATCAGTACATTAATTTTTTCAATATAAAAGGCTTTAACTAGAAATGTAACTAATACCAGCTTACCGCATGCGAATGCGAATACTACATTTTACATAGATTTTAAATATAGCATTTTATTTAAACTGAGTCTCGCATTGAGCAAATATGTATTAATTTATTAAAAACACGAATTCGTAAAACAGAAAGATACATACATATGTTTGTATATGAAATTAATGAGTGACACTTGTTTCGCGTGGAATTTACTACAACAATGACTAGTTAATATTGCTTGCGATTCAAATTTGTTTGTTTTAAAAGTTTTAACAGACTAGTCTTAAGTAGAAAATACTGCTGCTGAAAATACAATGCCTTTTCTTTTTCAAAAAATTAAATAGGTATATTTCCAAACACCGCTGGACTTAAGTTTAATTTTGATGCTTATGAGAACCTTTTTTTGAGAAAAGCTTTCTGATAAAGCTTTGAAGAATGCCTTACTTATAAGTCAGCTACGTCCAAGCCATGTGCACAATGTGCAAACTTTTATAAAGAGTTTTTTGTGCTTTCACATCGACGAGATGACAACTTTCTTAAATAAAATTACTTGCCGACTTAAGAATTGTCTGCAGTTCGTTCAAAAATGCCAACTATGCACAGATATTGAGCAGTTGCAAAGCATGTGCAACAAACAGTTGATCACGCATACGCAGAAAAAATTCGCGGAACTTCTGCTGCATAAATTTGCTGAATCTACGAACATACCCTATATGTATATTTTTCATGCTGGCTTAAAATAATTTTCGTGTTTTAGACGTTTGTTAATGGCAATTTTTTTCGTAAAAGAAGTACAAAATTTTTTTGTCTTAAATATTCGCATACATCATACATTTTAGCAAATGCAAATAGCAAAAATAAGCGAAAAATTTGCAAATGCGAACATTCGTTACATTCCTAGCTTTAACCATTCTTAAAACAAAACATGAATTCAATGTATACTTTGTACCAAGGCATATGTAATTAATAAAAATAATATTATCAAAAAAAATTTTCGAAAAAGAAACTTTAAATTCATTATTTGCGTGTATCAGAAATCACTTATAGCAAATCTTTCTTGCAAATTTAAATTAAAAAATCTCAATAAAATTAACATTAACATTAACTTAAACTAAAATTGATATGATCTCTGACAGTTTTGGCAGAATTTGCTTGAGCATTATATGGATACCACTTTGAAAATAAATTCCCCTTAAAGCGAACGTAAAGTAAAGATCACTGGTGATTCAAAGAAAATAAATAAACACTATTATAGGCTTTCTTATATATTGATCATAATTAATATATAAAAACAGTGCAAAAACAGTACATACATGAAAAAATCAGTACATTTGCTAGTTATGCATAAATCAGTACTTTAAACAAAAATCAGTACATGTACTGGCAAAATCAGTACGACTGGCAACCCTACTTGAAAGTTATTCAGTACAGCCAAAAACAGATAATGTATGTTTTTGGAAGAGCGAGAAATCGAAATTTTATTTAATAACGGCCAATTTTAAATGTATCTACTTACATATGTAAACAAAAATATGTATGTATATTTCTATTATATATGTATGTATATGCTAACTATTTAATCTACGTATGTACATGTACATACCTTATTGAAATGTAATATGAAATGTAAATGAAATATGTATAATATTGAAGTTCTCAAGCTATGTATGTGTTGATCTCATGATAGTTATTTATATTCTAATAAATTACTTTACAAAAATTGATTTGACGTTCTTATTTTCAACAGAAACATTTTAATAATAGCCCCTTTTCGCGCTTTTTCGAAAAATTTTACTATATTTTTATTTTTGAATATTTTTTCAATTTAGCCCTTTTTTCAAAAATTTTTGCGCGTTTTGAGTCTCAAAAGTTGGCATCACTGACTTGCAGGACACTATACACAATAGACTTGGGTCGAACTCGTTCAATAGTTCATTTTTGCCACAAACCAATGATCAAACCCATTTAAATTACATGGGTTTGATCACTGGTTTGTGGCAAAAATGAACTAGTGAACGAGTTCGACCCAAGTCTAATACACAACGTGTGATGATACATGTTCGAACCCCATAAAGTTTTTTTTAAATTTACTGACTACCAGGTGATTTAAAAAGTTAGTTGAAAAGTAGTACATAGTGATGCTAGGAACACAATTGGGACGAACGACGAATTTCGTCCACATCGACGAATTCGTCGATAAGAATTCGCTGCGTAAATTCGTCGTGTGAAGCACAATAACGACGAATTTACTCAGCAAACTCAGCTCTTATAATTGATAAAGTTGGTTATTGTCAGTGTGACCATATTAGCTAATTTTGGGCTAAATTTAGCTTATTTCTTCTGGATTTAGCTTTAAAATTTCTATTAAGCTCTTAGCTTCTTTTTTTTAGCTTTTTTAAAAATGGATTTAGCTTTTTTAGCCTTTTTTTAATCCAAATTGCGTATTCTCTAAAAATATATAAAGACATACGTGATTTAGCTTAATTTTGTTTTAAAATCTGGTCACACTGTTTATTGTGTATGTAAAGAAAATGAGAGAAATTTTTTTTTTCGTCGTTCTACGGCTGTGTTGTGTTCATTTTCATATGAACAAATGTGTTCTATTTTTTATGACGAAAGCTCGCACCGAAAAATTCGTCGTTCGTCCCAATTGTGTTCCTAGCATAAATCTATCTCAGAGTTCGTCACGCACGACGAATTTCTTTCTACGGCGGTGTTGTGTTCATTTTCATATGAACAAATGTGTTTTATTTTTTATGACGAAAGCTCGCACCGAAAAATTCGTCGTTCGTCCCAGTTGTGTTCCTAGCATGAAACGATTGGCTACCGCCTAGGACATCGCAATGTTAAAATAGTCAGTTGATTACATTGAAAAGTAATCCAAGTGTCAGTCAGTACTAGTTGCGAAATAGTTAGCTTTAAGTTAGTTCAAAGTTAACGGAATTTTCGACAGGGCATCTACATCTTACACACACACACACACACATACACTCAAACGCACAATAAACAAAATAACAAGAATACACGCATCTACACTACTTCTTTTGAGTGTTTGCTACGAAGAAGAAGTCTCAGCGACATCGCAGACGTACATCAATACATTCATAGTGCTTCTCTTATTTAACGACATCATTTATTATTGGTTTACTAGTTTGTGGTTTGCTATGACAATACATTTAAAAAAACAAGACGTATTTACATTTCAAGACTGTTTACGCAGCCCTCTAATACAAGATTAATACCTATGTACACATGTATCTTTGTGTGTATTTTTTATACGATATTTACAACAAATAATATTTTACCAACTTTCTTCAAGCAGATTTATTGATTTTTTTTGGTGGTTATTATGATTTTTGAACAGTGTGTGATGGCATTTAAAATTATCATTCAATCTGTATTAGGTTTAAAAATTTATTTCACTTTCAAAATCCTCTGCTCTGTTACAACATTTGCCTTAAATACATTGGCGTAGCTAGACAATTTTTCTGGTGGGGGGGGGGGGGGGGGCAAACACAATTTTTTTAATTAGTGCTTTTTTTATGGGAATTGTTAAAATTTAAGCTTAAAATTTCTTAAACGCACTAATAATCCCAAATTAATATTTTACTTATTAAGTTAAATATATATATTATTAAAAATACATTGAAATTGGAAATTAAAAAAATATATTTTACTTAATAAGTAAAATATTAATAAGTAAAATATTGGTTTGGGATTATTAGTGCGTTTAAAAAATTTTATACAGATTTTTTTTATTTAACATTCTTTTTATTTAAGTTAAAACATAAATTAACAGTCCAGTTTCAATAAAAAAAATTAAGTTATAATTAAAACTAGAAAACCAAAACATTCAAAACAAAAACAATATATAGACAAAAAGTAAAGTATGTATTAGAAAAAACTAAATAATAATAATAATGATCTAATAATAATAAACTAAATAATAATAAAATTAATATTCGTTTCCAACAAGTTTATATGTTCATATGGAAAAATTATTTATGTATATACTATATTTGAATACAATATTTTGAAAAGATACAATCGAGAAATGATTTCATTCATCATTCATGATTTCATTTCTTAATAATTTATTATTTAATTTAAAAAATAGAAAATTGCCATTTATTATTTAGTTACCCTTCCAATATTGAAGTTCTGAATCAATACTATATTGTCCATATATATACATGCATACATATCGATAGTTGAGTTTTTCAGTGATTTCAATAAATTTCACACTAATACACCTCATCACAAAAATTTATTGCAATAGTGTAAAAAATAGCGCTTTTACAAGCAGTTGTACAAAAAAGTTACATTTTGAATATTACACTTTCTATTATGTTTTACCTTCTCCTGTAAAGTTACAATTATTTGGGTAAGGGCCTTTCCATTTGAGACCAACGATATATTGACGTGTGTAAGTTGATATCCTATCAAAAATTTCGGTCATCAAAAGTACTGATACCAAAATTTGGACCTAGGAATATTTTTCACAAGTTTTCCACTAGTCTAACAAAGTTGTATATGAACATGAATTGTTTTGTTTTGTTTTCTAATAAAAATAAAACATATGTATGTATACATGTTTAAAGAGGAAATTTTGATTTGTTCGATTTTCTGACGATTTTTCGGACATGAAATGACGATTATTTTATATTTTATCGGGATTTCGGCGATTTTTCCATCATTTTATCTGGCAGCCCTGGATTGAACCATAAATATGCATACATACATACATACATACATGTGTGTGTACGAGTATATATAGTATATGAATATATACAAGGTATTTGCAGATCATAATTTTTCGCTATTTTTTTAATTTTACTCTAAATAAAAATTGGTGGCTTATGTTACAAACAATTTGACAGTAGAAAATCTTAAGAACGCCTTAAAACAACTTGTGTTGCTACTAACTACGTACACTAGTATAATTTTATTAAGAATTTCTTGAAACCCTGCAGAAATTGCGAATAGTTAAAATGTACTGAGTCGCTTTTGACTTTGTCACTAGTACTACTCTACAATTATTTCCCATACAATACCTTATGCTATAGACATTTAGCATGTACTTGTCATTGAAAATCTACTAGTAACACTAAAACAATTGACTAGGTAGTGAATTCATAGTTCTTATGGGAACATGAAGACATACCAACCAGACATTTACTGGTACATTTCTATACCTTACGTACATACAAATTTATGTATATTGACAAGTTGTTGCAAAATCCACCAGAAATACACCACATATGTTTTCTCTATTTCTTTTATACTGACGAATAGAAGAGAAATTGTAAACAATGTAACTACTACTAAAATTTTAGTGCTGACATAGAGACACTTGCCCCCAGTCTGACTGCAGGGAAGCTACATACACACATACATATCTACACACATGCATTATAAATTCACATGGAGTTTACTATTTGAGATGTTTTGAAGTGCTGTAAACTTATAGTTTTTTGGGTATTTGTTATCTAATAAAAGTATGCATATTTAGCGATTATTCGAAAAGTTTGTATAAAAATTACTGGTGATTTTCATGAGTAATTTTAAAATAAATAAAAAATAGAATTTTTTAATATTACAGGCAATAGAATATGTTTTAAAAAGAATTTGTAAAAAATCCCGGGGGGGGGGCAAAATCAAGTCAGAAAGGCCTAGCTACGCCTATGCTTAAATAAAGCAGTAAATTCTATGCACATACATACATACATAAGTTTTTTGCAAAATCGTTGTTAATTTTTTAAAATTTATCAATTTATATCCAGAGATGTGCAGTATATAAGTAAATTCTATTGTTTTCCTTAATAAATGCTGCACGAAACAATAGTCTTTTGTTTCCTTTAAGTTTTGTTCTTTGAGCTTGTAATCTACATTTAGAAAAACTTTTGAAATTATAGGACATTGTACATCATTGTGTTAAAAGGCATAGATTGATAGATTCTAGTAGCTCTTTAAAATTTAATATTAAAAAAATGTAAATAATTACGATAAAAAAACTGTTTGAAAACAAAGTATTCAAGGTATTATTTATGCTTATTTTGCTTATTTATACAATGTTGCGATTGGGAAGGTGTGCTTGGCATTTTATTTAAGCTAAATAAAAAATTAAACTTAAATCCGAAAAATGTTTACGGACATGTGGTCACAGCAGCTGTACTTTGCGAAGCATATTCTGGACGTCTAATTTTGGGCCACTTTTTCGAGTATTGCTGGCCGTATTAGATGAATAACATTCGCCTGGGGTTCAGGGCCAGTGAAGTCATTGATTTATGCTGATAAGCCAGTGACTTCACGGACCCAAGCAGGAAATAATGGAGAGGTGTCCATTTCTGTAAATGAACTTAAGGCCAAATGTTTTTCTTCAATAAACCGATGATTGCTCTAGAATGCCGAAAACACATCTCTCCCGAATCAATGTCGCTTATATATATATAAAAAAAAATAACAAAACATCTACCATGGTGCGATTACAATCTCTATTGACCGCATCGAGAGCTCCGGCTGCATTTTTGAAGAAAAAAGATCCAATGATGCCACCAGCGTGTAAACCAACCCAAATGTAATAGAGTGTGTAGAATGGTTTGGGATTTTGTTGCAATCCATATTTTAGAATAAAACATCGCACACTGAGGCCAGCAGCCCTTTTTTTTGCAGATCAATTTATATCTCTACAACTACAATAGTGAGGGTGACTAAATCTTATCAGCCGTATTCATAAAAAAAAGTTGATTGAGGTTTAAAATTCATATTAGTTAAAAAACGTTTTAAGGCTAAATAACGTTTTTTAAATATTGGTATTCATAATCAGTTTTTTAACTAAAAATCAATTAACTAGATTTTTTTAAAATATTGTGGCAACACGGTATTCTTTATTTGTCACTTGCATATTAGTTCTGCAAAACAACGATTGTTAACTCACAAAGTACTCGTGTCTATATTTGTTTATTTGTCGCTTTTCAGAGAAATATTGTTTCTATAAAATAAAAAATGTGTTCCAACTTGTATTTAATAAAAAAAATAAAAAAAATTCACAACAAATCTTTGTTAAGTGCTTTTTATATGATTGATTTTATTGCAGATAAAGAAGCACTAGAATAACGAGCTTTATTTTGTTTGTTTTGAGTGTTTATACATCACTAGTTAATTTTCTACAATTATACTATTTTTGTTAACACATAAAATGAGAAAACAATGACTGGGAATGGAAACTGGATCGCTCCTTTTCTTTTAAATATTCTTTGGAGTATATTTGTTATTTCGGCAACAGTTTCTATAAAAAAATTACATTGTTTTCTTCTAAATAACACTGGCATATGCATACATACATGCATACATAAGTACATACATACATACATACATACATACGTACATACAGGTAAAGTTCAAAATGTAAACAAAAACGAAGCAAAATTACAACAACGTCACCTTAAAATTGGTTTAAACATGGGGGCAGTCAATTTTAAAATTTGCTGATTTACGCAAGGTTTAAAAACCGTTTTTTAAGCTAAAATTCTATTATGAATACAATTTTAGCGAATTTTGCTTAAACAATATTTGAAACTCGGTTTAAAATTTTTATGAATACGGCTGTATATGTTTAGCTCTTAGAATGAACTGCATGTTCCAACATATTCTTGTTGGCATAAAAGGAAGGGGGAAGTTACAAAGTAAATATTATTTTTCCCATATCCTTAGAACCACAATAATGAGACGCACTAAATTTGAGATAGATACGATATTCTCCGAATTTATCCCCGAGTGACTACTTCCTATTTCTAAACATAAAGAAATGGCTCGGTGGAAAGAGATTTAGCTCCAACGATGCAATTATTGATCAAACAAATGTTTACTTTAAGTACCTCGTAAAATCCTATTTTTTGGAACGATTCAAAAACTGGAGTAATATTGGACTATGTGTATTGAGTCAAAACTAACTACATGATTCAATGAAATAGGACGGGAAGATAGAAACCTCCCATAAAAAATAATTATTAATTAACTAATAATAAGAAATTCCGAAGCACGAATAAAATGCGTATAGACGTTGCATAGCAAAAAAAAAACAAGCAAAAGTTTATAAATTTTTTCTTTACGCACGCCTGCCATTGAATAACTTCGGATACTAATTATTAGAGATGTGCACGTGAGTGTTTTCTGACTCACGACACGCACGCTCACGCTGAAAAATATTTTACTCACGCACTTTCACGCACGCTCACGAACAAAATATTTTTAATCACGCACGAGTGGTTTACAACTTATCACGATCACGCACGCTCACGAAAAAGTAAATGTATAATATAATTTTCATGTTTTTTGGGTTCAAAAATAGGTTCTTACATATACATATATACATATCTATGTACATATATATTAGGGTGATCGATTATTCGACTTTTTCCAGAAACCGGTTTTCGAATAGCTCGAATATTTGAAATTATGAAAAACCCGGTTTCGGTTTCTACAATTGAGGAAAAACCGTTCATCCGGTTTTTTTAAGTAAGAAAATTATTATACAAAAGTTTTGATTTTAAATTGCTTTATAAAAAATGGGTTAACAGTTCATGTAAATACTATAAAACAATACAAAAGTTAAAAGTAAAACATGAAAATTATCTTCATATACTTATGTATAGTACATAAATATTTATATATAATATACAGTTGAGGAATAAACTCTACATGCAACCATCATTTTTGGGTTTGTGGAAACTTGGGAAGAAATAAAAAAATTAAATATGCCAATATTTAGGTTGCTAATAAATATGTTTATACAAAATATAAAAAAATAATTATTAAATGTATAGAAGTCTACATACAGGCATAAAATACATGAAAAAATATGTGCCAAATGTTTGATGTCGTCAACTTGTTTGAAAATTCTGTGATTTCCGGTACAAAGCCGTCAACAAATGGCACCCAAATATGGTCTATTATGTTGTTATTTTTTAATTTTTTATTTTTTGTGTAAACATATATATTAGTACAACCTAAATATTAGCATATTTAATTTTTTGAATTTCTGCCCAAGTTTCCTCAAACCCCAAAAATGATGGGTGTATGTAGAGTTTATTCTTTAATTGTATATATGTACATATGAATGTATGGACAAGGTGGATATCTACCTCTATATAAAATATGAAGCAAAATGGCAACAAAACTAAAAAAAAAAAACACTTTTTGCAACTGTATTTTGACATCCAATGCACGCCATAATTTCTCTTAAATTTCATGTTTCAGTAAATGTTGTCATGCTCAAAAAAAGCTTAGAGCTTTTGCACTAAAAAAATACTTACGAAAATCAACAAAACATGCAAAATGTACAAATCGAAAAGTATTCGACTAAGCCGGGTTTTAAATTGTAAAAAACCGGACTATTCGACATTCGAAAAATCAACATTTTGAAAAAACCGACAACCGTATTTTGAAAAAATCGGGTTATAAAACCGGTTGAAAAACCGAGTCGATCACCCTAGTATATATGTATGCTCGTGTTTTTGTAAAATTTACAATGCAAATTAAAATAAAGCAAAGTTAATTTAATATCGTTTTAAATATTCGTGTTCGCGAATATTATTTTAAATATACGAATTCGAATTCTCGTATATCAAAAATTGACATTCCGCACATGTATGTATGTATACATACATAATATAAATGTGAAGGTAAGACGTATAATCAATTAAATAAATGATAACCAAATAAATGATAAAAGCATATTATATGAGAAAACATAATAAACAAAATTTCTAAATTTTTTCTGTTACGTAACATTTTCAAACATTTTCCCCCCTACAGCGTTATGTAATATGTGGACGGCCCCTAAAGCAAAAAACATTTTCTGCGTTACAATTCGTCAGTAGTGTTGTTAACAAAGGCACTGTTGAATCAGTAGTGTTTCTCAATTGATACTTCCTACAGGGTATCTAAGAAACATACATACATACATACATACATACTTACAAACCCAGTAAAAAAAGACACTCCAAAGAAGTCATGAAAATATAGAGTTTGCAGTCTGGAAGTAGTTCAAATTTCGATCCGATCTAATGATTTTTACATAGGGTTGTCATTGCAAGAAGTTCTCTCTTTCGATGCTAGTCACCGAATTAGAAGCGATTTTAAGAAAAATTTCCTTTTTTGTGTTCTATGGTAATATTTTCATCCAAGAAAAACTTTAAAAAGTTACATATTTTAACAATTCGTTTCTTTTTATACGAATTTAAACTCGAAACAGTGTTTTCATGTAAATTTAAGCAAATAACTTTTAAATTTTAGGCCAAAATTAGTTCATAAATTTCTTTCAAAAAATCGATTTTTTCAACATTTTGGTGAGTATTTACTAAAACCAATGAAAAACTACAAGGTTTTGTGTGATTAAGATAAACTTTTACTTGGTTTTCTGCTAACTATCGGCATATTAAAAATATCGATTTTTAGGAAGCAATGAAAATGTGGTTCCTTCAGAATGACTTCCATTTTTTTTTACTGGGTACTTAAAAAGGTGTATGTATACAAAAACAAAATGCTCCGAATTCGTAAAGAATTCGTAACGATTGGTCGACAAAATCTTCCGATTTCGGCACCGAAATATTACCGAAATCGTAACAATTGTTGTATATAATGGTTGACACGACTTCGTAACGATATGTCGGTACGAATTCATTACGATAAGTCGGTACGAATTTGTAACGATATCTAGGTACGTTTTTTTTGCTTTATCTGATATAACCGCTTCACCGTTATGTTGCTGCTATTGTCGAAATAATTTGCACATACTCACGTTTTTTAATTTTTGTTACAATCCTTTTTTTTTATCAACATATACATATTTATTTAAAAAAAATGTTCCAGACTTTTACTTATGTACTCAAAAATCAAAGTTTTACCCCCCGTTTGTGTAAAACGTTTGAGTTAAAAATCTTGGCGTTTTTGTAATAGATTAAAGGAAACTTGTATAACTTTTCTTTAATCTATTACAGAAACGCTAAGATTTCTAACTCAAACGTCTTACACAAACAGGGGGTTAATGTTTAAAACAAATTGTTCAGAGAAACTACCGAAATGTCTTAACGAATTCGGTACGACAAGTCTGACTTCAGAAAAAGTCGAAACATTTTGTTTGGGGGTATTCATTATGTTTGTAAGCTCATACTACCATACATATTACTATACATACTATGCATTTATTATTATAAAATAATTTATTTCAAATGATTGAATACATTTACATATGTACCGATGCAGGAATGTTATCTCGTGAGAGCGTGAGAATTCGTGCGTGATTATTAAAAAAAGCTCACGCACGAGTAAGTTTTTTTCAGTCACGCTCTCGCACTCACGCGGGATTAGTTATAATATTTGATCACGAATCATGTGAATCACGCGTGACTCACGCGTGACACGATAAAATCACGACATTTGCACATCTCTACTAATTATCCAAAACTAGAGTCATGCTTGATTCACGCGTAACAAGTAATGAAATTTGTACATATCTAATGAAAGCATATTAAACACCACAGATTCATAGAATCAATAAGATTTTCTCTATGAAACGTTTTTATGCTAAGGGGTATCCCAGCAGAAAGAAGCGAAGATTTTTTCATAGAGATTCCTTATTGTTTTTATGTGGTAAATCTTATTAATTTTATGAAGAAGAAAACCACATAAAATCCAGAAGAAATCCTATTATTCCCAACTTTTTTACTCAATTTCCGTTATTTTTGGCACCAAAAAAACAATCCATAGAAAAAAACTTCTTGATTCTATTAGGGTTTCTTATAAATTGTAAACTATATGAATTTCTTATTGATTTTATTAGGTTGCCTTATTGATTTTTTTAAAAAGGTTTTCTTTTTGATTTTATTAGGCTATCTTATTGATTTTTTCAATAAGGTTTTCTTTTTGATTTTATTAGGTTCCTACATATATGAAATCTTCTTGATTTTATGAGGTGTCTTGTTATTTCATATCTATAAATAGACACAGACAATTTTTTTTCATGATCTTTTTCGTTTTTGTATAAGCATGTTTGCAAAATTATTTCAATGGTTATTCAGACTGCTTGTTAGCATATTGGTTAGAGTGTTTGTCTATCACTCAGAAGTTTGCTGGTTCAATACTTGTCTCCTTTTCAAGTAATAATATGTATGTTATTAGTTAGTTAATTAAGAATACAATATAATATGTATGTATGTATGTAAGTATGTATAGTATGTATAGTATAAATAAATAACATCTACATATACTACATACATATGTACATAAGTATATGGTATAGAATTTAAATGGAAATGCATCAGAAAAGCACAAAGAATAAAGACATATTTTTTTTATTAGGTTGCCTCATAAAATCAAGAAGAAAACCTTATTAAAAAAATCAATAAGATAACCTCATAAAAATTACAAGATTTCTTCTTGATTTTTTCAAAAAGGTTTTCTCTATGAAATTAATAAGATTTACTTATTGAACAAAACCATAGAGATTTCTTATTAATTTTGTTCTATTTTATGAGGTATTTAGTAGGCACTGTTTTCTCTGTGAATAGCAAAAAAAAAAAACAGCAATAAAATTGTTATATTTGTTTAGGTTTGCAGGCTGCTGGTAGGGAAGAGTGAAATTTAGAGTCCAGCTGACTTGACTCCAATACAATGATTCCCTTGAGCTACCTGAGAGTTGCAGAGAAGATAGCGAGAGAGAGTTATAGGGAAGGGATAGTGATAGAGAAGACAGGTGGGGAAGGAAGAAATAGAGGAAAGCTTTATTATTTGAAAACTCAGTTTTTTGCACGCTTTATTAATAATGCAGTGTTGCAGCGCCTCTGGTGTTAATGAGGCGTACTAAATTTGAAGCTGTGTTAAGTAGCCATTTTATTGGTTATTTTACTTCGCCGATGATTGTGCAACACAATACCGACGAACGATTATGATTAGGATTAGCATCCGCTGAAGCTGGTGTATTTCAGTGACCAGTAACTATGCCTTCATCACTTTAACTTTCCTACAACAACTGGCACAAAGGGACACTAATGCACATCAGTCGACGTCCAGCAGCCTGTTTGCCTAACCTAATCTAAACCATGTAGATTTTCATATCATTTTTAATGAAATTTGCTAGATTACGTGTAGGTGTATGTGCCCTATTAATTTTTTTTTTTTTTTTAATGCATGTTTTTTTTTTTTATTTATTGTATCTTCAAATATGAACTAACAATAAGTATTCAAATCTGAAGTCTATAAAAAAATTATTAGGCCCGACCAATGTCGGACATAAGCTTAGTGATAGTTATTAATAATACATAAGTAGTGATAAGCAACAAAAAGAAAAAAGTGTTTTCAAGCAGCTTCATCATCTAGAGTGTTGAATATTAGAGCCCGTGTATCTCTCTTTTTTAAGCGGATGTGCCCAGTAAAGTTCAAAATATTACGAGCAAGCGGATTAGGATGTGACTCGAGTTTTGTTAGATATTTGCCTGAGTATTTTACAATTTCTTCAGTCACTAGTGGCATATTCAAATCGCGATGTATATTTGAATTTTTGATGTACCATGGAGCCGATGTTATCATGCGTAAAATTTTATTTTGCCTTCGTTGAATTTTCTCTACATTTGAAGCTGAAGCAGTGCCCCATAGTTGAATTCCGTAACACCATATTGGCTTTAAAAGCGACTTGTATATTAAAAGTTTGCAGTCTAGGCTAAGTGTTGAATTTCCACCAATCAGCCAATGTACCTGAGTTAATTTAAGTTTCATTTGAGTTAACTTAGAGTCAATGTGATGTTTCCATGTAAGTCGTCGATCAAGGTGTATACCTAGATATTTCACATGTGAATGTTGAGGAACAACTTGATTGTTAATCCGAATGGGGGAGCAAGTATCTCTTCTTAGGGTGAACGTTATATGGACACACTTTTGTTCGTTGACTTTAATTCTCCATAAGTTTAACCAAAGCTCCATCTGGCTAATGTGTTCCTGGAGCTTGCGGGATGCCTCATCAGGGTTTTCGTGCATACTAAGGCAGGCTGTATCGTCGGCAAATGTGGAAGTATGGATACTACTGCTCACAGGCATATCGCAAGTATAAATCAAGTATAAAACTGGTCCCAGTATGCTCCCCTGTGGCACACCGGATGAAATAGTTTCAGGCCTACTCGTAAAGTCTCCTTCCACAACAGTGAACTTACGGGAAATAATGTAACTTTCCAAAATATTTATAATGTTTATTGGTAAGTAAGTCTTCAATTTTAAAATTAGGCCTTCATGCCACACTTTATCAAATGCCTGGGAAACGTCAATAAAGAGCGCAGAACAATACTTTTTTTCCTCAAAAGTTCTTCTTATAAATTGAACCAGTCTGTGAGTTTGTTCAATGGTGCTATGCTGACTTCTAAAACCAAATTGATGGTCTGGTATGCACCCACTACTAATTAGAATTGGGGACAATTTTGTTTTGAGCAGTTTTTCGAAAAGCTTTGACATAGTTGATAGTAGACTTATTGGCCTATATGACTCAGCCTTTGTTAGATCTTTGCCCGGCTTTGGAATCATTTTAACCTTGGCAAGCTTCCAGCTGTGTGGATAATACTCCAGTCGTAAAATGGCATTAAATATGAATAATAGGATTCTCATTGCAATACGAGGCAAGTTCATAAGCATCTGGTTACTAATTCCATCAATACCCGGAGCTTTCTTCGGGTTGAGTTCGGCAATTAATTTTTGTAAATCACGCGTCTTAAACTTTATGTGTTGAGGGGGTAGAGCGACTACATTCGGCAAATCAGCAACACCAGTATATATGTTTGGCGTAAATGAAATAAAATGCCCTATTAATGAAATAAATTAATTTAAAAAAAATTATTTGAATTTCTTATTGTAGTAAAATTGTTGCGTCTCCTTGTGTTAAAACTTTATGACAGAGTAGACAACACAAAATGCCGATAGGCAGTTACGTAACTTGAATGAGAGACAGACAAATAGCCAAGGGTTTGAAATTAAATTGATCTCCTTACAACTTGAATTGTAATGAAATTACTCAAGCAAACGTATGCTGATATTAACTTTCACATGGATTAAAATTTAATTATTTTTATCTCAACCATAATTCTCTTAACAAAAGTATTTGTAAATGTAATCCGTAATTTAATTTAAAATTCATTGAAGTAATTCTTCTATTGCCAAAAGATGTTTAAATTTAAAAGAAACAAACATTTTAGAAAATAATTTTCTTAATAATTAAATAGAGTCTTATTTTAAAAATCACTTAGGACCACTCAAGCTTAGTATATGTTGATGCATTCAAATAAGTTTTACTAAAAGCCAAATCCTTTAGACGTCCGTGTGTGTTTGTGTGTGTGTGTGTATGTTAGCTGTTGTGTTAGTTTTGAATATAATAAATAACTAAAGAATATTCAAATGAAATTTAGTATTCAGTGTTGCGTAAATTATTTGTTAACATGATTATAAATGCATCAGAGAATTAAGGGCTATTTTGCTATGCATAATCCTAATGCACGCAAAGAGTATTTCTTTAAGCACTTCTTATATTTAGATTTAAATAAAATAAAATGTGTGTAAGATGTCAAATTTTGTTCTTTGTTTGAAAGGCTTATCTATGACATTACGCAGTGAATAGAATAACATTGGCTTGAGTAAATCCGAAATGTCCATTTCAAACCACCTGCATGTGGATTGACCAAGCCATCAAATTGCTCGTTCATAATATCATATGTAACACGAGCTGTGCGGCACATAGTATTGTACTGTTGAAATAACATGTCGTTGGTATCCATGTCATTTAATTCTGGCCATAAGAACATTTTAATAAAACAATTTATAATTTGTCAGCTAATGCCGGCCATACACTACACAAGTTCAGTGCTCAAGTCTGGCACTGCGTAAACTCAGCTTGTGACACACACTATACAAGTAAACTGTGCAGTTTTTGTTTTAAAGCTATAAGTGAAGAAGACAACATGTGCAAATACTGCTCTATTTTATTAATTGCTGTGGCAATAAAAACATCTTTTTAACAGCCATTTCTCTATTTGCATCGGGCTATTTTTCCTTTAGTTTATTAATTAATTTTTCGTAGGCTTCGATTTTCATAATTCTATTGCTATAATCACTGCTTTTAATGCGCCATAATGCAGGCGATTCTTTGTATAATTCTAGGAACTCTGTCCAGAATATTTTTTCTGCGCTCATTTTTTGTTTTTAACTCTTAAAAAATCACGACAAAACTGAGCGTTTGCAACATACACTACACAAGTTCACTGTACAGTTTTCAAACTTGAGCAAATATCAAAATCGTTTTGATATTTACTCAGTTCACTGCGTAAATACCACAACCGCCCCCATACAGCGGTGTACAGTGCCAGACTTGAGCACTGAACTTGTGTAGTGTATGGCCGGCATAATTCAAAAGATGTACGTAGCTTCCACAATATCAACTGTCAAAATTCTGGGGGCAAATCACGGCATTCGATACGACTCGTAATTTAAAAATATTTCCATATAAACTCTATTGATATATTTTTGAATTACGAGTCGTATCGGATGCCGTAATTTGCTCCCTGAAGTCCCTATTGGAAAACCCTTTGTGGCTTCCACCTAACATAGTATATGTCTAAAGTTCTGTACATACGGTTGTTAGATTTTACTCATACTGTCAGTAAAATGTGCTAAATATATTTTATTATATTGTCAGTAAAATATGATAAACATTTCTGTGGCAAAGAGCAAAAAGTGCTTAAGTCGAGATAAGCAAGTCATAGCACAATGACTTGCTGCTTATCTTTTTCGACTTAAAAGCTCATATGGCATAAAAGCTTTATTTAACTTATACTATATATATGGTATAATTCAAATTGAATGTTTTATTTTTAGCAACTATGTTCAAGCTATATGCACAAGGTGCAAACTTTTATAAAAGAGCTTTAGTGCTTTCATGCCGACCGTAGCACAATAGCCAATCACATCTCGGCGACAACAATATTTGCTTTTACTTTGCAAAGAAATAAGAATAAATTTAAGAGCTTTCAAAGCTGTTTACCTACAAATGCAAATATCAGAGTATGTGTGTTTGTTCGTAGCTGATTTGTAGTGTGTAGCACGATGTGTCTCTAAAAAATTTAATTGAATACCGAATTTCCCAATTTAACTATAAAAAAAACTTTACTCGGAAAATCGACTTCAAAGTTTAAAAAACACAACAGTAAGATGTTGCTACTTTTTCCTTATTGCCACAGATTTCATAGAAATTTTTGTCTGACGACGTTGCCAAAAAAACATTGTCAGTCCATTGTAAGCCTATTAGCTGACAAAAAATTTTCAGACACATGACAATTATGTGAACACATTTCGTTGCCATTGTCAGACATTTTTTTTATTGTTGTTGTTGCCATTCAACGAAAATCGTCTGGAAAGAAATTGCTAGCATTTTTAAACAAATTTTATACAATCGTGTCAACTGCAAATCCACCTGGCGTTGTCAGCACATTGCCAGATTTGACAACAATGTAAGATCGGAGAATCGTCTGTACAGAGCTTAAATACAGAGTTATGAATTAATAAATTTTGTAAATTTGGATTAAGTTGGGAAAACTGAGAATAATAATGAAGCAAACAACATTGATAGGCTATTTCCCACCTGCGAAAGAAAACGTTCGACTTTCAATTTATATTGAAAACAAAAACAAATTTTCATATTTTGTTGTTGTTTTCAATATAAATTGTAAGTCGAACGTTTTCTTTCGCAGGTGGGAAATAGGCCATGAATTTATATTATGCGGCCACGTTCTGTAAACCCAATCCGAGTAAATTTCTCGTTTTCAAAAAATTAATAATGGTCCTGCAGACGAGTTTAAAATCACACACGATAGTTTTCTTTTAGATATGATATTTGGGAAAAATTTAGAGAAATTGAAAAAAATATTACTATTGTCGGAGTTAGTTTTCTTAAATCGTTCGGTTTGAAATTGATCGGTTTACAGAATAGGGCCGATGTACTTTTAAATAAGACAAAAAAATATAAGTATGTATGTGGTAAAGTGCAACTTGTTCTAAAATAAAATCTCTTAGAAAATCACACAATCCCAATGGATTTCTCTAAGTGTATGTGTTGAGCGACCATTCGTTTGTGTTTGTGTATACAGTAGTTTCCGCTTATATTCACATTTAAAATTGTACAGAAATTATGGACTATATCGCTTGAAATTCAGATTTACTTTTTGGTTTATGACTTAAATAAATAACTAAAAAAAATCTGTTGAAAATTTTTGTGACTACAACGCGAATTGTTTGCATACAATTTGGATTTTAACTACCACAAAGTTGGTGCATATACATATGTCATATAAGACTATATAGTAAATGCACTATATCGTCAAGTTTTTGAATGAAATTAAGTTCAAAAGTCACAAAAAACATCAAATATGGACATATCATTAATGTGACAATAAGCGGTAGTGACTATAAACGAAAACTACTGTATATGTGCTCACTTGTTATTATAGTTTGTATGTACTTATGTATGTATATCTGTTAAAGTATGCGAAAACCGGAAAGAAAATCGCTTAACTGGTTTTTTGCTTTTCTTAGTATAACCGATTTCGCATAATTTTTTTTTCAAATAATTCGGCATGCCGAGTTTTTTACCGAAAATATTTGTTAAGTTTTTGATGAAAAATAAAAGCCTGTGAACCGGTTATTTTATATAAAAATCATATTCGAAACCGGATTTTAAAAATAAAATTATTTGTCGTGAAAATTCCGGTGTTTGCATACTCTAAATATCTGTGTTTGACTGCCAGAGTTTTTAGCTGCTTTTTGGTATTTTTTAATTTTAGTTTGACCGACTCTGGGAAAAAAGTGAATGAAAAAAATAAATTTCTAGAAAATAACTTTATTTGTAAGTGCTGAAATATTTTTAGCCATAAACAAATTTCAAACAGAAATGCATGTAATACGGTTAAAAGAGAAAACGTATATTGGCCAAATTAAATAAATTCAGTAAAGTGCGACTCTGACTCGCCCACGAAGGGTTCTGTACGAAGACTAGATATGTAATTTAATACAAACTTCATCCTATATAATATATAGTTTTGGCATTTTTTTCGTTTTTGGGGTCTTTTCGGTTTTTTTGTTTTGGCGTTTTTTGCGTTTTTTTTTCGGTTTTGGCGATTTTTTTAAGTTTTGGCTTATTTTTTAGTTTTGACACTTTATTTTCTTGTTTTGCCAATTTTGTTCGGTTTTTGGCGTTTTTTCATTTTGGCGATTTTTGTATATTTTTGGTGATTTTTTTCATTTTTTCGATTTTTTTTATAAAAAATTTTTTTTAGTTTTGGCGACATTTTCGCTTTTTGGCGATTTTTTTAAATTTTTGGCGTTTTTTCATTTTGGCGTTTTTTTTTTCATTTTGGCGATTTTTTCGAATTTCGCGATTTATTTTAGTGTTAGAAATTTTTTTAATTTTGGCGATTTTTTATAATTTTTGGCAATTTTTTTTTTGGTTTGGCGATTTTATAATTTTCGGTTTTTTTAGTTTTACCGTTTTTGAAAATTTCGATTGTTTGCCTCTTACGGTTTCCAAGATATAGCAAATTATTAAAATTACATAGTCAAAATTGCATTAACTGATGGACCACCCTTTAATTTAAATTTTTTAAATTTTAGTGTTAATTGTTGTAGTCTGTATAAAAATACACTAATTTTACAAATTTCAAGTTTCAATATACATTTGTCCATACAATTGTATGTATATTACATGGGATTTTAACATTTTTCGTTGCTCGTTTTGGAACACCCTTTAATTTTTAATTCGCATGTATTTGTTGTTGTAGCGGCCAAGGTCCTACATACTCTGTCCAAATTTCAAGTCCGTAGCTCTTACGGTTCCTGAGAAAATACCGTGTGACGGACAGACGGACAGCGTAGCGAAAACAATAGGGTTTCTTTTCACCTTTGGTGTACGAAACCCTAAAAACACACACTTCCACACAAACTCAAACTGTAACGCGCACACACAGGCATGCTACTAAATAAATTCAGTCACCAATGTGTGTGTGTGTGTGTGTGTGTGTGTGTGTGTGTGTGTGTGTGTGTGTGTGTGTGTGTGTGTGTGTGTGTGTGTGTGTGTGTGTGTGTGTGTGTGTGTGTGTGTGTGTGTGTGTGTCTGTGCATGCTGCAGCACGATTACCTAGTAAAGATTTTACAAAAAAGCTTTCAAATATAATTGGAAAATGTTATTAAAGTCTTATGGTCGAATTATTGGTCATGTGGTTTATAAAATTTTGCAAAGAATATTTCTCTTTACCAATTAAAAAAAATAAATAAATTAAAATGCAATAAAAATAAAAACTACTTTGCAAAATATTTTAGTTTGTTTGCAATTAAAATCAGTTAAAGAAAAAAAGATTTATTCTAAGTAAAGCTAGGAAGGAGTATTTTTAAATTAAGCAATTGTTTGAAATTTAATTTTTTTTTAAAGAAAATTTAATAATTTGGGTTTAATGCTTACTCTTCACAATCAGGATTTTTGCAGTTCTCAAAAACCTTGCAAATATATATATATCTTTACAAATGTATATGTCTATCTATATCAGCTACGTCCAAACACACATACACTGATACCTGCTTTTGCGATAAATAGCTTTGAAAGCTCTTAAATTTGTTTCTGTTTCTTTGCAAAGTAAGAGCAAGCATTGCTGTCTGTTGTGTTATTGTTGTGGATGTTGTACTCTCGTCGGTGTGAAAGCACAAAAAGCTCCTTATAACATAAAATTCTCGTGTCACTCACGGTGCTTGTAATTGAACTCCTCCAAAACGGCATAACCGATTTTTATGAAATTTTTTATGTATGTATATTTGGTAGGTCTAAAAATAGGTCGTAATATATTTTGAATAACCCTATGAGACCTGTGCCACGCCCACACAAATAAAATAGCTTACATCTTGAAAGCTTTAGGAGTCAGAGAATTCAAATTTGTTATGGACTATTTTGAGAGCGAGGTGGGAAGTGGGACCCCCGTAGAAAACAATTAATGATAATCTTATATCTTGAAAGCCATAATAGCAAGAGTCTTTAAATTTAGTATGGACTATTTTGAGATCGAGGTGCAAAGTAGTTCAAAATGTTGGTAGAATGGGACCCGGGGAAGAAGCTCCCCTCACATAAAGTAATTAACAATAATAATATCGTAAAAGCTATAATAGCAAGACTCTTTAAATTTGGTATGGACTCTTTTGAGAGCGAAACAATTCAAAATGTTAGTAGAATAGGACCGGGGGAAAGGGCACCCCCATACAAAGTAATTATAAAAATCTTATATCTTGAAAGCTATAAGTGCAATAGTCTTCTAATTTGGTATGAGTTAATTTGAAAACAATTAATATAAGCATACATTTTAGTTATTTTTATATTCTTTCATCGTTCACTCCCTGCCTCTATCCACTCATATACAGGGAAACCAGAAATATGCTCTACAAAAAGTGTTTTATGCGCATTCAATATGCACTAAAAACTTAAAAATATGCGCTAAAAAGTCAACAAATATGCTCTTAAAAATAAAATAAAATGGTTTATTTGTAAATGAAAATATATTTTTAGTTCAAAACTTCATTATAAAATAAGACAAAAAGAAATACACAAAAAAAGGAAAAAAAATTAACAAAGAATAACTGCGTTTGAAGTGCAGGTTAAAACAAAATTTTCATACAAATTTTGACTAAAACCAAAGAATATAAATTGCATGATTTATATTCTTTGCTAAAACAAATAATACAAATTAATTTTTATTGGATGCTCTCATAACAATTTAACTTCAATTTCAAAAGATCACCATATCAGAAAACAGGCTTTTGAACTGTATTTGGGATAAATAAGACAAGATTTTTATTTATAATTTTTATTGCAATAAATATCTAAATATTGACCTAGAATTTCAAATAAAAATCGTTTCTAAGTTTCAATCAATGTTCATTAAACCTCTACTCGGGGCAGAGTCCGTCACTAATACCAAAATTGAATTTGTATTGAAACTAACGCCCGTAAAAAAAATATTTAAACAGATTTAGATGGCGAAAAAAAATTCTCCAACGCCTTAACTTGTAAGCATATTAGCCCAGATAGCGCCTTAATTTTTTTTAAACTTAAAATTTTATTTCGAAAATGAAATGAATGGGGTGTAAAATAAAATAATTCTGTAAAGTGTCAAAATATGCCCGAAAAGCTTAAATTATGCTCTAGAAATTAGAAAATATGCTAAAAATGCAAAAACATGCCTTAAAGGGTAAAATATGCAAAAATATGCACTAACAAATCGGTGCCAAAATTCACAAAAAGTTCTGAAACGGATAAATATCTTGTCCAAGCATTAATACGTCACACAATAAAAAACATGCAATTGCATATTTGCGGTTTCCATGCTCATATACCACACCCTCTTACATTTAAAATGAGTAAGTTGTTATTTTCTATCCTAGAAATTCCCTAGAAATAATTTATGTGGTAGATCAGCGTTTGCCGGGTCAGCTTATATGTACGAGTATGTAAAAACTAACCTTTTTTCTTTGTCCCGACATCACGCGCAAATAAATGCAACGGTCCCCCTACCATTCGTTTTTGTTGGTTTTGTTACTTATTGTCTGGAGAAGAATGATATGAAAGAAGAAATTAAGAAAGTTGCGCGGAACATGTGAAATCGGGAATAATTTGTGCTGTTGGTATTTTTTTTTTTTTTATAAGATTGGTATAATATTTATATACATAGAAGTATATTCAGTTTCTTTCTGGATGCGAAGGAAGTCGCGCGCAAAATGCTAATAATATATGATTAGAAAGTGAAAGACAGCAAGAATCAAATTTGTTCGGCTCAAACAGAACCAAATTCTGTTCAATTCCCAAGAACAACTTTTATTTATAGTAAATTAACAACTAAAATTGGTTAAATTAACCGGATTAACAGTTTGATTATATCAATCACAGAAATAACATTTATTTCGACAACATGATATATCGAGAGCCTATATTCAAAATGCGTCAACTTCAGAAAGCTAACTTTTCAGTAGAGCGAAAAAACTAGTTAATTCGCACAATATTGTAAAAATAAATGATGTGCCTTCCATAATATGGTTTAGATATATTTACTAATTCATAGGTCTGCAAAAATATTTTATTTTGCACTGGTTTGCGTATTTTTATGAGAAAGCGTATGTTAGACGGTCAAAAAACAAATATTTTCTTAGAGTTAGCATATTTTGTCGGAAAAAATATGATTTTTTTAAATATATTTATTTTTTAATCAATTTGTGAAATCTTTTACTCAATACTAGATATATAAAAAAATAACATAAGCCTGACTGAAAACCTCTTCAATCTCGAGGCGGTCAACTTTAGCACTCTCTAACTCACTCGCTAGTGTAACAGGGTCACTACAAAAGTTTCAATTTCGAAAGCTTATGTCATTAACTATAATCGGTCCATACATAATTTTTCTATTCGATTAACTGTTTAAAATTTATATATACATGCATTACCAATTTTTTGATGTGTAAACATCTATACGCTAGGGGGTAAAAATCTTTTTCACAATACAATCACAAATTTTTACTGAGACTTCTTTGCTGAGATTTCTTTGCTGCGATGCACACAGCTTTGTCAAATCGGTGTGAGCTATGTATGAGTGTATTAGTGTTTGAAAGAAGCAATACAAACTTATTTAAAATATTGTAAATACATAGGAATTTGCTGGTTTTTGTTTGTTAGGGTCGTTAGGTTTTTTGCTTTGTTAGGGTTCCGTACACCAAAGGTGAAAATGAACCCTATTGTTTTCGCTACGCTGTCCGTTCCTCTGTTACAGGGTATTTCCTCGAGAACCGTAAGAGCTACGGACCTGAAATTCGGAAACAGTGTGTAGACATTTGGCCGCTACAACAGCAAATATATGAGAGTTAAAAATTAAAGGGCGTTCCAAAACGAGCAACGAAAAATGTTAAAATCCCATGTAATATACATACACTTGAATTTTGTAAAGTTAGTGTATTTTTATACAGACTACAACAATTAACAGTTAAATTTAAAAAATTTAAATTAGAGGGTGTTCCATCAGTTAATGCAATTTTGACTTTGTTACTTTGACAACTTGCTGTATCTTGGAAACCGTAAGAGCAAAACTCTTAAAATGTTCAAAAACGGTAAAATTAAAAAATCAAAAAATTACAAAATCACCAAATCTAAAAAAATCGCCAAAAAAATCGCCAAAACCGAAAAAAGCACCAAATTAAAAAAAATTCTAGGACTAAAATAAATCGCGAAAAACCGGAAAAATCATCAAAATGAAAAAAATCGCCAAAGGGAAAAAAAATCCAAAAACAGAAAAATAATCGCCAAAATGAAAAAAATCGCCAAAATAAAAAAAATCGCAAAAATTAAAAAAAAACCCTTAAAAAATCGCCAAAATGAAAAAATCGCCTAAATAAAAAAACCCCAAAAACAAAAAAAAAAAAAAAAAAAAAAACGCCAAAATGAAAAAAAAAACAGAAAAAAGTCGCCAAAATGGAAAAAATCGCCAAAATGAAAAAAATTTCGAAAATTAAAAGAACCCAAAAAGAGAAAAAGAACCGCCAAAAAGAGAAAAAAGCGACAAAGCTGAAAAAATCGTTTAAACTGGAAAAACTTAAAAAGGAAAAAAGCCACATCAAAAAAATGCTCAAAACCGAATGTACGGAAGGAACCCTTCGTGCGCGAGTCAAAGTCGCACTTTACTGAATTTATTTTAGAACAGCAATAACTAAACGATGAACAACAGGAATTAAAAATTAAAAAGTAAAAGTAAAGGCATTTACTATAGATGAGCACTGCAATACCACTAAAATTTCAGTAAAAATAATAAAAAAGCGCCAAAAACCGAAAGAACGCAATAAACGAAAAAAAAACCAAAACTATTTGTTATATAGGCTAAAGTGTCCGCACGGAACCCTTCGTGAGCGGGTCAAAGTCGCACTTTACTGAATTTATTACTAATTCTCGTACATTAAGTTATCATAGGCAAATAAAAACAAATAAATAAAATGAATACAAAAACATTTAATTTTAATAACTTTTAAAAAGATTTTTTGCACTTTTAATAAGAAATTTACTAAAACAAAGCAAAATAAGGAAAACAAAAACCTAAACTTGTCAAACTAAAAGTCTTCATCGTTTTTGAGATTGTCATTCATACGGACAACAAGAAGTACAGAGAAACTTAACAGCTTCATATAAACACCATCTTGTGTGCAATAGTAGCTACTAATTTTCACTAACATATAATTGTGCTAGCGCTGTATAGTTCGAAAATCATTGCTGTAAAATAACTATAGGGTGTTTTTTTAAGAGGTATAAAACTTTGAATTGAAATAAAACACAAGAAAATCGTTTTAATGTCCATCAATTTGGCTTTATTGGAAGGATAATTTTATGCCATTAAGGTTTAAATATGATTTCGGGCATGTGGCCGCCGCGGCTGGCTCGAATGAAGCCAATTCTACAGGTCCAATTTTCAACCACTTTTTCGAGCATATGGGGCCGTATGTTGGCAATAACGCCACAAATGTTGGCTTCCAAGTCCCCTAACGTTTCTGGTTTGTTGGCGTAGACGAGCGACTTCACATATCCCCAAAGAAAATAATCCAATGGTGTCAAATCACACGATCTTGGTGGCCAATTGACAGGTCCATTCCGCGAAATTATGCGCTCATCGAATGTTTCCTTCAATAAATCGATTGTGACGTGCGCTGTGTGGCATGTAGCGCCGTCTTGTTGGAACCACAACTCATCCACATTCATGCCATCCAATTCGGGAACAAAATAGTCGGTTAGTCGGCTCCAATTGCTGTGCACGGTGGCGAATCGATTCATTCGGGTCCTCTTCAATACTTTGCTCTACAGCGGCAATTGTTTCTTCGGTGCGCACTGTTCGACGTCTCTGCGGATGCGTATTATCACATAGAGTAAACGTAGTGCGAAAACGATCCATGGTTAACCGAATTAATTGCTCTGATGGACGATTATGTCGACCATAAAATGGACGGAGCTTGCGGTAAACTTCGCGAACTGAACCATTATTTTCGAAATAAATTTGCACGATTTGCAAGCGTTGTTCTTTTGTCAACCTGTTCATGATGAAATGGCAAACCAAACTAAATATTAATCACTTGACAGCTGACAAAATGGCCGCCAGTTAAAAAAGTGATGCCAACTTAAAGTTCTATACCTCAATAAAAAACACCCTTTACATGCATTACATTTCATTAAACAGCAGTCTGCCCATTTACTAACCAAATAAGTTAAATATAACAAAAATGAAAAATTTTAAAAAACCCCCGACTTTTTTCAAAAAAGATGTTATATCTTCTAAACGGCTGGACCGATCTTCTTCAAACATAGCTAAGAACCCTCTCGATCAAGTCATCTTTCAAACAGAAGAAACTAAATGAAAATCGGTGGAGCCGTTTGGCCTGTACGTGGACACAGACAGACACACAGATACACAGATACACACTACAAACTTATAACACCCCTTTTTTTAGTCGGGGGTTAAAAACAAACAAAAACCAGCAAATTCCTATGTATTTACAATATTGAAAGTTTTGATACTTTTAATTGATTAATTAAAAAATATTACTAAAAGCATAGTACTTCCAACTTAAGAACATTTTTCATTACTAGATGTTTACACATCTCCCCTGTGATCGGACTCACATTGCTTTTTTTTATCGGAACCCCTTCGTACTAATATATTAAAAGTGACCATATCTCAAAAACTAGCCATATTATATCAAAATCCAGAATCGTGTTCAGCATGCCAAATGCTATCAGACATTAAGTAGATTTATTATAAATTACAAATTTTTTAAAAATATTGGAAATTTACATGGGAATTAGAATTTATTTTCACCAAAAAAAATTATACTTTAAGATAGCAGAATAAGAAAAATTGATATAAAACGGGGAAAAAATAATTTTTGTGATTCGAAATTTATACTACAGATGAATATTGCATAAGGGAGCTATTTGCCATCGGAAACTCATTTTGACCAAATTTGAGTGGACGTGTTTTGAATATGGGCTCTCGATGTACACATTAATTCTTTTTTTATAAAGTTTAGTTTTTTTTACTAGAATTATCTGTTCAACTAATAAAGCAAATGCTAGTGAATTTTTTACTAGAAATTAAAAAATAACTATTACAAAAAATATTAGCTCCCAGTACTATAATTAGCTATTTTAAGAATAAGTTACGTCCCAAATGTAGTTAAAATTAGCCCACGTAATAAATAGGCCATTATAATTTGATTCGATTATTTGGTAACTACTTCTGCCACCATGTAATTATTTCTTGAAAGATATCGTCCCTACCACGTCAAACTATCCAATATGCAAATTTGAACTTTTCAGAAGAGCGCGAAGACTCGTCAATTATGAATTTAAAGTATGTAATCGTATTCCTAAAGGCTCAGTTAGCCGACTGTAATGTAATGTAACTGTAACGTAGAAAACAGCTGATTGATATTTTTATATGAAAAGTAGGTTACGTTACATTACATCTCTATAACCATTTTCATTACTTTTCACATAACAAAATCGATCAGCTGTTTCTTACTGTTGCAGTTACATTACATTACAGTCGGCTAACTGAGCCTTAAAAGTGCCAGTCTTATTGAGTTATCTATCATTAGTCAGAATTTCAGCATTTTGAAACGAGGCATATCGTTAAAATTAGGGTACCAGGATAACGAATCTATGAAACCAATTTTGCATATTGGATAGTTTGACGTGGTAGGGACCATATGACAACAAAATTTTGCTCTAAATATAGAGAAAATTTTACAACTAAAATTGGTTAATAATTAGTGTTTTTTATGGGAATTGTTACAATTTAAGTTTAAAATTTTTTAAACGCACTAATAATCCCAAATTAATATTTTACTTATTAAGTAAAATATTTTTTTAATTAAAAATACATTGAAATTGATTATTGAGGGGTTTAGCTGGATCCTATGCGCATTTCACTGTTGCTAATGCAGATCATCAGGGAACCTTTACCCAAAGCTTCTTAGAACAACTAGAGTTATTATATTATAAACTTTCATTTAAACAAATGAGAAGCTCATAACAAATAACAAAGTTGAAACAAGAACTCAATAATCAACATGTTTTTTATTTTCTTACTTTACTATTGCTACATTGGCTGACTTTTTTTCAGCTTCAAATTGTAGTCGTAAGAGTATGTGAAAGAAAATAAATGTAAATAAATAAATTCGTTAGTGGGTCAGAAATGGTCGAAATAAGATTGGTATTGAAAATCAGCAAAATCGAGCAGACGGTTTCAGAGCTGGAAGACTTAAACTTCATTTTGCCATACAAAATAACTACCGCAAACTAGTTTTTAATAATTTTTTATTAAATAAACTTATTTTATACTTCAGTATGAATAAAATTGGTATTTCTAACAAAAAAAAAAAAAAAAAAAAAAAATAAAAAAAAAATTAAAAAATTAAAAAGACGTTTCCAGGGTTGGAAATCCTTACCTTTTTTATAGAAACTTACTAACTTACTAAAGCAAATTTTCCCTTTTTCTCTATAAATTAAAGATATCTTATATTCTTAATAGAAAGAGATTAGTATAAGAAATTATAAAAATCAAAAAGTATGATTTCAGGGTTGGAAAACCCACACTTTTTGTGATATAAAAAATTAGCTACCGAAAACTAATTTTCATTTTTTTTATAAAATAAACTTATTTTATACTTACTTCAGTACGAATGAATTAGGTATTTCAAAATAAAAAAATTAAAGAAATTAAAACGACGTTTCCAGGGTTGGAAAACCTTATTTTTTATACAAAAGTAACTTACTAAAACAAATTTTTTCTTTTTTACTATAAATTAAACATATCTTATATTCTTAAAAAAAATATGGTGTAAGAAATCAAAAAAAAATCAAAAAGGAGTATTTCAGGGTTGGGAAACTGACACTCCTTGTGATATAAAAAATTAACTACCGAAAACTAATTTTTTTATCTATTTTTATTAAATAAACTTATTTTATGCTTGATAACGAATAAAATTGGCATTTCAAATAAAAAAAAACGATGTATTTCCCTGAAGAAGTTACCCATTGTGGCAACGAAATATTGGAATATAAATAAAATTTGTTAATTCTTTTATAAGAAATAATAATAAAAATAATATCTCAAGCTTAATAAATATAAAAACACATTAAAAACAAAAAGATCGAAGAAATTTAAGCAAATATCTAAAAAAAACAATTAAAAAAATTAAAAAGGCGATTCCAGGGTTGGAAAACTTTAACTTTTTTGTACAAAAGTAAGTTACTAAAACAAATTTTTCCTTTTTTTTATAAATTAAACATTTCTTAAATTCTTAAAAGAAAGAGATTGGTATAAGAAATCAGAAAATCAAAAAGGATGAGTTCACGGTTGGGACACTTACACGTTTTTGATATATAAAAATAACTAAGTCTAATTAATTTTTATCTTTTCCTTTATAAATTATATATATTTTACGTTTTGAAAAGAAAAGTTTGGTATAGAAAATTATAAAAATAAAAACCACTGCTCCAGAGCTGGAAACTATGATTTTTTTCTGGACATTAAAGTAACTATATAAAACATTTTTTTTTGAATTTCTTTTTTTCCACTTAACACACTTTCTATATTTTTTTTAAGATTTACTAGATTGGTATAAGTAATCAGAAAAAAAAATCTAAAATTATGATTCTAGGGTTTGAAAATTATTATTTTTTTCTTTGTACATAAAAGTAAGTATGTGCTTGAGTATGTATCTCTATACTACATAAACGCACTTTGGTAAAGGGTATATAAGATTCGGCACAACCGAATATAGCACTCTTACTTGTTTTTCCATAATGTACACCTCAATGCAATTTGGAAGTCAGTGATTGAGACCTTTATTAAATGCACAATCGCTTATAAAAATATGCTATAGCTGAACGAATGTGGACAATGTGGGGCAGACTGTTAAATTAAGAAAACACAAGATTTAATTTAACTAATTGAAGCGTTAAATTTGATCTTTTGTATTACTTCTCTCCATCTCAACAATGTTGACGTTAACGTTGTTGATAATGTGAAAGAAGTTATTGAGTAAACAAAAGGGAATTAAAAGACAAACTAGAAAACCCAGCAAAAAAAAAATAAAAAAAAAACCAAAAACTCATAAAAATCCTTTAACAAGGAAAGGAAATGAAATAAATTTTTTGATTGGTTCTTTAAATAATTCATGACAGAGTAAATGAATGAAAAAAAGGAATAGTTAAATGAAATAGCATATTCATAAACGGAAATACGAAATTGAGAAGAAATTTCCATTTAATTAGATAATGAAATACTCGTATAAGAAAAGAACAATTATTATAAAAAAAATTTTTCTGCTTGTTATACATAAAATAATAATGAATAAAACTTTTAGAAAATTATTGAAAAAAAAAGAACTTTTATTTGCCATTATTTTTGGCCCTAGTAACTTTATATTTCATTTTAAGGAGGAGTGTCTACAAGGAGACTATTTACTCAGTTCAAAATATTTAAAACTCGATTTGAATCAATCATCAATCATTAATGATGATTGATTGATTGAATAATGGATTGATACTTTATTTATAATTGATTGATAGTTTGTTGAGCATTGATTGATGATTTATTGGTGGATGATTGAACCATGATTGATTGTTAACTGATTGATGATTGATTGACTGATGATTGATTGAATGATTGATAATTTATTGCTGATTGATTGATGATTTATTGTACGATAGAATGATTGATTGATAGATAAATAATTTATTGTTGATTGATTGACTGACTGAATGACTGAGTGATAGTTTTTACATGATTGCTTGATGATTAATTGAACGATTGAGTGATTGAGTGGATTGTTTGATAGCTGTTTGATTATTGACTAATGATTGATTGACTGATAGATTTATGAGTGCTGATTGATTGATGATTGATTGAATGATAAATAGATTGATGATTTATTGAACGATATAATAGTTGATTGATTGATCGATTGTTTTTTGATTATTGATTGATTGAATGATAAATTAATTGTTGATTTATTGATAATTTATTGAACAATGGAATGATTGATCGATAGTTGTTTGATTACTGATTCATTGATTTATTAGTGATGATTGATTGATGATTAATGATCATCATGGTTGATTGAATGCTAGATTGATTAATGTTTATTGATGATATATTGAAAAATGAAATGATTGAGTGATTGTTTCATAGTTATTTAATTATTGACTGATGATTGATTGATTGATTTATTAGTGATGATTGATTGACGATTGACTGAATGATAGATTGTTTGATGATTTATTGATAATTTATTGAACGATGAAATTATTGATCGACACTTATTTGATTATTAACTGATTGATTTTTGAGTAATGATTGATTGACGATTAATGATTGATTTAATGATAGGTTGATTGATGATTTATTGAAAGATGAAACGATTGATTGATTGTTTTATACTTATATGATTATTGACTTATGATTGATTGATTAATTTATGAGTGATGATTGCTTGACGATTGACTGAATGATAGATTGATTGATGATTTATTGATAATTTATTGAACGATGGAATGATTGATTGATAATTATTTAATTATTGATTGATTGATTTATGAGTGGTGGTTGATTGATAATTAATAATTGATTGATTGATGATTAATAATTGATTGATTGATGATTAATACTTGATTGATGATTGATTTAATGACAGATAGATTGATTATTTATTGAAAAATGGAATGATTGAGTGATTGTTTCATAGTTATATGATTATTGACTGATGATTGATCGATTGATTTATTAGTGATGATTGACCGTATGATAGATTTATCGATGATTTATTGAAAATTTATTGAACGAGGGAATGACTGATCGATAAATGTTTGATTATTGATTGAATAATTTATGAGTGATGATTGATTGATGATTGATTGATCATTGATTGATGATTGATTGGTGACTGATTGATATGGAAAATACCGACTGCTTCCTTTGCGTTTGATTAGCTGAAGTAGAAGAGTTTGGACACAGGTTGCATTTCCTTTGTTGAAATTGAAATAAGAATTTTTCCATAAAAAATTTATATATCCAAGAGTTTAAAAAAAATCTTACAGTGAACTTTTTTGTAAAAAAAGTCCTTAATTCAGTATGAAATTCATGCCATTTAAATGAAAAACATGTTTTGTTTGATGAATTCACCTTCACTCAAGTTTGATTGCGGCGTATGTTGGAGTATTTTTTTTTTCAATTGATTAATGTTCACACAAAACTCGTTTTTTGTTTGTTTTATATTAAATTTATAAAATGTTATTTTCAACAAAAAAAAAAAAAAAAAAAAAAACGATTTTTCGTAAAAAGAAAAAAAACAATAATCTTGCATTTAAAAAAAGGTTTCGTCACTAAATAACTTTATTCGTAATTAGAAATTAAATATATATTTTCTTTATAACCAACGTTAACAAACTTTTTCTTATAACGAGGATTTTTTTTTTTTTTTTTTTGCAAAACTCCTCTTCAGACAGACAAACACTTAATCAACAAAAATAAAACTAATTACAGCTAAAGTTAACAAAGGCTTATTGTCCATACAGGCCCACCCACCTTTCTTGAAATTTTTCTTATAATTTCTATATTGTGTTTAAGAATTTTTCTGGCTTTTTGCTGCCAATTAATTAAGTTAGTAATCAGACAATAAGAAAAACAATTGTAAGGCAACCCACCAGTGGATTGGCATAGTGTATCTGCCTATATATATAGAGCCAAACTTTTATTACATACTGTACCGCATGACAGGTAACATTAAGAGAATAATGTTAAATAAATGACTCGTTAAAAAAATGCCTTTTGCAGCTGTTTTAGTATTTGTGTGTGTGTATATGTAAATATGTAGATGAAAGTGGAGAAAGTTACAGAATAGGATTAAATCCTACATTGCTAGAAGGTAATGGCATTTTTTTTGCACAGCTTTTGTTAATGCAATTGCATTGCCTTGCAATTGAATGCCTCTTAAAAATGCAAATGATGATTAAAAAGGTGAAAGTAGTTTTAATTAAATTTAAAACTGAAAGCAAAAGTATTCATGGCAGAAAAATTAAAAAAGAGATAAACTTGCTGTAAGGGATGTATGAAACTTTTACATTTGGATTTAAGGGCATATTCTAAAGTATTTTAAAATACAGTTAAGCGGCCCATACACTACAACAGCATGCACGCACAATCAAGCGATTGAGCATTCATGCTCGTACCACACAACATACCAGCAAGCTGGTACAATATTCATTTCTTACAAAATTTCGGGAAGGGTGGTTATGAATAGTGACACATATTTTGTTGCAATTATTATTATATATTACTTAACTGCATGTTTGCTCCATGACAACTTTGCTCAACTGAGCTAATTTCACCATATACCACACCAGCGAGCTTCTACCATCAGCAAAATATCAAACTCTACTTGACATCGCTACAGCAAACCGCACAATCGCACAAAATGCCCATACACGACCAAACCGCTGGCACAAAAACTTGATTGCGCATGCATGCTGTTGTAGTGTATGGGCCAGTGATGGGAAAGTTTGTACGATAGTACTTTTTTTGATACTATTTAACATGAAAAAGTACCGTAGTGCTCCACCAACACATTTGATACTCTCACGGTCAACTTAGAAATGCAGTCAAATGACGCGCGTAGTAAAGCTATTTTAGAAAAGTGTTATCTTTCAAAATTCAGTATAGACGAAAACCAATGATATTTTCTGTGGCTTAGAAGTTGATCTATATATATACACAAATCATGTTGAAACAACTGTTTGAAATCAGTTTAAAGAAAATTGTAAATAGTTTTATATTAAATTCTGTCAAGTTCTAAGGTCAAAAGTGTGAAAGAGAGAAAAAAGAATACCATCTCTTTCTGCCTTTCTCCCAGCTGAATTAAGACTTTGGAAAGTAAACTTTCCGTGTCTGAAAGGGGTATTTCCGTGTCTAAAAGAGGTATGAGAAATGTTTCATCTGGTTAAAACCAACAGCAATATACAACTTTTAATTAAAATGTTACCTAGCGAAAAGAAAAATTTTGAAACTATTAACAACCAATACTTGTATAGAACACTAGCTGATATGAAGGAAGTAAAACCATTAACAACAGAAAATATATATGTATCTATAGTGGCTTAAACTAAAAACGCATTAGATGAATACATGTTTCATGATATATCGAGAGTAGCTTACGGAATTTTGTCCATACCTCACTCCTCTACAAATGTCGAAAGGAATTTCTCTTACCGAAATCTCATGAAAATAAAACAAAAAAACATATTTTATGTTCTGACCCTTTCAAGTCTCATCCAGGCCAAAGATTTATTGAAGTCTAAAAATGCATCTTGTTATAACTTTGAAATTTGTACCTGCATATGTACATGTACTTTTTGTCCTTTTTTATTTCTTTGTAAATGACTTTTTTACCATTTTTTGCTAATAAAATTTAAATAAAAAAATAATAATAATTTTTGGTACTCTCGGGATCAAAAAAGTACTAAAAAAATGTTTTTTGACACCGAAATGTAAATCTCATTTCCCATTACTGGTATGGGCCCCTTTATGTCCCGGTTTAACGAATACTCAGTTTAATGAATTGGCAATTTAACATAAGCTCAAATTTTTCTCATTGGGCACCGTATGTAAGATAATTCAAAAATTTTGCGTCAGTTTAACGAATTTTTTAGAACATTATCAACAAAAAAAAAAAAAGCAATGTGAGTCCGATCACAGAGGAGATGTGTAAACATCTAGTAATGAAATTTTTCTTTAAGTTGGAAGTACTTATGCTTTTAGTATCTTTTTTCAAATTAATTAATTAAAAGTATCAAAACTTTCAATATTGTAAATACATATGAATATGTTGGTTTTTATTTGTTTTATTAAACTTATTTGATTAGGTTAGGTTAGGTTTATCTGGTTGGTCCAAGACCTCGCATAGACCGGCATTGATCCTTAGCGATACCAGCAAATGAAATGAGAACCTGTTAGTATGGCAGCCTAGTTCGTGGTGCCTGTATCGAATGACTCCCACACAGATTTAACAAATTTTAGCAACCTACACATTTCTACTCTCGATACAATCTCAAGACTACGAAAAGTGTAAGCACCAAGATAGTTATATCTAGTACGGCTTAAAGCCGGGCAGTGACACAGTAGATGTTCCATTGTTTCCATTTCTCCGGGTTCCTTACATTTCCTGCAGGTACCGTCGGTTATTCGTCCTATTTTGACAGCGTACGAAGCCGTACAGCAGTGCCCAGTTAATACTCCCACTAGAAGCTTACAGTTGCTTCTAGTTAATGATAAAAGGAACTTAGTCAATTTGGGATCATAGGAGCTCCACATGATTTTAGAAGTTTTGCAAGTTTTCGTCGCGCGCCAACATTTCTCCGCTTCTTCCCTCATATTAGAATGTATTATCTCTTTAAGGTATTGAATTGGTTTTTGGATATTTACCGTTACCTCAGCCGGTAATAGAATTCCCCTTTTGGCCAGTGTATCGGCCATTTCATTTCCCTCAATCCCCATGTGTCCCCGGATCCAGAATATATGTACTTGTCTACCAGTACATAACATATCCAGGGCCTTTCTACACAGAAGCACAACCGAGGAGTAATTGCAGTCAGCTGAAATTGCTTTAATAGCTGCTTGACTGTCTATATACAGATTTACACGCGCATCCATAGTTAGAGAGGTGAAGGCTAACACTGCTGCCATTTTGACAGCATAGATTTCCGCCTGGAAGATGCTACAATGATCAGGAAGTTTATAAGATTCCTCTATACCGAGCTCCTGACAGTAAACCGCAGCTCCTACCCCTCTATCCATCTTTGAACCATCAGTGAAAAAGTTAAAACCAGAACCACTATGATTAAGACTTTCCAAATAGCCTTCTTCACTTTTATTGATCTGTGGTGATTTGGTTAGTAAATGGGCACACTGCAGTATATGTATATGTACTGCCTTCAAAATTGCAGTAAGCAGTAAATTTACTGGTTACTAAAAAAATTCAGTAAATTTTTACTGCTAATGAAATTTAATTTGCATTACCAGTAAAATCGTAGGGCCGTAGCAAGTGGCAAAGTTTTTTCCTTCAAATTTTTAAACTTTTGTATGAAAAACATTTAGCCACTTGGTAGAATTTCATTATGAATACGGGCATTACTGATTACTGAAAATTCAATGCACCTATCATATAACAAATCATTTATGCAATTTTGATTTACTTGTTAAAATTTTTTTATTGTTTTTACTGAAATTTTAGTGGTACTGCAGTGCTCATCTATGGTAAATGCCTTTACTTTTACTTTTTAATTTTTAATTCCTGTTGTTCATCGTTTAGTTGTTGCTGTTCTTGTTGCTGTGTACGCATTGCAATTAAAATAAATTCAGTAAAGTGCGACTTTGACTCGCGCACATTCGGTTTTGATAATTTTTTTTGATTTAGCTTTCTTAATTTTTTAAGTTTTTTCATTTTAAACGATTTTTTTCAGTTTTATCGCTTTTTTCTCGTTTTGGCGTTTTTTCTCTTTTTGGGTTTTTTTAATTTTCGCAATTTTTTTCATTTTGGCGATTTTTTCATTTTGACGATTTTTTTCTGTTTTTTGGGGTTTTTTTCATTTTGGCAATTTTTTTCTGTTTTTGGGGTTTTTTATTTAGGCGATTTTTTAATTTTGGCGATTTTTTCATATTGGCGATTTTTTTTGTTAAAGGATTTTTTTCATTTTGGCGATTTTTCCGGTTTTTCGCAATTTATTTTAGTCCTAGAGATTTTTTTTAATTTGGTGCTTTTTTCGTTTTGGCGATTTTTTTTTTGTTTTTGGCGATTTTTTTATATATGGCGATTTTATATTTTTTTGGATTTTTTAGTTTTACCGTTTTTGAAAATTTCAAGAATTTTACTCTTACGGTTTCCAAGATACAGCAAGTTGTCAAAATTACAAAGTCAAAATTGCTTTAACTGATAGAACACCCACCCAGTGGTTTAAATTTTTTAAATTTAATGTTAATTGTTGCAGTCTGTATAAAAATACACTAACTTTTAAAATTTCAAGTGTATATATGTACATACAATTGTATGTATATTACATGGGATTTTAACATTTTTCGTTGCTCGTTGTGGAACACCCTTTAGTTTTTAACTCTCATGTATTTGTTGTTGTAGTGGCCAAATGTCTACATATTGTGTCCAAATTTCAAGTCCGTAGCTCTTACGGTTCATTTTCACCTTTGGTGTACGGAAATATACAGGAAAATAACCGCCGGCGGCGCACCGTCGGCTTCGAGCCGGTCGACTTGTTTCTCTGCTTGGTATTGCTTCTTTCAAACACTAATACACTCATACATAGCTCACACCGATTTGCCAGTGCAAAGCAAAATCAAAAAGCAAAGAAATCTCAGCAAAGAAATCTCAGCAATGAAATCAAAGTCAAAAGATTTTTACCCCCTAGCGTATAGATGTTTGCACATAAAAAAAAACTTACAAATAAAAACCGGGTTTAGTACTATTGGGGTCGAAAAAGTACAATTTTAAAAGCTAATTGGTACGAAATTAGTTTTCTCATTTATCATCCCTGGTAATAATATATAATTTTTTTTTTAACTTTTCTCTCGTTTGCAACTCTCTTTACTTTTTTCGCCGTTTCTGCTCATTTAAATTTAAATATGTATTTTAAAAGTAGATATGTATATAAATTATTTAATGTATTTTTTTTTAATTTTACAATTACGATGGCGCCCTTGACCATTTTTATATAGGTACTACGATCACAAAACTTTATATTTTTCAGCAATGTTTTTTATACTTTAATTGTTTTAAATATTTGTTTTTGTACTGACTTTTTGATGGGCACATATTGTTTCTCAATGTTGCACGAGACATAAAAATATGTGATTTTGCATAGTTTACAACGTATAATGATGGCTCTCTTTAAGAACATTTATCAAAAAATTAAATGCGAAATATACAAATCGCTCGTTTACTCAAAGAACGTCATAACTCAAAAAATGGAATTTCTGGGGTTAATGATGCAGAATTAATCCTCATATCGTTCTTCATATTGTGTAAACATTCCATACAAATATCTTCTTTAGTCAGCTATTGAGAGAAAAATTAAATTAAATTTTTCCATTAGCTTGAAAAATTTAAACTCGTTTTCTGGCAAACTAGTTTTTTAAGTTATGACTTTCTTTAAGTGAATGAGTGAAATGAAAAAACCTTTTGGCTTGTCATTCAAAATGGCTTATGCATAAGGGAAAATTTACATTTGTTAAATTTTATTGTTTCTCTTTGAAAATGTAACATAACAAAGAGTTTTCAAGAACTTAAAATTTTTTTGATTTCGGTGGGAATTTCGATGGAGGAAACGCCTACATATAGGCATAGATAGATTTGTAATTTCATAAAAATTTTGTGGCATAGTTGCGGAGGTCAGATATATGACCCCTTTGTTTCTTATCTATGATCTATGTTTTAAATTTTATTTAAATTGTTTCAACTGTTTAGCCCGTAAAGCTTAACAAACAAAGTAGCTTTTTCATCGGGTCAGGGGACGGACGTGCGCATAAACACACTGAAGGGCGGACAGATGGACTGGAAAGACGAACAAATGGACTGGAGAGCGAACATCATAATCACGTTAATAGGGTTATATTTTTCTTGCGAATACGAAACCCTTATAGATCTTTGCTAAAAGGATAATAAATATTTTCCTGAACATGTTCTCTCGTTCAATATAAAATATAAAAATTGTGAGGTAAATCATAATCATTTTTTTGGACATGACTTAAAATACCAAAAATAAACAGAAAATATTTCTTATAAAACTCAATTTTTCCTTGAGGTATAATTATAAGTTTATGGTGCTTTTCTTGTGTTCTTTATTTATTTTGTAAATTTCTTGCCTCATGGAGTATTAATTAAACCTTTGAATTGTTTTATTACTGTCGGTCGGCGCAGATATTTTTCACGTTCCCCCCATATTTTTATGAATTCTTTATTTTCTTATTTTTTATTTACACTTGTAAAAACATTTTTAAAAAATTAAGGCAAATAAACAAGAAAAAGAACTGTAAAAGAACAGCAGATTTTCATAAATATTAAATAGCAACACCAAATAAAAAGAGATTTAAAAAAAATGCGATTAAGTGTAATTATAAGTGGAAGAATGAAAAGAAAAATATTTTATTTTTTTCAAGTGAATTTATGCGCGTCTAGCAAACAAAAAATAATAATGGCAATAAATGCCAAGATTTCCGGCGTCTATAAAATGCTTTAAATTTATAGGATTTATAAAGACGTTGCGAGATGGCGTAATATATTTCTGAAAGGTCAAGTGCTTATGCTAACAGCAGTAAGAAAATTGTTAACAATCTTCAAACTTTTAAATTAATAGACTCTTTTTGCTTCTAAAAGGACTTAAACTTAAACTTTATGGCAAAAATAATAGATATCCCCAGTTTTATATGCAAGTTCTTGTCGCCGCCGATGTTACTTTGAAGCCGCTGTCACATATAGCCCACGTCGACATTTACATCTGCTTTAATCACAATTAACGGTTCAAACTGTTTATCGATTATTATTGCTGCATAAAATGGGAAGATTATATATTAGTTTCGAACATCTTACGTCCAATACTGAAAATTTTTTATTTGAGTCATTGTCAAATATTGTATCGATAAAAACAGAGTCACTTTAACATGACGCCGTTTGGGAGTCGCCTTTAAAAATATCACATGACCGACAGTAGTAATCGATATCTGTCCATAGTGAATACAATAACACGAATATTGCGCCGTCGACATGACTTGCGTCGTTACCGGCATTCATAATAGGAGTGATTAATAAACTCGTACAAACATATGTGACACGGAAAGTTAAAATGGACCTTTATGCTCAAAAAATAAGTTTTGGAGAAAGATGACCTTGAAGTTGATTTTAATGCGCCTGAACACTTTTATGGCTTGAAATTCGTTATTAGGAGGTATTGGGGCTTGCTGATTACGAGTCTGGTATTAGATTTTGAAAATTCAAAACGGAGGATCCAATATGGCACACTACCTTTTGTAATAGTATTTGATTTGCTGAAAACTCGTCACGCAGTGGTTTTCGGTGTCGCTTATTATAAAGCTCCTGTGGCTGAGTGGTAGCGATGCTAGCCTCTCAGTCCAGAGGTCGTGGGTTCAATTCCCACCATAGACCCTGGGTGTTTTTCGCAGACCAGCTAATCGCTTTGCAAATTGTATTAAAAAGAAAAATCTGGCATTTCTCTCAAAATTTAAAATGTAGGAATTTTAAAAAAATTATTCCACCAAAGCGGATCGGCCTTTTTAAAATCTAAAAATTCGACCTTAAGTTCATAATCAGCGACCGCAAAAACCTTTTAGTAACGATTTTAAAATATATCTAAAAAAAACCCATCCGTCATATTGGATCCGACATTTTGGATTTATAAAATCTAAAACCAGATTCGTAATCAGCGACCCCGAAAACCACTGAGTGACGAGTTTCAAGTAAATTTAATCAATTATGTACAGAAAAGTCTGCCACATCGGATTGTTTCTACTTTTTTTTTATGAAAAGAGTATTTTGAAGCTATTTTATGATAAAACTAATGCAGTTAGAAAGCTGCGGTTTGTTGCATTAGAAAGAGCGTGTTGTCTATTATAAGAATCACCAAAAAGTAAAATTTTTTTTTCGCCCCATAGGTCCTTTTTAACTTTTCCTCTCCTTGAGGAGGTTAACAATTCATCTCCTTTTTTTTTTTTTTTTTAGGTGTGGATCTTCTAAACTCATTATATTTTAGACCGATTGTACAATTTATTTCGCTATCTAAGAGGGTATGGATTCCCATTGCAAAAAAAAAGTGGGCGAAGACACGCCCACAATTTTTTTTATATAATTTTATGATATTCTACTTATTTGATTGCTGCGAAACCTATAAAACACTTTTAGTTCTTGTAATTACACAATTTGAATGTTGAAAAAATGGGCGGGACTACGCCCATTAAAATTTATTATAGTATTTTACGCAGTTCTACTTAACCGATTTTTTCGAAACTTGCCACACACCTTGAGCTCTAAAATAGACACAATCCTCGATTTAAAAAATGGGCGGAATCACGCTCACTAAAATTTAATATTTTATTTAAAGTGGTTCCACTCTACCGATTTTTGCAAGACTTAACATGTACCCTGAGCTCTGAAAAACACAATCTTACACTTAATAAATGGGCGGAGGCACGCCCATTAAAATTTAATTTTATATATCACGTACTTCTTATCTTCTTCTATGCATTGAAACCGGTTTTTTTTTTGGCAGAAAGAATTATTTCTTCTAAATTCTCTCAAGAAAAATTTGCTCTAACAAAATGAAAAATTTATTTAAATTTTCATGTTATTTTTATAGTTCTGATTGACATAATTTGTTTATTTGTTCAGTAAAATTGTGTAGATTATGTCAACTACAACAAGCTTTTACAGTTTTTCTTACGTTCTTTGCTGTGAGCCTGGTTCCTAAAAATCATAAGAAGCTAAATTCCTAAAGAAATTAAATTAAAAATATCAAGACATACTTGCAAATGTAAATAAATATTGAAATGAAAATAAATTCAAGGTACATTAAGAAGTTCTCAGCAAATATCTACTTCTATTATCTTATAATAAGATGTGTATATATTTCGTTGAAAACGCTTTTATGTGGACTCAAATATTTGCAAATGTATAAAAGACCCCAGTGTACTAATTGGGGTTAACAATGACACTTTATTTACTAACAGCTGTAGCCTCTTATTAAAAATACTAAACTTTTAATTAAAAATTATTTAAGTTTATTCTTCAAGTTTCCATTAAAAATTGAACATTTTTGATTACAATTCGAAAATATAAAAATAAAAAGTAACTTAGATTTTAAAAATAATAATTATAAATTAAATAACAAAGTGCGTATTAAAAATAACTAGACTATTGTAAATACCTACACAGTATTATTTATAAAAATTATTAAGGCTTTGTAAAGGCTTAATACGAAAAATTTTTTATGAAAATTTGTCTTAATAATGCTTTACAAAGCCTAAATAACTTTTATAAATAAGGCTGTAAATAAATACACTTGTAATAATCGAGAGCTTAAATACACACACACACAACTTAAATGATTCACAACTGGATATAATGACGTCTACTCCGCTGTTGTATGTAGACACCTCACCAAAACTGGCGTCGCTGGTGTTGGAGCAATACCCATCTCTGCTGTTCTTCACACAAGACTCACTCTGCCGACGCTCACTGTTTGTACAACAATATAATGACTCACTGACTTTACTTTTACACACTTTTGAACGACTATCAACTGGTTTCAACTGAAATTTACTCTTACTTCACAATAATGAACTGAACTCTTAATAGACAACTCTTCACAATAAACAACTAAAATTCAGATTGACTTTAATTAGGATAAGCTGAACTGCCAGCAAATGCGTTGCCCTTTTTATACTTCACACAAGGCTTCCAGAATGTCTCAGCTGCGTCTAGACAATATCAGCAGCATCTCCAATGCTTGCTTGCGATCGAGTCATTGGTTCATGTGTTAACTACATATGTATGTATGTGTGTATGCACATCATCATAGAAGCAATTCATGCTGGTTGTTAAGTGAACAATGTTCACTGGTGTATCATTTTGATTATTTTTATTTTTGAACCCGTTGAACGGATTGAAAACTAGAATTTTAGAAATCACAACAGTTCTAAACAGCTAATGTGTGAATAAAAGGAAATAAGTTGAACGCATTCTATATATTTTTTGAATTACACTCTACAGTTGGAATATCTTGTTATAATTTTTCAGGCGTTGTTAACAGACTCATATGAAATTCAAAAATACCCACTTAGGAAAATAAAATTATTTTAATATTATTTTTTTATGATACACAACTATATTTTCCCTAAAATTTTGACTTTTTCAGAAAATCTGCGAGTACATCCGCATTTACATATGAAAACGCGCTCTTAAATTTTAGTTAAAAATTTTTAAAACTAAAAACCATGCCTTTTTCAGGGAAATTTAAAAATTTTGACTTTTTTTTAGCCTTTTTCCGATTTCACGAATGGAGATATTAATAATTTTTTTTTCTAATTATTTAAAAATTTAACGCTATCTTTTAATTTAAAATCCATCAATAAACTAAAAAGTTATAGGCGAAATACTAAAAAAAGTCAAGGCAAACATTTTTTTGTCTAAGTAAAATATGAGAAACACATCTTGGGAAGTTATTTCCAAAGAATTTTATGTTTATCTCAAAATTCGTTATCCGGTAAAAATCCGATAATTTTTAAAGAAGTTACAAGCCTTAAAAAATTTTTTTTTGTTCCAGCTAGCCAAATTTGGCCTACTGTAACTCCTGTCCCGCTCAAGCCAGAAGGCTGTCATGGCATGTGATATAAAGCCTAAGTCCTTCTCTACGGATGTTAGGAGTTTCATATAAATCGAATCAATAGTTTAGAAGCTCCAGATTTATTGCCGTTTACTTTGTAAAAGTCACTACTGTGCAATGTAAATTTTACATATCGAGCCATAACCGCTAAAATAGCTTAAGCGACACATTTTTTTGGACTTCGTTTTTTCGACAAAAATCGACTATTTGCGATCGCAAATAATAGATTTTGGTAAAAAATTGAAGTTTGAAAATTATGTCGCTTATGACACGATATGCGCGTATGTACATGCACACATACATAAAAAAAAACCTATTTTTCAAGAAAAAAAAAATACAAATTGGATTACATACTTTTTCGTGAGCGTGCGTGATCGTGATAAGTTGTAAACCACTCGTGCGTGATTAAGAATATTTTATTCGTGAGCGTGTGTGATCGTGAAAAATTTCAATATCGTTCGTGCGTGAGTAAAATATTTTTCTGCGTGAGCATGCGTGTCGTGAGTCAAAAAATGCTCACGTGCACCAAAGTACATCTTTCACATGTGTTCAAAAATAATGATTTTATTTAATAAATCCAAAAAAACCCTTACAAATAAATAGTCTTAAATTTATAAGGTTTCTTGCTTCTCCTGTAAAAAAATAAAAATTATATTCAAGGCCTTTTGGATTTTTAGGCGACGATATATGAATATACGAATCTTACAAATTCTCTTTAACCCCCTGTTTGTGAGAAACGTTTGAGTTAAAAATCATGGCGTTTGTGTAATAGACTAAAGGAAACTTGTACAACTTTTCTTTAATCTATTACAGAAACGCCAAGATTTCTAACTCAAACGTCTTACACAAACAGGGGGTAAAACAACTTTTCGACTTTTACTCAGAAATAAAATCTGATTCGGGCTTAAGTTCAGTAATTTCAATTCATATTGAATGAAATAGTTTTATTAATTAATGTGAGTTTCTAAAGAAAAGAAGAAAAATTAAACTAGACTTTTTATTAGCTGGGGGAAATACCGATACTTTTCTGTGCAGCCACGCACTTCATCAGCACTCATGTCTATCTACTGGGATAGAGATTGTTTATAACATCAGCTATTTAACGTAAATTCTAATGAAACGGAATATGAGAAGTGATTGTTGTGTATACAATTATTGATTTACCTTTGGTAAATACATTTATAAGTATCACTATTCATTTTCTCATTTTCCATTTTTTCATTTTTCTATTTAGGTTAGCACGAAGTTATATTACTCTACCTAAGTAAGTATGTTTAAATAACTTTTCTACTCTTCAAATACACCATCCGTTCGTCTGTCTAATTTTCTCCCTTTATTTGCATTTTCCATAACAAATAGTTCCCTTTGCCGCTGTGTTTGAAAGGGCGCATAATTGTTATTTGCTTTAAACATTGCAAATGTCTTATGGGCTGTGAAGGCAGCTTTTTTACCTTTGTGCTTTGTGTTTTCTCTCATGCCAAGAACTCGTAGCTAATATTTTCCTAATGTTTTTGCTCGGAGTGAATAAAGGTTGTCATCATCCTTATCATCATCATCATCACAGTCATATTTAATTATTAAGAATGCACGGTGCACTTTCTAGTTTTTAATATCCTTGTGCTTATTTTGTAACAAAATATTTGTTGCAATAATTTCGTGCAGTCTTAACTAGTTTGTTGCTGCTTCTTTTTGCTGCTGCGTGTAAAGGTTATTGTACAAAATAAGTATGTTTGCACTAAACCTGCACCGTACATATGTATATAATTTTAAACAATAGCAACTAAGAAGAAAAGCAAAGAAATCTCTGCACGTACTTACATACATACGTATAAATATTAATAAGAAATATGGAGAAAGAGGTCAAACATGAAGGTTATTTGTGAACTGAAATGGGAACAAAAAATATATGTATTTTTCATATTTTAATAATTTTCAAAGAGGTTTTCAGAAGCAAGGGTTTTCCAAGTGCAAATACATACATAAATCCCGGGAATTCCCGGGAATTATATATTTTTTACAAGTCCCGGCAAATGTTCAATGGGAATTTTCGTGAATTTAATATTTACGTTTTTGGAATATTCTGTTTGTTGTTTTATTACTTAAAAATACAAATTTGTAACGACGGATAATATAAGTACAGAAGCAGATGTAATAGAGGTTTCCGAGGTGACTCCAACAACTTCAAGCGTAACGAAATATTTTCAACCTAAAAATTCTTAATTTTACACTCAGGGAAAAGCAGTAACTTAAAAATAAGAACGCACCACGTTAATTCAATAATTTTCAATACAATAGAAAATGCATATTGAGATACTTATGTAGAAACATGATATAAGTATAGAAGGTACTTCTATTCTCTAATTTTTTCTTGACATTCACCATCTGACAAGTATTCATAAGTATTTTGAAGTTTCCGGTAAAATCCTGCTGCCGTATTAATTTAATATTTCCCCCTCTGTTTCCTGTTTGTTTGAAAATTTTAATTAAAAATTATTTCAAAATTGTTTTTATAAAATACAGAATGTATAAATTAAACAATTAATGCCCAAATTCTGTTCGACGATTGTATCGTCTTGTCCATGGACGAAAAAAGCCACAGTTATGATTCTTTAAAACATTATTTATTGTCTATGCTAGAAGGTTCGTGTATTTGCTTTATGATTTTGTTCTAAACATTATATCAAAGAATATAAATCATAAGAATGCGCATCTCATACAAGCTAAAATTTTCTATGACGGGTATTATCAGTACTACCCGTCCAGCGTACGCACTCTCATTTCTTTCTGCAGTGTATGCTACGCTCGCATTTCTGAGAGCAGCGTTGCCGTTGTGACACTAAAGTATCACTTTACACAGATGGAAAACTGAAGTTAATTAATTTTCTTTTTATTATAATTTTTCATTTATAAATCAAAAAAGTAAAAATAATTCAAATAATTAATTAATTAACTACGAACATACTTCCATAATACCGGCTAGTAGAGTATTTACAAATGCAGTTTTTAATTGCAAATATGAAGAGTGGTCAAGTTGCGGCATTTCATATCGAATGAAATTCCAATCGAAATTAAATGCATATTTCGTTCAATATCGAGTGCCGCAATTTATCCAATTACTTAAGATTTATAAAAAAAATTAGATATTTTAAAAACATAAATACATATATTGGACATGGTTCATCTCACTTATTTACTTAAAAACCAGCTTAACTCAAAAAATTTACTTTGAAAAAAAAATAATTTTAAGTTTTGTAGAAAATTTTTAAAATTCGATTCTAAAGAGGATAATATACTTATACTATTTTTTCAAGGCATTATGCTTAATTCTTAAATACATATTTTTTTTTTAACTGAACATCCTGTATTTCTTAATAAAATCTTCACTTGGAATCTAAACTTTGACAAGTGTCTACTATAAGTCTATTTGATAATTATTTAGTAACGCTAATTTATGTTTGTACTTAATGTTTTTTTATTTTTTTTTGTAAATTATATTTTATAAAGATGAAGAAATAAGGTGTAATTCACTGACTTTACAACTGCAGAATTTGGAAACTTATCATGCTTTCAGCAAGCAACAGCAACTTTCCTCCGAAAATCGTTTTTTTTTTTTTTTTGGTAAAACTCGGATATTTTTACATAGCTTTTTCGAAGTTGGCCGCATGGTGTGCTCTTGAAAAAGTAGCAAAATGCGACTTAAGTCGCACAACGGCAACGCTGGTGATAAGAGCAAAGAATATAATGCTCTCAGTGTGCGTTTGATTGCGCTTTATACTTTCCCCGCGCATCTAAAGCGTAAACAAAAAATGTTTAATTTTTTAGCTCAGATGCGCATTCTATACAATTTATATTCTTTGATTATATCCAACACTTATTTTTTCATATATTTTTAAAAATATTGTATAATGCTTTAAATTAATTTTTATGTTTTAAAAACATGGTAATAATATTTTTATTTTTCGTTATCAAAAACAACAACCATTTTTGAAGAAAATAATTTAGAGAATTCAAAAACAAGAAATCAAAAGTATTTTCAAACAAAAACGTCCTAAATCTTCTTACTGAATTAGGGCATAAGTGCAGCATTTTTTAATTCCCTTCATTTATTTCCTGGTGTTCGTCAAAAGTGGCTAAGGGCTTATAATATCTGTGAAACAGACTTGCCAAAAGATATTCTTTAATATTTTAGAAAAAGATGTTACAATCAACAGGAAACGAATTATTTAGATTAAACAAAATGCAATATCAATCAATAATTGTTAAACTTAATGAAAATTCATTGTCAACTAATCAAAAACATCAACAAATTTGGTTTCTCAACGCCAAATTTAGATAAAAATATAGTTAAAAGATGTGTATGAAGCAGAGAACATAAAACTATGAAATAAGTTATTACATAACCATTTTTCAAAATTCACAGATATCGAGCCATAACCGCTAAAATAGCTTAAGCGACACATTTTTTGGACTTAGTTTTTTTTTTGACGAAAATCAACTATTTACGATCGCAAGTGACCGTTTTTGGTCAAAAATTGAAGTTTGAAAATTTATATCGCTTAAGCTATTTTTGCGGTTATGGCACGATATGTAATTATATATTTAACTTTATTTATTCCCAAATTTTTGTTAAGATAATTACACATTTTTGTAAACAAATTTCTAGGGGAAGACTTAAATTATTTACTATATGGGAACATTTTTCTATATTTTTCTCAAAAAACAAGCTCCAAAAACACTTATTTTTAAAAACAAAGAGAGAATGGAAGTACCTTCTATATTTATATCATGCATAGAAATAAATAAAACTAATAAATTAATAAGAAATTTCAACATGACTAGCAGGGATGATAAAGTTGGTACAATTGTACTTTTTTTTGGTGCAATTCAAACCTTAAAAGTACGTTGGTACACCCGTGACTCATTTGGTACTATTTAAAAAATTTTCATTTAAAGTATGTCGAGTTTGACAGAAAAGTGGCGAATTTGATTTGTGGTTGAGAGCGCTACCTTGTTAGATATGCATTACACTTGTTTGATTTATTATAAAGAACTACATCTACATAACTTCACAGGTGTTCCGTTTTCAATATGATAGCGCGCTATAGCGTTGTCTTCTTTTATTTTATCTGTTGTATTTACTTCTCTTATTAAAAAATATTCGCAAAATAAAATGGAAATTGTGATACTATAAATAACGAGTTTCGAGCTTTGAAAAATTAATTGGATGAAGTATTGTTTCCGTAGCTTTCAAAGGTTATCAAGATAATTCCAAACTCATCAGCGAATGGGGGAAGAAATTTTCATAATTAAAACGAAGAGTCAAAAGTCTAAAAACTTCATTAGTCTTTACTTTCTGTTGCTGTTCTGTGCTGTGCCGTTCTGCTTCTAAATTTGAGTACTTACTTTTTCTGTAAAAATTATCAGCTGTTTCTGACCAGAAGGGTCACAATTTTCCACTAAAGCGCTGAGTTTTGCATCGTCCATTACTATGTTCCAATAAAATTTTATGTTTTTGTTTTAAAAATCAAATTTTTTAAATTCTAAACACACCTTCACAGTTTATTTAAATTTTTTTTTATTTAATTTATGCTGTCACTTACAATTACTTAACAATTTTTTGATTTTCACAGATTGAACCGAAACAGAACAAAACGAAACAGAAAAACTAACGACTTGTATTAGATTTCTATAAACGAAAAAGAGTCAGCTGATTCGTAACAGAACAGAAAGCAAAAACTAATTCTGCCTTAATACAAACAAAATACACCTCGTATAAAAAATAAAACTTTTACAATCATTTGTACAAAAGTTTCTACTGTGTTTTTACCTTCTCCTGTAAAATAACAATTATTTGAGTTAGAACCTTTCTTCTTGAGACCATCGATAAAGGTGGAAATACATAACACGCGTTCAATGCGCTAATGCTATACACGCGGCTGTCAAACAAGTTGAAATTGTGTGTTTTCATAAGGCAAGTTACATAGAGAAGCTCGCGAGGCGCGTACCTCGCAAAAAGTTGAACATTCTTCAACTTTCACGCGTTGTATACAAAATGACAGCTAGTGTTGCCAGATTCATAAGCTAACATACACAAAAATTATTAGAAATTAAGTTTTTTTATTAAACAATGGATAAAAAGTGCATTAAATGTTTAAAGAAAAATACGTCGTAAATGCAAGACCACAAAAATAGCCGTCAAAGGCTTTAAATTTTACAACTAAAAAAAACTCAAAAGCGTGTTGTGTAACTTTCCATTTGTATAGCGTTAAACGTTTAACAAGCCAGAAAAGCGTTGCCGCGTAACGCTTTGTATGTACTTCCTCCTTAAGTTTTAACTGCCTCTTCCATTATGTCGAAAGAAAAATCCTGCGAATGAAGATTAGTATCTCGAATTCTTATAAATTTTCATTTTTGAGTCAATGTTCTTTCTTTTTTTTTTAAAGAAACACAAAATTTTCTTATTTTGTTAAGTTGTGTGTAAATTAAGCTGTGTTTACATTATACATATGTATTTGTATTGTGGAATGTCACTTTTTCACATGGTAAATTTGTACATATAGTCTGAACACCTATAAACAATAGCTTGTGTTATTATGTGTGTAGTACAAACGACATTTTTGATTTAGAGCGTGTTCTATTTTCAAGTGACAAAGCATCTGACATTAGCTGGTTTAAAATAAAGCAATTAATTATTGGCGTTAAAAATTAAGTAAAATTGTTAGATAAATTAAATTAAAATTGATTTAATAGTTTAAAAACAAAAAATTAAAGAAAAAATTTAAAAGGCATTAACAAAAGTAAGCATTTGTTTACCTTTATAGGTTATGTCATATGTACAAAACACACCAATGTGTGGATACAAAAATTATAAACCGTGTGTAAAACGCAGATTTTGACATACACAGGAAATATCGTGTGTATAAAAAAGTGATATTCCATAAGGCAAATACATATAATGTGAACACATCCTTAGAAACTTTAAACTTGTGTTCTGGCAAACTAGTTTTTTTGAGTTATGACGTTATTTATGTAAATGAGCGATGTGTTCTAAAAATATAATATAATAAAGTTAAAACACAAAAAACCGAATTTAGTACTATTGGGGTCGAAAAAGTACAATTTCAAAAGCTAATTGGTACGAAATTAGTTTTCTCAATTATCATCTCTGATGACTAGACTTTCGTTAATATTTCTTATTAATTCAATGTGGTTTATATTGATTTTAAGCTGTTTTTTCTCTAGGTGTAGATTGGCAGATATAGATTAAATTTCTATCCATGCTTTATCTCAAAGCGTATGAATTTGTTTTTGGCATATTGTTGTTCTTGAAATGAATGAGTGAAGTTGTTTTGTTTTTAATTTAAATATTAACATTTTTTATTGAGACCATTTAATTAAATTTATATGTTTTTGAAAGTCTCGGGAATTCCCGGGAATAGATTTTTTTTTCTCGATTCCCTTGAATTGGAAAAGTCCGGGACATTAGAAACCCTAATACATACATATATGTATATACTCGTATATACACTTATAAATATGGAAACTACATATTTCAAGCCAAACTTGCGTGGCAGCAATAAATTTCATTTTATATTTTGAGTTCATGAAAGTTTGTTTAAGTTCATGTAATTCAACTATTGAAATACTAATGTGAAAGAAGATTTAAGATGTACTCATTTTTAATGAGTATATGTATATATTTTTAATTTTAATTTAATAGTTAAACTGAAAAGTACTGACCAGAGAATGACAAAAGTATCGTTTTAAGTACTCTTTATACGTATAGGTATAACTATAAAAATCCAACAACTGTGTTTATACACATTTTTTAAATTATGCAGCACAAACAACAATAACTAAAATGTAAAGACTGTGTTAGCTACAGTCACACGCATGAGTATAAAAATAGTCTGACTATTAATCGGCTACATATGCGTATATACAGGACTATTTTATTTACTTACACATGCAACGAATGTTTTCAAACAGTCAGTCACACACCCACACATTTTACATTCCATTTTATGCACAAAAATGATTGTAGACGGTGGCGAATGATGAATACATATCCCGAGTATCTCTGTATCTTTTTTTTTTTACTGATTAAACATTCCTAGCCTGTGTATAAACGTACTCGGACTCACAGTACGAGAGAGAGTCAATTAGTTTGATATGCATGTACCTTTTTATTTTAAGTTGTATCACATTTTTAGTTTTTTGCATAAAAGCAGTAGAGATGCTCTTATATGTTGGAATCAACTTTAGTCATAGTTACTTGAGAGAAAATATGTGAGCGTACAAATTGTTTGCGCTGAAACATTGTCATTGTCATTCGTCGGTATTGTATAGCAGAATCATGGGCAAAGTAAAATAACCAATATAATGGCTACTAAATACAGCTTCAAAAATTTAATGCGTCTCATTGACACCAGAGGCGCAGCAAGACTGCTTTGTTAAAAAAAGCTGAGTTTTGAAGGAATAAATCTTTCCTCTATCTCTACCTTCACCACATGTCTGCTCTATCGCTACGCCTTTTTTTAACGAAGGTAACCCCTAGTAATAGTAGTAGACATTCATTATCTGAATGTTACTACTCTTAAATTAAAAAATTCTCTGGTACTGACCTTCACAGCAGGGCTCCCAGTTTTATTATATCCCCTTATGCCCAATTTTAAGTTTTTCATTCCCCTAAATCCCCAAAATAGTTTATTTCTTATCCACAAAATTTCCAAAATTTCCTTAAATATAAAACCATGTTATTTCAAAAGAATAATTTGCATTTATTTAACTAAATTATTTTGGTGGTATTCTCTTCATGTTTTCATATTTGGTTTCCTTAATTCTTAATGTGGTCTAAGCTTGAATAACTCAAAAAATAATTTCATTCTGTTTAATATAAATTCATTTTATACTTCTTGCGTCCCTTTTCACAATGCATGATTAAGAGTTAACGTGAACTTTAACTGACAGTTCTTGCTGTTAAAGTCACTGTTAGCTTATAATTGTACATTGTGAAAAGGGCCGTTAGATATTTATTGAAGTTTCTTTTTAATCCCAGCAAAAAATTACAATACAAATCAGCACTGATGAACTCAGCTCCAAGTAGATCTATTTCTGGTGAATCATCAATGAACTTAACACATGGTTGTCATAAGACGAAAGTGATGCAAATAACTGAATGGTATATGCTTAAAATGCTTAGCCTTACGGTCTAATTTATAAAAAATATTTTAGGTTTATTACAGGTTTATTTGACAAATTTCCCATAGAAATATGTCAAATAAGCGCTTAATAAACCTGAAATATTTTTTATGAATAAGACAGTTAGAATATTAAATTCACAACCTGTAGTGATTGGTATGCAAGAAAATTGGTAAACCTTTGGAACTAGTTCCGATTTTTTTTCTGGCATAAATCTCCATAATTGGGACTTATTTCATTTCGCGTCTTATGATTAATTTTGATATGAAAATCTAGTAGATTTCAATTGAAATCTCTATAAAAATCTATACCGTTTACAGCCAGTTTTTTATAAAGCTTTCTTATTGAAAACAAAAACCATTGAATGGAATTTTTCGTAAACTAAAACCATACAAGTGCAATATATGTAGCTTATTCACACACCTTTTTAACTACAGCGGTTTATTTTGTTGTACAATTTTGCATCACTAAAAGCCATGACTCACTATCCTACACAATCGCACTATATACGAAAAAAGACAACCGTGATCTGATGAATTGTTATTGTATTTGTTTTTTATTTTTTTTAATTTTCATAAACCCCATCATACGAGGGCTGTATTGTCTGAAAAATTGCTTGTGTAGGATAGTGTGTCACGGCCCTAAGGCCTAATATATTTTAAGTAGATTTTAACAAAATCTATTGACTAGATTTCGTTTGGTATGGTAAATCCACTCGAAATCTACTAGATTTCGCTTCAAATCTCGTAATTATTAGATTAGATTTTGCTCAGATTTAAATGAACAATTGGTCTTTAATATATTAAGAGTTTTTGTTTTATTTTATTTATTATTTTGTTTCTCAATCATATATTTATTGGCAAATTTTATATACAGAAATGCATTACTTACATATGCGTGTATACACGAAATACAGACACGTCTGTACAAAGAGATATACATTTGTACATATATTTATATTGATCTACTCTTTTGTTTATACTTTATTTATTTAACACCACGCGTGCACTACCGATACCTTACAACCGAAACACTGTACTGACAGATGATGTTTGTAAAAAAGCTTTTTTTACTATGGTTTTCGATGACAATATATTATTATTTACATCATATTATTTTTAAATAACAATACAAATTATGTCGTAGTCATAAATTTGTAACAAAACTATATTGTTAAACTCTAAACATATCGCAGTTTCTATGATTGTAATAATGTAATTATTAAATTCAAACATTACTCTGTTTGTCGTAAGGAAATTAATGTTTAAAATAACAATAACTAGTTTTCAACGACCACACATTTGTTTAGGAGAACATAATATTGTTTTCTCAACCATTCTACAACCATATCTTTTCTTTGCGTGTACTTGTTGGCTAAGCCAGAAATAAGCTAAAAAATTTTATATTTTTATCGAAAGACTGTCAATACGTTATTGAGAATTGTATTTGTATATAATGCACAATAACATATTGAGAGTCTAGTCTCTATAATTATACGAAGTTTTTTTTCAACTTATTTCAAAAATTTTTTGGTTTAAGTCTACTTATGAGTTTGTAAAGCAGAAACTAATTTCATGTAGAAGTTGCTTAACCAAAAAGCACAAACAAGTTTCTTATTAAATTTTTAGGTCCTTTTCACTGTGAGTTATTTCATTGAGAGTTAATTTATTTAACCCAACATGAGCCATCCACATCTGACCTGCAGTCCGTCTGCTCGCAATCCGTAATCCAGTCCGTCTGTCCGTACTCCAGTTCATCTTTTCACCTTCCGATCCGTCCCCAGTCCTAATGAAAAAGTAACTTTGTTTGTTTGTTTCTTACGCTTTATCGGCTAAACTTTTAAACGGATTTTAATGAAATATAAACGATATTCTTAAAGGCAATAGTAAGAAAGAGATAATTACTAACAAAATTTACCAAACAAAAATTCCATAAGTTTTAACTAGTTTTGTTCGAAAATTATATATTTCTCTGTTGGCAATTCTTTTAGGCTAAAGTTTGCATCGCACAAAGGGAGCAACATGCTGTTTATAAAGTCGCCTTAGGTTCCTGTGTTTGGTCCACTGTGGTGTCAGTTGGCGTAAACTTCAGCCGTATATGTGACAGCGCATAGAGAAAGGGACCTAAGGGTAAAAAAAAAATCAATTTTCACTTTTTTTTTTGATGTGGAAAACATCTGAGCATCGAATGAGACCGATCCAATGCCCCAAAAGTGTGCCCTCCCAGAGATATGCGCGTTTTATGAAAGTGATGGTACACCAAAGATACACGTATTTAAATCTTTAAAATGGCTCTCCTGAACAAAACCGGTTTTTACCCTTAGGTCCCTTTTTATTTTGCGCGTCACATATACATATTTTCAATGCAAATGGAATATGCGAATTGTTTTCATTCAGCGTACTCCAATTTATTGAAAGCTTTTTTAAGCTAAATGTTAAGTGTTATATTCAAAATACAGTTTTTCTTAAAAATCATTAATTCTTATTTCATATTCATAATGATTTCTTAGAGTATACCAGTCATGGGTGACCCTGTGGCTGAGTGGTAGCGATGCTGGTCTCTCAGTCCAGAGCTCGTGGGTTCAATTCCCGCCATAGACACTGGGTGTTTTCTGCAGATAAACTAAACGCTTCACGGGTTGTGTTGCTTGTGTTTGTTAAAAAAAAAAATAATGTCAAAAATTGAGCGCTGCATGGCAGTTCGTTTGACAGTTAAACATTTGAGACGTTCCCTTGGTATTCAAAAAACACAATTTTCTCAAGAGAGCAGTAGAGTAGTTCTTCAATTAATTAATTATGTAGTTTAATTTAATTAATTTTTCGGCTATTTAACATAACAATTATTCAAATATTTGAGTACGCAAGTTGTATGCTTCTAATTTTAGTGAAGGTTTACGTATTTTTAACTTTAATTTTAACTTTTAATAAGCGGCTTTCTATTAAATTTTATTAATATTTTAAGCATGCCATCCAGTTTAATGATAGTTCTTATGCAAATATTTCATTATTAAAATCATTATAAATAATTAGATATTACACTACTTCCGATTATTAATGTTTTTCATGATTAAATGAGAATTAAAATTTAAGTTTTATCATTTCACAATAATTATATTCATAATTAGAAGCTACACAAACAGTTGTAATAATCTTTTTTTGTATGTGCATGAGGGAGTGTTTATGACAAATAATACAAATCCTTTTCACATCTATTAGATAATATTTACTTGCAAAATGGTATGAGTGTGTGCGAGCGAATTTATGCAGACTGTTTGATTGGCTGTGTGCATTTAGGAAAATCATGTCAAACTATCAAAAAGCTAATCTCTAACAGCATGACATTTATTGTTTTCGCAACAATAGAACCATAAATGTACAACAATGTACTTGAACATTGCATATCCGTATTTAGGTATGCATACATATGAATTATGTACATACCTTGTCGGAAAATCAGTTAACTTTAAACTAACTCTGAGCTAACCAATTTGCAAGTAGTACTGGTAGATACTTGTATTAGTTTTCAATTGAAACAACTAACTATTTTAGCATTGCGATGTCCCGGCGGTAGTCTATGGTCCTACTCAGCACAACTTTTCAACTAACTTAAAGTTGACTTTATTTAAGTCACCTGGTAGTGAGGAAATTTGCAAGAAGATATTGCTGAAACTCGAACTATTTATCACACGTTGTACAGTCAACGAGCTACTACCCAACTAAAGGCTCAATCAGACGTGACATAACCATAGCCATAGAAAACAGCCGTTCGAACCAAACTGAGGGCAACACTATATTTGATTATAGGTGACTCGCCATAACGCCATAACTCTCACCAGAGAAATCAATTGAATTTCGGTTTGGTTATGGCTATGGCATTATGGCTATGTCACGTCTAATTTAGGCTTAAGGTAGCATCTAAAATAAAATATTTAAAAACTGCATTACAAGCACAGGATATATTGTAATATGTTTACGTTTTAAAAACTTTATTTTTGTAGGTTCGGCTATTTGCCATTAAATAAAAACTTAAAAGTGTATAATTCCTACCAACTCAGAACACTTTATTTACTTAACACTGATATTAGCAGCTTTAAAACACACAATGTTAAATTAATCACTGCTGGAATACCATAATGTTAACTGCGCTGTTCTCTACTCGCAACTGTCTGTTTAGACTCTAAAGTTTAGAGGATGCATCTTTTAATTTTTTTTATTCTTACCAGAAAGCTTTTTAAAAGAATAACTGCTTATGATCACGTCATTAGTTAGTACTACAATTCGTTCTGTTAGTTTGCGTGTATGTACTTTTAAATATTTCAAATATTTAAATAATTTATATAAAATCTACTTCTACCACATAAAAATATAAAAACGAATCAATTTATATCTTGATATGAATGTTTAGATGTTCTTTCTATTAAATAATATCTTATAATTTTCATTTATCATTAATTTAAAATTTTGTAATATATTTATTTTCAGCACTGTATTTGATCATTTTCGACAACAAAAATAGAAAAATGTCTAATTTGGCAAAAGCTGCAACCGTGGAAGACATTTATATCAGGTCAGTTCACGTTATATTTATGTAACAAATTTTATGATTGAGAAAAAATAATTTGAAAAATCTTGTAGCAATAATGAAACCTAAGAAAAACAAAACAAACAAAAAAATTGGGAAAATGCAGATCCAAAATCAAATCATATTTCTTTTATACGTATTCTACAAGATTTTGGGCCGTAGAAACTTAATATATGTTGGCTTCGTAATAGAATTAAAAAAAAAAAATGTTTATTTATTTTACTTAGATTTCATTACAATTTAAATTATTGAGGGCACAATTATGAATAAAATTCCGCGAGAAATTTTGCCTGGGCAACAATTCTAATTAATAGCAAGTAATAGGGAAAAGAAAAAAAATTTTTGGAAAAGGGATATATTTCTCGTGGAATTTTATTCATAATTGCCCTGATAATAAATAGTATATGAAGCTGTTGTGAGTTAGATTTGGTAAATTTGAGCTTTAATTAAATCAAAAGATATCAAACTCAAAGAGCAAACTAAAAAACGCTATTGATAAAGGTGTGGCAGCCTTCGAAAACAGCACATTGTTCCGTTCTGCTGTACATAGAATATTTATGTATTATTTATATTATATTATTTTATTTTGTCATTCAAAAGCGCTTAATGTTATCTTAAAGTTCTTTCACTTAATTAAAAAAAAAATATTTTAAGCAAAAACAAATCATCCTTTTGCCAGTGTTGCCATATTTATTTTTCAAAAATCTTCAAGTCGAGCAAAAAAATCTTTTTTGTTACCAAAAATTTTTTTTTGTTATTTTATTGAATGAGAATGAGTTAAAATTTCTATTTTTTTTTCTTCAAATCAGAAAATTTATAAGTAGTTTAGTCAAAAAATCCCTCAATAATATATTAAAAGTAACAACAGTAAAATTTTTAAAAATCTTATTTTTAGATAATAAATATTTTTTGTCATTTTAACATGTCTAAGAACTTCAAAATAAGATAAATCTTCACATATGTTAACACTGCCTGTGGTTCTTAACATATCGCTCATTTACTTCAATAGTGGCACAACTCAAAAAAACCAGTTGTGCAGAAAACGCGTTTTAAGTTTTCAATTTGCATACAACTCAATGGAGAAATGAAAAAAAAAATTCTTCTCTCAGAAGGTGATGGTACAAGCTATTTATATGAAATTTTTACACAAGATAAAAGACGAAATGCCGCATTTTTCTGCATTATTAACTCAAAAAACTCATTTTTTGAGTAATGCCACTATTGAAGTAAATGAAATGAATGAATATATGAAATAAATATATATATATATATATATATATATATATATATAAAGCAAGAAAAAATAATAGCGACAGCAACAATAATTAATTGTAATAACGTTTAAATAGAAATAACCTTGAAAAATAAAAAGTTGACAAAACAAAAAAAAAAAAATCGTAATGGAAAATATTATACCAGGGCCCTATTCCACAAAAAACTTATCAACTTTTCACTTTGCACTTATCAAATTGCATTCTTTGGCAAAGTGATAAGTGTTTCTGTTCCACAATATTCTTTGCAAATTTCACTTTGCACTAAGCATATTTTTGCAAAGACTTTGCTCTCTTTGTAAATTTCTTGCACTCTTTGTAAAGTAATTGAGCTCTTTGCAAAGTCCTTGCGTTCTCCTGCAAAGTGAGTGTGCACAGGGTTACCGCTGGGAATTTTTGAAAAGTTGCACAAAAGGTCGTTTTATAAAAATAAAGTCGCACAAAAAAGTCGCTTGAGAAAATAAAAGTTGCACAGCTTTTTAAACGCTTTTTTATTACAAAAGATTATTGAATCAAAACAAAAATCTTATTGCATATTTCATAACATATACAGTGGCATTATTGTATGTGCTTCAATTTATATTTTCTTATATGTACACTGAAGAAATCTACTTAAGTTGAGTTGCATGTTTTTACTTTAAATTTACTTTTATGCAAAGCTAATATCAAACTGTTCGCATGTTACTGTTCACTTGTAAGTTTTACGACAACTTTTTCTTTCATTGACTTGGCAGCTAAAAATAATTTTGTAATATAAGCAGTGCAAAACCAGAACTTTTATTTTAAAAATCTTTTTTTTTCTAAAAGTATTCTTTGAAACTTTTACTTAAAATTTGGGAAAAATACATTACACACATGACAAGGTTGCAAGAAAGTAATATAATATAAAATAATAAAAGTGCTTCCAAATCAACAATAATCTGTGAAGTGCTTTTAAATTTTGACGACGTTATTTTTTTTTTTTTTTTTTTATAAAAAATTTTAATTTACTGCAATTTTAATGTTTTTTTGTGAGAATCTTTAGAAAAAAGGGTAAAAAGACCCAAGAAAATCAAAAAAGTCGCAAAAGTCGGTCATAAATAAAAGTCTCACAAAAAGTCGCAGACCGCTAAAAAAAAGTGTCAAATTGCGATTTTAGTCGTATGAACGGTAACCCTGAGTGTGCAAAGTGTTCCTGAAAACGTTTAAGCATCTTTGCATTTCTGTCTTATAACTTTTCACTTTGCATTCCTAAATAGAACTTGTTAAAGTTATCTGCAAAATAAAAATGAAAAAAATTTCAGAGTTTCATGTGATTAAAAATATATGTAATTTATTTGCTAGTTTTCAAATCAATAAAATAATTTTTTTTATAAAATTATTGTAAATGTATGCATCCATATTCATAAAAAATAAAATTTATTTGAAATCCATTTTTAGAAAACTTTGTATGAAAAACTTAAAATAAAATACATTTCAAATTTATTTTAAATTTTATGATTATAGGGGGTAGGCTTTGATCATAGGTTTGTGGAAAAATTAACGAATGAACGAGTTGGACCCAGCTCTAATGGGGTTAGAATATATTAAAGTTTACATTTCAATTTGAACGTCAATAAATTAGAATTTAATTATTAGATAAATAGGCTGCTTGTGAGGAAGTTTTAAAAAAGCCCAATCCAAATTTTGAACATAACGTTTTCAATGTGTTATTCTACATTGGGGTTACTATCTTTAATAGAATATATAACAACGCCTAAAACAAGTTTATACAAATATAATATAATAATATATGTAATTTAAAGCTCAAATATTTTTTTTATATATATCTATGTACATACGAACGATTTATCAACGAATTTTATTTTGTTAATTTGCAAAGAGATCGTTTACCTTGCAAATTTTTAACAAACTTATCAAAATTTGCTTTGCAAAAATAGAATTTACAGTTATTGTGGAACGAAAAGGCATAATTTCTTGCAAAGTCTTTGCGAGTTACACTTTTCAATATTAACTTTGCACTTTGCAAGAGAGAACGTACGTGGAACAGGAATCGCAAAGAGAGCATAAAACTTGCAAAAACTTTGCAAATTACACTTATCAATTTCAACTTTTCTTTCATCAAATCTTACAGTTCTGAGGAACGAAAAGTTCTGCAACTTGTCGAAAAATTTGATAAGTGCAAAGTGAAAAGTTGATAAGTTGTTTTGTGGACTAGGGCCCAGGCAACACACAAACAGCAATAGAAGAACGAAGAAAAGAAGATTAAAGGAAAATATTGCAACAAAAATGTTAACTAAATCTTGAAAACATGTTTGTACATAATTGCTCTCCTTTCCTCCAACTGTTTTATGAATTTTAATACAACCAGGAGCCAAGAGTAAAATCCAGCAACCATTATCCCATATCTTGAGGGTTGAATTATATTTTTTTTTTAAGTATACATAATAACAAAACTAAGGAATATAAAATTGCTCATTTTAAAATGACCGAGAAACAGAAAATAATCAGGTCTATTTGGAAAGTCACTTTCACCACAAATACGCGCATCCTTCACTTTTTGCTATTCTAAAATACTACGTTGGAAATGAGTGTTATAAAACATATGTTTTCTTGCACTTTGGAGGTATTCTAAAATACTTTGTCACCATGATTAAATATCATATTCGTTCGACGCACAGTGGACCATTTCGCGAGATGGCGGTCAAAAATATATAACTTTTGACGGGATTGGAATTTTGTATTGCGGTTGTTTGTGTTCACTAGGTGAGACCATAGGCTTTAAGTTTAAGATATGCATACAACTTTAAAACTAAAATACTTCAAATAATAGCATTACAGAAAAAACATTTTTATATCTAAATATTTTACTAAAATTTTGCAAAAAATTTTTACCTTGTGTCAGAAAAATTATTCTGGTGGCCACGGTCGGATCGTCCCGGGTGTACAATGGGGTATAGGCGTTTAGAGGAGAGTCTCGGCTACAAAAAAAAATAAATGCTAATCTTTTTTTGTTCCCTTTTGACCTGTGGAAGTTATGCTCTGTTAAGTGGAAGAGTTTAGGAATATTTGGACCTTTTTAAAAGAACAAAAAAAAAAAAAATTAATTTCTAAAAATTATAAACACTTTACTTTTCTCGTACTGAAAGCTAACAAATAAGGTAATTATATTTACAAAATTTATTACGATTGAATATCTTATAAAACCAATAAGTTATAGATGTTTGAAAATCAAAAGCTTACTAAGAAATTTCTTATTTTAGCAAAATACTGAAAATGTCCGTTTCGAGTCACCCTATTCACTGTGAATAGTTGAAATAAAGTTTTAAGACTTTGGCTCCCGAGGTTTGCTAGTGTCTACTTTCGAATGAACTTGTAACATTTTTCAATCAGTGACCATAAAAAAATTACTTTTGGCCGCCATTTCGTAAAATGGTCCACAGTGCGACGCCAATTTTAGCGCGTTAAGTTTAAATAAATAAAGAAAAAAGAAATACGAAGTGTTTATATGGTGTCTACCAGTGTTAATTATGTTAATGATCTGCAACAGTGTTATCCCCAATTTTTGATTTGTCATCCCAAAAAATCCCCAAATTGATTTTTTTGGATTAAAATCTTCTCATTCGTGAAAAATCTGAAATTTCTTAAATTTTAACTATTTAAAAAAATAATGACGAAAATAACATATTTATTCAATAAAATTCATTTATTTCGATAGCAATATTTACATTCATATTAATTTAATTTGTACTTATAAAACTTGTAAAGAAAAAATTAAACATACTTAGTTTAATATACACAAGTATATAAAAATTTTTAATCAAAGTTTACCATTTAAAAAACTTCAGAATCGAAATCTTCTGATTCAAAAGCCTCAGAAATTTTGTTGTTACATAGTACAATTTGTATTAAAAAGCTTTAGCATTTCAGCAGAAGTATTAAATTTGTCACAACGAATTTAATTATTTTTAAAGTGTGTAGTTATTCTAGCAAGTGCTTCCAACAAGTCATATTGCATTTTTTGAAGCATTTTTATTTTGGTAGTGTTCATTATTGGTTAATCTGCCTTAATACTTCTTCTTTATTTGAAATTATTCACTATGAATAGTAACACATATTTTTTTAGACTTGCCAGACGTGCTATTCTTAGCTCAAAAGTCATTCTTGTTACCACCAGTTACAAAAAAAAATCCCCAAAAATCCCCTAAAATTTTGTTATCATTCCCAATAAATCCCCCAACACGAAATTTTCATCCCCAATAGCTAAAAAAATCCCAAATTGTGGATTTTTTTTTAGCTATTGCGGATGAAAATCCTTTAAACTGGCAACACTGCTCTACAATACAATTAAGTTTTTTTTAGGTTTTTTAAAGATATACCCCCTTATGCAAAAAATATTTTACTTTAGCCTTAAAGTTCATAGTAGTTTATAAGCACTTTAAGGCTAACATAGCTTTATTAAAATATCATATTGAAAAGACAACTTTAAATATTTTGTGATTTAATAATAAATACTGGTAACACCACCGTGTTCAACAACCCTTCACAGCTTATGATGTACAAAATTGAATACAATTTCATTCGGGTATTCAAATATTTTTTTTATTTAATTAAATAAATTTTTATTATCTCGAAGTAAAGCAACCTAATTGAAAAAAATATGAGCTTCTGACTTAATAGGAAAACAGATAAACACAACCATGAAGTAAAAGTAAAAAATGTGAAAAATTATCACAATTTGTTTTATTCGAATGAAACGAGTATTTGAATATCCAGCTTTTTTCGATTTGTTTTGATTGTATGTACATCACTAAAGCATTTTTGTATAATTGTATTTATTTTAATATTTTTTTATGGATTTTGCTATGTATTTCGAAGCAGTTGGATAATTTGGTGATGTTTCCCATTACATGACAGAAATAATAAATTTAAGTTAAGAGCAGGCACTTCTAGCTTCATTTTCAGATGTAACATGAATCAGTATGTGCTATATTAGTAAAAATATTTGAGGTACAAAATACACATTTTGGAAATATCAACTTAAAGTAGTCTTAACAAACGTAGGTGCTTACTTTAGAATTTTTATACAATAATTTTTTTAGAATACAACTTTACTTAACATTGCTTGGCAAAGCTTTATTAAGTTTTTTGCATAAGACCCATAAACGCGTTTTTAAAACAAATAAAACAACTGAATAATTTCACTTTCACTGTTTACTGTTTCTTTTTAAGTTACTTACAGTTGAGTGAGCGATATGTAATTAGGAATGTATGTGTTTATATAACTTCCTCCAATATGCTTAGACTCCAAAGTATATAAAAAGATGAAAAAGGAATGAAGGTTTTTTTTCGTAAGGATTTTACTAAGTAGAAATTAGTTGGTTTATGCAACACAACTTATTTTAGTGTTGAACTTTGTTGAAAATCACAAGACCTGAGACGCTCTTAATATACTGTTAGTTTGAATAGTCTAATAGACATGACATTCAAATGGATATTGACCTCTAAATTGGCGCTAAAAATTATACGCCAAGGCTGTTATTTAGGGGAGGAAAAAAGCTGTAATTAAATACAATATTATGATACATACATAAATAAATTTTTTATTAAACTAAATTTAAATTCATACCGCTGCAGCGGTAAGCCCTTTGACTACCTCCTGATGAGTTCTCAGGAAACCCACTTACGTACAAACATACGCACACAGTTTCCTGGTGCATCTGTCAATACATGTAAGTTAAATAATTAAATTAATAAAAAATAAACAAATAAATAAAAGTTATATTGACTACATTAAATACAATTCATGTTCTTTAAACTTGAAATAACTTTGAATCAACATGACTCTTCGTATTATTTCAGTGTTAAATTCACGGTGTTTCAATTTGAAATAATTTTGAATCAAAATGATCCTTCATTTAGATTCAACAGTATTGATATATTAAAGGATCTTGAAATAAAGTATTTCGAAAGAAAATATTTTTTTTGAAGGTTACAAGGTTAATTCAACATGATTTAAGAATTAACATGAAAGACATATAAAAAAAATTATTGCCCATAATTGTTAAATTTATCTTTGTTTTGAAATTTTTCTGTGTGTATTTTGCTATTTTTTTCACTTAGGCCGACCATATTCAACAAACAAAAATAACAATTATCTACATCAGAGCTATTCAACCTTTTTGGTTCGCGTACCACAAAACTCACAACCAACAATTCGCGTACCACCAAAAAAATTTTATGTGTATAAACAAGTATGGGCTCAATAAATAGCCAAACAGTTTTAAAATATTTAATCCATTTCATTTATTAATAATAAAAAACAACAAAATTAAAAAGAAATTAAAATTATTAAAAACATTACAAGAATAAATAAAATTAAATGCATAAAAAGTAGGAGATCTTGGCGATTTAAGTACTTTATTATTCAACTAATAAAAATAAAATAAAATAAAATAAAATAAAGAAATTAAACATGACAAATTAATTATTCAAGGGCAATAAAAACATAACAAGACTGTATTTTTAATTCATTTTATATAGGGTGTTTTTTTTAGAGGTATAGAACTTCAAATTGAAATAAAAAACAAGAAAATCGTTTTAATGTCCATCAATTTGGCTTTATTGGAAGGATAATTTTATACCATTAATGTTTGAATATGATTTCGGGCATGTGGCCGCCGCGGCTGGCTCGAATAAAGCCAATTCTACAGGTCCAATTTTCAACCACTTTTTCGAGCATATGGGGCCGTATGTTGGCAATAACGCCACGAATGTTGGCTTCCAAGTCCCCTAACGTTTCTGGTTTGTTGGCGTAGACGAGCGACTTCACATATCCTCAAAGAAAATAATCCAATGGTGTCAAATCACACGATCTTGGTGGCCAATTGACAGGTCCATTCCGCGAAATTATGCGCTCATCGAATGTTTCCTTCAATAAATCGATTGTGACGTACGCTGTGTGGCATGTAGCGCCGTCTTGTTGGAACCACAACTCATCCACATTCATGCCATCCAATTCGGGAACAAAATAGTCGGTTAGTCGGCTCCAATTGCTGTGCACGGTGGCGAATCGATTCATTCGGGTCCTCTTCAACACTTTGCTCTACAGCGGCAATTGTTTCTTCGGTGCTCACTGTTCGACGTCTCTGCGGATGCGTATTATCACATAGAGTAAACGTAGTGCGAAAACGATGCATGGTTAACCGAATTAATTGCTCTGATGGACGATTATGTCGACCATAAAATGGACGGAGCTTGCGGTAAACTTCGCGAACTGAACCATTATTTTCGAAATAAATTTGCACGATTTGCAAGCGTTGTTCTTTTGTCAACCTGTTCATGATGAAATGGCAAACCAAACTAAATATTAATCACTTGACAGCTGACAAAATGGCCGCCAGTTAAAAAAGTGATGCCAACTTAAAGTTCTATACCTCAATAAAAAACACCCTTTATATGTCAGAATTTACTGAGATCGCTGCCATTGCATTTTTGATATCAGAGATTTTATATCTAGTTAATGAAAAAAAAATGCTCAAATTTTCGAAGATTTGGCGTACCCCAAGTGGTACGCGTACCACAGGTTGAATAGCCCTGATCTACATGATTTTTCTTCTTTGCCCATAACATTGCCATTAAAAATGTATACGTACTTTACTTGACCAAGGGACCATTTGTGCTATGCGGTACAAAATAATTTTGTTTTCCACGGCTTGCGAGTATTTGTTACAGCAGAAACCAAAATAATGAAAATATGCTTGCCTCATAGCATTTGTAATATTTTGTACAATTTTTCTTATTATATAACTTCCGCAAACACAACAAAAACTCTTGAAATTACATTTATAGATAAAACAAATAAACACCAACACACTTAAGCAACTTAATAACTTTAATATGATTTCCAATCAACATTTTTACATGTTGATTTTAAATTGTTATTTTTTCTGTATGTACTTATTATGCATATAGTACACTTGTTGTTAGCTTGACTTTTTGAACAAAATAACTAATATAACCATAACTAATATAAAATTGCCTATATCCTTGACTTTCAAGTGAGTTAAACTGCAATGTCATCCTTACTGAAATATAATGATTTTGTGTCTATTAAACCAAGAAAGAAGCTGCTAAAAATAATTCCAATACACAGAATAAATATAATGAAAGCTAAAGAAAAGTACTCGTATACTAAATATTTTTATATGTAAATGAGATGGAAATTAAAACAGAAAATGCCAACGACTGACGTAGGCAGGCAGTTACAGGCCATTTCAGCAATTAGCACACTAGTCTGCTGGCAGCATTATTGCAATTAGTAATGACGTTGTCCTTTAGGAAATTCTCTACACTACACGATTATTAATAACCTTGATGATGTTGCTGTATGCTGCTGCTTTTATTTGATGTCAGCCATTTTTGAATTGCATTAGTTTTTTCTTATTATTATTATTATTTTTTATTCTTCTTGCCAACAAAAGGCATCAATCATTTTAATTAACTTAGACACAGAAGAAACTGCAAGCAAGCATTCTTTATGCATTTTAATTTTTTATGTAATTATTTTAATGTATAGCTGGATGCGTATAAAAAACACAAATCGCTCATTTACTTGAACAACGAGATAACTCGAAAAATTTTATTGCTTAGATAATAATGCAAAATTGGTACTCACATAGTTATTCACATTATGTGAAATATCATCAAAATATTTTGGGCCTGTCCCACGATGTCGACAGCGTTCAACTTGTCGCACACTTGCATTCATAAATAATAAATTTAAAAATTTTGTTGTTGTTTCCAATATAACTCTGCAACAAGTCGAACGTTGCACAGTGGCGTGAAATAAAAATAAATTCAGTAAAGTGCGACCCTGACTCGCGCACGAAGTGTTCCGTACGAACACTAGATATGTAATTTAGTACAAACTTCATCCTATATAATATATAGTTTTGGCATTTTTTTCGTTTTTGGGGTCTTTTCGGTTTTTGCGTTTTTTCGGCGGTTTTTGCGTTTTTTCGGTTTTGGCGATTTTTTTAAGTTTTGACACTTTGTTTTCTTGTTTTGGCGATTTTTGGTTTTTGGCGTTTTTTCATTTTAGCGTTTTTTTTTATTTTTGGTGATTTTTTTAATTTTTGCGATTTTTTTTATTTAAATTTTTTTTTTAGTTTTGGCGACATTTTCGCGTTTTGGCGATTTTTTTCGATTTTTTGTGTTTTTTTCATTTTAATTACCTTTTTTTTCATTTTGGCGATTTTTTCGAATTTGGCGATTTATTTTATTGTTAGAATTGTTTTTTTTTAATTTTGGCGATTTTTTTCGTTTTGTCGATTTTTTTTATTTATGGCGATTTTTTTTTGGTTTGGCGATTGGGCGGTGTTACGCCCATTAAAATTTATTACAATATTTTACGCGGTTCTACTTAACCGATTTGTACGAACCTTGCCACACATCTTTAGCTCTAAAATAGACACAATCCTCCATTTTAAAAAATGGGCGGAGTCACGCCCGTTAAGATTTAATATTTTATTTTAAGTGGTTCTACTTTACCTATTTTTACAAGACTTAACACACACCTCTAAAAAACACAAAATCTTGCATTTAAAAAATGGGCGGACGCACGCCCATTAAAATTTAATTTTATACTTCACGCACTTCTTCTTATCTTCTTCTATCAGATCTTTGCATTGAAGTCGGTTTTTTGGCCGAAAGAATTATTTCTTTATTTGAATTCAGATTCGGACAGCTATCAGATTTTAAAACAAGCCTGATTAAGTGTTTTATTTAAACTCTTTACACATACAAACCAAAGAAATAAGCTGAATATGATGTGCTTGATTAACTAATTCTTTCGAATTGTGAATAAATGAGTGAATGTTGACTTGTTGTTCTTGTGCAGGTCTTTAGTAGAAAGTTCAAATGTATTTTTATAATTTTTTTATGTTTGTTTGTAACTTCCTTTTATTATTTTAATTTAACTAAAACTAAAAACATAAATGAAAACATTAAAAATTGCTGGAATATTATTGCCCAGCTCTTGCTGAACATTTGTTCAAGGTCTTGTAAAATAAGTAAAGGCAATTCAATGCAGTTAAGAGTTTGGTCTATTTGATTTAAATTAAAATAAGAATAAGAGAATAAAAGTTTTAAATTTCATTTGTTTCAAATTTACATCGAGTCCATTTTTGAAATTAAGTTCTTTGTCTTATGGCAAAATAAAAAGTTGCAAATGCAATGCCAGTTTGTTTGCTTATTCTTGCTTTTTTTTTTTTTTTGGTAAGATTAAAGTATTAAATATAATTTCTTTAGCTATTCTCTTTAGGGCATATTTCTATTTCTTTCGTTTATTTCTCCTTTATAATCCTGCCTTTGCCATTATGACTAATATTAAGTTATAATAGAGAAAATATTAAAATAAAGTAGCAGGGAAAGAATTTACTACTTTTTCAAATGTTGCATATTTTTAGACAATAGCTAAGTAATTTAATATTGCATACCTACAGGGGTTTTAAAACTAATAGCTTTCCAAAAATTGTAAGACAAGCTCATACGTAATAATGTATAGTTTTATTGAAGCATGTAATATAATAAAGCATATGTTCTGGGCCATAAGAAATTCATTTCAAGCGGTACTGTTCGATGCTAGTATTTTTATCTTGTTGCACCTTTTGCCACTTCTCATCCCCTCGATCAGAATTTGGCGATGCTGTGTCTCTTACAGAGTGTCTCTTACAGGATACCATTTTTTATATCGCCCTTGGATCCTCCAGTTGTAGTGAGAAGACTGCCGACGTAACAAAAGAAAGGAACGGCTTCCCCCTCAAGATTTTTTTTTAATAATTGTTAGTTTTTTAAGTTTTGTTAGTTTTTGAAATATAAACCTATAATTCAAATGAAATTCATCATCTACAGTTTCAAATTTGGCTCAAGTTGATCTCATTTCCTTGATATGCATTTAATCTAAATACAAATTAAAACCATTTTAATTTACACAACCTTCATATTCATTTTCCACAACAAGAGCTAAAATTATGCAGAATATAATAGTCACTATTTTCATTCCCGTAAAAGCTACCAAGAGTAACAGCTGCATAAAATGCTACAAAAATAATAAAAACTTATTGTTTGTTACATCTAACTTTTTTCTCCACAACATAATAAGAAGAAATTAACGAGACGACAAAAAAGTTAGCTAAAATTACATTTGTATGCAACAGTAACAATAATATAGTTGAAAAAAAAAATAGAGAAAAGCATGAAAAAGTAGAAGCACTGATCTGATCTAATATTTCATAGAAATAAAACGCAATGCTTCTTTTAAGAAAAAAAAAAAATAAAAACAACTCCGTTGGAGTTAGTTTTGTCCACTGCTTCGCAATAACCAATTATATAGAATCACACATAACCATACAATTGGGTCTCCGAGTGGAGGTGCGGTAAAGCACCACCGTTCCTATGTACATTAATCTAGAGACGTCCAAGAGCCTCCTCCAATACTCATGTTCTCCTCAACCAGAAAGATGTCACATTAAAATTTACATAAACAAGGTTAATTTAGCTTTTTTTCGGCAATAATTTTACTTCACATGTGTGTCATGTTAATCTAACATGATTTATAGTAATCTTCAAAGAAAAGTTTTCCTTTTGAAATAACTTTATTTCATTTTGATTTACTCGTAACATTCCCGTAGTGTTAAATAAAAATGAAGAATTATGTTGAATTAAAGTCACTTTAAGTTAGAGATGGGCGCGAGTAAAATTTTTCCAACACGACACGAGACGAATGCGAATAACAAGACGCTCAACATGTACGAAACACACACGCGAAGAATTTCTTCAACACGATACTGCACAAACTCGCACGAAATATTATTGGTATGTTATTGAAGATCAGAAAAGAGTCGCATTTCAAAACATGGCACCGAGTTGGCACTGCTAGCAGATACTATCTGCCACAACGGCTGAAGGCTCAGTTAGCCGACTGTAATGTAATGTAACTGCAACAGTAAGAAACGGCTGATCGATTTTGTTATGTGAAAAGTAATGGAAATGGTTATAGAGATGTAATGTAACGCAACCTACTTTTCATATAAAAATATCAATCAGCTGTTTTCTACGTTACAGTTACATTACATTACAGTCGGCTAACTGAGCCTTGATACTATCGGTTTACGTACAGAACTGTAAGCTTCAGAAGCAGCGTGACCGTTTGTGCTACTAAAGTATCAATTTGCTACTTTATTACATTTTTGATAGTTTTACTGACACTTTTTTAGGGTTCCGTACACCAAAGGTGAAAAGGAACCCTATTGTTTTCGCTACGCTGTCCATCTATCCGTCTGTCCGTCACACGGTATTTTCTCAGGAACCCTAAGAGCTACGGACCTGAAATTTAAACACTGTATGTAGAACCCTGGCCGCTACAACAACAAATACATGAGAATTAAAAATTAAAGGGTGTTCCAAAACGAGCAATGAAATATGTTAAAATCCCATGTAATATACATACAATTGTAAGAACATATGTATATTGAAACTTGAAATTTGTAAAATTAGTGTATTTTTATACAGACTACAACAATTAACACTAAAATTTAAAAAATTTAAATTAAAGGGTGGTCCATCAGTTAATGCAATTTTGACTATGTAATTTTGACAATTTGCTATATCTTGGAAACCGTAAGAGGCAAACACTTGAAATTTTCAAAAACGGTAAAACTAAAAAAAAAAACGAAAATTATAAAATCGCCAAACCAAAAAAAAATCGCCAAAAATTAAAAAAAACGCCAAAACGAAAAAAATCGCCAAAATTAAAAAAAAAAATTCTAACACTAAAATAAATCGCCAAATTCGAAAAAATCGCCAAAATGAAAAAATAAAGCCAAAATAAAAAAAACGCAAAAAATTGAAAAAAATCGCCAAAACGCGAAAATGTCGCGAAAACTTAAAAAAAAAAATTTAAATAAACAAAAAGCGCCAAAAATAAAAAAACGCCAAAATTAAAAAACGCCAAAAAACCGAAAAAATCCCCAAAACAAGAAAATAAAGTGTCTAAACTAAAAAAGAGCCAATACTTAAAAAATCGCCAAAACCGAAAAAACGCAAAAAACGACAAAACAAAAAAACCGAAAAGACCCCAAAAACGGAAAAAATGCCAAAACTATATATTATATAGGATGAAGTTTGTATTAAATTACATATCTAGTGTTCGTACGGAACCCTATGTGCGCGAGTCATAGTCGCACTTTACTGAATTTATTAAAATCTACTACTTTTTGTTACGCTTTGACCCTTTTTGCCCCTTTTTAGAAATACCATTACTTGATTTAATTTTTTCGCAGCAATATGCTTGTGTATTAGTATTATTTCTTATGACAGACAGCGTTGGCCAGCTCGGCGCTTTTCGAACCATTTTTAGTGCTTTTTGAAATTTTCGACGCCAAAAATGTTGAAGTTAGTGCTCGGTGCTTTTTTAAACTAATTTTTGGTGCTTTTTATTTCTTGGCGGTGGCACTAAACCCAAAATTCAAAAAGAATTTTCTTTATATAATATATATATATATATATATATATATATATGTTTTTTGAAGAAGTCTAACACATAAGCACTGAAGTTAAATGGAACATTTCCAAATATTCTAATAAGATTGTACAAAACTTGGTTGATGAAATACGAGCATTTTATTCTCAAACTTTCATATTTTAAGCACAATTATTGGAAACAGTGTTTTGCCATACGACAAAGAAGACATAATGCAAGAGTAGTCTAATAGCGAAATATTTTCTAGTATATACAGTAAAAAGAGAATAATTCACTTAATGCAATGGATAAACTTTGAGTTCGCTATCGAGTTTTGGGCAGAAATAAAGTCTTATAACGATTCATTTGATATAAACTCGTTTGGGGCATTATCGAAATTGCATTCCCATCAAACTTCAATGTTTAAATGCAGAAGTTGATCACGTTTTTACCTTTATTACTTTATTTAAGTCTCAAATACGTAAAAAATTGTCTTTACACTTGGCTTTATATAAAAGCGGTCTGAAACGAGAAAATTGTGTTGCTAATAGAGCTGCCGTTTTAGATTACATATTTATAACCTACTTCGTTACTTTTTTCAAAAAAAAAAAAAAAAAAAAAAAAAAAAATAGTACATAGAATTTAAGTTTATATAACTTGGTTAACTTGCAAATTACTTTTTTTTAAATTTGAAACTTTGTTATTAATATTGCGTTTGCTGTGAAAGAATGTTTCCACAGCATTTTATAATAAAAATCAACTTTTGAATGTCTTGATTTTAAAAAAATTAACTACTACTCCCATCGAGTTCAAAATCTTCTTGCAATGACAACCCTATGTAAAAATTATTAGATCGGATCGAAATTTAAACTACCTCCAGGCTGCAAACTCTACATTTTCATGACTTCTTTGGAGTGTCTTTTTTACTGGGTATACAAGTTTTTTTTTATAAAACAAAAATTTTTAATTTATTGCTTTTTTGCTTAAATTACGCGTATTTTTCTGGTTTCAGTGCTTTTTGAAATTTAAAAGTTGACAACGCTGATGACAGACAATTTTTTATATCTACCTATACGAAAGCTGACATTTTTGTAACAAAGTTTGAGTTGATTAGGAAAAATAAGCAACTGTCGATTATTAATGGCATGTTTCTACATTACAAGTAACTCAAAAATTTTGTTCATATGAGTACAAAATTTGTCTTTGGGGTTTCATAAAACAACTGTCAACTTTTTCTGAGTAAAATACGTAATACTTTTTTATTTTTTTCAATTGTATCTAATGTCAAATATAGGCAATCAAAAATTAGTACTTGTGTGTAAATTAAAATAGGTTTTTATTCATTAAAGAAGAAATCGAATGTCCACACAATCGTCTAATTGAACCATTATGGAACCTGTAAGCATAAATCCAAACATTCTTACATTATATCCCATATTTGTATGTATTTTCATCACAATTTTATTTTCAATTTTGTTCACATAAATTTGTTCAAGGAAAGTAATAATAGGTTTGTTCGATTACCTGAAACTTTTTACTGAGCTTCGCTGTATTATATTGAATTTCGTTCGTTTGTAATTTGAGACTGAGTAATTGCAATCTCTTACTGAATAAATGGTTGCCGAAAATAGCGGCTGCACTTTTCTTTTTTGTGAATTTTATTTCTAAGTAAATTCTTCAATCATTTTCTTGTATGATGTGTAGCATATTTAAAAAAAATAGAATATACATCGGTTTTATGTATATGAAATATATTTTTTATATGTGTAATACATTTTTCCACATTTAAAATATATTGAAAGATATTAACCTCCTAACCACGATAAGGCATGTTATTTTGGTTCATATATAAACTCCTGTTGTTTGAACCACATTTCAATGTAAATTTTTTTATTCATTATTATCTTGGATCTAGCTGTACTCAAAGTAAGAAGAAGGAAATACTCCCATTTCATTAAATGCGGCAAATTAGTAACCATCTGACGATATATGTATATACATATCGTATATGATGGATGAAATCCATTCATGAAGCATGAAAGCTTTTTGACTTGTTTCAGCAAAATCTTAATGCTTTTATAATTGTGAAAAAATTATAACATACCGTAAATGAAAAAAAGTATGCCACTATCGATGTTATTAATTAAGAATCTCTGATGCAGCTTTTTTAATATATCTAAACATTCTTTAATGCTTAATAGCAAAATTACTCAGGATTTATTCAGTTACTCGACTTTGTGTGAAAAATAAACGAACTGATGTAATATTGCATTGTAATTTAAAAGCAGCTGTTTTTTATTTTGCTCGATTTTCTCCTAGGGCTGCCATTAAGTAATGCTTCTAGTATGGAAAAAAATTAACTCAAATACCAAATTGTATACCATGGCAATAATGAAATTAAATATACAAAAAGTGATACCAAATACATACATACATCGTGAGCTAGACAAGTGTACTATAAAAACTCATTTTGTTACGTACTCCCCTGTGTACCGCTTGCTTGTCTGAGAGCTTACTTGTTATGTAGAAACAGGCCATAAATTTGTTGGAAGTTTGTTTCGGACGATTGGAGTCCAACAGAAGATCTTGTCAAGAAATATATAGCCACATTTCCAAAAAATTTAAACCTCATATATTATTTATTTAAAGTACAACAATTTCTGATTATATTATACATACATATCGTTACCTTTATATAGAAAGACCCTAACTCAATTTTTTTAAATCGAGTTTTTTTGTATATTTTGATAGAACAATTATGTATGTTCGAAAAAATGCAGCGATTTCCATTTGAAAAAAATGAGCTAGGGCCTTTCTATATTAAGATAACGATATGTATGTACTACATGCTTATTGTTTCGATTAAGCAACGTCTATATTGGTTTCTTTCCTGCTTAAGAAAATCATCAGTAGATTTCACCCCGAACATTTTTGAAATAAGCTAAAAAACTGCATATGGCACACTAAATAATAAACGGTAAAATAAATATGAGTGATGCTTTTTCTTCTGACGGAGTTTTCTTTAATTTGGAAAGATTTTCGTCATCCTACGTCAAGTAAATATACTTCGGTATTTCTTATACATATAAGATATTCATGAATTGTTAACTAGTTTTTTTTATCTATAAATTGTTAATGTTTTTCAATTATTACTTGTAAATAAAATATAAACTATGAAAAAATTAACAAAACTAACTCCAAATCGTGTTTTTACTTTGAATTTTTGTTTCTAAAATAGTTCCCCTTAAAAAAAACCCCTTTTTTGTGCCACTTTTATTTCTTAAATACCCTTTTTGTGGTACTTTTCCAAATTTCTCAACGGGCACACTGTTCAGAGGCCCATTCAATATTAACAAATATGTATGTTGGTATTGTATGTTTGACGATACAAAATATTGAAGTTTTTCTCAACTGGAAATTCATTCATACATATTTTACATCTAAAGGGTGTTTTTTATTGAGGTATAGAACTTTAAGTTGGCATCACTTTTTTAACTGGCGGCCATTTTGTAAGCTGTCAAGTGATTAATATTTAGTTTGGTTTGCCATTTCATCATGAACAGGTTGACAAAAGAACAACGCTTGCAAATCGTGCAAATTTATTTCGAAATTAATGGTTCATTTCGCGAAGTTTACCGCAAGCTCTGTCCATTTTATGGTCGACATAATCGTCCATCAGAGCAATTAATTCGGTTAACCATGGATCGTTTTCGCACTACGTTTACTCTATGTGATAATACGCATCCGCAGAGACGTCGAACAGTGCGCACCGAAGAAACAATTGCCACTGTAGAGCAAAGTGTTGAAGAGGACCCGAATGAATCGATTCGCCACCGTGCACAGCAATTGGAGCCGACTAACCGACTATTTTGTTCCCGAATTGGATGGCATGAATGTGGATGAGTTGTGGTTCCAACAAGACGGCGCTACATGCCACACAGCGCACGTCACAATCGATTTATTGAAGGAAACATTCGATGAGCGCATAATTTCGCGGAATGGACCTGTCAATTGGCCACCAAGATCGTGTGATTTGACACCATTGGATTATTTTCTTTGGGGATATGTGAAGTCGCTCGTCTACGCCAACAAACCAGAAACGTTAGGGGACTTGGAAGCCAACATTCGTGGCATTATTGCCAACATACGGCCCCATATGCTCGAAGTGGTTGAAAGTTGGACCTGTAGAATTGGCTTTATTCGAGCCAGCCGCGGCGGCCACATGCCCGAAATCATATTTAAACATTAATGGCATAAAATTATCCTTCCAATAAAGCCAAATTGATGGACATTAAAACGATTTTCTTGTGTTTTATTTCAATTCGAAGTTCTATACCCCTCAAAAAAACACCCTATAAAATCGTTTTGTGTCTTTCGTGTCAATTTTGCTCAACATGAAACGAACCGAACACGCACGAAATCAAATTTTTTGTCACGAACACCTCGTGCTGAGTCGTGCGTGTTCATGTTACGGAAAGAACACAAGTGGATTCGATACTGAAACAACACGAAGAACCATGTTAAATCAAAGTCATTTCAAGTTGAAACTACATGAATTTTATTTAATGTGCTGCTTATTTCCATGTATCTGTGCAGGCATCAGGAAATGCAGATATACATTTTCTTCATGTAGACGTTTGTTTGATACACAAGTAGCGGAAAATGATATTAACAAATATGAGACAACCATATGATGGATATCTTTTTGGGATCTTATTCAAAGCTTTGGAAAATCTATAGATTTTGGTTAATAAAAAAAAAACAAAATTTTCGACAACCATAATCTCGCGCATCATTTAAACGATTTAGACAAAATTTTGAGATATTTTGTTAGTCCAAAAAAGTTAATGAATTATAAAAATCGATTTGATCATAACTTATACAGTTATTGAAATAAAGTACTTTTATAGAAATTTTTCCTCAACGTACGAATCTATCGATTTTAATCAAATTTGCAGCATTCGAAGTTGCTTTCTGATTTTAAGATCTGATTTATTATATTTATTTACCTTCACCTGTTTGCAACCCTAAAAATTCTATGTATTAGATACTTTATTATTCGGACCTGTTCTGCAAATTACGACATGTCAAATCACGGTGATTTAAAAAAATTAAGAATTAAGCTAAATCATTGCTGTTATAAATTTCACGATTTATGTTGATGGAAGAACTTAAAATAAAATAAAAATTCACTTACAATTCAGCTATAAATATTTTGTTTTTCCAATCACCGTCATTTAGATTACCATGATTTTCAGAACCGGCCCGATTATTATAAAATTTTAAGTAACAGCAATTGTGTACTTTTACGCAGTTGCAATGATACTACTTCTCATCCCAATGTGCAGTTGCTGCAGGCAAACAGGGATTCCATTTCTATTAGTATTAGTTTGTTTAGTTTCCAAAAAACCAGAGTGTTAAGCATAGGATATATTTTGTTATTGACACACAAGTTTACCAATACATCCTTAAGTATATTGGTTTGGGATTTTTAGAAATTCTAATAGCTTTTGCTGGCTGCGTTATAAAAAGGAACAATTTAAATGTGAGGAGAGATATTTTACGTAAATAATACTTAAATAGTTGGGAAAATTTTTCTTTTCAATAGTATTTAAATAAATAAATGTTTCGAATATAATATAAAAAGTTTCATTTGATTTTTGTCTGCGGTAAATTAATTAAAAAATGTGAGCAAAATTTAATAAAATACGATGTCTCAAAACAATGAACTCTAAGAAATTTATCTCTCCGAAAATATGTTCTCTATTTGTTTTTTATTTTTTACTTTAACTTTTTCACATTTGCATATATGTTCTTCTTATTATGAAAGTGTTTTAAGTTATAAATTTATTTGGTCGAGATATTAAGTAGATTACACTTGAATAAATCAAAAAATATTTTTGTATTATGTAACTTTTTAATTTAGAGTTGGGCTAGTCTCCGTTCGTATAAATTTATTTATATTTATTAAGTATTTATTGAAGTTTTTTTAAGATTTTTTTTTTAATAATTCGAAGCAAAAATCCATATGACTTAAACCGCTTTCATAATTAAGGGCATTAAGAGCATAAATAAAAATAATGTGTTTACAAATGCAGAGAATTTCATAAAAAAAGTGAAAAAAAAATTAACGCTATTTAGTTAAGAGTGTTGTAAAAATTCTTTTAATCACATAAAAATTATAATTTATCCATTTCCAACAGCAAATTAAACACTGAATGAAGCCTGTTGCATGCTCAGACACGCAATAAATTTCAATGTCATAGCTTTTCAGATCACGATAGCAAATTTTGCAGTCATGCAATTTTAACATTAAATTATTTGTAATACGTTGAAGTCAAAAGTAACAGCAATAAAAATGAACCAAAAGTTGAAATTACTGGGAAACAGAACTTGCCAGAATGGCATAATGAAAAATATTATTTTTAAGATTTAAATTTACTAAAAATTTAGTAATATACATATATATATATACATATGTCCTTTGTTTATCTAAAAATAATATTAATACAAAAATGCAAAATGAAGTATTTGAATAAAATGTTCACAGAGAACTTATGGCATCAGCAAAAAAATTAATAATAGAGTGACATAAAATTTTCTTTAATTTGGAACGATTTTCCGCCGTCATCACCCACGCTAAATATAAAATTATCCTCGGTAGTATACAGATATTATTATGAAATCTTTGTATAATAAAAATAATGATATCACTTCTAATTGTGTAATTTTAAATACAAATTAGATTTTTTTGAGTTATGACGTTCTTGCAACAAATACTGGATGTTTGTGGTGTTAACGTTAATATTTAGCATAACATATTCACTTTAAGCCTTACAGTTTTGTAAAATTTTAGGACATCGCTTCATTATACAGTAAAAAAAATTTCAGCTCATTTATTTGGGACTCAATTCTGAGAATTGCACGTGATAGCAGCCCCAAAAATAAGCACTTCTGCATCATTAGTTTTGTTAAGTTGGCTGCATTAATAATTTAATGGCCATACGATTTTTTTTTGCTTAAGATGGGTGAAAATGTTCATTGAAATATAAAAAAACTCATAATTTTGTTTTAGTTTTCAGCCTAAAATTTATTTGCTTTAAGTATTCTCTTTCAACCAATACTAATTTTATGCCAAACGGTCCATTGGTTACCGAGTTATAGGCCTTTTTCTGAAAAGTACGTAAAATTAAAAAAGGAAAACTACTAGCAGCACGGCAACACTGGTAAGATGGTGCTGTTCACAGAATTTCTTGCACAATTCTCGGAATTGAGTCCCAAAATCATGTGTTGTACTGTGTTATCGTGGAAAATAAAATTAATTTAATATTTTTGCTTTATAAGTGTTTCATGTTAATTCAACATGATTTACAATAAACACAAAAGAAATCTTTTCCTTTTGAAATAAGTTCATTTCATGTTGATTTGATATTGCAGCACTGATAAGTCAATTCGAATGTAATTTCAAATTAAAAAAACGTGAGTTTCATACTAAAATAACATAGGATTATATAGGCTGTTAGGCATCAAATCATCTATCGGATAAGATTAGAAACAAAGTTATTGCGGATCAACGAGCTCTTTCTCATATCTTACACACACACGCACATCAATGCACTCCGAGAAAGAAGTTGAACATTTTGGGATGGAAGTCTCAATATACTGTTTCTAATATAAGTACATCCATGTAAACATGTCCAAACAGTGCATGATAAGCCATTTGTACTGAAAAAGTGCGCCAGAATCCTCATAAGTACACTACTAATACTCTTAGTATTAGTAGTGGTTTTTGAAGTCTCAAATTAATGCTTTAAGGTAATCAAACCAATTATAACAATAATTTTAAGTGAAAATTTCCAATACATAAAAAAATGTGGCAAGAATTTTCAGCAATTAAAATAATAATTTTAATAACTCCTAGGAAAAAGAAGATAGATAAAAGAGTTCGCTCGGTTCTTCAGACAAAGGTCTAGTTAAACTTGTTGTCTTTTATTTTTTAGAAAATGGCAATACACAAAATATTTTTTATGAAATGGTTGATTTAACCCATAAGTAATAATAATACAAATAAGTAATCCTGTTCATATATAAAATATAAAAATTAAAGCAGGATAAGTACCCTTGAAAAATTTTTACATATCACCACTTTTTGGTTTCTAGACTCATGTGAAAATTTAAATTTCTCAATTTTTCTAAACGTTGGTCAAGTATTTTCCGGATCTAAATATTAACCGATTTTTAAAGTTCTTAATATTAAAAAAAAACACATTTTGAAAAATTAGAAACTGTTTCAACAAAATTATAGAATTTTGGAGTCTGAGTTGAAAAATATCAACCGATTTTAAAAATTTTTAATATTAAAAAAAATAACGTTTTAAAAAATTCGTGTTTAAAAAAAGAATTCTGGCGTCTGAGTTGAGAAATATCTATTCTTGAATTTGAAAATTGAAAAAATTTTGAGTTTTCGACAGTTAAAATGAAATACATATCGAGCCTTATTTTCGATTTAATCGAAAAATTTAATTTTTCAGGAGAAGGTTTTTTTTATAATATTCAAATATGTTTTACATAAGTAAATTGTCGCTCACGATACAATTTTACAGCCCGTATCTTAAAAGTTATGAACAATTTGGCATTTTGATAATTCTAATTCTAGGGTAGGCCTATAAAATTTTAATTTCAATACAAAAGTATATTTTCGATTACATGTCGCTTACTATAAAATCAAAAATAAGGCTCGGTATAACAAATAAATGCTTCTCTGAAAAATTTTTCAAGAAGCATGTATCGTTATAAATAAATAAGTTGTTAAGTTTTCTATTTCTGTAGGACCTTAACCATTCCGAATATGATCCCTTTTTTGTATCAAAATTTTGATTTCAGTTCGTATGATCAAACACCCCAAGTCTGGAATTAAAAACCAATCGTTACTTTTTAAGATTCTGATATGTGTGCATTTATTTACTAAAGTATCGAATGGTCCTTGAACTACGTGTAGACGCTATCGACAAAATTGTTAAAAATTTCATATTTTGGATTTGTTGGAACTTTTTTTTTTTTTTTTTTTTTGAGAAACACAAACACAATTCGCAAATCGATTAGCTTGTCTGCGAAAAACACCCAGGGTCTATGGTGGGAATCGAACCCACGACCTCTGGACTGAAAGGCTAGCATCGCTACCACTCAGCCACAGGGGCACCCTGAATCTAAAATAATAATAATAATAATAATAATAATATTGTTACGTTTTTCTCTCTATAAAAACGCTTTTCCGTAGATCCGAAGATTTGCAAATGAATACAAGAGCCGAGTGTAGTAATTAGGGTTAAGAATGATACAAGTTTTATTTACAAATACACTTATACTAAATTACTCAAGAGCTTAAATACACTAATACAACTTAAACTAATAAATTACACACAAATATTCACAACTGGTTACCATAAGCCTTCCTCGCTATCGTTTACGCACGTGTCTTAGCTGGCTGCGCAAGTATCCTCTTTGTCTGCTGCTCTTTACTTACAAGACTCACTCTGCCGTCGCTCACAGTTGGTACACCAATAAAGACTCACTGGCTTTACTTACACCCTTACACACGTCTATTCGCTGCGCTGTTCCCTTTACTCCAGTCAACATGATAGACTCCACAATAATCTCAACTCCACGACAGACTTTGCTGTCACTATAGACTGTCCTATAGTTTCTCCTTTACTCCACTCACGTGTAAAGCACAGACTGCTCTTAACTATCAACTCACCTCTGTATCGCAGACTATTATTAATTCACAACTTAATTAACAACTGACTTGTTCACACGCAACTGACTGACTTGTTCACAACTGACTTGTTCGCAACTAACTCACAACTGCAACTAACTAACTCATTGGATGCGTCACCTCTTTTTATATTTCACACAAATACCACTAGAAGTTTCAAGCCATGTCTAGACGATCATTATCATCTTATATGCTGCCTTATTAAGTTCATGTGGTAACTATGTACATACATGTGTATGTATATGCATACGTTTGTACATCATTAACTAAGCAATACAGGGTGGTTGTTCATCTTTTGCTTTTCGTTTGAATTAGCATGTATGTAATTATGTGTGTAAATATGTGAATCTTCTTAATAAGCAGACGCTTTTTGTTGTTGCTTTTGCTTGTTTACGTTTAATCAAGCTGCGCATGCTTATTTAGTTGTTTGCTACTATTCTAGATTATTCGTTACATTGACCCTGTAGGAATATTTTCGCGTAACACTTACATTAACTCTGTTGGAATATTTTTGTGTAATGCTGGTTAACATTGTTGACGGCTATTTTCGTAACAATATAATACATGACAGAAAACAGTAATGAGTAGTGAAAAAGTTAGTAGAGTTCAATCATGACTTATAATTTCTTGTACTTATGCGAACACCTACTTATTGCAGTGTTGTCTATGAATCATATTCAGTTGAAAGTTTGAAGTGCGCATCGAACTCATTTATGGCGTTGTTGATTTCGACTCTCCTGAATTCAATGCCTATGGACGATGCAAAGTAAGTATGAATCACAATGCGAACTTCGCATACGAACATTAAAGTTCTCATTATGAGGTTATGTGTTTCTCTATTGCTTTTTTGTTTTGTTTTTTTTTTGCAGGAATTGAAAAACAACCCAATTTATTACTACTATTTTATACTACTTGCAAACTATTTAATGAATAAACTTTTAAATAAACATACATATGCAGGAGTTGAGTGAGCTGAATCAATGTGAGAAGTATAAGTATTTTCCTGAAATTAGATTTCAAACTCAGGTGGTTTATGTGAGTGTGAGTGTGGTATGACTATGATGTCGACGTCGCATTCATATTTATTTCAACCTATACTTATAAATCAATATTATTGTGAGTGTGCGTAAGTCAGAGTAGCTGATTTTAAATGATGTCTACTCACTTATATTTAAAATTTTATGAGTCAGTATGAATAGCGAAAAAACGATTCATTGCCGATCAGTGATCCATGAACTTATGCATCAGTGATCGAATGAAACCGTTAGAGATGCTGCTAAGATTATCTAGACGTTGCTATCATATTCTGGAATTTTTGTGTGAAGTATAAAAAGGGCGAAGCGTCTACTGGTACTTTAGTTGTCTATAGTTCAGTTAACAGACGAGTTGTCTATTGTGAAGATTAAGTGGACAGTGCAGTTGGTAGTTGTGTAAAAGTAAAGTAAAGACAGTGCGTCAATATTGCTGTATAAACGCTGAGCGTCGGCAGAGTAAGTCTTGAGTGAAGAACAGCAGAGACCAGCGCAGTCAGTATCGTGAGACGTGTATATGCAATAGTGAAGTTAGACGTCATGGTAACCAGGGGGCAAATTACGGCACTCGTTATCGAACGAAATTGCGAAATATTTCAATAGAGTTTATATGGAAATGTTTCGTAATTTCGTTCGATAACGAGTGCCGTAATTTGCCCCCAGTTGTGAAGTATTCATGTACGAGCGTGAGAATGAAATAATTGTTAAAGAAGGCGAAGCTACTCGTAATTTACTAATTATTTTAATAGTTCATTTAAAAATGAAGAGTAATTATTAAACCTGGGGTCCTTTATGTATTTGCAAAACTTCGAGTCCACATAAAAGGCAGAATTGTTATGTTTTTACAGGACAAAAACATATCGATTCTGCCTTACTCTACATTAAATAATAAAAACAGTTTATTCTATAATAAGAACTGGACTTGAACCCAATTAAATAAATGTTCATAATTAATAAGAAACCTTTTTTAAATTTTGACTTAAAATATTTAACTTCTCTTAATGTATCGTACATTGCTTAAAACTTTAAAATGAAATATTTTCCCATAACTTGCTATTTTAAGGTATAATAGAATTTTTACCTGTTTTTTTGTTGCAGTTCTATTGAAAAGAAAATAAAATCCACCAACGAATTTTATTTAATTTTATTAAAATGTAATAGCGCTTCCTTAATTCTTCTTAAATCTTGAAATATGTTTAAGCATCCTTCTAAAAGGATCCTTCAATAACAACAAGCAACAATTAGGGCAAGTGCAAAGTGAAAGCAATATAATGGAAAAACTGGAAACATTGTGACTAAAAGTTGAATACGAGTAACTGAATAAAAAAATATTTAACAGCCCATAAACGTGTTAAAAAAAATGAAGCATTGTTTGGGTATGTGTGTGCATGAATGCGTGTGTGTGTGTGTGTGTGTGTGTGTGTGTGTGTGTGTGTGTGTGTGTGTGAATAATGAAACTAAAGAGTTATTGCACTGTGCTTAAATTTAAAGGTATTTTCTTCTGCAAAGTCTTGCTGGTGTAAAACAGTTCGCATGATAATTAAGGACATGTCTGACTGATTAAATCTGCTATGAAAATTGCAAATGAATGCTTTTTAAATGAAAATGTCTTTAGAAGTAAAAGGTATTGTTATAAAATGTTGGTGCTAAAAGTGAAAATAAAGAAATAAAAGTTAATTTTTTTAAAACAAATTAAAGGAAATAATTTTTTTTAATTGCATATTTAGAACTCATTTTCTGTTTGAATATTCATACTGGTTTAATATAACACAAAATACTATTTACTCATTTTATAAAAATATAGTGCGTTCATTATATCTTGGCATTTGCTATTTAAGATTAAAATTTAAATAAACATTTAAAAAAATTAGTAGTTCTACTTATTTGATCAAAAACTTCCCCAGTGAGGACATTCTACTATCTAACATCTTACACGAGTATATCAGGGGTGGCCACCTATACTAAAACTTCGGGAGCCATGTTTACAAAATAATCCCCCTTATCGTGGTTGGCGTGTTTCGACTCCTACTACGACGTTTTTATAATAGATTAAAGACGAAACTGTCGTAGTCGAAGGCCCAATATTTCAAAACAATATATATTTATTTTTGAAAGCAATACCTATGTACATATGTGAAGGATCCCAGCTTAAAAAATATGTATGGAGCATATATTATATCCCATATATGGTTCGGATCCGAAAAATTAGGGTATATGGGCATATATGATTATATATATTCATACATTTTCGTACATGTATGTGTATGTTCACAAAATCGCACTGTTGTGCAATAAATTAAATTACTAAAATTACTTTTTTTAGATTTTGAACAGGTAGGTTGTATTTAATGATACATTTGTTTGGACAAATAATTCAAATCGAACCAAAAGTCATTTCATTCCTCATTTTAAGTCAAAAGGTGAATCAATTATTCAAAAAAAAAAAAAAAAAAAACAAAGAAATCAGATTAAAAACTAATGCAGTTAATTATAAAAGAAAAAATAATTCGTCTGTCAATAGTTTTCAATATATTTTTCAGCAATATGAACTTTGTTTCTTATCTACAGAATTCTTTTATTTTCGATAAAATTAATGACTGGATTATCCTTTTGATTATTTGATCCACTATGTATAAAATCATGCAAGAATGGTTTTTTTTTCTTTTTTAAACGTTGAGGGCACGCATACCGCATGTATTTTCTAATGGATTTCCAATTCACCAGTGATAAAATCCAAACATTTTTGATTGCAAAAACGATCTTATGTGAGATATCATGTATGCATACATTCTTATATAGCTCCATATATTAAATCTTATTTCTATATATGGATTCACATATGAAGAGTTTCATAATGAAATTTCCATATACATATGAGCTCATATATTATAATACATTTCATATATTAGTCCATATATTAGTTCATATATAATAGTTTTGCCATGTATAATCCCATACATTTCCATACATGAATTCATACATATTCATATATAGTTATATACATTCATATATTAAAAATATATGGACCATATATAATTTTTTTAGCTGGGATTAATCTAATTTTGAAGTGAATCTGTTTAATATATATAGCTTTGTGCTTTCGCAACGATGATAGCACATCAGCCAATCAGGTCTCGGAGGTAACAACCCAGCAAACACAGAATCAAATCTTTGAATTAAGATGAAAAATATTTCTGAATAAGGTTTGAAAATAAAGTGAGAATAAATGGTTTTCTCAATTTGGAAATATTTTCCATTTATTGTTGATAAAGCTATTTTTGAAATTTTTTTTCCGACCACTTTCCAACGTTTATCGAGAAAATGTACAATTTCAAATTATTCTGAAATTGAAATTAAGTCTAGATGTTTTCTATTTCCGTACTTCGTATCCTTGCGAGTTACTGTAGTTACACAGAAAAAAAAGTAAGTAACAAAACAAAGATTTATTAAAAAATTAATTTAATTCAACTTTTTTAATTGAATTTTTTTGTTTTTTATATTTTCAATTAAAAAAAAATATTACATCAACTAAAACTTTAATTGATGGTTTATTAAAGATTCAATTAAAATTTAATTCAAATATTTTTAATGATTCATCTAAAAAATTAATTGAAATATTATTCTTAAAGATTCCATTAAAAAATTAATTAAACATTTTAAAAGATTCAGTTAAAATATAATTTCGAACTCGTTCACTAGTTCATTTTTGCCACAAACCTATGATCAAACCCATGTGAAAGACTTCGATCCAAGCTAAAGGGTCCGCCATCTAACGTTTTTTTCAACTAGTGCTTATTTTGTGAATGGTAACACTTAGCTCATGTCTGATTTGACAGATAATTAGTTTTATCCTGCCGCTGAACGAGCCAACTGACCATCCAATGCGTTCTCGCTTCGCTAAGTGGGCCTGCGATCGACTTACAGAAGATGCCGATTTTGCCAAAAAAAAAATCATATTTTCAGATGAAGCTCATTTTGATCTTGGCGGGTATGTAAACAATAATTGTAATTGTCGCATTTGGGGCACACAAAGCCCGCACGAATACATTGAAAAGCCGACGCACCCAAAACGAGTCACTGTTTGGTGCGGATTTCGGTCCGGAGGCATAATTTCGAAAATGAGCAAGGAGTGGCCGTTACAGTCAATGGCGATCGTTATCGGGCCATGTTGAACGAATTTTTGTTCACAAAAATTGAAGAGGAAGATATTGGCAACATTTGGTTTTAACAGGACGGCGCTACGTGTCACACAGCCGAAGCTTCAGTAGTTTTTTTTTATAGCATTTTCAAAAAAAAAAAGTTATCTGGCGGACCCTTTATATTGGAAACAAAAACAAATTTTAGTTTGTTGTTTCTTTTTCTAATATAAATGTTCGATATAATTTATCGTTCACATATCGAGCCATAACAGCAAAAATAGCTTGAGCGACATCATTTTCAAACTTAAAGTTTTGACCAAAATCGATAATTTGCGATTGTAAATAGTCGATTTTCGTCAAAAAAACGAAGTCCAAAAAATGTATCGCTTAAGTTATTTTTGAGGTTATGGCTCGGTATAGAGGAACGATCCCTTAATCATTTAGTTTGAGCAGTGCTGCCAAATTTGAGGTTCTGAACTCAAATTAGCAGAATTTTTATAAAAAAAAATTTATGAAAATTTAAATTTCCGACTTTCAGTGTTCATTGGGTTTATTTACAAAAAATTTCGATTTTTTTGGGGGAAATTCCTTAAACTTTTATCTTGCAATGAAAACTATTTCTTCTAAAATATTTTTAATGTTTACTGTCTTAAAATATTTTGTGTTTTTATATGTTCTTACTTCGATTACTTATTATTATATCTGTTATTCATTATATAAGCTGTAGAAGTATCTGCAAGTGCAAGCTTATTGTTTCAGCATGTCCTTCATACAGTCTGAAGATTTTGAATTGTTAAGTGTTGTTTTCTTCACCGCAGCCGGCACACAATAGTTTTTTAACTATGAGTAAATAAGTCTGGCTGAAAATTTTTTGTAAAAAAAAGTTAAGCATGACAAAGTATACAAGCAATGTCTACAACAATAGGAGTTAACTTACAACACAACAGTTATTTTTTAAACAAAAACGGAATAATACAAAAGGAAAAAGGAAACAAAATCGTTTTATTTTTACGTGTTTTGGTTTAAGTTCACTTTTCGTTTGTAATCTGAAGCCGAAAGAAGATGTTTAAAATTTAAGAATGTCAATCGCAAGCAAATATAGAATTTTATGATACTTTTATTAGTATCTATTATCATAAGATAAAAACGTAATATGATAACAGGTACAAATATGTTATATAGGGTGTTTTTTTAAGAGGTATATAACTTTGAATTGAAATAAAACACAAGAAAATCGTTTTAATGTCCATCAATTTGGCTTTATTGGAAGGATAATTTTATGCCATTAATGTTTAAATATGATTTCGGGCATGTGGCCGCCGCGGCTGGCTCGAATAAAGCCAATTCTACAGGTCCAATTTTCAACCACTTTTTCGAGCATATGGGGCCGTATGTTGGCAATAACGCCACGAATGTTGGCTTCCAAGTCCCCTAACGTTTCTGGTTTGTTGGCGTAGACGAGCGACTTCACATATCCCCAAAGAAAATAATCCAATGGTGTCAAATCACACGATCTTGGTGGCCAATTGACAGGTCCATTCCGCGAAATTATGCGCTCATCGAATGTTTCCTTCAATAAATCGATTGTGACGTGCGCTGTGTGGCATGTAGCGCCGTCTTGTTGGAACCACAACTCATCCACATTCATGCCATCCAATTCGGGAACAAAATAGTCGGTTATCATGACTCTATACCGGTCTCCATTAACGGTAACTGACTCTCCAGCATTATTTCGGAAGAAGTATGGCCCAATGACTCCACCAGCCCATAGAGCACACCAAACAGTCAGTTTTTGTGGATGTAATGGCGTCTCAAGGGTCTCATGTGGATTCTCTTCACTCCAAAAGCGGCAATTTTGCTTGTTGACGTAGCCATTCAACCAAAAATGAGCCTCATCACTGAACAAAATTTTGCGATGCAAATCAGCATCGAGATCAATCTCATTTTCGGCCCATACACCAAAATCACGACGCATTGCATGGTCTCGCGGCTTTAATTCTTGCACAAGCTGGATCTTGTAAGGTCGCAAGCCAAGATCTTTGTGCAAAATCTTCCATAAAGTTGATGGACAAAGCTCCAATTGCTGTGCACGGTGGCGAATCGATTCATTCGGGTCCTCTTCAACACTTTGCTCTACAGCGGCAATTGTTTCTTCGGTGCGCTCTGTTCGACGTCTCTGCGGATGCGTATTATCACATAGAGTAAACGTAGTGCGAAAACGATCCATGGTTAACCGAATTAATTGCTCTGATGGACGATTATGTCGACCATAAAATGGACGGAGCTTGCGGTAAACTTCGCGAACTGAACCATTATTTTCGAAATAAATTTGCACGATTTGCAAGCGTTGTTCTTTTGTCAACCTGTTCATGATGAAATGTCAAACCAAACTAAATATTAATCACTTGACAGCTGACAAAATGGCCGCCAGTTAAAAAAGTGATGCCAACTTAAAGTTCTATACCTCAATAAAAAACACCCTTTATTTAACAATAAATTGTACTTAAGAGCAAAGTAATCAAACAAATAAAGCTTATATAGACAACTTAACGCAGATATAACAATAGGAAGACAATAAAGGTATGCATACATATATATACATATGTATATATATGTATATGTATACAATAAGGAGCATATTACCCTTTTTATTTTGTTTAGTTGGCTTTAAGGTCAAACACAATCAGGCATGTCCTGAAAATCAAATCACATGCAAAAAAAAAAATACACAAGAATTATTTTCAATAAAACTATGTTATTGAATAAAATTTTAGTTTCAATAATATTTGTCATTAACTTGAATATTGTATTTATCAATTCCGCACATTTTAAAATATCATTTAATGTCATTTATTTGTGTTGGTGTTTTCCTTGCTTGTTGATTGACTAAACCTGGTCATGTGCTGATGTTGTTGTTTATTTTGATTGTTGGTGTTGTATTCGTGTGCATTCGGACAAGAAGCAGAAAAACGTCGTGGCTTGTTTTTTTTTGCTCAACAAAGTTATTTTTAGATTAGAAGAAACAAAAGAAATCATGTTTTGCGTGTATTCATTATTTGCGTATCCAAAAACGATTTGCTCTTTAGCTGAGTGTTAAGTACGTTAGTTTATTAGTCAAGAGATTGCCGGTTCGACTCATCCCAAACACATTTAGTTTTAGTAGCAGCCAAGCAAAAGCAAACAATAAGGGGTTGAAATGAAAAATGTAATATTCATCCGTACACACACACACACAATAACAATTATCACTGAAAATAAAATTTCAATCAATGATTTTCGTATTCAAATATCAAAATAGTTTTTTTGAGTGTGTGATATTTTTTTAATGTGTCTATTGTATGGAGCATCAAATGTTTTTTGTCAAAAAGAAGTTGCCTGCAGTTTGTTCCCTTAATTTTTTTTTTCAAAGTCGGTGCCATGCATAACTATGTAATTTTTTAAAGCGATTTGCAAAATTATTCTTTTGTTTGACAGGGTTTACCCACCAGTTTGGTCTCATAACTTTTTTTTTTTTTTGGAAATCAGAGGGGGACTTTTGTTCCCTATACATTAGACTCCTGCACAAGATATCTTATAAGAACTTTTAAGACATGAGGGATTTTTCAAATGCTTTACTACAGCGAAATCTTATAAAACAAACGTTAACAACATTGTTTGCAAGAAATTTTTTTGAGTATTGTAGGTATAAGAGTAAAGAGGAAAACACTTCGTGACGGTGTCAAACGTCATGCACGTGTGTGTGTATGATTTTTTATTTTTCTGCGCACATGCAAAGGCACACACATGCATTACTTGTATGCGGTTAATCACATAATAGCCCTGCAGAAAGTGCGAATAGTGAAATTGTGGTGATTTACTAGTGACGTTGTCAGTAGCACTACTGACCATGTGTACCCCAGCCAATGTAATCGTCTATTGACATTTAACATTAGTTTGTCATTGAAAATCCACCACTAGACTATAGCACTACTGACTTAGTAGTTCTTTCGGAACCACTTGGAGACATTGGCACCAAAGATTCACTAGTAAATTTTAGGGGCTCTAGTCTACAATAACGATATATCCAATATCGTTGTCAATAGTAACTTATAGTGATTTTCTAGTGACATTGTCGATAGTGCTACTGACTAGGTGTAGCCCAGCCAATGCAAATTCCTATTGACAAATAACATAGGGTTGTTATTTACCCAAAAAAGATAAAGATACCAGTAATATCAATAACTTGCGTGCTATAAGTTTACTACCAAATGTAAGTAAAGTTTTTGAAATTTGCGTTAACAACAATATAATAAAACTTTGTAGAAAAAACCAGTTCAAAAACATTCCACTATTCATGCAATTCATTATGTAACTTCAATCATTAACTGGAACTGGAATAACTGTACAGAGGGTACAGGCGCTTGTCTTGTAGATTTCGAAAAAGCATTCGACAGTATCTGGATACCAGGGCTAATATATAAACTTTTAAAATACAAATTCCCTTTTCACCTTGTAATGCTTATATATAATATGCTAAATAATAAAAGTTTCTTTATTTGCAACAAAAAGGAAACTAGTACAAAGAAATTCGTCATAGTTAACGGTCTACAACAAGGAACAGTGAATTCACCAATCCTGTTTAATATATTTATATTGGATCTTCTACAACAAGTCAATAATATAGTTGCTTTTGCTGATGATATCATTTGTTATTATGCAGATGATAGTATCCAAAAAATCAATGAAAATCTACAAAAACACTTCGATAGCACAGAAAAGTATGCAGAGGACTGGCTAATGAAAATAAATGCTGCAAAATGTGAAACTATTCTTTTTCACCCACCTGTGCGAAAATGTAAATAGTTATAATATTAGAAAATATTGGAAGGATTTTGGAATAAAGTCAGGTTCTGGTATTAACATTCCAAACAAACAGGTTGTTAAATATTTAGGAATTCACCTTGACAAATTTTTATATTTCAATAACCATATTAATTTACAGATTGTAAAAGCAAACAGAGCCTTTTTTATATACAAAAAACTTTTTTATTCAAGATATGTAAATTCGAGTGCTAAAATAGCATTATACAGGGTGGGCCAAAAGAAACCTAGGGGTGTAAAAGTTTAATAACTTTTTTGTTTATTAATTTTTTTTATTTTTTCTTTCGGATTATATAGACAACACTTGGAGAATTTATAATGAAGAGGTTCACAACTGAACAGAGAACCAGAACAATAGAATTTTATTATTTAAACTAGAGATCAATTATTTTAACGCAAAGAGCATATCGTCAACATTTTAACGTCAGAATTTCGCCCTCTGAAGCGATGATTCGTTGCTTAGTTAATCGTCATCACCAACATGGCAGCGTAAGAGATTTGCCTCGAACCGGTAGACCACATTTGAGTCGCACTGCGGAAAATATTGAACGAGTACAGCAAAGTGTTAACGAAGCACCAGAAACATCTGGCAGAAGGCGTTCTGCTCAGCTAGAAATGTCTCGTACGTCACTACGGCGCATTTTAAAAAAAGGTTTACAGTTATACCCATATAAGGTGCAATTGGTCCAAGAATTAAAACCCGCAGATCATCGGCAACGTCTAAATTTTTGGAGAGCGAATAATTTCTCGAAATTCGGAAATTATTTGGCCAGCGCGATCGCCAGACTTGACAGCACCCGACTATTTTCCTTGGGGTTTTTTGAAGGAGCGAGTGTATGTGAACAAGCCAGAGACAATCCTTGAACTCAAGGCAAACATTGTTGCAGAAATTCGAACGCTACAGCCACAAGTTTTGAAAGATGTTATGGAAAATGCTCTAAAAAGAGCCCATCAGTGCGAAGCTGAAAACGGTGGTCATTTAAGAGACATCATTTTTCATACTTAGTGCAAAAAAATTTTCATTTTGTATATTATATAATCTGAAAGAAAAAATAAAAAAAAGTTAATAAACAAAAAAGTTATTAAACTTTTACACCCCTTGGTTTCTTTTGGCCCACCCTGTACAAATCGTTAGTCAGACCAATATTAACATATGGTTGCCAAATATGGTTTAATATTTCCCCATCTTACATTGAAAAGTTGAGAATCTTCGAAAGGAAATGCTTAAGAGCATGTACGTCTCTCTATAGATCACCCAACAGTGACTTTAAAAAGTATATAACTAAGAAATCACTATATAATACAGCATTAATATGTAGAATTGACAACTTTATTATCCACTTAATAAGAGATCATATTTTTAAAAGCTTTGAATGTACTGAAAACAACCTAATTATGGCACCCTACTATATAAATGGTGATTTTATAAAGAAAACCCTTCAAAATGGTTATGTGCCTCCTGAGGCCTTCCTATACTTGGATACCCAAGGATTTATCCAAAATCACTTAGGTTGTCCCATACTTTACCATATATATAGGCGAGCTACTGATAAAACAATTAATTGCAACCGAATTACATTAGAAAACAGAATATTTGATGCAAGTGTGTATCTTGAAGATAAAAACATGTTTCCCAATATGGACAGAAATAAATACTGGTGGCTAATGGATTAGCCACACTCTTGTTTTACTTCTTAACCTTATTTTTACCATTATCAGATGTAAAAGCATTTGTTTTTTTTTAATATTTTTTCAATTGCATTAAATTATATCAATGTACACATATTTAGTATAAATATTATATTATTTTCCAAAAAAGAAATATAAGATCCATAAATGTAAATTATACTAGAGCGCTCGAATATGGGACTGTGTATATGAAGACTTCTACTAACAACTATTTGTTTATTTTTAGTTTAAATATAAGTAATTTTGCTAAATCAACTAAATTAAAAAAAAAAAAAATATAGGATTGTTATTCAAAATCTATAAGTAAACTTTAGCACTATTGAGAAGGTAGTTCTTTTACGACCATATGGAGATATTTGAACCAAAGATTCACTCGTAGATTTTAGTGACCCTCGTCTACATATATTTATTTAATATTATTGCACAACATAATAAAAAAGAAAAACAAACTATTGACGCGTTCATTGACAATATCACCAGAAATACACTACAACTGTAGTCTCTAACGTATCTCTACTCGCGCATAAAAGGAAAGTTGTCGACATTTTAACTAGTGCAATTGTCGCTGGAGAAAGAGTATTGACATAGAGACATATGGTTCTAGGTTGACTAGAGGGAGTTTACCATCTACATACTACACACACACTCAAACGTACAATATGAAAAATAACAAGCATACACTAATTAACAGTACTTCTTTTGATTGTTTGTTACAAGCAAGCTGTATCAGTGATGGGAAATGGGATTTACATTTCGGTATAAAAAAATTTTTTTTGAGTACTTTTTTGATCCCGAGAGTACCAAAAATTATTATTTTAATTTAGATTTTATTAATAAAAAATGGTAAAAAATGCATTTACAAAGAAATAAAAAAGGACACAAAGTATGTACATATGCAGCTACAAATGTCAAAGTTATAACAAGATGAATTTTAAGAATTCAATAAAACCTTGGCCTGGATAAGACTTGATACGGTTGGAACATAAAATCGGTTCCTTTGTTTTATTTTCATGCGATTTTGGTAAAAGAAAATCCTTTCGACAAATGTAAAGGAGTGAGGTATGGACAAAATTCCGTAGCTTATATATATATCATGAAACATGTATTCATCTAATGAATTTTTAGTTTAAGCCTATAAAATTATTGGTTGTTAATAGCTTTAAAATTTTTCTTTCCGCTAGGAAACATTTTAATTAAAAGTTGTATAATGCTGTTGGTTTTAGCACACAGAGTGAATATATTGATTAAAAATATGTTGGAGCAACAAATATTTAATTATGAATTCCAATGTTCCATGTTTGCTATCAATTATATTTAAATCAAATGTACGATTTTTTCATATTTATAAGCAAAAAACCATAATTACAATGCAAATAGCAGTCTCACAATAGTTTTATTAGTAATAATATTTGATTCCGTTCATTTCTAATATCTATTTTAGAATATTGGTAGACACAACTGAATTATATATAAGTTAGAAAGTAACATGACTGAATATTGACTTTTGAAATTAAAAAAAAAACTATTCTTGTAAACAATATTTAATTTGATAAAATAAATTCGGTTATTTGAAGTAATTATTCATTTGCCGCGTACGGAAACTATGTCGCTGTCCAGACTTGCAATTTTTGTTGCAGCAGTTCTTGAGTTTATTGGTGAGAGGGGTGAGAGGATTAGGGAGGAGTACACAGTTTCATGTGCTCTGCAATTCTCTTTTGATTTGAAATTCGTAATTGTTAATTTCAAATTGTTAGTTGTAATTGACGTTTTTTATAGTTTTATTTCTTCAGTTGTATGAAAAACAAAAAATATATTAAAAATCAAATAAGATTATTAATTTTTCATAGAAGTTTGTGGTTTAATAGAATTTTTAAATTCATAACTGCAAAATTAGAATTTCATAATGTGCACACTTATGCAATTTGAGAGTAGAATTATAAGAAATTGCAGCAACAAAAATTGCAAGTCTGGACGAGGACTAACCAAATAAAGAATTAATTTAAAAAAATGTATTCTGAATACAAAAGGAAAAACATATCTGTTTGCTTATTTCTCATTTATGGAAAAAATTTGAACATAAAAACAAAAAATAAAAATCAGATACAGGGTGGGCCAAAAGAAACCAAGGGGTGTAAAAGCTTAATAACTTTTTTGTTTATTAATTTTTTTTTTATTTTTTCTTTCAGATTATATAGACAACACTTGGAGAATTTATAATGGAGAGGTTCACAACTGAACAGAGAACCAGAACAATAGAATTTTATTATTTAAACCAGAGATCAATTATTTTAAGCTCATTTTCATTTGAATGGCTTTATTAATAAGCAGAACTGTAGGTTCTGGGGTTCTCAAAATCCAAGAGCCATTCATCAACGCCAATTGCACCCCATCAGGTGTACAGTATGGTGTGGGATCACATCTGAAAATGTCATTGGGCCCTACTTCTTCGAGAATGAAGATGGAAGTGCTGTAACCGTAAATGGAGAGCGGTATCGGTTTATGATAGAAAATTTTTTACGTCCTGCTTTTGAAAACAGACCTGGTATGTGGTTTCAGCAGGACGGAGCCACTGCCCATACTGCCCGAGACACAATGGCACTTTTAAGTCAAATTTTTGGAGAGCGAATAATTTCTCGAAATTCGGAAATTATTTGGCCAGCGCGATCGCCAGATTTGACAGCACCCGACTATTTTCTTTGGGGTTTTTTGAAGGAGCGAGTGTATGTGAACAAGCCAGAGAAAATCCTTGAACTCAAGGCAAACATTGTTGCAGAAATTCGAACGCTACAGCCACAAGTTTTGAAAGATGTTATGGAAAATGCTCTAAAAAGAGCCCATCAGTGCGAAGCTGAAAACGGTGGTCATTTAAGAGACATCATTTTTCATATATAATCTGAAAGAAAAAATAAAAAAAAGTTAATAAACAAAAAAGTTATTAAACTTTTACACCCCTTGGTTTATTTTGGCCCACCCTGTACAAATGTCTTATAAAAAATATCTTTTTGCAGAATAATTACACAAAATCTTGATTTTATAAAAAAGGTAAGGACATTATTATAGACAAGTATCGCAAATAATTCGGAGTGTTATTACTATTATTCTAAAGTGAAATTATTTGTGCAAATAATGTGTAGTTTCTTGATATGAAAAAGTCTCTGTGTAATAAAGCCGAATACGGGCAAGGGATGTTACAATGCACCATGTGGATAAAAAATTTGCACATTTCACTTTAAAATACAACAAATTAAGAATAATTTGCGATAAATATAATAATAAGTGCATTTTTTATTCTGCACAAATTGTTTTTATGTATGTATGTATATGAGCCATGTCTACCAATGATTTCTTTCGAAATACCAATTTATTGGTTGTATCAATTAATTATTTTTATAGTCACAATTAAAATTTTCTATTGCAATAACCATATCATTCTAAAAATTCACATATGGCTAGTGAAAAATTAGTGCTTACAAAAGCTATATTCGTTCATTACAACAAATTTGTGTGTTAGTTGTTGGAACCGACAAAATTCTATTGGCTACAAATTCGACCCCCAGGGGAGTCTATTATAGACTACGGATGTGACAACCCCGGGGCCCCAGCTGGGGTGATGTCGCTTTTTCCATTGACGTATCTTTGGTACATTACCCATAGAACTTATGTGTTACTACCCGATCTCTGAACACAAACAGAGCAAAGGATGTGCACATATTTATAACAAAAGGAAGACAGGTCCTGTTGATGTCAATTAGGTGCAGCGTCACCTAGAACTGCCCCTGAGTTCAAAAGACGATAGAGGTGAAGCCCTTGTGGTGGAACTTCGAGGTCTAACCAGAGGCTACTTCTGGTGCCACGGGTGCCGGTGGACCGACAGCCGAGCTGCTTAGAGTTGAGTGCATGTAGCGGTTGTCAGTTTCCTTTGCTAAAATGCCGAGTTCGTCCTACCTCACGGGGTTAAAAGGATGATTTTGGTATGTGTGGAGTAGGCACTGGTTATTTGGCGACACAGGCATGGGTTCATCTCGGACGAGTGGTTGAGCTGTGCCGCCAATGGTTGAGGAATTCTCATGGGGACCTCGCTATGGGTGTATACACAACACCTTGGCGTGGAAGCCAGAGAATTATCGTGGTGGCTGTGGTTGCTACCAAAATCGCTGGGAGAATAGTCTTGGCTTCCCAGTGTTAAATCAATACTAGTGGTTGGTCTGACGCGGTCAGCCAGACACTATTCTAGGTGCTGTTGCCATTCAACAGAAGCTGCTATGGGCACGGACATAGCAGCAGAGTTTAGATAGCTCAAATTACCTCAGCAAGGTAATTGAATATAGTACAGGGATAACTATATTCAAAGATTGCAACCTATGTGCCTTATGGAGTGGGCCATAGGTTCATTCTAATAGGGTGCATGGGGGCGTTGGTGTGGCGTCTAACACACACCCGGTGCTTTGGCACACGTGAGATAAGGCCGTAACGGCAGGTACTCACGTAAAGCAATTGCACATCTGGCTACAAATTCGGTTATCACAACAAATCTGTTTTCTTTGTGCAGATAAAACATTTCCAGGGTAAAACTCATACCTCTTTTAGGCACGGAAATACCCCTTTCAGATACGGAAATTTACTTTCCAAAGTCTTAATTCAGCTGGGACAAAGCCAGAAAGAGATGGTATTCTTCTTTCTGTCTTTCACACAGCTGAATTAAGACTAAACTTTGCGTGTATAAAAGGGGCATTACTAAACCAAACTAAGATTTCATTGTCAAAATCTACTTTTGCCCTTTGACCTTGACAGAATTTAATATAAAACTTTTTACAATTTTCTTTAAACTGATTTCAAACCGTTGTTTCAATATGATATGTGTTTGTATATAGATCAACTTGGCAAAAATATATGCATACGCGCGTTATGTGACTGGATTTCTAAGTTGACCGTGAGAGTATCAAATGTGTTTGGGGAGTACTACGGTACTTTTTATGTTATATAGTATCAAGAAAAGTAACTTTCCCATCACTGAGCTGTATTGCGACATCGCTTGTTACAACTGATATACACATACACCAATACATCCATCATGCTTCGCTTATAGTACGACAGCATTTATTATTGGTTTAGTATAATACATGCGATGTGAATACATTTAAAAATCATGACGTTTTTACATTTCAAGACTGTTTACGCAGCTCTCTACTATACATATCTCTGTCATTTGTCAACCGATTTTCAAAATTCTTTTTTTTTCGAAAATCCAGTAATGATGTCTGCTTTTAATTTAATAATAATAAAATGCACCTTCCATTTTACAATATTTGGCGTATGAAAATAGTAAAATTTTTATTATCCTGAAATCGAATTTTCGAATTAATTTATTTTTTTTTATAAACCGCTTGTTTCTCTGAAAAAAAAATATAAACGCTAAAGTGGTACAGCTGCGTTTTTTTGGTGCAGAGTTGAGTTTTTGAGTACTTAAAAAAGTTTTTCAATTTTTCAAAATTCACTCTGGGTAAAAATTACAACTTTCATTATCCAAATTTAAATTTTTCGAATACCATAATTTGACGATGTGGGTGAAGATAAATTTAAATTTGACTAGAAGAGACGAAAAACCAAAAAAAAAAAAATGACAGAGCTCAAAATGGTCCAAGATTTGAATATTGAAAGTATACTAAGAGAATATACAACAGATATAACAATAACACAGAAACTTAATTTTAAAAAAGGTCCAATTTTTGAACGAAAAGTGGTTAACTGAAAAATTAGCACTGTAAATTTTTTTTGGGTTTTTGTCTCTGCTAGTCAAATTTAAATTTATCTTCATACACATTGAAATTTAATATATCGTCATGTGAGAACTTAAGTGTCCAATACGCCACTATAAACTATTGGATATTGGACACTTAAGTGCTCACATGACGATATGTATCTATATCATTTGTAGAAAATCCTACGAGTTTCAGTTCTCAGCAGGAACATTTTAAATATATATAATTTAATAATTTTTTTTTGTTACTTTCTTTTGTATTACACTAATGATATACATTCGTATTGAAAACTTTTTACATTACAATTCAAACTATTTATACATTCCATCAATGCATTTAAAAAAGAAATTTTGTCTCCTTTATTTGCTTTTAAAAAAGATACAGAGAAAGAATTACACAAAAATTTGCATTCAACAAAATGAGGAAATAGATTTTCTCATGCAAATGACACAACGGCGAATCATAATAATTTTTATGCTATTTGCATATAACGTAGTATTACAACTATTTCCATAACTTGTTTTTTTCTCAATATTTTTCTGTGAACTTAAAATACTTTTTTCCTCTCACTGTCTATTTCAGCAGGTAAATTATGTTGCGCAAGAAGAATTGGTACAGAAACAGACTTCTGAAATATTTAACAATGCAAAAGAGGGCAAGAAAATATTAGGTGTACGTTTAAAATCTAGTCACTTTCATAAGGCTGGCGTTGACTGAGGTAGTTAGCCGGTTGACTACAAAACCGAAGGTCCTAGGTTCGAAGCACGTTTTTTTCTGGCGTGCATTAGTGTCCCTTTGTATCAGTTGTTGCAGGAAAGTTCAAATGATGAAGGAAGGCATAGTCACTGGTCACTGAACCACACCGGCTTCAGCGGATACTAATCCTAATGTAACATCAGAGCCCCCTCCTTCATCATCGGCGTAGTAAAATACCCATTAAAATGGCTACTACTGGCACAGCTTTTAAAATTTAATTCGCCTCAATAGCACCAGGGGCGCTGCAACGCTGTATTGTTAAAAACGTGAAAAAAGCAGAGTTATAAAATAATGAAGCTTTCATCTATATCTTCCCTCACCACACCCAGAAAAAAGATTGGTTGGAAAACGGTTAGTCCAATAAAATATCACTTGCATTAACTATATTTCAGTTCACACTATAAATTTTCTGTTAATCCAAAAAACAATCCATGTTCATTGCCATAAGGGCATAATTGTAACAAACATATGATTGTGACAATATTTAAATTGATTGCATCAACCGAGCGTATGGTTTTGTCATGACTAATTAACTGATTGGTTAACCCAACCGAATAAAATATTACGAATTGGATTTTACTACCAACTTTTGGCATTAGCAACTAAAAAATTGTCGTTCTACATTAAAATTAAAATAAAAACTTTCAATCAGTTGCTGCAACTAACTAGAGGTTGAGTTTACTATCATATTTTATAGCAGCAAATTAAAAAATTAACTTTTGTGACTTTCAAAGATATTATGATTTGTGAATTCTCAAATGGTTTTTGAAAGTCTGTGCAAAAGATAACAGGTTTGTGGCTGTTCAAACTGTGTGGTTGAAGAAATTTATATAGGACATGTTTCACCATTAGGAAATAAATTTCAATTAAAATAAACTTATGACAATATGTCAAATAATAAATTTCTTAAATTGTGTAATTTTATTTGCGTTTATTGTTTATTTTTATTTCAGCAAGGAAGACCAATTTTTTATTAACCAAATTTTCGATAGCAAGAATAACATTTATTTCAAATTCCATACTGTCAACCAATTTTTTCTGTTGCTGCAACTATTGGGTTGAGGGTTACAATTAAAATATAGTGGTACCACAAGAAAATTTCAGTCGCTATAGCAGAATTCTATGGTAGTTGCTGCAACCGCCAAAATTCAATTGGCAACAAATTCGGTTGTCACAACGAATCTGTTTTCTCTGTGCACCTGTCTTCTCTATTGCTATCATTTTCCTAAAGAAGGTAACAGTTAGTAACATTGCCTCAGAGTTACTTCTCTTAAAAAAATTAAAGCAAATTGAATGTCAGGAATGTTTGATAGAAATAAGTAGTTAACTTAAGAAATATGAAGTGAAACTTTTACAGCAAATTTTTTTTTGGATACATTCACCACATCAGGCTACACGACTTCAAATACCGCTAGATACATTTGTCGCCTTGTAGCCAGCTACTGAAATATTCTAAAGACAGCAGCAGTAGCATAATTATTTGATATTTATAGTTCTGTAATGCCACCATCACATTTATACAAATGAAATTACTCTTTTATAATGAACTTATGTCACTTAACATTATACCAATGAATCAATGTATTGTTTTACATGAATTTTGGTATGCTCTTTCTGTTAAATAATAGAAAATACAACTTGTAATCTATCATTCATTTCACATTTTGTTTGATATTGGAAACACTATAGATGTTAATTGTCAACAACCTGCCTTGATGTTGCCTTGCTGTTGCCAACACACAGAAAAATTTCATATTTTAATCTACAAAAACAAGGTTAATTTTATATGTTTCAGCATGTTAATTCAAAATTATTTACAGTAACCTTCAAAGAGCATTTATTCCTTTTGAAATAGCTTTATTTCATGTTAATTCAACATTTTTGGACTTTAAATCAAAATGGAGAATCATGTTGAATCAAAATTGTTTCAAGTTGAAGTAATGTGAATTCGATACTGAAGTTACATGAAGCACCATGTTGAATAAAAGTTTATTTTAAGTTGAAACCACATTTTTTTTTCATTTGTAATATAGTCATTTTGTTTTATTAATTATTTAACTTACGTGATTGTTGTGTGTATTGTTACAGGCATCAGGAAAGTGTTGCCGCTGCGGCCACACCAACCCTAAATATTATTTAGATACACACTAAATATAAGTATGCCAACATGAATAAAACATTAATTCAACATTATTTAATTGATCATTAAAAAAAATTCGTTTGTAATTTGTAAATACTTCAACAAAAAAGAAGACAAAATTTAACTAAACCCCCAATAAAACATCAACCGTTTATAAATAAAGAAAGGGATAAATATATTACTTTGGAAAAAAGAAACTTTATTTCTAAAAATAAATTAAATTATGTCGATTCTTTAATTGAAAATAGTTGAATAAGAATGTTGTTACAAACGGAAATCAATTTATGTAAATTTGGCTTCAATTCATTTTATTTTTTTTTATTATTTTTGAGCCGTCACGAACTCTTGAAAGATAAAATGATTCCTAATGAACTTGCAGCCATCTCTCTCGCACACTCTTTTGCTATATTTATATATCATACATACACATATGGCAACAGAAGTTAGTAAAATATTTTCTTCCATTGAAGGCGGCAAACAAACTATTTAAAGTAAAACACGTGCTCGCCACAAGCTTTTGAAAAAGAAAGAAAAAAATTAAAGATTATAACCAATTAAATTAAAAGGGAGCAACATACATACATTGAATTAAGACATATTTTTATAGAGACATTAAAACCCGAATTGCGAAGTTTTGCAGTTTACTAAAGGCTAATTAATTATATTTCAAAATAAAATAAATTCAGTATAGTGCGACTCTGACTCGCGCACGAAGGGTTCCGTACGAACACTAGATATGTTATTTAATACAAACTTCATCCTATATAATATATAGTTTTGGCATTTTTTTTCGTTTTTGGTGTCTTTTCGGTTTTTTTGTTTTGGCGGTTTTTGTGTTTTTTCGGTTTTGGCGATTTTTTAAGTTTTGGCTCTTTTTTTAGTTTTGACACTTTATTTTCTTGTTTTGGCGATTTTTTTCGGTTTTTGGCGTTTTTTCATTTTGGCGATTTTTTATTTTTGGCGATTTTTTTCATTTTTGGATTTTTTTTTATATAAACTTTTTTTTAGTTTTGGCGACATTTTCGCGTTTTGGCGTTTTTTCGACTTTTGGCGATTTTTTCGAATTTGGCGATTTATTTTAGTGCTAGAAATTTTTTTAATTTTGGCGATTTTTTTCGTTTTGGCGATTTTTTTAATTTTTGGCGTTTTTTTTTTTTGGTTTCGCGATTTTATAATTTTCGGTTTTTTTAGTTTTACTGTTTTTGAAAATTTCAAGTGTTTGCCTCTTACGGTTTCCAAGATATAGCAAATTGTCAAAATTACATAGTCAAAATTGCATTAACTGATGGACTATCCTTTAGTTTAAATTTTTTTAAATTTTATTGTCAATTGTTGTAGTCTGTATAAAAATACACTAATTTTACAAATTTCAAGTTTCAATATACATATGTTCATACAATTGTATGTATATTACATGGGATTTTAACATTTTTCGTTGCTCGTTTTGGAACACCCTTTAATTTTTAATTCTCATGTATTTGTTGTTATAGCGGCCAAGGTTCTACATACTGTGTCCAAATTTCAGGTCCGTAGCTCTTACGGTTCCTGAGAAAATACCCTATGACGGACAGACGGACAGCGTAGCGAAAACAATAGGGTTCCTTTTCACCTTTGGTGTACGGAACCATAAAAGTAACACAAAGACAATTTAGATTAAAATATATTAAAGTAAAACGAGCCAAAATGTTATAAAATTGCTTGAGAATGGGCGGTAAAATTTACACGTTATATTTATATCGCTTATTTATTACAGACCTGCGTAAACAGTCTTTGAATGTAAATTCGTCGTGATTTTTAAATGTAGCCACGTCGCATGTATTATACTAAACCAATAATAAATGCTGTCGTACTACAAGCGAAGCACGATGGATGTTAACAAGCGATGTCGCCAAGACAGCTTGTTTGTAACAAACACTCAAAAGAAGTACTCTTGATTAGTGTATGCTTGTTATTTTTCATATTGTACGTTTGAGTGTGTGTGTAATATGTAGATGGTAAGCTAATAAGTGATTAACCGCATACAACTAATGTTAATGCATGCGTGTGCCTTTGCATGTGCGCAGAAAAATAAAAAATCATACACACATACATGCATGACGTTTGTACACGCGCTCATGCGTACAAAGAAGCAAGTATCACAAATTCTTTCGTCACGAAGTGTTTTCTTCTTTACTCTTATACCTACAATACTTAAACAAATTTCTTGCAAACAGTGTTGTTAACGTTTGTTTTATAAGATTTCGCTGTAGTAAAGCATTTGCAAAATCCCTCATGTCTTCAAAGTTCTTATAAGATGTCTTGTGCAGGACGCTATTATTTAATTTAATAGTATAATAGCTCAAAAAATGCACTACCACTTCCTGAGAGAAGAATCTTTTTTCATTTATTCATTGAGTTTTATGTAAATTGAAAACTTTAAATGCGTTTTCTAGTGTAAGAGTTTTCAGAGACTTGTTTCGAACTCATTCAGTTACAAAACAATGAACAAACTCATTTAAATTACATAGGTTTGATTTTGATATGTGTTGTGAAGATATCGCATGCGATATTTTTGAAAAATGAATTTAACTCGATGAATTTATCTTCACACACATATCAAAATTCAACCTATGTAATTTAAATGGGTTTGTTCATTGGTTTGTGACAAGACAAAAACGAGCTACTGAATGAGCTAGAAACAAGTCTGTGTAAACCACTACCCTAGAAAACACGTTTATAGTTTTTAGCTGCAACACTGGACAACAATAAAAGTATTTAAAAAGCAAAAGGAACAAAATACTGTTGTGTAAAAATATTCCTAGAGGGTTAATGCAAAGAACTATCTGGAAGTATTTAACTAAAGCATTAAACGTGCACACATATTTACGTGCAAGCACTATAGCAACAACAATAATTGTGTACATAGCTACAGACGTACACACATACAAATAAAAGTGCGAGCACTTATGATAACTACCCTGTACTAACAGTAGCACAACACATTGTCAAAAATAACGGCCAATCGCCTAGAAACAGCAACATGAATTTTCCCGATTGTGCTAGAAGACTGTTTGATCATCTGGCTACCAATAGTAAATGACAATACAGATGGCAACGTGCATAGATGCCATTTGGCATTACTAAGTACAGACATGTTATTACGCCATCTATCGGGCGAACATTGTAGAACCGGTTCCTGTACTATAAAAAGAGGCAGCCTGAGTGAGAATGAGTCAGTGCTAATCAGAAAGTAGTCGAGTCAATATCGTTGAAAGTAAAGACCTCGTGCGGTGGATAAAAACGATAAGAAGTAGTTAAGTAAAGACAAGTTGTAATTTGCTTAGTTAAGAACAGTAGCAAATAAAAGAACAGTAGCAAATAAAAATTGTGTGTTATTTATTTTTATTTTTGAGCAATCAACAGAACTCACACGTTTAATAAAACTTAAACGTAACAATATAATATTTATTTTCATAAATGAAATACCGAAGCATATTTATTGACTGACGAGCTCCTTAAGCGGGAACGCAATGCATACAGACAATGCTTAACCGTAAAAGTAAGCAAAATTTTCAAACTAAATAAAAACTTTATGTCAAATAAATATACTTTCATTTGTTAATTTAACAAAACTATGAATAAGAAACAAAAGAATCCTTGCAATGCATACATACATACATATATACTCGTACATATGTATGTATGTATTTATAACAATAAAAGTTTATAGAAAATTCATGCACAAAAGTCAAAGTGTCATTTGCACATACGACAATCTAATTGTGTTTAAATAATGCATATATCTATGTGCTATACGCATACATATTTCCACATGAAGTGATATCCTCCTCATAGGATAAATGCTATGAAATACACATACTCGCAGTACTGAATGTGCTTTTTGGAAGAATTTTCATTGCATTCCTTATTTTACAAGAGAATTAATTAAACTATTATTTAACTATAGAGATAAATATAAAGGGATGTGTAAATGCATCTTAAAGAACACAAGCGCGCTTCATATATTTTTAAAATTAAAACTAGTAAAAAGAGGCTCTCATGGGCGAATTTCTCCCACTCCAAAGCTATGTACTGTAGGACGATATAATGCCCAGATTCTGACGGAAGTGTTTGTTTTCGTTGACTGAAAAAGATAATATTGTTGGACAGAAATACTCGAACAAGCCCACTAAATGCAAATGTTTTCATAACAAAAAATATTTGGTAAACAAAAAGAATTATCCAGAATTGTTTAGCTAAATAACTAACAGCCTTATTCAAAAAAATATTTTACTTGAGCTTTAAAGTTCATAGTAGCTACCAAGCACTTTAAGGCTAACATTGCTTTGTTAGTCGCTATTCACACTATGCCTTTTCAGCCTGCCTTGTATTGACAATTTTCTTTTGAAACCCCTACGAAAAGTCACACACATTTACATTAAGCCTTTTTTATTCATGCCTTTTTGCCATTTATATACACGTTTAATGCTGAGAATACGAAAGAGGCAAAGAGAAATGTCATAAATCCCCTCGAATTTTCATTTCGTGCCTTTTGTTCTACACCGCAAGCTTCTCACCCCCTCTAACCAATAAACTAAAAAAGCCTGCCTGCACAGGCAAGTAGAAAAGGCATAGTGTAAATTGCGTCTTAAGAAATTGTATTCAAAAGACAACTTTAATTATTTTTTGATTTAATAATAAATTCTGGTAACACCAACATGTTCAACAACCATTTCACAGCTTATGATGTACAAATACATGTACGAATACAATTTCATTCGAGTATTCAAATAATTTTTTATTTTAATAAATACATTTTTATTATCTTGAAGTTAAGCAACCTAATTTAAAAAATATCAAGCTTCTGACATGGAAGCAAAACAGATAAACATTTTTATGAAGTAAAAGTTAAAAAATATGATGAACATAGAACAATTATCTCCATTTATTTTTATTATTTAATTTTATTTATTTTAATTGTAATTATTATGTATTATTATGTATTTCGAATCAGTTGGATAATTTAGTGATATTTTCCATCACATGACAGAAATAATAAATTTAAGATAAGAGCTAGCACTTCTAGCTTCATTTTCAGATGTAACATGAATGCTCTATTAACAAAAATATTTGAGGTACAAAATACACATTTTGGAAATATCAACTTAAAGTAGCCTTAACAAACGTAGGTGCCTACTTTAGAATTTTGATATAATGATTTTTTTTTTTTTTTGAATACAACTTTACTTAACATCAAAGCTTTGATAAGTTTTTTTGAATACAACCCTAAATGCACAAACGTATGCACATACAAGCAAACAATTAATTAAACATAAAAAACTATAGCAACAACAACAATGAAATAACCTATCGGAAATTTGGCTAACTTTAAACTAACTTTAAGCTAACTATTTCGCAACTAGTACTAACTACACTTGGATTACTTTGCAATGTAATCAACTGACTAGTTTAACATTGCGATGTCCTAGGCGGTAGTAAATTGTCTCACTAGGAACTACTTTAAGCTAACTTAAAGTTGACTTTTTTAAATCACCTGGTAGTCAGTAAATATTAAAAAAATTTCTGGGGCTCGAACATGTAACATCACACATTGTGTACTCAACTCAACTCATATAATTTCTAGATAATCTGCCAACTTGACAACATTTTTATCAATGTAAAGAAATGAACATTTATACATTATTCTCTCCTTTTTTGGAAAGGTAAAAATATTGCCAAGTTAACAGATTATCTAGAAATTATATGACACCCTTACGATTACAAATTTATATCAGACATAATATATTTCTGTGTTATGTATTGTGGCAAAGAAGAACTTGGTCTAAATTTATATCTCACAACTTTTAATGGCCGAAATTTTGGATAAGAACTTGGCCGTTTTTCACATTTATGTTTTTGTGAGGATCTGATTACGTTTTGAAAAGATTTCTATAATAACACTTTTTAAACTTAAAATTTCGAGTGTATTTTATTTATATTCATGATCACTGTGCCAGTTGAAAATGGCAGATGTGCGATAGCTTTCCGTGAGCACCTGCCGTTACGGCCTTATCTCACGTGTGCCAAAGCACCGGGTGTGGGTTAGACGCCAGACCAACGCCCCCATGCACCCTATTAGAATGAACCTATGGCCCACTCCACAAGGCACATAGGTTGCAATCTTTGAATATAGTTATCCCAGTACTATATTCAATTACCTTGCTGAGGTAATTTGAGCTATCTAAACTCTGCTGCTATGTCCGTGCCCATAGCAGCTTCTGTTGAATGGCAACAGCACCTAGAATAGTGTCTGGCTGACCGCGTCAGACCAACCACTAGTATTGATTTAACACTGCGAAGCCAAGACTATTCTCCCAGCGATTTTGGTAGCAACCACAGCCACCACGATAATTCTCCGGCTTCCACGCCAAGGTGTTGTGTATACACCCATAGCGAGGTCCCCATGAGAATTCCTCAACCATTGCCGGCACAGCTCAACCACTCGTCCGAGATGAACCCATGCCTGTGTCGCCAAATAACCAGTGCCTACTCCACACATACCAAAATCATCCTTTTAACCCCGTGAGGTAGGACGAACTCGGCATTTTAGCAAAGGAAACTGACGACCGCTACATGCACTCAACTCTAAGCAGCTCGGCTGTCGGGCCACCAGCACCCGTGGCACCAGAAGTAGCCTCTGGTTAGACCTCGAAGTTCCACCACAAGGGCTTCACCTCTATCGTCTTTTGAACTCAGGGACAGTTCTAGGTGACGCTGCACCTAATTGACATCAACAGGACCTGTCTTCCTTTTGTTATAAATATGTGCACATCCTTTGCTCTGTTTATATTCAGAGATTGGGTAGTAACACATAAGTTCTATGGGTAATGTACCAAAGATACGTCAATGGAAAAAGCGACATCACCCCAGCTGGGGCCCCGGGGTTGCCACACCCGTAGTCCATAACAGACTCCCCTGGGGGGAGTTGAAAATGGCAGAGGTACATAAAATAATGGGTAAGAGTGTGATGGGTGTGGAATTGTTGAACTTAAAAATGCACTATTGTGCCATTACAACGGGTCGCCAGTGTGTATGCAATTTAGTAAGAGTCGTCTGGAAAGAAACATGTAAAGTGGAGCGTAAATTTTAGTGGACGTGATCCCGTCTTTTATCTCAATAAATTTACATATTAAAGTCTGATCAGCCAAAGTACATATATCAAAAGGATATGCCCAATGTGCATGCAAAGTTTCAATAGGGTAGCTGGTGCTTTAATTTTTGGATTTTCTGATTGAGTAAATCAATTACTATTTGTCTACAAAATGTCAGCTCTCTATAGTATAATATTACGTAAAATTTTCATGAGCCTGGCCCCGCTGACTTTTATATCTGCTAGTGCTTATTGTTCATGCAAAGTTTGGTATTAAAAATTTAATAAGAAATACCTGAGTATTAAATTAAAAACTGCTATGCCGAAGTACCTGAACGAAAAAGCTAAGATTTATGGGTGAAGTCACGGCTACTTTTCAAAATAGGGAATTTTTTTTTTTTTGGATAAGTGCAATGTGTATGAAAAGCTTCAATAAAATTTATCTTAATTTTGAATTAAAAGTGCTTGTTTCCGCCCTCTGATAGCAACTTCTGGGTTTTCAGATTTTTCTTAGTGATCTCTTATCTAGATTTATTTGTGTATCAAATTTAAGCTCGCTAGTGCGAATTATAGCTTTAACGTCGTGCCCCGCATCTTGGATAAAACTTTTTGGTTTTAAGATTTTCCCATAGGCCTACGCAGCTACACTTACTAGTGTATAAAATGTCAGCCATCTAGCGCGAATTATATCTTTAGATTTTATCAGCATTACCTCTTCCACTATTCCTAACTCGAAATTTTGTTGTGAGCAGCGCTTATAATTCCTGCTAATTTTCTTCTAAAATATACTAGACAGATGTAGATTAAACACAAGGCTAACATTTTATGGAAGTGATCACGCCAAATTATTAAGGTGATAGTTTAAAGTATTGTGTATGTGCAACGCATATGCAAGATTTCACTAAATTGGCTTGAATTAAAAACTGTGTAGTTTAGTTCAAAATAATATTAGCGTGGCCCCGCCCATTCTGGTAAAATTTTTTGGGTTTTCAGATTTTTCTAGTTGGTTTCTCAGTTAGACCTACTTGTGTATCAAATTTCAGCTCATAAGCGCAACTTAAAATTTCTAATTTTTATGGGCGCAACCCCGCCCCTCTAACTAAAATTTACGGGTTTTCAGATTTTTCTAGTTGTTTTCTCACCTAGACCTACTTGTATATCAAATTTCAGCTCCTTAGCGCAACTTTTAATTTTTGATTTTTGTGGGCGTAACCCCGCCCACTGTTCCAAAGTCAAATTTTTTTGGGCCAGTGCTTATTATTTGTGTCTAGTTTCGTTACAAACGGATAATAATAGCTAGATAAATAGTATATCTAAATATGCTGAGCCGCAGGGCATTAAAATCAGGTTTAAATTGTATGGGCGCGTCAACGCCCACTTTTTTAATAAAAAAATTATAGCCTTGCAGTACCGCAGTATGTATGCCGAATTCAATAAAAAAGCTTCCACTAAGCGCCTTATATTAGCTTTTTTAATTCTGACTTTTATGGGCGTAGCCCCGCCCTCCTGGTTAAAATTTCCGAGTTTTCAGATTTTTTATTTTATTTCTCACCTGGACCTAGCTCTGTATCGAATTTCAGCTCAATAGCACAAACTTTAATTTTTATGGGCGTAACCCCGCCCTCCTGGTTAAAATTTCCATGTTTTCAGATTTTTCTGATTCATTGCTCACCTAGATCTACTCGTGTACCAAATTTTAGCTCTCTAGCGATAGCGGAAGTGCTTCATCAATTTGATGAGTGTGTCAGTGGTCAGTGAGTATGTCTTAAAATATGCACTTTTTGCACCTCTATATCTCCGGAACCTTTCATTGTAAAACTTTCAAACTTTGCATATGAGGTAACATAAATTTATTCTAATTATGATTTAAATTTCATAATTTTACGGTCGCGGGGAACAAAGTTATGAGGGGGGTAAAAACAGCTCGAATGGCTTCCTGTAAATATACACACTGCGTGCATTGGCCAGAACTTGGCCTGGCGCACTACCGCGCACCTAGATACATACATGCATACATACTTAATACATGAAATAATGAAGCGAACGAAAGACCGCATTTGATATGCTGTTGAAATTGTCTAGACGTTGCTGTCACATTCTGGCCTTGTGCGAAGTAGTATAAAAAGAGCGAAGCATCTGCTGGCAGTAAGTAATATCATAAAGTCAGTATGAAGCTCAGTTGTTTATTGTAAAGAGTTGAGTTGTTTATTAAGAGTTCAGTCCATTTAGTAAATGAAGTGCCATTATTAACCCTAATTAGTAGACTGAGGTTTGTTTTATTTATGTGTAAGTCTTCGAGTCCACATAAAAGGGTAAAAACGTAACAATATTTTATTAAGACATCATTTAAGACTACTTTATATTAGTTTCCAGGTTTCTCAATATTTTAATTTACATACTATGCATTTCTATCAAGCCATTTCTATAAAACTCATGCAATAAAGTTCTAATGAGGCTAGCTTAGGTAAGGTTGAAAATAGGTACAATTAGCATTGATACAATCTGTTTCGGATAAAAAATTCTTGCTACAAACACATTTAATTTAAAAAAAAAAACTAAAATCAATTAAAAATTTGATTTAGCCAATTAATCTTTTAGTTAAATTAAATTTTTAAACCAAACTTTAATTGATTCCATAGCATTTTTAATTAATTTTTTTTTTTCAATTAAACCTGTGTATTGCAGGAAGATTTTTTCTGAGTACGCTCTTAAGAAGAGCTATTGGGGATGATACCTAATAAAAAAAAGCATAAGAATCGATGGAACTTAGTCAGGTTAGGAACCTAGTCTAATCCTCCTACTATCCTGCTGGATAGTGGCACAAGTAGTGTACAAGAAATTCGTTTAACTTTATTAGTACTCATTTAACCAATACTTATGAATTTTTTATTTTTAAGTAAATTTGTTTTTTAGGAGGCTGGGCAAGAAGCGATAGTGAGAAAGGTAACTTATTTTCTGAGCATTTAAAATCTGTATTCACTCCCAATTCATGTACGGGTGCTGCTGATTTACCGAGTGTAGTTTCTCTACCCCCTCGTCCCTTAAGGTTTAAGATGCGTGAAGTACAAAAAGTAATTGCTGAACTCAACCCGAAGAAGCTCCAGGTATTGATGGCATTAGTAACAAAATGCTCATGAACTTGCCTCATATTGCAATAAGAATCCTGCTATTTACTTTTAATGCTATTTTAAGAATGCAGTATTTTCCACATAACTGGAAACTGGCCAAGATCAAAATGATTCCAAAGGCGGGCAAAGATCTTACCAAGACTGAATCATATAGGCCCATAAGCTTACTATCTACAATCTCAAAGCTTTTCGAAAAGCTGCTCATGACTAAATTGTCCAAAATTTTAACTGATAATGGGTGCATCCCGGACCATCAATTTGGCTTTAGAAGTCAGCACAGCACGATTGAACAAACGCATAGACTGGTCCAAGTTGTAAGAAGAATATTTGAAGAAAAGAAGTATTGTTCTGCTCTCTTTATTGATGTTTCTCAGGCGTTTGATAAAGTATGGCACGAAGGCCTAGTTTTAAAATTGAAGACATATCTGCCAATAAACATTCAAAAGCTTTTGGAAAGTTATATTACTGGTAGTTAGTTCACTGTTGTGGAAGGAGAGTTCACGAGTGTGCCCGAATCTATATCTTCTGGTGTGCCCCAGGGTAGTATTCTGGGACCTGTCTTGTATTTAATATATACTTGTGATATGCCTGTGAGCAATAATATCCATATTTCTACTTTTGCCGATGATACAGCCTGTATGAGTGTGCACGAAAACCCTTATGAGGCATCCAGCAATCTCCAGGAACATATTAGCCAGCTGGAAATATGGTTGAACTTATGGAGAATTAAAGTCAATGAACAAAAGTGTGTCCATATAACGTTCACCCTAAGAAGAGATACTTGCTCCCCCATTCGAATCAACAATCAAAATATTCCTCAACATTCCCAAGTGAAATACCTTGGTATACACCTTGATCGAAGACTTACATGGAAACATCATATTGACTCTAAGTTAACTCAGATGAAACTTAAGTTAACTCAAATATATTGGTTGATTGGCAGAAACTCAACACTCAGCCTAGACTGCAAACTTTTATTATACAAGTCGCTTTTGAAGCCAATATGGCGCTACGGAATTCAGTTATGGGGCACTGCTTCAGCTTCCAATGTCGAGAGAATCCAACGGAGGCAAAACAAAATTTTACGGTTAATAACATCGGCTCCATGGTACATCCAAAATTCTATTATACATCGTGATTTAAATATGCCACTAGTGACTGAAGAAATTGCAAAATACGCAGGCAAATATTTAACAAAACTCGAATCACATCCTAATCCGCTTGCTCGTAATATTTTGAACTTTACTGGACACATCCGCTTAAAAAAGAGGGACACACGGGCTCTTATACCTAACACTCCAGATGGGACTACTTGAAAAGGGGGGGAAAGCCCTTTTTTTTTTTGATTACCACTACTAATGTATTATTTATAACTACCACTAAGTTTATGTCCGACATTGGTCGGGCCTAATAATTTTTTTTATAGATTTAAGATTTCAATACTTATTGTTAGTTCATATATGAAGATACAATAAATAAATACATGCATTAAAAAAAAAGTAAATTTTTTTTAGAAAACTTTTTATTTTTTCCAAAACCATCGTGGAAGTGGAAAAATTAAGAAATTCTCGCAAGCTTAATATTTAATTTTGTATAAATATTAAAAAAAAAAATTATGATTTCATCAACTTTGATGCAAGTTTTCATTAGGCACTTCACTGTCGTATTAAACATAAACCTTGATCAATATTATGAAAATGCTGGAATGGTGCTGAATATGTAAAAATGTTTCATATCGATCATTTAATTCAACAAAACTAAAAATAACTAAAAATAAAACTAATTTTACAGAGAATTGAAATTTACCTACAACTCAATGGAAAATATTTATATCTTTGGTTTTGAGTAGACTAAAGTTCGTTGAAATCTTTAGAAAGCTAAATTACATGTGATACTTTTTAAGGAACATCAAAGTTAATTGTAAATATTCTGACCAATACTAGCAGAACGGAACAACATGCGTCTTTTTTTATTATTTTTTCACGATTTGTGTGTATACAAGATATTTGTATGAATATCTTACACAATAGTATGAACAAGGATATAAGGATTAATTCTGCAGAAATGAATAAATAAATATAAAACAATTGTGCGTTATTGTTACAAATATTAAATTTTTCAAGTTACAACATTGTTGAAGTAAATGAGCGATATAAAGTATCCAGGTTTGTTTGCATTTAACTTCTGCAATAAAAGTTAAAACGTATAAACTTTATATGAAATTGATATTTGGCAATAAGCCAGAATTTTATTGAAATATTTCCCACATGATTTGTCTATCGAAATTTTATACAGTGGCTAATGAAATGTTAAAATTTAGCAAACAATGATTTATTTTATAAAAAAAAAAGAAAGCAGTTTTATAAAATCATATCAGTTGGGAGCAGCCAGGCTTATGTCACGAATTATATAAAGAAATATAAAATATAAGAAGACTATGCAGGAGAAAAGTTAAATAGTGTGAGGGAGGGCCAATATATCCGAGACTTTTTAAATGAAACGAAGGTTTTTTGGATAGAAATATTACTTAAAAAGGAGACCTTTACACACTTAGTCCGAAGTTTGTCCAACTTTTATACCCATCAAAAGTAAGATTTCTTGAGGTCTTCAAAATGAGTATTTACTTGTGAAATTATTTCATTGCTGGTATCAAATCTTTTCCAGCAGAGCCAGGAACTTCTTCAGGATTGGAAACAAGTAAAAATCGTGTTGACAGAGGTGCATACATAAGACAGCGGGTATGGGCGTTGTCACGCCCACTTATTGAAACTCAAAATTGCAACACTTCTTCGCGAAACTGCCAAACTTCCTTGATGAAGTGTCCTGCTATCTCAAGTTTCATAATTTTATGATTGTTTATAAGGAAGGAATGTAAAAATATGCCGATTGGTTTTGTGTAAATATGCGGCCCTGTTCTGTAAACCGATCGATTTGAAAGCGCACGATTTTAGAAAACTAACTCCGACAATAGAACTATTTTTTAATGGAATTAAATGGAATGAATACTCTGCTAACCACTGTATTAAACGCCTTTAGTGTTGAGAAGATAGACGTTGACGTCGAAACTTTATTTATTTAAGAACATTTAAGTGAAATGGAAGGAAATAACATCGAAATTGCCTGAAATCTGTTTTGGTTTAATATTTTACAAAATCAACAGAAAACTTCTGGCGCAAATAGTTTTTAAATTGTATTTCTAGCACTCAAGTCTAAAAATATACAATGGCGACAACATAACTGGGTTATAATTATGTACGTGTAAAGCTATGTACAGACGATTGTCAAATCTTACAACATTGTTAGATCTGGCAATGTGCTGACAATGTACTGACAATCGAAAATTGCCAGAACAATATCCCTTGTCAGTTCACACGGTTGTCAGAAAATCTTACAATTTATTGCCAGACGGCTGTATGACAATAAATTCATCTGACAAAATCGTCAATAGAAAAATTGCCAGTTCACACGGTTGTCATATGCATAAATTGTTAGATCTGTTGTTATGCGTTGCCAGACTTAAAGCATTTGTTAGAAATTGTTAAATATTTATCGTTTGTGTTTGTGTTAAATGTAAAAAGTGAAAGTGTAAGTTATTATGGACCATAAAGAAGCAATTGCAGTGATTTTATCTGCATATATTTTATTATAAACTTTGTCTTTTAGATCAAGCGTGTGCAGTGTTGCCCATAGAAAGAATTCTCTTACAATGACGCCATTGTCAGATGCATAAACTTCGCACATCTGACAATATTAAAATTTCTGACAAATATCTGGCAATAATTTTACAATGTGTTCACACGATTGTAAGATGTCTGACAATTTGTTGTCAGCTGCTAGTCTTGCAATGGACTGACAATGCTTTTTCTGGCAACGACGTCTGACAAAAATTGTCAGTTCACACGGTTGTAAGAAATTTTGAGCACATTTTACTGGCAATATTGTAAGATCTGACAACCGTCTGTACATAGCTTAAGTAACAATTGCTAAAAATCATTTCGAGCCTTTGCAGCAAGAAAGTCATAACTCAAAAATTTAATTTTTTTTTTTGATGATATTGATATTGGGTAGAAATTTTATAAAAATATTTTGACCTATCGGAAGGAAAATTATTTTTTATTTTATTTATTCTAATTTAATAGCTGTACTTGTCATCTTTATTACAATTCAAAAACATTTATGCAGCATTTAAAAAAATTGTTTTATGTCTTCAATATTTTTTTATTTACAGCCTGTCCCACGATATCGACAGAAAACGTTCTATCGATTACTTATATTGAAAATACAGGGTGGGCCAAAAGAAACCAAGGGGTGTAAAAGTTTAATAACTTTTTTGTTTATTAACTTTTTTTTATTTTTTCTTCCAGATTATATAATATACAAAATGGAAATTTTTTTACACTAAGTATGAAAAATTATGTCTCTTAAATGACCACTGTTTTCAGCTTCGCACTGATGGGCTCTTTTTAGAGCATTTTAGAATTTCTGCAACAATGCTTGCCTTGAGTTCAAGGATTGTCTCTGGCTTGTTCACATACACTCGCTCCTTCAAAAAACCCCAAAGAAAATAGTCGGGTGCTGTCAAATCTGGCGATCGCGCTGGCCAAATAATTTCCGAATTTCGAGAAATTATTCGCTCTCCAAAAATTTGACTTAAAAGTGCCATTGTGTCTCGGGCAGTATGGGCAGTGGCTCCGTCCTGCTGAAACCACATACCAGGTCTGTTTTCAAGAGCAGAACGTAAAAAATTTTCTATCATAAACCGATACCGCTCTCCATTTACGGTTACAGCACTTCCATCTTCATTTTCGAAGAAGTAGGGCCCAATGACATTTTCAGATGTGATCCCACACCATACTGTACACCTGATGGGGTGCAATTGGCGTTGATGAATGGCTCTTGGATTTTGAGAACCCCAGAACCTACAGTTCTGCTTATTAACAAAGCCATTCAAATGAAAATGAGCTTCATCACTCATAATCAAATTTTCAATAAAGTTGATTTCTGGTTTAAATAATAAAATTCTATTGTTCTGGTTCTCTGTTCAGTTGTGAACCTCTCCATTATAAATTCTCCAAGTGTTGTCTATATAATCTGAAAAAAAAATAAAAAAAAATTAATAAACAAAAAAGTTATTAAACTTTTACACACCTTGGTTTCTTTTGGCCCACCCTGTATAAGAAAATTTTCTTTATTTATTATTTTTGTTTTCAATACAAAGTTGTCAATCGAACGTTTTCTGTCGACATCATGGAACAGGCGGTAACTAAAAGAAGTATTGAAGACATAAGGAAATTTTCTTTATTTTTTTTTTCAAAAAATACTGCATAAATATTTTTAAATTGTAATAAAGATGACAAGTAATGAATTTTAAACAAAGTATGCAAAGAACACAAATAATTTTCAATAAAGTATATAAACAATTATTGGTGCAATTAAATTATTTAAATTACCTGCAGCGGAGTGCAAAATTTAAAAATTATTTTTTCAAAGCATTTAACGGAAATAAAACAAAACCTTAGTGACAAATTTCAACAATAAATGACATTGCATACTAATGACATTTATGGTATTTCCCGGCTAATTATATCATTAGGATTTTTGGTAGTTATGCTTGGCAAGAATTTAAGCTAAAAATTTTAGTTAAACTGATTCCTCATTCCGTAAGTAAAACCGAAATGACACAATTTGATAACTAAATTGCACGAATTGTTTAAAAATAATATTTCTATTTTTCACCTATTATCGAAATGTATGAAATCAAATAATCAAAATTTCGAATTGCAAAAATTTTCCAAAATAACAAGAAAACTAAGGGCCAAACCCACGATGTCGACATCGTTAGACTTTAGCTGAACGTGGCTGTTGCTGTTGCTGTACCGTACTGTTAAGGTGGAAGTACATACCACGCGTTACGCGGCAACACTTTTCTGGCTTGTTAAACGTTCAACGCTACACAAATGGAAGGTTACACACCACGCTTTTGAAGCTTTTTTAGTTGTAAAATTTAAATCCTTTGCCGGCTATTTTTTTTTTTTTTTTGCATTTACGTTGCATTTTTCTTTAAACATTTAATTCATTTTTGTATCCATTGTTTAATAAAAAAACTTAATTTCTAATCATGTTTGTGTATGCTAGTTTATGAATCTGGCAACACTAGCTGTCATTTTGTATACAACGCGTGAAAGTTGAAGAATGTTCAACTTTTGGCGAGGTACGCGCGTCGCGAACTTCTCTATGTAACTTGCCTTATGAAAACACACTATTTCAACTTTTTTGACAGACGCGTGTATCGCATTAGCGCATTGAACGCGTGTTATGTACTTCCACCTTTAGCACGTTGATGCACTTATAGAACATTTAAAAACGTGCGTACGCTTTGCTTTGTTTTGTTGTTTTAATATGAAAAAGGAACAGCTGTTCGGAAAACAGTGATGGGAAATAAGAAAGTTCAAATGGTGACTGTAGCCAGTTTTGCCAGAAAATGATGATGAGAGAATGCTAAATCGGTCAAAAAATTCTGCTAAAATGTTCTTCAGAACAAAAGTATAATGCCAGATTTAAATGAAGAAAATTATTGAAAGAGCTTTGAATTTCATGTTTATACAAAGTTACCCAGCAAAAAAATTCCAAAAAGGTAATCGAGTTTGGAATTAAGCATTTTTGGTGGAAGCACTTCCCTACTGGATTACCAACTTAATGATTTTAACAAGGCGTGAGACTAAAATAATCGATTCTTGAGAAGTACTTAAATTTTTTTATTTCTCAACATTTCACGTAATATATTTCGTCTAAAAAAATCATTTTCTTCATTGAGCAACTTGCACGTCATTTTTTGTAATTTTAGGTAATGTGATTTGTAAGCGAGTAATGAAAATTGGCAATCAGAAAAGTAAGTCATTATATGGCAAGTAGTTCTAATGGTAATGTGTAATTTTTTGCTGGGTATTAGTATTTACAACTATTTTTATAGCACATACAAACATTAAATAGTTAATAACTGGTCATTTTTGGATATGTTACAATTACGTAAAAATTTTTTAACGCACTAATAATCTCAATATATAATTTTACTTATTCAGCAAAATATTTTTTATTAAAAATACATTGAAATTAATTATTGAGGGGTTCTCTGGATCCTATGCGCATTTACCCTGAAATACATATATATTTATATGAAAAATCCTATATACAGAAGAATATTTTTAGCAAATTAAAATTTTTTATTGTCAACAAATTCTGCCAGAAAGCATTTAGCAGAATTTTTTGAAAGTTGAATGCCTTTTAACTAATGAAAATGCCAGATCTGGCAGGGAAAATGCTAGAATGGCAACAATGACTGTAGCGAAGAAAAAGTACTTAAAATATGTAAATGCTACTAAAATTGTATCGGAGCATGCACACAAAAATATATGTATGTACAGGGTGGGCCAAAAGAAACTTAGGGGTGTAAAAGTTTAATAACTTTTTTGTTTATTAATTTTTTTTTTATTTTTTCTTTCAGATTATATAGACAACACTTGGAGAATTTATAATGGAGAGGTTCACAACTGAACAGAGAACCAGAACAATAGAATTTTATTATTTAAACCAGAGATCAATTATTTTAACGCAAAGAGCATATCGTCGACATTTTAACGTCAGAATTTCGCCCTCTGAAGCGATGATTCGTTGCTTAGTTAATCGTCATCACCAACATGGCAGCGTAAGAGATTTGCCTCGAACCGGTAGACCACGTTTAAGTCGCACTGCGGAAAATATTGAACGAGTACAGCAAAGTGTTAACGAAGCACCAGAAACATCTGGCAGAAGGCGTTCTGCTCAGCTAGAAATGTCTCGTACGTCACTACGGCGCATTTTAAAAAAAGATTTACAGTTATACCCATATAAGGTGCAATTGGTCCAAGAATTAAAACCCGCAGATCATCGGCAACGTCTAAATTTTGCAGTTAAATTTCAAGAGTTGGCCAGAAATGAAATCAACTTTATTGAAAATTTGATTATGAGTGATGAAGCTCATTTTCATTTGAATGGCTTTGTTAATAAGCAGAACTGTAGGTTCTGGGGTTCTCAAAATCCAAGAGCCATTCATCAACGCCAATTGCACCCCATCAGGTGTACAGTATGGCGTGGGATCACATCTGAAAATGTCATTGGGCCCTACTTCTTCGAGAATGAAGATGGAAGTGCTGTAACCGTAAATGGAGAGCCGTATCGGTTTATGATAGAAAATTTTTTACGTCCTGCTCTTGAAAACAGACCTGGTATGTCGTTTCAGCAGGACGGAGCCACTGCCCATACTGCCCGAGACACAATGGCACTTTTAAGTCAAATTTTTGGAGAGCGAATAATTTCTCGAAATTCGGAAATTATTTGGCCAGCGCGATCGCCAGATTTGACAGCACCCGACTATTTTCTTTGGGGTTTTTTGAAAGAGCGAGTGTATGTGAACAAGCCAGAGACAATCCTTGAACTCAAGGCAAACATTGTTCCAGAAGTTCGAACGCTACAGCCACAAGTTTTGAAACATGTTATGGAAAATGCTCTAAAAAGAGCCCATCAGTGCGAAGCTGAAAACGGTGGTCATTTAAGAGACATCATTTTTCATACTTAGTGTAAAAAAATTTCCATTTTGTATATTATATAATCTGAAAGAAAAAATAAAAAAAAGTTAATAAACAAAAAAGTTATTAAACCTTTACACCCCTTGGTTTCTTTTGGCCCACCCTGTATGTATGTATGCTATACATTTATAATAAATAAATATGTCCATACATACGTTCATATCGGTGGACACAAGTAGAAAGGCCCTAACTCGCATTTTCATGAGCACTTCATTGATTCCAATACATTTCACACAAATACTCCTCGTCACAAAAATTTATGTACTATTTATGCAGTTGTACTATTTATTTTTATATGTTTAGCTTCTCCTGTAAAATTACAATTATTTGATTTAGTGCCTTTCTACTTGTGACCAACGATATGTATGCAACATGAAATAATTTTTACATGTGTGCATACACAATAAGAGGTTTTGATACCATTTAAATCCTTAAATACATATCTCATTTATATTATGCCCATACATATTTATGCATTTCTTTATTGTATATAAATACATATACATACATATATATATATATTTGATTACATATGTAAGTATGTATATATGTACCCAAATATTTATGTATTATTTTAAGTTATTTTTTCACACAGATATTATTATTAACAAAAGTACTAAAAAATACCCCTTTCCCATTTACCTTACAATGGTACCATATCTGGCTTACAAACGTCACTTAACAACGTTAGGAAATTCTATTTTATACGGGTTGAGACGAGCCGTCAACGTTACAGCAAATTTCGGTAAGCATTTGCATTGTTTTCAATCATCAAAAACGGTCAGCTGTTTCGTGAGCTTACGTGGACGTTCGGCTAATTCTACCTTTACATTCAAAACAAAAACAATTTGTATTATTTTGTTGTTGTTTCAAATGTAAGTGTGCGACAAGTCAATTGTTGGAGATGTCGTGGGTCAGGCTTTTACTGCCACTTCCACTATGTCGAAAGAAAAACTCTCCGAAAGAAACCTAGTCGCTCCAATTCTACTAAGTTTTGATTCCACTATGTCGTCAAATTTCTTTCGTTTGTGATTATGTATGTAATTTTTTTGTTTTAAGTGTTTTAAAATTAAAGTAGTGCCAATTTGTGTATTTCAAGTATTTCTAGCGATTTTTTAAAACTTACTAACATTTACATGAAAATAAATACAACCATATTGAACAACGAAAAATAATTCAACAAAATAGTAGCACAGCAACACCATGTTATTACTGTTTTGCTTTACAACTACATTTGTTGTGTTTAATATGTGCGAGTACTTTTTATAATGAACATAAAACAATAATCAAAACAAAAGTGTTCAATAATATATTGATGAATATTTTATGACTTGTCTCTACAAATAAAAAATAAATTGAAGAAATGTGAATTTAAAAAAATAGTAATAATGTGATCAAATAATAATTTTACAAACTTTACTGAATTATTTGCAAATAAATTTTACTACACGAAAGCAAAATAGCAAGTGAGTGATTTTGACATACTGTTCGCTCTGTTGACAACTCGTTCGAATTAGTGGTATGAAAATCTATATGAAAACACTTACGTTTTCTTCCGACTTGTCGTTCTAGTCAATGTTCGTACAGAAGTAAGATAGAGAAATGGAAATCAGTTTTCTTTCGCTTAGAATGCGAATGAAGACCTTCTTTCGAAATAGAGGAAGAGGGTGTTAGTTTTTTTAAACGTATGAGTGATATTTCAATATTGATAATTTTATATTACTCATACGCCATTGTTTTTTATTTATAAATGAAGAGAGAAATATACCGAATCTTCTTTGTGCACAGTTAGGGATGCCAAACGGGAAATCCCGGGATTTTCGGGATTTGCCAAATCCCGAATCCCGGGATTTGTAAAATTCAATCCCGGGATTGCATTTTAGGGATTTCTTAGTAATTTTTATATAAAAACTTTATAAATTCAAATTTTCGTTGATCTTAATGTATTTTTTATAATATTTAAAAGTTCCATACAATTTTATACGTACAGTTTTAACAATTTAATGACTATTCGTGACATATTTCTTATAAATTAACAACAAGAGCAAAATAAATAAACTACTTTCTTACTGTTATTTTCATCAAAGGTGCTACAATATATTTACATCTTAGAATTATTTTGAAAACAAAAGAAACATATTACCTTTTGAAGGGAAATAACATTTGAAAAATTCATAAGTTTGACGAATTTATTCCGTCTTATTCTATATTATGAGGGCAATTATAATTCAAATTCCACGAGAAATTTTTCCCGGGGAATAATTTCAAACAGTAGCAAGTAATAGGCAAAACAAGAAAATCTAATTGGAAAAGGTAGAAATTTCTTGCGGAAATTTATTCATAATTGCAGTGTATAACTATCTGTATGTCGACTCCTCAACGCTAAAAAAAAATAGCACATCATATACTTGTCGGTAACAATTGAGTACTATTGACACCTTACAATTGGAGTAGAATACAATACAAGGCAAGTGAATTCTTTTTGTTGTCGGGTTGACGTAAAAGTGAGAAATATTTACAGAATAATGCGGAGCATTTTGTCCAAAAAACTGCTCGAGTGTGTATTTATGTTTTTTACATTGCAGCTCAAAATTATTTTGTTTTTTATTTAGACCGTTTAGGTCGTTTTTGATACAAACCTAAGATCAAACCCATTTAGATTATATGGATTTGATGGATTTGTTTTAGTCAAAAACGACCGACTGAATGAGTTCGACTCAATCATAGTTGTATTCGAGTTGCAGAGTAGAAGGCCGGGACACTAATAAACCATACTCCTCTTAGCGAACGTATGAATACATACATATGCATCTGTTGAACTTGTATGAATTTAAAATGTTTCAGTAGAGCAAAAATACTGTTCAAGTGCTCAGGCAAAATTTAATGTATGTGCCTATAAAAATGTGATCTTTAGACGTAATTAATCGAATTTGATTAGAATAGTGTATACATTTCTTTTAATTTTTCGACATGTTCAGCCTTATTATCGTTGTCATAGTCGTAACGAAATCGATCAACCGTTATACTTGTTGTTGATCAATAGCAATTAAAAAAACGTTAGTAGATATATTTTTAACAAAACAATATTGTTTTGGCAACTTATTTGTATGAAGGTGAATTTAAAAATTTTCGTAAGTCAACTTAAGCGGTAGTGATAAATGTCCACCGATTTGTATATTCTTTTTGGTTTAGATAATAGAAAAAGATTTATATTGAAATCAGAAATCAAGTTTTCATATTTAGTTATTGTTTTCACTATAAATTCTCTAACATCAAATGTGATTAATCAACTTAAAAATAGATGAGAAAAATTCTTTTTATTTTTATTTCATACTCGTATTAGAAAATTGTTCACTTTAAAGACAATTGTGCAATGATAAACTATGAACATAAAACCTTTTAAAATGCATTAAATTGTTATTAAAGTAATATTTATTTAAAAAAATAATTTATTTTACGAAAAGTACTTAGATCCTGAAATCTCGAAAATCCCGTGATCCCGAAAATCCCGAGATTTTAGGGATCGGGATTTCCAAAAATCGATCCCGATTGGCATCCCTATGCACAGTGGATACGTTCCTAAGAAAACCACGTAATATTAAAATCGTGTTAAAAATACAAATACGACAAATAGATTTTTTTTATCGCGTAAGTTTGAAAATAATTCAAATTTTTACTGAGTAAAACGTGTAAAAAAGTGAATATCAAACAATGAAAAGGTATAATAAACAAAGAAATGTTTTTTTTGTTAAATGCAGACAAAACTCAGGTCAAAAAAAAATATCTTAAAATTTATTACAAACAGCGATTGCTTGTGAACAAGTATTTAATTCAATAACACGAGAACAAAGTCATAACTTAGTCCGTGTATGCGAAGGACTAAAAAGACATTAAATAACAAGTCTGTGTATTTTTTCACTAAAAAGAAAGTAGTTACTACAATATTATTTGTGACTATGATTGTAAGAGAAAACTAAAATATACGTTACAATTAATGACGCCACCGAAAGATGCAAATGCATGTGCAGAATGGGGCGAACTCTAACATTTTACGAAAAAATACACATACCATGTTTTTCTTTACAGAGAAGTGACACTCAGGTAATGAATGCTTACTACTATTATATGGACGTATCAGACGCTAAAAGGCCTGACTCCACTTTTCGAATATTTCTCAATTTTGTTATATTACTATCTAATTATTTGTGAATTCTATTGAAATTATTTTGTTCTTCTATTATTTAGATATTTTTTATTAAAAACATGAAAAATCGACTTTGAATGTTATTTGATATCTTTTTTTCAAAAGCTACTCCACTTTAATTAAACGCATTGGTTTAATCAAGCGAAATTTCCATGTTTTATGAAATTTTATAAAACTAACCAGTGTATCTGTTACGCAAGAATACCCTCTCCCCTCATTTTATTCTGTTAAACGCCATAAAAATATTTTGTATCTTTTATAATTTTCATAAGTTTTGGAAATCTATTTTTCAAACGTTACTAATTTAGACAACTTTTTATTTTGTGCAGTTAGGCCTTTTAGCTTCTGACACATGTGCAGAATGGGGCGAATATATAGGTGTTACCTTATATAGGAAAGGGATAGTTAGATAGACAAAACAGGTGGTGCAGGAAGAGGTAGAGGAAAGCTTCATTATTTTGCAACCTGCACGTTTGTAGTAATGCAGTGTTGCAGCGCCTCTGGTGTCAATGGGGCGTACCAAATTTTCAAAGCTTTGTTGAATAGCTATTTTATTAGTTAGTTTACTTCGCCAATGATAATGCTACACAATTCTAACGAAGGAGTGTGCTCTGATGTTACATTAGGATTAGTATCCGCTGAAGTTCCCGAAATTTAATTGAATACGCCAATGCTTAGCCTTATTTATCTGCCTGCAAAAATAAAAAGAATCACAAAAATTCAAAAAAAAATCGTGAACAATCCATTAACAAAATGAATAAAATAACTTCTTAAGGCCATGGCTCACTATCATACAAAGTCGTGCGATCTATAAGGTGTTTTTTTCAGAGGTATAGAACTTCGAATTGAAATAAAACACAAGAAAATCATTTTAATGTCCATCAATTTGGCTTTATTGGAAGGATAATTTTATGCCATTAATGTTTAAATATGATTTCGGGCATGTGGCCGCCGCGGCTGGCTCGAATAAAGCTAATTCTACAGGTCCAATTTTCAACCACTTTTTCGAGCATATGGGGCCGTATGTTGGCAATAACGCCACGAATGTTGGCTTCCAAGTCTCCTAACGTTTCTGGTTTGTTGGCGTAGACGAGCGACTTCACATATCCCCAAAGAAAATAATCCAATGGTGTCAAATCACACGATCTTGGTGGCCAATTGACAGGTCCATTCCGCGAAATTATGCGCTCATCGAATGTTTCCTTCAATAAATCGATTGTGACGTGCGCTGTGTGGCATGTAGCGCCGTCTTGTTGGAACCACAACTCATCCACATCCATGCCATCCAATTCGGGAACAAAATAGTCGGTTAGTCGGCTCCAATTGCTGTGCACGGTGGCGAATCGATTCATTCGGGTCCTCTTCAACACTTTGCTCTACAGCGGCAATTGTTTCTTCGGTGCGCACTGTTCGACGTCTCTGCGGATGCGTATTATCACATAGAGTAAACGTAGTGCGAAAACGATCCATGGTTAACCGAATTAATTGCTCTGATGGACGATTATGTCGACCATAAAATGGACGGAGCTTGCGGTAAACTTCGCGAACTGAACCATTATTTTCGAAATAAATTTGCACGATTTGCAAGCGTTGTTCTTTTGTCAACCTGTTCATGATGAAATGGCAAACCAAACTAAATATTAATCACTTGACAGCTGACAAAATGGCCGCCAGTTAAAAAAGTGATGCCAACTTAAAGTTCTATACCTCAATAAAAAACACCCTTTACAAAGAAAAATACAACCCTAGTGTGATGAATTGTTATTGACCTTTGAAAATTTTCATAAACTCATACCATACCAGGGTTGTATTTTTTCGTAGATCGCACGACTTTGTATGATAGTGAGCCATGGCCTTTAAGGCTCAATCAGACGTGACATAACCATAGACATAGAGAGCAGCCGTTCGAACCAAACTAATGGGCAACACTGTATTTGATTATAGGTGAATCGGCATAACGCCATAACTCTCACCATAGAAACCAATTGAATTTTGGTTTGGTTATGGCTATGGCGTTATGGCTATGTCACGTATAATTTAAGCTTTGAACACACACAAAAATGTGTTTCATAGTAATTATGAATGCCGTTCATACGTACCTATGAAATTTTTCTAAGAGTTAAGAACAATTTTTTATATTTTTAAAAATTTTCAAGCTCCGAATGTAATTATATATGAATTTATTTATAGTTGTCATAGAATATATTCCTTAATTTTCTTCATAAAAGAAATTCATAAATATAATGGAAAATTTAGAGAATATTAGGGATTTTTCATAAATTATAAACTTTTTTCATTTCCCTCATATTTAATATAATGAAACTTTAAAAAAATATATTTGCAGTTTTTATTTATTTATATTTATGAGTACTTTTCTTATTAATGAAAATGTTCATAAATACTATTAATCAGTTCATTGACCAATTTGTTAAGAACTTTTTTCGTAAACAGAAAGTATTTTTTTTTTCATGAATATAATGTTTTGTTGACAAACTTTTCTTAAAAAACTGTCCCAGTATTTTTTTTCAAACTTAAGAAATTGTTCATAAGTTTTATGAAACTCTACATTTAACATATGAAAATCTTTCATTGACTAATTTTCATACAATACTCATAAAGTTTATGAACTTTTTTTCATGCTGTTTCAACTTCAAATAACTTTTGATTGAACATGATTCTTCATCGACAAAGTGCTAAAAATAAAAAACTCGCTTTCATTGCGAATATCGGAAAACCACAATGGACGGACATTTTTTAATATTTTCGAATTAAAAACAAAAAATTCAAACAGATAAACAACGACGTACGAAATAGAAATAAACCTATTTGTTTATTTTCTGTCATTTGAATTTAACGTTTATGACAATTTTTTATATGGAAATACAACAGGTCGTTCACGACGGTGCTACTTGGTCTTGAATAGTAATTTATAACTTATGACTTTAGAAGACATTGTGAATTCGCTAATAGTTTTCTACCTCATAATTATAGGTATCAGAGAAAAAAATATACATAATTGTAATACAACCAGTTTGTACGCTCACATATTTTCTCTCAAGCAACTATGACTATAGCCGATTCCGTATCAAGCACATTGACTCTCTCTCTTTCATACTTATAGTCGGAGTATGCTTATATTTAAAGTATGAATATTTAGTCTGACAACAAATATATACGCATGATACTCGTGATATTTATTCATCATTCGACACGGTATACTTATATTTGTTTGTATAATTTAGTAGTACTGAAATATCAAATCCACATAAAGTAAAGTAACATGCAACACATATGAAGTGAAAACATTGCCGAACAATTTTAAATTAACATTGTTTTCATAGATTTTAGTATGAAAAATTTCTATGTCAACAAGTACATCAGATTTTCTGCATGTGGGGGGTGCCGCGATTGCTCATATTCGATTATAGACAAGAGCAACCATGTAAATACTTCAAAGGAGTGTTTGGTAGTGCTGCGTGAGGACGCAGCATATATCCATCTTAATATAGCAAAGAAAAAAGAGCAATTGAAAGATTGGATTTCTTCGTGTGAACGAGCATCAAAGAGAGCTAAGGTAGGCCTGTCGGCCAACAAGTTTATGGCCACAGTGTTTTGGGATGCACGCGGTGTCATTCACATCAATTACTTTGAAAAGATTAGAACAATTACCGGCAAATATTACTTAGACAAATGCAATATTGATTTAAAGCAAACACGACCTCGTGGACCATATGCAAATTATTGTTCCCTTGGGTTCATACTTATTTAGCGACTTTGGTAAAAGTCCACATATTGGGTTACGAACTGCTGCTACTCCAAATTTAGCCCCTTTCAGCTATTTCCTGTTTTCAAATTTCAAAAAATGTCAATAATGTAGTAAAAGATTGTGTCAACTCCAAAGGTCATCATTAAAACAAACACTCATGCTGAGGATCTTGAGGAGTCTTATTATTCCAAGGTAAAACAACTAGAAAAACGATGGACTAAGTGTATCGAGCTTTCAGGAGACTATGTTGGGAAATATAACAACTTTTTAGCGAACAAATTTAATTATCAAGCTGCTTCAATAAAATTATTTGTGAAATATTAAAAATCTACACAAATACTCCTAGTTATTTTATAAAAAAAAGTGTATTACATTTGCTCATCACCTGAAAAATAATATCCTTTATAACATTTTTCAAACAACAAATTGTTACAGTTACACCAATTCCTTCCCAGTTTCATTAATTTTTTTTTCGTTTTTGTTTTAAAAAAAAAAATCATTTCAACACAACACAGCATTCTAAAGAAAAATTAAAAAAAGGAAGGATTTATTTCATTTCCTTGCACCCGTAATTAAATGAGCAAAAAAAATTCTCACAGTAAATAAAACTTTTTTTTTTAATTTTTAAAATAAACAGATAGACACCAGTAAAACGCCTGAATAACAAGTTTACACAGTTTCCTTTTTTTTTCTAAATAAGACACAAAAGACTTGAATTGAATGAATAAAATACCTAAAAAAAGAAACTCCTTTTATTCTGTGTTAGAGTAAAGTTTTTTATTTGTATTATCCGCTTTTACTGGTGAGTGAATTACATACACAATGACGACACTGAAATGAAAAAAAAAAAGTACGTGAAAGAATGAAAAATTTAATAGTGAAAAAAAACATTGCAAATAAAAACAAACACTTTTTTGGCAACATGTGTAAGAGAAAAAACATGCATCCAGCTGTCAATTGAAGTGCTTCAAAAAGAACTTGAAGAGAATTTTTATTAAAAGTTAAGCATGTCATCATACATTTTTAAAGTGCACAATTTATAAGGAGATTTTTTTTTAATTTACAAAGCAATTTTACATACATATGTATGGGCTTGGAGATGTACATACAGTGTGCTTACACGGAGAAAGAAAAAAACTGGTTATTAGTACAACTTTTGTTTTAAAACGTTAAGCAAATATTTTGCATCTAAATCGGCTTCGAAAAAATTATATAAATGCTTGTAAGAAATACTAAAACACATAGAGCCAATTCACAAACACAGAAAAAAGTATTCACCAATTAATATTTTCAATTAAAAATTTAATTCATTCAATTAAATTTTTAATTGTATTAATTAATTTGACTGGTAAAACTTAATTGATATTATCAAATTGTTTATTGGTGAAAATTTATTAAATTTTGCATTTCATATTACAAAATCATTCATATAACTTTTTTGTGTGAAGTGTTCTATTGCGTCATATTTATTGTAAGTCATAAACGTTTAGGACTGTCATAAAATCTTGCTCATATTTTTCGTATAAAAATATTTTATGACAATAAGACTTTGTTACCTATGTCTTTTTAGTCTGCTATTTATTTATTTTTTTTTTTTTTATTTTTTTGTAATGCATGTATTTATTTATTGTATCTTCATATATGAACTAATAATAAGTATTGAAATCTTAAATCTATAAAAAAAATTATTAGGCCCGACCAGTGTCGGACATAAACTTAGTGGTAGTTATAAATAATACATTAGTAGTGATAATCAAAAAAAAAAAAAGGGGGGGGGGAAGTATTTTCAAGAAGTCCCATCTGGAGTGTTAGGTATAAGAGCCGGTGTGTCCCTCTTTTTTAAGCGGACGTGGTCAGTAAAGTTCAAAATATTACGAGGAAGCGGATTAGGATGTGATTCGAGTTTTGTTAAATATTTGCCTGCGTATTTTGCAATTTCTTCAGTCACTAGTGGCATATTTAAATCACGATGTATAATAGAATTTTGGATGTATCATGGAGCCGATGTTGTTAACCGTAAAATTTTGTTGTGCCTTCGTTGGATTCTCTCGACATTGGAAGCTGAAGCAGTGCCCCATAACTGAATTCCGTAGCGCCATATTGGCTTCAAAAGCGACTTGTATAATAAAAGTTTGCAGTCTAGGCTGAGTGTTGAGTTTCTGCCAATCAACCAATATATTTGAGTTAACTTAAGTTTCATCTGAGTTAACTTAGAGGCAATATGATGTTTCCATGTAAGTCTTCGATCAAGGTGTATACCAAGGTATTTCACTTGGGAATGTTGAGGAATATTTTGATTGTTGATTCGAATGGGGGAGCAAGTATCTCTTCTTAGGGTGAACGTTATATGGACACACTTTTGTTCATTGACTTTAATTCTCCATAAGTTCAGCCATATTTCCAGCTGGGTGATATGTTCCTGGAGATTGCGGGATGCCTCATAAGGGTTTTCGTGCACACTCATACAGGCTGTATCATCGGCAAAAGTAGAAATATGTATATTATTGCTCACAGGCATATCACAAGTATATATTAAATACATGACAGGACCCAGAATACTACCCTGAGGCACACCAGAAGATATAGTTTCGGGCACACTCGTGAACTCTCCTTCCACAACAGTGAACTTCCTATCAATAATATAACTTTCCAAAAGCTTTTGAATGTTTATTGGCAGATATGTCTTCAATTTTAAAACTAGGCCTTCGTGCCATACTTTATCAAACGCCTGAGAAACATCAATAAAGAGAGCAGAACAATACTTCTTTTCTTCAAATGTTCTTCTTACAACTTGGACCAGTCTATGCGTTTGTTCAATCGTGCTGTGCTGACTTCTAAAGCCAAATTGATGGTCTGGGATGCACCCATTATCAGTTAAAATTTTGGACAATTTAGTCATGAGCAGCTTTTCGAAAAGCTTTGAGATTGTAGATAGTAAGCTTATAGGCCTATATGACTCAGTCTTGGTAAGATCTTTGCCCGCCTTTGGAATCATTTTGATCTTGGCCAGTTTCCAGTTATGTGGAAAATACTGCATTCTTAAAACAGCATTAAGAGTAAATAGCAGGATTCTTATTGCAATATGAGGCAAGTTCATGAGCATTTTGTTACTAATGCCATCAATACCTGGAGCTTTCTTCGGGTTGAGTTCAGCAATTACTTTTTGTACTTCACGCATCTTAAACCTTAAGGGACGGTAAATCAGCAGCACCCGTACATGAATTGGGAGTGAATACAGATTTTAAATGCTCAGAAAATAAGTTACCTTTCTCACTATCACTTCTTGCCCAGCCTCCGGTCGCAGTACGCAATGGTGATTTAAGATCAACGGGTCGTTTAAGATTGCTAGTAGCGCGCCATAAAGAGTAATTAGATGCGGACGTTACAGCAAGACCTTCTAAATACTTTTCCAGTAGTGCAGTTTTTTCTGACGATAGCAGCTCTTTGAGTCGTTTAGTACATTCTTTAAGTCTGATTTTATTTAGGGGTGATCTGTGTTGTTGCCATTCTCTTCTAGCTCTCCTTTTTTCACATACAAGACGTTCAATTTCCGTAGAATAAATTCTGTTAAAGCCGGTCTGCGGATAGGAGGTAGTGGCGTGCTCAGCAGCCTGTTTAATATTTTCGTTAAGATTGGCAATGTTAAATTCAATATCATCGCATGATCTAAGCTGAATGTTTTCTACGCAGTGACTACTAAGATATTTTTTGAATACCAGCCAGTTGATTCCATTAATCAACTTCACATATGAGTTAGTTAAATCACTCCTTAGTGGGTTGAAAATTGTAACTATTGTTGGAGAGTGATCGGAGGACAGATCTAGAGAGGCCTCTACATGAATTAAGTCCCTATGAATATTTTTCGTGACGGCAAAATCTATAACATCTGGAATTTTTCTTACGTCAGTAGGCCAGTAAGTAGGCTCCCCACTCGAAATGACATCTAAGCCCATTTTTGAAATTGTATTGAACAAGGCTCGACCTCTAGGTGTAACAAGACGCGATCCCCAGTACGTATGTTTTGCATTGTAGTCACCAGCTGCCACGAAACAAGATCCAAGCGATTTGTAGAACTTCTCATACTGATCTTCGGTAACTGAAAATCTGGGAGGTGAGTAAATTGATGATATCACGAAATTCGCACAAAAATTTTCTACGAAAATATTCGTTGCTTGCAAATATTCTTCACTAACGTTGTCAAGGACATAGTGCTTGAGTCTTGACTTAATCAGAATTGCTGATCCACCACATGCTCTCTCTCTCGGGTCCTTTGTATCATATAAAGTGTAACCATTTATTTTAAATAAGCTTCTTGAGGTCAAATGAGTCTCAGAAACCAACATTACATCAATATTTTTTTCCATGAGGAAGTGCTCAAGTTCATTTTTATGTTGGCGAATGCCGTTTGCGTTCCAGAAACATATTTTTAACATGTTCATGGTTTATTAACTAATGCTTGAAGCAGTGTATTCTGCATTCGCAGCATTTCTTGCATCATACTTGTCATATTTGTAGTAAAGTTGTTTATAGTTAGCACCAGATTCTCAATAGTAGCTTCAAGGCGACTAAAGTTAAAGCTTGAGTTTGAATTCGTTGAATTATTTGGCGGTGGAACATTTTGCGTGGGAATTGAACTAGTCTTAGCAGCATCAGCATACGATACACGTGAAGTAACTGGTTGGCTGATTTGAGCAAAAGTGTCGGAGTTCGCGTTTACTTGTAGAGCTGGAGTTAGCTTGGGTTTTTGACCCATAGCCTGTTTAACGAAAGAAAATACAGGGCACCCTCTATAGTTAGCTGTGTGATTACCTCCACAATTACTACATTTTTTTTCTGCTTGATCTTTTGGCTTAGTGCAGCTAGCAGTACCATGCAATTCACCGCAGATAACACACACTGTAGGTAACTTGCAGTAAGTTTTCGTATGGCCATATTCTTGGCAATTATGGCACTGTACGGGACCTGAACGCTTACGTGGCTCTTCAACTGTGATTTTTCGATGTAAGAGATACTTTACGTTATAAACTGGATGGGCTTCATTTTTTTTCAATTGTATGTCGTTCGGCTCCAGTTCAACCCGAAATAGGGGTTGGGGGACCTTTTCTCTATTAAATATGTTGGTAACATTTTTTACCTTGAATCCTTGGTCGACAAGTGCACATATTACTTCTTCGGGTTCAACATATGAATCTATGCCCTTTAATACTATCTGTAGGCCTTTAGCACTCTTAAGTTGGTATGTGTAAAAATTTGTTTTATTTTTTTCGAATTCACTAACAATTTTTCGGAAATCTTTTTCATTATATATTTGGATTTTAGTTTCATCAATATTACCTCGTTTAATTGGAATGATGTGAAAAGTATTTTCACCAATGGTCGACAGTAGTTTTTTTATAAGCGCGTTAGAATTTTTTTCTCTCAGATAATTATAATTAATTAATATTTATTTAACAGAAATATTATTTCCTTTTACGTTCAAGAGTTATGTTAAAAAAAAACAATTGGAAAGAACGATGAACTTCGCATAGTCCGACAAACTTGCCTTCAATAATTCTTTGCGTAAGTTAATTTTTTGCAACACCATTAAATTTGACGACTTAACAAGTCTAGTCAAAATCTCTGCCTTGTTATGGCAAAAATCACTTGCAAAAATAACAGAAATTCGCAAAAAAGAAAATGCAAAATTTTAAACAAACCATAATTTTTAGTAAACATCTCTAAAACTCTAAGGAATGCCATTAATGCGGTAAAAATTTCGAAAATGGTTAAAATTGGCAAAAATTTGCGAACAGCAGCATAATCGCAAAGTTTAAAATTCGGAAAAACTAAAGAAAATAATATATACTTGCGAATCTCGCTTTAATCACGAATATTGCAAAAATTTGCGAGAATTCGCAAAATCGGAAACAATCAGCAAAATTCATTAGAAATCGCCTAAAGTGCTAAAAATAAAAAAACTCGCTTTCGTTGCGAATATTGCAAAAATTCGCGAGAATGTTTGCAAAATCGGAAAACCACAGTGGACGCACATTTTTTTTAATATTTTCGAATTAAAAACAAAAAATTCAAACAGATAAACAGTCGTCTTTCAACGACGTTAGAAATAGAAATAAACCTATTTGTTTATTTTCTGTCATTCGAATTTAACATTTATGACAATTTTTATATGGAAATACAACAGGTAGGTCGTTCACAACGGTGTTATTTGGTCTTAAATAGTAATTTATCACTTATGACTAGGGAAAGGATTTTCATGCATTTAAAATCACGTTTTATGTACATAAAATATCCAGTAAAAATATAAAAATATATATATATATATATATATATATATATATAAAATATGCATTTATCAACTTTTTTCAACATTTGATAACATTAAAAACTTAAAAAAATCACCTTCATTGCTTTTCTAAAGCCGCGTTCAGACTATTATACAAGTATTAATACTTTCATCACATTTTACGATACAGAAATCTAAATACATTCGTTGCGACTGTCAAAAAAATCTAACGTAAAATCACATACTGTGTTCAGACCATCACACTTCAAATCAAATGTGTAATACAAGTAGAAAACAAAACAGCTGTTCAATGAAAATGTCTGGGCTATTCATTTACTAGCGGCGGCAAAACGGTTTCATGCTGGCGGGGACGTGCCGACACTTGAAAAAATTCAGCAGTTTAAAATATTCTATGTAAATAAAAGAAAAAAATTTAAGAAAAGATATTACAAAAACGTTAAAAAATTACGTCAATGAAATATACTTCCATACGATTCACTTATTCAAAATTTTGAGCCGATATACATATGACAAAACATTACATCAATGACGACACGCTATCGGCGGCGAAACAGCCGACTTGGAAGTTTGGTTTGTGTGAAAATGCAACCCTGATCTAATGAAAAGTATTATCGTTTAGAAAATTTTCTAAAAAGGAAAAAGTCTTATGGGATGTCAAAATTTTTATCGTATTATTTGCCACTTTGAGGACATTTTGCGTTCAGACTATCACACTTGCACGTATTATTTGAATTTTTGACAAGTATAAATACAAAGTATAATAGTCTGAACGCGGCTTAACAAACATTTTGTCATTAAAAACTTAAAAAACATAAGGAGCTCAGCTTCAATGCCTTCTTAATAAATATTTTTTTAAATCATATGGAATACAAAATAAAGTTCAGTCGAGCCTTTATTTACACAGAAAAAATATCATCGAAAAGCAACCAACAAAACAAATTGTTAATATTTAATTTAAAAATTAACAATCATCATTGTTGATATAAAAAAGTAAAATTTTTGTAGTCAATTAAATTACTCAACAAAATTATTTGTTAAATTATATCATAATGAAATGCGCACGTGTAGAAGAAACAAGAAATCATGTTTTATGTGTATTCATTATTTGCTTATCTAATAAAGTATTGCTCTTTAGCTGAGAGGTAAGCGAGTTAGTTTATTAGTCGTGAGGTTGCCGTTTCAACTCAGCCCAAAGGCATTTAGTGTTTTTCGCAGACAAGCAAAAATCGTTTCGCGGATTGTGATTGTGTATAACAATTATGATACGGAAATTCAACAATTCAATTGTTAATATAACAATAACCTTAATTGAAATAACTTTGAAATTCAACAAAAATAAATGTTGAAAAAATAAATAAATTTCAACAAATTATTTGTTGATATATTTAATTGAAAATATTTTTAAGATTTTCCCTTAACTTACAATTTCGTTAATTGTATTTACAAAAATCGTTGTAGGTTCAAAATCAATTATTATTTAATTGATATAACAAACAAATCAATTGTATTTACAAATCATTTTTTTCTGTGTGGTTCAGCGTTGTCTATATGCATTTCATTGTTGCTGTAACAAATCATCAGTAGACTTCAACCACACATTTTGAATAGTCACAAACCTCTTATCTTGTGCCCAGACTTTCAAGAACTATTTGAGAATTCACAAATAATAATATTTTTGAAAATCACAAAAGAAAAATAAGCGTAGTAGGCTTAGAAAATAACACAAAAAACAAAGCAAATAATTTATATTATTATAGTAACTTCTGCATTAGTGTTGTAAAAAGCGGCTACTTTTGAATACTCAGTACTACTTGATACTTTTTCAATTGGGTACTCGATACTACTCAATACTTTATATATGTTTATATATGGGAAGTTAAAAATTATTATTTATATTATTTTATTGATAATGCAATATGGAAAAACAAAGATTAAATACAAGTATATTTAAATTAATTTATAACAAATAAAAATAACTAAGTTTGAAGTTGAATTTTTGTACATAAAATTTTTTTAACGTACTAAGAGTACACTTCTAGTGCATTAATCTCTTAAATTATCTTCTAAATATTTTTAATAAACATTTTTTACTCACAATTGATGTTATTACTTAGTCATTGTTGAAATGTAGAAATAAAATTTTACCGACATTGAAAGAATTTAAAATATTTTTCATGTTTGTGAGGACCTGACTTGTTGGTTATATTGTATCACGTGCCTTCCTTCCACTATTCTAAAGGGTCACTTTTTCTGTCCAATAGTATTTGTTAATGACGGAAGTAGTTTAATAATGCATTTTGTAGTACTTTTTTTTAGTGGCTGTTTGTTACACTAACTCCATGAGGTTCAGAGTCATATTTATTTGTATCAAGCTCACAGAGTTGTAAAATTCTGATGTATTTTAAAGAAAGACTTTCGCTTGAATACTACAAAATGCAACCCTGAAAGTATTGAGTAGTTACTTTTGTGTATTGAGTACCGGGAAAAACTGCCGGTATTGAGTACTCAGTAAACAAATACTCAATACTTTTACAACGCTATTCTGCATCATACTTTTAAATTTTAGCTAAAAGCTTCAATCAATTATATTTACAAATCATTTTTTTCTGTGTACGTACATGAATGAATTAATGTTTTTTTTTGATTGTCAAAGATAAATCTTCGACAATTTTTTCTAAAAAAAATTTATATAATAACAATGAATGTTCCACGTCAGCAGAAGTTAAATGCTGCTATTTCGTTTGCGGAATATTCATTTTCTAAATTTTTGTTCTCAGAACTATAAACTATAGATCCAATATTGTTGCGTATATTTTAAGTTCACAGTTTTTTTTGTATAACTATTTCTAATTGATGTGTTAGAGTAACGAAAGCATCTAATTGGCCTATAAAAAATAACGTGTGCTTCAAGTGTACGTTAGAACCAGTTTTTGTATGGAAATTTTGATTTAACGTACACTTCAAGCACACGTAATTTTTTTTTCATGTGTGAAAGTTTTTTGACTTTAAAATTTCTTTAATTTTATTAATAGAAATTCAGTATCCGACAGCCTTCTGCCACGTTCCCCATCTAGTTACTATAGCATGTATCCTTATCATATCATTTGATATTTTTCATTAAAAGCTAAAACACAGTCGTAAAAACTGCAGCTTTTTAAATACTTTACAACTAATAAAAAAAAACAATTTATAGCATGAAAAACTAAAAAATGTATTAAAAATATACATATATAATGAAATATGCAAAAATATGTATTCATTATAAAATTTGCAAAAATATGCACTAACAAATCGATGCCATTTTGTCACAAATTTGTTCATTCGCAAAGATATTTTATTTACGTTGATCTAAGACTAACGACAGAAAACATGTATTAACATGAAAATCCTTTCCCTACTTATGACTTTAGAAGACTTTGTGAATTGGCTAATAGTTTTCTACCTTACAATTATAGGTATCAGAGAAAAAATATACATAATTGTAGGACAACCAGTTTGTACGCTCACATATTTTCTCTCAAGCAACTATGACTATAGCCGATTCCAATAAAATACGCTATAACTAAAAACAAAAAGGCTCATTCGTATCAAGTACATTGACTCTCTTTTATACTTATCGTCGGAGTATGCTTATATTTAAAGTATGAATATTTAGTCGGAAAATAAAAATATGCGCATGATACTCGGGATATTTATTCATCATTCGCCACGGTATACTTACATTTGTTTATATAAAATGGAATGGAAAATGTATGGATATTTGAAGACGTGCTTTATGTGTTTGTGTGTAAATAAAATATATCTGCATACACGAGTAAGCAATTTATAATTGTAACGCCAACAATTTGTACGCTCACATGTTTTCTCTCAAGCAGTTATGACTATAGCCGATTCCAACAAACAAGAGCATCTCTACTTCGTTTATAATGGGAGGATGTGTTGGTGTGTGTGTGTGTGTGTGTGTGTGTGTGTTTGGATATTTGCCCTGTTGGAGAATGTGTGGTTGACTACAAAAATAGTTAACTTATAGTTAACTTTTCTTAGACCGACTAAAAGCTAACTGCAATGTCATCCAGAACAAACCTAAAATTAATTTTTAAGATGAGTACGTAATCGAATTTGGTGAGAGCCAACAAATTTATTCTCAGCTACTTTAAAACTCATTTCAGTTTTATATTCACATTTTTCTGTTGTTATTTTATATGGCAGCCTAGCCAGTGGTAGCGCATTGAGTACACAACGTGTGATGTTACATGTTCGAGCCACAGAAATTTGACAATTGACTACCGCCTAGGACATCGCAATGTTAAAATAGTCAGTTCATTACATTGCAAAGTAATACAAGTATCAGTCAGTACTAGTTGCGAAATAGTTAGCTTAAAGTTAGTTTAAAGTTAGCCAAATTTTCGATAGGGTGAAAACATGCTTTATGTGTATGTGTAAATAAAATATATCTGTATAGCCGATTAATAGACAAGAGTACCCATCTAGCATTTGGAAGATAGTTTTCTGAAAAATCACCTTGCTGAGTCTTTTTAGATCACTATTCGTGATCAAAAACTGATTATTCACTTACACGATCGAAAAAGGACTCGAAAAAGATTCGCGCTAATGGGTAAGAATAGTTCGATTTAAAATACAATAACAAATTGTACAGCAATCACAAATTAATCATCCAGATGTGTAAAATGTGACTATTATTTCCGTTTGTTATTATCATATTTCGCTTACCTGCAAGACTGAAAAATGCTTAATCAAAAACAAATCATGCAGGTGTTTTAAAAGTGATTATCATTATGTATTTTATGATCATATTTTACGCAGATAGATGATTAAGCACTAGTTGATATGTTATTTTTAAGTATAACAGGGCAATCTTTACGTATAATGTCAAAAACTTAATTATTTCATTTATAAAAGTTAAATCGAATATGAAATTAAATGATGAAACAGAATAAGTCTGCAGCTTCAGGAAAATTCGATTTCAAATTAACAGAGCCCATAATAAAATCAACGGCAGTAACTTCAACTGCTCTCTGATTTATGTTATATTTTCTTTCTGCTTATTTTTCTTTACAAAATGTATGGAATTTATTGAAAGTGTGGTAGCATAAGCAAAAACCGCTGTCAAAATAAAATAGATTCTGTCTCTGGACTGCTTTCTGTAACTTAATTTTGGTGTAAATTTGTATGGAAAATGTGTTTGTGCCGTAATTCTGTTTGACCATTAAACGTAGGACTCAGAAAGCTGACTAAAAAATACTCGAAGAAAAGTAAAATACGATTAGAAATGCGACTGATAAATGACTCAAATAACAGTCATAAATGACAATAAAAAGACTCATAAACTGACTGATAAATCTCTCAAATATGACTCGTAAGCGATTAGAAACATGACTGAAAGACAATTCGAAAAAGATTGAAAAATGAAGCGAAATAAGACTAATAAATGATCAGAAAACGAGTCGAAAAAGACCTTAAATACTACTAGAAAAGGGGTCGAAAATGACTCTAAACTAATATAGAAAAAGACTCATAAATGACTTATCAAGAAGAGTCGCGGGTAGTCACGTTTTTCTACCGACAAAAGTATAATTTATGATCAGAAAATGAGCGCATATTTAGCTTTTTAATCGCGCAGAAGAGTCAAAAAAGACTCGAATTTGATTGCAAATTTCAAAAATTGCTGGCTGGGTATTTTTGTACTCATGCGTGTGATTGTAGTCTATTAATTTTATTTATAGTTGTCTGTGTTATGTAATTTTAAAAATGTGTATAGACATAGTTGTTGGACGTTTGCAGTATTACGTACATACTCGGTTTATACTTAATGCGTGTGTTTGCATTTAAGCGTATTTTTATTTTTAGCTGTACGCATTCATAGTTGTTTGACGGCCAATACTCAAAGAGTACTTAAAACGATACTTTTGTTATTCTCTGAGAGGTACATACATATCACCTTAAATCGTTTAAATTGTTTACTAACATTGAGATTGAGGAATGTATATTAGAATTCTTCTCATTCAGTTAATTAGTTAAACTGTATGAGGCTTCAAGTTTTCTCAAACCAATCGAGAAGCAAGTCACGATACCGTACGAATGGCAGTTACAAGAAATTTACTTGAACTATCGTCAAAGAGATTTGCTGGTTCTAATCTCTCGTAGATCGTATTTAGATAAGCATACAAGCTTCGGAAACTTTCGTGAACTTGTAGTATATTTAATAGAACACGTATTTATCCGAATGCACGAGCGATTCGGAGTGTATCGGCTAAAGTCATAACTGCTTGAGAGAAAATATGTGAGCGTACAAATTGTTTGCGTTACAATTATAAATTGCTTACTCGTGTATGCAGATATATTTTATTTACACACAAACACATAAAGCACGTCTTCAAATATCCACACATTTTCCATTCCATTTTATATACACAAATATATGTATACGAATGATGAATAAATATCCCGAGTATCATTTTTATTTGTATTTTCCAACTAAATATTCATACTTTAAATATAAGCATACTTCGACTATAAATATAAAAGAGAGTCAATGTGCTTGATACGAATGTGCCTTTTTGTTTTTAGTTATAGCGTATTTTATTGGAATCGGCTATAGTCATAGTTGCTTGAGAGAAAATATGAGAGCGTACAAACTGGTTGTCCTACAATTATGTATATTTTTTCTCTGATACCTATAATTGTAAGGTAGAAAATTATTAGCCAATTCACAAAGTCTTCTAAAGTCATAAGTTATAAATTACTATTTAAGACCAAATAACACCGTTGTGAACGACCTACCTGTTGTATTTCCATATAAAAAATTGTCATAAATGTTAAATTCGAATGACAGAAAATAAACAAATAGGTTTATTTTTATTTCGTACGTCGTTGACAGACGACTGTTTATCTGTTTGAATTATTATACGAACCTCTACATCTTTCTCATGCTTATAGAATAGTGTAGGTAACACGTATTTGTCCGATTCCACGAACCTTCGAATCTTTCGTGGATTCATATTCATAACGCAGCGACCTCTTTCGACGGTGTTTGCAGCAATTAATCACCGGCAAAGTAAAATTACTAATGTCGAGTACACACTATGGCATTTTAGTACATCGCAATAGTGTGCACTAGTGGCACTTGTGTGGCATTGCTTTCCATATAAACATCATAATGTGAACAAAGTGGCAACACATGAGATCCCAGATGTGTACTCAGCATAATAAAATGGTTCCACGGCATAAAGTTGTGCGTCTACTTGATGATGCTTATATAAAAACATAATAAAAAACACGTTGATTATTGAGTTCTTGTTTCAACTTTGTTATTTGTTTAAATGAAAGTTTATAACATAATAACTCTATTTGTTCTAAGAAATTTTTAGGTAAAGGTTCTTTGATCTGCATTATCAACAGCGAAATGGGCATATGATCCAGCTAAACCCCTCAATAATCAATTTCAATCAGAGCTATTAAACTTCGCTTGCGATTAGGAATCAATTAGATTACATTAAAAAAAAAAGAATTGTACTGATTATATAATTCCCTTTTAAAGAATTTCTAATAAATAATTGATTACAATTACTTATAATGGAAACTTAATCGGAATTACTTGAAATTACAACAAAATAAACAAAAAGAATCAAAAGTAATCAAAAAATAATATGACTACTTTCAAAGATTATTTACTGATAATCAAAAAGAATCAAAAAGAATCAAAAGTAATCAAAAAATAATCTGACTACTTTCAAAAATTATTTATTAATAATCAAAAGGAATCTTTAAATATAATCGGATTATTTTTTGATTACTTTTGATTCTTTTTGATTATTTTGTTGTAATTTCAAGTAATTCCGATTAATTTTCCATTATAAGTAATTGTAATCAATTAGTAATCGTGCGAAACTGAATATAGTCGTAATTTAATCATTACTTCACCTTCAGGGATGATAAATGAGAAAACTAATTTCGTACTAATTAGCTTTTAAAATTGTACTTTTTCGACCCCAATAGTACTAAATTCGGTTTTATGTCTTAACTTTATTTTATTATATATTTAAAACACATCGCCCATTTACACAAATAACGTAATAACTAAAAAAAATAACTAGTATGCCAGAACACAAGTTTAGAGTTTCTAATTTACACACAACTTAATGAAATAAGAAAATTTTGTTTTTGTTAAAAACAAAAAATAGAACTATATGAGGATTAATCTGTATCACTGACCCAAAAATTAAAATTTTGATACTAGTCTTCTTTCGCATGATTTTTCATTCGACATAGTGGAAAAGGCAGTAAAAACTTATCGTTGGTCTGAAGAAGAAAGGTCCTAACTCAAATAATTGTTATTTTACAAAAAGTAAAAACATAGTAGAAACTGTAATATTCTTTCTGGGGTCTACTCTGTAATTCGAAATGAAAGGAATTGCTTTCGAGTTTACATGTTATAAGCATTCAAACTGGAAAGCAATTTCTTTCGTTTCGAATTACACAGTAGACCCTCTGTAATATTTTTGTAAAAATGATTGTAAAAGTTTTATTTTTTATACCATTGCAATAAATTTTTGTGACGTGGTGTATTTTGTTTGTATTAGACTTTCGACTCTTCGTTTTAATTATGAAAATTTCTTTCAACATTGGCTGATGAATTTGGAATTGACAAATTTAATTGATAACTTTTGAAAGCTACGGAAACATTACTTCATCCAATTAATTTTTCAAAGCTCGAAACTCGTTATTTATAGTATCATAATTTCCATTTTCTTTTAGGAATATTTTTTAATAAGAAAAGTAATACAACAGATAAAATAAATGAAGGCGTCGCTATAGCGCGCTATCATATTGAAAACGGAACACCGGTGAAGTTATGTAGATGTAGTTCTTTATAATAAAACAAACAAGTGCAATGCATATCTAACAAGGTAGTCGCTCTCAACAACAAATCAAATTCGCCACTTTCCTGTCACACTCGATATACTTTAAATTATCGATATTTATTTTTTGTATAAAAAAAATATTAGGTTCTCGCAAATTTTTCAAATAGTACCAAATGAGTCACGGGGGTACCAACGTACTTTTAAGGTTTAAATTGTACCAAAAAAGTACAATTGTACCAACTTTATCATCCCTGTTCACCTTTAAAAAAAAGGAATCAAATTAGTAATCAGTACGATTACTAATCATTTCTTAACAGCTATGATTTCAATGCATTTTTAATAAAAACAAGTAAGAGTGCTATATTCGCCTGTGCCGAATGTAGTATAGAGATATGTATTGTAGTATAGAGATACATACATAAGCACATATGTAGTTACTTTTATGTACAAAGAAAAAAATAATCATTTTCAAACCCTAGAATCATAATTTTAGATTTTTCTGATTATCTATACCAATCTAGTAGTTCTTAAAAAAATATAGAACGTGTGTTAGGTTTTATTTAGTTACTTTAATGTCCAGAAAAAAATCATAGTTTCGAGCTCTGGAGCTGTGGTTTTTATTTTTATAATTTTCTATACCAAACTTTTCTTTCCAAAACGTAAAATATATATAATTTATAAAGGAAAAGATAAAAATTAATTAGACTTAGTTAATTTTATATATCAAAAAAGTGTAAGTGTCCCAACCGTGAACTCATCCTTTTTGATTTTATGATTTCTTACACCAATCTCTTTTTTAAGAATTTAAGAAATGTTTAATTTATAAAAAAAGGAAAAATTTGTTTTAGTAACTTACTTTTGTACCCTGGAATCTTCTTTTTAATTTTTTTAATTTTTTTTTATTTGAAATAAGAATTTTATTCGTTATCAAGCATAAAATAAGTTTATTTAATAAAAATAGATAAAAATTAGTTTTCGGTAGTTAATTTTTTATATCACAAAAATCGTAGGTTTTCCAACCCTGCAATCATCCTTTTTGTTTTTCTGATCTCTAACATCAATTTCTTTCTTTTAAGAACATTAGATATGTTTAATTTATAGAAAAAAGGAAAAAATTGTTTAAGCCACTTTTGTATAAGAAAAAAATTTAAAGTTTTCCAACCCTGGAAACATCTTATTAATTTTTTGAAGTTAAATTTTTTATTTGAAATACCAATTTTACTCGAGGTGAAGTAAAAAATAAGTTTATTTAATAAACATAATTAAAAAATTAGTTTACGTTAGTTAATTGTATATATCACAAAAATCGTAGGTTTTCCAACCCTGGAATTATCCTTTTTTTCTGATTTCTTACATCAATCTCCTTCTTTCAAGAACATTACATATGTTAAGCTTATAGAAAAAAAAAGGAAAAATTTGTTTTAGTAAGTTTCTTTTGCATAACAAAAAAAGTTAAGGTTTTCCAACCCTGGAAACGTCTTTTTAATTTTTTTATTTTTTTTAAATTTTTTTTAATTAGAAATACCAATTTTATTCATACTGAAGTATAAAATAAGTTTATTTAATAAAAAATTGTTAAAAACTAGTTTTCGGTAGTTATTTTGTATGGCAAAATGAAGTTTAAGTCTCCCAGCTCTGAAACCGTCTGCTCGATTTTGCTGATTTTCAATACCAATCTTATTTCGACCATTTTTGACCCACCAGTCTAAGAACGAAGTCTCTAGCTTTTTTGGGAGCTTCGGAACACGTACAGACAGACGGACAGACGGACATCGCTTATTCGTCTTCCCTATGCATAAGGATCCAGAATATATATACTTTATGGCTCGCTTATTAATATTCTGGGAATTACAAACGGAATGACAAACCTATATATACCCTTTTACCATTTTTTGGTAAAGGGTATAAAAAAATATTTTAATAAATAAGTAAAATAATAATTTGGGATTATTAGTAGTGCGCTAACAAATGTTAAACTTAAATTGTAACAATTCCCATAAAAAAAAACACTAAAAGTAGAACAAACTATGCCTGTTGGTTAATCTAATTAATTTAAGTTGTTAAATTCAAATAAACAACTGCACTGTGAGTGCACTGTCTTATTAGTTAGAATCTTTCTTTTTTATGTGGGGCGTTCCACTCCAAAACGGACGTTTTAAAAAATTTTTTGTTTATATTTCTTAAATTTTGTGGTATTTTTAGTGCCCCTGGTAAATTTGGGGATCTCAAAAAATATTTTTTTTTTAATTTTTGTCCATTACTTGATAATAGTACAATCTGGAAATTGTTATTGAAATTTTAGTTTTCTGATGTCTTTAAAGAAAATAGTTTCAACCTTTTTAGGGTTCCGTACACCAAAGGTGAAAAGGTACCCTATTGTTTTCGTTACGCTGTCCGTCACACGGTATTTTCTCAGGAACCGTCAGAGCTACGGACCTGAAATTTGGACAGAGTATGTAGAATCTTGGCCGCTACAACAACAAATACATGAGCATTAAAAATTAAAGGGTGTTCCAAAACGAGCAACGAAAAATGTTAAAATCCCATGTAATATACATACAATTGTATCTACATGTATATACTTGAAATTTTAAAGGTTAGTATATTTTTATACAGCCTAACACAATTAACACTAAATTTAAAAATTTTAAATTAAAGGGTGTTCCATCAGTTAATGCAATTTTGACTATTTAATTTTGACAATTTGCTATATCTTGGAAACCGTAAGAGGCAAACACTTGAAATTTTCAAAAACGGTAAAACTAAGCAAACCGAAAATTGTAAAATCGCCAAACCAAAAAAAAAAAAAAAAATCGCCAAAAATTAAAAAAAACGCCAAAACGAAAAAAATCGCCATAATTAAAAAAAAATTCTAGCACTAAAACAAATCGCCAAATTCGAAAAAATCGCCAAAATGAAAAAAAACGCCAAAAATCGAAAAAATCGCCAAAACGCGAAAATATCGTCAAAACTAAAAAAAAAAATCGCAAAATGAAAAAAATCGCCAGAAATATAAAAAAAAATCGCCAAAATCAAAAAACGTCAAAAACCGAATAAATCGCCAAAACAAGAAAATAAAGTGTCAAAACTAAAAAAAATCCAAAACTTAAAAAAATCGCCAAAACCGAAAAAAACGAAAAAACGCCAAAAGAAAAAAAACCGAAAAGAACCCAAAAACGAAAAAAAATGCCAAAACTATATATTATATAGGATGAAGTTTGTATTAAATTACATATCTAGTGTTCATACGGAACCCTTCGTGCGCGAGTCAGACTCGCACTTTACTGAATTTATTTTTTTTTTGAAGGAGGGTAAAAATAGAGGAAAAGTATTCCAAGTGTTTTTTTGACTAACATTTTTGGTTTTTAAATTTTATATCGTGTTTTTGAAAATTAGTGTATCCTTGGTTTTTTTTCTTTTTTTTAATTATAATTTTAAACTTTTACCAACTTAAGAAATTTTAAGAGAGATCCGGAACAATCCATAATTACAATTTTTTTTATTTTGGGTAATTTTAATGTTCTGTTTGTTTTTTGAATATTTGCCCTTCAATAATTGTATCAACAATTTCTATTGGTTGGTGCAACTGAAAAAATTGGTTAAAATTAAATAAAAATAAAAAATAAAATTAAATAAAAATTGCATGTAACTTAATTAGAAAGTTAGTATGAAATTCAAACCGCCATAATTCCTTCACTTCTAATTTTAAAACCTCAACAATTCGAAATAAGCGACTGATTTTTTTTTTAACTTTTTATTTCGTAAAAATCTTCTGCACTTTGGTACCCTCATTAGTTTAGTAGACCCTTCTAAATCTTACTCCTAATCAAAATCTTAAATTTCGTTGTCAAAACCAATCTGGGGTTCTACCAGGTAATTCGAAACGACAGAAAATCCTTTCGAAGTTGTATACATACATATCTTTATAACATGTAAGTTCGAAATAATTTTCTTCAATTTCCGATTACAGAGTAGACCTCCTATTAAAACAAAGCATGTTTTTTACAAGCTTGTTTGAAATTGCCTTTGGTTTTCTTTTTGGAATTTTTTGTGTTTCCTAAGATTATTTTGTTTCTAATATTTTTAAAGCGTTTGAAGTAAAGATGTCAGAAAAAAAACACCTCATTAAAATCAAATCCCTGTAAATGGTTTTGTTTTAAAATCGAGAAATCGAAAACTCTTCTTATTTGCAAAAATCAGTCGGTTCCTTCAATTACATATTATAGAGGTTCTACTGTATAACAATTTTTTTATACAACATTAAGTTTGCATTGCATTGCAAGTCAATTTGTTTGACTTGAAAAATTAATCATAAAATAAATATTTTATAGTAGATATTTATTTAAATTTAATTGAAGTAGAATGAATTTTTGATCAGGAATAATTTCTTAATCGGGCTTAAGTTCTGTATTTTCAACTCTTATAGAATGAAGTATTTTAATTAATTAATACGATTTTCTAGGAATAAGAAGAAACGAATTAAATTTGACTTTAGCTGGGGGAAATATCGACATTTTTCTGTGCCACCACTCTGCAGCAGCACTCACATCTTCTACTTGGGCAGAGATTTATTGTTAAGATCAATAATTGTAATTCTCATATTCCATTTCATTAAAAATTTATATTAAATTGCTGATGGTAACAACCAATCTCGGCCCAATTAGAAGATAGTATGTATAAGTGTTGATGAATAGCGTGGTGGCACAGAAAAATTACGAAATTAATAAAACTTCATCATTATATGCATACATATTTACAAATTTAATCTAAGTTTTTTTTTTGGCCAACAACTCCGTTGCTGATGTCTTCCCTCTATTTGGTATACTCTTGAAATTCATAAGCACTTTTTCTTTTTTTCAGTTGTTTTTTGTCGCCCTATAATTTCCCAACTTACATTTTCCTTTTTTTTTTTTTTTTGATTCCCAATAAAATCAAATAATATTACATGAATGTGTTTGAGCAACAAGCTCCAGTTGACAGCTTTCGTTTAACTAACACTGCGCACGAAATATATCTAAATAAGAAAATTTCTGTGAAAAAAAAGCTGCATTCCTAAAGAAGCAAGTAACAAATATTTACAACTTAAAGTTAAAAATTTACTAAATCAAGTATAGGAGAAAAGTAGAAAAGAAAAATGAAAGAAAAGAACTTTTCTCACATGTCTGAACTAGGGATGCCAATCGGGATCGATTTTTGGAAATCCCGGGATTCGGGATTTTGTAATCCCGATCCCGAAAATCCCAGAATTTTTCGGGATCACGGGATTTTCGAGATTTCCGGATCTAAATATTTTTCGTAAAATAAATTACTTTTTTAAATAAATATTACTTTAATAACAATTGAATGCATTTTAAAATGTTTTATGTTCATAATTTATCATTGCACAATTGTCTTTAAAGTGAACAATTTTCTAATACGAGTATGAAATAAAAATCGAAAGAATTTTTCTCATCTATTTTTAAGTTGATTAATCACATTTGATGTTAGAGAATTTGTAGTGAAAGCAATAACTAAATATGAAAACTTGATTTCTGATTTCAATATAAATGTTTTTCTATTATCTAAACCAAAACGAATATACATATCGGTGGACTTTTATCACTACCGCTTAAGTTGACTTACGAAAATTTTTAGATTCACTTTCATACAAATAAGTTGCAAAAACAATATTGTTTTGGTAAAAATATATCTACTAATGTTTTTTTAATTGCGATTGATCAACAACAAGTATAACGGTTGATCGATTTCGTAACGACTATGACAACGATAATAAGGCTGAACATGTCGAAAAATTAAAAGAAATGTATACACTATTCTAATCAAAATTCGATTAATTACGTCTAAAGATCACATTTTTATAGGCACATATATTAAAAGTTTGCCTGAGCACTTGAACAGTATTTTTGCTCTACTGAAAAATTTTAAATTCATACATAAGTTTTGATGTGTAAACATCTATACGCTAGGGGGTAAAAATTTTTTGGCTTTGATTCTTTGCTGAGATTTCTTTGCTGAGATTTCTTTGCTTTTTGCTTTTGCTTTGCATTGTCAAATCGGTGTGAGCTATGTATGAGTGTATTAGTGTTTGAAAGAAGCAATACCAAGCAGAGAAACAAGTCGACAGGCTCGAAGCCGACGGTGCGCCGCCGCTGGTTATTTTTCTGTATATTTCCGTACACCAAAGGTGAAAATGAACCGTAAGAGCTACGGACTTAAAATTTGGACACAATATGTAGACATTTTGCCACTACAACAACAAATACATGAGAGTTAAAAACTAAAGGGTGTTCCACAACCAGCAACGAAAAATGTTAAAATCCCATGTAATATACATACAATTGTATGTACATATATACACTTGAAATTTTAAAAGTTAGTGTATTTTTATACAGACTACAACAATTAACACTAAATTTAAAAAATTTAAATCAATGGGTGTTCCATCAGTTAATGCAATTTTGACTTTGTAATTTTGACAACTTGCTGTATCTTGGAAACCGTAAGAGCAAAGCTCTTGAAATTTTCAAAAACGGTAAAACTAAAAAATCAAAAAAAATATAAAATCGCCAAATATAAAAAAGTCTCCAAAAACAAAAAAAAACGGTAAAACAAAAAAAGCACCAAATTAAAAAAAATCTCTAGGACTAAAATAAATCGCGAAAAACTGGAAAAATCGCATAAATGAAAAAAATCCTTAAACAAAAAAATTGCCAATATGAAAAAACCGCCAAAATGAAAAAATCGCCTAAATAAAAAAAAACCCCAAAAAGAGAAAAAATCGCCAAAATGAAAAAAAAACCAAAAAACAGAAAAAAATCGCCAAAATGAAAAAATCGCCAAAATAAAATAAATTGCGAAAATTAAAAAAACTCAAAAAGAGAAAAAAACGAAAAAACGAGAAAAAAGCGATAAAACTGAAAAAAAAAATCGTTTAAACTGAAAAAAACTTAAAAAAAGAAAGAAAGCTAAATCAAAAAAAATTATCAAAACCGAATGTACGCGAGTCAAAGTCGCACTTTACTGAATTTATTTTAATTGCAATGCGTACACAATAGTAAGAACAGCAACAACTAAACGATGAACAACAGGAATTAAAAATTAAAAAGTAAAAGTAAAGGCATTTACCAAGATGAGCACTGCAGTACCACTAAAGTTTCAGTAAAAACAAAAAAAATTTTACTGATTACTAAAATTTTTTTCTACAATTTTTATAAATTGCCTAAATGATTTGTTATATAATCAGTAATGCCCGTATTCATAATGAAATTCTACCAAGTGGCTAAATGTTTTTCATACAAAAGTTTCAAAATTTTAATGAAAAAACTTTGCCACTTGCTACAATTTTATTATGATTACGGCCCTACGATTTTACTGATAATGCAAATTAAATTTCATTAGCAGTAAAAATTTAGTTAATTTTTTTAGTAACCAGTAAATTTACTGCTTACTGCAATTTTGAATGCAGTACATATACATATACTGCAGTGTGCGCATTTACTAACCAAATAAGTTTAATAAAACAAACAAAAACCAACAAATTCCTATGTATTTACAATATTGAAAGTTGTGATACTTTTAATTAATTAATTTAAAAAAAGATACTAAAAGCATAAGTACTTCCAACTTAAAAAAAATTTCGTTACTAGATGTTTACACATCTCTTCTGTGATCGGACTCACATTGCTTTTTTTCTACAAGTTCAACAGATACATATGTATGTATTAGTGTCCTGCACAAGACTATTTATAAGACATTTCAAGACATGAGAGATTTTTTCAAATGCTTTACTACAGCGAAATATTCTAAAAGAATCGCTAAGCAACACTGTTGGCAAGCAATTTTTTTCGGTTGTTTGACTTGCCAAAAGTGTTGTTTAGCGATTCTTTTAGAATATTTCGCTGCAGTAAATCATTTGAAAAAATCTCTCATGTCTTGAAAGGTCTTATAAATAGTCTTGTGCAGGACACTAGTATGTATTCGTACGTTCGCTAAGAGGAGTGTGGTTTAATAGTGTCCCGGCCTTCTACTCTGCAACTCGAATACAACTATGATTGAGTCGAACTCATTCAGTCGATCGTTTTTGACTAAAACAAATCCGTCAAATCCATGTAATCTAAATGGGTTTGATCTTAGGATTGTATCAAAAAAGACCTAAACGGTCTAAATAAAAAACAAAATAATTTTGAACTGCAATGTAAAAAACATACATACACACTCGAGCAGTATTTTAGACAAAATACTCCGCATTATTCTGTAAATATTTCTCGCTTTAACGTGAACCCGACAACAAGAAGTTTTCACTTGCCTTATATTGTATTCTACTCCAATTGTAAGGTGTCAATAGTACTCAATTGTTACCGACAAGTAGATAAATTTTTTTAGCGTTGAGGAGTCAACATACAGATACACTGCAATTATGAATAAATTTCCGCAAGAAATGTGTCCCTTTTCCAATTAAATTTTTTTGTTTTCCCTATTATTTGCTACTGTTTGAAATTATTCCCCGGAAAATTTTTAGTGGAACTTAGATTATAATTGCCGTCATAATATAGAATAAGACGGAATAAATTTGTCAAACTTGTGAATTTTTCAAATGTTATTTCCCTTCAAAAGGTAATATGTTTCTTTTGTTTTCAAAATAATTCTAAAATGCACATATATTGTAGCACCTTTAATGAAAATAACCGCAAGAAAGTAGTTTATTTATTTTGCTCTTGTTGTTAATTTATAAGAAATATGTCACGAATAGTCATTAAATTGTTAAAACTGTACGTATAAAATTGTATGGGACTTTTAAATATTATAAAAAATACCTTAAAACCAACGAAAATTTGAATTTATAAAGTTTTTATACAAAAAATTGCTAAGAAATCCCGAAAATTAAATCCCGGGATGGAATTTTACAAATCCCGGTATTCGGGATTTGCTAAATCCCGAAAATCCCGAGATTTCCGGGTTCGGGATTTCCCGTTTGGCATCCCTAGTCTGAACACATTACTTTAGCAAAAAGTTACAAGTTGCAAATACATAAAACAAAGAATACGAACAATCAGACATTTTCTTATGCAAGTTTTCAAATACATAGTACATACTCGTAGTTTCATATAGACTCGGTATTCTACAGATTGTGAGTAAACTTTTTTTTACTTATAGCGCAAGTGTATTTTTAGGTGGTTTTTATCATAGCCTGTCTAAATCATGTTTTGTTAAAAGAACCTAAAAAAAATGTTAAAATTCTTTTCATTATATCAAAACTGTACTTGGCTTTTACCATTTTAATAACCTTTAATTACACTGCCCAAATTTTGGGAAAGTTATTTCCGTCATTTATGTACGCGAACAATAGGAAGCATATTCTACCATTATCATATTTGTCTATGGGCATTTCTACAGAAAGCTCCACCTTTTGTCACGTTACGTTGCTTGCTGACCTGCTGACCTAGTTTGGTTTTGAAAGAAAAACTTATGTTTCACACATTTTTTAGAGCTATGCTCTTTATGCCAAGAGCACAGAAGCTAGGACTTAACAAAAATACTCGATACTATTACAGTTATAAGTTTATTTTAGTTTTGATTGCTTTGTTTATATTTTTTTGGTTTTCGTTTTCTTTATTTTTCTCTGTTCGCAAAGAAGAAGATGCCAGATGTCTTACTAATAAAAACTTTACAAAAAACAGGGCTGCTAAGTCTACGTTTACATATGCGTATGTGAACACATGCAAATTTTTGCGGCACATTTATTTTGTTTAATAAATAATAATAAAATAAATACATTTTATGAATACTAAATAAATAGTTATAAAAATACAAATAATTTTAGTGCATTGTTATGTAACACATGAAATTTGTTTTATATAGCTAAGCAGCATAGCTCTAACCGGGTGTCCTAAGACATCTCTCTTCTCTCATTTTCCTTCTCGTGTTAGTGAATAGAAGTAATTATTAGCTTTACGTTTAGTAAAAGATGCGATAACATCAAACAGCATGGTTCCAAAATAGAATCTCAATTTCTTGGTGTCGTAACGTGACAACCGATTACAACCGGTTTACTAGTAAAGTCTTTAATTTTTAGTCAATTTTCATAATATTAAGCTTGTTTTTTTGCATTTACTGACTGACAATGGTCAAATGTTCAATGTTTTGCAGTTTTGAATGTTTTATAAGCTTTTAGAAGAAAAAAAATTTTTAACTTTTATAAAAAAAAATTAATTTATGTAAGAAATCATTGATTTTTTATCTTACCGTATTATAAACTTATTTGAAGCAAATTTTGTTAGTAAGCCGGTGGTGTGTGTTTGGTCAACTTGGGACACACAGCTTTCGAGTTGTGATGAGTTATAATGGTATACCTCGTGAAAATATTAGGTAAGCTCATAAAAAAAATGAAAAATAGTGACGTGATGGAAATTTTTTAAAATTTTTTTCCTGAAGCTTAGTACCTAATAATTATCCGAATTGCTCAATCTTAAGTGGAAAACTGTCGTGGGGTTGTGTAATTAGACATACACAGTTACTTTTATATAAAAAAAATTTAAATTTTCCAACCCTGGAATCATCCTTTTAGAATTTTGTATTTTATTTATTTTTAATGTAACATCAGAGCGCCCTCCTTCGTTGTGTAGCAGAATCATCGGCGAAGTAAAATAACCAATAAAATGACTACTAAACTCAGCTTCAAAAATTTAATACGCCTCATTGATACCAGAGGCGCTGCAACAATGCATTATTACAAACGTATAAAAAACGAGAGTAAAAGAATGAATTTTTCGTCTATCTCTTCCTTCACCATCTGTGTTATCTATCACTATCCCCTTCCTAAATAGTAGTAGGCATTAATTTTTCTTAGTGTTACTTCTCTTTCGAGATTTAAAAATCGCTCAAATTACAAGGAAAATCTTATTCTAGGGATCAAAATAGTAAAATTTTCCGAAGAAACAATACCTCTAAAATGTATTTTGATGCCCGACTTTTGATCCGAAGGGTCAAATTTTGAAAAATCTCACTTTGACCCATTTAGAGTTCCTCAATCGAGTCATAATGTATGACCGACCCCCACTAATTTTGGAGGGCCGACCCACCTATGCCAGTGGCACACCCCCTGTTTTTTATTTTTGGAGTTTATTTTTCTCTTTAGAAATTGATTTAGTCAGAATGAAATGAAAAAATTAATTTTACTTGGGTACGCACATTAAAATATTGTTTCAGTTTTCGCTGAAATTAACTTATATTTTAGTCACATGCGAATGCCTTGTTTCTTTTAAATTATCTTAAAAGTGAACACTTACTCAAAATTAAATTTAGCACTAATTAAAGGACTAATTCAGACCTATAAGTTACGCTTGTTGTCAAAATAAAAATCCGTTTTTCACTTTAAATGTGTATGACGGTCACGTTCGACAATATGGAAATGCACATTCGTTTATTTCTTTACATTTTTTTTTTGGGCGGAGAATAAAGGCCGGGCCACAATGAATCCGCCATACGTTAAACTTCGCCTTTTTCAACTGACATTAGCACAACACCGATAGGTACAATGAGTACTTTTTTGACGGAAGCATTTAAACAGCTTCAATAGGTTGATTCTCCATTTTGTTTATTAAATTCAAGTTTTTATATTTATTTCGTTTATTTCTTTTCTTTAACGACCTAAATCAGAACATACCAAAAAAACCAATCAATATCTGTCAAACTGCTCAATGTACGCAAAAAGTTGACCAATTTTTGTTTTTCGTGTTGATGGACACGTACTGAATGCAACAGACCTCATAAGAAACCATGTATTTCAACTTAGCTGTCAGTTGAAAAAGGCGAAGTTTAACGTATGACGGATTCATTGTGCCCCGGCCTTATAAGATGCAAAATCAAATAGAGATGCCTGTTTTGTAAAAATTTTCGTTTGATGCTTTTAAACTTTTAATGCTTGTATATTGTGATTCTCAATAATATTTAAAGAGTCTTACTATAAGTATACGATGATTTTTTTTTTTTTTTTGCTAATGCTATGTTCAGACGGCAACATGAACCACTTGGTTCGCTCTCTGAACCTCGATTGCGAACCATGCCGTTCAAACGACACATTCGTGGTTCGTTTTGACAAATCTTTTTGATGCAGTGATGCCAACCTACCCATAGTTTCTAACTTAGTATTTAAGTGTTTTTTTTTAGAGGTATAGAACTTTGAATTGAAATAAAACACAAGAAAATCGTTTTAATGTCCATCAATTTGGCTTTATTGGAAGGATAATTTTATGCCATTAATGTTTAAATATGATTTCGGGCATGTGGCCGCCGCGGCTGGCTCGAATAAAGCCAATTCTACAGGTCCAATTTTCAACCACTTTTTCGAGCATATGGGGCCGTATGTTGGCAATAACGCCACGAATGTTGGCTTCCAAGTCCCCTAACGTTTCTGGTTTGTTGGCGTAGACGAGCGACTTCACATATCCCCAAAGAAAATAATCCAATGGTGTCAAATCACACTATCTTGGTGGCCAATTGACAGGTCCATTCCGCGAAATTATGCGCTCATCGAATGTTTCCTTCAATAAATCGATTGTGACGTGCGCTGTGTGGCATGTAGCGCCGTCTTGTTGGAACCACAACTCATCCACATTCATGCCATCCAATTCGGGAACAAAATAGTCGGTTATCATGGCTCTATACTGGTCTCCACTAACGGTAACTGACTCTCCAGCATTATTTCGGAAGAAGTATGGCCCAATGACTCCACCAGCCCATAGAGCACACCAAACAGTCAGTTTTTGTGGATGTAATGGCGTCTCAAGGGTCTCATGTGGATTCTCTTCACTCCAAATGCGGCAATTTTGCTTGTTGACGTAGCCATTCAACCAAAAATGAGCCTCATCACTGAACAAAATTTTGCGATGAAAATCAGCATCGAGATCAATCTCATTTTCGGCCCATACACCAAAATCAAGACGCATTGCATGGTCTCGCGGCTTTAATTCTTGCACAAGCTGGATCTTGTAAGGTCGCAAGCCAAGATCTTTGCGCAAAATCTTCCATAAAGTTGATGGACAAAGCTCCAATTGCTGTGCACGGTGGCGAATCGATTCATTCGGGTCCTCTTCAACACTTTGCTCTACAGCGGCAATTGTTTCTTCGGTGCGCACTGTTCGACGTCTCTGCGGATGCGTATTATCACATAGAGTAAACGTAGTGCGAAAACGATCCATGGTTAACCGAATTAATTGCTCTGATGGACGATTATGTCGACCATAAAATGGACGGAGCTTGCGGTAAACTTCGCGAACTGAACCATTATTTTCGAAATAAATTTGCACGATTTGCAAGCGTTGTTCTTTTATCAACCTGTTCATGATGAAATGGCAAACCAAACTAAATATTAATCACTTGACAGCTGACAAAATGGCCGCCAGTTAAAAAAGTGATGCCAAATTAAAGTTCTATACCTCAATAAAAAACACCCATTACATAATTAGCTAATTTTTACTTAAAATTAAATTTTGTTAGATACGATTTCATTTTTTCAATGGTTAATTAAAGTTCTTATTAAATTACGTTGAAAGTACCACAGCACTAGACAATTTCTAAATATTATTGAACGATTTTTCGCTGTCCAGACTTGCAGCGTACACAGTTTCATGTGCTCGTAATTGTTAATTTCAAGTTGCTAGTTGTATTTGATGTTTTTTATAATTTTATTTCTTCAGTTGTATGAAAACCAAAAATATTAGAAAAAGTAAATATTAGTGTTAATTTTTCAGGGAAATTTGTAATGTAATAGAATTTTTTAATGCATAATTGCAAAAAATTTGAATTTCATAATGTGGACACTTATGCAATTTCAAAGCAAAATGTTAAGAAATTCCAGCAACAAAAATTGCATGTCTGGACGAGGACTTTCCAAAGAACATAAACAAAACATGAAGAAAATTATAATTGCATAAAATAAATTTTATAAAACCAAACGAACGTCATAATGCATTTTCTATTTATTTATTCCATGATATGAAACTATGTATTTTCCTATATAATTATTTATGAAATTAGAACGAAATTTTTTTTAATACTAGCACATGCTGTTTTCAACACGACCACATGATGTTAATGTGTATGTTTTCAATAAACACACACACGCATAAAAACAAATGGCACGCTCATAAAACTTAAGTATTACACAAGGTTGGGAATTTAATTATTATTTAAAAATGCACTCAAAAACACAATTTCGTATTTAAATATAACTTAAAAGTAATTACAATTTGGTTACCAACTCAAAATATGGGCATTAGCACTTTTCGGGCTAGATTTAACCCGATTTCAGACACTCAAAACGCGAAATATTACCACTTTTTAATATTATCTTTCAGAACTTTTTTTAATTTTTGTCCAATATGTATATAACCCCCTGTTTGTGTAAAACGTTTGAATTAAAAATCTTGGCGTTTTTGTAATAGACTAAAGGAAACTTTTACAACTTTTCTTTAATCTATTACATAAACGCCAAGATTTCTAATTCAAACGTCTTACACAAACAGGGGGTAAGTTATAATCTTTGTGCACTTTTTCTTCCTTTAATCGAATAATATCGACTTTTTACTTATTTAATTTTGCTAGTTTGCTTTATTAATTTTAAAAAGAAGAGGTCTATAGAATAATCTTTTATTTCTTCCAAATTGTTTGTGCTTTGATAAAAACAGATAATGTATGTTTTAGGAAGAGCGAGAAATCGAAATTTTATTTTAAAACTACCAAATTTATATGTATGTACTTATGTAAACGTAGATACATACATATGTATATATACTTCTCTTATATATGTATGTACACTGTTGGTGCCTTATTGAAATGTAATATCTCAAGCTATCTATGTGTTGATCTCATGATTTTCTAATAAATTACTGTACAAAAATGTTTTCGATGTTTAGATTTACAACAGAAACATTTTAGTACTAGCCCCTTTTCGGGATTATTCGAAAAATGTTACTTTATTTAGCGCTAAACGTATATTTTTCAATTTAGCCTTTTTTAAAAAAAATGTCTACGCTTTTTGAGTATCTAAGGTTGGCATCACTGTTTTTATTTAAATATACATACATGCACACATACATACATACATGAATAGTTGGCAGGAGTTTTATTTTCTGTGTTATTTGCTTTTTTACAGTAGATAAACAAATTGAGCAAAAAATAGTGAAGAAAATGTGTTCTATTTTTTTTAATTCATACACGCATCCATTTTTTTGGTTTGTTTTTTGTTTACTCATGTGTATGTGTGTGTGTACACTCATTTTGTTTTGATAGCTAGTTCAGATATATTGGCGATAATTTGTTATCAATACTAGCGATGATAGCAATTTCTTCGTGGTTCGCAGCAAGGTTCAAAATGAACCAAGATGGTTCGCTCTCAAAAATTTGTATGGCGAACCATGTTGATTCAATCAAGATTCGACCGCGAACCGTGAATGAGAGAGCGAACCTCTATAATTGCTGTCCGTGTGAACATGGTATAATTTAAAAATCTTTTGTGTGAAAGTATGCTGACGAGTTCCATGAAGCAGGATTGAAATGCATATAGGCATTGCTTAACCAAAAATACAAGCAAAATTTTTTAAATTGACATCATCTCTTTAAAATTGTGGTTTAGCAAATAAAAATCACCCGAAGTTTTGCTATACTAGTTATTGTAAAACACTTTTCTAAATAAGGCAAAAATCATAAATGAAAACTGCAATGTCATCTAAAAGTATTCACAACAGGCAACTTACAGATAATGCTGCTAAAAACTCCTGCTTAAGTAATACTTTTATTCCATTTGGTCAGCCAACTCATATTTCCAACTGTCTATCTAAAAATAATGTCTACTTTTGTAGTGTACAAAAAAAAACATTTTTTTGTTCTATTTCGGTTTTAGTAAAATCTGTTAATTTTGTTTAGAGATTTTTAAATGTTGACCATTGAAAGTTGCTCTTGCTATTGTAGAGATGATGAGTAAGAATGTTTTTTTTTTGTGGGTATGTATATAAATTTTAATTATTTGACAATTAAATAGCAGATTTTCTGCAACATAATACAACAAAATATTCTTACCTGAAGAGCAAAAATTCCTTTTATACAATAGTATATAAAAAAGGAGCTTTCAAGGAAGTCACGAAGATCCCGAACTTGTGAAAAATAAAGTACAAAGCGACCTACAAGCATACTAATTTTCACCAGGAAACCCCGTGCTCTGTTTTGGCTAATCTTGTCGAGAAAACTTCCCTTCAAATAGCAATTATCTACTAACTTTTTCAAAGTACATTTACCAAGGACTTTGCATACATCTTTTTTATATGCTTAACTGAATTTTCATTTCATTATTATGTTCTATGTACATAAATATCTATGCATTTGTGTATGTAGTATGTGTTGAATTTATTGATCCTTTTTCATTGTTGTCACCGGAAAATCCTTAAAACAAAAGCTTTTGTTATTTCTGCACAATAAGCTTTTAACTTGTAATCAATACAAGAACCCTTAACATCACCGACCGGCCATTCATTGTTTGTGTGTGTGTTATTGATCTCTTGCTGTTTGCATTCATTTAAATTTTAAAATGAAAAAAACAAGAAAGAAATGAAATGAAAATTAAATGCCTGAATATTTCAGTTGTGTTGAACACAAAATACATATATTGTTGCATTATTATTATTATTTTTTTTTTTTTTGTTCTCTGATACGAATACTTGTTCTGCAGACCCATAAGAGTTGGAAAATAAACATTAAGACTGTGGTGTATGTGCATGAATAGTCGTATATAATGTGCAGAAAATTGCATGTAAATTTTGTTTGAGTATACATACATATATGATAATGTTAATTGCTTTCTTTTATACCATCATATGTTTTTGTTAATATAATTTTTGTTATTAATAAACATTTAAAAGCTGGACATTACATTGAAAAAAAATAGATATAAAAATAAATTTAAATTCAGGTTTTGCAATTATATAGTTTCTTACTTCTTTATTTGTTATAACATGTAAAAGGAATCGTCCATCTGGCGTAAAAAAAATTTATATATAAGACCAAAATCCCCCATTAAATAAAAGATTGTAAAATTGTATGTATGCATCCAAGGAGAGGTGACCTTATCAGCCCGGCTAATTATCAGCTGTTGATGCAACCAAAATGTCAAAATTTGCTCAGAAATCTTTTGACAGATTGGTTTTGTAGCATAGTAAACTACATGTTGTTTTTTGTGTTGTAAAATTGTTGTACTGATAAGGTCACCTGATACTGAATTCGCCTTGGTATACATCAAATCAAAATGCCGGCAATAAAATTAGTAAAAAAAAATCAGGAAACAACAGGACGCATGGGAAGTGCAATACAAAAATAAAATACTCTAGTGGAAGTAAAAAATGTGCCGTAAATATAAATGCGACTATATTTAATGTAAATTGTGTTTTTCTTTTGCGAAAAAAATGTAAATAAACGGCGAAATCAAAACTATAACAGAAACAAGTAAGAGTGCTATATTCGGCTGTGCCGAATCTTATATACCCTTTACCAAAGTGCGTTTATGTAGTATAGAGATACATACTCAAGCACATACTTACATTTATGTACAAAGAAAAAAATAATAATTTTCAAACCCTAGAATCATAATTTTAGATTTTTCTGATTACTTATACCAATCTAGTAGTTCTTAAAAAAATATAGAAAGTGTGTTAAGTGAAAAAAAGGAAATTAAAAAAAAATGTTTTAATTAGTTACTTTAATGTCTAGAAAAAAAATCATAGTTTCCAGCTCTGGAGCTGTGGCTTTTATTTTTATAATTTTCCATACCAAACTTTTCTTTCCAAAACGTAAAATATATACAATTTATAAAGGAAAAGATAAAAATTAATTAGACTTAGTTACTTTTATATATCAAAAAAGTGTAAGTGTCCCAACCCTGAACTCATCTTTTTTGATTTTTCTGATTTCTTACACCAATCTCTTTCTTTTAAGAATTTAAGAAATGTTTAATTTATAAAAAAAAGGAAAAATTTGTTTTAGTAACTTACTTTTGTAGAAAAAGTTAAAGTTTTCCAACCCTGGACTCGTCTTTTTAATTTTTTTAATTGTTTTTTTTTTTATTTGACATACCAATTTTATTCGTTATCAAGCATAAAATAATTATATTTAATAAAAATAGATAAAAAAAATTAGTTTTCGGTAGATAATTTTTTATATCACAAAGAATCCTCCTTTTTGGTTTTTTTTTATTTCTTTCACCATCTTTTTTTTAAGAATATAAGATATGCTTAATTTATAGTAAAAAAGAAAAAATTTGTTTTAGTAAGTTACTTTTGTATAAAAAATAATATCTTCCAACCCTGGAACGTCATTTTAATTTTTTAATTTTTTTTTTATTTTGAAATACTGAAGTATAAAATAAGTTTATTTTATAAAAAAAAATAGTTGTCGGTAGCTAATTTTTTATATCACAAAAAGTGTGGATTTTCCAACCCTGAAATCAAACTTTTTTATTTTTCTGATTTCTTATACTAATCTATTTCTTTTAAGAATATAAGATATCTTTAATTTATAGAGAAAAAGGAAAATTTTGCCTTAGTAAGTTACTTTTGCATAAAAAAAGTTAAAGTTTTCCAACCCTGGAAACATCTTTTTAATTCTAGAAGGTTAATCTTTAATTTGAAATACCAATTTTAATCGTACTAGAGTATAAAATAAGTTCATTTAATAAAAAAAATAAAAATTAATTTTCGGTAGTTAATTTTTTATATCACAAAAAGTTTCGGTTTCCCAACCCTGGAATCATTCTTTTTGATTTTTCTGATTTCTAACATCAATTTCTTTCTTTTAAAAACATTAGATATGTTTAATTCATAGAAAAAAAAGGAAAAATTTGTTTTAGTAAGTTACTTTTGGATAAGAAAAAAAGTTAAAGTTTTCCAACCCTGGAAACATCTTATTAATTTTTTGAAGTTTAATTTTTTATTTGAAATACCAATTTTATTCGTGGTGAAGTATAAAATAAGTTTATTAAATAAAAATAATTAAAAATATATATATATATATATATATATATATAATATATATCACAAAAATCGCAGGCTTTCCAACCCTGGAATCATCCTTTTTGTTTTTCTGATTTCTTACATCAATCTCCTTCTTTTAAGAGCATTTCATATGTTTAGTTTATAGAAAAAAAGGAAAAATTTGTTTTAGTAAGTTACTTTTGCATGACAAAAAAAGTTAAGGTTTTCCAACCCTGGAAACGTATTTTTAATTTTTAAAATTTTTTTTTTAAATATTTTTTCAGTTAGAAATACCAATTTTATTCATACTGAAGTATAAAATAAGTTTATTTAATAAAAAATTATTAAAAACTAGTTTTCGGTAGTTATTTGTGGCAGTGTGAAGTTTAAGTCTCCCAGCTCTGAAACTGTCTGCTCGATTTTGCTGATTTTCAATACCAATCTTATTTCGACAATTTCTGATCCACCAGTCCAAGAACGAAGTCTCTAGCTTTTCTGGCAGCTTCGGAAAACCGATTTCACGTACAGACAGACGGACAGACGGACATCGCTTATTCGTATTTCCTATACATAAGGATCCAGAATATATATACTTTATAGCTCGCTTATTAATATTCTAGAAATTACAAACGGAATGACAAACCTATATACCCGTTTACCATTTTTTGGTAAAGGGTATAATGATTGCAGCAACACTAGGCGAGAAGTATTTGTAGCGTTTTTTTTTCATAAAAGCCCACCCTAGACGATTGTGTTTGATGATCTGACGAGCAATATAAAAATAAAAACTTTTAACTTTTTTCTTTCTTAATTATTCCTTTTTTTTATTAATTTTCTGACACGCTCGTCTGTTAATCTTGGTCTTTTTAACCTGCAAGTCCTAAAAATATCTTCTAATAATTATTTAAAAGTACAAAAATATTAATGTTAAACATTGTTTATTTTTTTCGGGTTTTTTCGGCAACACTCGCCTTTTAATCTTCAGGTGATTAATGGACGATGATTACAAATAATATCAAAATTACATAGTTAAGCATTTTACAAATAATTTTGCAAAAAAAAACCGACTTCAATGCAAAGATCTGATAGAACATTTTCGAAAAAAAATGTCTAATGGGTGTGTCTCCGCCCATTTTTAAAATGCAAAATTTTGTGTTTTTCAGAGCTCAGGGTGTGTGTTAAGATTTGTAAAAATCAGTTAAGTAGAACCACTTAAAATAAACATTAAATTTTAATGGGCGTGACTCCGCCCATTTTTGCAAATGGAAGATTGTGGTGTTTTTTGAGCTCAAGGTGTGTGGTAAGTTTCGTAAAAATCGGTTGAGTAGTACCACGTGAAATATAATAATAGATTTTAATGGGCGCAACCCCGCCCATTTTTTTAAACTTTAAAATTGTGTAATTGCAAAAACCGACGGTATTTGCTAGTTTTCGCAGCAATCAAATAAGCAGACAATCATGAAATCAAATAAAAAAAATTTTGAGCTGGGCCTTCTGAATGAATACAACATATATATTTCTTAACAATTTTAAGCCTTGGCTTTCACTGTATTGTTTCTGAAAACAATCTATATGGTTCTGAAATATTTGAAGCCTTGGCTTTTGATCCCAATTGGCCGTGTAAGCCCACCATTTCGATTTTAGCCGAAATTTTGACCACCCAAATAAGTTTCAATATGTACATTAATATTTTTGCTTGAAAATGTTATAAAATGTCTGCTCTGTTAAGTTAATAGTGTTCAAGTGAGCGATTTCAGTATCAGGTGACCTTATCAGCCCGGCTGATTATCAGCTGTTGCTGCAAAATTGAGCATTTTGAACCAAAATGTCAAAATTTGCTCAAAAATCTTTTGACAGATTGGTTTTGTAGCATAGTAAACTACATGTTGTTTTTTGTGTTGTAAAATTGTTGTACTGGTAAGGTCACCTGATACTGAATTCGCCTTGATAGTGTTAAAGTGAGTGATTTTTTTTACCTCACATTGTCTGAGCGAGAGAGATGTAAATTAAAACAGGGATGCTAAAAACGAAGCTAACTGACGGAGCTAACTTCACACACATTCAGGGTAACCGATGATATTTTTCAAAAAGTGGCCCCAAACAGGAATTTTTCAAAAAAAGGGACAAACTTGAAAAAAAAAACGAGAAAACTTCACTAAATTTTTTTTTATTTTTAATGTATTTTCATATAACTCACCCTAAAAAAGGGGGACAAAAAGTGGCAAAGCAGCCGAAAAAGTGGAAATGTAGTCGAAAAAGTGGCAATTTGCCACTTTAGTCGGTCAAAAGGCTCAATAAGTCGTGATATAACCATAGCCATAGAGAGCAGCCGTTCGAACCAAACTAATGGGCAACACTGTATTCGATTATACGTGACTCGCCATAACGCCATAACTCTCACCATAGAAACCAATTGAATTTTGGTTTGGTTATGGTTATGGCGTTATGGCTATGTCATAATGATCATAAGATCATTAGCAAGAGTTTATTTAAATTATATTGCTTGCAATTTAACATAGAATAAATGCTTTTGATTTGATAAAGTGTTGATAGATTTATTATATATAGTGCTTAAATATTATATATTGTATAATATCATATTAATTATTAATTTTTATGATTATTATATGCACTTATATGATTAACAATGCGAAAGATTCAGGATTATGGGTGCCCCTGTGGCTGAGTGGTAGACCCTGGGTGTTTTTCGCAGACAAGCTGATCGCTTTGCTAATTGTGTTTGTGTTTAAAAAAAACAAAAAAAAAACAAAACGTCTAATTTAAGCTAAACGGTCACGCGGCACACATTTCATCATCAGTGTTCTTTGTGTTTGGTCCACTGTGTGTGGGTGGTGTCAGTTGATGTAGATTTCTGCTTTATAAACGAAACTTTTTAAACTTTTTTGCAAATGGAATATGTGAATTGTTTTGATTCATCGTATTACAATTTGCTGAAAGCTTTTTTTGTAATGAAAGCTCAATTTTATCATCTCCAAATTTACAACAGTCTTGCCACTGCCGTTTATTTTTTTGACTAATTATGAACATTTTAATTTTTAATTGAGCTTTATTAGAGGAAAAGTTTTTAACATGATTATTTTAAAAATTTACCTTAGCACTGATACAATTTTTGAAGGCAAAAAAATCAAACGTAGAAACGTGAAGGCGAATGCATATCAGGTGATCTCAATTCAGCAGGTGTTGATCAGTTGTTAATTTCTCGTGTGTCAAATCAAAGTAAAATGAAAATTTTACACTAACAAATATAAAAGGCAAATATGCACAGTTGCAAAACGAGGTCAGCTGTACCTGGATTCAGTAACTTTTATTACGATAATCGTATCGTTATAATAAATATAACGAAAATTTATCGACTTTGCTATTCAGTTACATATTTAAACGAAATTCGCAGTCAGTTGGAGAAAAAAAAATTAAGTATCAAAATCAAATTTTTTTGACTTTGTTGTTATTTGTTCATTAATAATTATCACATGTAATTTAGCTTAAAAAGCAATACGAACCTTAGCCCGTTCAAATCACAAATATAGAAACAAATGGAGTTCGAATAATAATTAAAATTAACTAAAATTAATAGCCATGGGCCTGTGGCAAAAATTAAAAATAAAAAATATACTTAATAGTAACAAACCAAAAAAGTTTGTTTTAAGTAGAACAAAAATAAGCAAATTAACTAACATGTGCATAATTATTAAAGAACAAACGACAATGGTAAGACTGTTGTAAATATAGAGATGGTAAAATTGAGCTTTCATTACAAAAAAGCTTTCAGCAAATTGAAATAAGATGAATCAAAACAATTCACACATTCCATTTGCAATAATGCTAAGTATATAAAGCAGAAATCTACATCTACTGACACCACACACACACAGTGGACCAAACACAAAAGAACGCTGATGATGAAGGTTTAGTGGCCTTCGAAAACGGCTGGCTGTTCCGTTTAACTATGTGTTGTTAGTCAGAATATTTACAACAGACTTTGTTGTTATTTGTTCATTAATAATTATCACATGTAATTTGGCTTAAAAAGCAATACGAACCTTAGCCCGTTCAAATCACAAATATAGTAAAAAAATTTTTGAGTTTTTCTTTGTGCTTTTCGCTTATTTTCACATTTTCTATACAGAGCTACCACATAATATTGAATTAAATGGTGAATAAGATAAAGCGGGAGACTATCGTAAAAAAGAAATATTATATGAATTTATGTCGATAAATATTACGATTTTCGGTTCGCAAAAAGTTACAGAATCCAAGTACTGGTATCAATTAATTCACTTTGATAGAAACATTGAAAAATCAAAATTTTTATTTCTTGGTTTGAATTGTGCCTTATAAAATGTTTATGTTTTTTTATGAATGAAGCACTTAAAATAAGTCCTTTAAAGAATATTTATTTATGTATATTATTCTCATAATTTTATCACAGCTTTATTTTAATTTAGGTTTATTATGAATCTTTTAATATAAAAACATTATTTCATAGTCATTACTAATGACAAATATTTCTGTGTCTCACAAATCTTATTTAATATATTTATGTTTATTTCCTAACGTCTCAAATAACTTCAATTGCCCACAACACTACTGCTATAGAAGCAAAGCAATAAAAATGCTAATTTCTTCTGATACAAATCATCATCAATTTATTATAAAGTTATCTCGTTCAAATAATATTCCAGCACAAATCTCTTATGAAAGCCAACTAAATCATTTCATCAATTTTAATGTAGTGCTCGGTGAAGAAACTTTATTTGCCACAAAGAGAGATCATCACAACGGTGATGGCAAAAGATAAACAAACGACTACATACATGAGTATTTACTGAACCGAACCATTCATAAAGTGCAGACTGGTGTTACACCGTCAGACAGACACAATTTAATTTAAGATACATAAGACTGTAGTCAATTTAAAATTCATATATACATACATATGTGGCAATAAGCCAATATATGTATTATTAAAATATTCTCCATATGTTTTTTATTGCAACTAAAGTTTGTTGTTTACACTTGATGTCTAAAGCACCACCTGAGTGTCACTCCTTTTTGGAAGAATGGGTTTAAATAAAGTTAACAGGAAAATAAATTTTTAATGGAAAGAAGCTTTAGCTTTATTTCTTTCTTTCAAGGCATGAGGAAACATAATGAATTTATTTTACCCCCTATTTCCACAACACTGTCGATCGACTTGAGTGGACTTTCATATAAAAATTACTAATTTTTTTGAGTGATTTTCATACAAATTTTCTGGACTAAAGGCCTGTGTGATTTGTGGGAACAGAGTATTAAACTTGCTATTATAAAATATTTTCTGAATATGTGACAGGGAAAGTTAAAACGGACCTATGGTCAAAAAACTCGATTTTTAGGGTTCCGAACACCAAAGGTGAAAAGACACCCTATTGTTTTCGCTACGCTGTCCGTCTGTCCGTCACACGGTATTTTCTCAGGAACCGTCAGAGCTACGGACCTGAAATTTGGATAGAGTATGTAGAACCTTGGCCGCTACAACAACAAATACATGAGAATTAAAAATTAAAGGGTGTTCCAAAACGAGCAACGAAAAATGTTAAAATCCCATGTAATATACATACAATTGTATGAACAAATGTATATTGAAACTTGAAATTTGTAAAATTAGTGTATTTTTATACAGACTACAACAATTAACACTAAAATTTAAAAAATTTAAATTAAAGGGTGGTCCATCAGTTAATGCAATTCTGACTATGTAATTTTGACAATTTGCTATATCTTGGAAACCGTAAGAGGCAAACACTTGAAATTTTCAAAAACGGTAAAACTAAAAAAACCGAAAATTATAAAATCGCCAAACCAAAAAAAAAAAATCGCCAAAAACTAAAAAAAAAATAGCCGAAACGAAAAAAATCGCAAAAAAAATCGAACACTAAAATAAATCGCCAAATTCGAAAAAATCGCCCAAATGAAAAAAATCGACAAAATGAAAAAAAACGCCAAAAATCGAAAAAAATCGCCAAAACGCGAAAAAGGCGTAAAAAACCAAAATAATTGTTTGTATGAAAAAAAATCGCCAAAATGAAAAAAAACGTTAAAATTAAAAAAAATCGCCAAACTGATAAAACGCGAAAAACCGAAAAAAATCTCCAAAACGCGAAAAAAAGCGCCAAAACTAAAAAAATCGCCCCAGTGAAAAAAAACGCCAAAATGAAAAAAAATCTCCAAAATGAAAAAAATCGCCAAATTGAACATACGCTTTCGATAAAATAATTCTTTCTGCCAAAAGCAACCGGCTTCAATGCAAAGATCTGATAGAAGAATTACGTGAAATATAAAATTAAATTTTAATGGGCGTGCCTCCGCCCATATTTTAAATGAAAGATTGTGAGTTTTTCAGAGTTTAAGTCTTATAAAAAATGATAAATGATGAATATAATTTTAATGGGCGTGATTCCGCCCATTTTTTAAATGGAGGATTGTTTTTATTTTAGTGCTCAAGGTGTGTGGTAAATTTCGTAAAAATCCATATTTTCAACTTTCAAATTATGTAATTACAAGAACCAAAGAAGGTGTTTGATAGGTTTCGCAGCAATCAAATAAGTATAATATTGTTAAGAAAATGGCCGTCGACAAGGTTAAGTACCATTACACAAAAATATTCCAACAGGGTTAATATAAGTGTTACGCGAAAATATTCCTACAGGGTCAATGTAAAGAATAATCTAGAATAGTAGCAAACAACTAAATAAGCATGCGCAGCATATATGTATGTACAAGCTTGATTAAACGTAAACAAGCAAAAGCAACAACAAAAAGCGTCTGCTTATTATGCACCCCATACACGTTTCAATTCAATTGCGAATTGAGTCTTTCAATTGAATTGATTCCTGGCCACACACTTCATAAACTGAATTGAAAGATTTTCATTCAACTGTCAAATTTATATTTTTTCACAATTAAAAATTTTTAAAATTTAAAACTTCTATTGCATTAATTCATTAATTTTAATATTTTTTATTTAGAATTCAATCAAATTAAATACAATTTTAAAAATACATAACTTTTTCTATACAAAATAAAGCTACAAACATAAATTTTGACAGCTAATCAAGAGACTCGAACACACACAGAACAATCGAATTGAAAGATTTACTAGTCAACATGAAAAATCAAAATCTTTTGATTTTTCTTCAACCAACTCGACAACTGCCAAACTAATCAATTGACAAAGCCATACACGCTTTGATTTGGACAACAACCGACTCAATTGAAAATTGAATTGAATCGTGTATGGGCTGCTTTAAGAAGATTCACATATTTACAGACATACATACATGGTAATTCAAACGAAAAGCAAAAGATAAACAACCACCGTGTATTACATAGTTAATGATGTACACACGCATGCATATACACATGTATGTACATAGTTACCACATGAACTTAATTAGGCACTTTGTAAACAGCATATAAGATAATAATGATCGTCTAGACATTGCTTGAAACTTCTAGTGGAATTTGTGTGGAATATAAAAAGAGGTGACGCAGCCAATGAGTTAGTTAGTTGCAGTTGTGAGTTAGTTGCGAACAAGTCAGTTGTGGACAAGTCCGTCAGTTGCGTGTGAACAAGTCAGTTGATAATTAAGTTGTGAATTAATAATAGTCTGCGATACAGTGGTGAGTTGATAGTTAAGAGCAGTCTGTGCCTTAAACGTGAGTTGGGAAAAGGAGAAACTATAGGATAGTCTATAGTGACAGCAAAGTCTGTCGTGGAATTGAGATTATTGTGGAGTCTATCGTGTCGACTGGAGTAAAGGGAACAGTGCAGCGAATAGACGTGTGTAAGGGTGTAAGTAAAGCCAGTGAGTCTTTATTGGTGTACCAATTGTGAGCGACAGCAGAGTGAGTCTTGTAAGTGAAGAGCAGCAGACAAAGAGGCGTCACGTGAATACTTGCGCAGCCAGCTAAGAGACGTGCGTAAAGTACAGCGAGGAAGGCGTAGTGGTAACCAGTTGTGAACATTTGTGTGTAATTCAGTAGTTTAAGTTGTATTAGTTTATATAAGCTCTTGATTAATTTAGTTTAAGTGTATTTGTAAATAAAATTTGTATCATTCTTAAACCTAATTACTACCCTCGGCTCTTGTATTCATTTGCAAATCTTCGGGTCCACGGAAAAGCGTTTTTATAGAGAGAAAAACGTAACAATATCATAAAATTAAAAAAAAAAAAAAATTGTGGTGAGGTAACACCGCCAAAAAAAATAAGGGACGAATTGTTAACCTCGAATTGTTAAGTCGGTTAAAAAAAGTAAAAAGAATGCGATGTAACAAACTTTTGCAATTGTAATTTGATCCGCCATTTTGGATTTTTAAAATTTAATGCTAGATTCGTAATCAGCAACCCCGATAACCACCGAATGGAGAGTTTCAAGGAAATCCAATAATATTGCAAAAAAAAATTCTACGCCTTATTGAATCCGTCATTTTGAATTTTCAAAATATAATACCAGATTCGTAATCAGCAATCCCGAAAACACCTTTAAGCAATAAAGGCGCATCAAAATCAACTTATTAACTTCAAATTTGGTTTTCTCCAAACCTTATATTCTGAGTATAGATGCCTTCCCATATGTGCCCTTAATTATGAAAGTGGTCTAAAGGTACTGTCATACTTGTCAAACATTTGACCAAAAAACACTAATGAAAAAAGTTTCGATCCAGACACGTGTTTATAAAATTAAACAGTTTCGAACACAACTATTAGACAATGTCATAGAATCCAACATTATTGGATACTTTTTAATTTGACAAACTTTTGTCTGAATTTAAAGATTTTTGATTTTTTCTTTGGTTGAGATATTTAGTTAGATTTCATTTGAACAAATCAAAAAATATTTTTATATTATGCAACATTTTAATTTAGAGTTTTACTAGTCTCGATTAATATAAATTTATTAAATATTTATTACAGTTTTTTTTAAGATTTGTTTAATATTTCGAAGCAAAAATGAATATGACTTAGACCACTTTCATAATTAAGAAAACATATGTCTGTCGGTGTCACAAATATCTGCCGGAATTGTATTATTGAAAGTTAATCATAAGTTGTTGCTTTTTGATTGGATAAGATTATTTTAGATATCTGAGATAAGATCTTGAGAACTCCCTAAATATTTTCCAATGATCCTTGAACTGGTTACTAGGACTACTCTTTTCAAGGACTACGTGTCGACACCATAGTCTGCGTGTTCCGGTTTCACTGATTTCGAGTCGATGTCTTTTTTTCCTTAAAAGTTTTTTAGCCAATGCATGCAACAAAATAAAAATCTTATAAGTTTTAATGCTATTAAATAGAGCAAATAGGATTGAGGATAAAATTAAAATTTTAATCAGGAATAATATCTTAATCGGGCTTAAGTTAAGTGGGCTCTGATGAAGTGCGTGGCTGAACAGAAAAATGCTAAAAAAAATTGTTTAATTTTTATTCTCTTGTTTAGAAAATCACATTAATTTATAAAAATATTTCATTCAATAAGAATTGAAAATACTGAACTTACGCCCGATTAAAGAATTATTCAGGATGTTCGTAAATAGCAAAAAAAAAAAAAAAAAACGTCGCATTACCAGAGAAACTTCCTACTACTGCCGAGTAGGTAGTGTACTAGTATTGTGGTCGGATTGTTAGAGATTCAAATCCTGGATATAAGCCAAAGTAGCTTCACAGTTTGTGTTTTTTTTTTTATTAACCATAACTTTCATTTCAAATAAATTTTATGTTAAATGATCAATTAAATGTTGTTGAATAAAAATTTTAATTATGATAGTAAATACTTGGCTAGAATATATATAGATACGACTATATATTTAAGCTTCTTGTGGGTGCAGCGGTAAGCGCAATAAGTTCGAGTTCGAGTTCGAATCTTGGCCGGGTAGGCCAACAGACAATAATTTTTCTGATGCCTATGCCAATGCACACAATAATGTAAGTTAAATAATTAATATAATACAATGATTAGATTAAATTAAATTCATGTTGTTTCAACTTGATGTAACTTTGATTCAACATAGTTCTACGTGTTGTTTTATTATCGAATTTACGTTGTTCAAATTTCAAATCAATTTCATTCAACATGATTATTCATTTTGATTTAACTGTACTGGAATGTTTCTTTTTTTAAGAGAAGTAACACTCAGGCAATGAATTAGTACTACTATTACCAGGTTTTACCTTCTTTACTAGCCGTCCACACGAGCAATAATCTTGGCAATTATTGCCATGGCAATTATCAAATTGGATTGCCGACACAAGATATTAGCGTGTGGACCGTATGAATATGTGTTCGAATATATATTCAGTAACAAATGTTAAAATACATTGCTGAGCAATAATATCTTAACACATGCTGCCAAATTGAAATAATATTAATTTTTTTTTCAACAAAACAGTAAGAAAAAATGTTTGAAATAAATAAAATAAATATTATTTCAATTTACAATAAGCAAAAATCTAATACAGGATAATTAAGGTATGTATGTGGATAAAAATTCAAATATATTTGAATATACGTGTTCGCCACCTCTAGATACATTGTTGAAAATAAGCAATTTGACACATCAAATTGCTCGTGTGGTCGTACTGTTAGGAATGGCATAGTGATAGAGAAGACATATGTATGCTAACAAGGAAGAGAGGATATGCAAACAAAAAGCTGTTTCTTATTGGAAAGTGTTGATTTATTTAAATTTGATGCATAGGACGTATGTATGTATATTTTTAACTCTCCTACAATACAAAATAATAATTAAACATCAAATGCAATTTAAGACAATAAAACTTGGCAGCAACATCAACTTTCTTTGCAACGTTCTCTCAGTCAGTCATACACATACATACATATATAAAAAAAAAGGATACAAGAAAATGTAAGAAAAGAAGCAAATATTGCACAACGAAAGACAATTTTACTCAGTTTTCCTGCCTAAACTCTTTTTCCAGCGAAATTGTGTAAGCACTTAAACCTTAGCATTAGTAAATAAAAAATGATAGGAGTATTGTACAACACTACAGGCTGGCTGGCTGGCTGCCGTTGTGGCAAGCCAATATAAGATATTAAAAGCCAAAGGCGAAAAAGCACTTCATTACAAAGTCTTAGCAACAGCTGACATCAGTATACATACATATATATATTTTAAACATGTCTGTGTTGTCTCTTATGCATCTGCTTGAGTTTTCCAAAGGCAAAAATAAGGAAATGAAAAGTACGGCGCAAAGTAAGGATGAATTATTCTTAAAGGGTATTAGCTTAGCAATATAATTTATTGTTTGTTTGTAAAAATTTGTTTTATAAAAAGTGTTCATAATAATTAAACAAAATTTTTATTTTCAAAATAATGACTGCTAATGCTACAAATAATTTCTCTTTTTAGAAATAATTTACATATGCTTGTTGTTGTTAAAGATTTTCTAAATTTGTTTGCTCACAGCTGAGGATAGCGCCGATTTTGTATTAATGATAATAGTAAAAATATAAAAAAAAAATCCATAAGAGACTAAAGCTAAGATGGCTGCTCGTTCATGTTGAAAGATATTGGGATAACGAAAAAGTTGTACAGTGATAGAAAAAGACTTAATACATTTCTAATTTTGCACGGCTCCAAACATTCCTTTCTTGGTCTTTACAAGCAAAATATCTGTGGCAATAAGGAAGAAGTGCTTAAAGGCTCATTCAGACGTGATATAACCATAGCCATAGAATACTGCCGTTCGAACCAAACTAATGGGCAACACTGTATTTGATTATAGGTGCCTCGACATAACGCTATTACTCTCACCATAGAAACCAATTGAATTTTGGTTTGGTTATGGCTATGGCATTATGGCTATATCACGTCTAATTTAAGCCTAAGTCATGTTTCGCTGTTTTTTAGAAGAAGCACTTTTAAATTTTCAAGTCGATTTGCAGATATTCTCTTCTTTCGTAATTAAATTAGAAAATTTTGTATTCACTTATTTTTATTTAGGAAAACATCGTTCTACGAATACACACCATAAATAATATAGGGTGGTTAAATTTTAAGGGCCCAAACGTCAAGTTTCTTTTCTGCATTTCATTTGACATTTCCCAATTTCAGTTTAACTCAATTTGAACCATGGAAAGATACACAATCGAGCAACGCGTTAAAGTTATTCAGGCTTATTATGAAAATGGGAGTTCAAATCAAATGCATATCGAAGAAAATCATCTTCAGTGAGGAGGCACATTTTCACCTCAGTGGATTCGCCAATCCACATTTGGGCGAATGATAATCCAAAAGTGATTGTCGAAAAACAAATGCACCCCCAAAGAGTGACTGTTTAATGCGTTTTATGGGGTGGCGGCATCATCGGGCCGCATTTTTTTTCCAAAATGAGGCCGGTTAGGCAGTTACTGCACAGAAAAAAAAACAATTGTAAATACAACTAATTTATTTGTAAATACAAATAAAATATTATTTAAAAAGGCACCTACAACAATTTTTGAAAATACAAACACACATTTGTAACATAAGAAAACAAAATCAACTCAATTATTTCCAATTAAAATTATTGTGTTATTCACAATTGAGTTGTTAACAGAAAACAAAAATTTTTAATGAGAGTCTAAACACAATGTTTGCGATGCGGTGCAATTTCTCGTTGCGGGAGAGAAAAATAAACATAATACAACGGAAGACGGCGACGGCGACGGCAATACTTGTCATTGTTTGTTTAAATTTTTATTAATTTTTTTGTGCATACATTTTTAAATAAAATTTACTCTTTCTGTTAAATATTTTGTAATGGCAGTAACTAAAAACAAAAAATGATTAAAATTTTATACATTCGCAGATATATTTGATAATTTTTTTTAAGCTTTTATATTTTATGACAAACATTTTTGAACTTCAAAATCATGTTTTTTTGTTGTGAACACCGCCAATTATTCAAAAACTATGGCAACATCAGAAAGAGAAATAGAGTCAAAAATTGAGAGAATAAGAAAGTCCGCAATGGAAATAAAATAGATTTTAAATTTAGGGCCAAACCCACGATGTCGACAACGTTCGACTTGTCGCACATTTACATTCAAAACAAAAACAAATTTTAATATTTTGTTGTTGTTTCACATGTAAGTGTGCGACAAGTCGAAAGTTGTCGATATCGTGGGTCAGGCCTTTATGCCGTTCTGCAATGCGGTTGTTCAATTCAAAATCGTATGAAAAACCGCACCGCAATAAATTATCGTTACATTGTGTTCAGACTCTGAATTTGTTTTTCAAATTCTAATGTGTTGTTTTTCGTTGTTTGTTTAATTTTTTTTTTTTACAAATTGGTTTTTTATTAAATGTTAATTTAAAGACGGCAACCTCTTGACTAATATACTAACGTACTTAAGGTACCAACAGACGACATGTTTTTTACATGTGTTTTTTAAGTTTTTGACTCGTATGTTTTTCTTTATGCTTGTCAATATTGGTTAATTTACATAAGGTTTATAATTTTTGGTCACAAACGTACATGTAGTATCACTTCTTCTTTTTCAGTACATAAATATCCACGTTGTTTGTTTTATAAATGGCTTGCAGCCGTCGAAATATTTTTGGTTCTGTCGCTGTAGTACTGGCGACGTAAATGTGCTTTTTTAATTTTTTCTTTTTTAAACAAGACGTTGAGGTTGTATCTAAAAATCTATAAATTTTTGGACTTATTTTAATAAAACGACAACGTTAAATTAAAAAAAAATATATAATTTATTTGTCTTGCAAAATACTTCATTCAGACGGCTAATGATAGTGCACATAATCAACCGCCGACGAATTTGTTCGCATGACATAGACATTTGGAGCTGTATGTTTAACATAAGAAAATAGAGCACGCTCTATTTCAAATAATGTCTTATGTTTTTTGTAATTTTTTTTTCACAAGCAATGTTTTAAAGGTAACACACGACATGTTTTCGTTTACATATGTATGTAAATTTTTGCACATACAATGTGAAAAACATGTCGTCTGTTGGTACCTTTACCACTCAGCTAAAAAGCAAATCGTTATTGGGTACGCAAGTAATGAATACACGCAAAACATGATTTCTTATGTTTCTTCTGCATGGAGCATTTCGTTGATATATACAATCTAAAAATAACTTTGTTGATTAAAAAAAAAAAAAAACAAACCACGACGTTTTTCGGCTTCTTGTAGGAATTTACACGTATACAACACCAACAATCAAAATAAACAACAACATCAGCACATGACCACGTTGAGTCAATCAACAAGTAGAGATGTGCACGTGAGTGTTTTCTGACTCACGACACGCACGCTCACGCAGAAAAATATTTTACTCATGCACTTTCACGCACGAATGATTTTGAAAATTTTCACGATCACGCATGCTCACGAATAAAATATTTTTAATCACGCACGAGTGCTTTACAACTTATCACGATCACGCATGCTCACGAAAAAGTATATGTATAATATAATTTTCATGTTTTTTTGGGTTGAAAAATAGGTTCTTATATATCGTCACCTCAAATCCAAAAGGCCCTAACAACCAAAAAATTCAAAATGGACTTTTTGATTGATTATGATGTGATTAACCAAAATACATATTTTCCTAAAATTTTACTCACATTTGTTTAAAAATACCGATTTTATTCATTATTCAATTTGGCATCTAGCATATATGTAAATAGAATAAATTTATAAAGTTTTTTGCTTCTCCTGTAAAATAGTAAAAAGTGTACTTACGGCCTTTTGGATTTTAGGTGACGATATACATATAAACATATCTATGTATATATGTCTGCTCGTGTTTTTTTAAATTTACATTGTAAATTAAAATAAAGCAAGGTTAATTTAATATCGTTTTAAATATTCGTATTCGCGGATCCCTTCATGTGTGAGTAAAGGTCACGCTTTGCTGAATTTTTAAAGGTTTGCCTTTTGTTAAAAAATTTTTTAAAATGAAATATCATTTTCTTTTGGGTAATATGAAGATTTGCACATTTTAAGAACATAAATAGATTTCAATATTTTAAAGTTTAGCGCGAAATTATTGCTTTTTTAAGCTTAAAAAATATTTAGCAACAACATTTACAAATATAGTTATAATTTTAAGTTCTTCCGTAGTTTTGGTTCCCACTCAGTAATTTTAGTTGAGCAAAGTTTTAGTATATGGCAAGGCCTATTTATCAGGTCAATGCAATCGTCCTGATGATATTCTGTGTTTTAACTGTCAAAAGCTGTTTGCATCATACAATTTAGTTCATGTTTGTGTGTGTTTCTGACAACTGAAACACAAATTTGTTTTTTGTGTTCCTGTGTTTTTGTAGAATTGCACAGACCTAATAAATAGGGAAAGAGAAAAAAATATGTTGTTTCCTCTCTTCGTTATTTTCTCCTCTGTCCCTCTCTCTCTCTCTTCTATAAACTCAAAAGCTGCTCAAGTAAAATTGTCATATGTGAACCCGGTCTCAATCTCTGCTAATAAACTTTCACTTCCTAATGCACATAAAGCTTATATCCTTTTCCCCTGCAATTTTAATTAAAATGAAATCCCTACTAAGTTCATAAATTCATAAGCCTTAAATTTCTTTCTACTTACTTTTTCTTGATGCATACTTTTTTATTGTAATTTGCAATATAACAAGAAAAAATGTGACTGCCAAAAATTTTGCTAAACATTTTGTCGTTCAAAGCATTTTTTTTTGCTCTTCGAAACTGTGAATAAAAACCTTTCAAATAAAGTGAATCCTTTTTATTTTCTGTCACATTTACAAAAAAAAAAAAAAAAACTTAATGAGCCGTAACTAAAACATGCAAACTATAAATTCTACATCAGCAAACAAAAATTCAATTGGAAAAATTGGTTGCGAAATGCGTTTATAAAAATATATAATAAATTAAAAAAAAAACAAGAAAACCCGCAACATGAATTCCCTGACAAGGAAATATGAAAAAAATTGTTGTTTAAGGAAACAAACGGTTTAAGTGAAAGGAACAGCAATAAAGTATACAAAAATGTCTATAATAATAAAAAAAAATTAAAAAAGTAAAGGGACTCTTTGACCATTTAGCAAGTATGAAGAATATTAAAAAAATAAAAAGGGTCATTGGCCTAGCAACTAACTCAACATAAAGATATTCCTATGTGGTGCTTGTGTGTAAGATAATTTTATCTCATCATGGACTAATGTTGCAAAAACAGTTAAAATGTTTAGATACTTACTAAGTGTAGAAAATTTAAGAAGTTCAAGTTCTGAAGAACTAAATAATCAAACTTTTTGTTTAAACGTATCTTTTAAGCATTTAAATTTCTTTGAAGCATTGAAAAATATAACATACATATCAATTCCAGTTTGTGAACTATTTAGTTCCCTTTACCAAGCCTATAAAAGTAGAGTTTCAAATGTATACAGATTATAGCATTGCACAGATACATCTGTTTGCACTAGTTTTGCGTGTTTTTTTGGTTCTGGTATGAACAAATATGTTATTTATCGTTTTCTGTTACTAGTTGTAAATGTTGATTTTTTAAGCAATTATTGTATGGTTGGCCGGCCAATGAGCAAATGAAAACAACACATTTATTTTTTTTTGTTTTTCTAAGGCAAATAAGATACATAAAACTGCTTTTACCATAAGTGCCTTATTATCAGCGATGCAAACTTGGTGCTTTTGGCACTATTTTTAGTGCTTTTTGAAGACTCAAAACCCCAAATTTTGAGCGTTGGTGCCAACATAAGAAAAAGCACTAATTAGTGCTTTTAAGAAATTTGTGTATTTCTTAAAATTATTTTAATAATTACTCGGCGTATTTATTTTTTCAGTGTAAAGCATACATTTTTATATATTTTATATATTTCATTAAATGGAGAATAGCTAAGAAAATTTTAAACATTATTAAACTTCACATTAATTCACGTTATGGATTTTTAGTCGTTTTTCACGAAAGTGCTTTTTACGCTATTTAGATATCAAAATTACGCTTTTAAATGCTTTTTTTAAATGTTGATGTGCCTTTAGAGCCAAAAAAGTTGGCATCACTGCTTATTATGTGTTGAGAAAAAATATAATTGGCTGATGAATGAATGAATGAAAGCAAAATTGCACATACATATGTAAGTAAATGATACATGTACATGAAACACATGCATTTGTAATTACTCTCAGAGCAAAATTGTCTCTTTCTCTCTCTATACTTTGGCTGCGCCCAGTGTTACCATATGTGAAGATTTATCTTATTTTTGAAGTTTTTAGACATATTAAAACGGCAAAAAAGATTTTTTATATTAAAATAAGATTTTTAAAAATTTTACTTTTGGTACTTTTAATATATTATTGAGGGATTTTTAGACCAAACTACTTGCAAATTTTCTGATTTGCTTCATAATGATCTTACACATATTCTATACATTAAATATTTTGTGTTATTTGGCTTTATTTTTAATAGTTCACAAGAAACAAAATAAATTTTAACTCTATATTTATAAATTGAACTCATTTCCATTCAATAAAATAACAAGAAAGATTTTTGCTCACAAAAAAAGTTTTTTTTTTGCTCGACTTGAACATTTTTGAACAAATAAATATGGCAACACTGGCTGCGCCACAAAATAACATAACGAACGTCCGCACATCATTGTTGCCATTTTAGCATTTTCACGGCCAGATCTGGCATTTTCATTAGTTAAAAAGCATTCAACTTTCAAAAAATTCTGCTAAATGCTTTCTGGCAGAATTTGTTGACAATAAAACATTTTAATTTGTTAAAATTATTCTTCTGTTTATAGGATTTTTCTCATAAATATATATGCATTGCAGGGTAAAGGTGCGCATAGGATCCAGAGAGACCCTCAATAATCAATTTCAATGTATGTTTAATAAAAAAATATTTTACTGAATAAGTAAAATAATATTTTGAGATTATTAGTGCGTTAAAAAATTTTTAAACGTAATTGTAATACATCCAAAAATGACCAATAAAAATACTTGTAAATACTAATAAGTTTGTATAAACATGAAATTCAAAGCTATTTCAATAATTTTCTTCATTTAAATCTGGCATTATACTTTTTTTCTGTAGAACATTTTAGCAGAATTTTTTGACCTATTAAGCATTCTCTCATCATCATTTTCTGACAACACTGCCGCACATACATCTGCACATCATGTATTTGTTTCAATAGTGGTTTTTTCATATATTTGTATTACAATATGTATTTTTTGAGCAAAAACAGATCAAACAGTTGCTCAGTCAGCAGCAATACAATAAGCAATTGTTATTTGTTTTCAAATGTATTTTAATTTGGAAAAGCACGCACACACAATAACTCTTATACTAGTTCTGTCGCTCACACTACAATTATATGGTACATACCATGGTATATTTGTTTTGGCTATACAAACGAGTATACAAATGCAACCCTTTAATACAGACACGTCTCTACAAAGAGATATACATTTGTACATATATTTATATTGATCTACTCTTTTGTTTATACTTTATTTATTTATTTATTTAACCCCACGCGTGCACTACCGATACCTTACAAGCGAAACACTGAACTGACAGATGATGTTTGTAAAAAAGCTTTTTTTTTAAACTTAATGTACTATGGTTTTCGATGACAATATATTATTATTTACATCATATTATTTTTAAATAACAATACAAATTATGTCGTAGTCATAAATTTTTAACAAAACTATATTGTTACAGCCGTATTCATAAAAAAAAAGTTGATTGAGGTTTAAAATTCATATTAGTTAAAAAACGTTTTAAGGCTAAATAACGTTTTTTAAATATTGGTATTCATAATCAGTTTTTTAACTAAAAATCAATTAACTAGATTTTTTTAAAATATCGTGGCAACACTGTATTCTTTATTTGTCACTTGCATATTAGTTCTGCAAAACAACGATTGTTAACTCACAAAGTACTCGTGTCTATATTTGTTTATTTGTCGCTTTTCAGAGAAATATTGTTTCTATAAAATAAAAGATATGTTCCAACTTGTATTTAATAAAATAATAAACAAAGTACACAACAAATCTTTGTTAAAAGTGCTTTTTATATTATTTATTTTATTGCAGATAAAGAAGCACTAGAATAACGATCTTTATTTTGTTTGTTTTGAGTGTTTATACATCACTAGTTAATTTTCTACAATTATACTATTTTTGTTAACACATAAAATGAGAAAACAATGACTGGGAATGGAAACTGGATCGCTCCTTTTCTTTTAAATATTCTTTGGAGTATATTTGTTATTTCGGCAATAGTTCCTATAAAAAAAAAATTACATTGTTTTCTTCTAAATAACACTGGCATATGCATACATACATGCATACATAAGTACATACATACATACACACATATGTACATACAGGCAGAGTTAAAAATGTAAACAAAAACGAAGCAAAATTACAACAACGTCATCTTAAAATTGGTTTAAACATGGGGGCAGTCAATTTTAAGATTTGCTGATTTACGCAAGGTTTAAAACCCGTTTTTTAAGCTAAAATTCTATTATGAATACAATTTTAGCGAATTTTGCTTAAACAATGTTTGAAACGCGGTTTAAAATTTTTATGAATACGGCTGTAAGAGTTTTTGTGTACACACAAAGTAAAAATATGGTTGAAGTAACCATAATCAAACAGCAAAATACTATGATTGAATTATATGGTGGCAGTCAAATCATATTATTGTTAATAGAAAAGCAAACTTAAAATAATATTATGATATGAGTTAATAACAATATTATCTATAAAACAATGAACTTTGTTACACCTTATCTTAGTATTGTAAACATGACATCACTATTGTTAGATGTGACTAAAATATAATTGAGACTCACCACACCATGTTCTAACATTTTAATAATATTGTTAAATACGACCACAGTATTATTTAATATAACAATATTATTTTGTTTCTCAATCATATATTTATTGGCAAATTTTATATACAGAAATGCATTACTTACATATGCGTGTATACACGAAATACAGACTATAGCATTGCACAGATACATCTGTTTGCACTAGTTTTTGCGTGTTTTTGGTTCTGGTATGAACAAATATGTTATTTATCGTTTTCTGTTACTAGTTGTAAATGTTGATTTTTTAAACAATTATTGTATGGTTGGGCAATGAGCAAATGAAAACAACACATTTATTTTTTATTTTTTTGTTTTTCTAAGGCAAATAAGATACATAAAACTGCTTTTACCATAAGTGCCTTATTATGTGTTGAGAAAAAATATAATTGGCTGATGAATGAATAAATGAAAGCAAAATTGCACATACATATGTAAGTAAATGATACATGTACATGAAACACATGCATTTGTAATTACTCTCAGAGCAAAATTGTCTCTTTCTCTCTCTATACTTTGGCTGCGCCACAAAATAACATAACGAACGTCCGCACATACATCTGCACATCATGTATTTGTTTCAATAGTGGTTTTTTCATATATTTGTTTTACAATATGTATTTTTTGAGCAAAAACAGATCAAACAGTTGCTCAGCAGCAATACAATAAGCAATTGTTATTTGTTTTCAATTGTATTTTAATTTGGAAAAGCACGCACACACAATAACTCTTATATATACTAGTTCTGTCGCTCACACTACAATTATATGGTACATACCATGGTATATTTGTTTTGGCTATACAAACGAGTATACAAATGCAACCCTTTAATACAGACATTAAAATTATGTTAAGTGCTTCAAGGGTTTAGTTGTTTAGTTGTAAGACCAAAATAGTGTCTCAGCAAATAAATCCAGGTAATATGAAGTTATCTTCTTATGCTGTTTAATATAAAACGTTTCCAAAGTCATGAGTCACAATCACATATTTATGCTTGCCAGGTTACTTCTCTTCCATTAATTTGTCCAAGTTATGTGGATGCAATGAGTGCACCCAAGAGATGCCATTATGGCAGCTTAAACATTACCTGTACAAATTTATGGCATACATTCAAAAATACTTAATAGTTGTGTATAATGCAATTGGAATTGTTTTAATACAACGTTTGAACAAAACACAATAAGTTCGATTACACAGAAAAAAATATTCCTACAATAAACCACTTTAATGGAAAATAAAACAATTAAACTTTGTAATTAATTAAATTTTGAAATAACAGTTTAATTGACTTAAATACATTTTTAAATGATTTTTGGTTTTATTTTGAATCAAAGTTGTTCATTGTAGGAATATTTGTTTCTGTGTAGATACTTATGTATGTATGTATGGATGTATGCATGTATGAGTACAGCAAGCCCATAAAAGTTTTGTAAAATTTTCGTTTAAATCGTTAAATGGCCATTATAACTGGTCGAAAATAACATTAAAGTTTTCCCAACAATAAAACACACATACATTTATACTAGAGGCCTGCGTAAACAGTTTTGAAATGTAAATACGTCTTGTTTTTTAAATGTATTCTCATGGCATGTAAATTTGAAAGCCAAAATTGAGACCTTAAAGTATACATGTATGTATATACATAAATGATCAGCATCAAAAAAAGTAAAGTAAAATATAGATGGAAAAACTGTTAATTCATTTTTTTTAAACCCCGACTAAAAAAAGGGGTGTTATAAGTTTGTAGAGTGTGTCTGTGTGTGTCTGTGTATCTGTGTGTCTGTCCGTGGAATTGTTACAGCATCTGTATTCTTCATACATCACATACACATACTCGTACATACATACAAACATACATACCTATTTTGCACTGAAACTCACGAATCAAACTGGGAACACAACTGGGACGAACAACGTTTTTTTTTTGTGCGAACTTTCGTCATAAAAAATAAAAGGCATTTGTTCATATGAAAATTAACACGACACCACCGTCAAACGAAATCCGTCGTGCAAGAGGAAATCTGCGATATATTTAGTTCTACGAGTATTTCTTACGCCTATGAACGACAAAAACAATTTTATCTCTCTCTTTGCACAAACAACAACCAATTTCATATCGAATGAAATTCCAATCGAAATTAATTGCATATTTCGTTCGATATCGTGTGCCGTAATTTACCCAATTACTTAAGATTTATAAAAAAAAATTAGGGACTGTAAAAACATAAATACATACATAACGGGTGTTTTTTTTAGAGGTATAAAACTTCGAATTGAAATAAAACACAAGAAAATCGTTTTAATGTCCATCAATTTGGCTTTATTGGAAGGATAATTTTATGCCATTAATGTTTAAATATGATTTCGGGCATGTGGCCGCCGCGGCTGGCTCGAATAAAGCCAATTACACAGGTCCAATTTTCAACCACTTTTTCGAGCATATGGGGCCGTATGTTGGCAATAACGCCACGAATGTTGGCTTCCAAGTCCCCTAACGTTTCTGGTTTGTTGGCGTAGACGAGCGACTTCACATATCCCCAAAGAAAATAATCCAATGGTGTCAAATCACACGATCTTGGTGGCCAATTGACAGGTCCATTCCGCGAAATTATGCGCTCATCGAATGTTTCCTTCAATAAATCGATTGTGACGTGCGCTGTGTGGCATGTAGCGCCGTCTTGTTGGAACCACAACTCATCCACATTCATGCCATCCAATTCGGGAACAAAATAGTCGGTTATCATGGCTCTATACCGGTCTCCATTAACGGTAACTGACTCTCCAGCATTATTTCGGAAGAAGTATGGCCCAATGACTCCACCAGCCCATAGAGCACACCAAACAGTCAGTTTTTGTGGATGTAATGGCGTCTCAAGGGTCTCATGTGGATTCTCTTCACTCCAAATGCGGCAATTTTGCTTGTTGACGTAGCCATTCAACCAAAAATGAGCCTCATCACTGAACAAAATTTTGCGATGAAAATCAGCATCGAGATCAATCTCATTTTCGGCCCATACACCAAAATCACGACGCATTGCATGGTCTCGCGGCTTTAATTCTTGCACAAGCTGGATCTTGTATGGTCGCAAGCCAAGATCTTTGCGCAAAATCTTCCATAAAGTTGATGGACAAAGCTCCAATTGCTGTGCACGGTGGCGAATCGATTCATTCGGGTCCTCTTCAACACTTTGCTCTACAGCGGCAATTGTTTCTTCGGTGCGCACTGTTCGACGTCTCTGCGGATGCGTATTATCACATAGAGTAAACGTAGTGCGAAAACGATCCATGGTTAACCGAATTAATTGCTATCATGGACGATTATGTCGACCATAAAATGGACGGAGCTTGCGGTAAACTTCGCGAACTGAACCATTATTTTCGAAATAAATTTGCACGATTTGCAAGCGTTGTTCTTTTGTCAACCTGTTTATGATGAAATGGCAAACCAAACTAAATATTAATCACTTGACAGCTGACAAAATGGCCGCCAGTTAAAAAAGTGATGCCAACTTAAAGTTCTATACCTCAATAAAAAACACCCTATATATTGCACATGGTTCATCTCACTTATTTACTTAAAAACCAGCATAACTCAAGAATTTACTTTGAGGGAAATCCATTTGAAGTTTTGTAGAAAATTTTAAAATTCGATTCTGAAGAGGATAATATCTGTGCCAATAAATAATAATGGCTTAAGCGAAATTTCATGTTTTGAGATATTAAGGGTTTTGTCCAAAATTAATTGTGTTTGGTTTTTAGCCAATGCACGCAACAACATAAAAATCTTATAAGTTTTAATGCTATTAAATAGAGCAAATAGGATTGAGGATAAAATTAAAATTTTAATCAGAAGTAATTTCTTAATCGGGCTTAAGTTAAGTGGGTTCTGATGAAGTGCGTGGCTGAAAAGAAAAATGCTAAAAAAAATTGTTTAATTGTTCTTCTCTTGTTTAGAAAATCACATTAATTTATAAAAATATTTCATTCAATAAGAATTGAAAATACTGAACTTAAGCCCGATTAAAAAATTATTCAGGACGTTCGTAAATAGCAAAAAAAAATAAAACGTCGTATTACCAGAGAAACTTCCGAGTAGGCAGTGTACTAGTATTGTGGTCGGATTGTTAGAGATTCAAATCCTGGATATAAGCCAAAGTAGCTTCACAGTTTGTGTTTTTTTTTTTATTAACCATAACTTTCATTTCAAATAAATTTTATGTTAAATGATCAATTAAATGTTGTTGAATAAAAATTTTAATTATGATAGTAAATACTTAGCTAGAATATATCTGTGCCAATAAATAATAATGGCTTAAGTCGAAATTTCATGTTTTGAGATATTAAGGGTTTTGTGTAAAATTAATTGTGTTTGGTTTTTATATAAAATTGTTAGCCTCCGAAAAAGATGCACATTTATTTAGACTAAAACTGTTAATTTTATAAAAAATTAAAACGTTTTATTAGTTAATATTCGCTGTTTTTTAGTTAAGATGTTATGAAAAATCCATTGCTAAAAAAATAAAAATTAAAGTGCACTTAAGCTATTATATTGAAAGGCAAAATAATTTTTATTGATGGTAAGTCGAGACAAGTGCTTTAGGTTAAATTGAAAAATGCGGAAAACCTGAGATAAGATAATTTTTTAAAGGCTTAGTTAAATATAAGTTTTTTATTTTAATGAAGAATAATTTGGATGGAATGTTAGTTATTGAACTTAAGTGTATACAAGTTTTTATGCTCAAATATTTTAATATTGATGTAGGTACAGAATAAAATATTAGTTTGAGGTAAGATGTTATGGCTTACGAATTAATTTCCAAAAAGACTTAAGTTAAAATATAAATGCGTATAGTTTTATTAATAATGACATTTTTTAATTAAAATTTAGTTGAGTGATAGATCTTGAAGAAGAGAATAAGAAGATGTAATAAAATGATAAAGCACTTATGTCAACTTAAGCCATTATTATTTATTGCCACAGATATATTTATACTATTCTTTCAATGCATTATGCATAGTTCTTAAATACTATGTAAATTATATTTTATAAAGATGAAGAAATAAAGTGTAATTATCTGACTTTAAAATTTTTTTGAATTTGGAAATTTGGCATCCTTAAAACAAGCTTTATTTCAGCAACAGCAACTTTCCTCCGAAAATCGCTATTTTTTGTGGTAAAACTCGGATATTTTTACATAGTTTTTTTTTTTTAAATTGGCCGCATGTTTTGCTGTTGAAAAAGTAGCAAAATGCAACTTAAGTCGCACAACGGCAACGCTGGTGATAAGAGCAAAGAATATAATGCTCTCAGTGTGTGTTTGCTTGCGCTTTATACTTTCCCCCCGCATCTAAAGCGTAAGCAAAAAATAATTAATTTTTTTTAGCTGAGATGCGCATTCTATACAATTTATATTCTTTGATTATACTAAACCAATAATAAATGCTGTCATTGCGAAGCACGATGGATTTATTGATGTCAGTGTATATGAGTGTCTGCAAGCGATGTCGCGAAGACCTCTTGTTCGTAACACTTAAACACTTAAAAGAAGCAGTGTTAATGCGTGTATGCTTCTTATTTTGCATTTGTACGAGTACGTTTGAATGTGTATAAGATGTAGATGGTAAGCTAGTGTGTGTTTAAGGAATAAAGCAAGCGCACACAACTAATGTCAATGCATGTGTGACGTTTGTATACGCGCCCATGCGTATGAAGAAGCAAGCATCACAAATTTTTCCGTCACGAAGTATATTGTTCTTTACTTCTATGTCTTGCCAACAGTCTTGTTTAGCGTTTGTCTTAGAAGACTTCGCTGCAGTAAAGCATTTGAAAAATCCCTCATGTCTTAAAAGTTCTTGTAAGTGGTCATTTGCAGTGGTCTAATAGATACATACATGTGTATTTCAGAGGCATTTAAGCAAACTGAATCATATTTAATATTCTGTGAACTTTATTACTTACACTTAGGAAACGAAGCATTAAATACAGAAAATTAGGAAGCGAAAACATATATGTGAAAATATAGTTGAATGAGAAAATCCAAATTAAATTAGTTTTACATTATTATTTTAAGAAAAAAAATATACCTAAATAATAAATGAAAGAGCTATTACATCTTGAAAAAAAAAAGAAAGAGGAGAGGTGTCTTAGGACACCCGGTTAAAGCTATGCTGCTTAGCTACATATATAAAACAAATTCATTTTCACACACATTGCACACAATGAAATAAAATTATATTATATTATGATGTCAAATCCGCCTCAAATATTTCAAAACGTTCCTTTTTATTTCCCATTATTTTCTTTTCTAACTGCGTGCAATTAATGTATTGTTTGTTATACGGCTTACAGCCGATCGGCTTCATTCTATGGTTTGTGCCAAGGCAAATTCATGACAGGTAAAGTTAATACTACAAAAAAATACAAACAATAAAAACAATATGGTATTTTGTTGTTGCCTTGGAGGCTCGTATGTCAAAAGCAGCTGATTGAAGTTACTCAAGCAGAGATCTAGGCCATGATGGCTCACAGCCGGCTAAGCCGAGCCGTCGATAATTTTAGTCAGCTACGCCGCCGCTGGAAAAAGTTTTGTTTATGTTGCCTGAAAAACAGCCGCCGATTCTTCATGTACATTATAATCTAATAATTATTTTATTTATTTAAAAATGTGTATTATCTGACATATTTTCATGATATGTATTTGATAGTGGCTAAGCATTGTCTATATATTTCATTGGTGCTTTGCCAAATCATCAGTAGACTTCAAACATATATTTTGAAAAGTTACAAACCTCTTATCTTATGGACAGACTTTCAGAAACTATTTGAGAATTCACAAATAATAATATATTTGAAAATCACAAAAGAAAAATAAGCTTAGTAGGCTTAGAAAGTCTACTAAGGCTTGGTTGAAGTCTACTAATGATTTGGAAAAGCACCAACTAAATATATAGACAAGGCTAAACCACCAGCAAATAAATTTCAATGAAAATGAACTTATGACAATATGTCAAATAATAAATTTCTTAAATGTTAAATTTATACTTTATTTTTCATTTTGCCATATAAATACTTTTATTGCTATCCAATGGATTTTTAATTGTATAAGGGCGTAGAAAAATAAAATATACCTATTCATATCAAATATAAATTATTTGCTGGGTTTTGTTAAAGTTCTAAGCCTACTACGCTTGTTTTTCTTTTTAAATTTTCAAAAATATTGTTATTTGTGAAATCTCAAATAGTTTTTGACACAGGAATTTTTGAAGAGGTTTGTGACTGCTCAAAATATGTGGTTGAAGTATACTGGTGATTTGGCAAAGCACCAATAAAATATATATATATATATATATAATGCTTAACCACCAGCACGTAAATATCTGCTTTATTTACTTTTTGATTCTTTTTTATCTTAAATTTTGTATTTCATGTTATTTGATTATCAGCTTCCGCCGACAATTTTTCCAAGAGCTGGCGGCGCCAAAAATATATATATAAACAACTTTTGACACACGAGCCAACAGTTATATGAATTCGCCTTGAATTAGGCAAAAAAAAATAGATCAGCTGTGTATTCAACTTTACCTGTTATGAATTTGCCTTGGTTTGTGCTCATGTGCAAGAACAATACAAAAACAAATTGAACAGCGTTGTCAACTTTTAAATTTCAAAAAGCACTGAAACCAGGAAAAAAACGCGTAATTTAAATAAAAAAGCACTAAATTAAAATTTTTTTGTTTTATAAAAAAAAATTTGTATATAAAAAATATAGAAATCGGTTGACCTTGCATTTTATCCATAAAACTTCAAATTTGAAGCATCCGATACACATTTTGATTTTATGAGAATCAGTGAATTCTAAAATCAATTTGACGAAACCTTTTTAAGTTATTATAAAAAATTTAATTTGTTTCGTCAACGCAGAAACAAATCACCTAAAATTAGTCAAATTAGCAGCATTTGGCAAGTCATTTTGACTTGCTGATTAGATTTTGAACTCGATGGGAGTAGTAGTTAATTTTTTTAAAGTCAAGACTTTCAAAATTTGATTTTTATTAAACAATGCTGTGGAAACATTCTTTCACAGCAAACGCAATATTAATAACAAAGTTACAAAACTAAAAAAAAAAGTAATTTGCAAGTTAACCAAGTTATATAAACTTAAATTATATGTACTATTGTTTTAGAAAAAGGAACGAAGTAGGTTATAAATATGTAACCTAAAACGGCAGCTCTATTAGCAACACAATTTTCTCGTTTCAGACCGCTTTTATATAAAGCCAAATGTATAGGCAACTTTTTACGTATTTGAGACTTAAATAAAGTAATAAAGGTAAAAACGTGATCAACTCCTGCGTTTAAACATTGAAGTTTGATGGGAATGCAATTTCGATAATGCCCCAAACGAGTTTATATCAAATGAATCGTTATAAGCCTTTATTTCTGCCTAAAACTCGATAGCGAAATCAAAGTTTCTCCATTGCATTAAGTGAATTATTCTCTATTTACAGTATATACTAGAAAATATTTCGCTATTAGACTATACTTGCATTATGTCTTCTTTGTCGTGTGGCAAAACACTGTTTCCATTAATTATGCTTAAAATGTGAAAGTTTGAGAATAAAATGCTCGTATTTCATCAACCAAGTTTTGTACAATCTTATTAGAATATTTTGAAATGTTCTGTTTAACTTCAGTGCTTATGTTTTTTAAATGTTAGACTTCTTCACACAAAAATATATACATATATTATATAAGGAAAATTCTTTTTGAATTTTGGGTTTAGTGCCACCGCCAAGAAATAAAAAGCACCAAAAATTAGTTTAAAAAAGCACCCGAGCACTAACTTCAAAAGTTTTCGCGTCGAAAATTTCAAAAAGCACTAAAAACGGTGCGAAAAGCACCGAGTTGACAACGCTGAAATTGAACAATCGTTATTATTGTTTTTGTTTTGTTTTTGTTTCACACACTTCAAAGAATAAAACAAAACAAAATCAATCAAAAGAAAATCAAAACAAAAACAAATTTATAACTGCAATAGTGTCGTTTATTTTTTGTTGCGAAAATCTCGTCCTAGCTCCTGTGTCGTGGTATTAAGACCATAGCTCCAAAAATTTTCATATATGTATTGAGAAAATTTTATAAAAGACATCTCCAGTGCATTTTTCGTAATTGTAAAAGTTATTTGTAAACATTTGCACATCGAAATTAATTTATTTTTTTGCACACCTGATCAAAACACCAAATTGATTGAATTTCAACTTTATAGAGTTTCTTAAATGCTGAAGTCGAAAACTATTAGGAAATATACGGTCCTGTTCTGTAAACCCATCGATTTGAAATAGAAAACTAACTCCGACCATAGAATTATTTTTGTTTTTAAAATTTTTTTATTATACAGATTCTTAAATATCATATCTGAAAGAAAATTATCGTGTATGATTATAAACACGTCTACAGGACCATTATTAATTTTTTGACAACGAGAAGTTTACTCGGCTGCGGTTTACAGAACAGGGCCGATAGTTTTCTGAAGCCTTAAAACTCTTTTTATACCCTTTACCAAAAATGTTAATGGGTATATATAGGTTTGACATTCCGTGTGGAATTTTTCCAAAATATAAATATGCGACACATAAATTATATAATATATACATATATAAAGACGAATAATCCATGTCCGTCCATCTGTATATACCTGAAATCGGGTTTCTTCGATCTCAGAAATGGCCCAAAATCGATTGGTATGGAAAATTAGCAAAATCAAAAGGACGGTTTCAGAGGTGGAAAATTTAAACTTTTTTTTGTTGGTATATACATAAATGTAACTAACCGTCTAAAACAAAACAGGTTATCAATTCGTTTGAATTTTTATTTCTTTATGTGTGTTACTTCAAAGCTCCTTTATTTTTTTAAAGAATGTAGAAGTCTTTTTTTCCTTTTTTTGTATGACAAAGTATAGCTGCCATTTGGTTCTATGGCCAAAAAAGTGGGCGAGAACGCTCCGGTTAAATTTTTTCTTTTAGTTTTATGTACTTTTACTCATCGAATTTTAATGTTAAATTTATAAAAATGGGCGGAGCCACGCCCATTTAAATTTAATATTATATATCATGTGCTCTTACTTATTTGATTCTTAAGAAACTTGGCGCACACCCTGAGCTCTGAAAATGACACTATCCTAATTTACAAAAGTTTAGTTTTACATAATTTATTTTTTAAAGAGAAGTAACACACATAGCTACTACGATTACGATTAAATGTTGCCTTCTTTAGGAAAGAAATAGTGATAGAGAAGACAGTTGGTGAAAAAAGAGATATAGAGAAAAGGTTCATTCTTTTACAACTCTGCTTGATTGCATGTTTTTTTAATAATGCAATGTTGCAGCGCCTCTGGTGCTAAATGAGGTGTATTAAATTTTTTTGAAACTGTGCTTAGTAGCCCTTTTATTGGTTATTTTATTTCGCCGATGATTGTGCTACACAATACCGACGAAGAGCGGAGTTCTCATGTTGCCTTAGGATAAGTATCCGCTGCAGCCGGTGTAGTTCAGTGAGCAGAGTTTATGCTTTCATCACTAGACCTTTTACGACAACAACTGACACAAAGGGACACTAATGCACATCAGAGAAAATGCGTGGTATTGTTGTTTAATGACTATCGGAGACTGATAATAATGTTTTCACACTGACGTGGTTTTAATAAAAGTTGGTTTTAACGTTAAAACAAACTGTTAAAAACTGGGCGCAAATCGTTACATCCGTGAACGTACAACTCGTCACGTAAAAACACAATTTTCGGATTATGACATACGTGAACGTATTGAAATCTCATTCAGTTTATACGATTGACGTATAATTTAATTTGTTTTCGTACAATTGCCAATACGATCACGTATGTAACGATTTGAACCCGGGTCTTATCATACAAATTGTTTTTGTTAAAACCAACTTAAAAACATTTTAAAACTGGTTTTAAGTTGGTTTTATGAAATGCAACTTTGTTTTCGCTGTGCTAAATTCAGTGCTGCCAAGTTAAAATGACCAGAAGCAGCTGATATTTTGTATGCTGGTGAATAACAATAGATGGCGCTTGAAAGATTTTCAACTTAAAAATGGATGCAGCAGCAACAATAATAAAAAAATTATGAAACAAAAAAGAGTTTTTTGGAAGGAAAGGAACGAAAATATTTTCATTGACCTCTGGGAATTGAAAATAGGCGATATGACTGCCATTTATCTGGCTATAAAAAAGGTTTATCTTATAATGTATTTGTGCATTTTACAGTGATGGGAAATGAGATTTGTATTTCGGTATCAATAAAAAATTTTTGAGTACTTTTTTGGTCCCGAGAGTACCAAAAACTATTATTTTTTTTAATTTAAATTTGATAAGCAAAAAATTATATAAAATTTATTTACAAATAAAATAAGGGACACATAGCATATACGTATGTATGTTCATCAGAGATGTGAATTGGAAATCTTTTATTTCTTGCCGAGTTTGTTTCTAAATATTACCAAAATCACTTGAATAGCGCCAAACCACTTTTTATTCAATTTAAAATGTTTCAATAATAATTAATTTAAGAATTTCCAAAATTATTTGTTTACAAAAAGACATATACATATGTATATATGTATATGTATAATTTATTAATTCTTTGTACTTATTTACAAGAAATATTACAAATACCTGTGATCTGTTTACTTATTATTGGAATAAGAAAATTTTCCATATTAATACGAGCCATAACCGCCAAAGAGCTTAAGCAACATAATTTTCGAGCTTAATTTTTTCATGAAAATCGTTTAGTTACGATAGCAGATAATGGATTTTCGTTAAAAAACGCTTAAAGTTTTTTTTGGCGGTTATGGCTCGAATGGACAAAAAAGTGCCTGTGCCATCTAACATCCAATAGTGCCAAAAATGGCACAATTGCGCCACATTTCTCATCACTGATTTTCACAGGTGCAAATGTTAAAGTTATAACAAGAAGAGTTTTTAGACTTATATAAATTTTTGGCCTGGATAAGACTTGGTACTGTCGGAACATAAAGTCTGTTCCTATGTTATGTTTTCATGCGATTTTGGTAAGAAAAAAATCCTTTCGACATTTGCAGAGAAGTGAGGTATAGACAAAATTCCGCAAGCTACTTTCGATATATCAGGAATCATGTATTCATCTAATGCGTTTTTAATTTTAGACACTCTAGACCAGAAACTGGATATATTATTTTGTTAATGGTTTCAGTTCTTCCATATTAGCCAATGATCTATATTGGTTGTTAATATTTTCAAAATTTATCCTTTCGCTGGGAGACATTTTAATTAAAAGTGGTATAATGCTGTTGGTTTTACCAGATAAAACATTTTCAGAGCAAAATCTTATTAATCCAAACTAACATTTCATTGTCAAAGTCCACTTTAGAACTTGACAGAATTTAATATATAACTTTTTACAATTTTCTTTAAACTGATTTAAAACAGTTGTTTCAACTTGATTTCTGTTTATATATAGATCAACTTCTGTGCCGCAGAAAATATCATTCGTTAAAATATCTTTATTAATAAAGTTTCATGCCATTTGTCGAAAAAGAAATTTAATTCTTGACAAAAATATATGCAAACGCGCGTCTTCTAAATGCATTTCTAAGTAGACCGTGAGAGTATCAAATGCGCTGTGGGAGTACTACGGTACTTTTTCATGTCAAATAGTATCAAAAAAAGTATGATCGTACCAACTTTCCCATCACTGGCATTTTATATATAATAACTTTATTTCCAAGCACTTCTGAATTCTCCATAAGAAGTTCCCTAATTTAAAAAAAAAAATTATTTACAAAATGTGAAATAATTTCCATTTTAGGGCGCATTGTGAAATATCTCAATTTTTCATACAAACAAAAACAGTTGTTGTACAGTCTGTCAAATAAGTGTTATAAAAAGCAAAAATAAAAAATAAAAAAGACAACAAAAAATACACGCTTTTATGCAGGATATTTATTTAATTTCTGAGCAAAGTATTAGACAGTCTATGAGTTAAAACCTGAATTTAACAAACTCCCAGTGTGAATGCAAAATCAGCTGTTTATGGTTAAAACCAGATTTTAAAGATGCAGAGTGTGTAGTACACGACCCTCTGTACCGGACATTTTTTGTTTCTCTTTTCTACTTTTCGCAATTTATTCTTGTTGCTTCACATGATTTTTCTCATTTCAACGGCTGTATGGATACTTGATGCGTACTATCAAGTCATATGGTATGTATATGTATGTGTGTAAGTACCAAACGCGAAGAAGAAGTAAATAAACTACAAAATTTCTGTCTGTCTATTAATTTCCAATATGTAAAAGCTTCGGGCAAGAACAAAAGAGAATTGAAAAAATGTCCGGCAAGAAATGTCTCAAATGTAAAGGCTCAGTTAGCCGACTGTAATGTAAAGTAACTGTAACGTAGGAAACAGCTGATCGAGAATTTTATATGAAAAGTAGGTTACGTTACATTACATCTCTATAACCATTTTCATTACTTTTCACATAACAATATCGATCAGCTGTTTTCTACTGTTGCAGTTACTTTACATTACAGTCGGCTAACTGAGCCTTTAAAGAGAACTAAGTTACCTAAATATAGTGCTATTCGAAATAAAACAAATAAGTGTTGCTTGTTTACTGTCCTTTATTATCTTTTGATTTATTGTTGGATGTGTTTTCCAATTTTTAGCTGTGAAATGCCCATAAGATACCACGTGAGATGAAAAATTAGCAAACAAACCAAAAAGCTGAGAAAAAAGTTCTAATAATATTTCATTGAATTTTATTCTTTGACTCAATATTAAAAATCCTGTTTCATTATTAGATTTTAGATATTGTTTTTTTCTCAATATTATTTCTCTTCTTATTTTTTATGTTGCATACAACAAAGTAACAAGTTCTACTTAACCCTCTTCTATCAAGCGTTTTTCCATTTATAGCAAATTTTCTAAAAGTTTTTTATACAAAAATATAAAAAACTCAAGAGGAATTTTTTGTTGTTTGCCTGCTCTAGGTTTTACAATTTCAATAATGTTCTTGAAAAGAACATCCTGCAAAGTAGCAAAAAGTAAAACTCTTTCTAGTTTTTCAATATTTTTCTCTACTTGTATTGTGTTGCAATAAACAACGTCAAAGTTGCTACTGATTTTCATCTCGTAACTTTTTTTTTAAATAATTTTCTTTTCTATTTTCTAGAAACTTTGTTCACACAAGTTTCAGTGCTTATTTCTTGTTCATGAATATTGAGTGTTTAATGAAATGTGAATTGATTTTGTAGGAAAAAAAACGACAATAAAAAATTGTAGTTTTATTGACTGCAGTTGCAAAACAAAAGATTTGTAACAACAATATTCGGTACCCTTTAAGTATGTTCATTAACGTTGGTTGCACAGTGGGGTAATGATGTCATATGGTGGGTTTTGTATTAAAAAAAAGGTGAAGTTTTGAGTTGTCGTCATTGACTGCAGAAACTTTCCTTGCCAGTATGCAGAAAAATATATCTGCATTTAAGTCGTAACTACCCAAAATGCTAAGACGGCTTTTCCACATGCAAAGTTTACTTTGCAAATTCTTGAGTTTGTAGCAGAGAAGGGGAGAGATAATGGGAACTCTGCTCTCCGACAAAGTCAAAACTTTGCAAAGTAAACTTTGTGTGTGGAAAAGCTGTCTAAAGTATATCGTTACCAAAAAATTTGAAAACTACTTTTTTATAAATTCCGAGCGACTTCATTAAAATAATCACTGCAAAACAAAACCAAATCAGCGTGTACAAAAATAATGATTTTATTTATTTTATTACATTCAAAAAAATTCGAATTGACCACCTCAATATTTTCCATTTTGTCAAATTTTTTTCTTAATTTTCTAACATAATTAAAATGTTCGTTAGTCTCAGGTAGCGATATATATTATGGTTCTTTATGAATAGGGATAGTGCCACCAGATTAGGGTATTTGCCCCCCAAAATGGGGATTTCGTCTCTAATTTGGGGACAGAATTTCGTGGGGAGGGATTTGGGGACTTTTCATTGTGAGCTCTAACAATTTGCATCTATCAGGAAATTAATTAATCGTGGATGTTGACATAATATTTTAGTACTGGTAACATTTCAGTTTTTAAAAATCACTTAGAGTAGTGTGGCAATCATACTTTATAATGAAGATAATATTACCATCATGGTAATACCGCGAACATATACATATATGTACATAGGCAAAACCGTGCTCGCAGCTGCAGAACTAGCTCTTTGCCAATTAAAATTTTTTTCTTTCAAAAAAAAAAAAAAAAATTACTGTTGAAAGTTTTGATTGTGCACGGTACGCACGGTTCTACCTTAGTTGTTGTGTCACGCATAAAAAAAAAATTTGTATGTTTGATTCCCAGAAAATAGACTTGGGTCGAACTCGTTCACTAGTTCATTTTTGCCACAAACCAATGATCAAACCCATTTAAATTACATGGGTTTGATCATTGGTTTGTGGCAAAAATGAACTAGTGAACGAGTTCGACCCAAGTCTACCAGAAAATATGAAAAACTGAACTTTTTAATAATTTGCAATTTAAGCACATTACAAAACATAGATTTGATTCGGTGTATGGAATTTTGAAAAGTGTTATAGATCCAAAAGTGGCGTTGAGTGTATATGAAAACCAATGGAATAAAATTGTTTATGTCGACTGGCAGAAACAAACAAAACAAAGTTTTCCCAAAGACATATTTGGCTTTTGGGCAATAGTATATCAGTACGAAGATAATTCCGGAAATTACTTATTTCGTGAAATTGCAGCTGCTGTGTTGATAGTGCCAATAAGTAATGCGTTTGTGCAGAGAATATTTTTATGCATGAAGACTACCAAAACCAAATTAAGGAATAATCTGCAATATGAAATGTTAGAATCTTTAATAAGAATAAAATCACATTTAAATATTTATAAAATCTGCTGCTATAAATTTGAGCTTCCTTCCTGATTAAATGATAAAAAGTTCAAATCGGAAAATATGTACAAGCGGGTTGTAGAGGATGGAGACGAACTTGATGTCTATGAAGTTTTGGATTGGGAAATTATTTAGAATATTTCGATTGTAAGAATGTATGTATGTATGTAATAACTTCATAAATTCGTATTCACCCCTATCGTGAATAAAATGTGAAATTTTATTTCCCATGAAATTTTCATTCCCCATGAAGGGAAATTTGCAATCTTCAATTTCATGGGAACGTTTGCTCCCCTATCAATGCGTAGTAAATGTAAAAAAAACGGGAAGAAGACTTGTAAAATTAATTGAAAATCAAACAAATTATTAAGTTTAATAATAAGAGATACACATATTTTGAGTTTCAAATGAAATGTTATATAGTGTAAAGTTGTGTTTTTAATTGTTTTAAGCGCCGTGCATAAATTTTTTTTAGTATACCACAGCCATAAAATTTACGGCATGCAAACCAAAGAGATTCATGTTCAATGAAAAAAGGTGTTCCAAGGTATTATTGTTATTAATCGTGGACCTTATTTATTGATCTTGCCCTAAAAATGATTATTTATAAGTTTTAATATATAATTGCAAGTATAGTATTGAAATTACGCAGTGTATTAATTCAGTTCGCCTGCAAAAATAAAGTGCACAAAACGAAGGCAAAAGTGAAAAAATCAATGTGAAAAATGGAATCAAAAAAGGGAACACATTTCAGGGGAAACATTATTCACGATTGCAATTTGGGGAACAGAGAAAATGTTTCGAGGGAAAAACTGTTCAGGATATTTCAGATTGTTTACTTCGACTGACTCCGATCGAATCAAAACAATGGATGGAAAAGTAAATCCTAAATTTTTCTTGTATCTTTGTGAAAATCTTATTTCGCATCCCTGCGCATAGGGCTTAATAATCGATTTTTATGAATGATATATTTTTGGGCACAAAAGTTAGGATTTTTCTGTTGAAATGGGGATTTTTGGGGACATGACGTGTTAAATTGAGCACAAGAGTCAAAATTTCTCTGGCAGCACTGAATAGGGAAGTCAAATAAGCGATGTCCATCTCATATTCATATATTGACCTTAAATTTTTTATATATTTTTTAACAAATATCTACCGCAAAGCGATTACCTTTGTAGATTCATAGATTGATGATTGATTGTTTTGATTAGTCACTCATTAACTGATTGACAGATAGATGGATTGATAGTTAGGTTGATTGATTGATAGACTTATTGATTGGTTGTTCGATTAATGGATTGATAGAATGATTAATAGATGAATTGTTAGATTGATGGATTGATAAATTGACGGAATAATAAATTGATAGACTGATAGATTGATGTATTGATGGATTGTTTGATGGATTCAAGGATTAATAAATTGATGGATTGATGTGTTGATGTATTGATGCGTTGGTTGGTTGATTAATTGATGGATTATATCTATTGTTTAAATCCGCAATATTTTTTAGAATGTTTAAAAAAAAATAGATTTTTTTGAAGAAATTTATGAACTAGTTTTCATAAAATAATGCTTAACTATTTACTGAATTTTAAATGAAAAGAATCTTTTGTTGTTAACTTCTCCTAAATGGATTCGAATTGGAAAAATGGGCAATTTTTACTCTGTTTCCCAAATGAATATGAGCATACTTTGCTTTTCTTTCCGATTAGGAATAGAGTTGGGTCAGACACGTTCATTCGTTCATTATTGCAACAAACCTATGATAAAACCCATGTAATTTAAATGGGTTTGATCATAGGTTTGACAAGTCTATGTTAAAATCATAGAAGTTGCAAATTGGGACGACTTTGGCATCGTATACTATAAATTTTCATCACTTCTTTTTAATGAATTTTTTTTTTAATTCAAATTTAATTTTTGTGTTATTTTTGAGAAATTAAAACTCTCGGGCTTAGTTAAACACCGTTTGCAACTCATTACCTTGTAACCTATGTATTAACAACTAAGAGTTTTGCGCCTACGCGTCGAACTAAAAAATTTCTGTTTCTATTTTTTGTTTCAACGACATAAACGAAACGAAATGTTTGATTTTGTTTTGTTCTGTTCTTTGAAGTGAGTGAAACAAAAACGAAATGAAATATATGGGCTTGAGGGCCAACTTTGAAGTCCGGACACACCCCCTAAAATACAACTTATCGGTATGAAATTTTTTTGTACATTTTTTTTTACCTAAAACTGAACCGATTTTGGGGGGTGAGAGTAGATAAAATCAAAAAAAAAAAAAAATAACTTCCACCCTATATATATATATGTATATATATATATATATATATATATATATATATATATATATACATATATATATGTATATATATATATAAATATATATGTATATATATATATATATATATATATATATATATATATTTAAACAAAATTTATCCTCAAAGACAATATTATTTTTATCTAATTTAATAATTATATTTAACCATAATGTCTTTCTTCTTTCAGGAGTATAATCTTCGTCATATGGATATGTTAATTTGCTCCTGCTAAGTTTGTTCGGTAAGTCCAATTTTAAATATATTTTTGCAACAATAAAGAAAGTATGTCACTGATAAAATGTCTTATGTTGTCTTCCAAGACATCAAAGAAACTTCAACTAAACTTATAATTAAGTGAAAGAATTTACCATACTTTCTGTTTTAAAACTCTAAAACAAAAACATGCCACATGTAAAAAATATTATTTTTGATGATTCTTGTGTCACTAAAGATATGCTAGTTGTCAAAATTCAATATGGCGACCAACAGGCGCCATTTTGTAAATACGAACAAATTAAAAAGTCGCCAAACTATATCAATATGGGTATCATTCGACAGGTATTTTAAAATCATCTTTAGGTTTATTTTATGATTTTTCATTTCGATTGACCATTTAGGATATTTAACGGTTCAAAGTTGGTCGCAGTCGTGCTTTTTGAATTTTTTTTTTTTTTTTGTATAAATGCTTTTTTGGTAAACTCAAATCGGGCCCCGCCTGTATTTTTAATAATTGAAGATTTTTTTTTAATTTGTATAGAGAACCTGTATTCTATATTACATAATATAATTTTCCAAAAAAAAAAACGAAAACTACTTTTAGTGCTCGGGAAGAAGAAACAAATTTTCGTGTCGAGAGGCGCGGTATAGGGTTTGATTTTATACCCATGGTTTCTTCGAAAAATTTTCTGAGAATTGTATATAGATTTCGTTTTTACTAAACGAATTTTTAATTTTTTTCCTCCATAAAAATCCATATGGCCTTATGTATACGTACTAATACAATTTTCATATACAGCGAATGACAAAAAAAAATAGACACAGTTTTTGTTATAATTTAAAAGAAAAATAACTTGAAAAAACCATTTAACATTTACCGTTTTCTTTAATAACAGCCTTAAGGTAAATATTGTCCAATGTTAAGCCATTTTTGCATTAATGCTTACTTAAGGTCAAATTTATTTGAAATGTATCGTTTGCGTTGTGACTAGAGATGGGCGTGTGTGGAATTTTTTCAACACCACACGAACAGTAATACCAAGAAGCTCAACACGTACGAAACACGCACGAGAAAAATTTCGTCAACACGATACTGCATAACACGAAGAAATATTATATGTATGGTATTGAAGATCAGAAAATTTAATTGATTTTTTTCAAGAGTCGCTTTTCAAAATACTGCACTGATACTATCTGCCACCACAGCTGATACTAAGTTTCAGAGACCCACGACGCAATATCAACGAATACGCTGGTGATGTGTGTTTGACGATACAAAATATTAAATTTTTTCTCTACTGGAAATTCATTTATACCTATTTTACATCTAAAATCGTTTCGTGTTTTTCGTGTAAATTTTGCTCATCACGAAACGAGCCGAACACGCACGACATGCGCCCATCTCTAGTTGTGACAAGATGTTTCAGTTGGATTTTATTTTACTTATTAACTGCAAATAGCATAAAAATTTTCTGGACTGGCCCATTTTTTTTTTGCGTAATAATTGCACTAATAACTTGTAAATGGACAAATGTAATATAAAAAACAATTTTTTGGATGGCTTTCGAAAAAAAAATTTCAAGAATTTTTTTTATGTAACACAAAATATCTCTTAAACTAGAGGTGCTAGAAAATAAATAAACCTATTTTTGTAATCAGCGAAAATACATAACAATTAGTTATATTTGGTAAAAAAAATATAATCAAAAAATTTTAAAAGCACTAAACTAAAAACACACGATTTTTAACATCCTTGCAATAATAGTCAGATACCCTGATATACTCATCAATGTGAATCTATTTAAATGAAAGGGATTTTTGTGTAGATAAATAATCCAGAAAGTATTTTTAAGTTTGGAATACCATTCGTAATATATTAGCGGTATAATACAAAAAAGAGATGCAAATTAGGCAAATCCTTAATGACACTATATCTTCAAAACTAGAGCTGAGAGAGAAAAACTAATGACACCATCGTAATCAGGAGACAAAAATACAGCAGGATCGGCTATTTTTATTTAAAAATCCAAATCACTGATGTGCAGTGTAATATTTTAAATTGCCAATTTTTTAGAAATTGACATTTAAAATGAAATACTTTATACAGTTTTATGTATTATTTAATATTTTTATGCATTTTTCATAATTTTTTAATTTTATTCCCTTAACAAATACAAAAATGCGACTTTCCATCTCTGATCAGATATGGGAAACAAACAAAATTCTTTGAAAATAAAATTGAATTTATGTGGCTTAGTGAAAGAAAAACAATAAATTAAGAAAATAAATGTATGTATTTTTTGAATCAAGATATGATACAGTGTATCACTTAATTGAGTATGCAGCATAAAAATAGTTAAACATTTAAATTTGTTCCTTAAAAAATTTGCAAAAGTATTAATGTTTTTTTATACTGGCAATAATATGTAGTATTGCCTTACACAAAAACACAAACATATCAAAAAAAAAATATACCGTTTTCGTATCCCGTTATGATTTCTTAAAATATAGAAAAAATCACATCACAAAAGTAAGTATGCACTCATTAAAGTTTTGACTTCCACTTAAGCTGAACGCATTTTAATTGCGAAAAAAGTGACTACTTGTTTTTATAAATATTATTAAATGCCGAAATTGATTTTTTATTGGAAATTTTTCTGAATTCTAATTATGGCCCCTCATGGAAAAGAACTTTCACAAGATTTAAAAGATGTTATTGTTAAACTATGTATATAAAGAGCAGAAAAGTCAGCGTGAAATTGCAAAACTTGTCAGTAAGAGCAGTTCCACAATACAGAAGATTATAGAAAAATATAATAAGGAGGGAAATACTAGTAACAGGGCTCGAACTGGGCGTCCAAGCATCTTTAATGACAGGGAGAAACGAATTATCACAAGAAAAGTAGAAGTGAATCCTAAGATGAGCGCTCCAAAAATAATGGCAGAAATTGAAAAAGAGAGTGGAAAAACCTGTAACCCGCAAACCATTCGTCGGGTGCTGTATAATTCTGGTTACCATGGCCGTAACATCCGCAAAAAGCCATTTGTAAACAGCACCAATAGAAGAAAACGGTTAGAGTTCGTAGGGGAGTATGAAAAAATGATGAAAATTTCTGGAAATCAGTTATTTTTTCCGATGAAAGTAAATATAATATTTTTGGCTCAGATGGATGTCGAAAAGTGTGGAGAAAAGTGAACACTGAGCTCGATCCAAAAAATATGGCTGCCACAGTAAAACACGGTGGTGGATCTGTTATGGTGTGGGGCTGTATTGCAGCATCAGGTGTTGGAAATCTGGTGATTATCGAAGAAATAATGGATAAGATGGTTTATTTGAACATTTTAAAAAATAATTTACATCAAAGTGCAGCTAAATTGGGACTAACAGGATCATTTGTATTCCAACAGGACAATGATCCTAAACATACAGCCCATATTGTAAGAGAATGGCTTTTGTATAACACACCAAAACAGTTAAAAACTCCGCCCCAGTCACCTGACCTTAACCCAATAGAACATCTGTGGGATTATCTCGAAAAAAAAATCAGAAGTCATAGCATTACAAGCAAAGACACCCTAAAAGCTGCACTAATTGAGGAGTGGAATAAAATTCCACCTTCCGTTACCCAAAATCTTATCGCATCTATGCCATCAAGATTGAAATCAGTCAAAAAGGCCAAGGTCTATCCAACAAAATACTAAATATAAGTCTGACTTGAGAAATTCAATCATAGTGCAAATTTTTGTGAATTGCATACTTACTTTTGTGACCTGAATTCCAAACATTTTGTTTATTATATTGTTATTAATCAATAATGCATTAGAAATATTTTTATAGTTTTTTTTACAATTTTTTTTTTATAATTAATTTGAAAAAAATACACAGAACAGCTGTCTGGATAATTCTTGTAAGTATAAATTTTACTAATAATAATTTGTAAACAATTTTTAGTATCTCGATTTTTATTCTCTCTTTTGACGTACTCTCCTTGCACGCGTTTAGAGTTAATGAACAGCGTTGTCAACTTGGTGCGTTTCGCACCATTTTGGGTGCTTTTTGAAATGTTTTGTGCGAAAAATTCCTTAGTTGGTGCGTGGTCCGCTTTTTTTAAAATTTCGGTGCGTTTTTTAATTTTTGGTGGCACCAACGCAAATTTAACACAGCAATGAGTTAAAACCGGACAATTCTTGTTATCAAACTTACCAACTTCCTGATAGTGTTAATTACCATATTAATACTAATAATGTTTACAAAATATCACAATTTGAAATGAAATCTGTTTTATGGCCCAATGATAACAATAATGATGAAAATATTAGATTTATTTATTTGGAATAATTAATTTTTGGTCTCTTTTTAACAAGTTTTAAACCGAATTTATAAAATTAATATACAAAAATGTATCATATTGGACAAATGAATGCAAAGATATGTATGTGCCCTTAATTATGAAAGTTGTATAAGTCTTATATTTCTTTGGTCGAGATATTTAGTAGATTACATTGGAAGAAATCAAAAAATATTTTTTTTGCTATGCAACAGTTTAATTTAGAGTTGTTGTACTATATCGAATCAAAAATGGTATGACCTAGACCACTTTCATATGTACACTATGTATGTACGAATTGGTTTAGTTTTTTTTTTTTTTTTTTTTTTTTGTTTTTTTTAATTATGTACATATATTGTAAAAGGCTGTTTATTTCTATTGTTATATTTTTAATATGGATATATTAAACTTCTGATAAAAAAAATATTTGAAAAAATGATAAATAAAGAACTGTTATTAGTTTTGAATCCTTTCTATTAATCCTAGATCTCTTTAAAAAGTTTTTTTACAGAATTTATGAAATTAAAAAAAAAATATTATCTATGTAATTAATACAAATGAATATAAACAAATTTGCTAAGTTTTTTTAGGCTTTATTTTTTTAACCCTGAACTGTAAAAACCTCTTTTAGTGTTAAATTTTTAACACAAAAAATAATGTAATTTTATGCATAATTCAATAAACATTTTAAACTAAAAAAATAATTCTAAAATTAGTGCGTTTTTTTGTAAATGGCGCGTTTTTTTTTCTCCATTTTGATGCGTTTTGAAATTTCAAAGTTGAGAACACTGTTAATGAACACTTTCCACCAGTGATGGGAAATGTGGCACAATTGTGCCATTTTTGGCACTGTTGGATGTTGCCTGGCACTGTGGCACTCTCGCTCCTTTTCTGGCACTTTTTGTCCACTAGATGTGGAAAATGTTCTTATTGAAATAATACTCAAAAGTATAGTAATAGTACTCAAAAGTTTTTCCAAATTTTTACTGAACTTTACTGCATTTTACTAAATTGCGTTCGTTTACCCAAAATACAGTAAATGAGAACACAATTTGAGAGAGTAAACTGACAGTTCTTGACTGAGTGTTTTGCAAATTTTTACTGCAGAAATTTGTCGTAGTAAAGTTTAGTAAGATAAAAACATATGATTCAAAATGTAAACAAATGAAAAGCAAATGAAAAATGTAAAAATTTGAGAAAAGGTTAAATAAAAATCGTGAAAGTCATTAAAAAAAAGCAATGTGAGTCCGATCACAGAGGAGATGTGTAAACATCTAGTAATGAAATTTTTTTTAAGTTGGAAGTACTTATGCCTTTAGTATCTTTTTTAAATTAATTAATTAAAAGTATGAAAACTTTCAATATTGTAAATATGTACATATGAATTTGTTGGTTTTTGTTTGTTTTATTAAACTTATTTGGTTAGTAAATGGGCACACTGCAGTATATGTATATGTACTGCATTCAAAATTGCAGTAAGCAGTAAATTTACTGATTACTAAAAAAATTCAGTAAATTTTTACTGCTAATGAAATTTAATTTGCATTACCAGTAAAATCTTAGGACCGTAATCATAATAAAATTGTAGCAAGTGGCAAAGTTTTTTTTTCATTCTAAAAAACATGTAGCCACTTGGTAGAATTTCATTATGAATACGGGCATTACTGATTACTGAAAATTCAATGCACCTCATCATATAATAAATCATTTAGGCAATTTATAAAAATTGTAGAAAAAAATATTAGTAATAAGTAAAAATTTACTGGTTAAATTTTTTTTATTATTTTTACTCAAACTTTAGTGGTACTGCAGTGCCCATCTATGGTAAATGCCTTTACTTTTACTTTTTAATTTTTAATTCCTGTTGTTCATCGTTTAGTTGTTGCTGTTCTTGTTGTTGTGTACGCATTGCAATTAAAATAAATTCAGTAAAGTGCGACTTTGACTCGCGCACACTCGGTTTTGATAATTTGTTTCTTTTTTTTTTTGATATAGCTTTCTTCCTTTTTCAAGTTTTTTTCAGTTTAAACGATTTTTTTTCAGTTTTATCGCTTTTTTTCTCGTTTCGGCGCTTTTTTTCTCGTTTTGGGTTTTTTTAATTTTCGCAATTTTTTTTTCATTTTGGCGATTTTTTCATTTTGGCGATTTTTTTAATGTTTTTTTTGGGGTTTTTTTCAATTTTGGCGATTTTTTTCTGTTTTTGGGGTTTTTATTTTGGCAATTTTTTTAATTTTGCCGATTTTTTTGTTTAAGGATTTTTTTTAATTTTGGCGATTTTTGCGGTTTTTCGCGATTTATTTTAGTCCTAGAGATTTTTTTAAATTTGGTGCTTTTTTTCGTTTTGGTGATTTTGTTTGTTTTTGGCGATTTTTTTATATTTGGCGATTTTATATTTTTTTGTTTTTTAGTTTTACCGTTTTTGAAAATTTGAAGAGTTTTACTCTTACGGTCTCCAAGATACATCAAGTTGTCAAAATTACAAAGTCAAAATTGCTTTAACTGATGGAACACCCAGTGATTTAAATTTTTTAAATTTAATGTTAATTGTTGCAGTCTGTATAAAAATACACTAACTTTACAAATTTCAAGTGTATATATGTACATACAATTGTATGTATATTACATGGGATTTTAAAATTTTTCGTTGCTCGTTTTGGAACACCCTTTAGTTTTTAGCTCTCATGTATTTGTTGTTGTAGTAGCTAAATGTCTACATATTGTGTCCAAATTTCAAGCCCGTAGCTCTTACGGTTCATTTTCACCTTTGGTGTACGGAAATATACAGAAAATTAATCGGCGGCGGAGCACCGTCGGCTTCGAGCCGGTCGACTTGTTTCTCTGCTTGGTATTGCTTTTTTCAAACACTAATACACTCATACATAGCTCACACCGATTTGACAATGCAAAGCAAAAGCAAAAAGCAAAGAAATCTCAGCAAAGAAATCGCAGCAAAGAAATCAAAGCCAAAATATTTTTACCCCCTAGCGTATAGATGTTTACACATCAAAACTTATGTATGAATTTAAAATTTTTCAGTACAGCAAAAATACTGTTCAAGTGCTCAGGCAAACTTTTAATGTATGTGCCTATAAAAATGTGATCTTTAGACGTAATTAATCGAATTTGATTAGAATAGTGTATACATTTCTTTTAATTTTTCGACATGTTCAGCCTTATTATCGTTGTCATAGTCGTAACGAAATTGATAAAAAAAAATTAGATAATGCTTGGTATACATACATATGTAACAACCGTTATGCTTGTTGTTGATCAATCGCAATTAAAAAAATGTTAGTAGATATATTTTTAATAAAACAATATTGTTTTTGCAACTTATTTGTATGAAAGTGAATCTAAAAATTTTCGTAATGAAAAACAAGTTTTCATATTTAGTTATTGTTTTCACTATAAATTCTCTAACATCAAATGTGATTAATCAACTTAAAAACAGATGAGAAAAATTCTTTTGATTGTTATTTCATACTCGTATTAGAAAATTGTTCACTTTAAAGACAATTGTGCAATGATAAATTATGCATTAAATGTGCGAAAAATATTTAGATCCCGAAATCTCGAAAATCCCGTGATCCCGAAAAATCCCAAATTCCGAAAATCCCGTGATCCCGAAAATCCCGGGATTTTCGGGATCGGGATTACAAAATCCCGAATCCCGGGATTTCCAAAAATCGATCCCGATTGGCATCCCTAGTGCACGTTGCTAAATGAGGAGAATGATTTTTTTAGACGAAATAAATGTAAGTACTTCTCAAGAATCGATTATTTTAGTCTCACGCCTTGTTAAAATCATTAAGTTGGTAATCCAGTAGGGAAGTGCTTCCACCAAAAATGCTTAATTCCAAACTGGATTACCTTTTTTGAAATGTTTGCTGGGTATTTACAAGTATAAACATTTTTCGATATATTCCAAGATATCAATTTATTATATTCGTTTTCTTTTTCTGATGTGCACATATGTAAATTTTTGATTAACAACAAAGTATCCAGTATTTTAGGCAAACCTTGAAAATGAATAGGGAAAAGTTAGTTAGCAAAATTTCTTAATGTCCGCCTCACGCATTAAGTTTTAAGTATAACGGTAGCAAAAATATTTATTGTCATTATTTATATTCATTTATTCTAAAATAAAAAAACACCATTGTACAAATTTACACTCAGAAAAGAGCATCCTATTAATTCGCCCTATTAATTTAATAGGGACAAAATTTGTTCAAAATCACATTAAAACAATAGGAATTGAATAGTGTTGTACTATTGAAACAATTATTTTGAAACTATTATGTATCAATATGAAAAACTATTAAAGTAATGTGATCACCATATTAAAAATCAGCGAAAACGCAGTATCAAATTAATGTGGTGTTCCTATTAATTTTCAATGGGACATTTCACATTATATTTTCTATAAGATATACAATTATTTTAATAGTTTACGCAAAAATCAATGTTAATACCATTGATTTAATAGTTTAAACATATGAAGTTTAAATATCAATGTGCAAAACTATTAAAATAATGTGACCACCGGTTATCGTTATGCGCCAGCCGTGTACAGATGCTTCTTCGCGTTTTTGCAAATGTCTGTCTTTGACTTTCTTTTTTATGCATTCTCATTTTCAACGCGAAGAGTGAAGTCGAATTTTGTGTTGCTCCAAAAACAAAGTGTTTATTTTATGTAAATACTTTATGTTGTTCCAAAACCTAAGTGTTTATTGTATGAATTCTGCTCCAAAAAATAAAAACAATTGAGGTACAACCATCGTACGGGTTTCCGGAGTTCCCAGCAACCAGCACCACAACCATCGCACGGAGTTCCGGCTTTTCCACAACCAGGACCACAACCATCACACGGCTTTCCGGCGTTGCCAGCAGCTAGCACCACAACCATCGCACGGCATTCCGGCGTTCCAGGTTTCCAGAACCACATCAGAGGTAAACAGTATATTCAAAAAACTAATGAGTAGTATATTCCTATTAATTTAATATGGTATATTATTAAATCAATAGGATCACTATTAATTTTACCGCTAGTTTTTTTTTACTACTTTAGTAGTACATACACACATTAATACATTTACTTTACATGATGTCGACGAATTTGACGGTCCTCCAATTCATTTACATCTTCTAAAAGATGGAAAAGGGCTTTCAGGCTAAAAAAATTATATATCAAATGTACTTTAATAAATATAACAATTCTGTTATTTAAAGAAATGTTTGTTGGATTCAATTATTAAAGTTTTTGAAAATTTCAGGGTCCAATTGAATAATGCTTTACGCCATTTGAAGTAATATTTCAATCCTATTAAATATAATAGTACATCCTATTAAAGTTTAATGCGAAGTACTATTTCTTTAATCGGGATATAATAAAGAATAAATAATATACTACGTTTAATATAATATGACAATCCTATTAAAACAATAGTTGCTTCACTAGTATTTTGCTGAGTTTTAATATGATTTTCTTATTATTTTTAAAGGAGGTCCAATTAGTTTCTAATGATCTTAGCCGAATTAAATCAATACGGTTCACTTTAAATATAATAGTACATACTATTAAAAAATAATTCGGGGTACTATTAATTCAAAACTATAATAGTATTAAAATAATAGTAGAAACCGACTACTGATTCAATAGTTTGAATATTATTAATTTAAAGTGATTTATCCCATTGACTAAAAACAATAGTAAAAAACTATTAAAATAATTATTATTCTTATTAATTTCATAGGATTTTTTTCTGAGTGTAGAAAATAAGAGGAAATTAATTTAATATCCATTTTCTAAATAACATTAAAATCAGTACACACACACACACACACACACACACACACACACACACACACACACACACACACACACACACACACACACTCCAAGGCATGACAGGAAGCGGAAATCGATGTGTCATTCAATATTCCCAAATGAGTAGCAAAAAAATATCGATTTGTTAATATGTGTAAATTATATCTGTTGTATATAAATTGATGTGTTGGTGGGAAATAGACTTTAGTATAAGCTAAATGAATTTCATATATATATATATATATATATATATATATATATATATATATATATATATATATATCTTATTATTTGCCACACATTTTGCAGGACATTTAATAAAAATGGGTTTTTGCAAAATTACATTAAAAGTTTTGACAGTTTTCCATTTATTTTAAAAGCCTGTCGGTAGCTATTGCCATTGTCAATTGATTTTAGCAGGTGTTGTTGTTTCGGTGCGTTATGCTGGTTTGATTTCAGAAAGCATTTATAAAACAAAATTTTTTATAAAAAAAAGCAACAAAAAAAATTAAATGCCTGTTGGAGCATTCCATGAAAAAGAAAAAAGTTAATTTGTTAAATATTTTTTTGCGACTACATAGTGGGATTACATTCTCATCTAAAATAATTTATACAAATTATAACGAATATATTATATTTTCTCAAAAACCGTAAATTTTTTTGAGACTAACAACAAGTCGACTTTTTAATTTAGTTTTACAATATATTTTGCCACGTGGCTGTCACTATTGTTTGTGAGATAAAACAAAATTTATTTTGTCAGTTCAAGTGCGTAGTAGAGTAGTATTAAACTGCATATTGATTTATTTTTTCCAGGGCATTATTGAGTAGAAATTAATTAAAATGCGAGGGTAAGTTTATATGTCCCACATGTGATGCCTAATTCCGTTTTATAATGATAATTATAAACACAGTCAAGTGTAAAAATTGATTTTTGTTTTTTACAACTAACTTTAAGCGGTCTAAAAATTAACGAATTTAAAGAAAAATAAATAAAAAAAATTAAATAAAAAAATAAATAAAACAGTAGTTGATCCTTGGTGATTAAAAAGTAAGTGTGACGCCGAGAAATAAGAATAATAATATCCTGCGATTTTATCAATATAAACTGATTACTGCCTACCAATTTTAAATAACACAAATATGAGTGGCGAACAACCTTCAAGCAGCTCTAGCCGTATACCAAAATTTCGTTAATAGCGTAAGGAAGAAGATCTGTACATGTAGTGCGATTCACTAACGATAATCGCATCGTTAAAATAATTATAACGAAATTTAACAATATTCGCTGTAGGTTAATGTCAGCTGTGTCGTTATTTAAGCGACAATAATTTATGTACTGTTAATTTTATCGACAAAAATGAACAGAAAATATCAGCTGCGTACTATCGTTAAAAAGAAGTTACAGAACGATTGTGTGCGTTATTGCAGCCGAAAAAGTGTATGGACAAAAATTGCGATTATCGCAGTACTGCGATTCAGTAACTTTTATTACAATAATCGTATCGCTATAATAAATATAACGAAATTCTATCGACTTTGCTATTCAGCAACATATTTCGACGATATGAGCTGTCGGTTGGAGAAAAACAAATTAAATCACAAGATCAAATTAATTGAGTTCTTCTTTATTATTCTTTGTGATTTTCGCTTATTTTCACATTTTCTATACAAAGATACCAGATAATACGGATGTAGACTTTTTTTTAAATTTGTTTTAGCATTTTTTATTTTGCCGAGTTTTTGGCTCCTGGTGATTTTTTTTTTGGTCTAGCGATATTTTTTCTACTTTTGCAATTTTTATTATATCTAAGATTTTTTTATTTTTGTTGGTTTTTAGGATTATGCGTTTTTTCCTTTTTGGCGATTATTTTTAGGTTTTGGGCGACTTTTATTTTTGGTGAGTTTTTGCATATTAGCGATTTATTATACATTTGGTGATATTTTTTATTTAAGCGTTTTTTTTATTTATGCGATTTTGCGTTTTGCAAATTTTTTTTTAATATTGGGATCTTCTAATTTTAGAGTTTTTGAAAAATTTCAAGAGTTTGCCTCTTAATGTTTCCAAGATACAGCAGCTTGTCAACTTTATATTAACTGATAGAATACCCTTTAGTTTTTATTTTTTTAATTTCAGTGTTAATTGGTGTAGCCTGCATAGAAATACACTAAATTTGAAAAAATCAATTGTCTGTATATAATAGAGGGCTGCGTAAACAGTCTTGAAATGTAAATACGTCTTGTTTTTTAAATGAATTGTCGTAACATGTATTATACTTAAGCAATAATAGATGATGTCGTTTAATAAGCGAACCACGATGGATGTATTGCTGTTCGTGTATATGAGTGTTTACAAGCGATGTCGCGAAGACTTCTTGTTCGCAACAAATAATGTAAAGAAGTAGTGTTGATGCTTGTTATTTTGCACATTGTACGCTTGAGTGTGTGCGTAAGATGTAGATGGTAAGCTATTATGTGTTTAAGGGTGGTTTTTTAAAGCAAGCGCACATAACTAATGTCAAAGCATGTGTGCGTTTGTATGTGCGCAGAAATATAAGAGATCATTCACATAACGTTTGTGCCTATGTACATGCATGACGTATGTATACTAAAGGGTTGCATTTGTATACTCGTTTGTATAGTCAAAACAAATATACCATGGTATGTACCATGTAATTGTAGTGTGAGCTACAGAACTAGTATAAGTGTTATTGTGTGTGCTTGCTTTTCCAAATTACAATACAATTAAAAACAAATAACAATTGCTTATTGTATTGCTGCTGAGCAACTGTTTGATCTGTTTTTGCTTAAAAATACATATTGTAATACAATTATATGAAAAAACCATTGTTGAAACAATTACATGACGGACAGATGTATGTGCGGACGTTCGTTATGTTATTTTGTGGCGTAGCCAAGTATAGAGAGAGAGAGAGAGACAATTTTGCTCTGAGAGTAATTGCACTTGCATATCGTTTGTCATTTTTTTGTATTTGCAGCTCATGTGTTTCATGTACATGTATCATCTACTTACATATGTATGTGAAATTTTGCTTTTATTCATTCATCATCAGCCATGTATTTTTTTCTCAACACAACATAAGGCACTTACGCTAAAAGGAGTTTTATGTGTCTTATTTGTTTTAAAAAAACAAAAAAAAAAAAAAATAAATGTGTTGTTTTCATTTGCTCATTGCCCAACCATACAATAATTGCTTTGAAAATCAACATTTATATACAACTAGTAACAGAAAACGCTAAATAACATATTTGTTCACACCAGAACCAAAAACACGCAAAAACTAGTGCAAACAGATGTATCTGTGCAATGCTATAGTGTATACGCGCCCATGCGTATGAAGAAGAAAGCATCACAAATTTTCCCTTCACGAAGTATTTTATTTTTTACGCCTATCTATACCTGCAATAGCTGAAACAAATGTCTTGCCAACAGTGTTGTTTAGCATTTGTTTTAGAAGATTTTGCTGTAATAAAGCATTTGAATAATTCCTCATGTCTTAAAAGTTCTTGTAAGTGCTCTTGTGCAGGGGTCTAATATATAATTGTCTGTATACTACATTAGTATGTATTTCAACATGTTTCGTTGCTCGCTTTAGAATACCCTTTAATATTCGGTGAAAATTTCATGTTTTCACCTCTAGTGTACGCAACCCTAAAAAAAAAAGAAGAAAGTCGCATCAATAATTATTTATTCTTCAGTTAATTTTACCCAGCTTGTGTATATCCCAAAGAAGGAAACCTGTAAGTGTAACCATTTTTCACTATCCTAGGGAAGAAACTTGCAACGGTTTTATTTAAATTTAAGTTTATTAAATAGTTGATACTATTTTTCTACCAAAACTGTAAAATATAATTGGGAAATTATTTTTTTTTTTCATTCAAACTGCAAGTGATTGCAGATGGTTTTAAAGCAAAAAAATAAAGTAAAATACATAAATACAAGCAAATCTAGTCAAAAGTTTTATGAGTTTCCTTAGTGAATTATGTTTGTCTTTTCAAAAATGTTCACGTTTTTTATTATACCTTTTCTTATTTCTGAGAAAATAAATGAAGTTTTTTACAAGCAAAAAAAATTTTATGGGAAATTGATTGCCCAGCGAAATATTCAAGCTTGTCTTCTGCTTAAGAAACTATTCATCGAGCTCATGTTGTTATAAAAAGCTCTTGTGACTGAGTGGTAGCGTCGGTTTTTAAGTTTTACTTTAACATTATTATATTGTTTATAAATACAGCAAATGTACTTTACATTGAAGACTTTTATAACGGGTGTTTTTTTAGAGGTATAGAACTTCGAATTGAAATAAAATACAAGAAAATCGTTTTAATGTCCATCAATTTGGCTTTATTGGAAGAATAATTTTATGCCATTAATGTTTAAATATGATTTCGGGCATGTGACCACCGCGGCTGGCTCGAATAAAGCCAATTCTACAGGTCCAATTTTCAACCACTTTTTCGAGCATATGGGGCCGTATGTTGGCAATAACGCCACGAATGTTGGCTTCCAAGTCCCCTAACGTTTCTGGTTTGTTGGCGTAGACGAGCGACTTCACATATCCCTAAAGAAAATAATCCAATGGTATCAAATCACACGATCTTGGTGGCCAATTGACAGGTCCATTCCGCGAAATTATGCGCTCATCGAATGTTTCCTTCAATAAATCGATTGTGACGTGCGCTGTGTGGCATGTAGCGCCGTCTTGTTGGAACCACAACTCATCCACATTCATGCCATCCAATTCGGGAACAAAACAGTCGGTTATCATGGCTCTATACCGGTCTCCATTAACGGTAACTGACTCTCCAGCATTATTTCGGAAGAAGTATGGCCCAATGACTCCACCAGCCCATAGAGCACACCAAACAGTCAGTTTTTGTGGATGTAATGGCGTCTCAAGGGTCTCATGTGGATTCTCTTCACTCCAAATGCGGCAATTTTGCTTGTTGACGTAGCCATTCAACCAAAAATGAGCCTCATCACTGAACAAAATTTTGCGATGAAAATCAGCATCGAGATCAATCTCATTTTCGGCCCATACACAAAAATCACGACGCATTGCATGGTCTCGCGGCTTTAATTCTTGCACAAGCTGGATCTTGTAAGGTCGCAAGCCAAGATCTTTGCGCAAAATCTTCCATAAAGTTGATGGACAAAGCTCCAATTGCTGTGCACGGTGGCGAATCGATTCATTCGGGTCCTCTTCAACACTTTGCTCTACAGCGGCAATTGTTTCTTCGGTGCGCACTGTTCGACGTCTCTGCGGATGCGTATTATCACATAGAGTAAACGTAGTGCGGAAACGATCCATGGTTAACCGAATTAATTGCTCTGATGGACGATTATGTCGACCATAAAATGGACGGAGCTTGCGGCAAACTTCGCGAACTGAACCATTATTTTCGAAATAAATTTGCACGATTTGCAAGCGTTGTTCTTTTGTCAACCTGTTCATGATGAAATGGCAAACCAAACTAAATATTAATCACTTGACAGCTAACAAAATGGCCGCCAGCTAAAAAAGTGATGCCAACTTAAAGTTCTATACCTCAATAAAAAACACCCATTACATTAGTGAGCATTCTGTAACAATAAAATTTAAGAAAATTTTAAAATTTTCAGAAAATTATAACAATTCTTTGCAGGAAGAATTGTAATCTGTTATCAAAAAAGCTCTAGCAGATGTAAAGCAAAAAGACGATAACGTTCTTCGACAAAATTGTCTACTTTATAAAAAAAAAACGAACAACAAAACAACCAACATATTATTGCTTAACAAGGCAATTACACAATAAAGCCGTCTTCAACTGAAAGCGATAAAGTGTTTTCTGTCGCTGGTAACTTCTGCACAAAAATAAGATTTCCTTTAACTTGGGGCCCACACGTCAATTTTTGACTTTCAATTCCAGTCAATTTTCAACACACTCACACTTTTTTCACTAACACAATCAAACTTTTTTAATTGAAAACTAGATTGATTTCAAATTCACCTATCCATTTAAATGGCAATTTAATTTTCAATTTTAACGGCTTGTCACAGCACACATTGATTGAAGCTACAAATTTGAGTTGTTTCTTCGTCGGTGGCATTTAAGAAATGAAATTGATTATCAATTTGTATCACAGCAATCAATTTTAAGGAATTTTGACACACAATATGTGTAATGAAATTGAAAGCCATTTATTGAACGTGTGGCGGCAACGTAATCGACTCTACATTGAACGCTTTAACGTTTCTCAAATTTTATTACTTGCATAATTAAATATAAATTTTTTATTCTTAAACTTTTCATACACATACTCACTACTAAATGTTCCTTTTCTAATATAAGTACTTCAATTGAATACAAACCAGAGAACAATTTTTTCCCTCGAAAAATTTTTCCCAAATATTTTCCCTTTTTAGGTTTCCCTTATCATGAATAATCTGCCTTATCGTGGTTGGCGTATTTCAAATACGACTACGACTATTTGGTAATAGACTAAAGAAAAACTGTTAAAGTCTTCTTTAATCTATTACACCCAGAAAAAAGATTGGTTGGAAAACGGTTAGTCCAATAAAATATCATTTGCATTAACTATATTTCAGTTCACGCTATCAATTTTCTGTTAATCCAAAAAACAATCCATGTTCATTGCCATAAGGGCACAATTGTAACAAAGATATGATTGTGACAATACTTAAATTGATTGCATCAACCGAGCGTATGCTTTTGTCATGACTAATTAACTGATCGATTAGCACAACCGAATAAAATATTAGGAGTTGGATTTTAGTACCAATTTTCGGTATTGGCAACTAAAAAATTGTCGTTCTATATTATAATTAAAATAAAAACTTTCAATCAGTTGCTGCAACTAACTAGAGGTTGAGTTTACTATCATAGTTTATAGCAGCAAATTAAAAAATTAACTTATGTGACTTTCAAAGATATTATGATTTGTGAATTCTCAAATGGTTTTTGAAAGTCTGTGCATACACGCAAAGAAAAGATATGGTTGTAGAATGTTTGAGAAAACAATATTCTGTTCTCTGAAACAAATGTGTGTTCGTCGAAAACTAGTTATTGTTTTTTAAACATTTATTTCGTTACGATAAACAGAGTAATGTTTGAATTTAATAATTACATTATCACATCCATAAAAAAGTGTGACATGGTTAGAGTTTAACAATACAATTTTGTTAAAAATTTGTGACTACAACATAATTTGTATTATTATTTAAAAATAATATGATGTAAATAACAATATGATGTTATCCAAAACCATATTATGTTAAGTTTTTAAAAAAAAATATTTTTCAGAAACATCTGTCAGATCAGTATTTCTTTTTTAAGCTATCGGTAGTGCGCGGGTGGTGTTAAATAAATGAATAAATAAATAAAGTATAAACAAAAGGGTAGACCAATAAAAATATATAAACATTTGTGTATCTCTTTATACAGACATGTCTGTATGTCGTGTAAGTATACATTTCTATATATGTATACATTTTATTTCAATAACATTAATTTATTTTTATTTCGAATTTAACTCATAATAATAGTATTATTAAATATTAATTTAATAGTATTATTAAAGTTTGTTTTTCTATTAACAATAATATGATTTGACTGCAACCATATAATTCAATCATAATATGTTGCTGCTTGATTATGGTTACCTCAACCATATTTTTTCTTTGCGTGTAAGATAACAGGTTTGTGGCTTTTTAAAATGTGTGGTTGAAGAAATGTATATAGACATGCTTCATGCATCATTAGGAAATAAATTTCAATTAAAATAAACTTATGATAATATGTCCAATAATAAATTTCTTAAATTGTGTATTTTTATTTGCGTTTATTGTTTATTTTTATTTTAGCAAGGAAGGCCAATTTTTCTTTTACAGCTACCAATTATGATATTGTTTTAATTATATTAACCAAATTTTCGGTAGCAAGAATAACATTTATTTCAAATTCCATACTGTCAACCAATTTGTTCTGTTGCTGCAACTATTGGTTTGAGGATTATAATTAAAATATAGTGGTACCACAAGAAAATTTCAGTCGCTATAGCAGAATTCTATGATAGTTGCTGCAACCGCCAAAATTCAATTGGCAACAAATTCGGTTGTCACAACGAATCTGTTTTCTCTGTGTACCAAACAGTCTTAGTCGCATTTGAAATTACGCCAACCACGATAAGGCAGAATATTTTGCACGTGAATTTTTTAAATTTTCCCTTGGTTTTGTTCACTCTATTTTTGCGGGCGAACTGAATCATTACATTGAATAATTTCGATATTTTTCTTCGAATTATATATTAAACGTTAAAATTATTTATTTTTAGGACAATATTAGGAAGTGTGTTTTTCTTATTGAACTTAAATTTGTCCGATTTTTAATTAATTTTTAAGCTTTACAAAAATTCTTCGCTTTTTACATTCACGTGGACTGATAGCGGGGAAAAATTTCACGGAATATTCAATATCGGACCCATTTCTATATAGTTTGCCGACTTTTTGTTTCTTTCATATTCACAAAATGGCGTCTGTTGACCGTCATATTGAATTTTGCGTACTGTCCCATCTGTGATGACACACCAGGGATTGACGTAAGAATCATTGAAATCGTCTTACAAAACCATAATATGAAGCAACTCTTCTATTAGTGAATTTTATTTATTAAAATAGAAAAAACACTTTCCTAGCAACTTTGCTGGGTTAGTGGCAGTTTTTAGTTAACGAATTTTATGACTCTAACAACTGCGAAGAGACATAAAATTCACAAAAGAATTTGATTGTATATAATAGCTGAGAGTTTAAAACCCTAAAATAGTTAAACATTTATCAATAAAAAAACTAAATTTGCACGAGCTCTTATAATTGCAGTGTAAAGTTTTCATTTCCGTTAAAACTTACTTTAATAAACATTTAAAAAAGCATTGAACTATACAGACTTCAGCAGTTGCTAATCCTAATGTACCATGAGAGCGCCCTCCTTCGTCGGTATTGTGTAGCAGAATTATCGGCTGAGTAAAATAACCAATAAAATAGCTACCAAGCACAGCTTTGAAAATTTAATGTGCCTGATTAACACCAGAGGCACTGCAACTCGGCATTATTAAAAATAAATTCAGTAAAGTGCGACTTTGACTCGCGCACGAAGGGTTCCGTACGAACACTAGATATGTAATTTAATACACACTTCATCCTATATAATATATAGTTTTGGCATTTTTTTCGTTTTTGGGGTCTTTTCGGTTTTTTTGTTTTGGCGTTTTTTCGGGTTTTGGTGTTTTTTCATTTTGGCGATTTTTCTTATTTTTGGCGATTTTTTCATTTTTGCGATTTTTTTTTTATTTAAATTTTTTTTTTTAATTTTGACGACATTTTCGCGTTTTGGCGATTTTTTCGATTTTTTGCGTTTTTTTTCATTTTGGCGTTTTTTTCATTTTGGCGATTTTTTCGAATTTGGCGATTTATTTTAGTCTTAGAAATTTTTTTTCATTTTGGCGATTTTTTTCGTTTGGCAATTGTTTTTTTAATTTTTGGCGATTTTTTTTTTTTTTTTTGGTTTGGCGATTTGATAATTTTCGGTTGTTTTAGTTTTGCCGTTTTTGAAAATTTCAAGTGTTTGCCTCTTACGGTTTCCAAGATATAGCAAATTGTCAAAATTACATAGTCAAAATTGCATTAACTGATGGACCACCCTTTAATTTAAATTTGTTTAAATTTTAGTGTTAATTGTTGTAGTCTGTATGAAAATACACTAATTTTACAAAATAACTAATTTTACAAATAACTTGTAAAATAACTAAATAAATTTAAATGAGTTATCCTGGATATCCTTTATGATCCTGCTTTTTTGAATTTCTATTGTTTCGAAAACGAGCGGAAAAACAGTGTGCAAATTTTTCTATACCTGTTTTGGTGCTTTTGTGCTTGAAAGTGTAGAGTTTAATGAACTTGCCAACTTGCCTTCAAGTTGAAGACTTTCCTCTCAGCTACATGCCGGATGCAGAATTTTTTTTTTTAATTGCCGCAACAACAAAAACAACAGAAATGCATCTAAAATCATATGTTATACAAAGCCAAAAGAAGTCAAACAACATAAAAGCAAATGCAAGGGAAAATAAGACATTCTTGGAATAAGATATTTTAGAAATGACTTAAATATTCTAAATGAAAGAACAACAAAAAAAGCGGAAATTAAGGCAAGGACATATTGCCTTAAGAGACGCACACACACACACAAACACACACACACACGCACACACACACACACACACACTGGCGCTCATACACATTTATAGAAACCCTTTTACTAGCAAGCAGCTCTCTTTTTAGAAAAGGAATATAGAAAAACAAAAGAAAACTTAATGTTGAAACTAGCACAACGTCGTCGCCGTATTGAGCCCAGAACCAGGGCTGCCAGAAGCTTTTCACAGAAAATCATCACTTGCCGGAAATAAAATCATATTTTGAAGAAAAAAATCATCACAAGCTCAATTTTTTTTTTAAATTAACAACAATTCACATATTTATATAAAAATCAAGTTTCTTATTGTATGTGCCAAAAATAATGATGCATTTTGGTGTATGCAAGACACAGGGGGCACAAGTGAAGTGAATAAAGCAATATATCGTTGGCTTAGTAGGCAAATATGGTAAGTCCTTTTTTTTAATTTTTCAGAGGACAAAAATCTGCCTAAATTTATTCAAACTAAATCAGAGTGAGGACAACGAAACCATGCATTTTGTTATATAAAATTAACACAAAAGTTTTTTGTTAAATAAATGTTAGTACACTCTAGATGCATATTGTTTTCCGCTAGACTTAAGAGGTGTTTTTTCTGGACCTAACATATTTGCTTACCACTGCATAAAGGCAAGAAAAACCTGACTGATACTTGGATTACTTTCCAATGGAAACAAATAACTATTTTAACATTGCGATGTCGTAGGCGGTAGTCAATTGTCTCACTCCGCATTACTTTTCAACTAACCTAGAGTTGATATTATTTAAGTCACCTGGTAATCAGTAAATTAACAAAAAAAAAAGAAAAATGTTGCTGGGGTTCGTTGCATATGATGTCAAATATTTTTGTTTAATATGGACCTATATCATTTTTTTCTAACACATCAATACAACTACTACTTTTTTTCAAATAAAGGCTGGGTTAGCCGAACGTTGCTGTTGCTGTTGCTGTACCGTACCGTACCGTACTGTTAGCACGTTGGTGCACTTATAGAACATTTAAAAACTTGCGTATGCCTTACTTCGTTTTGTTGTTTTAATATTAATAACAAAAATTAAAAATTTTAAAAACCCCCGACTTTTTTCAGAAAAGATGTTATATCTTCTAAACGGCTGGACCGATTTTTTTCAAACATAACTAAGAACCCTCTCGATCAAGTCATCTTTCAAACAGAAAAAGAACTAAATGAAAATCGGTCCAGCCGTTTGGCCTGTACGTGGACACAGACAGACAGATGTGCAATCGCTTTACGTGAGTACCTGCCATTACGGCCTAATCTCACGTGTGCCAAAGCACCGGGTGTGGGTTAGACGCCAGACCAACGCCCCCATGCACCTTTTTAGAATGAACCTATGGCCCATTCCATAGGGCACATAGGTTGCAATCTTTGAATATAGTTATCCCTGTATTATATTCAATTACCTTGCTGAGGTAATTTGAGCTATCTAAACTCTGCTGCTATGTCCGTGCCCATAGCAGCTTCTGTTGAATGGCAACAGCACCTAGAACAGTGTCTGGCTGACCGCGTCACACCAACCACTAGCATTGATTTAACACTGGGAAGCCAAGACTATTCTCCCAGCGATGTTTGGTAGCAAACCACAACCACCACGATAATTCTCCGGCTTCCACGCTTAGGTGGTGTGTATACACCTAAGCGAGGTCCCCAAGAAAATTCCTCAACCATTGCCGGCACAGCTAACCACTCATCCATAAAGAACGCATGCCTGGGTCGCCAAATAACCAGTGCCTACTCCCCACTTACCAAAATCATCCCTTTAACCCCTTAGGGGTCTACCCCTTTGGGGTAGGACGAACTCGGCATTTTAGCAAAGGAAACTGACGACCGCTACATGCACTCAAAACTTCAGAGCAGCGAGGACCACTTACGCGAGAAGAATGCAAGCTCGCCACCAAGATCCTGTGCCTACTACAATCGATCATGCTTGATAAACGCCCCTTAACCCAGAGGGTGTGACGCACAACTATTTTAGCACAGAATCTTGACAACCGCAATGCATTTATCTCTAAGCAGCCCAGCTGTCGGGCAACCGGCACCCGTGGTACCAGAAGTAGCCTCTGGTTAGACCTCGAAGTTCCACCACAAGGGCTTCACCTCTATCGTCTTTTGAACTCAGGGGCAATTCTAGGTGACGCTGCACCTAGCTGGCAACAACGGGCGTACAATATTTGTTTTCCTTTTATAAATATGTGCACATCCGTTACTCTGTTTATATTCAGAGATTGGGTAGTAACACATAAGTTTTACGGGTAATGAGCCAAAGGTCCGCCAGCGGAAAAAGCTACATTACCCTAGCTGGGGCCCCGGGATTGCCACACCCGTAGTCTACAGAATTAATCCATACACTCCCCTGGGGGTGACACAGACAGACACAAAGATACACAGATACACAGACACAGAGACACACACTACAAACTTATAACACCCCTTTTTTAGTCAGGGGTTAAAAAGGAACAGCTGTTCACAAAACAGTGATGGGAAATAAAAAAGTTCAAATGGTTAATTTAGCGAAGAAAAAGTACCTAAAATATGTAAACGCTACTAAAACTGTATACTGTCTGTTATACATTTATAACAAATAAATATGTTCATACATACATACATATCGATGGACACAAGTACACTTCGTCACAAAAATTTATTGCAATATCGTAAAAATAACACTTTTAAAAGCAGTTTAACAAAGCAGTTGTGCTGTTTAATATTATGTTCTTATCTTCCCCTGTAAAATTACAATTATTTGAGTTAGGGTCTTTCTACTTGTGACCAACGATATGTATGCAACATGAAATAATTTTTGCATGTGTGCATACACAATAACAAGTTTTGATACCATTTAAATCCTTTAATACATATCACATTTATATTATGCTCATACATATATATGCATTTCTTTATTATATATAAGCACATATAACTACATACACATGCATGTATATATTTGTGTACATAAGTATGTATATATGTACATTCCCAAATATTTATTTATTTATTTATATTTTTTCACACAGATATTATTAACAAAAGTACCAAAAAACAGAGCCAAAATACCCCTATTCCATTTAAATTACAATGGTACCATCACTGGCCTACAAACGTCACTTAACAACGTTAGGAAATTCTATTTTATACAGGTTGAGACGTGCCGTCAACGTTACAGCAAATTTCGGTAAGCGTTTGCATTGTTTTCAATCAACAAAAACGATCAGCTGTTTCGTTAGCTTACGTGGACGTTCGGATAATTCTACCTTAAGTTTCAAAACTAACGTAGGATGTTGACAAACATGGACTTGCAAAAGAATTGTTTTCTTACAAAAAACACAGCGCCACTAACGTTGTTTTATCTGAACAAGTTTGAAAATTATATTTAATATTTGTTTGGTTAATAAGAAATCGTAATCACTTGTTTATTTGTTTTTTTTTTCTTGACATAATTGTGCTTTGTACAGTGTTTATCGTTATTTTAAGTATTATGTCAATTATCTCCTGCATGTAGGTACATACACAAATTTGTAATTTTAGAATTTTTTCCTGAAAAAAAACAACCTTGGGGTTTGCACGGACATTATTTTTCTTCAGCCACAATCACTTTCATCGACATAACTTGTTCGATGTTTATAATATCTTGTTTTTTTTCCTTTAATTCTCTAGGATCTGATCCTTAGAAAATGTTTCCTAAAAATTAGTTGGAATATTTTCATTACCTAGATCTACATGATAGTGTAAAAAAAATTTGAGAAATTTTGATACTTAAGCTATGTACAGACGATTGTCAGATCTTACAATATTGTCAGATCTGGCAATGTGCTGACAATGTACTGGCAATCGTAAATTGCCGGCACAATATTCCTTGTCAGTTTACACGGTTGTCAGAAAATCTTACAATTTATTGCCAGACGGTTGTATGACAATAAATTCATCTGACAAAATCGTCAGTAGAAAAATTGTCAGTTCACATGGTTGTCATATGCACAAATTGTTTGATCTGTTGTTATGCGTTGCCAGACTTAAACCATTTGTTGGAAATTGTTAAATATTTATCGTTTGTGTTTGTGTTAAATGTAAAAAGTGAAAGTATAAATTATTATGGACCATAAAGAAGCAATTGCAATGATTTTGTCTGCATATATTTTATTATAAACTTTTTCTTTAAAATCAAGCGTGTGCAGTGTTGCCCATAGAAAGAATTCTCTTACAATGACGCCATTGTCAGATGCATAAACTTCGCACATCTGACAATATTAAAAGTCTGACAAATATCTGGCAATAATTTTACAATGTGTTCACATGATTGTAAGATGTCTGACAATTTGTAGTGAGCTGCTAGTCTTGCAATGGACTGACAATGCTTTTTCTGGCAACGACGTCTGACAAAAATTGTCAGTTCACACGGTTGTAAGAAATTTTGAGCACATTTTACTGGCAATATTGTAAGATCTGACAACCGTCTGTACATAGCTTTAGACCGCCGCTTTTAATGAAAACCTCAGATGCATACATACATACATACGTATTGAAAGTAAAAATCATAATTTGCAAAATTTAAAATCATCATTCTAGAAAAACAAAATCATGAAATCATATTTTGGTCCAAAAATCATCAAAAATATGATAAAAATCATACTTTCTGGCAGCACTGCCCAGAACAATAACCCGTTCGGTATACACAAACACACACGAATGGAAGAAAATAATTCATTATTCTTCCTTCAAAAAGTTAAGTTTTATACGTGCGCACTAAATGTGCAAAATAATTTAAACTTTCTTCTAAGAAATTTAGATTTTAGGGGCAACTTATGAAGAAAGGCAAAAGAAACTTGTGTGAATAATCTTGAAAAATTTCCTCACGACATCATTTTTTATTAAGTCAGAATATTGCAGTAGCTAGAATAGCACTTTAAGAAAATGCACATCAGCAACAGAAATTCTTACAATTAAATTCACTTCTTGTTATTATAGTTAGAGTCAGAGTCTAATTTATAACATTTAAACATTTTTTTAATGAAATTAGTTGCATGAATATATTTTCCTTTGTCAATACAAGAGAAGCGAATCAATTTAGCAAAGCTTCAAAAAACGCTTCACAAATTTAGATATTATTCTATAGCGCTGCAATTAGCAAATAGAAAAATTAGACTGTTGTAAATATAGTGATGGTAAAATTGAGCTTACAATACAAAAAAGCTTTCAGCAAATTGAAATACGATGAATCAAAACAATTCACATATTCCATTTGCAATAAAATGCTAAGTATATAAAGCAGAAATCTACATCAACTGACACCACACACAGTGGACCAAATACAAAAGAACGCTGATGATGAAGGTTTAGTGGCCTTCGAAAACGGCTGGCTGTTCCGTTCAACTGTGTGTTGTTAGTCAGAATATTTACAACAGACTTTGGTGTTATTTGTTCATTAATAATTATCACATGTAATTTGGCTTAAAAAGCGATACGAACTTTGGCCCGTTCAAATCACAAATATAGAAACAAATGGAGTTCGAATAATAATTAAAATTAATTAAATTGATTAAACTCGCTAAAACTGCAAGGTTAACTTGGAAGAAAAAAAATATGCATTTATCAACTTTTTTTCAACATTTAATAACATTAAAAACTTAAACAAAAACACCTTCATTGCTTTCTTACTTACCGTTTACACATGCAAGTACAAGTGCAAGTAACTCAATACATAGACATATTTTTACTAATACAATCATAATGCTACAAGTTTAGGCTCACTGGCAAGAGATTTTCATTACAAGTAATTTTTTCACTTGCATGTAGGAGAATTGTCAAAAATAAAAACATTGTTACCCTTTAAGGATTTTATTTTAATTTTAATGGATAGCTTACATGGAATAATTTGTAAAATGTTATTATTTCAACTTATATACAGAAAAAATAAAACAAAAAGTAAGAACATGTAATCAAATATAACTTATTATTGATTTGCAATATAAATTTATCATTTATTTTGGTACAAAGTTGATCACTAAATTCGTTTCCCTGTAATGTTCCTATACCAAAAATTTGGCAGCCCACTCATTAAAATATTAGTTTTTAAAAAGTACAAACAACGCACGGAAGAAAGAGAAAAACGAAATTTTCAAATATTTATAGTAACATATAGAAAAATGAAAATAAACTTGCACTTGACTGTGTAAACAATCAAGCAAGCTGCGAGTGTTTTTATTATTTCATTCAATGTATTGGTTTTTAATACGTACACGCAACTTGTAACAAGTTACCTGCATGTGTAAATGAAGCGTTAACAAACATTTTGTCATTAAAAAAGCTCAGCTTCAATGCCTTCTTAAAAAATATATCATACGGAATACAAAATAAAGTTCAGTTGAACCTTTACTTACGTATATGAATGAATAAATGTTTTTTTTTATTGCCAAAGATAAATCTTTGAAGATATTTTCTTAAAAAATTTTATGTAATAAAAATGAATTTTCCACATCAGCAGAAGTTATTGGTGCCTACTTAAATGCTGCTATTTCGTTTGTGTACTCAAATATCAATATTCAAGCAGAAGGCTGTCGGATACTAAATTTCTATTAATAAAATTAAAGAAATTTTAGTCAAGTCAAAAAGCTTGCAACCATATGTAAAAACTAGCGTGTTCTTCAAGTGTAAGTTAAAACCAGTTTTTGTATGAAAATTAATTTAACGTGCACTTCAAGGACACGTTATTTTTTTGCATATGAGGAAAGTTTTTTGGCTTTAAAATTTCTTTAATTTTATTAAAAGAAATTTAGTATCCGACAGCCTTCTGTCACGTTCTTCATCTAGTTACTATGTAACTAGATGTAACCGTATCATATCATATCTACCAGTAGAGATCGCTGAAAAAAATTATACAAACATTTTTGGGTTTAAAAGGGCTATTATCCCATGTTATTTTTTTTTTATTTTAAATGGTATTGGTATTATTGACTTAACCCAAGGTATATCGAATAATATAACAAAATTTTTCTCGTTTTTTTTTTTTTTTTTTTTTTTTTTTGTTCTCACACAGTCGTAAAAACTGCAGCTTTCAAATACTTTACAATTAATAAAAAACCAAAATTAGATTTATAGCATGAAAAAACTAAGAAATGTGTTAAAAATATACATTTACAATGAAATATGCAAAAATATGTATTTATTATAAAATATGCAAAAATATGCACTAACAAATCGATGCCATTTTGTCACAAATTTGTTGATTCGCAAAGATATTTTATTTACGTTGATCTACGAACAACGACAGAAAACATGTATTTACATGAAAATCCTTTCCCTAATTATTACTTTATTATTTTCGTCTTAAGGCAATGTAGCATCGTGCGGCTTCGCTGGGTGGCCCGCATCCGTGGAGTCAAATTTTTCATGACTTTGGAGCCTAAATTAGACTGAATATAGCAGATGGTTTGCATTGGTCGGGCTGTGGGTTGTGGTTTATTCGCCTAAGACTTAAGGAAACCCAACAAGAAAAAGTATAATGGGGTTAAATCGCTTGATCTCGCTGCCCACTTCATATAACATAAGATGCTCAAGCACTCAAATCACTGATACTGAATTTTCAATGTTGCATAAGCTGAGTGTTTGTTGAAAGGTTGTTGCATTTCGCATCTCTTCTGCTTCTGCCCCGCTTTGGAGGATCTCTGTCAGCGCTTGCTTAGAATATCCTTCAATACGAGTTATCGGAAATAGAAACTCAGAAACCTAAGTTTATACATTAGGAGCAGCGGCTGGTATGGTCGTTAAAACTTTTTTATGGCATGTGTATACACTAGACCCTTTCCTGACCCACTCCTCTTCTCTTTTATTCTCTCTCAGTAGTATATTTATGGGCATTCTGGCACATGTGTATTTTTTCATATGGAGGATCATTCCATTTGGAGTAGTGTATTGGTCCATAAGGATCATTTCAATTAGAATATATATGGAAATTCTCCCACATATTCAACTAATTCATTTGGAATCCTTCCAATATACATATATAACTACATTTACGATTATCAATGGTCTTTAACGACAATCCCCTAATTTTTGTTACAACATTTGCCTTAGTATTAAATAAAGTTTTTATTATACGAATATATTTATACGCTCGTGTACCTTTAATTTGATTTTTTGATTGATATTGACGCTTGTGAGCATTGGTACTTATAAAAATTTCTTTGTATTTTTTTCAAATCATTTTTATTATAATGTGTAGGCTTTGAATGAAACATTAATTCAAATCAGTCTTACACAAACAGGCTGTAACTTTGCTTTATAATAATAAAAACAATTTTAGTATATTTAAAAAAAAAAAGCAATGTGAGTCCGATCACAGCGGAGATGTGTAAACATCTAGTAATGAAAAATTTTTTTATGTTGGAAGTACTTATGCTTTTAGTATCTTTTTTTAAATTAATTAATTAAAAGTATCAAAACTTTCAATATTGTAAATATGTACATATGAATTTGTTGGTTTTTGTTTGTTTTATTAAACTTATTTAGTTAGTAAATGCGCACACTGCAATATATATGTACTCTGCATTAAAAATTGCAGTAAGCAGTAAGTTTACTGATTATTGAAAAAATTCAGTAAATTTTTACTGCTAATGAAATTTAATTTACATTACCAGTAAAATCGCCGTAATCATAATAAAATTGTAGCAAGTGGCAAAGTTTTTTCATTAAAATTTTGAAACTTTTGTATGAAAAACATTTAGCCACTTGGTAGAATTTCATTATGAATACGGGCATTACTGATTACTGAAAATTCAATGCACCTCATCATATAATAAATAATTTAAGCAATTTATAAAAATTGTAGAAAAAAAGTAATAAGTAAAAATTTACTGGTTAAATTTTTTTTTATTATTTTTACTCAAATTTTAGTAGTACTGCAGTGCCCATCTATGGTATCTGCCTTTACTTTTACTTTTTAATTTTTAATTCCTGTTGTTCAGCGTTTAGTTGTTGCTGTTCCTGTTGTTGTGTACGCATTGCAATTAAAATAAATTCAGTAAAGTGCGACTTTGACTCGCGCACGAAGGATTCCGTACATTCGGTTTTGAGCATTTTTTTGAAGTGGCTTTTTTCGTTTTTTAAGTCTTTTTCAGTTTAAACGATTTTTCAATTTTGTCACTTTTTTCTCGTTTTGGCGTTTTTTTCTCTTTTTGGAGTTTCATTTTCACAATTTTTTTTCTTTTTGGCGTTTTTTTTTCATTTTGGTGACTTTTTCTGATTTTGGGGTTTTTTTATTTGGCAATTTTTTTCATTTTGCGATTTTTTTCTGTTTTTGGGGTTTTTTTTTATTTTGGCGATTTTTTCATTGTGGCGATTTTTCCGGTTTTTGCGATTTGTTTTAGTCCTAAATTTTTTTTAATTTGGTGCTTTTTTTCGTTTTGGCGATTTTTTTTTTATTTTTAGCTATTTTCTTAGATTTGGCGATTTTATAATTTTCGGATTTTTTAGTTTTAGCGTTTTTGAAAATTTCAAGAGTTTTGCTTTTACGGTTTCCAAGATACAGCAAGTTGTCAAAATTACAAAGTCAAAATTGCATTAACTGATGGAACACCCATTGATTTAAATTTTTTAAAATTAGTGTTAATTGTTGTAGTCTGTATAAAAATACACTACCGTGCAGGAGAATAGGCGATAATTGTCTAAAAGCTACTAGTATAATTACTAGAATAGCAAGAACTAGTGCAAAATGGGTTAAAGTTGTTGTGTAAAATTACTAGTGCTGATGAGTACTAGTATATGAAGTAGTACCAAGGCACCACATTGCAAAATAAATTTTAACTGTCTAACAGAGCTCTTGCACTGTATGAAAATTGGTATCACATGATTACTAAAATTTTAGCTTGATCTAAAAGTAATCATAATTAAATAATAATAATTACCCTTTTGTATTTCTGAATTTTTGATAAAAAATTTCGAATTTTAAGTAGAAGTTGTCACTGGGTAACAAAGGAATAAACCACCAATTTTATAGAATTTTTCTTTACAAAAGAACTGGTAATAAACTAGTCCTAAATTAGTACCAATGGTACTAGTAGTTTTCTAAACACACTCAATGCTAATTTGAGCATTAGGATAGTATAGGAAGGTTTACAGTTGAGAACTAGTGGTGGTGATTTCTGTACTACTAAAATACTAGTTGGACACCAGTTCGTTCTCCTGCAGGGTAACTTTTAAAACTTCAAGTGTACATACAATTGTATGTATATTACATGGGATTTTAACATTTTTCGTTGCTCGTTTTGGAACACCCTTTAGTGTAAGGCTTATTATAAAAATCGCAACTATAAAGAATATTTTGATAGTTTTGGAAACTTAAAACCTCCAATCGAAGTAGTTAATTACTTAAAGGTACCCATTAAATACAATTATGAGCGGAAACAAAATACCCATAAATATACTACTTCTCTTATCCTCAATTAACTTTTCATTTATAGCTTCCCCTTTATTCCTTATGCCTCTTTCTTCTACTACTTTCAACTTACAGGTAGCACAAAGGGATCATCGTATTGTACCCAAGTGAGCTGATTACCTAACCGAACTTATGTGCTTTTATTAGAAATGTACAAATGTTAGGATTTATTACGAGTGATTCCTTTATTATGATCAGGGACAGGGGTTTCATGCAAATACATGTTTTTTCCCTTAACCCTTATAATCGCAAGAACGAAATAATATCTTTACAAAACAATGAATTTGCGTTAAAATGGCATCGATTTGTTAGTGCATATTTTTGCATATTTTGCTGAAAATGCATATTTTTGCATAATTTGGTCATGAATGCATATTTTCGTCTCATATTTTGGTACAAATCTATTGTTTTGTGTCATATTCTTTCAAAAATTCAAATTTCTAAAAAAAAAATTTGACAAATTATTAATGCAAAACTGAGTTTTTTGCAAACTTATTCGCTTGCATTGTTTTAGAATTGACGAACTGACGAACAAAACCAGACTAGTGCCGTTAACTGTTTTACAGCATAGGCAAATACCTGAGCTACCTAGATAGAGACTAGCAAGGACAAGTCAGTTTTTGTTATTTTTTTTTTTTTCTAAGCAGGATTGAACTGGCTTTGGATGAAAATATTTCGTAACTGCATATATGTGCAGTTGGAGAGCCCGAAAAAAAATTAAAAAAAATCATTTACTGAGGACATGTCTAGTTTTGTTCGCCAGCTCTTTAATTGTAGAACGATTATAAATACAAGCACAACCACCTAAAAAATTTAATCGAAATTGTCATTTTGATGATTTCAAGAGGAAATTGTCTGCTATTAAAGCCGAAAGTAGTGAAACCATTCTGCGGGAACTTGATACTGTTTTTAAAAATGGTAACGGATTTAAAAAACAAATCTAACATAGTATTCAATTAATTTTAAAGGTTGAGTTAAATAAATATATAAAATTATATGAAAAGAATCATTTAAATTTGAGCCGATTACATCTATAGACGTTATATTCGAAAATATTAAAAATATAAAATTTGTCAGTGAAAATAAATTAATAACAACACTTTCCTCTTTCTATTTGTGTATTGCTCTTTTATTGCAATATAAATATATCGCGAAAAATGCCTGTTTGGTGTTAATAATGCAGAAAAATCCTTATCATTTCTAAAATTGTGTAAAAATTTAATGTAAAAGACTTGTACACGCATCTTTTGAGAAAATAAAATATTTATATATCTTTATTTAGTTGCATGTAAATTGAAAATATTTCTTTTGGATACAATTTTTTACAATATGTGCATATTTTATTGTTTTTAGTGCATATTTTGCGTTTTTGATGTCATATTTTAGGCGCCTAAAATACCTTTTTTAAATGCATGAAGTCCTTGTCCCTGATTATGATAGAATTAGTCGATTCGTATCGTGTTACTTTTGAAGTGGTCGTATTGTTTAATTCTTGATGTTAGTTAGTAAAAAACGTGTTGTTGTATTTATCTTTGCTTTGTACATGTGTTTGTACATATGTATGCAAGAGAGGAGTTGACGTAGAAATCTATTTTCTGTAGATTTTTACCTCACATACGTTGCGATACACACATATCTACTAATTGTACCATTAATCACGTATGAGTCACGCATGAGTCACACGTGATCGTAGTTATATTTATATACAATAAAGATTTAAAAACATAATGTGTCACGATATATTACACGTGAGTCACGTATTAGTCACGCATGAGTCATGCGTGATAGTGGTTGTAGTTATATATATGAAACAATAATTAAAAAAAATTACGTGTGTGATTTTATTTCACAGTTCAACGGTAACGTACGTGAATGAAAGGTATTTTTAATTTTTGCTTGTTTGGTTGGTTAAGCTCAGTTTATATGCATTTTGTTGCTGCTTCGGTAATTCTTATATAAAAAGAAATCAAGTTTAATATTTCATTAATAACTACTTTATATTAGTGGCCCACTCCACTCTTATATTGCCAAAAATTTTATGGAACATGCAGTTTGTTTTAAGAGTTATCCACATAAAATAATAATTAAGGCCCCTATCATGGTTCTTAACTAAATTCATAATTAAAAACATACACGACCAAACTTTATTTCAGTATTATGAACCACAACTGTTTTAGTTGAAATTATCATAAAATATCATGTCAAAAGGCAATAATACTTTTTATATCACACCAACCCGTTACTAGAAAAACCCAACCACAGGCCCAACTAGTAGAAAGCAGTTGTGTATACTTAACGTTTTTCTCAAGCAAACTTACGCAGAGTTGTAAATGACAATACCGAAACACAATTAAAAAGTCAACTGTTAATTTGGTTGAGAAAGGCAATGCAAATTTATCAATCCCAAACAAACTATTTTAAAAGTTGAAAACCGGGAAAGGGGCATAAATTTTGTATGGGCGGTACCTGCTTCCTCCTGCACCACCCCCTGTCCTATGCTACCAAGATTTTGTTGGGACATGCCTATAAATTTAGTGACCCTCACTATAGTAGTTGTGGAGGTATGAATTGAGGCTATTTGGCCCCACTATGCGATGACGCCGCCACACTAAAATCCACATTAAACAGTTACTTCTCAGAGATGCAGTGGACGCACTGGAATCTCATGCAAATTCTTATGGTTCCGAAATCAACAGCTTCAGATCCAAACTAAGTTAAATCTTTAACTGCTCCACAGACCGTTCAGCGAACACACACGCATCATTGTCTGTGATCGTTTACCTGCATCTACTTGGTCACTTGAATTTTGTACGAGTGCAGACCCAAGTCACGATATAAAACTTCGCCAAATTAGGCCGCGAAATGCAGAGTGTTTGAGAGCGACTCGAAAGCGACTGCATGGGATTCTCCCGCACACTTTCACGAACAGCGTCGATTTTTTTTTGCAGATCTGGCTTTTCTTCGACGCACGGGTTTACATACCACACTGATAGTCGTCTCGGTAGGACGATTACAGCTACGAGTACGATATAATAAGCAAAGCTCCCGGAACTTTGCCTCAATAGAACAATAAAACCTGGAAACAGGTTAGTAAGGGAGAGAGATAGCTCAACTCTAAATTTTCAACTTGCTTCGATATTCCATGATTTTTGTTCGCTATGTCCCAATTGGTAGGTCTGCAGTAGGGTTTGCCGAAAACCGTGGAAATTAGAAAACCGCGGTTTCCGGCTATAAGCAAAGAATTGTTATAATTTTCTTAAAATTCTACATTTTTTACCTTTGATTGTTACAGAATGCTTAGTAATGTATAAAAGTCTTCAAAGTATTGTATTTTTAAACAAGATAATAACGTTAAAGTTAAACTTAAAAACCGACGCTTTTTTTGTCGGTTTCGGTTTCGGTTTTTATTCTTTAATGATCGCGATTTATTTTTTGTGTGAAAAAAACATGAGATATTCACTGGCAAAATTTTTCAAATAGTACTAAATAAGTCACGGGGGTACCAACGTACTTTTTGGTTTTGAATTGTACCAAAAACAGTACAATTGTACTAACTTTATCATCCCTGGTGTTATGAAAAAGGGTTGAGTTTAAGAACAAGATAAAATAAAACAACCGAGCATAAAAATAAATTAATAAATAATTAATATAGAGAAAATTAAAAAGGTGTTTGTATTTTGTATTATTTTAATACAATAAACTGTTCAATGATTGGATTATAAATTGTTTATACGAACAAAAGAAGCCAGACATAGAAAGTCATGCAGCCATACATACATACATACATACATTAATACATACATATGTGTTCTCTTCACTGCTGGCCAGCAGCGCGACCATTTTAGCATTTTTGCAGCTAAATTTAGCTTTTTTTGTTGATTTAGCTGCAAAATTTTCGATTTAGCAGTTAGCATTTTCTTTAGCATTTTTCAATTATTTATTTAGCATTTTCTAGCATTTTTTCATAATATAATCAACGTAACTTGTCACAATTTCGGAGACAGAGTGTAGTATTTCATAATACAGCAGAACAAAACATTGACAATGCATACCCTTTCAAAACGTCCTTGACAAGTATTAAGAACACCGCAAACAATCAAGCAGCGCATCGGTTGCAAAGTTGGTGCTCATACATACAATGTTATGCAACTTCTGATCTGTGCACGTAGTAAATACCGTATCCGAAGACTGTACAAACTTTTAACTTTTTACGTAAAGTGGAATAGACAAAAGATTTACAGCCGTATCCATAAACATTTTAAACAGCATTTCAAATATTGTTTAAGCAAAATTCGGTAAAATTGTATTCATAATAGAATTTTAGCTTAAAAAACGTTTTTTTAAACCTTGCGTAAATCAGCAAATTTTAAAATTGATTGCACCCATGCTTAAACCAATTTTAAGATGACGTTGTTGTAATTTTGCTTCGTTTTTGTTTACATTTTTAACTCTGCCTGTATGTAATATGTGTGTATGTATGTATGTACTTATGTATGCATGTATGTATGCATATGCCAGTGTTATTTAGAAGAAAACAATGTAATTTTTTTATAGAAACTGTTGCCGAAATAACAAATATACTCCAAAGAATATTTAAAAGAAAATGAGCCATCCAGTTTCGATTCCGAGTCATTATTTTCTCATTTTAATTATGTGTTAAGAAAAATATTATAATTGTAGAAAATTAACTAGTGATGTATAAACACTCAGAACAAACAAAATAAAGCTCGTTATTCTAGTGCTTCTTAATCTACAATAAAATAAATCATATAAAAAGCACTTTTAACAAAGATTTGTTGTGAAATTTTTTTATTTTTTTATGAAATACAAGTTGGAACACATCTTTTATTTTAAAGAAACAATATTTCTCTGAAAAGCGACAAATAAACAAATATAGACACGAGTACTTTGTGAATTAACAGTCGTTGTTTTGCACAACTAATATGCAAGTGACAAATAAAGGATACAGAGTTGCCACGATATTTAAAAAAACAAGTTAATTGATTTTTAGTTAAAATACTGATTATGAATACCAATATTTAAAAAACGACATTTAGCCTTAAAATGTTTTTTAACTAATATGAATTTTAAGCCTCAATCAACTTTTTTTATGAATACGGCTGTTAGAGTATTTTTAAAAAACCAGTTTTTAAACGTTGTTTATAAATGAAATGTAAGTGGGAAAAGGCTTCTTCTAGAAGAACCGTGCGTGAATTAATGTTTTTAGTTTGCCTTAAATACTTTTTCGGCATTTTGTATAGTGAAAAACTGGTATGCAGTTATCATAACCCAGAAAAAATTACTGCTTCCTAGAAGTGTATTTGTAAGGGGTAAAATGTTACAGAATCACTTTCTGTTGCGCATGAATAAGGCATTATTTTTTTTTTTTTTTGTTCGAGATGAGCCAGCTAGAATTTATACCTTTAGCTTCATAAAAGCCATGCATTTTTTGCCTTACTAAAGGGCTTCATAGAAGTAATACTCAGATCCAAAAGTTGCTGGTTTGCAAAATTGAATCTTATAATTTTCTATTTTGTTAGAGAGACTGCCTCACGTTAGTGCTTTTCAAAAGCATTTTTCGAAGCTTTTGCTATCAAGTAAGCAATGCATAGCTTCCCTCAATTTTTAGTGCTTCCAAATCACATTTTTTTTCTTGGAAGTTACGAATTTACTCGTAACTAAGTTTTAACGAGTTGCACCATACAATTTGTCATTAAAAATCGACGCATGTAGTTTTCTCCGACTATTAAAAATCCTAGCGTGAAGTGTAATGTAATCAAACTATAGGCGAAAAATCCTTAAGCGTATGCTTCATTTTGCCACTTACATAATGCGGTTTATGTTCAAGAAAAAATTTGTAATTTAAAACAAAATTCTGTTTCATTCAAAGGAAATAAATATAAGTAAGGCAATGAAAGCAGAAATTAAAAAATAACAACTATAAAAGAAACAATTTGATTAAAATAAGTACATATCAAGTTTTAGCATTATGTTTTAGCACTTTAATTATTTTTTAGCATATTTTAGCTTTATTTTGAAGTCAATTTAGCCGCAAAAATTTTTTGGATCTGGTCAAACTGATAGAAAGTCATACAGACATACATACATACATATGTGTTCTCTTCACTGCTGGCCAGAGAAGCGCCAGAGTGCCGAACCAGTGTTGCCAGAATTTCTAAGGATAAAATCTGCAAAATTTAGCAATTTGTACGAAAAAATCTTCAAAATCTGCATTTCATTTTTAAAATCTTCAAAAAATCTTCAAAGCAATTTTTAAAACAACTTATTTCATATTATATTCAAGAAATTTACATAAATATGGATGTAAAGGGTGTTTTTTATTGAGGTATAGAACTTTAAGTTGGCATCACTTTTTTAACTGGCGGCCATTTTGTCAGCTGTCAAGTGATTAATATTTAGTTTGGTTTGCCATTTCATCATGAACAGGTTGACAAAAGAACAACGCTTGCAAATCGTGCAAATTTATTTCGAAAATAATGGTTCAGTTCGCGAAGTTTACCGCAAGCTCCGTCCATTTTATGGTCGACATAATCGTCCATCAGAGCAATTAATTCGGTTAACCATTGATCGTTTTCGCACTACGTTTACTCTATGTGATAATACGCATCCGCAGAGACGTCGAACAGTGCGCACCGAAGAAACAATTGCCGCTGTAGAGCAAAGTGTTGAAGAGGACCCGAATGAATCGATTCGCCACCGTGCACAGCAATTGGAGCCGACTAACCGACTATTTTGTTCCCGAATTGGATGGCATGAATGTGGATGAGTTGTGGTTCCAACAAGACGGCGCTACATGCCACACAGCGCACGTCACAATCGATTTATTGAAGGAAACATTCGATGAGCGCATAATTTCGCGGAATGGACCTGTCAATTGGCCACCAAGATCGTGTGATTTGACACCATTGGATTATTTTCTTTGGGGATATGTGAAGTCGCTCGTCTACGCCAACAAACCAGAAACGTTAGGGGACTTGGAAGCCAACATTCGTGGCGTTATTGCCAACATACGGCCCCATATGCTCGAAAAAGTGGTTGAAAATTGGACCTGTAGAATTGGCTTTATTCGAGCCAGCCGCGGCGGCCACATACCCGAAATCATATTCAAACATTAATGGTATAAAATTATCCTTCCAATAAAGCCAAATTGATGGACATTAAAACGATTTTCTTGTGTTTTATTTCAATTCAAAGTTTCATACCTCTTAAAAAAACACCCTATACATGCGTAACATAAATATTTTTTCGTTAACCCATATTCATAAAATTTAAATTCGGTTTAAATTGTATTGTATTTAATTTTTTTTTTGTTGAAAATTTTGTTAAAATAACTTTAACATTTTATTTTTTATGAATATAATTCTTTAATGTATGAATAATGTGCATTTCATTTCTGCTTAAGAAACTCAGTTGACTTCAACAAAAAAATTTTTGAAATAAGGTAAACAAGTTCATATGTTTATAGAACGACTATCAATATGTCATTAAGAATTACGTACACAAATAGGTTATATTCACAAAAATTATTTTGGGTTACAGAACGTTTAACAAACAAATTTCCATACAAAGTTTGTTTTGTAAACCTTTTGTAAACCAAAAACTATTTTTTATGAATACGGCAGAATAAGCTTAAAACTTTCAAGCAAAAATCTTTACAAGCTAACATCTTCGATTTTGAATCCATTATTATTTTCGAATTAAATTTTTATAATTAGTTTGGCGGCTTTTCCACACGCAACGTCTTGGGTTTGTTGAATAAAAAAAAATAGAATAAGATGTCTGTTCTCTTCTCTCTTACAAACTCAAGACTTTGCAAAGCAAACTTTGCGTGTGGAAAGCCCGTCTTTATTAAAGAGAAATGAAATCCATATCACCAACAAACAAATAAAAAATGTTCATAGTTATGTGCAAATAAATCACAGTGGACCCAATTGACTCTCAGAGTGGAGTGCGGTATAGCATCACACACCTATGCGCAAATAATATAAAATGAATGAGAAAAGAAATCTGATATGTAAAAAATTATACAAAAAGTCATTTAATTTGTTGCATAAATATCCAAAGGACTTCGAAGTTTTGTTTTATTTAAGTTTACTTGACTGAAAAATCTTTTGACATTTGCAAATCAATTTGGTAAAGACATTTCATTTTCAATAAACTTAGGGCTGCAAAATCATAATCAGAATAATCTCATTTTATATCAAATATTAGTTTACAGAAGCTTGTCAAAGTAACTTCTCCTTTTTCTTTCATGATGTCTTCTAAGTTCAAAAATTGTAACTCTCTAAACTATGAGTCGTTCACACATAAAAGAAGCAAGAAGTAGAAGCAGTATTAGGAAAAATGTACAAAAATGCATTATATAATAAAATCTGCGTTTTTAGGCCAAAAATCTTCAAATCTGCATTTGGTCTTTTTGGAGGGTAATACTATGTTTATACCCTTTTCACACTTACTCACATCTTTGAGGAATGCGTGGAATATGTTGAAAATTGAAAAAACCTGTTCACATTACAACATCTTTCATCTGTCATGTATTATAATACTATTTTTACGAGTGTGATCAACTAATAATTAAATAACAAAATGCAATTTAAAAATTCAGTAGAAATTGATTTAATTGCTGGCTCCTGAGGAGCAGAAACAAATAATGCTAGAAATTATATAGAAATTATGCCAGCGAACAATATTAAGAAATATTAAAAATTTTATCTGCAAAGATTTTGCGTAGACATTTGGAAAGATATATAACAGATATTATTATATGCATACATATACATACATATGTATATAATAAAATTTTAGAGTAATTACGGATCTTTTTTTGGGAAAGATATTCCAAAATGTAGCTTTGAATGTATGTACATATGTACATGCATATGTAGATATACATACATACATACATATGTATGTATACATTTTTATAGTATGTATGCATGTATGTATATAGTTGTATACATTTTTTCTAGTGATGACACTAAAATAATCGAAAGATGTTGAATGGAACAAAGTGAGATAGGAACATCTTTTGAAGATGTTGTAAGATATTAAACATTCAGCCCTGTATAATTCTCTTGGGAAGATGTTATCATCTTGCCAAATTGATGAAAGATGAAAGATGTGAGTAAGTGTGAAAAGGCTATTAGACGACGAGTTGAATCACATGCTTCGCTCTCTGAATCTTGCTTTTGAATCTTGCCGTTTATACGACGCCTTCGTGCTTCGTGTGCAGCGTGCCAATTTAGTGCTTTTAGCACTAGATTTAGTGCTTTTTAATTCATAAAAGTCCGGAATTTTTCAACTAGGTGCTTTTTTTTTAAAAAATACCTGAAATTGGTGCTTTTTCACCTTTGACTTTAGTGCTTTTAGTGTGTTTAACAAATCCACTAAATATAAATTTGTGATAGTATGGTGGCTTTACACAAAACAACAAATAAACATTTTCCACTTTTCTGTCTGATTGTCATAAGTAAAGAACGGAATGTGCTACAGTAAACTTCTTGCTACGCTTTTGTAGAATATGATATGTAATATGAAAAAACATTGTAGACTTATACCTATTTTGTTTTTCTACCAATACTTTTCAAAAATTGTTATAAAAAATAAAAATTATATGACACACATTGTTATTTATAACTATCAACAAAAATTTTTTTCTGATTAAAAGGAAAAAAGACAAAAACTACATAATTACCAAAAAATAAAATAAATATAATCCTGAAGAAGTTAACCAAAGGTTAACGAAATATCGATATAAAACTAAAAATATATAAAATTTACTGACCTAAAGCCTAAATAACAAAAATTAAAAATTTTAAAAACCCCCGACTTTTTTCAGAAAAGATGTTATATCTTTTAAACGGCTGTACCGATTTTTTTCAAACCCTCTCGATCAAGTCATCTTTCAAACAGAAAAAAACTAAATGAAAATCAGTCCAGCCGTTTGGCCTGTTTGGTTAAAAATAGTTTCATTGAACATATAAAAAAAGGTCGAAAAATTAGATAAACAAGTCCATCTGTTACTTTTTTAGATATCAACTTTGAAAATTTGAATACTACAGCTGATTGGTCCTTATTTTTTTGAAGTTTTCTCCTCTTTTTTTGTCCAAAACTAAAAAAAAACTTGATATTGAAAATTCGCAATTATTTTTGCTCTAATATATCTAAAACATTAACAACTTAAACGTTTCTGTTTGCACTCTTCCGCTGCGTTGCTCTACCAATACGTTATAATATCACTCATTTACTCCAATGATGCAGAACTAGTACTCATATCGCTTAAAAGCGAAATAGTAAAATTTTCTTTTTCCAGTAAGTTGTGTGTGAATTGAAAACTTCAAACGCGTCTTCAGGCAAACTTATTTTTCTGAGTTATGACGTTCTTTGGGTAAATGAGCGATGTGTTGTCCAAGCGGCTTGTGTATGAGTTAACTAGCAGGGACTGTATGAGGTGCAAATCTTAGATGAAGGTTTCAGTAATAAGAGTTTATAAGTTCTTAAATTTTAAAAAAGGCAAATAATGTCGAAAGTAAGTAGTCTTTTGTGTATGAACAACAAAATTTTGGTTAAGTCGTATATTAAGTCGATTTAATTCAGACTTTCAATAACACCATCACATTTCTCTAAGACAATCGATTATCTTCGAAATCGAAAATAATTGTTTTCTTAAATCCAGTTAAAAACAAAGGTTTTTAATACCAAACCAAATTAAAAGGTCTAAAAAAGGAGTGCTTAAAAATTGTTACGCGTGAGAACCCGTGAGCGTGAATGAAAAAATAATTTTGTAATTTTGTATAAAAAAAATAAAGGTTGACTGTAGTAAAAGTTTTCATAGTAAACAATTTATAGTTTTTTTTTCGAAGGTGAGTGTATTATTAATATTTAGTCAATAGCTGTCATACGTGAGAAGACTTAACGTGAGTGATACAAAATTTTCTTCGTGAGATTAAGTGATAAAAACTTTAAGGAGGCTTCTCAAGTTTGATACAAAAAAATAATTTCAAAAGGGGTAAAATTTCCTATAGTGCGCCGAACTACAAAACCGTAAATGAGTAGTAGCGTCATGCCGAGTACACACCATGACATTTTGAGACATCGCATTAGCGTGTACTAGTGGCAACGTTTGTAATTTCCGATCTTTTTCGTTGTGTGGCATTGCTTTCCATGCAAAAATCGTTATGTGAACGACGTTGCACAAATTTTGAAAATGACAACACAAGATATAGACTCAGTATTACAGACAGATGTTAAACGAAGTTTTTTTTACCGTGATATTGCTTCATTTTTGGTTTCAACAGGTCGGAGCAACCGTTCTTTTAGCCCGGGCAACAATGGCGATTTTTAGACATCAATTTCCAGGTCGAGTGATCTCCTGTTTTGGCCGTCCATATCGCCATATCTATCAGCAGCACTAAATTTGTTCCTTTGGGACTTTTTAAAATGTCACGCTTAGCACAAAAAACTACGAACCTTACAAGTCTTGGAAACTAACATTGCAGAAGAAGTCGCCAATTTGCAGACATATGTTTTGCGAGCAACAATTTAAAATGCCATCAAATGAGCGCAATTATACATTAACTCGGGTGCTAGACATGTGAGCGATATAAATTTTTTTCCAATTATATAATATATACAAATGTATATATAAGTTCCCATGGTTCCTACAAGAAGCGTAGGGCAATAACAAATTTATACCATTCTGATTTGTCCGATGCAAGCGTTTTTATCTCTTTCCAGCTCTTGTCTTGTTTGGCCGCTTCAATTTCGATTTGGTGGCGCCAGCTGTGTGATGGTCTTCTGCGACTTCCTTGTGGACTCCATTCGAAAGCTTGCCTTGTGACGTCGTCAATTTGTTTTCGTGGGGTTTGTCCTAGCCATCGCCATTTTATTTTCCGAATCTCGACATGTACGGGCGATTTGAGAGGTTTGAACCCATAATCTTTCATTGGTTGTCGTAACTGGCCAGAATATTTTTAAAATTCTACGTAGGCAGCGATTTATGAAGAGCTGTAGCGAGTTAAGACCCTTCTTCGTTCCATTCCACGATTCATATCCATAGAGAAGAGCTGATTTTATGCAGGAGTTAAATATTTTTAGATTGGTTCTTTTTGAAATATGTGCTGATCGCCATATGGGGTTAGGAATGCCAAATGAGTGTTTACTAGCTTTTATTCGGTTTCTTACGTCGGGTGCTGAGCCACCTGTTACAGTCAGAAGACTTCCGAGATCGCTGATACATCCTCAAGATTCCTCCCGTCTATTGCGAACGCGTTTTTGTTGGATACATTAATTGTCATTGCTTTAGTTTTAGGGATATATATTTTTAGACCAGCCATAGCTGCTTCTGTTTTTACTGCATTAATCTTAGCCTGCATATCATATAAGACATATGTTGTCGGCATAGTCGACATCTTCTAGCCTTCTGTTGAATCCCCGAGTTATTCCCCTCAAATGAGGCTCTTCGCATTATGTTATCTAGCACGATATTGAAAGTAGCCTTGTCTCACTCCAGTTTTAATCTTGAATGAGTCACTAACACAGCCATCGTGAAGAATTCGACAGCCTGCATTGTGATATAATGCTTTAACAATATCAATTATTTTTGTTTTGGTACATTTGCATGCTAGCGTGCTTTATATGGCGAAATGGGAAAGCATATCGAATGCTTTCTCAAAATAGATGAATATCAGGTAAAGTGGCGTCCTCCACTCAATATATTGCTCAATTATGATCCGTAAATTGTTAACATTGTCAATGCAATGTTTCCAATTAATGTCATTAATTTTAAACTTTCAAATGAACTTTTTATAAAAAAAGGTCTCTTTATTTTCATTTACATATAACAAAATGGCAGCCCTCGTATCTTGATTAAAAAAGCCAAATACAGGGTGGGCCAAAAGAAACCAAGGGGTGTAAAAGTTTAATAACTTTTTTGTTTATTAATTTTTTTTTATTTTTTCTTTCAGATTATATAGACAACACTTGGAGAATGTATAATGAATGAAAATAATAAATGAAAATCAGAAAATAAGAAATGAATAAATGAAATCAACTTTATTGAAAATTTGATTATGAGTGATGAAGCTCATTTTCATTTGAATGGCTTTGTTAATAAGCAGAACTGTAGGTTCTGGGGTTCTCAAAATCCAAGGGCCATTCATCAACGCCAATTGCACCCCATCAGGTGTACAGTATGGTGTGGGATCACATCTGAAAATGTCATTGGGCCCAACTTCTTCGAGAATGAAGATGGAAGTGCTGTAACCGTAAATGGAGAGCGGTATCGGTTTATGATAGAAAATTTTTTACGTCCTGCTCTTGAAAACAGACCTGGTATGTGGTTTCAGCAGGACGGAGCCACTGCCCATACTGCCCGAGACACAATGGCACTTTTAAGTGAAATTTTTGGAGAGCGAATAATTTCTCGAAATTCGGAAATTATTTGGCAGCGCGATCGCCAGATTTGACAGCACCCGACTATTTTCTTTGGGATTTTTTGAAGGAGCGAGTGTATGTGAACAAGCCAGAGACAATCCTTGAACTCAAGGCAAGCATTGTTGCAGAAATTCGAACGCTACAGCCACAAGTTTTGAAAGATGTTATGGAAAATGCTCTAAAAAGAGCCCATCAGTGCGAAGCTGAAAACAGTGGTCATTTAAGAGACATAATTTTTCATACTTAGTGTAAAAAAATTTCCATTTTGTATATTATATAATCTGAAAGAAAAAATAAAAAAAAATTAATAAACAAAAAAGTTATTAAACTTTTACACCCCTTGGTTTCTTTTGGCCCACCCTGTATAAACAAATAGCGACGAAAATTAAAGAAACCATTACATTAATTAAAACAAACTACTTGAGAGTCAACAATTGCTAAGAATCTCTTCTAAATGCGCTTGAAACGCTCTTCTTAAATACTTTAAATAATGATAATTAACCTAATAACCAAAAACACTCAAGAAAATAAGAAAAGAAAAGAAAAGAAAAGAAAAGAAAAGAATAAAAAATCATAAAATACAAAATGGCAACAAGCAAATAATCGCAAATTATAATTCAAGAGGTCAATAGCTTTTTAAATAAATAAGGTAGAAAAGGAAAATTTAAGCAGAACGGCAGAAAGCCCATATAAAAAATATTTATAAAAGAAAATGCATAATACCAAATTGAAATAGCTGAAATACGAGTACTAAATATAAATTATGTGAGAGGGAAAAAGTGCACAAGTCTAAATATAAAATATCAATGAAAAGCAGAATGAAATTCAAGTTAAGATGTTTTTTATTTCAAATGATTTCAAAAAGATTTTGAAATAAAATGAGACGAAAGTATTCTCTTTATTAATTTAAGAAAAATAACTCAAATATATTGAAACTTCATTATCTCATCTTAAGCACTATTTTCTTTTTTTTTTAACAGAATAGGGGAACTCAATAGGTTGCCCGTAACTAGTCAACTTATTAATTAACATATGCGTAATTAAAAAGTAAATATTCATTATTATTTAGTTAATTAACCTTTAATTAATTTAACCTTTTAATCGGTTTTGTGTTATAATATTCGAACACTTGCACCCCATTTTTTAGATCGCCTTCCTCACCCTACAAGAACACTACCAGTCAATTGACTGCTCATTTGATCGGAATTCATGCAGGATATATTCATCAATGCGTAGAACAAAGTTTCTATCATATTGTTAAAGACAAAATGAAAAATGTGATGGAAACTTTTGTGTACGTGTGATGGTGCATCTCTCTCTCTAACCAATGAATGTAATATATAGTTGAATTGCTCACTCCACTGCTTTTTTACTAATCAAGGATAGCATAAATATTACTCAAGTTTGACTGTTCATAATTGAATAATATATCCCCCACAATTGAGAAATCACACTTGATTGATATACTGACAGCAAATATACTTTTTATTTTATCTGCCTTATAATAAAAAAAAATTTTAAAATACACATGTACATAACATATTTAAAGCAAAAAACACAAATTAATAAAAATACCAAATAACTTAAGCGGTATCTAGCCCTCTTCATACCTTTTCATCACCAATGCACCTTTCTCTTTACAAATATCTAAAATTTTGAAAATAAATATACATATTAAATTAAACTTTGTGAATTTCTTTTATACACTATTTTACTTATCTGTTTTAACACTTTTATAATCTTTTCCTAGACAAAATGAATTGTATTAATGCCTTCTTCAACCCCAACTCATCTTGATCTTTCCAAATATTTAAAAATTTAAAAAAAAAACAATACATACATACATACATATGTATGTATGTACATTTTTAATACAATATTAATATGAATTAATACAAATTTATTTTTTTCTTTATTGTTTTTATCTTACTTTTTCACAAACACCATAATTTTTTTACCACTTTTATACATTTTAATTTTACAAACAGAACGAACTATAAATTATTTTCAGTAATATTCAATATTTTAAAAATTCTGACATATGTACATTAGACGTTTCACTCTAGCATATATGTTAGAGTAGAGCAACTATAATCGCTGTTGAATTTAATGTAAAATTGTGTCAATTTGTATGGAAAATGTGTTGAAGTCGGTATTCTGTTTAATCGTACAGAAATAAATCTATCTCAGAGTTCGTCAAACACAACGAATTTTGTTCTACAAAAATTGTGTATTAGAAAAAAATTTTACTACACAAAACTCATATTTGGCGACTTTTGACGAATTTTAAAATCAATTTGGCAAAATAGGTCGAACAAAATCTGACAACCCTGTTCGTCACGCATGACGAATTTCGTTCTACGGCGGTGTTGTGTTCATTTTCATATTTGTTTTATTTTTTATGACGAAAGTTCGCTCCGAAAAATTCGTCGTTCGTCCCAGTTGTGTTCCTAGCATTATATGTATACTCAGCCGTTATTTCTTTGTGTTTGGTCCACTGTGTGTCTGAAGTTTCAAAAGAAACTGGAATAAAAACTAGTTCCGTCTTAAAGATGACATGCTATAGGGGTATGGGAGAGGTCTAGGGTTTCCGGACTTTTTCCGTATGAAAGAAGACGATGTCTAGTTGCCAAATAAATTTTTGAATTTTTGGTTAGGATGGTGCGAAAAATTGAAAACATCCTGGCTAAGGGTTGCCAGAAATGAGACGATGTATTGCAGCAGACAAGAGCTTGTTCGAAATTTTGGTTTCAGCACCGATATTTTTGTATAGGAACTTTGCCTTTTTCACATATGTACATATATGTTCTCCTAAGGATACAGTAGCAATATAAAAAGAATTAAGAAATTAAATCTGATTAACAACACAAATGAGATTTAAAAGAAAACTTAAATAATATCCACGGGCATTTCCATACTCAGTCCTAAATGCCTTAAAATTCCATACAACAACTATAGTCAAGTATATACATGAAACACTTGATTCAATTGAAAATACGTACATAAAAAATAAGAAAAGTACATTTTTCATGACTTTTTGTGGTAATTGTTAAACCGAAAATGTTGGCTTGCTTTTCAAATTAAATCAACTTCATATGAGCTGTGACACATATGCGAATTCTGAATAAAAATCACACACACACTCTTCTTCTAAAGAGTATAGTAATATGAATAAAACGAATAGAATTCGTTTATGGAATATTCCAGCGTAAAAAAATTTCTAAGGTTCTTGTGTTGTTATTTTACTCGTTTCATTAGAGATTATAAAAGTTTTCTTTTCAATAGAAATAAATTTAGTAGAAAAACATTTGAGAGTACAGGACAGTGTGATAGATTGAGTTAAAAAAGTGAATAACTTTTGTGCGGAATTCTAAAGAGTTAAGCTGAATTAATCCATTTGTTTGAGGTGAATTTAGCTTTAAAATAGTAAAATAAAGACAAAATAAATACCCTACACAAGTTTGATTCAAAAATACGAAACACTATCGACACGATGTTAGAAGTATTGCAAAGTGTACACTATAGGGCTGCGTAAACAGTCTTGAAATGTAGATACGACTTGTTTTTCAAATTTATTGTCATAGCATGTATTACACTAAACCAATAATAAAATTAATTATTTAATGATGTCGTTTAATAAGAAGTATTAGAAAGTGAAATACATGTACATTAGAGGGCTGCGTAAACAGTCTTGAAATGCAAATACTTCTTGTTTTTTTAATTTATTGTCGTAGCATCTATTATACTAAAACAATAATAAATGATGTCGTTTAATAAGCGAATCACGATGAATGTATTGATGTACTACGTGTATATGAGTGTTTACAAGCGATGTCGCCAAGACATGTTCATAACAAACAATCAAGAGAAGTAGTTTTGATTAGTGTACGCTTGTTATTTTGCATATTATACGTTTGAGTGTGTGCGTGTGTGTGTAAGATGTAACTAGATGCTAAGCTATTATGTGTTTAAGGGTGGTTTTTTAAAAAGAGAGCACGCACAACTAATGTAAATACACGGGTGCGTTTGTATGTGCGCAGAAAAATAAAAGATCATACACGCAACGTGTGTGCGTATGTACATGGATGGCGTTTGTATACGCGCCCATGCGTATGAAGAAGCAAGCATCACAAATTCTTCCCTCACGAAGTATTTTTCCCTTTACTCCTATACCTGCAATAACTGAAACAAATTTTTTGCAAACAGTGTTGTTTAGCGTCTTAAAAAAGTTCCTGTAAGCGGTCTTGTGCAGGGCCTGATATACATATCGTTACCTTAATATAGAAAGGCCCTATGTAATTGAGATTTTTGCATTTTTCGATACATTAGATGTTCTTCTATTGAAATTACAAAAATTTCGATTTTAAAAATATAATGATTTGGAACCTTTCTATATTAAGGTAACGATGTGTTTCAGGGAAGAAATTGAGAATTGTACTTTTTTCTTTTTAGTTCAAATTACATATATTTATTTGTTTTTATTGAAATAATTAACTTTGTTCTGACTACCGAATCGTTTTCACAAATTTTCTTGTAAGTTAGGTAGGGTTTCCATCTGTAAGCGTAACAAAAACGTAACCAACTAATTACTAATGAAAAACAGTTTGATTCAGACACGTATTTATTAAGTTAAACAGTTGCATACATAACTAATAGACAATTTTAAAGAATCCAACATGATTGGAAACTGTTTAAATCAATAAATATGTGTCTGAATCAAATAGTTTTTCATTAGTAATTAGTTGGTTACGCTTTTTTGGGCAAATGACACACAAGAAATGCCAAATGTAAACTCAGCCTTAGGATGTTAAAGCATATGGTTACACCTGTTTAAGTTGAAATTTAAACCAAACAATACATATCGTAATTGCATTTGCTCTAGCATCCGAATTTAGGGCAAAAAATTATTCGGAAAAGGACAAGTTCACATTTTTTGATTTTCTCTCTGCTCTTTGCTTTCACAGGGGGTCTACTCTGTAATTCGAAACTTAAGAAAATTCTATCGAATTTGTATGTTAATTATACGTTAATTCGAAAGTAGTTTCTTTCGAATTACAGATTAGGCACGCAGGACTGTTTTCAAGTTAGAATAATATGCGTTGCACAGTTCTAAAGTGAAACTGGGGAGATTCCTTAAATGTACTTAAGTAGTCATTGGTGTACTTTTTTACTTTCCGAGTTTGAATAGTACCAAAAAAGTTACAATTGTACCAACTTTGCCATCCCTGATACATATGTATGTATGCAAGAAAAACTTTACTTCAAAGAATCTACAAAACAATCAAATTTTATTTTTTTTTTTAATTTTTGTACTCTTTTTGGAGTATAACACAAAACCTGCGTATTGTGTACTTTTCAAAAGAAAAAAATTCATATTCAATCAAGACTCTTCAAAAATATGTCATGATTTCTTATGTTGTAAAAACAAATTAGTGGCATGTTTCTACATTACAAGTAACTCAAAAATTTTGTTCATATGAGTACAAAATTTGGCTTTGGGGTTTCATAAAACAACTGTCAACTTTTTCTGAGTAAAATACGTAATACTTTTTTATTTTTTTCAATTGTATCTAATGTCAAATATAGGCAATCAAAAATTAGTACTTGTGTGGAAATCAAAATAGGTTTTTATTCATTAAAGAAGAAATCGAATGTCCACACAATCGTCTAATTGAACCATTAAGGAACCTGTAACCATAAATCCAAACATTCTTACATTATATCCCATATTTGTATGCATTTTCATCACAATTTTATTTTCAATTTTGTTCACATAAATTTGTTCAAGGAAAGTAATAATAGGTTTGTTCGATTACCTGAAACTTTTTACTGAGCTTCACTGTATTATATTGAATTTCGTTCGTTTGTAATTTGAGACTGAGTAATTACAAGCTCTTACTGAATAAATGGTTGCCGAAAATAGCGGTTGCACTTTTCTTTTTTGTGAATTTTATTTCTAAGTAAATTCTTCAATCATTTTCTTGTATGATGTATAGCATATTTAAAAAAAAAAGAATATACATCGGTTTCATGTATATGAAATATATTTTTTATATGTGTAATACATTTTTCCACATTTAAAATATATTGAAAGATATTAACCTCCTAACCACGATAAGGCATATTATTTTGGTTCATATATAAACTAGAGCTGCAAAACTATCGATAGTACTATCGATAGTTTTGTTGTAAATGAAATATCGATAGTTTTTTCCATTATCGATACTATCGGCAAAAAAAACAAGTAATTAAAAGATTAAAAATAATCGAAGTCAGTAAACAGTAGCCGGCAGCTTTGAAGCAAATTATCCGTAGTTGATTTATGCTTTTGTACAGCGATGGAAAAGTTGGTACAATTGTATAATTTTAGCGCTATTTGAATGCCAAAAGTACCGTAGCACTACTGGAATCTCTTTATATTATATTACATGCCAAAAATAGCATTAAAATATATTAACCCCCTTATACAAAAAATAATGCGTGCTTGAAGTGTACATTAAAAAAAAATTCCATAGAAAAACCGGTTTTAACGTTCACTTATTTTTTTGCACAAGGGGGTTAATCTTTAGCTCGAAGGTATTAGAAAATTAAGTAAATCAAACGATGTTTTCCGGTACTTAAAGAATTGCTGGAGGAATGTTATTTATTCCAAATTCATCTGCAAATGTAAAAATTTTATTTTCCTACCAAGGAGAGAAGCCGACTATTTGCATCGACTGTGAACAATCGAATAAAAAAAAGGTTATAAACGTAGTAGGTATATCGTAAATGTTACTTTTATATTCAGATCCCAGCAACTAATATTCTTTGTGCATCTTCTGGCGTTTTGTTAATTGATTTTTAGTTAATTAAAAAGTACAATTATTAAAAAAATATTAATAAAGCATTAGGTACAATCGTACAGAAAAAATTAAAATTTTGTTGGAAAGTTAGTACAATTTGTAAATATGACATCGCATCCCTGCTTCTGAATACATAAGTGCTTATATACATAAATATGTATGTATATGAATTTATTTATAAATCCAAGTGTTATTCGACAAATATTAGTCTCAAGTATCTTAATAAATTCAACATCGTCGACACAAAGATAAATTTTGGTGGTACTGATATCGCGACGGCCGCCAATCGTCTCTTACGATAAAACTTTACAGTTAGTGTCTTAAAAGTTATTAACAATTTTCGCATTTTGATAATTCTAAGCCATGGGTAGGCGCATAAAATTTTAAGTTCAATAAAAAAGTATATTTTCGATAATATACCGCTTACGATAAAATCGAAAGAAAGGCTTGATATATTTTTATATACTAATGAAAATGTTGACGACTCTGGATTTTTTTTCGAGTCAAATGTATGTAGTTTATGTAGCAACTTTTATAAAACTATTCGATACTATCGATAGTATCGATAGTTTTACATAAAACTATCGAAACTATCGAGTGGAGCGACTATCGATAGTTTTGCAGCTCTAATATAAACTCCTGTTGTTTGAACCACATTTCAATGTAAAGTTTTTTATTCATTATTATCTTGGATCTAGCTGTATTCAAAGCAAGAAGATTGGGAGTATTTCCATTAAATGCGGCAAATTAGTAACCATCTGATGATATATGTATGTAAATATCGTATATGATGGATGAAATCCATTCATGAAGCATGAAAGCTTTTTGACTTGTTTCAGCAAAATCTTAATGCTTTTATAATTGTGAAAAAATTATAACATACCGTGAATGAAAAAAGTATGTCACTATCAATGTTATTAATTAAGAATCTCTGATGCAGCCTTTTTAATATATCTAAACATTCTTTAATGCTTAATAGCAAAATTACTCAGGATTTATTCAGTTACTCGACTTTGTTTGAAAAATAAACGAACTGATCTAATATTGCATTGTAATTTAAAAGCAGATATTTTTAGGGTTCCGTACACCAAAGGTGAAAAGGAACCCTATTGTTTTCGCTACGCTGTCCGTCCGTCACACGGTATTTTCTCAGGAACCGTAAGAGCTACGGACCTGAAATTTGGACACAGTATGTAGAACCTTGGCCGCTACAACAACAAATACATGAGAATTAAAAATTAAAGGGTGTTCCAAAACGAGCAATGAAATATGTTAAAATCCCATGTAATATACATACAATTGTATGAACAAATGTATATTGAAACTTGAAATTTGTAAAATTAGTGTATTTTTATACAGACTACAACAATTAACACTAAAATTTAAAAAAAATAAAATTAAAGGGTGGTCCATCAGTTCATGCAATTTTGACTATGTAATTTTGACAATTTGCTATATCTTGGAAACCGTAAGAGGCAAACACTTGAAATTTTCAAAAACGGTAAAACTAAAAAAACCGAAAATTATAAAATCGCCAAACCAAAAAACAATCTCCAAAAATTAAAAAAAATCGCCAAAACGAAAAAAATCGCCAAAAATATAAAAAAAGTTCTAACACTAAAATAAATCGCCAAATTCGAAAAAATCGCGAAAAGGAAAAAAACGCCAAAATGAAAAAAAAACGCAAAAAATTTAAAAAAATCGCCAAAACGCGAAAATGTCGCCAAAACTAAAAAAAAATTTAAATAAACAAAAAATCGCAAAAATTAAAAAAAAATCGCCAAAAATAAAAAAAAAATCGCCAAAATTAAAAAACGCCAAAAAACCGAAAAAATCGCCAAAACAAGAAAATAAAGTGTTTAAACTAAAAAAGAGCCAAAACTTAAAAAAATCGCCAAAACCGAAAAAAACGCAAAAAAGACAAAACAAAAAAACCGAAAAGACCCCAAAAACGAAAAAAATGCCAAAACTATATATTATATAGGATGAAGTTTGTATTAAATTACATATCTAGTGTTCGTACGGAACCCTATGTGCGCGAGTCATAGTCGCGAATTTATTTATTTTGCTCGATTTTCTCCTAGGGCTGCCATTAAGTAATGCTTCTAGAATGGAAAAAAATTAACTCAAATACCAAATTGTATACCATGGCAATAATGAAATTAAAAATACAAAAAGTGATACCAAATACAACGTAAGCTAGACAAGTGTACTATAAAAACTCATTTTGTTACGTACTCGCCTGTGTACCGCTTGCTTGCCTGAGAGGTTACTTGTTATGTAGAAACAGGCCATAGATTTAATTTTTTTTTTAATTTTTGTTTTTTTTTTTATAAACAAGTACATTTAACTCAAAATCTGCATGTAGTGAACATAGGTCCATGGACCTTTTCTTGTTTCAGATCCGTAATATAAAAAAAAACCTTAAGATATTTCACACCACGTATTGCCATGTCATTTTTATTGCAAGTTATTTGATTTTATTTCTTTAAAGCTTTCAGTTTTATAAACACATTTTAAATGAAAAAAAAATGGTTTACCACAGACAGAATTATTAAGTAAACGAAAACAAATTACATATGCATACAATCGAATTTGTGTAGTTTTGTTTTTGTAGCTTTCATATACATAAGTATGTATTTTATATTTTTTTCGTATTTAAAACTTTTATACATAAACTTCACATATCCCAAATGGTCCTTTTTATCACGCAAAATTAGAGAAGCAAATATAAATTTACTAGTAATTCTTTTAAATTTTTATTTATATCTTTTCAAATTTTTATGTCAAACGCATTATTTTCGAGTTTTTCGTTTTTAACCCTTCGTCTATACCTGATATATTTTTATCATGACAAAAGTGAAAATGTATATTGAAAAATTATTTTTTTTATGTTAGCTGCTTTTCATGTATGGAATGTGACATTTGTCATGACAAAAATATATCAGGTATAGACGTAGGGTAAGGGACACGAAATGTGTTTTGGTTTTCGTTTTCATATAAATTTCTGATGACTGTGACACACACGCCTTATTATTTAAGTACACAATTATTAAAGTATTTTTTTTTTAATATAAAATTCTAATATTCAACAAACATTTACTGGCACTTCCACTATGTCGAAAGAAAAACTGTGCGAAAGAAACCTAATCGCTCGAATTCTAATACATTTTCATTCCACTATGTCGTCAGCTTTCTTTCGCTTGTGATTACGTATGTAATTTTTTTGTCTTACGTGTTTATAAATTAAAGTAGTGCCAATTTGTATATTTCAAGTATTTCTAGCGATTTTTTTAAACTTACTAACATTTACATGAAAATAAATACAACCATATTGAACAACGAAAAATAATTCAACAAAATAGTCGCACAGCAACAGCATGTTATTACTGTTTTGCTTTACAACTACATTCGTTTTGTTTAAAAGGTGCGAGTACTTTTTGTAATGAACATAAAACAATAACCAAAACAAAAGTGTTCAATAATATTTTTATGAACATTTTATGAATTTTCTTTACAAATAAAAAATAAATTGAATAAACGTGAATAAAAAAAATAATAATGTGATCAAATAATAATTTTACAAACCTTACTGAATTATTTGCAAATAAATTTTACTACACGAAAGCAAAATAGCAAGTGAGTGATTTTGGCATACTGTTCGCTCTGTTGACAACTCGTTCGAATTAGTGGTATGAAAATCTATATGAAAACACTTACGTTTTCTTGCGACTTGTCGTTCTAGTCAATGTTCGTACAGAAGTAAGATAGAGAAATGGAAATCAGTTTTCTTTCGCTTAGAATGCGAATGAAGACCTTTCGAAATAGTGGAAGAGGCAGTTAATTCAAATATATATATATATATATATATATCTTAACCTTATGACTAGTTTTATTATATTTACTATAATTAATTGTTTCTAAAAAGAAATTGTTCCATTTTTTAATACTTTCAATTTGTAAAATAAAGGCTTTTAGCAAAATTTCAAACATCACTTGAGGAAATCTTCTTATTATTTTTGTGGCATTTACTGGAATTGTCGCTACTGCTACCAGAGCATTAGCTTATCATCAGCTGCTGTCGTTGGCATTCATAAAATTTAGGTTTGGCAAGCAACTGCAGCATTTAGAAGTTCTACAAGAAATTTAAAATTTGTATAAATTATTGTAAAATGATTTCATTAAATATTATACAAACAAAAAGCGATCAAATTCTATAACACCAATTTATCGCAGGATCCAATATATATTTTTGATATGCATGCATAGGTTACATAAAATATTATTTTGTCATGCGTAGGAAATGTCTTTACATTGGCTTGCTAAAATCATGAAAGAAGCAAAAATCATCTACAGGTCCCGAAAAATTTTAACGCTATGAAATGAGAAATAATTCAAAAACTTAAGTTCCTTATGGTGCGCCATGAATGTGAAGCAAAAAAATATTCGCTACAAATACTGGTAACATCTACATAGCATAATAGTGCCGCCGTAATTTTCTGGGCAAGTGCCTGGGATTTCGGGGATTTTTAGCCTAGTGTTTAGGAATCTTCAATATATTTAAATGTCTACTAAAAGGTTCGTGACTTGAATAAGTTGTTCGTGGCAGTTGTTGCTGAATGCATCTCTGCTAACTAATATTATAAATGCGAAAGATAATTTATTGTTTGTTGCGCTTTAACGGCCATATATAAATCTAAGTCCAGCAGGACTTATAGGTTATATGTTTTTTAGAAAAAGAATACAGGCTATGCATTTTTTTAAAAATAGGGCCACGAGGGGAGGAAGGGGGAAATTTCTTTCTCTTTGAAACTATCTTTGCAATTCAAAACGTCGATATATAGATCTAAGTTTTTTTTCGGTGCATAGGTAGCAAACCGTTAAAAATTCAAGCAAACAATCAACTACAAAAATGTACCTAAGATCTCAATAAACAACTTTCGAGAACGTATGAACTTCCTAGGAATGATTCTTAAAACCGTTTAGGTAGCGCTTAGGTAGCCGCAAAAGTGAAAAATTTCCAAACAAATGAAATTCTAAAATTTTTGGGAAATTTTTCACTTTTGCTCATTCCTAGGAAGTTCATATGTTTTACAAAGTTGTTTACTTAGATCTTAGGTACATTTTTGAAGTCGATTGTTTCCTTGAATTTTGAACGGTTTGCTACCTATGGACCTGAACAGGCGAAAAAAGGTAAAAAAAATCGAATTTTTTTAAATTTTTTGCAATTTTGATCTGGAAGATGATTTTTTTTTTTTATTTTATGTGTTCACAATTCTTGTTCTTTATCACAAGAGCTACAAGTTTGACTCAGAAAGCAAATCAAAATTCCGAACGGTTTGCAAGAAAATTCAAAGATGACACCGAGGCCCCAAATCTTTGGGTCCCATAAAAAAGTGCATGATTTGGGGCAAAACTGCGAGACACGAGTCTTTTATCACGTAGTGGTGTCCGTATATGGTTATATTTCTATGACTTAAAAAATTACACACGGTGTCATTTCAGATATTCTGGAACTTTCATTTCATTTTTGGGGTCAAGTTTTTTTCCATTTGAAATTATTTAATTGGGCGCTAATATCATTTAGCCAAGATCTTTTTACAAATATCGAGCCATTACCGCCAAAAAAAAAAAATGCTTAACCGACACATTTTTTGGCCTTGCAAATCGCAAATACTCGTAATTGATTTCGGTCAAAAGATTATGTTCGAAAATTATGTCGCTTAAGCTTTACGATATGTAGCATAAGATAATTTGTTAGAAGGGACTCGAGGGACTTATTATTGCCGTTGTTAGTTTTTTGCTTAAGTTCAAATATATCTTATATTTTTTATAAATAAAATATATCTATATTTATTATATTATATTATATATATAAAGCTTCTTAAAGCATGCTTTTCTCTGTGGTCACAAACAATAACAGCGTAAGTCGAAAACATAGTCTCGAGAAATTAAAGTTTTTTTTCGAAAAAAATCTAAATGGGCAAATTAAAATAATTGTATCGTAAAGTAAAGATTACTGCGTTTTTTTTTTTTGTTTTGAAATTTTTAGCATAATTCATTATAAATTTTATTTGACTTTTTTTTAAGACTTAGGTCAATATTGTTTAGTAAACCGAAAAAAATATTCCTAAAATAAACAACTTTAATTGAAAACAAAACCAAAAATCAATTAATAATGTATTTAAGTCAATTAAACTTTTGTTTAATCAATTACATTTTTATTTGATTTTTGCTTTTATTTTCAATTAAACTTGTTTATTGAGGAATATTATTTTTCTCTGTATATATGTTTGTATAAAAATTTTGTTGGAGGTATGGGGATTTCGCGTGAACGTGAAGCTCCGTTTGCAGAATTTTGTTGTATTATAATTCTGCTTAGTCTTAAGTCGACTTAAGCTGTTATCGCTTTTAAGCACAGATATAATATATGATGATAATTTTTCATATCTGGGTGTTGTCACTGTATTTTTAATGCGCTCACCACTAGATTATTATGGCTGATTGTTTTAGCGCTGTAAAGTCCATTACCTGGCCTTTTGTTATGCACATTAATTACATATATTAATTGTTGTAAACTCCCAATAGTTATCTAATAAAATATGTATGCCAATGTTATTTATATCGTTTATAGCAAAATACATTTATTAAACACTTTATATAAAAAGAATTATATTGATTAGTATATTATTTATTTACCCAAGCATTTTTATTTTGATTGATGATATCACAATTGATTTAATGTGTAATAAATTTTTTTTCGAAATTTATTTTATAAGTTAACATAGTTAGTTTTAATATCTTGCCGCAAAAATAATTTTTATTTTTTAAATTTTAAATCTTATTTTTAATTGCTATTTTAAAGTCGAATTGACATGCAGAAATTCGTGATTTTACGCGCAAGTGTATAGGCTTTAATTATGCAAGCGTGTTCGAAATTTCGAACTTAACTAAGTTCTTGTGATATTAATAATATCTGTGGCAATATGTAATAATCACTCAGGTCATTTTAAGAAAATTTAAATTTATTATGCTATATTATATCTTAGTGGAAAGTTGGAGTGGTTGCAATGCTATATATCGTTACCTTAATATAGCAAGGTCCTAACTCAATATATTTTAATTGATTTTTTTTTTATATTTCGATAGAAGAACATCTAAAGTTCGAAAAATGCAAAAATATTGATTTTAAAAAAATGAGTTATGGCCTTTTTATATTAAGGTAACGATATCCAAAGAAACGATAATAAGAAAGTATGTAGATGCATGCATTAGAACGTTTCAATATCTCAGCGGTAGCGTCAAAACTTTCTAAAACCACCTACTTTGCTTAAGTCGACTTAAGCTATTATTACCTAATGCCACAGATTTAATTATGCATTTAGTTATCGTTAAAATTACTATGATTGTAAATAATAAATAAATTGCTTAGTCTTAATAATAATTTAGCTTTATCAAAATTTAAGCTTAAAAAGCATATTTACATTATATAATTATTTTAAAAAGTTTAAATTCGAAAAAACTATTAACAAGCAAATTTAGCCAAGACCTTAAAACTAAGTAAGCTCAAAGTTAACTCTAATAGTTAACTGAAATATTGTAAATGTGTATAATTATATTAATTTATTAATATGTATGTATAAGGAATGTGTTAACAAATCAAATTCTAGTGCTGTGATGATGCTTTTAGCTAAAATAATTCTAAGTTATATAAAAAAAATCTATTCTCAAGCTCACTTGACTTGTCGTGGATCTTCTCTTTGGTATTTAGCAAAATCTAAGAAAATTTCTTCTAAGGTTGTTTGTGATAGTGAATAATCCTCTATCTTCAATTCATCGCGATTTCGTTCTATCAGACCAAATATCTTGGACCATTTAATACTAGATAAGGGAATGTAGAAGGTGAGAATGCCTTGGTATTCCTCTCTGTAAAATAAAATAATGAATAGATATTGTTTTAGGGAAAGGTGCGTTGATACTTACTGCAAAATAGCTTGAGGGAATTCCCTTCCTACAAATGCCTTAACAATTTCTATGCCCTGTTCCAAAACTTGAGTAGTATTTGAATTTTCAGCAGCATCCAGTGTAAAAGAGCTACAATTATAGATAAATATCAATAAAATTAAATAATAATTATCATAAGTTTTTATTTTTATTTAAAGCATTTCAAAATGAATACGAATTTAAAAAAGTTTGTTTCTTGTTTGTTAATCACGTCTAGATTTATTTCCCACCTGCTCTACCAACTCACCGGATTTTGGGAAACGCCCATATGTTATATCTTTAAGCATGTTCGAACTTTTCGAAAATTATTCGAAATCGCCTTAATATACATATGTAGTATATTGTATACTGTATGATTTTGTTTTAAGTTTTCGAACTTAATTTAATTGATTCGAACTTAATTTAGGAAGTAAGAAAGCTTGATTTATTTACTATTTATAGTATATTAGAAATTACAATATTTTTGAAAATTCGTATTTAATTTCGAGCTTTAACAAATTTCGCAAAAGTATCACCCAAAGTTTACAAAATAAATTTTTTCGAAATAGAAATCAATTTCCAAAATATGTATGTTTTTTAAATTTTGGAGCCTATTTTAATTGATTCGAAATTAATTTAAGAAATTTACTTAATATTTATGTTATATTAGTAATATTTTCGAAAATTCGAATTTAGTTTCGAATATAAAAAAATCAAAACTATCACCTAAAGCCTTGACTTAGTAAATAATTTTTTTTAAGAAATCAATTTGAAAACTTCGAATTCAGTTTTGGAATTTTATTTAAATTTAAATATAGCAGAGCTGGACACTCAAAATAATTTTAAGACATGTTCGAAATTTCGAAATTTAAAAGAAAATTTTGAGAGTAGTGTTTTCAGCTTAAATCATGATTTCACATATTACTTGATTATTATAAGAGAAATACGATTACGCAAACAGTTCACACTTCTCAAATTTAAGTTTCATTATGACAAAAACTTCGAACTTGATTTTGAAATTTTATTAAAATTGATTTTAATAGCAGAGCTGGACGCTTAAAATAATTTTTAGACATGTTCGAAAATTCGAACTTAATTTCGAAATTTAAAAAAAATGAAAGTAGTGTTTTCAGCTAAAATCTTGATTCACACTTCTGCAATTTAAGTTTCATTATGACGAAAATAAATTAAAATTGGTTTTTATAGCAGAGGTGGACATTTAAAATAATTTTAGCATGATCGAAAATTTGAAATTTAAAATTTAAATTTTACGATCTTTAAGTACATATGAACACATTTATTCGAAATGAATATGAATTAAAAAAATTATTTGTTGTTGCTGAAACGCTTCTCAAAAACCTATTGAGAGTTTATCTATGAGCATTGGGGCTTTGTAAGCTTTTTAAAATTGTGGTTAAAGTTTACCGATGAGTTGATTAACCAACAACACATAGAATCCTATGTGGAATTCAATGTAGAAATTTTAATAAAAATTTGGTACAAATAAAAGGATATAAACTATTTATAGCTCTACTTACTTTCTTATCTTTGTTAATTCATTGCTACGTTTCACTTTAATCTTTAATATTAGACCTTTGGAGAATTTATTTTTCAAATGCTGCGTTGAGCCGATACACTTAAATTCGCCATTCACCATGATGGCCAAACGAGTGCACAATGCCTCACACTCTTCCATGCTGTGTGAAGTTAAAACTATTGATTTTCCCGAGTCACGTATACGACAAATCATATTCCATAGTTGACGTCTGGCAGCTGGATCCATACCTGTAGTAGGTTCATCCAAGTAAATAACAGAAGGACTGCCAATAACTGCAATAGCTGTGCTTAATTTACGCTTATTACCACCACTGTATGCTTTGGTTTCTTTGTCCAAGTGTTTCATGAAGCCAAACGATTTCGCTAACTCTTCGGTTATGTGATTAACACGTTCTTTGCGGATGCCCCTGAGCAAGCAAAAAACTTTCAAAGTCTCGCGACCTGTCAAATCGTCTAAGAGTGCATCAAACTGAGGGCAATAGCCTATTTCTTTATAGACCTTATTCATATCGGAGGCCAGACTGAGGCCTTTTACGTATGCCCTGCCAAATGTGATGCGTTCATCTCCAGTCATCATTTTAAAAGTGGACGTTTTGCCGGCACCATTAACACCCAAAAGACCAAAACATTCAACACTGAAAAATAAAATTAATACATGGAAATATAAAACAGTTTCCATATAAAGTGAAACCTCTCACAACGGACACCTTCCATAAACGTACAAGTTTTTTAGATCCCAAATTAAAATAAGAGGATGTGTACCACTCTCATAATCGGACAGCTCTAATAACCGGGCCAAAAATAACACGACCATGAGTGTCCGGTTATGAGAGGTTTTACTGTATGTACATACTTCAATAACTTACGGTTTCACACATAATGACACCTGGTTCACAGCCAAAAATTTCTGATAGTATTTGGTAACACGATCCAATACTAAATTCGTATTTGATATCTCTGTTTGTGACATATTTAAAATGCGTTGCTTTTCGTCATTCACATCTTCATCGAAATAGCCATGCTCGGGTGGTGGCGGAGGTTTGCTGAATTGATATTTACAATTATAATTGATAAGTTCGTTATTAAATTTTTTTTGGTTAATATCTTTTTAACTTACAAAAACAATTGATTAATTTTATATATTAATTCACCAATAAGGCTGTATTCACGTACTACAATGATTAAAAAGTATACAACAGCCGTAATGACCAGGTAAACGGTTTCGGGTAGAATGCCAGGTTCCTCCCAGGCGAAATAAGGCACGGTATCTAAAAGATAAATTAAGAATATTCAATACAATTTTATTTCAATAAATAAGGAAGTTTTTTTTAAATTCGAATTTAATTTCGAATTTTCGCAACATGGTCAAAAGCAAAATTTCTATTTGTTATCATCTTAAACCAGTGATGCCAACTTTTTTGTCTCATAAAGCACATCAAAATTTAAAAAAAAGCACTAAAAAGCGTAATTTTGAGATCTAAAAAGCGTAAAAAGCACTAACGTGAAAAACAAATAAAGATTCAAACGAGTGAAGTTTATAATGTTCAATATTTTCTAAGCTTTTCTATATTTCGGCAATAGTATCGTCTTTAAAGAAATATATCAGACGAAAAAGGTATGCTTTACACTGAAAAAATAAATATACCAAGTTTTTATTAAAGTATTTTTAAGAAATACACAAATTTTTTAAAAGCAGTACTTAGTGCTTTTTCTTAGTGTGACACTAACGTTCAAAATTTGGCGTTTGGAGTCTTCAGAAAAGCACTAAAAGTAGTGCTAAAAGTACCAAGTTGGCATCGCTGTCTTAAACAGTTAGTTAGGTCCAAGCCATATGCACAATCGGGGAGCTTTTGCAAAAGAGCTTTGTGGTTTCACACCGACGAGAGCAGAAAAGCCAATCGGGGGGCAAATTACGGCACTCGTTATCGAACGAAATTACGAAATATCTCAATAGAGTTTATACGTAAATATTTTTAAATTTCGAATCGTATCGAATGCCGTAATTTGCCCCTTAATCTGGGCGACAACAATACTTGCTGCTTACTTTACAAAGAAACAAGTACAAAATGTAAGATCTTTCAAAGCTGTTTAACTGAAATGAAAATTTCAGAGTTTGTGTGGTTTGACGTACCTATTGATCTTAGCTACAATTTTTTGTTGCAGAAGAGCTTGTGAAACGACATAATTCTATTAATAATTGTTATTATAATTCAAGGAATATTAAATTATTTTAGTATTTTACTTTTATTTAACGCTCCTCAAAATGAATACGAATTTAAAGAATTTATTGGTTATTGATTCAACACGTATAGATGCATTTGAATTGTAGGTTAAGTCGTGAATTAATATTTAATTATTATTAAAGAAATAATATTTTAATCCGGATCAAGTTCAGTATTATTCAATTATTTATTATTCGAAAAAATATTTTTATTTATTCGATTTTGTGGAGAAGATAAGAAAAGTTGAAAGCTTTATGTGCTTCTCAATTCAAGACATTTGGCCAATTCACGGGTCCGAAACGTGAAACTATGCGGTTACCATACATTTCCTTAAATTAATCAATTGTGACACGAGCTGTATGATATCATAGTTGTTTTCAATTGGTGAACGAAAAAGTAATCATCAAATCAAAAGTAATCATGGCTCTAAAGCCTGATTATAGACTCTACAGACTGATTCGGGTCTTCCTCTACGCTACGCTATACAGCAGCAATGACTTCTTCTGTATGCACTGTACGAAATCTCTATGGATGAGTATTATCATTTAGAGCAAAATTGATGCGAAAACGTTCCATGGTCACAATAGAATTAGTTTCTCTAATGGATGATTATGTTAAAAGTAAAATGGATGTAGTGCGCGATACGTATTTGGAACAGAACCATGATTGGCACAATTTGGAAGCGTTATTTACGTGTCCATCTATTCATGTTGAAATGTCAAACCAAACTAAACTTAAATCACTTGACAGCTGACAAAATGGTAGCCAGTTAAAAAAGTGTTGCCAACTTAAAGTTTTATAACTCCATAAAAAACTCCATTTACGTATCGCATGGGATGGACAGCAGTTATGAAAACCAGCTATCAAACATGAACTTTTTATGGAATGCAAATTATTTTTTTATTGTACACACAATTACTCAGCGGGAAAAAGAAGGTGTAAGGATGTCTCCTAGAAGGGCTTTATACTTTTTTTTTGATGTCAAGGCCTGCTCTCTCCGTTCCGTACTCATATCATTTTTGTACACATTGTCATTGCGGAGTAGGCCTTCCGCTCTCGCTTTTTTCGCCACAGATTCTAGGTGGCCTTCAAATTAAGGGATTTGTCTTTGGTAAAAAAAAATGTCACTACTTCTCTTCTCCCTTCTCATAGAAGGAAGTGTGGAATGTGTATCTTATATTTTTTTTTCCTAAGGAGTAGAGGCTTTCTATAAGGCCTTCTTTAGCAGTTATATAAGAATATTAATTGAATAAAAAAAAATTTAAGCAGCGTTTTAATAAGCCCTGAAGTGAGAAGGTCTTATGAGTTTTCCCGCTGTGTGTTGGGAGTCCCATTAAACAACTACTGTTCAGGATCTCTAGATAAGGAAGAGGAGGAGATAATAATAAATATGCATCTGGCCTTCAATTGAAAACCACACCCTCGCAATTTAGGAAGGGTGCAAACCTGCCTTTTTTCGCATTCCCTTATTAGGAGCAGGCTCTGAATGTTATACTAAGCTTATTCCGATCGACCTTCATGTATTGCCGGTATCCTCAAGTAGTGCGGCAAGATCAGCGGCATCTGGGAGCTGGAAATCAAGGTCTTATGGTCATGCCAGAATCCTCGATCAACTACTTTCTACTCTTAGGAGGTCTACTGATTACATAGTGCCATATCTGGACTTTGATGAAGCATTTAAAGTTCTGATTCCATTCAGGCGGGAATGGAAGGGAGGCACAATAGTAACAGAATACGACGTCAGGGCATACACTGATGGCTCTGGGGTCTTTTCGGACGATCTTGATATACAATGTTCCTTTCGTCTCCCTAACAAAGCCACAGGTTTCAGGCTGAAATTTTAGCGGTAAGGGAAGCGGCTAGAGTGCTGGGAGTCTACTGTGTAATTCGAAACGAAAGAAAATGCGTTCGAATTTACATGTTATGAGCATACAAATTCGAAAGCATTTTCTTTCATTTTGAATTACACAGTCGACCCCCTAATTGGTAGGAAGGTACAGATTAAAGTTTGTATCTTTGTCGACAGCCAAGCAGCGCTTCTATCCCTAAGACCATACATCAGTTCGTCTATTCTAGTCGGGCAGTGTAAGAGTTTGCTATCTAGACTGGGTGGTCAGGCTGACCTCACCCTCGTCTGGATTCCAGCACATAGCAATTTTTTAGGTAATGAACGGGCGGACGAGCTGGCTAGAGCTGGCTCTGCTATGAATGCCTGCAAATTCCGAATCGGTAGCCATGCCGTTTGATGCTATTAGAAGCGGTATTTTCAAGCACTATCTATCTCTATAAGGCTGAATGTAGATGGCGCCATATAGTCACGTGCAAGGTTGTTACGGAGATGTGGCCTTACTACAATGATAAGCGCTCAATAAAATTAACATCTCGACATCTCGAGGCTCGTTGCAGTCATAACGGTGCACGGGACGGTCGGCAGACATGCTAGTAGGATTTTTTATAAGTCCTTCTTTCTTCTGCCTTTTTCTGTTTTTTCCTGCAGGCAGCACAAAGTAACTGTAATTTAAATGGAATCAAGTGAGCCGAACACTTTGCTTTTTTCATCGGCAACCTATTAACATAATCCAAAGTATTTTTCGAAAATTAGAAAGTTTGATTATGGTCGTCAGAATCGAGCAACTGTGCAAGGAATTGGCAAATAGTAATCTGACATTTGCGACAAGATTATTTTATCAGATATTTTTTAATCATAAGTATATTTTCCGATATTTCTATTTTGACTTAGCCTATTATTGCTTAAGAGCACAAATGTTTTTACTTACTACAACATTTCGGTATCAATTGACATCTTAAAGCATCTGGTAGTGTTACAATTAAATTCGAACTGCAAGCATCTCTGGTAGCCACATTAAGATAAAGTTTATTAAGGCTCATGGCCAAAGAGAAATGTGGAAATATTCTAAAGAGACTACTTAACAAGTTAGCCGTATCCTTGGTACCTAAGTAGTCAATTGACATAACTACCACCACAATAAACAATGCCAAACCTAAGAAAAACGAAAAAGAAATGTGTATGTATATGTAAAATGAATTTTCGAACCCATGAAATTCAAGATAATGAAAGAAAGCACTTACCGGCAAATATATTGATGATAGAAATGCGTGCAAAACCAGTGGCGGGTTCAGTAAAATAAAATGAAATTATATAAGTAAATGGAAGAACCGATAAGCCGAATAGTATGATCACCAAGAAATAGCGAGCTGAAAATTTTATATTTATTATTAATAATTTTTAAGTTTTTCTTACCACCATTTTACTTACCGAGATCATCGAATGATGAAAAGCCTCTTTCCTGCCAACATGCCACGGTAGCAATTACAACAACAGAAGTAAAACTAAATGTCATTATGTCCCAGAGTAGTTGGGAAAACCAAAAAGTCCACACTTTGACGCCGCCCACAAACTGCAAGAGTTTGGAACGCGTTTCACGTTCTTTAATCAAAAACAATATATAAAAGGAGCTAACAAAGCAAAAGCAGAAACATAAGTTAGTCGCAAGTTGTGTTCCCAAATTGTTGCCAATGTTTAGTTGGTAAAGTTTGGTTTGTGTGGTGTAGGGTAGCGGAGCATTCGTAACAGTTATTTGGTAGGAGTCATCTTTAAGGGCTCTGTAGTGATTTAGAAAAAAAAATAATTATTAATTTTATGAGGACATTTTTATTTTCCATTTCCTTAAAATCTTTAATTAACTTTCGGTGTTGTGTATTATTTTCAAAAATATTTTTTATTTAAAAATAGCTCATTGCTTGATAAATTTTTTATTAAATTTTTCATCTCAGGAATTTAAAAATAACAGCTGATCCTGATATCTAACACTCTACAAATTTTTTGCTGATCAACTCTTAATTAAGGTGATAGAAAAAAGAGATATATGTATTTCCTTCTCCGCCTTTCTTATGGCTGAATTACGAGTTGATCAACAAAAGTTGCGTTTTTGGCAGGGTTGCGTTAAAACTTATATTGTTTGAGAACGATATAAAACGATACTTAAGCAGATGAAGAGAATTTTTCAAGTTATAAACTGAGCCTTTTAGGGTTCCGTACACCAAAGGTGAACAGAAACCCCGATTGTTTATGTTACGATATCCGTCTGTCTGCCTGTCTGTCTGTCACAGACTGTTTTCTCGAGAATCGTAAGAGCTACGTACCTGAAACTTTCACAAAATATGTAAAACTTTGGCCGCTAGAACAACAAATATGTGACAGTTAAAAGTTAAAGGGTGTTATAAACCGAGCAACGAAACATGTTGAAATTAGTGTATTTTTATGCAGACTACACTAATTAATAATTAAATGTAATAATTATTATGATTAAAATCAAAAAGCACTAAAATTAAAAAAATGCCAAAACAACAAAAACAAATTTTTTTAAATGTCTGCGACAAGTAGAATATTCGATTATACAGGCGTGAGTTCGTATAGTATTACAAATCGTGTCCCAACCGAAAAAAAAAATCCAAAACTAAAAAAAACGCCAAGACTAAAGAAACTCGCTAAAGCTTCCAAAAAATTGGCTTAAACAAATGTCGGGCAAATGTCCACCTCTAGCAAGCACATCAGCAGTTGTCCGCTGCTGATGATGATGATGCAACCAAATTTTGCAACAAAGTTTCGCTATCTCGTCAAGGCAGCGCCGAATTTCATATTTCAGAGCGTCAGTTGTTTCTGTTTGTTTACTTAAACCTAGTCTTTCAAATGCCTCCAGACAAAATAATCCAGCGACGTTAAGTCACAAGAACGAGGCAGCCAATTAACATTGTCAAATCGAGAAATTATGCAACCGGGAAATTTCTCATGTGGCGCCGTCTTGGCCACAAAAAATCGGTTATCATGGTTTAGTACCGCAGAGAATTCATAGTGATGGAGTTTCTTTGCTCATTTTCGAAAAATACGGGCCGATGATACCGCCTGACCACAAACCGCAGCATACGGTCATTTGTTTTCGTTTTTCGAGGCATGTTTGTTAATTTTGTGAGCCCCATATGCGACAATTTTTTTTGTTTACACATGTTCACCATTTTGATAGTAAATTTTCAGAATTAAAATTCTTTGTTCAAGAGTGCAATGTTCTATGGTTAAAATTTCTTAACTTTTTACTAAATAAATGTTAAAGTGTAACCGCTCAATTCTTGGTATTTCATAATTTGACAGTCAATTTACTTCCTAACCTCAAATTTAACTTTATAAAAAATATCGCGCCCTAACCACCAAAACGAAAGCTTAAGCGATATAATTTTCGAAGTTAATTTTTTTTTGACAAAAAACCGATTATTAGCGATCGTAAAAACGAAGTCCACAAAATGTGTCGGTTAAGTTTTTTTTGGCGGTTATGGCTCGATATGTAATGTCCGTACGGAACCCTTCATGTGCGACTAATTTATTTAACGTTTTTGTGAGATGGCTTCGTTAGTCAAATCGAATCGCCTTACTTTTTAAGGCTCAGTTAGCCGAATGTAATGGAATGTAACTGCAACGGAAGGAAACAGCTGATCGATATTGTTATGTGAAAAGTAATGAAAATCGTTATAGAGATGTACGCGGAATGTAAGAATCTGTACATTACTTTTCAAATGATAATATCGATCGTCTGTTTCCTACCGTTGCAGTTACATTCCATTACAATCGGCTAACTAAGTCTTTAAGACTTTTGGTAAAAAAAAGACGTAAAAAATGTAAGGCTGCCTGTCAATATGTCAGCTGTTATTTTATCAGAATTTTTTTATTTAATTTTTCTTATGGTTCACACATATCAAGTTTTTTTACTCTCATTTCTTAGTATAAAACTAAACTTGATGTGTGTGAACCAGTTTTCAAAGAAAATCCGGCTAAAAAGTCATCATACACCTTGATATGCTGATAAGAAAAATTTTTTTTACTTACTTGATCATGGCATTATGTACCAAATTCACTGTTAATGGAGCCGTGTGTAAGGGTTGATTATTTAACCATGCTGTTATATTTTTGGCTCTTATTGAAGCTGCTGCCAAATATCTTGAATTAATGCGAACTTGCATGTCTTGACCCAAGCCCAGAATATAGTTTGTGAAATCTTTTTCACCCGTGTCCCTAAACTCATAGGCATTGCCATACGAAGTTGCTTTGCTTTTATATCGATCAGCAATTTTATATTGTAAAGAATCCTGGGTCACATTAGCATCTGTATCTAAAATCGTTACCGCCATAGGGTATTGTGTTAACTTTATGGTCATGGGTTGTAGATCTCTAAAGCTGCCGCGAGTTCGAGACGTTAGTACGGTAATAACAACAAACAGTATGGCCATTATATTTTGTATAAAAAAGAGCAATTTATTGCGATAAGTATAGAGCAGCTTCTTTAAGATCATGGCATGCCATTGATTGGAAAATAGTTTCACACCCTTAAGCAGATGAGTATTTTCGGAGAACAACCGTTCGGCTGCAAAAAAAATTAATTTGTACATTAATATAATACTTTGTTTGCAACAACAAAACTCACATGTTATAGATTCGACATCGTCATCTGTATAACCAGAAGTACCATTCATTATGGCACTGGCTTGTTTACGACTGCCATCATTAGAGTTTTCGGCTCCGACTTTCATAAAAACCTCTTCCAACGACGTCACTCCTATACCATAACCATTCAATTTCAAATCATTGGACTGTTCCTCCAAGGAGCTAAACATCGGTTCAAATTTACTGGAGTAGTTGTCGGGTAATTGATAAGACAGTTCTGCTCCAATATCAGCCTCCGGCTGCAAGCCAGGAATATAATCTTGTAGTAAATTAGTTACCTCATTGGCATTGCAACCATCACGCTTAACGCAAATCTTAAATAAAATTTGAAAAATTTTATAGTGTTCAAAACTCCGTCAAAAAAAAACTTACCAATCTATAGCCGGAACCGTACTTCTTTTTCAAAAAGAACGAAGTACCGTGACACTTCAATTCGCCATCGCACATAATAGCAATGCGATCGCCCAAAACATCGGCCTCATCCATAAAGTGCGTGGTCAGCAAAACGGTACGACCAGACTTTTCCTTTTGCAATAAATCCCACAATTGACGGCGAGCCGATGGATCCATACCCGAACTGGGCTCATCGCACAAAACTACTTTGGTATTACCAGTCAAGGCACAGCAAACCGACAACTTACGTTTCATGCCGCCCGATAATTTTTTCGAGGCTACATTGGCTTTATCTTCGAGTTCTATCATTTTCACATATTTATCAACTTCACGTTTAATATCATCACCTGTTAGACCTTTCAGTCGGCTAAAGAAAATCAAGTGCTCCGCTACCGTTAAATCGTCGAAAAGTACATTGTGTTGCGGGCAAATTCCCAAAGACATTCTCGCACCCTCGATATTGCTGCGAATATCGCTGCCATTAATAATTGCCGTACCCGCGGTGGGAGGGAACATGCCAGTTAGCATGGATATAGTGGTGGTTTTACCCGCCCCATTATGACCCAATAAAACAGTAATTTCATCTTCATACATATTAACCGATAAACCTTTTACAGCCATTTTATCACCAAACTTCTTTTTTAAATTCTTAACTTGTAGGCCAATATGTTTATCCAATGGTTCGGGCTCAAAGGCATCTTGATTTTGACGCTCTATATGACCATTTGGTATATCTTCTACTCCAATATATTCCCTTTCACCACACCAAAATTTCGCTCTAAATATAAAATTCCATTTTCTGGGAACTCCAAACTCTCCGGGAAGTATTTGCTCCACATACAAACATATACACATATAAAGGACACAAGAAGCCAACATTGTGATCATAATATAGCCCACGGTGAGATTGTCATCAACATTGACCGGCGTAAAGATATTTCTCCATTGGAAACCCTCGCCGGTACCCTCGAATTCCAGTATCAATTTGAATGCAAACCCCATGGCAGTATTGGGGATAAGACACCAGCACAGTTTTGTTCCCAAACTCAGCTCATCATATGTTCGCATGGTAAATGAGAACGGCATGTAGGCAATGAACCACACTAAACCGGTGACGGCAGCAGCGGTACTTGCTTTGGAGAAGAAAGTGGCCAACATAAAGCAGAAGCAAATGCTAGTGATGACGTAGATCAAAAAATAGAAAAGCAAAGCTGACCAATGGGCTTTAGTTAAAACGGCCACATCATGCGACCAACGAATCTGAAATTAGGAAAGCAAAAAAAAAAAGTAAAAAAATCCGGAAATCATTTAAAACTGTTAGATTTACGCAAAAATGTATAATTTTTTTTTATAAAGAGAAGTAACACTCAGGCAATTAATGCCTACTTCTATTACTAGGTGTTACCTTCTTTCGGAGAGGGATAGTGATAGAAGACAGGTGGCGAAGGAAGAGATAGAAGAAAGCTTCATTCTTTTACAACTCTGCTTTTTGCACGCTTTTTTTTTCATTTAGGAATAATGCAGTATTGCAGCGCCTTCTGGTGTCAAATGAGGCGTATTAAGTGTTGAAGCTGTGTTTAGTAGCCATTTTATTGGTTATTTTACTTCGCCGATGATTCTGCTACACAATAACGACGAAGGAGGGCGCTCTGATGCTACATTAAGATTAGCATCTGTTGAAGTCCGTATAGTTCAGTGACCAGTGACTATGCCTTCATCACTTGAACTTTCCTACAACAACTGATACAAAGGGACACTAATGTACATCAGAAAAATGTCTGGTATTGTTATTTAATGACTGTCGGATACAGGGATTGAACCCAGGATCTTCGATTTTGTAGTCAACGTGCTAACTACTTCAACCAACGCCACCCTCTATTGGTAATGATGAGCAAATTAAAGTCTTGGCCCAAAAGCATGATATAATAATATCGCGGTCGAAAATGTATACACTCAAATGTGCAGATTGTGCAATAAATTTAAAACTTATATACAAAACTAAGCCGCTTTAAAAATTTACTATAACAACATGAGAATGTTCGAAAGTCTCGCAAACTGTGCAATTGTAAATAAAATGTCAAAAATTGTACAGAAATTTATTTACACAAACCTGGTAAGTTTGCCCAATTATGTTGACTCGTAAACTTAAGCTGTGCAATTGTGCATTTTGTAAGCAACAACTTCTTGCTTGTTTGGACTTCTTTACCTTGAGGCTACACGTTCAATAAATTGTTTTCAATTTTTTCACACGTGTGGTTACTTGGGGGCCACACGTTCAATTTTTGACTTTCAATTCCATTCAATTTGCAATACACTCACACTTTTTTCACTAACACAATCAAACTTTTTAAATTGAAAACTAGATTGATTTCAAATTCACCTATCCATTTAAATGGCAATTTAGTTTTCAATTTGAACGGCTGGTAACAGCACACATTGATTGAAGCTACAAATTTGAGTTGTTTCTTGGTCGGTGGCATTTAAAAATGAAATTGATTATCAATTTGTGTCACAGCTATCAATTTCAAGCAATTTTGACACACAATATGTGTAATGAAATTGAAAGGCATTTATTGAACGTGTGGCTGCAGAGTTAGTCAAAATTTGCTAAAATTGAAGTTGTGACGTAGGCTGCAAGGAATTTGATTACCAATTTTATGTTCAAAGTGCCGTCGTCGAGCAAACAATTAAAAATTTTCGCCTACATATTTTATTTCAGCAAGGGAAATTACTTCTGTTTTAAATTTTTTAAAAACACAAAAATTATTTTAAAACAGCTGTTAAATTGAAAGACAAATTGAATGAAGCGTTGAAAGAAAAATTGAAGGCCACCTGGTATTCAATTCCCAAATGTATGAGTGTGGTAGTAAAAAAGTGTGAATGTATTGAACTTTGAAACAAAAATTGAAGCAAACATTGAACGTCTAGCCTCCAAGTTAGGCATTTTTAGACACACACACACACACTTTTTTATTTTTATAGAAATATATAAATATGTTTTTAAATTGAAAATTGCTTGAAATTTTCTTATTTTATTTTTAATTAATGAACTTTCTGGCGTTTGTTTCAAATTTATATAAACTGTTTGCACAATAGTTCAAAAGGGGCTTCATGAAACTAGTCTCGCAAGTTTGCCCAATTGCACAAATGGCAATTTTAAGAGTTCTCATGAAAACCCTTATTATGTATATTGCCTACAATGCCGTTCGGATGTTACTTCTGTGATAAGTTACCAACCTCCTTGATACCGACTTCGGCAGCTTGTAATTTGGATATATGTACCTCTGATGAATACACTTCAACTGTTCAAAGACCAAATAAGCAGGATTGTATAGTCTCGAGGGCTATGTGGCCAAGACTTAGATCAGGAAGATACAAACTGCTACTGGGTGTGTTTCAGATTAAGGTGAGCACCTGCCTTTACGACCTTATCTCACGGTGGTCTAAACACCGGATGAAGTTGAGCGTCAAACCATAGGCCCATGCGCCCTTAAAAAGCATTATGTGATTTGTATAAAACACATAGATTACAATCTTTGAATATAGTTATCCCTTGCTGAGATACTTTGGGCTATCTAAATTCTTGCTGGTAAGACCGCAAGAGCTTCTTCTGTTGTATTGCAACAGAACCTAGAATAGTGTCTCTTCGACCGCCTCACACCAATCACTAGCATTGATTTAACACTGGGAAGCCAAGTCTATTGTCCCAGCGTTTTGGGTAGTAACCACAGCCACTAAGTAAGATCCTACGCGCTACAAGTATGGTTGCTCACACCTACAGCGAGTTCTCAAAGTGAAATCCTGACCTGCTACCGGCACAGCGTAACCACTTATGTGGGAGCCTGACAAATGCACACATCAAACACCAATCCAATACCTACATCATCTATTTAGCCCCGTTGTGTAAGACAAAATCTACCGTTCGGTAATGGACCTTGAAGACCATAACACGCATTCCCATGCCAGCCATATTAGGATTTAAAAAGCCAATGGTGAGACCTCAAAGTCCCATCCGAAGGTTTCACTTCTCTCGTCTTTTGAAGTAAGAGCAATTCCAGGCGACGCTGCACCTGCAAGGCAATATACTCGTAACAAGCTATTTCCTTTTAAATGATATTATTACGTTTTTCTCTCTATAAAAACGTTTTTCCGTGGACCCGAAGATTTGTAAATGAATACAAGAGCCGAGTGTAGTAATTAGGGTTAAGAATGATACAAGTTTTATCTACAAATACATTTAAACTAAATTACTCAAGAGCTTAAATACACTAATACAACTTAAACTAATAAGTTACACACAAATATTCACAACTGGTTACCACTACGCCTTCCTCGCTGTAGTTTACGCACGTCTCTTAGCTGACTACGCAAGTGTTCACGTGACACCTCTTTGTCTGCTGCTCGTCACTTACGAGACTCACTCTGCCGACACTCACAGTTGATACACCAATAAAGACTCACTGGCTTTACTTACACCCTTACACACGTCTATTTGCTGCGCTGTTCCCTTTACTCCAGTCGACACGATAGACTCCACGATAATCTCAATTCCTCGACAGACTTTGCTGTCACTATAGACTTTCCTATAGTTTCTCCTTTTTCCAACTCACATATAAAGCACAGACTGCTCTTAACTATCAACTCACCACTGTATCGCAGACTATTATTAATTCACAACTTAATTACCAACTGACTAACGAGGTCTTAACTTGACTACTTTCTGATTAGCACTGCCCTGTTCTCGCACATGCTGCCACTTTTTATAGTACATGAACCGGTTCTCGAATGTTCGCCCGATATGTAGCGTAATTACATGTCTGTACTTGGTAATGGCATCTATGCATGATGCCATCTGTATTGTCATTTACTATTGGTAGCCAGATGTTCAAACAGTCCTCTAGCACAATCGGGAAAATTCATGGTGCTGCTTCTAGGCGTTTGTAGATAAATCGATTGGCCGTTATTTTTGGATTTCAAAGTAACGACTCTTATGTTGTCAATGCGGTGTGCTACTGGTAATACAGGGTGGTTACCATAAGTGCTCGCATTTTTATTTGTATGTGTGTATGTCTGTAGCTATGCACACAATTATTATTGTTGCTATAGTGTTTGCACGTAAATATGCGTGTACGTTTAGTGCTTCAGTTAAATACTTCTAGATAGTTCTTTGCATCAACCCTGTAGGAATATTTTTTACGTAACAATATGTACACATGCGGTACTCTGTTATTCCAGAGATTGGGTAGTGACACTTAAGTTTTATGGGTAAAAAGCCAAAGGTAGCCCACCTAGAATACTCGGGATTGTCACACCCGTAATCTTTTAAGAGATCACCCTGAGGGGACTGCTACTGGATATAAACAGCAAGGAGGTGCGAGTATTGATAGGCGCGTTGACTGCACACTGCTGGCTCAGAGCTAGGATCAGCAATTGGGAAACTGGCACTCTAGATTTTTGTAGCATGTGCGAGGATAAAAAGAAACCAGAAACTATTGAGCATATTATTTGCCATTATCCGAAGCTTTAACGCTATAAGTTTACATGGCTGATCAGACGTTTCCTTGCGAGCATTAGTGATATGGCAAAATGTAAACTGGGGGATATCAGGGCCTCCATCATGAGTATTCAGTGACTTAATGGCAGATATTAAGGGTTTTTTCCGTGTACACGGGGGTTAAATTTTTATTAACTAGTACTAATAGAAGGTAATCACAATGGACCCAACTGGGTCTGCGAGAGCAGGTGTGGCGACTGGGTTTGCGTGTGCAGGTGTGCCGTAACACCACCCTTCCTAACCTAACCCAACAATAACTTATATCAATATGCTTTGAGCAACGCTTTATTTTCTGCGAGGCATATTCAAGGCGAATCCGTATGAGGTAGTCTCTGCCCAGGGGACTATTTTCATCGCTTATTGCTGGAATATCTCTCAGACGTCAACAAACTTTTTAAAGAATTTTTTTTTTTTTTTTTTTTGTTAAAGAGAAGTAACAACACTCAGGCAATGAATGCCTACTACTATTACTACTATTATTATTTAAATTTTTAGTCTTTGAGAAAACCTCTATTGTGAAAATCGTATTACCTTATGTAAAGTGATGATAAAATCTCACGAGTCTACTCTGCTTACCTTCATTAAAATTGTTATTAAAGTGGCTGAAATTCCCAAGATTATAAACGATTTAACAAACCAGGCTGTCCAATGGATCCAATTGTTTAAGCCCATTATTTTCATAACTTCTTTCAACTGCTTCTCTTTTTCAGCCGTTATATGCTGCAATAATTTAATTTGAAATAAATAAATAAATAAATATAAATACATACACACATATCAATCGTTACCTTAATATAAAAAGGCCCTAACTCATTAATTTTTTGAAATCGAGAATTTTGATTTTCTCGATGTTCTTCTATCGAAATATACAAAAAACTCGATTGAAAAAAAAATTTAAATTATTTTTAAATTTTATTTATTCAGGCTCTAGGTAATCCATATATTTCAAATAAAACTCTTTTGTATTTCATTACAGAAATTTTTATTTAGTTTTTTCTTCCATATTTCTAAGGCCCAATTCATAGGATGATTTAAAAATCTTGTTTTATTTTTAATTCTCTTTAAAAGTTGCTTCCAAAAACATTTTACATTCAACCATGATTTTTCCATGTTTCTAGTTTTTATTTTTTTTCTTCTTCCAAAAATTGTATCAGTGTTGCCAGTAGATTTTTAAAAAATCAGTTTTTTCCCCTACATGTTAAAAAATATACCCCATACGAAAATCTACAAATTTTAGCAATTTAATTTAAAAAAGATAAATTAAAAACATTTAAGTCCTCAAAGATCAAACAGAATTGCGGCATAAACACATTTTCCATACAAATTGACACAAAAAAGTAGCGCCAGAAAGCAGTCGAGAGATAGAATCTATTTTATTTTGACAGCCTTTTTTCTTATCCTCTCACATATAAATAAATATTCTCTCAGCAATGCTACCAAAGACAGGCACTGTGACACCAAAATGATTAGATAAAAGTCTATGTAATTTCGAGCGAAAACAAATTTTGAATCGGTTTATGAGCAAAAATATATTTTTAATATATGTAGTTATTTTTACATTTATGCACAAAAAATGCAATTTGAGAATAAAAATACCTACATTTACTCAAAAATAAAATATTTTTCCGATATTTCCTATACTCATATATTAGTGACAAAAATACCTACAGGTAACATTGTTTTGTAATAAAAAAAAAGCTGTTGTCGCATTCAATGAAAAAATTAAAATAAAGCAACATAAAAAAAATTAAAATATGTGCAAAGAAAATTTTAAAAAATCGTAGAACGGAAAATGTGATTTTTTTTCTACCCCTTTTGCTTTTCTATACCCTTCGCCACAAACTCTAAAAATCGTGTTTCAAAAAATCATTGAAAAATCAACGTGTGAATTACGTGTAACACCTTCTGTGTTTTCCTCAGACATTGAGTAAAGCCGTCTACTTAAAGTGAGTTTACTAAATTTCTGAAGAAGACCACCAATATGTTAGAAATATTGAAGAAAAAAAAACATAAAAAATGTTTGTAAAGCACCCTATACACGTTTCAATTCAATTGTGAATTGAGTCTTTCAATTGAATTGATTCTTGGCTACACACTTCATAAACTGAATTGAAAGATTTTCATTCAACTGTCAAATTTATATTTTTTTCACAATTACAAATTTAAAAATTTAAAACTTCTATTGCATTCATTCATTAATTTATATGTATATTTTTTATTTAAAATTCAATGAAATTAAATACAATTTTAAAAATACACAACTTTTTGTATACAAAATAAAGCTACAAACATAAATTTTGACAACTAATCAAGAGACTCGAGCACACACAGCACAATCGAATTGAAAGATTTACTAGTCGACATGAAAAATCAAAATTTTTTGATTTTTCTTCAACCAACTCGACAACTGCCAAACTAATCAATGGATAGAGCCATACACGCTTTGATTTGGACAACAACCGACTCAATTGAAAATTGAATTGAATTGTGTATGGGGCGCTTAATAAAACACAAAAAAGTTTTATTTGAAACTTGAAGTATATCGGTGACCTAGAGCCTGAATAAATAAAAAGACAATTTAAAACACATAATAAGGTCGAATAAGAATATAAACTAGTAAGATTTCAAAAAATAATGAGTTAGGGCCTTTCTATATTAAGGTAACGATATGTAGATATATACAGCATAAAATCTCTTTACTTACCTTAACAATATAAGTACAAGGATATATAAAACTTAACAGTATAATTAGCGACATTATAGACGGTAGGCCTTGTAATAGTGGATCAAATACAAAAGCGGGATACGGATAACGTTGCATATAAACGTACGGCAATTCGGTCGTATTGTTCGTTACTAATTTCATGTAAGCCATTGAGATGGCATTTTGTATGGGTAGAAAACCTTCACACAAATAACCCACCGGCAAACCGCCATCTTCAGCAAAACGGTTTCTCGGGCCTGATAAATCAATTGGCATAAAGAGCTTCGTTGTCATCCAATTTAAAATTAGATTTGATGACGATGTTCTCAATTCACCAGGGAAACGTAAAGCAAATGCAAAATCCTTAGGGTAATCGGTAATATCGCTCCAGGCATCATTAAATTGCACTCCCGTTATATGGGCACCACCCTCCAGCTCATTTTGCATTGCCTTTGCATTGCTGTAGCCCTGAATGCTTCTTAATTTCAATGAACTAGCTGCCTCTTGAACAATTTTTTCTAAAATTGGATTTTCAGGTGAGTAGCCCAGGGTAAAGGAGACTGCTTCATCTTTGGGCAGAGTAGACATAAAATCCCTAAAAGGGAAAAGCAAACGTCAATATTAAATTTTTGTATTTTGTATTGGATGGAAACATTTTTTAGGTTAATTAACTTTTTGTTGGCAGTTAGTAACCATATTTATTACATCTACACTAATTTGTTTTTATATGACATGCGTTTTTGTTATAAAATATATGCATTAGACCCCTGCAAAAGACCACTTACAACAACTTTTAAGACATGAGGGATTTTTCAAATGCTTTATTGCAGCGAAGTCTTCTAAAACAAACGCTAAGCAACACTGTTGGCAAGACATTTGTTTCAATTATTGCAGGTATAGTAGTAAAGAAGAAAATACTTCGCGACAGCAGAATTTGTGATGCTTGCTTCTTTATACGCATGGGCGCGTATACAAACGTCATGCATGTACATACCAGCGATGCCAACTCGGTGCTTTTGGCACTATTTTTAGTGCCTTTTGAAGACTCAAAACGCCAAATTTTGAGCGTTAGTGCCAAACTAAGAAAAAGCACAAAGTAGTGCTTTTAAGAAATTTGTGTATTTCTTAAAATTACTTAACTAAAAACTTGGTGTATTTATTTGTTTAGTGTAAGGCATATCTTTTTCGTCCGATATATTTCATTAAAAATATTGATAACATTGCTGAATAGAGAATAGTTTAGAAAACATTATCAAACTTCACTAGTTTTTTACGTTAGTTCTTTTTACGCTTTTAGATTTAAAAATTACGCTTTTTAGTGCTTTTTTAGGGTTCCGTACACCAAAGGTGAAAAGGAACCCTATTGTTTTCGCTACGCTGTCCGTCTGCCCGTCACACTGTATTTTCTCAAGAACCGTAAAAGCTACGGACCTGAAATTTGAACAGAGTATGTAGAACCTTGGCCGCTACAACAACAAATACATGAGAATTAAAAATCAAAGGGTGTTCCAAACGAGCAACGAAAAATATTAAAATACCATGTAATATACATATAATTGTATGTACATACGTATGTATATTGACGCTTGCAAATTTTTAAAATTACTACTAAAATAAACACTAAAATTTAAAAAACTTAAATTAAAGGGCGTGCTATCAGTTAATGCAATTTTGACTATGTAATTTTGACAATTTGCTATATCTTGGAAACCGTAAGAAGCAAACGCTTGAAATTTTCAAAAACGGTAAAACTAAAAAAACAGAAAATTATAAAATCGCCAAACCAAAAAAAAAAAAACGAAAAAAATCGCCAAAATTAAAAAAAATTTCTAACACTAAAATAAATCGCCAAATTCGAAAAAATCGCCAAAATGAAAAAAACGCCAAAAATAAAAAAAAACAATTGTCAAAATGAAAAAAACGCAAAAAACCGAAAAAAATCGCCAAAACAAGAAAATAAAGTGTCAAAACTAAAAAAAGAGCCAAAACTTAAAAAATCGCCAAAACCTAAAATAAACGCCAAAACAAAAAACCGAAAAGACCCCAAAAACGAAAAAAAGTGCTAAAACTATATATAGGATGAAGTTTGTATTAAATTACATATCTAGTGTTCGTACGGAGCCCTTCGTGCGCGAGTCAGAGCCGCACTTTACTGAATTTATTTTATTAAAATTCTGATGTGCTTTTAGAGCCAACAAAGTTGGCAACACTGGTACATACGCACACACGTTGTATGTATGATGTTTCATTTTTTTGCGCAAATACAAACGCACACATGCATTGACATTAGTTACATGCGCTTACTTTAAATGACCAGCCCTAAACACATAATAGCTTACCATCTAAATCTTACGCACACACACACACTCAAACCTACAATATTCAAAATAACAAGCATACACGCATCAACACTACTTCGTTTGAGTTTTGAGTTACGAACAAGAAGTCTTTGCGACATCGCTTGTAACCACTCATATATACGAACATCAATACATCAATAGTGCTTCGCTTATTAGACGACGTCGTTTATTATTGTTTTAGTATAATACATGCCACGAGAATACATGAAAAAAACAAGACGTATTTGCATTTCAAGATTATTTAAGCAGGCCTCTAATATGTAGGTACTACTAGAGATGAGCGATATTTCGATACCTGTTAGTTTTTCACAGCCTGCCTTAAACCAGAAAAAGTCAGTTACATTTCCTTAGCGGCCAAGTTATCATCTCATTTGATCAAATATCTTAAATTCGACCGACTTACGCTACAAAATGGATTTGGGCCGATAGACGGAGCAGCAGAGGCCATCCTTGCCACTCTATCCGCTTCCTCATTCCCCGCATGACCGCTGTGGCAATTGTATGAAATTCCTCTCTTTTCGCTGTCTTCATGCTTGCTATTATGTTAGCTGGTGAAGAAATGTAAAAAAAACACATCTAGGGGTCCAGCTCACTTGGGTCCAATACGATGATGCATTTGTGATATTGCTATTATGTTGGTATTCGTTTTTATTCGAGAGTATTTAGGGGAGTTTACTTATTTCGTAAATTGTTATGAGTCCAATTGTATCTAAATCCGTGATCGGTAACCCATATCATTACATTTTACAATTGTGTGTGTTATACTCTTACCACGAGTCGGTGTTGCCAGTTAAATTTTCGTCTCATTTCTTAACTTGAAATTTTAAATCTCCAAAACCAAACATTATTTTATTATGATCAGAAGAAACACTCAAGTTTTTTTTTATGAGGAAATACATCCTATCTTGTTGCTACGCCAATGTAAAGATGAGTAAGGAGATAGTTTTGTAGAAAATTTTCTTAAAATAATTTAAATATATGTTGAAAATGCCTTTGCATGTCACGTTTTTTCATGCATGACAACGTACGTTGACAAACCAAATTTTCTGGTTTGCCATAATAATTTTCTGAAAATAAAAAATTTAGTAAATTCTCATCACACATATTTTTTTATTGTTGGGAAAAAAAATTTCTCTGGCAACACTGATTCTTAAGAGTATGACATACACACAAGTTGTTCTCAGTAATGCGTGTGTACTAGAGAGCTGCGTAAACAGTCTTGAAATGTAAAAATGTCATGATTTTTAAATGTATTCACGTCGCAGTATTATACTAAACCAATAATAAATGCTGTCGTACTATAAGCGAAGCACGATTTATGTATTGGTGTATGTGTATATCAGTTGTAACAAGCGATGTCGCAAGACAGCTTGCTTGTAACAAATACTCAAAAGAAGTACTGTTGATTAGTGTATGCTTGTTATTTTTCATATTGTACGTTTGAGTGTGTGTGTGTGTGTAATATGTAGATGGTAAGCTACCCTGTAGGAGAATGCGTGGTTGACTACAAAAATAGTTAACTTGTAGTTAACTTTTCTTAGACTGACTAAAAGCTAGCTGCAAAGTCATCCAGAACAAACCCAACATTAATTCTAAAGTTGAGTACGTAATCGAATTTGGTGAGAACCAACAAAATTTATTCTCAGCTACTTTGTAGCTCATTTCAGTTTTATATTAATATTTTGTTGTTGTTATTTTAGATGGCAGCTTAGCCGAGTGGTAGCGCGGTGAGTACCCAACGTGTGATGTTACATGTTCGAGCCCCAGAAATTTTTTTTTAATTTACTGACTACCAGGTGATTTAAAAAAGTCAACTTCAAGTTAGCTTAAAGTAGTTCCTAGTGAGACAATTGACTACCGCCTAGGACATCGCAATGTTAAAATAGTCAGTTGATTACATTGCAAAGTAATCCAAGTGTAGGCAGTACTAGTTGCGAAATAGTTAGCTTAAAGTTAGTTTAAAGTTAGCAAAATTTCCGATAGGGTATTATGTGATTAACCGCATACAACTAATTTTAATGCATGTGTGTGCCTTTGCATGTGCGCAGAAAAATAAAAGATCATACACACATCCATGCATGACGTTTGTACACGCGCTTATGCGTAGAAAGAAGCTAGTATCACAAATTCTTCCGTCACGAAGTGTTTTCTTCTTTACTCCTATACCTACAATACTCAAAAAAATTTCTTGCAAACAATGTTGTTAACGTTTGTTTTATAAGATTTCGCTGTAGTAAAGCATTTGAAAAATCCCTCATGTCTTAAAAGATATCTTGTGCAGGAGACTAGTGTGTACACATACGTAATAGAAGAGTGTAAAAAAAGACGCGGCGCCCTTAATTTGCCGACCACAGATCTAAATAATGCATATGAGATTGTAGTGACAGGTGTTGTAGCCAAAAATAACTTGGTGGAAAGTTTGATGCTAGAACTTTTAACGATCGAAATTTTTTGATAGCAACCTTGCCCTCATTTAAAATTTTATGTTTTTGTGAGAATAAAATGCATGGTACCAAAAAAGGTTTTTATACCAATGTTTTGAATCTTATTCTAAGTGAATTTAATTTACATGTGTGATACTCCTATTGCAGGCTGGATTAGAGAATGAATTGAACGACAATAAAAAAAAGTCATGCAAATGATTGTTATTCTTATTTGACTATGTTCCTTATAGGATCATCTAAAGGAATAAAAAAATGCATAATACAGGAGGAAAGCGAATTTAGTTTACCTCGATTTTAGTATTATTAAAACCAAAACCAAAAAGCAAGCTTTAGTTTAGTTTAGTGTTAGATTAAAAAAAAAATAATAAAAGTTGTTATTGTAATATAAAACTTTCAATCTTTACCTGTCTTTCGATAGAGCAATTAATAAATATTTGCGTATTGCGCTGGCCTGAATTACCGAATTTCTTTAGATTTTCCAAAGTAAGTTAAAAAAATATGCATGTAAATATGAAAAGTACTAAATGGGTTTCAAGTTTGAATCAAATTTAAGACATTTCACAATGCTTTCAAGTATTTTTTTAAATTATGTTCATATTACAAACTTTCATCACAATCTCATAAAATGTTTATTTAATAAAATGCGTGTAAATCCAATTTTAATTCTCTGCACAAAAAGAAAACAACAACAAACCATATTTGTCACTTATTTTGACATTTTTCTGGCGGAGATGCCACATGATATAGAATTGAATGGCAAGTAAAACAAAAGTTTACACTATCGCAAAAACAAAATACAAAATAACATTATCTTTATCGATAATTATTAGAATGTTCGTTTAGCAAAAAAGTTACTGAATCCCGGTACTGAATCATTCATTTAACATAAACTTAAAAGATTTATAAAAACAATATTATTTTGCAATATTTGTACACTGCTTGATTTAAAGTCAAAAACCGAATGGCATAACAAATTATGAGATTGTGATAAATATATAATTTTACTTAAAAATTAAAAAAAAAAAAAACTAAAGAATTTACTTACTTAAACAAATCGAGATTGCTTATATTTTGAGGATGATAATAGGTTGCTGGCATTGGTTCTGTAATCACCAAAGTACGCACCAAAACCAAAAGTAATGAGAAGGCAGCCGGTAGGACCAATTCGATAAAAAGTTGCCATTTTTGATTCCATTGTAGAATCCAATTTTTCCACAGAAGTAGTTTAAACTTTTCCCAACTATTAACACGAACCATTTCTCTTTAATTAACAATGTTCAGGCATTTGAATTAATTGAGCGAGTCTAAAGTCGAAGAATGGGAGGGAGCAGGAGAGTAATATTATGGCTATGGCTTCCTTTAAACAATTTCTTTGTTAAATTAAATTTAACAAGTTGAAAATCTGCAAAAAAAAATGTTTTATTTAATAAATTAAACATTGGTAGACTTCATATCAGTTTATTGCCCTTTATCGTAATAGATTAAAAAACAGTTTTTTCTTAAATATATATATATATATATATATATATATATATATATGATTAAACTGTCGTAGTTGAATTCGGCGTATTTCGATCACCAAGTGGGGGGTGGGGGTGTGGGGGCTTTATATACATATGTAACCTGCCACATCAGACGTTATACGTATAACCTATAACGGATTCTATGTGACTCGGCCTTAAATACTATAAAGTAAATATCAAAAATTGTCATCAGCATGTATTTAACCAGTAGCTCGTGTCTGTATTTCTCGCATCGTAAAATGTCCCGCATGAAACGAGGGAATCGTAACAAGAGCAGTGTAAATTGCAACACAAAATGGCTTTTCTCACATAAGTGTTTCTGTATCTTCACCTTGCAAGAACTATCTGCCATTTAAATAAATTTCCAGCAATTATTGGAAAGATGTGAGAAAAAGTGTTTCTGTTACAATATTTTGTGAAAAGTTTCTCGCAAGAACTGTCAAAACAAGGCGCATTTAAATCGGTGGGAGAACAAACAAATTTAAAAAAAACAAGTAAGAGTGCTATATTCGGCTGTGCCGAATCTTATATACCCTTTACCAAAGCGCTTTTATGTAGTATAGAGATACATACATAAGCACATACATAAAGTATAAACAAAAAGAAAAAAATAATTTAACCTAGTTACTTTTATGTACAAAAAAATTAATTTTCAAACCCTAAAATCATCATTTTAGATTTTTCTGATTCCTTATATCAATCTAATAGTTCTTAAAAAAATATAGAAAGTGTGTTAAGTAAAAAAAAGGAAATTTAAAAAATGTTTTATTTAGTTACTTTAATATCCAGAAAAAAGTTCAAAGTTTCCAGCTCTGGAGCTGTTGTTTTTATTTTTATAATAAAAACAACAAACTTTTCTTTCCAAAACCTAAAATATGTATAATCTATAAAGGAAAAGATAAAAATGAATTAGACTTAGTTACTTTTATATATCACAAAAAGTGTAAGTTTCCCAACCCTTAGATCATTCTTTTTGATTTTTCTGATTTCTTGCACCAATATTTTTCTTTTAAGAATATAAGATATGTTTAATTTATAAAGAAAGGGAAAAATTTGTTTTAGTAAGTTACTTTTTTCCAAAAAAAATTAAAGTTTTCCAACCCTGGAATCGTGTTTTTAATTGTTTAATTGTTTTTTTTTTATTTGAAATACTAATTTTATTCGCACTCAATCATAAAATAATTTTATTTAATAAAAATAAATAAAAATTAGTTTTCGGTAGTTAATTTTTTATATCACAAAGAGTGTAAGTTTCCCAACCCTGGAATCCTCCTTTTTGATTTTTCTGATTTCTTATACCAACCTTTTTTTAAGAATGTAATATATTTTTAGTTTATAGTAAAAAAGGAAAAATTTGTTTTAGTAAGTTACTTTTGTATAAAAAATAAGGTTTTCCAACTCTGGAAACGTCGTTTTATTTTTTTTTTTAAATTGAAATTCCAATTTTATTCGTGCTATAGCATAAAATAAGTTAATTTATTTAAAAAAAATTTAAATTAGTTTTCGGTAGTTAATTTTTTATATCACAAAAAGAGTAAGTTTTCCAACCCTGGAATCATCCTTTTTGATTTTTCTGATTTCTCACACCAATCTCTTTCTTTTAAGAATATAAGATATCTTTAATTTATGAAGAAAAAGGAAAAATTTGCTTTAGCAAGTTACTTTTGTATAAAAAAAGTTAAAGTTTTCCAACCCTGGAAACATCTTTTTAATTTTTTGAAGTTCAATTTTTAATTTGAAATACCAATTTTATTTGTACTGAAATATAAAATAAGTTTATTTATTAAAATAAATAAAAATTAATTTTCGGTAGTTAATTTTTTATATCTCAAAACGTTTCAGTTTCCCAACCCTGGAATCATCCTTTTTAATTTTTCTAATTTTTTACACCAATCTTTTTCTTTTAAGAATATAAGATATGTTTAATTTATAGAAACAAAGGAAAATTTGTTCTAGTAAGTTGCTTTTGTATAAGAAAAAAAGTTAAAGTTTTCCAACCCTGGAAACGTCTTTTTAAATTTTTTATTTTTTTTTATTTGAAAACCGAATTTTATTCGTGGTGAAGTATAAAATAAGTGCATTTAATAAAAATAAATAAAAAATTAGTTTACGGTAGTTAATTTTAAACTTCACAAAATTTTAGGTTTTCCAACCCTGGAATCATCCTTTTTGGTTTTCTGATTTCTGACATCAATCTCTTTCTTTTAAGAACATAATATATGTTTAATTTATAGAAAAAAAGGAAAAATTTGTTTTAGTAAGTTACTTTTGTATAATAAAAAAAAATGTTAAATTTTTCCAAACCTGGAAACGTCTTTTTAATTTTTTTAATTTTTTTAAAATTTTTTTTTAATTAGAAATACTAATTTTATTCATACTGGAGTATAAAATGAGTTTATTTAATAAAAAAATAATAATAACTACTTTTCGGTAGTTATTTTGTATGGCAAAATGAAGTTTAAGTTTCCCAGCTCTGAAACCGTCTGCTCGATTTTGCTGATTTTCAATACCAATCTTATTTAGACCATTTCTGACACACCAGTCTAAGAACGAAGTCTCTAGCTTTTCTGGGAGCTTCGAAAAACCGATTTCACGTACCGACAGACGGACAGACGGACGTCGCTTATTCATCTTCCCTATGTATAAGGAACCAGAATATATATACTTTATGGCTCGCTTATTAATATTCTGGAAATTACAAACGGAATGACAAACCTATATATACCCTTTTACCATTTTTTGGTAAAGGGTATAAAAACATATGTATTTTTTTGATGTGTGTGTAAAAATATGAAGCCCAAACTAGTTGAAAAGATATGTAAATGCATGAGTCAGAAGCTAAAAAGTTTAGTAAATTAGTAATGTTTGGCAAATAGATTTCCAAAATGTATGAAAATTATAAAAGGTACAAAATATTTTTATGGCATTTAACAGGAAAAAAATAAGAAATTCCCGCGTAACAGATACATTGGCTAGTTTTATAAGATTTCATAAAACATGGAAATTTCGCTTGATTAAACCAATGCGCTTAAGTAATGTGAAGTTACATAAATGGAGTAGCTTTTGAAAAAATTCAAAGCCGTTTTTTCATGTTTTTAATGGAAAATATCTAAATAATAGAAGAACAAATTGTTTCCATAGAGTTCACAACTAATTAGATAGTATATAGTATATAACAAAATTGAGAAGTTTTCGAAAAGTGGAATTAGGCCTTTTAGCGTCTGACATATCCATGTAATGAATTATTCAAGGCACATTCAGCAGGTAGTAGCTGAGCTATTTGTTTCAAATTCAAGTTCATCCGAAACAAGGTGTATCTAACTAGGTGGCAGCGCTACTTCAGGTGATAATTTTTTGCTGTATGTGCTTTGTAGCTGAATAATGTCAAAAACTTCGATTTTGTTTTGGTTTTAGTATAATTATTTGTGTGCTTTTGACATTCTTCGGTTCTTTACACAGCTATGGTTGCCGTATTTTTGAGCAAAAAATTATCAGCTGAAGTAGCGCTGCCACCTAGTTAGATACACCTTGATTACACCATGATCCGAAACTTCAAAAATTGTTTACCAAAGAGAAATTAAAAAAAAAATGTTAAAAAATTTCAATATGAAAAATATTTTAGTAAAAAAAATTCTTGGAAAACAAATTTGAAAATACGAAAAAATTATTAACAAATTGTGAAAAGTGCTACATGTTGCAAATTTTGTTAGCGGTAGCTACCGTGGAGAAATTTTTTCAACTTTTTGTGAATAATTTTTATTGTTATTATTTAAAAAAAATCTATTTTTGACATTTTGGATAAACTAAAAACCATGTCGTTATTTATTTATTAGATATTCTATGAACAAGACTTAGGGCCATTATTACAACTCAAAGTTAGTTAAAAGTAGGATTTTATCGGACGTATAAAAACTTTATCATTTGCAAAATTTTACTTTAACTTAAAGTGAGCGATAAATTACAGGCAAGTTTATCCTACCTGGTAAGTTAAATACAATTTGCAATAATGGAAAGCTTTTTATACGTCCGATAAAATCCTACTTTTAACTAACTTTAAGTTGTAATAATGGCCCTTAAAGTGTTATATTACAGCATAGAATCTATATTACCTGGAAATAAATGTGCCTTGTAGTTATTGAGCTAAAATCATTATTAACAAATTGCAATGTTTGTATTTACATATGTATTTAGAAGTTTTTTTTTTTCATAAATGTCTTATGTAGCGACAGTTCACACAAAAAAAAATTATTTTGTGACGTTTTGCTTTCACTTGACACTGGATTACTGGAAATATTCCAGAAAAAACAGAATAATGCTAGGAACACAACTGGGACGAACGACGAATTTTTTAGTGCGAACTTTCGTCATAAAAAATAAAACACACTTGTTCGTATGAAAATGAACACAACACCGCCGTAGAACGAAATTCGTCGTGCGTGACGAACTCTGAGATAAATTTATTTCTATTTTGTACGCCGACGAACGACAAAAAACAATTCTCTCTCTCTCTCTCTCTCTCTCTCTCTTTACATACACAATAACCAATGTGACCAGATTTTAAAATAAAATTAAGCTAAATCACGTATGTCTTCAATGCATATTTAGAGAATACGCAATTTAGATTAAAAAGGCTAAACAAGCTTAATCAGCTTTTAAAAAAGCTAAAAAATAAGCTAAGAAGCTGAATAAAAATTTTAAAGCTAAATTTAGAAGAAATGAGCTAAATTTAGCCCAAAATTAGCTAATATGGTCACACTGACAATAATCAACTTTATCCGTTATAAGAGCTGAATTCGCTGAATAAATTGATCGTTATTGCGCTTCACACGACGAATTTACGCAGCGAATTCTTATCGACGAATTCGTCGATGTGGACGAAATTCGTCGTTCGTCCCAATTGTGTTCCTAGCATTTTTTTCACAAATCGAGAAACGATGGAATTTTTTATTTCACACGATGCGAGAAGTACAGAAACGAGCTACAGAGTAAAAATAGTCAAGTACATGGTGCTGCCACCTAGTTAAAAAAAACTTTGCTATTGCTATTAATAATTGTAATTTAATATAGCATTGCTATATTGAAATCACATTAGACTAGATAACAAATCTGCTAAAAAAAATTACCCTTAAGGATAAGTTACCCGACTGTAATGTAATGTAACTGCAACAGTAGGAAACAGCTGATCGATTTTGTTACGTGAAAAGTAATGAAAATGGTTATAGAGATGTAATGTAACGTAATATACTTTTCATATAAAAATATCAATCAGCTGTTTTCTACGTTACAGTTACATTACATTACAGTCGGCTAACTGAGCCTTTATTCCAGTTGGCGACATCGACGTCACTTTAACACAACACCAAAAAATCGGGGCTTGTTTATTCGCTCTCAAGAACAATCTTGTGCAACTGACAATCTATTTCCGTTCCCTATAGTCTAGAAAATAGCATAAACCTGCCAACAGGAGTCAGTTGTTTTCGACAACGGCTACACAAGCTCCATTTTTTTGGTATTGTGTTAAAGTAGCGTCGATGTCACCAACTGGAATAAGGGTAAATGTTAACTCAAATTGATGTAATTTACCTTCTTAACCCATCAAAGCAAATGCTAATTTTCCATTTTTTAATAAAAAAAAAAAATAATAATAATAATAATAAAAATCATAGAACTTTTTAACAAGAAAACGACACATTTAAATGAGTAAAATTTTCCTAAGAAAAATAAACAATATGTAAATATGCACTATTTCCATATGTAATAAAAGTGTAAAATGTTTTATAAGCTCATACTATTTCATTCTAGTTTGGCGTATATTGGTTTTGACAATAACATCTTGAAAATGTAAGTCAAGCGATGAATATATGTGACAGCGTTTTTTAATAGATTTCTGTGATTTTATATATTTAAGTGTGTTAAATCAAATCTTGGAAGTCTGTGACTATTCAAAATGTGTGGTTGAAGTCTACTGAGGATTTGTTACAGCAACAATGAAATGCGTGTGGGCAAAGCTGAATCACCAGCAAATAAATTTCAGATTGATGGGTATACTTATGACAATATGTCGAATGATAAATTTCTTAAATTTACTTAAATGTTTTAAATATTGCATTTTACCCTTTTTGGCCGCCCTAGTTTTACTATGCATAATTCTAATATATTTTTTCGTAGTAATTATTTTACTAAATATTTTTATAAAAAATTTTTTTTATCAATTACATATCGACAATGCACTTCAATAATACGGATTGAAGAGCAGGAAGAAATGCATAGTGTGTACTTAAGTATTCAAGTTCAATTTCAGTACAAGCACACCAAAAAATAGACAACATTGCTATGACGTTAAAATATATACATACAGTCGATTGCCGATAATGTGAAAACTTAGTGAACAGAGAAAAAAACCAAATAAATGGTAACATTTCAAAGAAAGTAGTCAACGGAACAAGTTTTATTGAAATATATATATTTTTATTCATTTATTTGTTTATTATTATTAGTAGGCAAAAAATTATACCAGCACTTAAGCCCTAACTACTTACAATTTGACTCCGAAAACCTTGTAGCTGAATTCCGTAAATTGTATTACGATAATCATATCGCTATAATAAATATGACGAAAGCTTATGGACCTTGATATCCAGTAAAATATTTTAGCGCTATTCGCTGTCAGTTGAAAGTAAAAAAAAGGAAAATCTCAAGCTCAAATTTATTTAGAAAGAAAAAAAACTTGGTTCTTCTTGGTATTCTTCGCTTGTTTTGAGATTTTGTATGCGGAGACGCCACATGATATAGAGTTGAATAATAAGTAAAACACAGCTGTACATTAACGTAAAAAGAAATTACTGAATGATATTGATATTGTTATTGAAAACGAAAAATATAATGATAAATATCACGATTTCCAATCGGTTTACAAAAAAAAAAAGGTTATTGAATCAAGGTACTGACTTTAGTTTGAGAAGTTAAAAACATAAATTGTATCCCTTAGGCTAGATAAGGCTAAATTGGCAGGTTGCTGAGAGTAGAAAGTAAGTTTTTTAGCCCACTAGGGTCCAAATATCCCTTTGTGCAAGACAGATGATCAAGTGACAAATAGATAGAGAGAAGAGAAGCTTAGTTCATTTTTCGCTTTTACAACTCTTCTATTGTGCGTTTTGTTAAGTTTTTTATAGCATCGTTGCAGCTCCTCTGGTGTTAAGTAGGCGTATTACTTTAAGCTATGTAGCCATTAGGGTATTCAATCATCTAACCGTTAATCGGTATTTGTTGTGAGTTTGATTTTCATACAAACAAAAAGGAAATATGTACAGCTTTATTTTATTTTATTTAACAAGTGTTTTTCTTTAAATAATTTTGAACATAACACTATATCGAAAGGATTATTTTAAAAGTTATCTTTAATTTATTAAGCAATTGTTTGTTTTTATTAATACGCACTAGTCTCCTGCACAAGACATCTTATAAAAACTTTTATTAAGACATGAGGGATTTTTCAAATACTTTACTACAGCGAAATCTTATAAAACAAACGTTAACAACATTGTTTGCAAGAAATTTGTTTGAGTATTGTAGGTATAAGAGTAAAGAAGAAAACACTTAGTGACGGAAGAATTTGTGATACTTGCTTCTTTCTACGCATGAGCGCGTTTACAAACGTCATGCATGTATATGTGGATGATTTTTTATTTTTCTGCGCACATGCAAAGGCACACACATGCATTAACATTAGTTGTATGCGGCTAATCACATATTAGCTTACCATCTACATATTACACACACACTCAAACGCACAATATGAAAAATAACAAGCATACACTAATCAAGAGTACTTCTTTTGAGTGTTTGTTACAAGCAAGCTGTCTTGCGACATCGCTTGTTACAACTGATATACACATACACCAATACATCCATCGTGCTTCGCTTATAGTACGACAACATATATTATTGGTTTAGTATAATACATGCGACGTGAATACATTTAAAATCATGACATTTTTACATTTCAAAACTGTTTACGCAGCTCTCTAATACACACACATTATATACATTTTTCCTTTTTATTTTTTCGTTTTCCATTAATAAAATCTCAAAATAATGAATAATTTATGTATGTATTTTTATTTATAGAAATTAATAAATTTATGAAATATGTTTGTAATCGGTTAACCGAATAATCCAAAATTACCCGTTTATTGAGCGATAAGACCAAAAGTTCCTTAAGGAAAAACAACATTAAGGACAATTGAAAATAGCTAAACGTCATCATCAGCGTTCTTATGTTTGCCAGTTGATGCAAATTTCCACCTTATATACATACTTTTGTGTGCAAATAGAATACGTGAATTGTTTTACAATTTGCTCACACAGAAAAAAATACCAATGTAAAATCACCATGCAAAAAATTTAATTCAAATTCATTCCAATCTTATTAAATTTACAAGAAATTATATGTTGTTTGGTGTTTATTTGCTTTGTTCATAGCTGCAATACACTATTGTGCTTAGTTGTGTGAGTTGTTTTTATATTGTTGTTGTTTTTTGATGTTTGTAAAAAGCCGACAAACTGCTTCTGGCTGATAGGCAGTGTACTAGTCTTGCAGTCAGAGAATCACAGGTTCGAATCCTGGAGTCAAGTCAAGTATTTTGTTTTTTTTTTACTAAAACTTTTCAAATAAACTGTATGTTAAATGATCAATGAAATAAAGTTAAATTTAAATGTTATTTGTGATTGTACACGAATATTTAAAGTTGTTGTGGCTGCAGGGATAAGCACGTTGACTACCACGCGATGAGTTCCGTATCTGATGTAAACAATTGTGAGAATAAGTTAGCTGTATTGCAAACACAAAAAGAAAATGTTGACATTTTGACATTGAGAAAATACCGAAAGAATTTTAAATGTGCGCGGATTACAAATTTAAAAGTATGGAAAACGAAAAAGAAAGTGGAAAAGCATAAGAGAGTGTGAGAGAAATTCAAGCGTCCTGGGCGCATGACATGGCACAGCTAATATGTATATATCAGTGTCCCGCAAAAATAAAATATGTTTGTATTGGTGAGAAAAATGAGTGTAAAATAAACTTGCAGTTGAAGAAAAGTTTTATAATATAAAATACATGATGTGGTTATTAGTTGATTGATTTTTTTTTTTTTTTTTTGTAAATAAGCAATTTAATTAAAACTTAAATAAAAAGTAAAAATTTAATGAGCATTCAAAGATTTAGTGTATAAATTAAAATTAAATTTACTCACACTTCTGTGGATACTATTAAAATGCCTTTTTAGACTATTTTCCCTATTATTTTTCAATGTTTCATTACATAAAATGCATTGCATATTGCGAAAAGCATTTTTTATCACGAAATTTTTCTTAGCTTCCATAATTATTTAATTTTTTTTTTTTGCTGTACAAATTTAATTAATTTTAACTTTAATTTCGTTCCGTGTGCTGAAAAAAACTAAACAAAAAACCAGGAAAAAATTCGTACATGCGTACACAACTTCATTCGTCGCTTGCTCAGTGACGACTAAATGAAAGAGCATAAGCATGTATGTGATTTTCATCCGCACAATTGTGCTATGGCTTGCGGGTTACTGGTATATATATCACTTATAGGGATAGAAATGCAAAAAAGGGCAGAAATTGGAATTAGTTCTTCATGCATATGAAATTTTTAAACCAACTTGGCACCCTGCTTCCGTAAACTGAAATAAAGCCTACAATAGAATCCTTTGGTGGAACCAAAGAATATAAATCATATAGAATGCGCATCTCATACAAGCTAAAATTTTCTATGACGGGTATTTCCAGTACTACCCGTCCACTACACTGTTGCCAGAACTTCTAGGGGTAAAATCGTCAAAAACTACAGATTTCTGTGCAAAAAATCGTCAAAATCGTCAAGTCATTTTAGAAAATCGTCAAAAAAAAACGTCAAATCAAAAATATTAAATTTTTTTGTATTTTAATTGTTTTATTACAAAAATTATTACAATGGTTCAAACTTATTAACTATGCTTTCAACAAATATACACATATATATTTAATATATGTATATAACCTAAATATGAAAACCATTAAAACTGACGTAAAAGTTAAATAAAACTTAAAATGAAATCAGAATTCACATACGTACATATGTATATGTATATTCATTTTTAAAACAGATAATTTATAAAAAAAATAATTAGCATTTTTGTTATAGAAACATTTTATGTATAAATATCAGAATTTAACATTTTTGAACACAAAAAAATCATAACATAACAAAAAACCAACTCTAAAAATGCAATACTAAAAAAAGTTGCCATATATGTTAAATTTAGAAAAATCGTCATTTCTGGACCTAAAATCGTCGCTAGTGTATTTTGAGACGAGAAAATCGTCAAAATGCAGAGAAATCGTCAATTCTGGCAACAGTGCCCGTCCAGCGTACGCACTCTCATTTCTTTCTGCCGTTGTTGCCGTTGTGACAATAAAGTATCACTTTTGACCCTTTTTCGTGCCAATGACACTTTTTATGACCTTTTTTTCAATTTATCCCTTTGTATCATTTTAACAGAATGTATGCCGTAGGGCAATCATATACACAGTTTAGCATATCAGGTATTATAAAAAGAGCTGTTCGTCCAGTTGGCGATATTTGGCTCGATGATGTCGATCATTTATTTTATTGTTTTGGTCGATAGAAAAGCCAATAAATGGTGAAAATATTGCAAAAAATCTGACACCCAAATCCTTGATTCCAAATGCAAATTATTTCTCGGAGTATCACAATTAAAAAAAAAATGTATTTTAACTTACTTTCATCTTTAATCTTAATAAAACTTTTTATAAGTTAGTAAGTAAGTTTTTATAAAATGTTTATAAGTTAAAATAGGTTCAAATGAAGTAAATTTGGAATCCAAAATTGGGGCCTTAAAGTATACATGTTTGTATATAAATGATCAGCATCAAAAAAAGTAAAGTAAAATATAGATGGAAAAACTGAAGTTAATTCATTTTCTTTTTATTATAATTTTTCATTTATAAATGAAAAAGGTAAGAATAATTCAAATAATTAATTAATTAACTACGAACATATTTCTATAATACCGGCTAGTAGAGTATTTACAAATACAGTTTTTAATTGCAAATAAGACGAGTATAAACCTATTATAAATAGATAGCTACTAAATATAAAAAAATCATGAAATCTAAAAAAAGTGTAATCAAGTTGCGGCATTTCATATCGAATGAAATTCCCATCGAAATTAAATGCATATTTCGTTCGATATCTAGTGCCGTAATTTTGCCAATTACTTAAGATTTATAATAAAAAAACTAGCGGCCCGCTCCGGCTTCGCACGGGTATAAAATATATAACGTATGTCATTCACTGAAAAAATGATTAAAATCTATCCAGTTGTTTTTTATCTATTCATTACTGCCCGTGGCCCGCACGCGTTAAATTTAGAGCAAAACAATTCTTCTCTCCCAAAACCATGAAGATTTCCTGCTATCTTTGGAATATCTAAATTCATACACTACATTTTTACTTATTTCCTTTTTTACATTTACTGCAATCAAGCCCTTTTTAAGCAAAAAAAAATTAAAACGATTTTAATTTAAACTGGTTTATATATGACGTAGTATTTTTTTTTTTGGGAGGGGGGAGCAAAGTCTCCCACCGATTAAAAAAACATTATGGAACTAAACTGCAGGCGAACTCTTTTAAACAAAAAATCAATTTTGAAAATTGGTTCATAAATGACGGAGTTATGATGCATAAGGGGAGAAAATTTCCCCCTCTGATTTTCGTATAAAATTATAAGTTCTAACTTAAGGCAAAACCTTTTCAGACGAAAAAAGAATTTTGAAAATCAGTTCATAAATGACCGAGTTATGCCAGAGGGGAGCAAATTTCCCCTTCCGATTTTCGAACAAAAATTATGGGACCCAGGCAAACCCTTTCAAACAAAAAAAAATTTCCAAAATCGGTTTAAAAATGACCGAGTTATGCGTGTACAAATATAAAAAAAGAAAGAAAAAAAATACACACGAATTGATAACCTCCTTGATTTTTGAAGTCGGTTAAAAATGTCATTAAAATCACTATTTCTGAAAGGGGCGTAGCATTTACCGGGGTAGAATATATATAAAAACACGCGCCGGTCTTTTACAAATATTTTGTGGGGTGGAAGGCGAAAATCTGTTGGGGCATTGAAGAGTTCACCCCTAACAAATAAACGTGTTTTTGATTTTTATATATATTAAGATAAGATAAGATAATATTAGAGACTGTAAAAACATAATTACATATATTGGACATGGTTCATCTCACTTATTTACTTAAAAACTAGCATAACTCAAAAAATTTACTTTGAGGAAAAACCATTTTAATTTTTGTAGAAAATTTTAAAATTCGATTCTGAAGAGGATAATATAGTTATAATATTCTTTCAAGGCATTATGCATAGTTCTTAAATACATATTTTTTTTAACTGAACATCCTGTATTTCTTAATAAGTTCTTTACTTGGAATCTAATCTTTGACAAGTGTCTACTTTAAGTCTATTTAATAATTGTTTAGTAACGCTAATTTATGTTTATACTTTGTTTTTTTGTAAATTATATTTTATAAAGATGAAGAAATAAGGTGTAATTCACTGACTTTACAACTGCAGAATTTTGAAACTTATCATCCTTAAAACAAGCTTTATTTCAGCGACAGCAACTTTCCTCCGAAAACCGGTATTTTTTGCGGTAAAACTCGGATATTTTTACACAGTTTTTTTTTTTAATTGGCCGCATGTTTTGCTGTTGAAAAAGTAGCAAAATGCAACTTAAGTCGCACAACGGCAACGCTGGTGATAAGAGCAAAGAATATAATGCTCTCAGTGTGTGTTTGCTTGCGCTTTATACTTTGCCCCCGCATATAAAGCGTAAAGCTATGTACAGACGGTTGTCAGATCTTACAATATTGCCAGTAAAATGTGCTAAAAATTTCTTACAACCGTGTGAACTGGCAATTTTTGTCAGACGACGTTGCCATAAAAAGCATTGTCAGTCCATTGCAAGACTAGCAACTGACAACATATTGTCAGACATCTTACAATCGTGTGAACACATTGTAAAATTATTGCCAGATATTTGTCAGACATTTTAATATTGTCAGATGTGCGAAGTTCATGCATCTGACAATTGCGTCATTGTAAGATAATTCTTTCTATGGGCAACACTGCACACGCTTGATTTTAAAGAAAAAGTTTATAATCAAATATATGCAGACAAAATCATTGCAATTGCTTCTTTATGGTCCATAATAATTTATACTTTCACTTTTTACATTTAACACAAACACAACGATAAATATTTAACAATGGCCAACAAATGATTTAAGTCTGGTAACTCATAACAACAGATCTAACAATTTGTGCATATGACAACCATGTGAACTGACAATTTTTCTACTGACGATTTTGTCAGATGAATTTATTGTCATACAACCGTCTAGCAATAAATTGTAAGATTTTCTGACATCCGTGTGAACTGACAAGAAATATTGTGCTGGCAATTTTCGATTGCCAGTACATTGTCAGCACATTGCCAGATCTGACAATATTGTAAGATCTGACAATCGTCTGTACATAGCTTAAGCAAAAAATTTTTAATTTTTTAGCTCAGATGCGCATTCTATACAATTTATATTCTTTGGTGGAACGCACATTAAGCCCTGGTGTTTTCCATCACTTTCTTTGTCGTTTTTTAGATTTTCTAAATTTTTTTCCTATTATTGATAAACACTCGGTGGTACTAGCCAATTGAATAATTTTGCGATTGTCCATTTGTATAAATATTAATTAACAAACAATAGGAAAATCAAAGTCTCACAATGATAAATCATACGACATTAAATGTAATTATGTCAAAATTAGTTCTTGATGTAGACAACGATACCTTATTGGCATTATTTTGGGGATGGGACTCTTTTCTGTCACAAAGACACAACAAAATTGTGTGTCATCGAAAAATTTGATGGGAACGACACTGCACACATATGAAAATGACACCACAAAATGACAACATTTGAAATGCCCAATGTAAACTCGGCATAATAATTTTGTTTCATATGTGAGTATTAAGCAAAGTAAGTCTGTACAAAGCTTTCCATTCCTGAGAAAAAACTAAATTGCTTATTACGCGTTTTAGATTGTAATGCAATAATCAATTTGAAAACTATAGAAACAATTTTGTTTAAAATTTTATTTTCTACTGATATTTTTATTGAAAATTGTGTCTGTTTTAAAATGATATTCTTTTCATAAATTTGTATACACAACATTACAATGGAAACTTTTTTCTAAGACGGCTTTTCCACACGCAAAGTTTATTTTGCAAGGTCTTTAGTTTGTTGGAGAGAAGGGAAGAGAGAATGGAAGCTCTTTTTCCCTTCTCCCTAATCGCAAAAGAGCATTGTTGTTACTGCTAGACTTGACATATTTTTTTTGTAAGAAATCATTAAAATTTTACACAAAAAAACTACTAATCTCAAACCTTTCATTTTTATTTTTTTCTTCATAACATTTTTAGTAAATTTAGCATTCTCACATCGTAATTTTCTGACAACACTGCACAGAAGCCAGTTCCATCATAAAAAATTTTTATTTTAATCGCACTTTTACTTAAATTAACATTTTACTTATTCAGTAAAAGTAAAAATTTTTTAATTTTTAATTGATTATAGAGAGGTATAGATAGTTCCACACGTGTTTCACTATTGCAGATATTACAGTCGACTCCGCTTTAGTGGAAATAACCAAAACCCATTTTTTTCAGTTATCTAAAACGTAGTTCGGATCACTGAAATTAGTTACACTTAAGAGTACTGCTTAAAATCAGTAAATGTCTAGCCACTTGCATTGACAATATAATAGAAAAATACAATAAAGTACGTAAGAGCGAAAAAGACAAATACATTTCGCCATTTAATTTTTTTAACGGACAAAACATGCACAATTTTGTTCAGCCTTAAGTTATGCAATCGATTTCTAATAAATAAATTTGTCATTGTTTATTTTTGCACTAAAGCGAAGTAAGTTTCATACAAAACGTAGTTGTGACCTTTCTTTTGGTTTTCAGTAATACGATATTTACAATAAAGCGATGTTTCGCTAAAGCGAAGTGAATAAGACTAGCTGCGTTTAAAATCAGTGGGTGGATTTGTATCGTTTTCAGTAATCCAAATTTTTTCAGTAAAGCGTGTTGCGCGCGGATTCGACTGTATATTAAAATTGCAATGAAAGAAATAAGAAGTCTAACTAAAATCACAGTTGTAGCAACAACTCAGTAATCAATCATAAGTTTTACTTTTTTTTTTTTTGTCATCACCACAAGGTTTTTTTAATTCTAGTTGTTAAAACAACAACAGCTATACATACATTGATTTCGCAAGAATATTGTGATATCGATCTAGTATTTTTAACCAGGTGTCTCCAAGTTAATTATTGACGCCTTTTGGGAATTGTTGCAATTAATTTTAAAAAAATTTTAAGGCATTAATTATCCCAAATTTAACAAAAAAAAAATTATTAAAACTAAATAAAGTTTGACATTCAGTTAAACAGCCACATCAGCTGCTGACACCACGTGGTTATAAATTCGCTTTGACAAGGCTGTTGAAGTTGACTGATTTAGTGGGATGTGCCAGCACATGATCTAACTTTATTTATTTACTTGCTATATATAACACTTCAATACTTTTTTTTGCCAGCTTTGAATTTGTTTAATTCAATATTTATCACTAAAAAGTAAATGATAATATTTATTACTAATTGTTGTGTATATACGTATTAACATATGTACATACATTTGAATATCTTAAAAGTTCAATGGAACATACAAGTACGAGTATTTATTTGTATTCTCTTTTTTAAAAATCCACTAGTTTCACCTTATTTTATATGTTTCAAGGACTAAAAATATCCTGGCACTTATTAGTGCTGCCCGCTTTCAAAACCTTTATTATTCTTTGTTTCTTTAACGTGGTTTTTTTTATCTTTTATATTTTTATTCCGAATAATATAATTACCGTTTAGTAGCGTTTTCAAGTTGTAACTGAGTAAATTTATTGATAAACTTATTCAGTTATATTTTTCAAATTAACAAAATTTTTCTAATCAATAAGTTTACTTCACTCTACTTACTGATATAGAGATAACAAAAAAGTATGTTTATGTAGTATAAATTTCACTAAATGCGAAATTGTCTGATATTTGCGTTCGTTTGCTCTAAGGGTTCTTAATATATACATTAGGGTGGTTCTAAAAAAAAATTTCGTTTGTTACAAAAGCGTACCAAGAAGTTTTCTGTAGCACATTCCGTTCTTTACTTATGACAAACAGAATGAATAAAATCAATTTATATCATGTAAATCGTGGGGGAAATCGAAAAGTGCGTTGCACACCATCTCACCATTAATATTATGACCTGATATTTTAACATGCCTATTTTTTTACCTAAACAAACGTTTGAAACCTGGTTCTGAGAAAAACAAACGAAAAATTTTTTTTTGAGAATCACCCTAATATACATATATCTTTATAAACCTGCGAAGAGATTCGCTTCTCGGCGAACCACAGCCAGATCTATGGAGGGAATCGAATCCACGACCTTTGGACTGACAGGCTACTATCGCTAGCACTCAGCTGCAGGTGCAGATTTTTTGCACTTATAACAACAGCTGTGTTTGGGTTTCCACGAGATCCAATATAACACGATTGCCCACGAAATGTGCCGCTGCACAAAAATTTTTAGAGTATACTCTCACTCATATTATTCAGTGTTTTAAAATGCTTGCTAATGTTAAATTGTATATTGAAAGGTATTATTATGTACTAGACCCCTGCACAAAACCACTTACAAGAATTTTTAAGACATGAAGGATTTTCAAATGCTTTACTAAAGCGAAATCTTCTAAAACAAACGCTAAACAACACTGTTTGCAAGACATTTGTTTCAATTATTGCAGGTATAGGAATAAAGAAGAAAATACTTCGTGACGGAAGAATTTGTGATACTGGCTTCTTTCTAAGCATGGGCGCGTATGCAAACGTCATGAATGTATGTATGTGTGTATGATCTTTTATTTTTCTGCGCACTTGCAAACGCACACACATGCATTGACATTAGTTGTATGCGCTTAATCACATACCCTGCAAACAATGCGACTAGTCCGTACATGCATGTAAAGACTAGTCCAAAGAGGAGAAGGAGTACCACAAAACTACTCCATATATATGAAAAAAAGGTGGTCGATTTAACATTGCGATGTCCTAGGGTTGGACCACATAGTCCAACTTTGCATTACATCGGACTAAACCCAAAACTACTTCATATGGAATAGTTATAGACTACTTGCATACAATTTGTGAGTGCCCAAGAAGAACGATCATATTCGTTTAAACACGAACACTTATCGTACAGCATTGAATGCTTGTATGAAAACGACATGATCCATGACTGCATTACATGGGATCATGATGTAACTAGTCTGTTTCATCTAGATTGGACCACGTACTCCAATATTATTTGCAGGGTAATAGCTTACCATCTACATTTTACACACACACTCAAACGTACAATATCCAAAATAACAAGCATACACTAATCAAAACTACTTCTCTTGATTGTTTGTTATGAACATGTCTTGGCGACATAGCTTGTAAACAGTCATATACACGTACATCGTGCTTCGCTTACTAAACGACATCATTTATTATTGGTTTAGTATAATACATGCTACGACAATACATTTAAAAAGCAAGACGTATTTGCATTTCAGGACTGTTTACGCAGCCCTCTATTATATACATACATATGTACGTACGACAACATAATTATAAAAGTTGTCTAAGAAGTAATATCAACATTTGCTTCGAAATATTAAATCTTGCAAAAACATAAGTAAATACTAAATATATGTATAAATTAAAATATTGCATAATATAAAATAATTTTTTGATTTATTCAAATGTAATCTACTAAATATCTCGAAATAATAATTATATGAGTTACACCACTTTCATAAATATGGGCATATACATATGTATGTACTAGGGATTGCCGTTCGGTTTTAACCGAAACCGAAACCGCGGTTTTTAAGCCATAAAAACCGAAACTGAAACCGACAAAAAAGCGTCGGTTTTTAAGTTTTACTTTAACATTATTATCTTGTTTAAAAATACAGCAAATATACTTTACATTGAAGACTTTTATACATTATTAAGCATTCTGTAACAAGGAAAGGTAAAATCATTTTAAAATTTCAAGGAAATGTTAACAATTCTTTGCAGGAAGAATTGTAATCTGTTATCAAAAAAACTCTAGCAGATGTAAAGCAAAAAGAGAATAATTTTAACTTTCTTCGACAAGAATTTGTTCATTAAAAAAAAGAACAGCAAAACAACCAACATATTATTGCTTCACAAGGCAATAAATAACACAATAAAGCACTCTTCAACTGAAAGTGAAATAGCGTTTTCTGTCGCTGGTAACTTCTGCACAAAAATAAGATTTCGTTTAAAGGACTCTAGATTGAACGATTTAACGTTTCTGAAATTTTAATACTTGAATAATTAAATATAAATCTTTTATTCTTAAGCTTTTTATACACATGAATACTACTAAATGTTCCTTTTCTAATATAAGTACCTGAATTGAATAGAAACCAGAGAAACTATCACACCTATAGGAAAAATTTTTTCCCTCGAAACATTTTTCCTAGAAATATTTTTCCTTTTTTTTTGGTTCCCCTTATCATGAATAATCTGCCTTATCGTGGTTGGCGTATTTCAAATACGACTACGACAAACAGTCGTAGTCGCATTTGAAATACGCCAACCACGATAAGACAGACTATTTTTCTCGTGAATTTTTTCATTTTTCTCTTGATTTTGTTCACTTTATTTTTGCAGGCGAACTGAATTATTACATCGAATAATTTCGAATTTTAATTCTTTGAATTAAAAACAACTATTAATTTTTGGGACAATATTATTATGTAATGCTTACGATTGTTAATAATAATTCCCTACAACACATTTTTTTCATAGAGTATTATAGCATAAACAGACGACAGCGTTAATTTGCATTTACTGTCTTAATGCAAATTAACTTGTGAATTATCCTCATTTGTAAATGCACTAAATGACAGTGAATTAATACTGAATTCAGCTATATGATAACACAGTCCTCATATGGTAACACCGTCAACAATCAATCAAATGTTGGCAAATTGTTTTAAGCTAGATTTACACTATTGAAACTTTCTTCAAAATTTCTCTTCAAAATGCTTTAAACTCGTGTAAACAACAAAATTTCTTCAAATCTTGTTGATCAAAATTTATTGAACAAAACTTTTGAAGATTTTATTGACGCCGTGTAAATAAGTATCAAAATCGCATCTGGCAATATTGATAACTATAAATAATTTGACATCATGTTCATTCTTTTGATTCAATACATATCAGCTGTGTTTGCAGGTGAGTTTGAAATGCATAGTACTCAAATAATATTTGATACGAACTTATATTTTCAGATTGAGAGCCCAAATTAATAATGTCATCGACTCATTTGAACCACAGCAAAACGATTAACTTTGCTTTAAATTTTTTTTATATATTTATATTTTATATGTGAACAGAATGTGATTTCATTTTAATATTTTAGTTTTATTTTTTATATAGAATACAGAATATGTATAGAATACAGAATGTGATTTTAAGTTGCCAAATAAATGAATTAAACTTTTGATCTCGATTTATTGGGTTTGTAATTAATTTTTAATAAATATGCTTGTATTGCCATGGAACTTCTCTTTCATTTAAAATATATTCCGTGAATTCTTGTCGAATGAGCTTGGACGTTTCGCTTTGACGACCTTGATTGCACAATGGTTCTATCGAAGACAAAATATTCTCTGTCCGCACTTCTTCACGCCATCGTCCATCCGTTATAGATCCATCCGCATTCACTTGGTCGAAGTCTTTTGTTTGTGCATACGCATTACACTTGCGTTTGTTCAAAAAATTGTGTAATGCACATACTGCGAGAACAACTTTGACAACATTTGGTGGGGAAAGTTCCATTGTTTTTCTGACAACACGAAATCGGGCTGATATTAATCCAAACACATTTTCCGAAACACGCCTAAATCTGGACAACCTGTAATTGAAAATTCTTTCCTTCGTGTTTTGATTCCGAAAACTATATGGTTTCATAATATTTGAATTTAAGGGAAACGCATCATCTGCAACAATCACATGGAATAGGTTTTTGTCTACAAGTCAGTGGTTTCGGTTGCGGCAAATTCAACGTGTTATTATATAATCCATTCGATAGTGAACATCTGCTGAATACCCCGCCATCGGCCTCTCTACCCTTCGCACCAACGTCGATGTAAACAAAATTGTAGTTCGCGTCCACAAGCGCCATCAAAACAATGCTGTTTTTCTTTTTATAATTAAAATATGCGCTTCCACAGTGTGCTGGTGCTATAATATCGATGTGTTTTCCATCTAATGCCCCGATTGAATTGGGAAAATTCCACGTTTTATTAATACTTTGGGAAATACTCTCCCATTCCTCCTCAGTTGCTGGCATCTGTACCAATAGATATTATTTTTAATATTTTTTATATTTAATAAATTAGGTTTTACCTTTAAAAATTCAGCTTTTAATACTTTATATAATGCATCGCAGACTTCAGGTACAATATTGCATATCGATGATCTTGACCTTTTAAACAAAAACATCAGACTTGCGTAACTGTCCCCAGTCGCCAAAAATCTCAAAGTAATTGCCAGGCGTTCTCCGGGGCATATAGATTCCCGCATATTAGTATTGGCCTTTTCTATTAATGGGGTGACGAGATTAAGCAAATACTCAAAATTGTCTGGTGACATTCGTACAAAGTTTTTGTAGAGGTCTGGATCATTCCTTTTCAGTTGCTCCCTAAAAGAGACATAAATACCATTACCTTCCGAAAGAAAAGGTCGAACCCAATGTTCCCTTTGTTTTCTTCTGTTTTTTGCATTTTTATCAGCTACTTCTTCCTCCAATATTAAAAATGTTGATACTATGATGATACTGTCGTCGTCCATATTTATTAATTGTTTTTTTAATAACAATAAATTATTTTTTGTAATAAACTATTTCACAAAAGAAGCAAAACAGCTGATCAAAGTAAGTTTTTCAATATAAAAAATTTACCAATAGTGTAAATTAGCTTCAACAAATTTTGATCGAATTTTCATCAAAAGATTTTGAAACATATTGAAAGAATATTTTGATCAAATTTTTGAAACGTGTAAATAGAGCATCAAAATAAATTCTCAAAATTTTGATAAGACTTCAAAATGCCTTCAATCGTGTAAATCTAGCTTTAGTTTTCAAAATTAAAATGCGATTCGGTCAGAAAATATAAGTTATTTTAATTGTTTTTAGAATAAGAGCAAAGAAATATTAAAATCGAGACACATTTTTTCCATTTTAAAATTTTAAAATTATCGAAGTGTGTGGCACGAAAGGTATGCACAGATTTTGTTTACTTAATGCAAATACTGTCGTCTGTCAGGGTAAATTTTTAATTCACATTAGTGATATTTTAATGCAAATTAACGCTGTCGTCTGTCTACGCTATTAATCTCTTTGGTTCACAGACAGTAAATGCTGGTGCACAACGGTGGTATACTTAATGAAAAAATATCTAAATCAACAGAAGCGCCTCCATGAGTACATCTTTAAAGTTAAATAAACTTCATTTATAGCCTACAATTTTTGTGCTTTTTTTATTAAACTTAAATTTGTCCGATTTTTTTACATTCACGTGGACTGATAGCGGGAAAAAATTTCACGGGATATTCAATATAGCATTTTTCTCTTCGAGGGGAATTAAAATTTCACATGAAGAAAAATTCGATTTGTTTTTCACGATAGGGATGATTATTTTTAAATCACCATTTATCTCTCCAGCATACATACCTATTTACAGTGTTGGAAAATATAATAGAAACGACATCTGCTTGCACATTTCATATCATATTTTTAACTTGTAAGGTAATCATTTCACCAGATACATACTGTATTACACTCTTTGATAACGGTGCTTTATTTTAAGTTTGCTTTTGGGTATATGATCGCAAAAATTTTAGTTTAGTATTCGTTTAGTGCAGTGACCACGTGTTTTGGTTGGAAAAAAAATAGAAACGCTGCAGAAACTGTTAATAATTTCGCTTTAAAGTAATAAAATATTGTTATTTAAAAAGTGTTTGACACTTTGTGGAAAAGGTACGTAAAAAAAGTGGAACTGCTGTAAATATTTTCATATTTCATTAATATTATATTCAAGATGGGTCGTGGTACAAATTGTACAGTTCAGGAAAGGGAAATTATTAAAAAATTAAAACATGATGGACTTTCCATGTCTCAGATTGCCGATTTGATGAACTGCTCAAAAAAAAGGTGTTTTCTGCGGTTCATTTTAAACCTACAGAAGAAAAACGAGGACGAAAGCGCGCAATATCAAAAAAGTTTGACCAATTGCTCATACGAGAGTCAAAAAAAAATCCATTTTTATCCTCAGAAGACCTGAAAAATGCCTTGAAAGCACCAGTAAGCAGTCGGACAATCCGAAATAGATTGATATCTGCGGGTTTGAAGGCATATAGTGCAAGGAAAGTACCATACCTTAGCCAAAACAACATAAACTGCAGGTTATCGTTTGCTAGGAAACACGTATCGCGCAGAAATTGGAAAAATGTGTTATGGTCTGACGAGACAAAGGTTAATTTGTTTGGGTCTGATGGCAAGGTGCATGTAAGACGTCCTAAAAATACTCCCTACGATCCAAAGCACACGTTAAAGACTGTTAAGCATGGGGGTGGGAATATAATGCTTTGGGGATGCTTTTCATCGTCAGGTGTTGGTCCGTTATTCTGGGTAAAGGATAAGATGTGCGCTGTCGACTACACAAACATTTTACAGACAGTCATGCTTCCATACGCCGAGGAAGAAATGCCCTTGAAGTGGGAGTTTCAGCAGGACAACGACCCCAAACACTCATCTAAGCTGACAAAGAAATGGTTCCAAGACAACAATGTCCACCTGTTGGAATGGCCGTCACAGTCTCCGGACTTAAACCCCATTGAGCACCTTTGGGGCATTCTAAAAAAGAAAATTGCTGGCTATAAGCCAAAAAATAAAGCAGATTTGTGGGAGAAAGTCCAGGCCGAATGGTACAATATAGACCCATTAGTTTGTGCCAGGTTGGTGGACTCAATGGGCCGGCGTTGTGCCGAAGTCCTCAAAAACAAGGGTGGAACAACCAAATATTAATTTCAATTTAAGTTGAACATTGTATTTATTGTTTTAAAGAAAAAAGTTAATGTTAATTAGTTTTAAGTTTGTTGTTTCTATTATTTTTTCCAAGGGCAATGAAATGAATACCGTCATATGTTTTGTTACATAATTGGAGCTGAGCTGTGTTATTCTAATTTTTTTATATAAATAAGTTATGTTATAAAAAAAAATGAACTCCCAAAATAAAATTTTTTTTCACATAATATTCTGAAAAGAAAGAAAACTGCACATCGTTTCTATTATATTTTGTATATACATGCATATTTTTAAAACCGAAACCGAACCGAAACCGACCGGTTTTAGTAGCTTAAAACCGGAAACCGTGGATTTCTCAATTCCACGGTTCTTGGCAAACCCTAGTATGTACATATGTACATATACATACATATCTAGAGATATAATTTTTCCATTCACTCTTTTTATACTTCACTGGTGCAAAAATATAATTTTCTGCGACAAAATTATTAAGGAGCGGAATTTACAAGTCGTCGAACGAAATAAATTTTTATTGCCAAGTTCATGGGAATGTTATTGAAATGAAATTTAGATATCATGCAAATAAAAATTGAATATATTTTACACTCAAATATTCATTCGCTTACAATATATCGTGCCATAACAGCCAAAAAAGCTTAAGCGACATAATTTGCAAACATAATATTTTCTTTACTAAAATCGATTATTTGCGATCGTAAATAATCGCTTTTCATCATAATCGGCAAAGTAAAATAACAACCGATAAAATGGCTACTAACCACAGCTTCAAAAAAAAAATTTAATACGCCTCATTTAACATCAGAGGCGCTGCACACTGCATTATTAAAAACATGCAAACAGCAGATTTGTAAAAGAATGAAGGTTTCAAAAATCTCTTCCTCCGCCACCTGTCTTCTCTATTACTATGCCTTTTCAAAAGAAGTTAACACCTAATTAGTAATAGTAATTAGTAGGCATTCATTGCCTTAGTGTTACTTCTCTTTAAAAAAAAAAAAAAAAACAGGTCCAAAAAATGTCAGTTAAGCTTTTTTTGGCGGTTATGGCCCTATATGCTATAAAATAGGTGTAATAAAACCTGCATGTTTTTTTGGTTTTAGTTTGTTTATTCGTGCCTCTTTAACGAGTTTAAATACATTAAAAAAATACATTAATATTTTACATAATTTTAAAATAATAATTTGGAAGATTACCAATTTCCAAACTAAAAATTAAAATACAAATATCGTATACATATTTATTATTTTTCTGAACTTGAAAGAATTTTAATTAGGAATAATTTCTTATTCAGTATTTTAAATTCTTATAAAATGAAATATTATTATTAACTAATGTAATTTTCTATAGAAGACAATTAAAATTAAACAAAATAAGTTTAAATAAATATTTATGATATAATTATTTCATGACATACATATATGTATGTACCCTTAATTATGAAAGTGGTCTAAGTCATGTGCATTTTTGCTTCAAAATATCAAATAAATCTTAAAATATCTTCAATAAATTTATATTAATCGAGACTAGTGCAACTCTAAATTAAAATGTTGCATAATGTACAAATAGTTTTCGATTTGTTCAAATGTAATCTACTAAATATCTCGACCAGAGAAATAAATGACTTATGACAGAGTTTTGTCATGAAAATGATATTGTATAATATAGTTGTGTTAAAACATAAATATGATATACATATTATTAAATGGTTTTTTATACTTTCAAAGCAAAAAGATCTACGATTATCAGTTAAAATATTTTTTTAGACTAAAAATTTCCTTTCCACATCGACACTCTCAATCGTTGCATCTGTAAAATATAAAATAATAAAATAAGTTTTCAATTGAAGGTTGCAACGTCGAAATTAACTCGAGAAATCTCTTTAGATAACACTGTACAACAAAATAACATTTTTTGGCTGTCCTTTAGATAAAATTACGCGGACTATATGGATTTCGATGCGTTAAATTCAAATCTGCTTTCAGTTTTTCTCTATCACGTAGAGATTTTTTTTATGGGCGTGACTAATTTTGCCCCCTAAATTAGTCGGCCATACTAATATATTTTACTATAACTCGAAAACCGCTATTTCGATTTTAATAAATAATAAACCAAATTTCAAGTCAAATCCCGATAATTCGTACCCCGATAAATTGTAATTCCCGATAATTCGTAATAAACTATCGGTCCCTTGAAAAATCTCGTTAATTCGTAAAATCCCAGTAAAAAAAGACACTCCAAAGAAGTCATGAAAATGTAGAGTTTGCAGTCTGGAAGTAGTTCAAATTTCGGTCCGATCTAATGATTTTTACATAGGGTTGTCATTGCAAGAAGTTCTTTTTTTCGATGCCTAGTCACCGAATTAGAAGCGATTTTAAAAAAAATTTCCTTTTTTGTGTTCTATGGTAATATTTTCATCTAGGAAAAATTTTAAAAAGTTACATATTTTAACAATTCATTTCTTTTTATACGAATTTAAATGCGAAACAGTGTTTTCATGTAAATTTAAGCAAATAACTTCTAAATTTTAGACCAAAATTAGTTCATAAATTTCTTTCAAAAAATCAATTTTTTGAACATTTTGGTGAGTATTTACTAAAACTATGGAAAAACTACAAGGTTGTGTTGGTTTTCTGCTAACTATCGGCAAATTAAAAATATCGATTTTTTGGAGCAATGAAAATGTGGTTCCTTCAAAATGACTTCCATTTTTTTTTTTTACTAGGATTTCCATACATTTTGGTCCCCTCTCCAATTCGCATTTTTTTTTTCAAATAAAATCTTCTTTACCTCTTATAAATCGTGATTTTTTGCTAACTACCACTTATAATTCGTAATAAAAAACAACAAAAACATGGAAAGAGTGATGTTTTGTTTTCCACAATTTTTTTTGCGTGGGTTTTTGCTTTTGCCTGTGTGTGTTTATTTTCTTAAGATCACTTTGCTAATGAATAATAAAGACAAATGTCATATCGCACGCATAAAACTCTGTCGGTGTTACAAAAACAACAAATTTTTATTTTTTATTTTATTTTTAACAATTGTTTGTTATGTTTTTTTTATAGTTTTAGTAAATAAATTAAAAAACCCCGTTTAATCGTAAGAAATGGCCGGTCCCTTGCTATTACGAATTATCGGGATTTGACTGTACATACAATTGTATGTATATTACATAGGATTTTAACATTTTTCGTTGCTCGTTGTGGAACACCCTTTAGTTTTTAACTCTCATGTATTTGTTGTTGTAGTGGCCAAATGTCTACACATTGTGTCCAAATTTCAAGTCCGTAGCTCACGGTTCATTTTCACCTTTGGTGTACGGAAATATTCAGAAAAATAACCGGCGGCGGCGCACCGTCGGCTTCGAGCCGGTCGACTTGTTTCTCTGCTTGGTATTGCTTCTTTCAAACACTCATACATAGCTCACACCGATTTGACAATGCAAAGCAAAAGCAAAAGGCAAAGAAATCTCAGCAAAGACATCTCAGCAAAGAAATCTCAGCAAAGTCAAAAGATTTTTACCCCCTAGCGTATAGATGTTTACACATCAAAAAACGTTTATACGGCATTTCAGTATTAATGGCTATCTTAAAAACTATGCAAAAAAAAAAGTCGTCATCGAAATCCCAGGCCTAATCACAATATATATTTATGTCATGAGATAGTTACGTCATGACATAAAAATGTTATGTCATTTATGCTAGGACATAAATAAACTTTGACGTAATAATATTATGACATCGACATATTTGTTTTGCCATATTTTTGTCATATGTTATGTTATGATATAAATCATGCATAAATATAGCAAATATGCAACTAAAAATTAATGACATTTGACTTAAAATTTAATGACTTGAATAGAAATGCATGGTGTCCGGTCACATCATTCAAATGTTTTGATTTTAGAAAGGTGGCAGATATCTGAACCTCATGAAAAGTAATTTTGTTGTATAAAGGGTTTATACAACAAATTTTGTATGGAAATTTGTTTTATAAACCTTTTATAAAGCAAAAATATTTTTTTTATGAATAATGCTCAAAACAACTAATTGAACTTTTTAATAAAATAACACTACTTCGAATAGTTAAGCAAAAACATTTAAGGCCAAACACACTTAAAATTAGGTACAAATAAATGCCCGTAATATGAAGCATCCAATAAACTATTTATCATGTGCCTCATTCCCAAACATGAACACTATACATACATACATACATACATACATACATACATACATACATGGCATGTGATTGAAAAAAAACATGAACCCAATAAAAAATAAAGCACAACAACAACAAGCAGATAGCTATACATATTTTATAAATTTTTTCTTATCATTTACTTATAAATCGGCCGACGTATGACTAAAATAAAACATTTATTTGCTTTTATCAATATATGGCTAAATAATAATAACTTTTAAGGGTTATTAAACAAGCTTGATAATGAATCATTTTGTTTTGCATTTTAGATTTTTGTTTTAAGTGCACTATTAATGATTATTACAAGAATGTACGTGTGTGGAGGAATCTACTAAGCTTTTCCAGATTAATAATTTTATTTGCACAATGGTTAGTTAACTAATCTCAAACACTAAAAAATAATTATGAAAATGTTAGGGAAAATTTGAGGCAGCGATCCATGGCTTCCTTTCTTCTCTTTTTAGGGTTCCGTACACCAAAGGTGAAAAGGAACCCTATTGTTTTCGCTACGCTGTCCGTCTGTACGTCTGTCCGTCACACGGTATTTTCTCAGGAACCGTAAGACCTGAAATTTGGACACAGTATGTAGAACCTTGGCCGCTACAACAACAAATACATGAGAATTAAAAATTAAAGGCTGTTCCAAAACGAGCAACGAAAAATGTTAAAATCCCATGTAATATACATAAATACAATTGTATGAACATATGTATATTGAAACTTGAAATTTGTAAAATTAGTGTATTTTTATACAGACTACAACAATTAACACTAAAATTTAAAAAAAATTAAAATTAAAGGGTGGTCCATCAGTTAATGCAATTTTGACTATGTAATTTTGACAATTTGCTATATCTTGGAAACCGTAAGAGGGAGGCAAACACTTGAAATTTTCAAAAACGGTAAAACTAAAAAACCGAAAATTATAAAATCGCCAAACGAAAAAAAAATCGCCAAAAAGAAAAAAAATGCCAAAAATCGAAAAAAAATCGCAAAAACGCGAAAATGTCGCCAAAACTAAAAAGCAAAAATTAAATTAAAAAAATCGCAAAAATTAAGAAAATCGCCAGAAATAAAAAGAAAATCGCCAAAATGATAAAACGATAAAAACCGAAAAAAATCGCCAAAACAAGAAAATAAAGTGTCAAAACTAAAAAAGGAGCCAAAACTTAAAAAAATCGCCAAAAACTTGAAATTTTCCTAAACGGTAAAACTAAAGCCGAAAATTATAAAATCGCCAAAACGAAAAAAATCGCCAAAATTAAAAAAAAATATTTTAACACTAAAATAAATCGCCAAAATGAAAAAAAATCGCCAAAATTAAAAAAAAAACACCAAAATGAAAAAAAAACGCCTAAAATCGAAAAAAATCGCCATAACGCGAAAATGTCGCCAAAACTAAAAAAAATTTTAAATAAAAAAAATCACAAGAAATGAAAAAAATCGCCAAAAATAAAAAAAATCGCCAAAATGAAAAAACGCCAAAAACCGAAAAAAATCGCCAAAATAAGAAAATAAAGTGTCAAAACTAAAAAAGAAGCCAAAACTTTAAAAAAATCGCCAAAAACTTGAAATTTTCAAAAACGGTAAAACTAAAAAAACCGAAAATTATAAAATCGCCAAACAAAAAAAAATCGCCAAAAATTAAAAAAAAATCGCCAAAACGAAAATCGCCAAAATTTAAAAAAAAATTAACACTAAAATAAATCTCCAAATTCGAAAAAAATCGCCAAAATGAAAAAAAACGCCAAAATGAAAAAAACGCCAAAAATCGAAAAAAATTGCCAAAACGCGAAAATTTCGCCAAAACTAAAAAAAAATTTAAATAAAAAAAATCGCCAAAATGAAAAAAATCGCCAAAAATAAAAAAAAAATAGCCAAAATGAAAAAACACCAAAAACCGAAAAAAATCGCAAAAAAAAATAAAGTGTCAAAACTAAAAAAAGAGCCAAAACTTAAAAAAATCGACAAAAACGCAAAAACTGCTAAAACAAAAAAACCGAAAAGACCCCAAAAACGAAAAAAATGCCAAAACTATATATTATATAGGATGCGCGAGTCAGAGTCGCACTTTACTAAATTTATTTTAACTTCCTAACAGTCAGTCTACAGCTTTACTGAGCTATAGAATGTTGAATATTTTTTAATAAATTTATGAAATTAGTTATTTTTTTTAAACTCGCTAATATTTTATAACACTGTGTGATTTTTTAGGTCATGGAAATATAACCATATACGGACACCACTACGTGATAAAAGACCAAAAAAAGACCCGTGTCTCCCAGTTTTGCCCCAAGTCATGTACTTTTTCATGTAGCCCCAAAGATTTGGTGCCTCGGTGTCATTTTTGCATTTTCTCAGGCTCATACCTTGCAAACCGTTCGGAATTTCGATTTACTCCTGAGGCAAAGTTGTAGCTCCTGTCATAAAGAACAAAAATTGTGAACATATAAAATAAAATAAAAAAATAAAAAAAATAAAAAAAACTTCAAGATCAAAATCGCAGAAAATTTAAAAAAAATCGAGTTTTTACCTTTTTTTCCTGTTCAGGTCCATAGGTCGTAAATCGTTCAAAATTCAAGGAAACAATCAACTACAGTAAACAACTTTTTATAACATATGAACTTCGTAGGAATGATTCTTAATACCGTTTCAAGAGAAATAAAATCCACTTTTTTCTCTTCACTTCTTCAATCATTTTATAGGAAAAATGTTAGAAAGAAATGATGTTTAACTTATACATATTTTTGAGTTTTTATAAGCGTATGCATTTATATAATAGCGGGTGTTTTTTTAGAGGTATAGAACTTCGAATTGAAATAAAACACAAGAAAATCGTTTTAATGTCCATCAATTTGGCTTTATTGGAAGGATAATTTTATGCCATTAATGTTTAAATATGATTTCGGGCATGTGGCCGCCGCGGCTGGCTCGAATAAAGTCAATTCTACAGGTCCAATTTTCAACCACTTTTTCGAGCATATGGGGCCGTATGTTGGCAATAACGCCACGAATGTTGGCTTCCAAGTCCCCTAACGTTTCTGGTTTGTTGGCGTAGACGATCGACTTCACATATCCCCAAAGAAAATAATCCAATGGTGTCAAATCGCACGATCTTGGTGGCCAATTGACAGGTCTATTCCGCGAAATTATGCGCTCATCGAATATTTCCTTCAATAAATCGATTGTGACGTGCGCTGTGTGGCATGTAGCGCCGTCTTGTTGGAACCAACTCATCCACATTCATGCCATCCAATTCGGGAACAAAATAGTTGGTTATCATGGCTCTATACCGGTCTCCATTAACGGTAACTGACTCTCCAGCATTATTTCGGAAGAAGTATGGCCCAATGACTCCACCAGCCCATAGAGCACACCAAACAGTCAGTTTTTGTGGATGTAATGGCGTCTCAAGGGTCTCATGTGGATTCTCTTCACTCCAAATGCGGCAATTTTGCTTGTTGACGTAGCCATTCAACCAAAAATGAGCCTCATCACTGAACAAAATTTTGCGATGAAAATCAGCATCGAGATCAATCTCATTTTCGGCCCATACACCAAAATCACGACGCATTGCATGGTCTCGCGGCTTTAATTCTTGCACAAGCTGGATCTTGTAAGGTCGCAAGCCAAGATCTTTGCGCAAAATCTTCCATAAAGTTGATGGACAAAGGCTCCAATTGCTGTGCACGGTGGCGAATCGATTCATTCGGGTCCTCTTCAACACTTTGCTCTACAGCGGCAATTGTTTCTTCGGTGCGCACTGTTCGACATCTCTGCGGATGCGTATTATCACATAGAGTAAACGTAGTGCGAAAACGATCCATGGTTAACCGAATTAATTGCTCTGATGGACGATTATGTCGACCATAAAATGGACGGAGCTTGCGGTAAACTTCGCGAACTGAACCATTATTTTCGAAATAAATTTGCACGATTTGCAAGCGTTGTTCTTTTGTCAACCTGTTCATGATGAAATGGCAAACCAAACTAAATATTAATCACTTGACAGCTGACAAAATAGCCGCCAGTTAAAAAAGTGATGCCAACTTAAAATTCTATACCTCAATAAAAAACACCCATTAAAAGAACCAAGTAGACGAGAATCTAAACAAAAGTTTGATGTTTCAAAGAGATTCAATTGCTCGAATAATGCATAAAAAAATATATTTTGATCATTCGGTATCGCTGTTATCTCTGAAATCTTATGAAGACAAATTCCATTCCGTTGAGCAATAAAGCTTTAAAATTACATTTTATTAACTTTATTAAAATAAAAAATCCTAGCTGTTTTGGGAGCTGCCGGATTTGAACCAGCGAACTATGAATTTACGCTTGTTTTGTTGCAAAATCTACACTCAAACCAACTGAGCTATCCAAAGCATTATATATAATTTGCTTATAACTGACACAGATAATGAATTTTTACATTGAATCAATAGAGTTTTACATTAAAAGTAAGCTCATGTAGTACTTCATTTCAGTAGAGCAATGAAAAATGTTTTATTGTACTTATAAACTTCGTTTGAATAAGTGTATCATAAACAGAATTAAATGTATTTAAACTTATTTAAAAAAGCAGTAACATTTACATGATATAATTGTTTTATAAATTTAATAATATTAAATAATGCACATAGAAAATGAAAAAGTTATTCATTTATTAAATGATTTTCTCTTCATTCAACTATGACATCGTAGATATAAGCAGAAATTAGTAATTATACTTGAAAATGCATTTGCCGACGGCAAATTTATAATTCTGTATGCAATAAAAGAATAAAAATTCTCAAATTCCATTGCTCATGAAGTGCGAGAAGGCACAAAAAATGCAGCATTTCCTCAACAAGTCTAAATTAAATTTATGTGTTATTTTTAAAGAAAATCAAATTAATTAATAAAAAATCATTTTCATTTATAATAAAGAAAAAATAATATATGTGACCTTCTCCGAGAAAAAAAGGGAGCTACTGTGTGTAGTTTTGAGAAAAATTCATTTCATCTTACTCTACACACCATTTTAGGTACCAGAATCCACTCTTGAGTCCAAACCCCTTTGTTGACACACTAGGTTCTCGGAAAAGGTCACATATATATAATGCTGGACAACCAAATTTAGAATGAAAAAGTTTCCTCTTCCTTCGAGCCGGATTTGAACCAGCGACCTATGGATTTCTACTAATTTTAAGCACTCTACAGTCCACCGCTCTACCAACTGAGCTATCGAAGGTATGAATCTGCAAGGATTCCAATGCACAATATTGAGTAAAAAAAATTTATGGAAAACCTCAAAAATTATTAACATTATATAGCGATGTCTACAGACGGAAAAAAGCCGCAGTTGTGATTCTTTAAGACAATTATTATTTATTGTCTATGCTAAGAGGTTTGTGTATATGCTTTAGGCTATTGTTCCAAAGAAGGGTATTGTGTTTATTAGCCTATGTATGTATGTATGTGTGTATGTATGTATGTATGTATGTATGTATGTATGTGTGCACTATATATACAGAACGCCTGGATAATTTTTGATAATTCCTACGTCAATCGATTTGTCTTAATCCCGGGAGTGTCACTAAAGATATATAAGTTGTCAAAATTCAATATGGCAGCCATTTTGTAAATACGAAAAAAATAAATAATTTCCGAACTATATCAAAATGGGTTTCATTCGACAGGTATTGTAGAATCATCTTTAGGGTTCTCTTATGATTTTTCATTTCGACTGACCATTTAGGATATTTAGCGGTTCAAAGTAGGTCGCAGTCGGGCTTTTTGTTTATTTTTTTTTTATGTGTAAACATCTACTTATACGCTAGGGGGTAAAAATCTTTTGACTTTGATTTCTTTGCTGAGATTTCTTTGCTTTTTGCTTTTGCTTTGCATTGTCAAATCGTTGTGAGCTATGTATGAGTGTATTAGTGTTTGAAAGAAGCAATACCAAGCAGAGAAACAAGTCGACCGGCTCGAAGCCGACGGTGCGCCGCCGCCGGTTATTTTTCTGTATATTTCCGTACACCAAAGGTGAAAATGAACCGTAAGAGCTACGGACTTGAAATTTGGACACAATGTGTAGACATTTGAAATTTTAAAAGTTAGTGTATTTTTATACAGACTACAACAATTAACACTAAATTTAAAAAATTTAAATCAATGGGTGTTCCATCAGTTAATGCAATTTTGACTTTGTAATTTTGACAACTTGCTGTATCTTGTAAACCGTAAGAGTAAAACTCTTGAAATTTTCAAAAACGGTAAAACTAAAAAATCAAAAAAATATAAAATCGCCAAATATAAAAAAATCGCCAAAACGAAAAAAAGCACCAAATTAAAAAAAATCTCTAGGACTAATAGAAATCGCGAAAAACCGCAAAAATCGCCAACATTAAAAAAATCCTTAAACAAAAAAATCGCCAATATGAAAAAAATCGCCAAAATTACAAAATCGCCTAAATAAAAAAAACCCCAAAAACAGAAAAAATCGCCAAAATGAAAAAAACCCCAAAAAACAGAAAAAAATCGCCAAAATGAAAAGATCGCCAAAGTGAAAAAAAATTGCGAAAATTAAAAAAACCCAAAAAGAGAAAAAAAAACGCCAAAACGAGAAAAAAGCGATAAAACGAAAAAAATCGTTTAAACTGAAAACACTTAAAAAATTAAGAAAGCTAAATCAAAAAAAATTATCAAAACCGAATGCGCGCGAGTCAAAGTCGCACTTTACTGAATTTATTTTAATTGCAATGCGTACACAACAACAAGAACAGTAACAACTAAACGATGAACAACAGGAATTAAAAATTAAAAAGTAAAAGTAAAGGCATTTACCATAGATGAGCACTGCAGTACCACTAAAGTTTCAGTAAAAACAAAAAAAATTTTACTGATTACTAAAATTCGTTTCTACAATTTTTATAAATTGCCTAATTGATTTGTTATATGATGAGGTGCATTGAATTTTCAGTAATCAGTAATGCCCGTAAAATGTTTTTCATACAAAAGTTTCAAAATTGGAATGAAAAAACTTTGCCACTTGCTACGGCCCTACAATTTTACTAGTAATGCAAATTAAATTTCATTAGCAGTAAAAATTTACTGAATTTTTTTAGTAATCAGTAAATTTACTGCTTACTGCAATTTTGAATGCAGTACATATACATATACTGCAGTGTGCCCATTTACTAACCAAATAAGTTTAATAAAACAAACAAAAACCAACAAATTCATATGTATTTACAATATTGAAAGTTTTGATACATACTTTTAATTAATTAATTTAAAAAAAGATACTAAAAGCAAAAGTACTTCCAACTTAAAAAAAAATTTCATTACTAGATGTTTACACATCTCCTCGTGATCGGACTCACATTGCTTTTTTTTATAAATACTTGTTTTATATATTTCTCAAACTATCGTATAATACTTTAATTTAATTTGTGCGTTTTAAAAACATGGTAATAATATTTTTATTTTTGATTATCAGAGACAACAACCATTTTTGAAGAAAGTGTGATTTTAGATAATTCAAAACCAAACACTCAAAAGTACTTTAAACAAAAACGACCTAAGTAAATCTTTTTTTTACTGCATGCCCCAAATTAATAAAAAAAAAACTCAAAACTTCTTAAAACTCAAAAAAAATCCCAAAGATTTATAAGATATAAAATTATTTATATTTAATACGAAATATTACTAAATGCTATCCCCCATATTCATAAAAAATATTTTAGGTGTATTACAAATTTAACGTTAATAATATTAATATTTAACGTTAATAAACGTTAAATATTTTTTATGAATACGGACGTATGTATGTGTATATCTTTCCAATCTTAAAAATGTCAATCACTGATGGCTTGGAATCTTATTCAAGTATTTCCCCCAATATTCATAAAATTTCAAATGAGTTTGAAATTAATTTTAGCTAAAAAAATTTTTAAAGTAGATTTCAAATACATTTGAATTTTTCATGAATATAAAAATAAGACGCCTTTCTCTATAGTTTTTTCTTTTTTGTATTTTCATTAAAAAGTTCAACTCCTTCGAGCCGGATTTGAACCAGCGACCTATGGATTTCAGCAACTTATTTACAACTCTACAGTCCACCGCTCTACCAACTGAGCTATCGAAGGTGTTTGTAAATTTGGGAAAGATTTTAATTGATATGTTAGCGAATTTTGAATTTACGAAAAATTAGAATGACTTTACAAAAGATTTAAATGTTTTAAATTATATTAAAATTTTTAATTGCTTTAAATGGCGAAATAAATAATTTAAAGCTCATTATTACCATTTGGTATTAGTTAAAAATAGCATTTTATTGGACATAATAAATGATTTGCTTTGTTATAACTTTACTTTAAAACTCACATGTTAAATAAGGCAAAAATTAAAAGTAAATATGTGTATAAAAAATATATGTATGAACTAGGGATGCCAAACGGGAAATCCCGATCCCGGAAATCCTAGGATTTTCGGGATTTGGTAAATCCTGAATCCCGGGATTTGTAAAATTCAATCCCGGGATTTTATTTTCGGGATTTCTTAGCAATTTTTTTTATAAAAACTTTATAAATTAAAATTTTCGTTGATTCTAAGGTATTTTTTATAATGTTTAAAAGTCCTATACAATTTTATATGTACAGTTTTAACAATTTAATGACTATTCGTGACATATTTCTTATAAATTAACAACAAGAGCAAAATAAATAAACTACTTTCTTACGGTTATTTTCATCAAAGGTGCTACAATATATGTACATTTTAGAATTATTTTGAAAACAAAAGAAACATATTACCTTTTGAAGGGAAATAACATTTGAAAAATTGACAAGTTTGACAAATTTATTCCGTCTAATTCTATATTATGAGGGTAATTATAATTCAAATTCCACGGGAAAATTTTCCCGGGGAATAATTTCAAACAGTAGCAAATAATATTGAAAACAAAAAAATCTAATTGGAAAAGGTAGAAATTTCTTGCGGAAATTTATTCATAATTGCAGTGTATAACTATCTGTATGTTGACTCCTCAACGCTAAAAAAAACTAGCACTTATCATCACTTATCACTTGTCGGTAACAATTGAGTACTATTGACACTTCCTTACAATTGGAGTAGAATACAATACAAGGCAAGTGAAAACTTCTTGTTGTCGGGTTGATGTAAAAGCGAGAAATATTTACAGAATAATGCGGAGTATTTTGTGTAAAAAACTGCTCGAGTGTGTATGTATGTATGTTTTTTACATTACAGTTTTTGTTTTTTATTTAGACGGTTTAGGTCGTTTTTGATACAAACCTAAGATCAAACCCATTTAAATTACATGGATTAGATAAATAGTTTTAGTCAAAAACGATCGACTGAATGAGTTCGACTCAATTATAGTTACTAGATATACCAAACGGACGACACACTCGTCCGTATTCTAGAATCAATATGTAAATAATTTAAGATTCAAAGAAAATGTATCTAAGCGTCATAAAAAATTTATTAAAACACAGCCACACACAAACTTACATACATATGCAAGCATAATTAAATAATACATGAAATTAAAAAAACATAAACAAAATCCCTTTAACCAAGTTAATTCAATTTATTCAACTCTCTTCCTTTAAGTATTATGGCTTTCATACAACAACAAATAAGAGAAAAAAATTGTTAGATCAAGAGAAATACTACAAACACACACACACACACTCATGTTTTGGTTCTTTTTTAGTTGTAAGCTAATAAATGCGTGTGTAATATGTTTGCATGTAGTAGTAGCAACTTTAAACGCTTATAGCTCCCAAAATACTAAACCGATTTCAACAAAATATAGATTCTGCACATCTGTATAAAAAATCCTTTAAAACCATATAAATCTTTTTAAAATCGGTGCAGTGGTACCAGCGTAAAAGGGATTACAAAAAACATGTTCGCCTATTAATTATATAGATACTCGAGTTGCAGAGTAGATGGCCAGGACACTAATAAACCATACTCCTCTTAGCGAACGTATGAATACATACTAGTGTCCTGCACAAGACTATTTATAAGACCTTTCAAGACATGAGAGATTTTTTCAAATGATTTACTACAGCGAAATATTCTAAAAGAATCGCTAAACAACACTGTTGGCAAGTCAAACAACCGAAAAAAATTGCTTGCCAACAGTGTTGCTTAGCGATTCTTTTAGAATATTTCGCTGTAGTAAAGCATTTGAAAAAATCTCTCATGTCTTGAAATGTCTTATAAATAGTCTTGTGCAGGACACTAATACATACATAAGTATGTATCTGTTCAACTTGTAAAAAAAACTTATGTATGAATTTAAAATGTTTCAGTAGATCAAAAATACTGTTCAAGTGCTCAGGCAAACTTTTAATATATGTGCCTATAAAAAATGACGTAATTAATCGAATTTTGATTAGAATAGTGTATACATTTCTTTTAATTTTTCGACATGTTCAGCCTTATTATCGTTGTCATAGTCGTAACGAAATCGATCAACCGTTGTACTTGTTGTTGATCAATCGCAATTAAAAAAAACGTTAGTAGATATATTTTTAACAAAACAATATTGTTTTTGCAACTTATTTGTATGAAAGTGAATCTAAAAATTTTCGTAAGTCAACTTAAGCGGTAGTGATAAAAGTCCATCGATATGTATATTCGTTTTGGTTTAGATAATAGAAAAACATATATATTGAAAACAAAAACAAGTTTTCATATTTAGTTATTGCTTTCACTATAAATACTCTAACATCAAATGTGATTAATCAACTTAAAAATAGATGAGAAAAATTGTTTTGATTTTTATTTCATACTCGTATTAGAAAATTGTTCACTTTAAAGACAATTGTGCAATGATAAATTATGAACATAAAACCTTTTAAAATGCATTAAATTGTTATTAAAGTAATATTTATTTAAAAAAAAAATTATTTATTTTACGAAAAATATTTAGATCCCGAAATCTCGAAAATCCCGTGATCCCGAAAAATCCCGGGATTTCCAAAAATCGATCCCGATTGGCATCCCTAGTATGAACCTACTTAAATGGATTGTAAATATTTTATAAAAGAATCAAATATAAATGAACTATTAAAGTCCATTGTTTTTTTTTTTAACTAATCCAAAGAAATCTGGTTATTGTAAGTCTCTGACTTATGTACATCTTGACATACACATACATATCTTTTGTATGTGCGAAATCATTAAAATGCTGAACGTCATGTTATACATAATATACATACTTATGTACGTTTATGTATACTGGTATAAATAAATGTGCTAAATACATTACATACTCTACATACATAGGTATTATAACTTTAAAATTTATCATACATTTTTTCCTAAATTCTTTTATAAAAAGCCAATCCTTCGAGCCGGATTTGAACCAGCGACCTATGGATTTCTGTTGTTTGTATTACTCTACAGTCCACCGCTCTACCAACTGAGCTATCGAAGGTGTTATTTGTAACTAAAAATAATACTTATACTTTAAAATGAAAGCTACATTAATTTATTTTAAAAGATTATGTTTACATATAACTACGTACATACACACATATTTACAAATAGTGACTGGTAAATCTACTTTAATCCAGCTGTTAACACAAAATCATAGCAAGTGTTGTTGTAAACATACAAGTTAGCCAACTTATTATGATTTTGGTATTTTTATTAGATTTCTTTTTAACATTTACACACAAATACGCACAACATACATATATTATGCACACAATTATTGCTAGCAGCTATAATACGATATACCTTCGATAGCTCAGTTGGTAGAGCGGTGGACTGTAGGGTGTAAAAAATATTCAGAAATCCATAGGTCGCTGGTTCAAATCCGGCTCGAAGGAAGTTTTTTTTATATATATACAACACTAATTTTAAAAATTATTTATTTTAAGCCACATTAAAATATTCATTCACTTTTGTTTATATACTTTTATGTATTATATACATATAAATACTACTTTTTCTAATGTGAACCGATTTTATAGATTTTTGACTTTTCGAGAAAAAAAAACATCAAAAATTAAAAGAAAAATGTTGATACTTTGGAACGTTAAAAATAATAAATATAAAAATAATACATTAAATTTTCATACCCTTATACATATCGTCATGTGAGAACTTAAGTGTCCAATACGCCACTATAAACTATTGGATATTGGACACTTAAGTTCTCACACGACGATATGTATTATTATACAGGTAACCCTCGGTTTACGCGATCTGGTGGGACCGAACAATTCACTTATAAATAGTGGTTAAATTTTAAGGGCCGATGTTGATTGTGAATAAAACACAAATTATTTAGGAAATTATTGTCATTTCTTTTTATTATAATAATATGGTATGGTTCAATTATGTATGGAACAAAATATTGGCCAAATGGCAGCCGCGACCTCGGCCGCACACGTCTATCCGATGGTCCGAATTTTCGATGACACTGAGGCATAATTGAGGTTCTATGCCGTTAAGGTTGAGGTACATACCACGCGTTACGCGGCAACGCTTTTCTGGCTTGTTAAACGTTTAAGGCTATGCAAATGTAAAGTTACACACCACGCTTTTGAGGCTTTCTTAGTTGTAAAATTTAAAGCCTTTAACGGCTATTTTTTTTTTGTCTTGCATTGGCGTTTTATTTTTCTTTAAATATTTAATGCATTTTTTAGCAATTGTTTGATAAATAAAATGAATTTATAATCATTTTTGTGTATGTTAGCATATGAATCTGGCAATACTAGCTGTCATTTTGTATACAGCGCGTGAAAGTTGAAGAATGTTAAACTTTTTGCGAGATAGGCGCGTCGCGAATTTCTCTATGTAACTTGCCTTATGAAAACACACTATTTCAACTTTTTTGACAGACGCGTGTATCGCATTAGCGCATTGAACGCGTGTTATGTACTTCCACCTTTAATGTACAGAATTATCTCATCCTTTAGTTCTTGAATTGTTGCTGGCTTATCGACGTACGCCTTTTCTTTCAAATAACCCCAAAGAAAGAAAGCCAACGGTGTCAAATCACGTGATCTTGGCGGCCAATTGACATCGCCACCACGCGTAAGATAACACGGCCATTGAATTTGTCGCGCAAAAGAGCCATTGTTTCGTTAGCTGTGTGGCAAGTGGCACCGTCCTGTTGAAACCACATATCGTCCACATCCATATCTTCCAAGTCGGGCCATAAAAAGTTCACTATCATCTCACGTTAGCGAACACCATTCACAGTAACTGCCTGATTGGTCTCATTTTGGAAAAACTACGGCCCGATGATGCCGCCAGCCCATAAACCGCACCAAACAGTCAATCTTTGTGGATGCATTTGCTTTTCGACAATCACTCTTGGATTATCATTCGGCCAAATGCGGCAATTCTTTTTATTGACGAATCCACTGAGGTGAAAATGCGCCTCATCACTGAAGATGATTTTCTTCGAAAATTGATCATCCACTGCCTGACAACATCGGCCCTTAAAATTTAACCACCCATTAAATCAAATTCGCGTAAAATAAAGTTCAGTTTTGGTACAAGATCTTTTGTTTTTTTGGACCAGGAATTTAGCATTTCGCGTAAACCAAAACATGAGATACATGCAAAATTAAATTTCGCCTTAAATCAAGAACACATAAAATTTATTAATTTTTTTCTTATTTTATTTGTACTGTTCAAAAGTTAGAGGTTGATTTTCCAAAAAATCAACATTGGCAATCAATTCAGTAAAGTGTGACGCGAAGGGCTCCATACGGACACTATATATGTACATATGTAATACTATATAAACTTTAGCCTACTCAATCAAATATATTACGTGATGTAGACATTTAAAAAAAAATAAGTACCCGGTAAAGTTTTTTATGGTTTGTGGCAATTTTTTATTTTTTCGTTTTTGGCGACTTTTTAGTTTTAGTGATTTATTTTAGTTTTAGCGACTGCTTTAGTTTTAGAAATTATTTTAGTTTTAGCCTTTTTTCGCTTCGACGATTTTTTTTAGTTTTTGGCGATTTTTTCGTTGAAACGTTTTTTTATTTTTTAGTTTAAGTGGTTTTGAATACAATGCATATTTTTAATTTTAGCGCTTCTTTTAGGTGATTTTTAGGGTTCCGTACACCAAAGGTGAAAAGGAACCCTATTGTTTTCGCTACGCTGTCGGTCTCTCCGTCTGTCCCTCTGTCCGTCTGTCCGTCACACGGTATTTTCTCAGGAACCGTAAGAGCTACGGACCTGAAATTTAGACAGAGTATGTAGAACCTTGGCCGCTACAACAACAAATACATGAGAATTAAAAATTAAAGGGTGTTCCAAAACTAGCAACGAAAAATGTTAAAATCCCATGTAATATACATACAATTGTATGTACATATGTGTGTATATTGAAACTTGAAATTTGTAAAATTAGTGTATTTTTATACAGACTACAACAATTAACACTAAAATTTAAAAAAATTAAAATTAAAGGGTGGTCCATCAGTTCATGCAATTTTGACTATGTAATTTTGACAATTTGCTATATCTTGGAAACTGTAAGAGGGAGGCAAACACTTGAAATTTTCAAAAAAGGTACAACTAAAAAAACCGAAAATTATAAAATCGCCAAACCAAAAAAAAATCGCCAAAAATTAAAATAAAAATCGCCAAAACGAAAAAAATCGCCAAAATTAAAGAAATTTCTAACACTAAAATAAATCGCCAAATTCGAAAAAATCGCCAAAATGAAAAAAAAACGCCAAAATGAAAAAAAACGCCAAAAATTGAAAAAATCGCCGAAAAGCGAAAATGTCGCCAAAACTAAAAAAAAATTTATATAAAAAAAATCGCAAAAATGAAAAAAATCGCAAAAAATATAAAAAAAATCGCCAAAATGAAAAAACGTAAAAAACCGAAAAAAATCGCCAAGACAAGAAAATAAAGTGCCAAAACTAAAAATAAGCCAAAACGTAAAAAAATCGCCAAAACCGAAAAAAACGCCAAAACAAAAAAACCGAAAAGACCCCAAAAACTAAAAAAATGCCAAAACTATATATTATATAGGATGAAGTTTGTATTAAATTACATATCTAGTGTTCGTCCCACTTTACTGAATTTATTCTAGTTTTTTTTGGCGATTTGTTTGCATTTTAGCGATTAATTTTATTTTTGGTGTTAGTTTTCAGTTCAAGCGTTTTTTTCATTTTGGCGATTTTCCGTTTTGGAGATTTTCTTAATTTTGTGATTTTTTAGTTGAAGCGTTTTTGCAAATTTCAACAGTTTGCCCTCTACAGTTTTCAAAATATCGAAAGTTGTTAAAATTACATAGTCAAAATAACATTAATTTAATTTTGATTTTTTTTTTTCAATTTCATTAATTGGTATAGTCTGTATAAAAATACACTAACTTTGAAAATTGCAAGTTGCTATATATCATTGTCTGTATATTACATTACGATTTCAAAATTTTTCTTGCTCGCTTTAGAACACCCTTTAACTGTTGTTGTAGCGGGTAAAGTTTTACATATGCTGTGAAAATGTCACTTCAGTAGCTCTTACGGTTCTCGAATTATAAACTTAAAATATTTTAAGTTGTATTAGTTATGCTGTTGATTTATAATAAATCGCAGTGCTGCATTTCTTGTAAAATGGAGTTTTGACATAATTTTTTAATCATAAAAAAGCAGCGCAATTAAAACAGTGGTTGCTATTATTAATTCGAGTTATATCGAAATCGCTAAGTGAAGTACCGCGTAAATCGAGGGTTACCTGTAGTTATAAGAAATATTTAAAGTCCTGATTTTAAAATGTATTATAACATTAAGGTATTGTTGAGAAAAGTAGATCATTACTTCTTAAAGTGTATCTCAGAGACTTAGGAAAAAAATATATTTTTATTTAATTAACTTTATACATATATGTACAAGGTGGCGCAAAAGTAATGTCATAATTTGAATTGACTGCCATATTTGTAGATGGCGCCAAATGTCACTGTTCTTTGACATATATGATGCAGATACATACATACATAGAACATAAATTGTTAACACCGATACACAACGTGGAATTATTGCTACTGTTTGTTTGAAAAATTTTCAGCCTTTATTTTGGGACTTTTCAAAATCTCGCGGGCAGGTTTTTAAGGCATCAATTCAAAATGCCGTAAATTATGTAGCAACTATTATATGACATTACTATTGCGCCAACTGTAATTGAAAAATATAGGCCGCAACGCATAGACATTTCCAATCTAAGAATCCCCCCATCCCCCAAATTATTAAAAATTGCATGTAATTATTATTTTTTATTACTCATTAAAATCACCAGTCATAACAACCCCCTAGAAAAAAAATTATAGCTACGCCAATGCCGCCACACGTCTATCATCAGCGCATTCTTGTGTTTGGTCCACTGTGTGTGCTGTCAGTTGATGTAAATTTCAACTTTGTATAGATATTTTTCAGTGCAAATGAAATATGTGAATTGCTTTAATTCATCGTATTACAATTTTCTGGTTTGTAATGAAAGCTCAACCGACACCACTTACAGTGAACCAAAAACAAAAGCGCTGATGATGAAGGCGTTGTGGCGGCCTTCGAAAACAGCTTATTGTTCCGTTCTGCTAGTGTTTGTCACAATATTTACAATTAATTTTGATGTTAATTGTTCCCTAAAAGATATCACATGTAATTTGGACTCCCTTAAAATACAAACTAAAAAAAGAAAAAAAAAATATAAGTTGCAACAAAAATCAACTCTAACTAAATCATTTTAATTGCTTTATCTACCGAAGTACTTTGAAATAATGAAACTACGTCAAGAGATATGAATCTTTCATTATTCTGCATGTTTAGAATTTTTTATCTTCTTTTTAAATTCGAATGAATTGGTAACACTATATTTAGAATTAACTGTTATCTTTCTTAGAATAGGTTTTTTTTATTAAGAGAAGTAACACTTAGGCAATGAAATGTTTACGATTACTACTAGGTTTTACCTTCTTTAGGAAAGGTATAGTGATAGACAGCCGGTCGAGGGAACTGTATGGAAAAGCTTCATTCTTATTACAACTCTAATTTTGGCATGTTTTTGATTTTAGGGCAGTGGTATACAGAGAAACACGTCGAGGCAAAATTATCGGCGGCGGCGGCTCAGTAGTTTTGTGATCAGCGGCGGCGCGCCGATAGAAGTTTCGGCGCCTCAAATATGCATATGAAAATTAAAAATTGAAATTGAAAATTTATTTTCATAACTTTTGTTCCGAAATTGTACGATTTTGTCGTTTTGAACCGATGCTATCAGCGGAAACGGGATGGATAAAAAAATAACCAGCGGCAACGCGCCGTCGGCTTCGATCCGATCGACTTGTTTCTCTGGTGGTATAGCGCCGCTTTCTTCCAAGCTGCTTTTTTCAGTATCCATTTCATTGGTTAGTTTACTTCGCCGATGATTCTGCTACACAATCTCATAACGTTGTACCTAATTAGTTAATAAGACAAGTTTTAATTAGAAAAAATTTTTGCTTGTTCAACAAATTGTGATACTTTGAATCAACATAATTCGCATATTTTCATTAGCAAATTTTACCAAAATCTGCAGCCTAGCGGGAAGTTTCTGGTATGTTCTGGTATGTAAGGTCCACCAATTCACATACATATTTCTTTTGTCGTTTTTAGGGTCAGAAAGATGACGTACAATGGCCCAATTCACAATCTTGTGCAAATGGTCTTGCGTCGTTGCATGTGCAAAATGGTATTGTATATTGATACTCACCACTTAACAATTCTTAGTGGTGAGTATCAATATACTATACCACTTTGCACATGCAACGATGCAAGACCATTTGCACAAGATTGTGAATTGGGCTAATATGTTTTTAATAAATGTTTTGAACTTGTCGGACTTAAAATTTTTCCTCCTTGAGTATGTCGAATAGTGACTCTGCTTAGTAAAGAATTTCCACAAAGATGGCTCCTGGCCGGCCTTTATACCAATGATGTCAGTTTCATGGCACAATTGTGGAAACTAAAATCACACACATTCTTATTCTCTTCAATTTAGTCGTCAATGAAACAGCGACGATAACACATGCGTAGCGGGTGTATTAAATTCTTTATAGATACAGTGAAAGAAAAAAAAAGGTATGCGAAAAATATTCTATGAACAGTAATGCTTTTTGCGACATTCAATGTATTTTATGTTACAAAACTTTTAAGGAAAGAAATGCATATATATTAAAAAGACATTTTGATTTTTTTGGAGCAGCTTCACCAAACTGTATTTAAAATCAAAACTTAAAAGACCAATAACTCGGGAAATGTTGGTCGCAGCCAATTTTTTCTTTTAATTTTTTCTTCTTATTTTTCAAGTTTCTATCAGATAAGCTATTTAAAAATTTATTTTTAAGAAATTCTTCAGTTTCCTATGAAAAGTTCACAGTCCGTAATTTGGAAAATATGTGGACCGCCCGAAATTTTTTTATTTAATTTTTATTCCTTATTTTTTAATTTTCTATCATATAGACTCCTTTTTATATACTTTTAGCTGTTTCACTAAACTGCATTTTTTGCAAGTATTTATTTTTTTTCTATGTACTTCAGAGACGAATAAGAGAGATTTTCTCACTAAAAACGGTGCTTTTCGCACCGTTTTTAGTGCTTTTTGAAATTTTCGACGCGAAAAAATTTGAAGTTAGTGCTCGGTGCTTTTTTAAACTAATTTTTGGTGCTTTTTATTTCTTGGCGGTGGCACTAAACCCAAAATTCAAAAAGAATTTTCCTTATATAATATATATATTTTTTTGAAGAAGTCTAACATTTAAAAAACATAAGCACTGTAGTTAATGGAACATTTAAAAATATTCTAATAAGATTGTACAAAACTTGGTTTAAGAAATACGTGCATTTTATTCTCAAACTTTCACATTCTAAGCACAATTAATGGAAACATTGTTTTACCACACGACAAAGAAGACATAATGCAAGTATAGTCCAATAGCGAAATAATTTCTAGTATATACAGTAAATAGAGAATAATTCACTTAATGCAATGGATAAACTTTGAGTTCGCTATCGAGTTTTGGGAAGAAATAAAGTCTTATAACGACTCATTTGATATAAACTTATTTGGGGCATTGTCGAAATTGCATTCCCATCAAACTTTAATGTTTAAATGCAGAAGTTGATCACGTTTTTGCCTTTATTACTTTATTTAAGTCTAAAATAAAAGCGGTCTGAAACGAGAAAATTGTGTTGCTAATAGAGCTGCCGTTTTAGATTACATATTTATAACCTACTTCGTTCCTTTTTTCTAAAATAATGGTACATATAATTTAAGTTTATATAACTTGGTTAACTTGCAAATTACTTTTTTTTTAATTTTGTAACTTTGTTATTAATATTGCATTTGCTGTGAAAGAATGTTTCCACAGCATTGTTTAATAAAAATGAAATTTTGAAAGTCTTGGTTTTAAAAAAATTAACTACTACTCCCATCGAGTTCAAAATCTAATCAGCAAATCAAGAAGACTTGCCAAATGCTGCTAATTTGACTAATTTCAGGTGATTTGTTTCTCCGTTGACGAAAAAAAAATTAAATTTTTTATAATAACTTAAAAAGGTTTCGTCAAATTGATTTTAGAATTCACTGATTCTCATAGAATCAAAATGTGTATCGAATGCTTCAAATTTGAAGTTTTAGGGATAAAATGCAAGGTCAACCGATTTCTATATTTTTTATATACAAAATTTTTTTTTTTATAAAACAAACAATTTTATTTTAGTGCTTTTTTACTTAAATTACGCGTTTTTTTCCTGGTTTCAGTGCTTTTTGAAATTTAAAAGTTGACAACGCTGCTTCTATAGCACATAACCATCTCTATCTCACTCTCGCTTTCGCATTCTCTCTCTAGAAAATTCTGCCTATATCAAAATGTCTAATCGAAATATCTAACAACATCACGTAAGTCAGACTAATCGGCTGTGAACTTTAGTCCAAACTCTTAAAAAAACATTAGTCATACCTATTTTGAGAATAATTTCCCATAACTTTTTTTCATCGCAAAAAAGTAAGGGGTGTTTTTTTAGAGGTATAGAACTTCGAATTGAAATAAAACACAAGAAAATCGTTTTAATGTCCATCAATTTGGCTTTATTGGAAGGATAATTTTATGCCATTAATGTTTAAATATGATTTTGGGCATGTGGCCGCCGCGGCTGGCTCGAATAAAGCCAATTCTACAGGTCCAATTATCAACCACTTTTTCGAGCATATGGGGCCGTATGTTGGCAATAACGCCACGAATGTTGACTTCCAAGTCCCCTAACGTTTCTGGTTTGTTGGCGTAGACGAGCGACTTCACATATCCCCAAAGAAAATAATCCAATGGTATCAAATCACACGATCTTGGTGGCCAATTGACAGGTCCATTCCGCGAAATTATGCGCTCATCGAATGTTTCCTTCAATAAATCGATTGTGACGTGCGCTGTGTGGCATGTAGCGCCGTCTTGTTGGAACCACAACTCATTCACATTCATGCCATCCAATTCGGGAACAAAATAGTCGGTTATCATGGCTCTATACCGTGCACGGTGGCGAATCGATTCATTCGGGTCCTCTTCAACACTTTGCTCTACAGCGGCAATTGTTTCTTCGGTGCGCACTGTTCGACGTCTCTGCGGATGCGTATTATCACAAAGAGTAAACATAGTGCGAAAACGATCCATGGTTAACCGAATTAATTGCTCTGATGGACGATTATGTCGACCATAAAATGGACGGAGCTTGCGGTATACTTCGCGAACTGAACCATTATTTTCGAAATAAATTTGCACGATTTGCAAGCGTTGTTCTTTTGTCAACCTGTTCATGATAAAATGGCAAACCAAACTAAATATTAATCACTTGACAGCTGACAAAATGGCCGCCAGTTTAAAAAGTGATGCCAACTTAAAGTTCTATACCTCAATAAAAAACACCCTGTACATAAATATCAATAAGCATTAAGATTTCTAATAGATACTGTCTATGACTCATTATCCAACTACACAAAAAATAAAATAATTAAAAATTTCCATTACACGTTCGATTTACAAGTGGATGTTTGTATTTAAATAATTTTACCCAACTGCATACACATTGTTGTTCTGATGACGCGCATTCCTCTTCTCCCAGGAGGTCTAATATTTTATCTGCATGCTTTCAAAGATATTATATTAATTTAAAAAAAAACAATTTTCATTATCAAGATAAAATGGAAAAACTTGAAAAATTTATCTCAATAATATTACTCATCAAATTTCTAGATAAAAACAGTGCTTAGATTAAACTAATGATTTTTTATTAACGTATTCAGAAACAAACATTTTACAGATCGTATGTATATTTAAACGAAACTTTTTGTCTCGTTCTCATTTTGTGCTCAAAATTTTGTGCCCTTACTCACATAAGTGATAAGATTTCAGAAAACGGGTTTTCGAATTGTTCGAAAAATCCCTTTTTTAAAGCCCCGGTTTCGAATACGATTCAGTGGAAAGAATCCGATTATTATTGCTGTCGACCAAGAGTAGACAATTTTTACTGTCGTCTTGATATAACGTCGACGACGCCATTCACAATAAGGGGTATGTATTAGGGTAGAAAATGTTAACGGTATTTGTCTCAACTACAGGGTGGGCCAAAAGAAACCAAGGGGTGTAAAAGTTTAATAACTTTTTTGTTTATTAATTTTTTTTTATTTTTTCTTTCAGATTATATAGACAACACTTGGAGAATTTATAATGGAGAGGTTCACAACTGAACAGAGAACCAGAACAATAGAATTTTATTATTTAAACCAGAGATCAATTATTTTAACGACTTTTTTTTAATGGCTTTGTTAATAAGCAGAACTGTAGGTTCTGGGGTTCTCAAAATCCAAGAGCCATTCATCAACGCCAATTGCACCCCATAAGATGTACAGTATGGTGTGGGATCACATCTGAAAATGTCATTGGGCCCTACTTCTTCGAGAATGAAGATGGAAGTGCTGTAACCGTAAATGGAGAGCGGTATCGGTTTATGATAGAAAATTTTTTACGTCCTGCTCTTGAAAACAGACCTGGTATGTGGTTTCAGCAGGACGGAGCCACTGCCCATACTGCCCGAGACACAATGGCACTTTTAAGTAAAATTTTTGGAGAGCGAATAATTTCTCGAAATTCGGAAATTATTTGGCCAGCGCGATCGCCAGATTTGACAGCACCCGACTATTTTCCTTGGGGTTTTTTGAAGGAGCGAGTGTATGTGAACAAGCCAGAGACAATCCTTGAACTCAAGGCAAACATTGTTGAAAAAATTCGAACGCTACAGCCACAAGTTTTGAAAGATGTTATGGAAAATGCTCTAAAAAGAGCCCATCAGTGCGAAGCTGAAAACGGCGATCATTTAAGAGACATCATTTTTCATACTTAGTATAAAAAAATTTCCATTTTGTATATTATATAATCTGAAAGAAAAAATAAAAAAAGTTAATAAACAAAAAAGTTATTAAACTTTTACACCCCTTGGTTTCTTTTGGCCCACCCTGTATAAAATTTTTTTAAAGTGAATTTGCAGGTTTACACTCTAAGGCGATGATATGTACATATGTACATTAGAGTGGGTAATTATTTTTTGTCAACAGTCGTCTCGTAAAAATGAAATCTACAAAAAAAAAATGTAAGAATATTACCCTAAGAAACGAGGGGTCTAAAAAAACCTACCGCCCGCCGATATGCATCAAAATTCAAGCTATTCGTGGGGTACAATTTTTAGGGTTCCGTACACCAAAGGTGAAAAGGAACCCTATTGTTTTCGCTACGCTGTCCGTCTGTCCGTCACAGGCTATTTTCTCAGGAACCGTAAGAGCTACGGACCTGAAATTTGGACAGAGTATGTAGAATCTTGGCCGCTACAACAAAAAATACATGAGAGCTAAAAATAAAGAGTGTTCCAAAACGAGCAACGAAAAATTTTAAAATCCCATGTAATATACATACAATTTTGAATGTACATATGTATATCGACACTTGAAATTTGTAAAATTAGTGTATTTTTATATAGACTACAGCAATAAACACTAAAATTAAAAAAAAAATTAAATTAAAGGGTGTGCTATCAGTTAATGCAATTTTGACTATGTAATTTTGACAATTTGTTGTATTTGGGAAACCGTAAGAGGCAAACTTTTGAAATTTTCAAAAACGGGAAAATTAAAAAATCTCAAAATTATAAAATCGCCTAACCAAAAAAAAATCGCCAAAAACCAAAAAAAAAGTCGCTAAAACGAAAAAACCACCAAATTAAAAAAAAATTCTAACACTAAAATAAATCGGCAAAACCGAAAAACCGACAAAATGAAAAAAATCGCCAAAATGAAAAAAACGACAAAAACCGAAACAAATCGCTAAAACGCGAAAAAGATGCCAAAACTAAAAAAAAATCGCCAAACTTAAAAAAATCGCCAAATTGAAAAAACTACAAAAACCGAAAAAAATCGCCAAAACTCGAAAAAAGTGCCAAAAATAAAAAAAAATCGCCTAAATGAAAAAAATCACCATAACGAAAAAAATTGCAAGAATAAAAAAAGATCGGCAAATTGAAAAAACGCCTGGATGAAAAAAAAATCTCCAAAACGCGAAAAGGGCGCCAAAACAAAAAAAATGCCAAAATTAAAAAAATCACCAAAATTAAAAAAGTGCCAAAACTAAAAAATAGCGGAAAAAACCGAAAAAACGCAAAAACTAAAAAAATGCTCAAAACCCAAAAACGAAAAAAATGTGAAAAGTATATTTTATATAGGCTAAAGTTTGTCTTGAATTACATATCTAGTTTCCGTATGGAACCTCTCGTGCGCGGGTCAAAGTCGCACTTCACTGAATTTATTTAAGTTAGTCATACTATATACATACCTTTTTATACAAATCTATTGAAATCAGACTAGAACTAAAACAATTGTTAAAACAGCTTAACAAAATAATTGTATGTATGTATAATAAAATGCAACTTTAATTACAGTGAATAAATATAAATAATTAATAATCTGTTTGGCCTAAACCATTTACTAAAAATACTAGTCAGCGTTGTTTTATTGTTTAATAAAGTACATATGTATGTGGTTGTAAAGGGTGTTTTTTATTGAGGTATAGAACTTTAAGTTGGCATCACTTTTTTAACTGGCGGCCATTTTGTCAGCTGTCAAGTGATTAATATTTAGTTTGGTTTGCCATTTCATCATGAACAGGTTGACAAAAGAACAACGCTTGCAAATCGTGCAAATTTATTTGGAAAATCATGGTTCAGTTCGCGAAGTTTACCGCAAGCTCCGTCCATTTTATGGTCGACATAATCGTCCATCAGAGCAATTAATTCGGTTAACCATGGATCGTTTTCGCACTAAGTTTACTCTATGTGATGATACGCATCCGCAGAGACGTCGAACAGTGCGCACCGAAGAAACAATTGCCGCTGTAGAGCAAAGTGTTGAAGAGGACCCGAATGAATCGATTCGCCACCGTGCACAGCAATTGGAGCCGACTAACCGACTATTTTGTTCCCGAATTGGATGGCATGAATGTGGATGAGTTGTGGTTCCAACAAGACGGCGCTACATGCCACACAGCGCACGTCACAATCGATTTATTGAAGGAAACATTCGATGAGCGCATAATTTCGCGGAATGGACCTGTCAATTGGCCACCAAGATCGTGTGATTTGACACCATTGGATTATTTTCTTTGGGGATATGTGAAGTCGCTCGTCTACGCCAACAAACCAGAAACGTTAGGGGACTTGGAAGCCAACATTCGTGGCGTTATTGCCAACATACGGCCCCATATGCTCGAAAAAGTGGTTGAAAATTGGACCTGTAGAATTGGCTTTATTCGAGCCAGCCGCGGCGGCCACATGCCCGAAATCATATTTAAACATTAATGGCATAAAATTATCCTTCCAATAAAGACAAAGTGATGGACATTAAAACGATTTTCTTGTGTTTTATTTCAATTCAAAGTTCTATACCTCTTAAAAAAACACCCTATATAAGCGATAAAATTTAACTTTAATTGCACTGAATGAACGTATGTATGTATGTATATAGTTGCAAAGAGTGTCAAACTTTCGAGTATTTCCGATCATCTGCTCTGATTTTTTGCTATGCAAGTTATGAACTAAAATAAAAACTTTAATGGTTAAAAATGCAAGTAGGTACATATTTTTTAAGTCGACAAATACCTGACTTACATTAAGCATTTTTTAATAAAATTTCATCAATTTTTCTATTTTTCAATTGCAGCGCTATAAATGAGAATGTTATATAAAAAAGGACGTAGAATGATTCTCTGGTGCATTTTTGGCAACTTTTTTTTATATAAGTTGCTCTTCCAGGCCTCCTATTGACAAATAAAAAAAGCAATGTGAGTCCGATCACAGCGGAGATGTGTAAACATCTAGTAATGAAAAATTTTTTTATGTTGGAAGTACTTATGCTTTTAGTATCTTTTTTTAAATTAATTAATTAAAAGTATCAAAACTTTCAATATTGTAAATACATATGAATTTGTTGGGTTTTGTTTGTTTTATTAAACTTATTTGGTTAGTAAATGGGCACACTGCAGTATATGTATATGTACTCCATTCAAAATTGCAGTAAGTAGTAAATTTACTGATTACTAAAAAAATTCAGTAAATTTTTACTGCTACTGAAATTTAATTTGCATTACCAGTAAAATCGTAGGGCCGTAATCATAATAAAATTGTAGCAAGTGGCAAAGTTTTTTCATTCAAATTTTTAAACTTTTGTATGAAAAACATTTAGCCACTTGGTAGAATTTCATTATGAATACGGGCATTACTGATTACTGAAAATTCAATGCACCTCATCATATAACAAATCATTTAGGCAATTTATAAAAATTGTAGAAAAAAATTTTAGTAATCAGTAAAAATTTACTTGTTAAACATTTTTTATTGTTTTTCCTGAAACTTTAGTGGTACTGCAGTGCTCATCTATGGTAAATGCCTTTACTTTTACTTTTTAATTTTTAATTCCAGTTGTTCATCGTTTAGTTGTTGCTGTTCTTGTTGTTGTGTACGCATTGCAATTAAAATAAATTCAGTAAAGTGCGACTTTGACTCGCGCACATTCGGTTTTTATTTTTTATTTTTTTTATTTAGCTTTCTTCCTTTTTTAAGTTTTTTCAGTTTAAACGATTTTTTTTCAGTTTTATCGCTTTTTTCTCGTTTTGGCGTTTTTTTTTCTCTTTTTGGGTTTTTTTAGTTTTCGCAATTTATTTTATTTTGGCGATTTTTTCATTTTGGCGATTTTTTTCTGTTTTTGTTGGGTTTTTTCCATTTTGGTGATTTTTTCTGTTTTTGGGGTTTTTTTTATTTAAGCGATTTTTTCATTTTGGCGATTTTTTCATATTAGCGATTTTTTTGTTGAAGGATTTTTTTCATTTTGGCGATTTTTCCGGTTTTTCGCGATTTATTTTAGTCCTAGAGATTTTTTTTAATTTGGTGTTTTTTTCGATTTGGCGATTTTTTTTGTTTTTGGCAATTTTTTTATATTTTTATATTATATTATTATATTATATTTATATTTTTTTGATTTTTTAGTTTTACCGTTTATGAAAATTTCAAGAGTTTTGCTCTTACGGTCTCCAAGATACAGCAAGTTGTCAAAATTACAAAGTCAAAATTGCATTAACTAATGGAACACCCTTTAATTTAAACTTTTTAAATTTAGTGTTAATTGTTGTAGTCTGTATAAAAATACACTAACTTTACAAATTTCAAGTGTATATATGTACATACAATTGTATGTATATAACATGGGATTTTAACATTTTTCGTTGCTCGTTTTGGAACACCCTTTAGTTTTTAACTCTCATGTATTTGTTGTTGTAGTGGCCAAATGTCTACATATTGTGTCCAAATTTCAAGTCCGTAGCTCTTACGGTTCATTTTCACCTTTGGTCTACGGAAATATACAGAAAAATAACGGGCGGCGGCGCCGCACCGTCGGATTCGAGCCGGTCGACTTGTTTCTCTGCTTGGTATTGCTTCTTTCAAACACTAATACACTCATACATAGCTCACACCGATTTGACAATGCAAAGCAATAGCAAAAAGCAAAGAAATCTCAGCAAAGAAATCTCAGCAAAGAATCAAAGCCAAAAAATGTTTACCCCCTAGCGTATAGATGTTTACACATCAAAAATATTTATGCAACTAATTTCATGAAAGAAAAATTCGTAATGTAAATTAGGTAAAACTTAAATTTTGTACATACCCACCAAACCAAAGGTTGCGCCATTTTCTGTAGACAGAAAAATGTCGTAACGAATTCATTAAGACATTTCGCTAGTTTGCCCGAACAAATTTCTTTCGGATACATTTATTTAATGATTAAATTTTAATGTGCGTTTGTGCGAATAATAAATCCAAATTTTGATAGACAAACAAAACATCAACAGGAACATAGTAGCCGTGAAGAATGTTTAAATTTATGAAGATTTGTCTTTGTACGCAGCAGCCGGCAGCATTGAACTCACGTTTACTGTGATTGTAGTTAAGAGTTTTACTCATTGGTCTATTGCAATTCACTAAAAATTTATTTTCACGAACAAATAAATTTTTAAAAAGAAAAACATGCACTCCCTCGCCAGGGTTTGAATTTCGAACTATTGACATTACGACATGGGTGAACAAGATAAATTTAAGGTTGTGTAAATGAGTGAAAAAGATAAACACACAGGCAGAAACAATTAATAAAAGTAATTCTTATATGATTTTTTTGTGAAAGAATTTTTTTCTAGAAAACCGTTTCAACAAAAAGTAATAAATAAACATTATTATTCACTTAAATTCTGAGTTTAAAACTCCTAAAAATCAATTTGTAAGAGAAAATAATTTTTAATTTTCACGTAAGCAAAAGTATTTTTTTAACATAAACAGCATACACAATAAATTTCTCGCAGTGCGTTTGAGAAAAATGAGTAAAAAGATAAGCAAAAATGTATCTCAGATAAGACTAAATGAAAGAGAATAAGAATACGTGTGAATTCGATTTGCAAAAATTTGCTACATGATGTTCACCCATGCATTACGAACACAAGCTCTATTACTGCACCACACAGCGGTGTTTTTTTTTTTTTTTTAGGTCAGTAAAGCAGACGGTATGTAGTTTGTGTGGAAAAGTAAGTTGTGCTTAATATTAGTTATTCGTGTCTGTCATGACTTTCACATCCGTGTGAAAGTGAATCTTTTCCGCATATTTTGGTGTCCTGACATTCACTTCCGAATAATTTTTTTGTTTTACTTTCGACTGCACCAAGCAATGTGAAAGTAAATAGAATCGCCTTTTTTCCACATTAAAATAAATTTTTTTTAAATTAGACTTGATATCTCATCTACCTAATTCGGAAATTTAAACCAATATATATTTGGTTTTAATACATAGAAAAGGGGACATGAAAAACATGCCCACATTAACAAACAATTTTGCAAAAATATTCGGAAGTATGCAGACACCAAATCTTTTTTTTTGGGATTCGGAAATTTTCATTCTAATTGAAAACGTTCGAAAGTCGTGACAGACACGATTAGAAGGGAAACCGCAAATATGCAATTGAATTTTTTTTCTTGTGCGACGATAAGATATGAATCCGTTTCAGAACTTTTTATGGGCTTTGACATCGATTTGTTAGTGCATATTTTTGCATATTTTACCCTTGAAATTATGTTTTTGCATATTTCGCATTTTTCTAATTTTTAGAACATATTTTACGTTTTTAGGGCATATTTTGATACTTTATATATATTATTTTTATTTTAAAATGATTACAAGCCATCTAAATCTCATTTCCAATAGAACATGAAGTGTATACATTTTTCTTATTTATTACGCAGTTATTACGGAGGTTAGTTTCAATTCAAATCTGCTTTTTATTCTATTTGTGACGGACTATGTCCCGATTGCATCATTGTAAACGTTGAAGGAACATTGCAAATGTAAACAAGTTTATTTAGGTGTGACAGGCAACGATTTTTATTTGAAAATCTAGGTCAATATTAGCCCAATTCACAATCTTCTGCAAATGGTCTTGTATCGTTGCATGTGCTAACTGGTAAAGTAAATTGATACTCACCACTTAACAATTCTTAGTGGTAAGTATCAATATACTAAACCACACTGCACATGCAACGATGCAAGATCATTTGCACAAGATTGTGAATTGGGGGGCTATTTTGTTCTTTATTGGCATAACAATTATAAACAAAACGTTTGTTTTATTTATACAAAATACGATTCCAAAGTTTTAATTCTAATAATAATAATAATAATTTAAAGCTGAAGTTATATTTTTACGCCCGTTTAAAAGAAATAAAAAATTTTTTATTTGCTTTGGTCACAAATTTTATTGCAAGTTTGTTTTAACGTACACTTCAAACCCAAATTATTATTATTTTATTTTTATTATTTTTTTTTAATCTTCTTTTATATGTAAATGTAGTTGAATTTTTGAATTAAAAATATGTTTTTATTTACAAATAAACCAATTTATGTTATTTTTTAGACGATATTTTTTAGTATTAAGAGCATATTTTCAAGTTTCAAGTGCATATTGAATGCGCATAAAATACTTTTTTGTAGAGCATATTTCTGGTTTCCCTGGTCATTACTAATTTTTTGCTGAATTGTGACTTATGTACCCTGGCAATACAACTAAAAAAATATTTTTTAATAGATTTTTTAACAAATCGCTCATTTACTCAAACAATCATAACTCAAAAAATTGAATTTTTAACTTAATAATGCAGAATTAATGCCTATATGATTTTTCATATTGTGTAAAAATTTCATACAAATATCTTGTTTACTCAACTCATGAAAGCAAAATAAAATTTTCTTTTTCCATTAAGTTGTGTGTAAATTGAAAACTTTAAACTCATTTTCTGGCAAACTATGTAGTTTTCTTGAGTTATGACTTTGTCTGAGTAAATAAGCGACATGTATTCACAAAATAATTTTTTTTTATTTGCTGGTTATAGACTTATGACCTTTAGTGTAGGTATGTAACTCTTAACCAGGGTTCCCAGATTTCTTTCGACTGATATCACCAATTTTATAATTTTTTTATGCCAAAAATTCTTCAAATAGGTAATTTGTACTATCCCCAAAAATTCGATTCGTACAAAATTTTGTTTCTAGTTTTAGTTTTTATTGAGTTCATTGCCAAAAAAAAAAAAGAAAAATTGAGCAAAGCAAGCGTTGTTCGTTGATACACAAAATAAATGTAATACCAACCATGATATAAATATAGAAGGCACTTCCATTCTCTCATTTTTTCTTGACATTCACCATCTGACAAGTATAAGTATTTTGAAGTTTCCGGTAAAATCGTGCTACCGTATTAATTTAATATTTCCCCCTCTGTTTCCTGTTTGTTTGAAAATTTTATTCAAAAGTTATTTAAAAATTGTTTTTATAAAATACAGAATGTATAAATTAAACAATAATGCCCAAATTCTGTTCGACGATTGTATCGTCTAGTCTATGGACGAAAAAAAGCCGCAGTTATGATTTTTTAAAACATTATTTACTGTCTATGCTAGAAGGTTCGTGTATTTGCTTTATGATTTTGTTCTAAACATTATATCCAACACATATTTTTTTCATATATTTTTCAAACTTTTGTATAATCATTTAATTTTATTAACCCCCGACTAAAAAAAGGGGTGTTATAAGTTTGTAGTGTGTGTCTGTGTGTCTGTGTATCTGTGTGTCTGTCTGTGTCCACGTACAGGCCAAACGGCTGGACCGATTTTCATTTAGTTTTTTTTTGTTTGAAAGATGACTTGATCGAGAGGGTTCTTAGCTATGTTTGAAAAAAATCGGTCCAGCCGTTTAGAAGATATAACATCTTTTCTGAAAAAAGTCGGGGGTTTTTAAAATTTTTAATTTTTGTTATTTTTATGTTTTAAAAACATGGTAATAATATTTTAATTTTTCATTATGAAAGCCAACAACCATTTTTGAAGAAAATAATTTAGAGAATTCAAAAACAAGAAAATTTTTTTCAAACAAAAAAAAACGTCCTAAATCTTCTTACTAAATTAGGGCATAAGTAAAGAAATAAGAGTGCAGCATTTTTTAAATTCCCTTCATTTCCTGGTGTTCGCCAACAGTGGCTAAGAGCCTATAAGAATAAAAGCTTTTAAGTAATTTTTTCACAATTAGATTTTTAGTTTATACAATGTGCCTAAAATCCAAAATGCCTTAAGTACACTTTTTACTCTTTTACAGGAGAAGCAAAAATCCTTATTAATCTAAGACTGTTTATTTATTAGGATCTTTTGGATTTGATGAATAAAATCGGTAATTTTGAACATGCGTGAGTAAAATTTTTAGGAAAGGTGTATTTTGGTTAATCACATCATAATAAAAAAAATCAAAGTCTATTTTGAATTTATTGGTAGTTTAAGTTTTGGCGCTTTTTTTAGCTTTGACACTTTTTTTCTCGTTTTAACGATTTTTTTCGGTTTTTTGCCTATTTTCCTTTTGGCGATTTCTTTTTAATTTTGGCGATTTTTTTCATTTTGGCGATTTTTTTCATATACACAATTTTTTTAGTTTTGGCGCCTTTTTCGCGTTTTGGCGATTTTTTCGGTTTTTAGCGTTTATTTATTTTGGCGATTTTTTCATTTTGTCGATTTTTTCGGTTTTGCCGATTTATTTTAGTGTTAGAATTTTTTTTTATTTGGTGCTTTTTTTCGTTTTAGCGATTTTTTTGGTTTTTGGCGATTTTTTTCGTTTGGCGATTTTATAATTTTCGGATTTTTAGTTTTACGGTTTTTGAAAATTTCAAGAGTTTGCCTCTTACGGTTTCCCAAATACAACAAATTGTCAAAATTACATAGTCAAAATTGCATTAACTGATGGAACACCCATTGATTTAAATTTTTTAAATTTAGTGTTAATTGTTGTAGTCTGTATAAAAATACACTAACTTTTAAAATTTCAAGTGTATATATGTAAATACAATTGTATGTATATTACATGGGATTTTAACATTTTTCGTTGCTCGTTTTGGAACACCCTTTAATTTTTAACTCTCATGTATGTGCTGTTGTAGTAGCCAAATGTTTACACACTGTGTCCAAATTCCAGGTCCGTAGCTCTTACGGTTCATTTTCACCTTTGGTGTAAGGAACCCTAAAAAGGGCAATTGGAAGATGTATTGAAATTAAAATATTCCGAGAATTAAATAAAAAAATTCCCCAAAAATCTCATAAAATTCCCAAAACATAAAGTTATCCCTAATTAATTTTTCAATCCCCAAACCAAAATGTTTATCCCCATTTCGAAAAAAATCCCCGATTTGGGGAAAAATTCCCTAATCTGCCAACAACAACAATGATTAAAAATAATGTACCCTTCCAAAATAAAATTTTTTTCAAAATGAATATGTAATTACATATGTACATAGGTATAGAATGTAAGTAAGTACATGTGTATATATGTAAATATGTACAGTGGCTAACAGCTTATTTCAACCAGCCTCTTTTAAAAAGATAAATCCCATATAATTTCGAAACAAAGCAAAATATTGAAAATATTTAAATGAAAGCTTATAAAATAATTCCCAAACATTAAAAATAAGTTTCATTTTACACTTTTAAAAATTTACAAACTAAAAACCAAAAACATAGATTTATAAGTAGTCACAGCTTATTTCAACCAGTACTTCTAAACGAACATTCAAACGATTTGATAAATAATTTTTTTAGTTTTAAAACTTAGTCCCAATTTACACTATGCAAGTGTTATTGCTAAGCTGATTAGTTTATTAGGAGAGAGAGAGAGAGAGAGAGAGAGAGACGGGGGGAAAAGAAACGTTGCTGTTCCCCTCGTCTCTCTCTCCCTGAAACTAATCAGCTTAGCAATAAGACTTGCACAGTGTGATTTGGGACTTAGTATGACCTCATTTTTGATCAATTACTTCCCACCAGGGTTACCGTTCATCCGACTAAAGTCGCAATTTGGCCCTTTTTTAAAGGTCTGCGACTTTTTGTGAGACTTTTTTTTATGACCGACTTTTGCGACTTTTTTGATTTTCTTGGGACTGTTTACCCTTTTTTGTAAAGATTCCCACAAAAAACATTTAAATTGCAGTAAATTAAATTGTTTTATCAAAAAAAAAAAAAAAAATAACGCCGTCAAAATTTAAAAGCAATTCACAGATTATTCTTGATTTGGAAGCAATTTTATTATTTTATATTATATTACTTTCTTACAGCCTTGTCATGTGTACAATGTATTTAAGAAATTTTGCCCAAACTTTCAGTAAAAGTTTCAAAGAATAGTGTTAGCAAAAAAGTTTAAAAAAATTGTGGTTTTGCAGTGCTTATTTTACAAAATTATTTTTAGCTGCCTAGTCAATGAAAGTCGTAAAACATACAAGTGTGTCTAACATGTGAACATTTTGAAACTAGCTTTGCTTAAAAATAAATTGAAAGTAAAAATATACAACTCAATGCTTTAAATTTAATAGACAAAGATATAGAAGAGTGGATTCCAAAAATGTAATATTTATGTATGTATGTTGAAGTATAAATACATTCACCCAAACAATAGGATATATGGCGACAAGATCAAACGAACAGAATTGAAGTAAAAAGCTCGCGGCGTTTTGGTTCAAAATGTTAGAATTTCGTAAAAAATTTCTTATCTTTAACTTATTTTAGCTTGTTTTTTTTAATCCTACTCTAACTTAATTAGATTTCTTCAGTATACAGTAAAAAAAGCGTTTAAAAACATGTGCAACTTTTATTTTCTCACGCGACTTTTTTGTGCGACTTTATTTTTATAAAACCGACCTTTTGTGCGACTTTTCAAAAAATTCCCAGCGGTAACCCTGCTTCCCGCTGGCATGAATATCACTGACTTTCCTGTGGTTTGTGGAGGTTTTTCCCCCCATCCCTTCTTTAGCGCTGCTCTGATGTCATTCCTGTTTGAGATCTGGTGTTGTTTTACTTTTTAATCTGAAATTGCCCATACATTTGTATTTAGATCAGATGCTTGTGCTAGCGGTTGCACCAATTGGGGACAGTTTCAAATAAGCCATGGCTGTACAATAACTGATTTATGTTTCGGGTCGTTGTCCTGATAGAACCGAGACTGCTTTCTTTTCGACACATTGAATTAAATTGCATTTTAGAATGTCTAGGTAAATATCTTTATAGGTTGTACTCTCAATAAACTGCCAGTTTTTACCATACATGATGAAATATGGGCTCATTCCACTACTAGAGCTGCAAAACTATCGATAGTCGCTCCACTCGATAGTTTCGATAGTTTTATGTAAAACTATCGATAGTATCGAATAGTTTTATAAAAGCTGCTACATAAACTACATACATTTGACTCGAAAAAAAAATCCAGTCCTCAACATTTTCATTAGTATATAAAAATATATCAAGCCTTTTTTCGATTTTATCGTAAGCGGCATATTATCGAAAATATACTTTTTTATTGAACTTAAAATTTTATGGGCCTACCCATGGTTTAGAATTATCAAAATGCGAAAATTGTTGATAACTTTTAAGACACTAACTGTAAAGTTTTATCGTAAGAGACGATTGGCGGCCGTCGCGATATCAGTACCACCAAAATTTATCTTTGTGTCGACGATGTTGAATTTATTAAGATACTTGTGACTACTATTTGTCGAATAACACTTGGATTTATAAATAAATGTCATATTTACAAATTGTACTAACTTTCCAAAAAAAAATTTTAATTTTTTCAGTACGATTGTACCTAATTCTTTATTTACATTTTATTAATACTTGTACTTTTTAATTAACTAAAAATCAATTAACAAAACGCCAGAAGGTGCACAAAGAATATTAGTTGCTGGGATCTGAATATAAAAGTAACATTTACGATATACTACGTTTATAACCTTTTTTTTATTCGATTGTTCACAGTCGATGCAAATAGTCGGCTTCTCTCCTTGGTAGGAAAATAAAATTTCCACATTTGTAGATGAATTTGGAATAAATAACATTCCTCCAGCAATTCTTTAAGTACCGGAAAACATCGTTTGATTTACTTAATTTTCTAATACCTTCGAGCTAAAGATTAACTAACCCCCTTGTGCAAAAAAATAAGTGAACGTTAAAACCGGTTTTTCTATGGAATTTTTTTTAATGTACACTTCAAGCATACATTATTTTTTGCATAAGGGGGTTAATATATTTTAATGCTATTTTTGGCATGTAATATAATCAACCCTATTCTGTGTTTCGATTCGATTCGAAAGTTTCTCCGTTTGGCAACTTTGGTATTCTGCGTTCCGTTCTTCGATTTTTCTTTCGATTCTATGTATTCTGCATTTCGATCGTAACTACTTTTTTGTAAGTTGTTATTTTAGTGGCGGAGCGTTTTCAATTTTTGATTGTTTAGCTTCAAAAAGTGATTAATTAAAAAAATAATGCAAGCATTAAATGCAAAAGAAGGTTTAATTAATGAACTATACACTTTGTTTTGTTTTTCTGTATTGAAATGCGATTTTTATTCAATTTATTACAGGTAAAACAGTATAAAAAGTTGACATACCTATTTAACCTTTATGTCAACAGCAGAAATGCTTTACGCACGTCCACAGCAGCATACCTGGATATGTACTTACGTTTTTTATGGGGAATGGTACGTCGTTAGCATAAAAATGCTAATTACGTATCTACCTGGTTTGTTGGAATTTCCGAATTATTGTTTTAGTTTGTTAGAAATGGACAAAAGGCCAAAAAATTTTATGATAACCAATTTCATCCTCACAGTCATTGTTTGTTGAAAAAAGTGGTTGTATAGGTAGACGACATACGTATATAATAAATATATAATATAGGCAGGTAGAAACATTTATTGTTGCGGAAATTTCATTCTTTGTAGTATCGTCAGAAAATTTAGTTTACATTTGTGATTCGAAGTGAAAAGACGTTTCTGTTTATTTTGTGGAAATAAAAAAATATTAAAAGTGAAATGGCTGATGGTGAATGGCTTACTCCGCGACAACTAAGCGCACTTTCGTACGAAGAACAACAAGCATATATTCGGCAAGCGCTTGAAGAGAGTCAAGAAGAAACAAGTGACCACGATTCAATAGTTGGTGACGAGGCTTTAGGTGATATTGGTGGAGATGACTCAGACGTTGAAGAACCCATGTTACCAGAATATGACCCAGAGGGCGACAGTGATTCTGATGAAGATCTTGAAGATGCACCAATTGAAACTGGCGAAGTTTTTACTGCCAGAGATGGTAATGTCTGGTCCTCGATACAACCACAACCTGTAAGATTCCGTACGCACAGCATTCTAAGAAGTGCAGAATCTGGACCAGTACGGGCAACGCAGGGTTTGACCATTGCAGAAACGTTCCAATTGATAATGTCAAACGAAATATGCGACATAATTATTCGTGAATCAAATCGAAAGGCAAGGCAATTTTATGATATTGACAACGCAAAACAACCAACAAGAGAACCGAGATCATGGATTCCCATATCAAAAAGTGAATTTGATGCATATTTGGGCCTACTTTTGCTAAGTGGCGTTACACATTCTGGTTACGTGCATACGAAAGATTTGTGGAAAACTACTTCACATCCACTATATCGTGCCGCAATGAGTGTACGACGATTTTGGGAAATAAGCCGCTTCATACGTTTTGATAATGGAAAAACACGCCAGCAACGAAAACAAACTGACAAAGCAGCAGCAATATCGGACGTTTTTTTGATGCTTAACAGCTGTCTTCGTAGATATTACGTGGCTGGAGCCAACGTCATCGTAGATGAACAATTGTATGCTTATCGTGGTGGAACTGGCTTCACGCAATACATACCATCAAAACCTGCCAAATATGGAATAAAAGTGTGGTGGGTGTGCGACTCCATTTCTTCCTATCCATTGCAAGTACAATGAATATTGTTGAAAATTGTTGAAAATCTAAATAACTAAATTGAATATAATTTTTCAATGCAGGGACAAATCTATACAGGAATGGCACCGTCTGGTGAACGTGAAAGAAACGTTGGCGAAAGGGTAGTAAAGGATTTATGTGTCAACCTTTTTGCTGGAAGTGGAAGAAATATTGTATGTGACAACTTTTTCACTAGCTACAACTTGGCAAAAACTTTGATGTTAGACAATAATTTATCTATATTGGGTACTTGCAACAAAAGGCGTACATTCGTGCCAGCAGCATTTGCCAACCCGAAACGAAGTGAGGCTGAATCATCAATGTTTGGGTTCTGTAATCACGTTACGATGTGCTCGTACGTTCCCAAGAAAAACAAGGCAGTCCACTACTCATTATACAACAGAAACGACCGGTCCTAAGAAGAAGCCATTGCTTATATTGGACTACAACAAAACCAAAGGTGGCGTTGATAACATGGACAAGTGCTTGTCCCAATTTAGTACGAAGCGGCGTACAAATAGATGGCCTCTGGCTTTCTTTTATAATATTGTGGACGTTGCTGCGTTTGCTGCATACGTAATATACATTGACAACAACAATCACCTGAAGACATCTACAAGCCGCCGTAGGATGTTTCTCCATCAGCTTAGCGAGCAATTGTGCAAGCCAGAAATGGAAAGAAGGGCGAATAACAGCAGAATATCCAGAGATTTTTCAACGCGCAACGCCATCGAAGCCATGAAAGGTGGGCCCATCGGAGTTGTGGATGCTAAGGCACATGCATCGGAGGAACGTGATAGTACGGGCCAGCTAAAAGTAAAGGGGAATTGCTACATCTGCTCGAAACGACGCCCTACTCGTAAAGCATGCACATTATGCAACAAACCAGTGTGCGCAGAGCATTCCAAAGACTTACCTCAATGCGATAGATGTATTTGAATTTCAATAATTGTAAGCAAAAATAATTAAAACTGACATTATATAATAATAATAAAAAAATAATTACTAAACTTAGCTCAAAATAAACTATACTTTTATATTATATTATCATATTTGCATGCGTTTTACTATACATACCCAGGTATGTATCCTGTTGACTTAAGGGTGCAACTTTGTAAATGGGCTTTATCTTCTGAACGGATGATCTAATCCTAGCCAAACTTGAAACTATTGCGTAAACAGTTTTGACTAGGATATCAAGAAATTTCAAGTCGATACGGTTATCCAGTTTAGAGCTACAGCGTTTTCAAAACTAAAAACATACCCAGGTATGTTGCCGTTGACATAAAGGTTAATGACAACGAAAAACGGTATTGTCTACGGATTTAATTAAATTTAAACAAATAGACTTATTTTTGTGCTGCAATTATGTGTAAAAAATTAAAATATCACCTCCGGCGCGACAGGATTCTTCACACTGGAAAAGTTTGGCCACAAATACCTCTTGCTTATCTCGTTTTTTTTAACTCTCTGTATTTAAATTTGCAAGAGTTTATGTAATGCAAATTTTTACAATATTTAATTATTATTTGTTTTAATGGTAAATCACTGTTTTTTTGCACTAAATTTAACTTTTTGCTAAAAATTTTGCAAAATTGCTTAATTTTTCTGTTCCTATTTCACCCGTTTCATAGCAAAACAGCAGTTTTAAACATACTCTTCTCTTCTTCTTTTTCTTTCGATTCAGTTTTTTTGCAGAATACCTCTTTTCGATCCGTGCGTAACTGAATGCGGGAACGTAATCGAAACGCAGAATAGGGGTGAATATAAAGAGATTCCAGTAGTGCTAAATGGCTCATTGCGGTGCTACGGTACTTTTGGCATTCAAATAGCGCTAAAATTATACAATTCTACCAACTTTTCCATCGCTGTACAAAAGCATAAATCAACTACGGATAATTTGCTTCAAAGCTGCCGGCTACTGTTTACTGGCTTCGATTATTTTTAATCTTTTAATTACTTGTTTTTTTTGCCGATAGTATCGATAGTGGAAAAAACTATCGATATTTCATTTACAACAAAACTATCGATACTATCGATAGTACTATCGATAGTTTTGCAGCTCTATCCACTACTACCACTATCATGTTTAACTGCCTCATTTGCATCTTTTCAATATTTGGTTTCGTTTCGAAATTATATTGGATTTATTTTTTTTTTTTAAGAGGCTGGTTGAAATAAGCTGTGAGCCACTGTATGTACGTACATATTTTAAATTAAAACAAGTGTTTTCATTAAATATTTTTTTAACTAAACACAGGAAAACTTACATAAGTTTTGTTGTTTTTAAATATTTTAATTTCCACAAACTCTTACTTACCTATTGTAGAAATATTTAAATATAATTTTGCATGTGCACTATCTTGCTATTTATTTTTTAATAACAAACCTCTGTTATTTCACCATGAATATGTATGTACACATGTATGTATACTTTTTATGTGTATGTATACAATATTTTGTATGACATACAAAAAAAATTCATAACATTAAAACAAAAACTATTTTTATCACAGACGAATTCCGTTTTCATCAATTTTTACTTGACACTTTGTATTTTCAAACAAATACTGCGTAATTTTGGTTAATTGAATTATTAAAATTATTTACTTATATTTTAACCGATTCATTTCTTAAACGTTCTGGTTGGTTAGAATTATTATTATTTTCTGTAGGCAAGATGGCAAGAACTGCTACAGCGGAGAGACCGTTTATTTATCGTGTTGTTGACGTTTATACTGTGGTTGTTGCAAACGGTCTAATATTGGAAAAATAAAAACGTGTGCTATTGGACCGCCTCACTTTAGTAAACGAAATTAGTTGTTCATGAGCAGTGTGACCAATTTTAATTTTTTTTATTGAGCTTTTCTTCCGACTGAATTTAAAATTTTAATACCTACATATGTACATTTCTATATGCAGTCACAAAGTAATCACACCTATCATGAACATGTTTTCCCTCGAAATTTTTTCCCATTTCACAAAATTTCAATCGTGAATAATTTTTCCCTAGAAATGTCTTCGCTTTTTAGTGTTCCGTACGCCAAAGGTGAAAAGGAACCTTATTGTTTTCGCTACGCTGTCCGTCTGTTCGTCACAGGCTATTTTCTCAGGAACCGTAAGAGCTACGGACCTGAAATTTGGGCAGCGTATGTAGAACCTTGGCCGCTACAACAACAAATACATGAGAGCTAAAAATTAAAGGGTGTTCCAAAACCAGCAACGAAATATGTTAAAATCCCATGTAATATATATACAAATTAGTGATGAGCGATAGCGTGATTTTTTAATAATGTTGCTCCTTGTGAACGTGATTTCTAAATCGCTGTTCTTTTAAACTGTAACTGTGATCACAGTTTAGCAGTATTTTGTTTGAAGCAGTTCTGTTATTTTGAGAAAATCTAATAAGAAGAGCAGCAGTGAAATTAAACAGTGACTGTGACCACGGTTTAACAGTATTAGTATTGGTGTTGTGATAAATACTAATAAGAAGAGCAGCAAGAACAAGCAATTAGCAATCAACCCCGTTCAAATATTGAGAATAAATAAAAATAAATATAAGAGGCAGAGAGACAGTAAAATTGCAAATATAAAAATGTGAGTTGTACATAGTTACCAGAAAAGATTATTTCACACGATTTGACGATTTTTTTTCTTGACAAAAGCTGAAGGTATAAAAAAATTAATGTGGTAGCCTTATTTACTGTAAAGTAAGCATGCAAGAACAAACACAGTTTGTATGAAAGAACTTTATTTCCAAAACCTGTTACTTGATAAATTCAGTCACAGTTGTGATTTGTGATTTTTCAATCGCTGTGAAAAATTAACAGGTTTCTAAATATCGCTCAACCCTAATACAACTATATCTACGTATGTATGTAGGTATATAGACACTTGATATTTGTAAAGTTAGTGTATTTTTATATTGACTACAACAATTAACCCTAAAATTTAAAAAAATCTAAGTTAAAGGGTTTTCCATCAGTTAATGTAATTTTGACAACTTGCTGTATCCTGGAAACCGTATGCGGCAAACTCTTGAAGTTTTCAAAAGAGCTAAAACTAAAAAATTCCAAAATTATAAATTCGCCAAACCGAACAAAATCGCCAAAAAAAAGTTAGTCAAACGAAAAAAACGCCAAATAAATAAATTTCTTAAACTATAATAAGTCGCGAAAATCCAAAAAAATCGCCAAAATTAAAAAAAATCGCCAAAATTAAATAAAAGTCGAAAAAACTAAAAAACGCCAAAACCAAAAAAAATCGCCAAAACAAGAAAAAAATGCCAAAACAAAAAAAATCTCCAAGACCGAAAAAACGCCAAAACAAAAAAAAACACAAGAACGAAAAAATATCAAAAACGAAAAAATGTCAAAACTATATATTATATAGGCTAAAGTTCGTATAGTATTACATATCTAGTGTCTGTATGGAACCCTTCGTCTGCAAGTCAAAGTCGCACTTTACTGAATTTATTTTGGATCCCCTTATCATGGATAATACATAGTTTCAACGGGGAGTTATTCACATTTCGCTCTGTTTTGTTCACTTTATTTTTGCAGCGAACGAAATTAATACAAAGCGTGATTGCAATATTTTCTCTCCAATTAAATATTAAAAGTTAAATTATAAATACATATTTTTACAACAAGAATAGTAAATAATGCTCAATATTTTTATCAATAGTTCCCTGCAACACCTTTTTTATAAAATATGAACCTTTTTGGTTCATATGCAGTAAATTTTATGGCAAAGGTATTAAAAAAAAATTTTACACTACACTTAGAATAATTAAAAATTAATAATAAAATTTTATTGGAAAAATTTTAACTTCTTTACTATGAAACTTAAATTTGTGTTTGGTTTACAATTAATTTTTAAGCCTTGCAAATCTTCTTCTTTTTTTACATTCACTGGGACTGATAACGGGGGAAATTTTTCACGAGAGATTCACGATTCGATTTTTCCTTTCGAGGTGCACAAAAATTTCACTTGCTATTCACGATAGGAGTGAATAATAAATATCCCTTAGAAAAATGCTGGCGTATTTTTGATATTAAATTCTATGGCAAAACATGTTCAATTTCGTCACTTTTGCTAACTGGCATGAAGTTTTTCGTTGTGCATGAGACTGCCCAGCAAAAAAATTTTTAGATTTTGTAATGGGTAGTACTCTTTTAATGGCTTACAAAGTAATGAGTGGTAATTATTTATTTAATTATTTTATGTGTATAATAATGACTGTCTTGTAATGAATAAAATAACAACTTATTTATATCATTACATGAAGGTACTTATTGTAGTACTTCCTAGTTAATCCTGAAATCCATCTAAAAAATATTTATTTATCGTGAAAGTCAGCTTCGAAAACATTAAAATAACTTTGGTTTACTACAATATTTATTACAAAATCTAAGTATTTTCACATATTCTTCAATATACGTATTCATATATTTGCTTTGTAAAATTATGATTTTTAACAATCCCAAAAAAGGTTCAAATTTTATAATTATGTTAAAAAACTCTATTTGTTTATAATTTTTGGCTATTTTATTAAATTTTGCATTTTTGTGAGCATAAAATAACCCATTATATTTTGAATACTTTTAGGCAATCAGTAATCTGTTAACTTTTGGATATTTGTAGGCAAAAAGTATAGGGTACCGCATACTTTTTGAACTTCTCATACAAAAATAATGGCTTATTCAGTCAAATTGTAAGTACTCACAACTGGAAAGTACATACACTTTTTTGCATTCTAGTAGGCAAACTTTTTTGGTGGGTGTGCACTGTTTCTTAGAAAATTTGTTTATGAATTTACAAATTATATGTCCGGTTGCTATGTAAGTTTGCTTAAAAGACAATTGCAACAAAGATTATTATACTGGTGGCGCCAAGAGAAATGGTGGTTCTGCAAATTTAAGAAATTTTATTTTAAAAAACAATATGGGAATCGGTTGACCTTGTAGTTCATCCCTGAAACTTTCCGAAAAGCCACAGATTTTAGTCAAATATACGGCATCCGATACACTTTTTAAATCTATATTTCATTGCACATCAGTGAATATCTCAAATCTGTTTGACGAAGATATTAGAAAATATATCTCTGAAACTAATCTCCCGATTTTTATTTGATTCACAGCAATTGGTGTGTCTTTTTTGAGCTGATTAAACTTTAAACTTGATAGGAGTATTTATTTAAAAAAATTCAAAATCTATCGATCCGAATCGATTCACTCTCCTCCAACATCTAAGAAAGCCCAATATATTGAACTTGCTTAACTTTTTGCGTTAGCAGTTGCTTAAAAATAACAGTTTTGTGAAAATTTTATTTGTGAAAATGTTCGAAATCTACCAAACCGAACCAGTTCACTATCTTACGACATCTAAGTGAGCCCACCAACATCTTTCGAATGCGCAAACGTGCTTCCGATCTGTTGACCTGTTGTAAAGTTATGAGAATAGGTCATAAGGACATCACTGCGAAAATAGGCAGAATCCCAGGACCGCAAAACTTCGAAATATGATGAGCTGTTTTTCGTAATTTGAGGTAAAATCAGTATTTTACAGGTACCATTAGATTATTATAAGTTTTATTTTAAAAATTAATTTTTAGTCATTACTTTTTGAGTTTAATATATTCCACAGAAAATGTTTAAATTAAATTTGTTTAATTTTTATTTATTCCTCAGAAAATAACGGATTTCTTGAGTTTTATTTTTTGCTTAGTTACTTCTTGATTCTTACCCGACTGCGCTACGCAAAGAAGGGCATTGTGTTTATCAGCTTAATTGATTGGTCAACATACTTTAAAAAATAAATTTGCAAAGTATTATTGCACAAATTAGGGGGAGCGGGGGGATAAGTTGACCATATGCCCAAGATGTTATTAATAGTATTTTAAAAAAGTTTTCGTGTATAGTCATACACGACCTATGCTTTCACATAGGAAGTAGCAAAGTGTGCCTCGTTTCTGTAAGGAATGTGAGAACTTTTCGAGTCGAGAAAATTGTTATCATCCTGTGAAACACAGGTTGAGTAAGAAAAAAACTGTATTTGCTGTAGTCTCCTGCACAAGATATCTTATAAGAACTTTTAAGACATGAGGGATTTTTCAAATGCTTTACTACAGCGAAATCTTATAAAACAAACGTTAACAACATTGTTTGCAAGAAATTTTTTTGCGTATTGTAGGTATAGGAGTAAAGAAGAAAACACTTCGTGACGGAAGAATTTGTGATACTAGCTTCTTTCTACGCATGAGCGCGTGTACAAATGTCATGCATGTATGTATGTGTTTATGATCTTTTATTTTTCTGTGCACATGCAAAGGCACACACATGCATTAACATTAGTTGTATGCAAGAATGATAAAATAAAGATTACGCCTTGCGCATGATTTACCGTTTGATGACGTAGTAATCCCCTCGCAAAGGTTACCAAGTCTGTATCATATGTGAAATTTATAATTTCTTGCAAAAAATTTATTTATTTTGTTGTAGTTGGCAGCCCTGTGATTAATTTACTCAGAGAAATCTCCAAGAAAAAAATTAAATGTTGTTTCTTAAAAGCTGCAAAAGTAAGAAAAATAAAAAACAAAACAAAAATAAAGAGATAAGAAAGAGAGCAAATATGAAATGTGAGTTTGTGTGTGTGTAATAGTTCTATAGTTGAATTTTACTAACCAATGAGAACACAGGCTGAGTGACGTCAGAATTCCATCATGCGCAGAAATGTATTTTTATTCTTGCGCGCTGGCGTAATCTTTATTTTATCATTCTTGGTTGTATGCGGTTAATCACATAAAGCTTACCAACTACATATTACACACACACACTCAAACGTGCAATATGAAAAATAACAAGCATACACTAATCAACAGTACTTCTTTTGAGTGTTTGTTACAAACAAGCTGTCTTGCGACATCGCTTGTTACAACTGATATACACATACACCAATACATCCATCGTGCTTCGCTTATAGTACGACAACATTTATTATTGGTTTAGTATAATACATGCGACGTGAATACATTTAAAAATCATGACGTTCTTACATTTCAAGACTGTTTACGCAGCTCTCTAATTTGTTGATATTTTTTGTAAGTTTGTATAAGTTTTTATGTGAGTAACCCTGTGTAAAATAGGACAACCAATATAATTATTTAATTTATCTCGATGCGAAAACTTCACACAAGTTACCGAAATGGTGTAGTGGCTACAAAAGAACCGCAAGATTATACGGTTATCCGTGGCAGATGAGTCAACCAGTGCGAGCGAGACAAAAAGCTCTTGAATGCCAAGCAACACACACAAGCCTGACCGCACTTAAGAAATAATTACGATGACGCGAGAGCTGTTCTTCAACCCAGAGCAGCTTAACGACTATGTATATTAGTGTCCTGCACAAGACTATTTATAAGACCTTTCAAGACATGAGAGATTTTTTCCAATGCTTTACTATAGCGAAATATTCTAAAAGAATCGCTAAGCAACACTGTTGGCAAGTAATTTTTTTCGGTTGTTTGACTTGCCAACAGGGTTGTTTAGCGATTCTTTTAGAATATTTCGCTATAGTAAAGCATTGGAAAAAATCTCTCGTCTTGAAAATTCTTATATATAAATACTCTTGTGCAGGACACTAATGTATATCAAATACATATACATATGAAAATGTAAATATGTTTAATTAACATTATTAAATAAAAGTGAAAGTTAGTAAAATGTCCAAATGGTCACACTGACTAGTCAGCCACCATACACACAAATGTATGTTAGGGATGATGAGCATGATTCAATTTGGTACTAATACTCTTCTACATCTGTACTTTTTGTGCCACAAATGTACTAAAATAGTTTTTATTGATTTTTTAAATTTAAAAACACAGATTTTGAAAATCTTTCTTTTCTTTCCTATAGGCAAAATATCGTGTCATAACCGCCAAAGGAAAAGTTTAAGCTACACAATATTCAAGTCTAATTATTTGATGCCAATCGAACATTTACGGTCGAAGACAATCCAATTTCGTCAAACAACGAAAAAGCTTAAAGGCTTCATTAGTCTTTAATTTCTGTTGCTGTTCTGCGCCGTTCGTTTCTGTATAAAATATTTTGCAATTACTTTGTCTGTGAAAAAAAATCCGCTGGCAACCTGTATAATTGATTACACTTGTACACAAAATATTACAACACACTAATACATACACACTTTTGGCTGTCACTTAACGTTGAATTCTATTTTCTACAGATTCGTCCGCAACAGAACAGAACGAAAAAGTAAAAACTAACCACACATACAGATTTTCAACTCAACAGAAACAAAACAGCTGATTCAGAACAGAACAGCACGTACAAACTAATTCTGCCTTAAGCTTTGTTGGCGGTTATGGCTGGGTATATCTATAAAAATGCTTTGTTTTCTGAATCCAAATTGTCTTTAACTTTTTAGTGCTTATATTTCGCACCGGGTATTTTTAAGTGTTATTATATAAAATTATATAAAAATTGTGCCAAAACAGTCACGGGATTAACGCCGTACTTCTTAAGTTTGGATTGTACTAAAAATAGTGCAATTGTACCAACTTTGTCATGCCTGCTGTATATTCCATTGTAGCGAAAAGAGAGATCACAACATAATTGATAAGAACAGCTGTTGTTTTTCTTATTAGATTTTTACGCAAAAGCGGTAATGACAATATAGTGGTTTTTATAAAACTAGCCTGATTTTAGAACACAAGTTATGTACGCATATATTGAATATAACGTATTTTTTTATATGAATTGTGTATACTAAAAATATGTACAACTTATTGTTATGGAAATTGCCATGGATAATTTTTCAATTCACCTTCGTTAAAAATTCAAGTTAAAGTTAAGTTTGTGTATACAATGTTTATAATGAATGATATCAAATAACATTACTTACTCTTGATAAAATATACAGAAACTCACCATTTTGGCAACACTGCCCAGAAACGATAGAAATAACGGTAAAGAATGACAGTATGCCGGAAAATCAATATTTCAAGGTAAATGTATAAAAAATATAAACCTCAAATAAGGTCATTAACAAATTAAAAAAAAAACTGACATTCACTAGGAAGTAAGGATTTGTGTTTATTAAAGTTTCACAAAATTTGAGAGAAGTATGTACATACATATGTACGTCTGTGAACTAAAACATCTGCTTACGAACATTTCAAGCAATTAACATTGTTATTATTAAGAAAATATGTATTTCTTAGGGTCGATGCTCCTTTGAACTTTTACTGCCGTATTCACAAAAAATTATTTTGATTTACAAAAGTTTACAAAACAAATTTTGTATGGGAATTTGTTTATTAAACATTTTGTAAACCAAAATTATTTTTTTTTATGAATAAGGCCTTTAATAATTTGTAAATTTATTTTTTTTTTACTTTTTTGACAAATTTGTAAATAATCAAGACCAGGTGTCATATCCAGAAATTTTTCTGTCAGCATAATAAAACCAGTCATTAATAATGAACACTGCAAGTTGCTTATGGCACATTCTTTTTCTATTCAACTTTGTTAGTCCCTGTGCATACTTGCAATTTTTGTTGCAGCAGTTCTTGAGTTTATTGGTGAGAGAGGTGAGAAGATTGGGGAGGGGTACACAGTTTCATGTGCTCGGCAATTCTCTTTTGAATTGAAATTCGTAATTATTAATTTCAAGTTGTTAGTTGTATTTGACGTTTTTAATAATTTTATTTCTTCAGTTGTATGAAAAACCAAAAAATATAACAAAAAGTAAATATAATTGTTAATTTTTCAAGGAAATTTGTGGTGTTTTAATTTTTTTTAATGCATAATTGCAATATTATAATTTCGTAATGTGGACACTTATGCAATTTGAGAGCAGAATTTTAAGAAATTGCAGCAACAAAAATTGCAAGTCTGGACGAGGACTTATAAGCTGCCTTTTTTCTAAACCATAAGAATTTTTTAATATTACATATGTATTTATAAATTTTTTTATTGAACAACATCATAACTCATAACACTAAAATCTAACTCAGAAAACGAGTTAGAAGTTTTCAATTCACACACAAAAAGAAAAAGAAAATTTCATTTTGCTTTCAAGATATGTGTATGAAATTTTTACACAATTCTGGATCACTAACGTTGTTTGAAGATTTGTGATTTGTTAAAAAAAATATATATTTTTAGTTATAATGCCAGGGTGCACATAAGTCGACCTATTACCTTCGTACGGTATTTTTTTAAGACCCCTGCAGTAATTAAAAATAAAAGCAGAAAAACACTAGTAATGACTAGGGATAGGATTTTCATGTATTTAAAATCACGTTTTATGTGCATAAAATATGCAGTAAAAATATAAAAATATGCATTTATCAAATTTTTTGTTCAACATTTAATAATATTAAAAATTTTAAAAGATCAACTTCATTGCTTTCTTAACAAACATGTTGTCATTAAAAACTTAAAAAACAATAAAAAGCCTTGCTTCAATGCTTTCGTAATAAATATTTTGTCAAATCATATGGAATACGAAATAAAGTTCAGTCCATGGAGTAATTATACAGGTGACTGCGTAAGGATTTCTTATACAAAAATACGGCAACCATAGCTGTGTAAAGAACCGAAGAATGTCAAAAGCACAAAAATAATTGTACTAAAACCAAAACAAAATCTGAATAGACGGTTGTCAGATCTTGCAATATTGCCAGTAAAATTTGCTCAAAATTTCTTACAACCGTGTGAACTGACAATTTTTGTCAGACGTCGTTGACAGGAAAAGCATTGTCAGTTCATTGCAAGACTAGGCGCTGACAACATATTGTCAGACATCTTACAATCGTGTGTACACATTGTAAAATTATTGCCAGATATTTGGCAGACATTTTAATATTGTCAGATGTGCGAAGTTTATGCATCTGACAATGGCGTCATTGTAAGAGAATTTTTTCTATGGGCAACACTGCACACGCTTGATTTTAAAGGAAAAAATTTATAATAAAATATATGCAGAAAAAATAATTGCAATTGCTTCTTTATGGTCCATAATAATTCATACTTTCACTTTTTACATTTAACACAAACGATTGATATTTAACAATTTCGAACAAATGTTTTGAGTCTGGCAACGCATAACAACAGATCTATTTGTGAATATGACAACCGTGTGAACTGACAATTTTTCGACTGACGATTTTGTCAGATGAATTTATTGTCATACAATCCGTCTGGCAATAAATTGTAATATTTTCTAACAACAGTGTGAACTGACAAGGAATATTGTGCTGGCAATTTTCAAAAAATTATCAGCTGAAGTAGCGCTGCCACCTAGTTAGATTCACCTTGGTTCAGTCGACCTTTTTTTCATAAATGAATAAATGTTTTTTTTTTAAATTGTCAATCTTTGACGATTTTTTGAAAAATTTTATGTAATAAAAATTAAAGCTTTTCGTCAGCAGAAGTTATTTTTTGTACGCATTTAAATGCTGCTATTTCGTTTGTGGAATATTCAGATTCTAAATTTTCGTTGTTAGAACTACATATAAACTATTGATGCAATTTGTTGCATATATTTTAAGTTCATAATTTTTTTGTTTATCTATTTCGAATTTAGAGGTAGCAAACCGTTCAAAATTCAAGGAAACAATCAGCTACAGAAATGTACCTAAGATCTCAATAAACAACTTTCTAGAATATATGAAATTCGGAGGAATGATTCTCAACACCGTTTAGGTAGTGCTTAGGTAGCCGCAAAAGTGAAAATTTTCTAAACAAATGAAATTATTATTATTATATTAACGGTATTAAGAATCATTACTAGGAAGTTCATATGTTCTAAAAAGTTGTTTATTGAGATCTTAAGCTGGGGTCACACGATTGGCACAATGTATAAATTTTCGTCGGCTCACTGCGAAAAAGTCCAAAATGACATTATTACTTTATTAATTCTTGAATAAGTCTATATGGCTTTATTACTAATGCAGTGCAGTGCAGTTATGTAATTATATTTCAATTAGTTGAAAACTAAAGCAAATTTACTTTGTTACTTATATATTTATTTCAGTGAGCCGACGAAAATTGGTACATTGTGCCAATCGTGTGACCCCAGCTTTAGGTACATTTTTGTTGTTGATTGTTTCCTTGAATTTTGAACGGTTTGCTAACTATGGACCTGAACAGGGGAAAAAAGGTAAAAAAAATGGAATTTTTTTTTAATTTTTTGCGATTTCGATCTTGAAGATGAAGTATTTTTGATTTTATATGTTCGCAAATTTTGTTCTTTATGACAAGGGCTACAACTTTGCCTCAGAGAGTAAAAGATATGAGCATGAGAAAATTCAAAAATGACACCGAGGCTCCAAATCTCTGGGGGCCCATAAAAAGTGCTTGACTTGGGGCAAAACTGGGTGGAACGGGTCTTTTTTTTTTGTCTTTTCTTTTATCACGTAGCGGTGTCCGTATATGGCTATATTTCCATAACTTAAAAAATTACACACAGTGTTGTAATATAAGTATGTAATCATAAATAATAATAACAAAAATTAAAAATTTTAAAAACCCCCGACTTTTTTCAGAAAAGATGTTATATCTTCGAAACGGCTGGACCGATTTTCTTCGAACATAGCTAAGAACCCTCTCGATCAAGTCATCTTTCAAACAGAAAAAACAAATGAAAAATTAAAATCGATCCAGCCGTTTGGCCTGTACGTGGACACGGACAGACACACAGATACACAGAGACACAGACACACACTACAAACTTATAAAACCCCTTTCTTTAGTCGGGGGTTAAAAAATAAAATAAATTAAAAAATAAAAACTTTTTCTACTTCTTTCTTTCGAAATTGAAAGTAACTAGTTTGATATTGCTAAAGAACCTTCGAAATCTATATTACAGCCTTATGTATAAAAGTCGTGAAATAGAACTAGATGCTGTCGAGTTCCTCCATATAATTTGACTATAAAAATCGGCTCATAATGTAGTTTTAACCCACTAGCGTTATTTTTAATGTAAAATTATATATCAAAACTTGTTAAGATCATATGATCACATGTACATAAGGCTGCTAATATTTTTTGGAACAAAACTGAGCGCCAGATAAACTTTTTTCGCTTAATTTTTGAGTGTCATTCATTCTCGATGCTTTTACACGACAAGTCTTCGAAATATATTTGAAATCGATATTAATAAAATCTTTCTCAAGTGAAACTTTGTGAGTGTGGTAATGTTGAGGGTGTTGCTGTAGCCAAAATAATTTTATTTTAAACAATTTTGCATATATTTTAAAAATTTATCGCGGAATTTTATTCATAATTGACCCTCATAGATTTTTGAAAAAAACCAATGCGGCGACAAATACTGTTTCTTCATTTCTTTTATCTTCTACGGGGGCAGTTTTGAATAAATCCGCACTTTTCCAAGTGAAGACTGAAATTTGTTGGTGAACACTTTAAAATTCATCCACCCTTTCCTTTTATAGGAGGGCCTGTCTATTATTTTCGTTATGAACATTGCTTGAAAACATCAAAAACAGTTTTAATAATCGGAAAAATAAATGAATACAAGGTGTATCTAAAGCCGCGTTCAGACTATTATACTTTGTATTTATACTTGTCAAATATTCAAATAATACGTGCAAGTGTGATAGTCTGAACACAAAATGTCATCAAAGTGGCAAATAATACGATACAAATTTTGACATCCCATACGACTTTTTCGTTTTTAGAAAATTTTCTAAACGATAATACTTTTCATTAGATCAGGGTTGCATTTTCACACAACCCAAACTTCCAAGTCGGCTGTTTCGTCGCCGATAGCGTGTCGTCATTGATGTAATGTTTTGTCATATGTATATCGGCTCAAAATTTTGAATAAGTGAATCGTATGGAAGTATTGACATAATTTTTTAACGTTTTTGTAATATCTTTTCTTAAATTTTTTCTATTATTTAAGAATATTTTTAACTGCCGCATTTTTTCAAGTGCCGGCACGTTCCCGCATGCATGAAACCGCTTTGTCGCCGATAGTCAATGAATAGCACAGACATTTTCATTGAACAGCTCTTTTGATTTCTATTTTCTATTATTTGAAGTGTGATAGTCTGAACACAATATGTGATTTTACGTTAGATTTTTTGACAGTCGCAACGAATGTATTTAGAGTTCTGTATCGTAAAATGTGATGAAAGTATTAATACTTGTATAATAGTCTGAACGGGGCTTAAGTAGATGGCAGCCAGCGTTGTCAACTTTTAAATTTCAAAAAGCACCGAAACCAGGAAAAAAGCGCGTAATTTAAGTAAAAAAGCACTAAATTTAAAATTTTGTTTTATTAAAAAAAATTTTACACATCGTCGATTAGTTATTGGTTTGCTCCAAACATGTATAAATAATTATACATTATAATGTATTTTGAATATACTGTGCCGCAAAACGACGACATGTACATAAAAAATATAGGAATCGGTTGACCTTCCAATCTATTCCTAAAATTTCGAATTTGAGGCATCCGATACACATTTTATTTCTATAAGAATAAGTGAATTCTTAAATCGATTTGACGAAGCATTTTCAAGTAATTATAAAAAAAATTAATTTTTTTTTTCGCCAATGAACAAACGAATCTCTCGAATCAGATGAACTATGTGACAAAGATAATAAATTTTTATCGAAATAAAAATGGTGTCAAAAGTGTTGTGCAGCAAAAACAATATAAATAACAAAGTTAATAATTAAAAAAAGTGATTTCCAATTTTATCAAGTTATATACATATAAAAAAAATATTCATGTCGATTCATTCGATAGACCTCTGCGTTTCAATTTGGAAGTAAGAGAAGTTTGATGGGAATGCAAGTTTTGGTAATTGCATTAAGTCAATCAATCTTTCTCCATCCATTGTCTCTACTATACAAAATATCGCTATTAGACTATGTTTGAGTAAATACTTGTATTATGTCTTCTTTGTTGTATGGCAAAACACTGTTTACATGAATTATGATTAAAATGTTAAAGTTTAACTTCAGAGCTTATGTTTTTAAATGAAAGACTTCCTCGAAAAAAAAAAATATGTAAGGAACTTTTTCTATGAATTTTTCGTTTAGTGCCACCGCCTCGAAACAAAAAGCACCGAATATGAATTAAAAAAAGCACTGAGCACTAAATTCAAAATTTGTCGCGTCGAAAATTTCAAAAAGCACTAAAAACGGTGCGAAAAGCACCGAGTTGACAACGCTGGTGGCAGCGCTACTTCAGCTGATAATATTTTGTTCCAAGGCACATCAATCAGGTACCCGCGATTCTACAACAAATATTACAACAGCAACAACCACATGTAATTTGCTGGTATAAATTACCTTCTTACTTTTCAAAACAGGGTAGCATCGTCAGATTGCATGTTTATTATAGAAAATGTCAAACACCATACAAAACTGAATATTCGAAAGGTGGTTATGTGTACCCAAATAAAAGCATGCTTTTAGGCTTATACCTACACAATTCAAATTTATGTCAAATTAGTGCTGCCACCTAATAAATGCACCTTGATTTTGTTCTATGTGCTTTGTAGCTGAAGAATGTCAAAAACTTCGATTTTGTTTTGGTTTTAGTACAATTGTTTTTGTGCTTTTGACATTCTTCGGTTCTTTACACAGCTATGGTTGCCGTATTTTTGTATAACAAATCCTTACGCAGTCACCTGTATAATTACACCATGAATAAATACATACAATAATCAAAATGAATTACCGTTGACAAATTCGTTTTAGAACTGACTGTTTCAGTCGGTTAAATTTTGTAAAATTTTTTAGTTTTTTTTTTCAGCGCCATCTATTGGTAAAACAATTGCACAATTGCATAAAATGCAACTCTGTACTCGGCACAAATTACGAATGTCAAGTCAAAACACGAAATATCAACAAAAATTGTCAAATACGTTTTTTTCCCATTGAGGGAGGTATTAAATAATTTTTAGGCCGACTCAAGTAATTTAGAATTAAATAGTAAAATACATTTTTAATCAATTAAAATGTGATAAAAATACATCAGCTTTCAATATACATATTTAATTTTTGTGCATTAAAGCAAGCCAAATTCCAAAGAACAAGTGGTATGCAAAACGGGAGAAAGTAAAATACATGTGTATGTGTGTGTACGAAAAAAAAATTGCTACAACAAGTACAACTCGGAAGAAAACGAAACGTAAGAAATGACCATATAAATTAGACGATGGAATAATATTGTTTCTATAGTAATCTAAAATTTTTCTCAGTGGATGCAAGCAAAAAAAAAAACAAATTGCTAAAGTCAGAAAACTTACTCATGGAATTTGGGATTGAATCACTTTAAAGTAGACCGAAGGCAGAGAAATTCGCAAACATGTCTTCTGCAGTGGATATACAAATAGTGTCGGCTCCTAATCTGGCTAAAATAGAAAACTTTCTGAAAGATGCCTCCTATCGAGAAACTATAGAATACAGTGCGAATTTCAATACACGTTTGTGTATTGAAAGACGTCTCCGCTTACCTTTCCTGGATCCCCAAACAGGTGTGGCAAATCATTCCCACTTATTTATGGATAAGAAACAACGTATGCCTGGCTTTAAGCAAGGACAAATTTATACGTATCCTGCTACACGGTGGCGCAAAAGTAGACGTCAATATTTAAACAAAATGTACAAGTGAGCAAAATTTTTCTATTTACATACATATGTACATATCTGCTTGTAAGTACAGACAGTAGGACTGAAGACGGTTAAATTTTAAAATTTTGAAATTATTTTAAATTGAATATGTACTTGATTATTTTGTTTAATTTCAAATTTTCATTTATTCGTTGTATTTGTTTTGCGTAAATCTGTCATTTTTGTTTTCGAGGCAAAGGTGCAGCTAAATGTTTGGAATAGATGTATCTAATTTAATTTAAATCTAGTTTTCAGATACTCTTAATACTATTTACGTAAAAGGATATTTAATTATACCTATTGAAAAAATATTCTTACATATCTTTACCTTAATATTAACCCGGCGTCGGGCACGTGATAAAAGAAACACCGTCAGTCAGGTGGGTAAATATGACCCTAGTTTTTTTGACATTGTATTTTGCATAATTTTCAAAATTTGATAAACGTATCTATCTGTAAGCAATATATACATGACTCTTTTAGCTATTTGTTATATGCAAAAAAACTGTTTTCAATTTTTTAATTTATTAATTTAAAAAAACAATAAACGGACTTAAAAATATAAGGAACTTCAGTCTAATGAAATAACCTTAAAATCTAAAAAAAACAAAAAATAATTGCTAAATTCATCACATGGGTGAAAAATAAAATGAGTTCACCTGGATATATATTATTTGCTGGGTTTTATATCAGTTTCAAAGCCTACTAAGCTTATTTTTTCTTTTGTAATTTTCAAAAGTATTATTATTTTATGAATTCTCATATAGTTTTTGAAAGTCTATGCATAAAGTAAGAGGTTTGTGACTGTTTAAAATTTGTGGTTAAAGTCTACTGATGATTTGGTTCAAGCGCCAATGAAATACGTATATAGACATGCTAAACTACCAGCAAATAAATTTCAATTATTTTTGGTGTTAAAAGTGTAATTTTCTTTATCTTTCTGCAAGGAGTTTGAGCATTCGTTGCAATAAGGAGCTATATGTTCAGAGCAAATAAACTTGTTGCATGCTGTGCAAATGTGACTAGTTTTGCGATATTATATAAATTTCGGTTTGTGGTATTTCCTGCCGCAACAAATTAAGAGGAATATCATCAATATCAAATTCTGAAACTTCTTCGCCTGTGTTACTTCCTTCACTGCGCACACTAGTATGATTCTCCTCTACGCTTGAATCTGAATCTACAGACTCGCTTTCTTCTGAATAGCTTTCTTCTAATAAAGAGAGTATTCTCTGACGCTCACGTTCTTCGCAGTTCATTTTAGCAAAAAAACTGAAATCAGAACTTAATACACAAAATTGATTTTTTTTTTAATTGGTGAAATCTCACTACACCGACGGCCAGGTTGGGTCATATTTACCTTTTCTCAGTTGACGGTCACCTATCTTTGCTCCCGTTCAATCATCAACAGAAACGAAATAATAAACAACATGCAAAAACGATACACTCCAGCTAGAGAAATTTGGCAACGTCGCAAAACCTTGAAAAAAGTTAATCAGCAATTTAAGAGCATATGGGTCATAATGACCCAACCTGCATGACGCCGGGTTAAAAGGCATTGCAATTGTAATTGCATTTTTAGATACATTTGGTGTTCTTCTATGGAAATGTACAGAAAACTCAAATTGAAAAAAAACTAATGAGTTAGGTCCTTTCTATATTAAGGTAACGATATACATATACATAAGTATATTAAGAGGCCTTTAGTTCTGAAGATTGCACATAAAACCGCGAATGTGTAGGTATTAAACTTCTGAATACATCAGGTCAATAATGGTATCATTTAAAAGACATTTAAAATTTTCTGTTTAAAATTTGATACCTAACCAAAAGCAGAGAATCTCTAGTAAGTAAAGCCAATGTTAATATGTATGTTATTATTATCTGTCACTGCCCGTGAGAGCATTACTAATATGGGGAAGAGTAAACTAGAGGACATCAGGGGCATCATATTGGGAATTCAGGGTCTCAATGACCGGTAAATATTACCTTTTTAATGAGAAATAGAAGGGAATCACAATGGACCCAATTGGGTGTTCGAGTCGAGGTGCGGTATAGCACAACCCTTCCTAACGTAACCTAACATAAAGCCAGTGTTGGTCGTAGGAGGAGAAAATATATTCTCTAAAGTTTTCGTACATATATTGTACGACCATTTTTACGATCTGGCCAGTTAGAGGGTTAACATTGATTTAAAATTAAAGTATGTATGTTGATTAATTTTATTTAGTTTACGATACTCTACAACACGCACGAAACATTTGCCCCTATTACGGTTTACAACTCAACCAAGTTTACTTGAAATAGTAACAACTTTAAAACAACTTAACTGTTTTTTGGCATTCTGAATTACAACTAATTTTAGTTGTATTCGAAATATTGTTCGAAAAGAATAGGTTTTTATATATGCTATGCTTTTTGAAACCATAGTAGCCATCACAAAACATTTTAAATATTTTAAGATTTGGTCTAGTATTTTATTTTTAGATTTCTTGTTTTATAAATATGGCAACAATATTGGTTGACAAATGGGATTGGTTGGCGTCTGGAATAATGAAGCAAACCCAATACAACACTCGAAATAAAAACCAAAATACAACTGATAAAAAGCAGTTGTCTTCATGGTGAAAAAGTTGTAATCCATAATAAAAATTTTACAACTACAACTAAATTATCCATTAAGTTGTAAATCATAATAGGGGCTGTTATTGGTATGGTACAAAGCGAATTCAGTATCAGATGACCTTATCAGTACAACAATTTTGCAACACAAAAACAACATGTAGTTTGCTATGCTGCAAAACCAATCTGTCAAAAGATTTCTGAGCGAATTTTGACATTTTGGTTTAAATTGCTCAATTTTGCATCAACAGATGATAATCAGCCAGGCGGATAAGGTCACCTGTACCTGGATTCAGTAACTTTTTGCGAACCAAAAATCGTAATATTTATCTACATATTTATTCGCTTGCGATAACGATAATGTGATTCTGTAATTTCTTTTTTACGATAGTCTCCCGCTTTATCTTATTCACCATTTAATTCAATATTATGTGGTAGCTCTGTATAGAAAATGTGAAAATATGCGAAAAGCACAAATAATAATAAAGAAATACTCAACAAATTTGATTTTGTGACTTAATTTTTTTTTTCTCCAACCGACAGTGAAAAATATGTAACTGAATAGCAAAGTCGATAAATTTTCGTTATATTTATTATATCAATACGATTATCGTAAGAAAAGTTACTGAATCCAGGTACTGATACTGAATTTGCCTTGGTATGGTATTGAAGATCAGAAAATTTAATTTATTTATTTTTCAAGAGTCTCTTGTCAAAATATGGCACCGAATGGGCACTACCAGCTGATACTATCTGCAACATCAGCTGATACTATCGGTTTACGTAAAGAACTTTAATCTTCAGAGGCCCATACAATATCAACAAATATGCTGTTGTTGTGTGTTCAACGATGCAAAATATTAAATTTTTTCTCTACTGGAAATTCATTCATACATATTTTACATCTAAAATCGTTTCGTGATTTTCGTGTGAATTATTCTCAACAAGAAACGAACCGAACACGCACGAAATCAGTTTTTTGTCACGAACACTTCGTGTTGAGTCGTGCGTGTTCGTGGCACTGAAAAAAATACGGCACGCGCCCATATCTAGTACCAATCGTTCGATTTCGCACCATTCTTTCGCATCGCAATAGAAAATAACATTTCAGGTTGAATGACAGAGCGTGTTGCCAGCTTTTCAGCCAGTATGTCTATTAGAAGCTAGCATCATGGAAAAGGCTTTGGTTCCAGATGTTTTCATGCCAGAGATATCTATTAGTGTACACATATCTATCGTGTAAGTTAAATTTTATAAGGCAAACTCATAGGTAAAAACCTTAGGTTATTACCTGTTTGTAGAAATAATGGGCATTATTCCCCAAGTTGACCCTACATCTTCTTACAAAATACATTTCTCTCAGCGGCCAGTGCTGCTATAGAGCCGTTATGGCCTACATTGCTCTTGAGCTTGAGTAGTATTTACAGGATATTTTTTAAAGTGACGCGGTTAAATTTTGGAATCACCAGTTCCAGATGAATTCAAATCAATAAAAATATGTTCGAATTTCAGATTTCCAGATCGTCCTTTCCAGGCTTTACGAAAAGACCATGAGGCTTTGATGGCTAGCACTACGGGAACGGGAGCTGCTGGAACTGCATCACCCACCGTTTTGGCGAGCCTACAGCAAGATCCCGACCTAAATAGTTCGCTAATGGAAGAATCTTCTTCTTTAGGGGCGGCTGGTGGTGATACATCGGACAGTAAAGACAGCCAACAGCAGCCACAACAATCGCAACCGCAACAGCAATCAGCAACCCAACATCATCAATTAAAAGAAGACCTGCCTAGGGAATGGTTTTACGATGATATTGATATCAATGATAACGATTCATTGGAAGAACCCAAGTCACCTGCCGATGATGAATACGATTATGATCCACGTTACGGCACTAAGAAACGAAGAAAGCGGGGACGGGGCAAAAAGGCTACTCTAACACCGGGAGAAGGTGTTGGTCCGGGCCCAGGACGTCGCCGCACCGGTGCAGGACGCGGTCGTTCATCTGCAAGCGCCGTAGCATCCGCTACATTTGCCGATACTTCTCTATCGGGCTTAGATTCTATAGATGGTAGTGTGCCGGGAAGCTCTGCGGATGTCACTGCTACACCCACTACAGCAACCACTACTACGGGTAGGCGAGCCCGCGGTACTGGCACTCGTGGTAGACGCCGTACTAAAGCTGGCAATTCAGGCAGTTGCAATCCTCCCAGTCCTGGCAATTCTGAACCACCCTCCTTTGAATCGGCTGCTGCCGCTGTAGGTGTTGTGGACACCCTCCAACCGGTAGTTGAAGATCATAGTGCAGATTTGCGTAATTATCGCAAATATTTGTAAGTTTTCATCTCTTATTTTTTGAAATATGAAACTTTCAATTGAGTTCTACTCCAGAATTTTTTCGCAAACATTTTGTTTTTAATTGTTAACATTCATTAAAATAGTTTTAAATGTTTAATTATTATATTCTTGAACAAATCATAGTTAAAAATAGTTATGCACTTTTTTAATTTTATTTTTTTATAAACCAAAAATTTTTAGAAATTTACAAAAAAAAATGCAATTGTATTTAAAATAATAATTAACAGCCTTATTTATAAAACTTACTAAGGCTTTATAAAAGGTTTTTAAAACAAATTTTCATTCAAAATTTGTACTAAAAATCCTTAATAAGTTTTACAAATAAGGCTGTAGAAGTTTTTCCAAGTTATGAAAAAGAAAGGATTTTTTCGCATATTTTAATAATATGCTACGCCTTAATTTAAAGAATCTTCTTTGCTACCATACAGATCTTTGTTATATATTTTTTGTCTTTCTAATCGGTCAAATTGAAGCTTAAGAACGAAAAATACTTCTTGATGAAATGCAACTAAAAATTACGTAGTGCGGACGGAAGCTATAACAATTTACCAATTTCATACTTTTTTTGTTGCAAAGGTTAAATTTTTTTTAGTTTATAGGATAGTAATAAGCGAGCAGTTTGTATTGTTGAACAAAATATAACTGGAACAGTTAACTGGGCGAACAAATTTTATATTTTCTTATTAGTATAATTATGTTTAAATTTGATTTGATTTGTTAAGGAATTTAAATACTAGAGTTTTAATTTTTTTCATTATTGCATATTTACTTTTTATACTTTTTATCCTATTTCGGTCCATAGTGACATGAGATTGATTACCTTAACCGGTTTTTGTTATACAAAATCGCTTCTGAATTGCTAATTTCATAAAAATTTATGTATTGCTAAACAAAAATTAACTGGAACAGTTAAATGGCCGAACAAATTCTTTGTATTCTTATTAGTATGTATTATTTATTATTTTGATTTGATTTTTTAAGAAATTTAAATACTAGAGTTTAATTTTTTTTTTCATTATTGCATTTTTGCTTTTTATCCGATTTCGGTCCATAGTGACTTGAAATTCTTGTAACCGTTTTTTGTTATACAAAATTGCTTCTGAATTGGATCCATTGTAACGCTGCCTGTTTTATTCGATCAAACCAAGTGAGCCATTCTTGAACGCTTAGTTTAGCAGCCTTTTCAGAGTATATTTATATCACGTACACACCAGTACTCAGGTGTCTGATTCTTTTTCCATAACTGTTGTAAAATTTTTCATACATATGTATATATCGTTAATTTAATATAGAATGGCCCCAACAATATATTTTTAAATCGAGATTTTTGCATTTTTCGATACTTGTTTTTTATTTTTATTCAAAAATCAATGCACTTACAGCGATTTCAAAAAAAAAAAAAAAAAAAAAATTGAGTTAGGGCCTTTCTATATTAATCTTTTGGTCACATATAATATCAATCTTATTTTTCATTAATTTAATAGAAATTTAGTATTCGTTTAAAGCCAAATAAATTTTTAAATTTAAATTTTAAATTGAAAGGTAAGAGAATGTACTCTTACCTTTCAATTTTAGCCCCCTTTCAATTATGCCGTTCTAGGACCGGGGCTCATAAACCTAGGCCTTAATCCAGCACTGACTTATTCTAATTGAATAATTTCCCTTATCGTGGTTGACGTATTTCGACTTTGACTACATTTTTGAAATAGATTAAAGAATACTGCAACATTTGTTCTTTAATCTGGTACCAAAATATCGTATTTAATCGCAGTCGAAGTGCGCTAACCGCCATAAGGCCCAATATTATTCTTCCAATTAAATATTAACCCCCTGTTTGTGTAAGACGTTTGAGTTAGAAATCTTGGCGTTTTTGTAATAGATTAAGTAAGGGAAACTTGTATAACTTTTCTTTAATCTATTTTAGAAACGCCAAGATTTCTAACTCAAACGTCTTACACAAACAGGGGGTAAAACTTATAAATATTTATTTGGCGGACAATATCACGATTGCGTAGATATTTTTTTTTGTATTCTGTTTTCCAAATGGAACAAAAATGGCAAAAGCACGTAGCCAAAAAGCCAGGGTATCCCACGTGTAGAAGCTTCCTTCGGTTGCTGCGAACGACCTTCGTATAGGAAGTAGGAGTTTCCAAGATCCACTCCTAGAGTTTTTTATGGTCTCCACCAGTTAATCTTATTAAAAACGTTTGCACTTGATAATGGAAAATTCCACAAAAAACTAACTGTAAGCGATACAGTTAGTTGCGGTAACCATTAACAAGTGCGAGTGAGACGCAAAACTCTCGAAGGCCAATAAACAACAGTGGCCTGGTTGCATTTAAGAAATAATTGCCAACGACGCGTGATGTTGACTCGCCCAGAGCTGCTTTATATAGAGTATGAACTAGAGCTGGCAAACTATCGATAGTCACGCCATTCGATATTTTCGATAGTTTGTTGAAAAACTATCGATAGTATCGAATTATTTAACACTATGTTCACACGCCAACACGAACAGTCGTTTTGACTGTTGATATATGGATACGGTTAAAAAAAATTAGGTAAAAATTATAACTGCCTTAGTCGGAAGAAATAATTTTGGTTTACAAATGGTTTACACAACAAATTTTGTATGAAAATTTGTTTGTTAAACGTTTTTTTAAACTTAAATTATTTGTTTCTGAATAAGGCCTTAAATAATTAATTTTATGTTTAATTTTATTCTAATTTTTCAATTTTAAACACATATCTTTTTTTTTGTTTACAAAAACATACCCACATATCGTCACCTTAAATGCAAACAGACGTAGCTACACAAAAATTCGAAATCGAGTTTTTGATTGATTATAGTTCACTTTATCAAACTACGTGCTCACACAAATATTTAGACCTCTGCGATAAAAAATGACGATTTTATTAAAGAAATTCAAACGGACGTAATTAGGGATGCATCTATTTTTTATTGCAAGGAACGTAACTAACATAAAAGCTTAAAGATACATAAAAACGAAATAAATGTTTAAAAAGCTATAAGCATCCATACTACAAGTAAATTTCGAAGAAAATTGTCAAGAATACTTTATTATTATTGATTTTGTAACGTTTTTTTTTCGTTTCTCCTGTAAAAATATAAAAGCGTAGTTACATACGTTTGCATTTAAGGTGACGATATGTACATACATACTCGTATGTATGTAATAATTTTGTTTTAATAGCCAATTCAGATAAATTAGTGATAATTTGTTATCAAAAAATTCAGTAAGATTCAGAATGGAACAAAATGGTTCGCTCACAAAATTTTGTATATTTCAATCAATATTCGAGCGCGAATCGTGAATGTGAGTGAGAGCGAATCTCGATATTTGTTGTCCGTGTGAAAATGCTATTAGGAATGCTGAATTTCATTTTTCAATACATATCGCTCATTTATTCATTATTATAACTCAACTAAAACTAGTTTTGAAAAAAATGTGTTAAGTTCTCAATTTACATACAACTCAGTGGATATATTAATAAAGTTTTCTTCTATCAATAGGTGAGCTTGCACGCCATTGCATGAATTTTTTTTACACAAGATGAAATATGAATTGCCGGGGCATTCTGTATTATTAACTGAATAAATTAATTTTTTGAGTTATGACGTTATTATATTAATAGAGCGATATGTACTTATGTATTTTCAATAGAAGACAACTAATATGTTAAATTTTATCGAGTTTGTTGACAATTTGGTAATAATTTTTTTCAACGATAGTATCGCTATCGAGAAAAAACTATCGATAGTCTAATAAAAACAAAACCATCGATACTATCGATAGTACTATCGATAGTTTGCCAGCTCTAGTATGAACCGCTTTGGTATACATACGGTATATTATATGGGAGTGACATGTGTTGGCGAACGAACATGCGTCGTAAGGAAACTTTTTGAAACAAAATTAAATTTTTTCTAAATTTTTTTTAAATGATTTTTTTTAATTATGCAATTTTTTAATTTAACTTTTTTTGTAATTTTTTGTTTCAAAAATTGTTTTGTCCCCGTCCATACAGTGAAACATTTGCTGCAAAACTTTTGAGTTTCTCGATGAACGGGAAAAGAGGAATGGAAAAGGTTACTTTGTTTCATGTACATGCAGTTCTTGTTGAATACGTCATTCTCGTCTCATTCTCATGAGAAATATATGAGAAAAAGTATTATGCTAGGAACACAATTGGGACGAACGACGAATTTTTCGGTGCGAACTTTCGTCATAAAAAATAGAACACATTTGTTCATATGAAAATGAACACAACACCGCCGTAGAACGAAATTCGTTGTGCGTCACGAACTCTGAGATAGATTTATTTCTATTTTGTACGCCGACCAGTGTTACCATATGTGAAGATTTATCTTATTTTTGAAGTTTTTAGACATGTTAAAACGGCAAAAAAGATTTCTTATCTTAAAATAAGATTTTTAAAACTTTTACTTTTGGTACTTTTAATATATTATTGAGGAATTTTTTGACTAAACTACTTACAAATTTTCTGATTTGCTTCATAATGATCTCACACATATTCTACACAGTAAATATTTCATGTTATTTGGCTTTACTTTTAATAGTTCACAGGAAAAAAAATAAACTTCAACTCATTTTCATTCAATAAAATAACAAAAAAGATTTTTGGTAACATTTTTTTTGCTTGACTTAAAGATTTTTGAAAAATAAATATGGCAACACTGACGCCGACGAACGACGAAAAAACAATTTTCTCTCACTCTCTTTACATACACAATAAACAGTGTGACCAGATTTTAAAATAAAATTAAGCTAAATCACGTATGTCTTTAATATATTTTTAGAGAATACGCAATTTGGATTAAAAAAGGCTAAAAAAGCTAAATCCGTTTTTAAAAAAGCTAAAAAAGAAGCTAAGGGCTTAATAAAAATGTTAAAGCTAAACTTAAATAAATAATAATAAATAATTTAAATAACCAACTTTATCAATTATAAGAGCTGAATTTGCTGAGTAAGTTCGTCGTTATTGTGCTTCACACGACGAATTTACGCGGCGAATTCTTATCGACGAATTCGTCGACGTGGACGAAATTCGTCGTTCGTCCCAATTGTGTTCCTAGCATTAAGCTGCAAAACAAAAACTCCACAGTGTGGATACGAATGCAGTTTCAAAAGAGAAATGAAAAATGTTTCACAGCAAAGGTTTCACTGTATGGACGATGACTTTAGGATGCATGTTTATTAATAATAGGTTTGTTCATTTACTAAAAATTGTTACGAATTTGTAACAATTGGTACTAGAAAGTGTTCATTAACTCAAAAAGTTTGCAAGGAGAGAGCATCAAAAGAGAGAAAAAAATTTAGAGACTAAAAAATTCTTACAAATTATTACTAGTAAAATTTTTACTTGCAAGAATTATCCAGCAGCGTTCTGTGTTTTTTTTTTCAAATTAATTATTTGAAAAATATCTGAAACGAGAAAACTGAAAATTTTACATTTCTTTATTTAAAAAATAAGTACAGGTATCAAAAAAGAAATCATATTTTCTTACAGCCTGTTTGTGTAAGACGTTGACGACAGAAATATTGACGTTTTTGTAATAGCTTAAAGAAAAGTTGTACAAGTTTCCTTTAATCTATTACAAAAGCGCCTTATTAAAAAAAGCGTGCAAAAGCAGAGTTGTAAAAGAATGAAGCTTTCTTCTATCTCTTCCTTCACCACCTATCTTCTATCACTATCCCTTTCCTAAAGAAGGTAACACCTAGTAATAGTAGTAGGCATCAGTTGCCTGAGTGTTACTTTAAAAAAAAAAAAATAAAAAAAAAAAAATAAAAAAGATTTCTAACGTCAACGTCTTACACAAACACAGGGTTAATTTATTGTTTTTCTTTCATTAACTTGGAGGCTACACGTTCAATTTTTACCTTTAAATTCCATTAAATTTTCAATACACTCACACTTTTTTTACTAAGACAATCAAACATTTTAAATTAAAAACTAAATTGCTTTCAAATTCACCTATCCATTTATATAGCAATTTAATTTTCAAATTGAACAGCTAGTCACAGCACACATTGATTGAAGTTACAAATTTGAGTTGTTTCTTTGTCGGTGGCATTTAAAAAATTAATTATCAATTTCGAGGAATTTTGACACACGGTATGTGTGATGAAATTGAAAGCGATTTATTGAACGTGTGGGTGCAGCGTAAGCCAAGGAATTTTGTTTGTTTCTGATATCTGATCAGAAATGGAAAGTCGCATTTTTGTATTTGTTAATAGAATAAAATTAAAAATTTATGAAAAATTTATTAAAAAAAACTGTGAAAAGTATTTCATATTAAATGTGAATTTTTAAACTGAAAATCATACTCTGGCATTAATTTTTATAAGTTTCCAAAATTAATGCACAGTGATTTCGTTGTGACAAAAAAGATTTCAATCAAGAAGTATTCTGACAAAATATTTATCATATGCATAAAAAAATACTTTAGATTTATTAAAATATCTCCTAAACAAAATTATTTTATAAACTCTTTATTAAACCGAAATATTTTTTTATGTACACATAGGGCATTAAATGTGGTAACAACATAGTTAAAAATAACTATGCATATTTTAAAGATCTGTATTTTGTTTTTTACCTTTTTATACTCCTTTCTTAAACAAAGACAAAAAAATTGTTTCCTTATTATAGTTTTAAACTGCTGAATTTGCATATAAACCAAAACATTTATAAATATTTGATTTATCCTTTAATATATATATTAAAATTAAATTAATTTAATTATATAATTTGTGTTTTAACCAAAAAAATTATCCCAAATAGTCTTTAAATTTTACGTTACTTCTTTAAATAAAAAAATTTCAAGATGAGCTTCTCCGTTCCTCTTTTTTTTATTAACACAATAGACAATTTTATTATTTTTATTATTATATATTATATATTACATATTATTATTATTATACATAAATTATTATTTTAATATGATATTTTAATTAATCTTAAATGTATGTACATATTAAAGGTTTCATTAAAACTATCATGCAATTTTTTTTATATATTATAAAAAATAAATATAAATATATAATTTATCCTGGGGTTTTTGCAAATCATACATATTAGTTTATACATTTATATAAATATAATACTTTTTGAATAATTTTTATGTTACTTAAAATTTTATGAAAATGAAATTTAAAAACAAAACGAGAAATTTTATTAACGATTTTTAAAATAATAAATCATATCTATGTATATTTCAAATAATAAATTTTTTTTGACATAAATATGAAAATATCGCTCATTTACTTGAACAACGTCATAACTAGAGTTTTTCTTTTCCCTGACTTTTTAATTTCCCAGGAAAGCGGGAATAATTTTTCAACCTCCCGAGAATTGTCACCCGGGAAAAAAAACAATTATTCATGAAATCTATTAAAAAATAACGTGTTATAAACTTCTGACAATATGTCAGAATAATAAATTTATTAAGGGTTATAAACACGTTTGAAAATTTATAGGGGCATGTGTTTTATATGTATGTGATGTTGAATTTTTTTTTGGTAGTTACGTGCGTTTGCATTTCAGCTGACTATATGTTTTTTTTAATGCATGTTTTTTTTTATTTATTGTATCTTCAAATATGAACTAACAATAAGTATTCAAATCTTAAATCTATAAAAAAATTATTAGGCCCGACCAATGTCGGACATAAGCTTAGTGATAGTTATTAATAATACATAAGTAGTGATAAGCAACAAAAAGAAAAAAGTGTTTTCAAGCAGCTTCATCATCTTGAGTGTTGAATATTAGAGCCCGTGTATCTCTCTTTTTTAAGCGGATGTGTCCAGTAAAGTTCAAAATATTACGAGCAAGCGGATTAGGATGTGACTCGAGTTTTGTTAGGTATTTGCCTGCATATTTTGCAATTTCTTCAGTCACTAGTGGCATATTCAAATCGCGATGTATATTTGAATTTTTGATGTACCATGGAGCCGATGTTATCATGCGTAAAATTTTATTTTGCCTTCGTTGAATTTTCTCTACATTTGAAGCTGAAGCAGTGCCCCATAGTTGAATTCCGTAACACCATATTGGCTTTAAAAGCGACTTGTATATTAAAAGTTTGCAGTCTAGGCTAAGTGTTGAATTTCTACCAATCAGCCAATGTACCTGAGTTAATTTAAGTTTCATTTGAGTTAACTTAGAGTCAATGTGATGTTTCCATGTAAGTCGTCGATCAAGGTGTAAACCAAGATATTTCACATGTGAATGTTGAGGAACAACTTGATTGTTAATCCGAATGGGGGAGCAAGTATCTCTTCTTAGGGTGAACGTTATATGGACACACTTTTGTTCATTGACCTTAATTCTCCATAAGTTTAACCAAAGCTCCATCTGGCTAATGTGTTCCTGGAGTTTGCGGGATGCCTCATCAGGGTTTTCGTGCATACTAAGGCAGGCTGTATCGTCGGCAAATGTGGAAGTATGGATACTACTGCTCACAGGCATATCACAAGTATAAATCAAATATAAAACTGGTCCCAGTATGCTCCCCTGTGGCACACCGGATGAAATAGTTTCAGGCCTACTCGTAAAGTCTCCTTCCACAACAGTGAACTTACGGGAAATAATGTAACTTTCCAAAATATTTAAAATGTTTATTGGTAAGTAAGTCTTCAATTTTAAAATTAGGCCTTCATGCCACACTTTATCAAATGCCTGGGAAACGTCAAAAAAGAGCGCAGAACAATACTTTTTTTCCTCAAAAGTTCTTCTTATAAATTGAACCAGTCTGTGAGTTTGTTCAATGGTGCTATGCTGACTTCTAAAACCAAATTGATGGTCTGGTATGCACCCACTACTAATTAGAATTGGGGACAATTTTGTTTTGAGCAGTTTTTCGAAAAGCTTTGACATAGTTGATAGTAGACTTATTGGCCTATATGACTCAGCCTTGGTTAGATCTTTGCCCGGCTTTGGAATCATTTTAACCTTGGCAAGCTTCCAGCTGTGTGGATAATACTCCAGTCGTAAAATGGCATTAAATATGAATAATAGGATTCTCATTGCAATACGAGGCAAGTTCATAAGCATCTGGTTACTAATTCCATCAATACCCGGAGCTTTCTTCGGGTTGAGTGCGGCAATTAATTTTTGTAAATCACGCGTCTTAAACTTTATGTGTTGAGGGGGTAGTGCGACTACATTCGGCAAATCAGCAACACCAGTACATATGTTTGGCGTAAAAACGGATTTTAAGTGCTCAGCAAATATTTTACCTTTTTCAGTATCGCTTCTTGCCCAACTTCCGGTAGATGTGCGTAGAGGTGGCTTATACTCAATGGGTGTTTTAAGTTTTCTAGCAGCGCGCCACAAAGAGTAATTAGACGCTGGTGTGACATCAAGACCTTCCAGATAATTTTTAAGAGATGCAGTTTTTTCAAACGCAAGCAACTCTTGCAGTCGTTTAGTGCACTCTTTAAATCTGATTTTATTTTGTGGTGATCTGTGCTGTTGCCATTCCCTTCTAGCTCTTCTTTTTTCACGTACGAGACGTTCACTGACTATATGTGACGCGCAAAAAAAGGGACCTAAGGGTAAAAACCGGTTTTGTTCAGGAGAGCCATTTTAAAGATTTAAATACGTGTATTTTTGGTGTACCATCACATCATAAAACGCGCATATCTCTGAGAGGGAACACTTTTGGGGCATGGGATCGGTCTCATTCGATGCTCAGATGTTTTCCACATCAAAAAAAAAAAAAAAAAAAATTGAAAATTGATTTTTTTTTACCCTTAGGTCCCATTCTCTATGCGCTGTCACATATATGTATTACAAATAAATTCTAATTTGATTTTAAAAAAGTCCTATCAATAAAAAAATACTTTCTCATTTTACATGCCGACTACACGAGCAATAATCTTGGCAATTATTGCCGTGGCAACTGTCATATTCGATTGCCGACACAAGATATTAGCGTGTGGACCGTATGCATATGTGTTCAAATATATATTCAGCAACAAATGTTAAAATACATTGCTGAGCAACAATCTCTTAACACATGCTGTCAAATACAAATTATATTATGTTTTTTTTCAACGTAAAAATAGAAAACGAAAGTTTTAACTACATACATAAAACCAATAAAAGTTCAATTCAAAATTAGAAAATGATAAAATGATTGACAATTTAAGCATTTATGTGAATAAAAAGCAAATACATATATTTGAATATACGTGTTCACCACCTCCAAATACATTGTTGAACACAAGCAATCGGACGTCATCATTCTGCCGGCGTTATTGCTTGTGTTAAGACACATCAAATTGCTGGTGTGGTCGTAGTCTTACGGATATTGATTTTATAGTCAAAAGAGACTAGAGATATTTCCTTTTTAATCGAAAATGATTTTATTTGAATCAAAACAGGGTTTTATTTACTAGTCTTCATTAGTATAGAGCTTATTAGGGAGACGCTGGAGACACTCAGCAGAATCATCAACTCGAGTACACCACAGGGAGGATTTTTATCACCTCTGTGTATGTATTGTGGTTGTTGGCAACCCAGCAAAAAAAGTGAGGAAAAAGAAGTAGAAAAAGCACCACATCTACTGAATCGAACCACTTCAAATTTAGGTAAAAAACCAATGAATTTTACATTGACGTGTCATTGGAAGGAAGTGGTTTGCTTTTGACATTTTTTAAACTCAATAAAAATCATGTTTTTGATGCTATAAAAATCCGAAATTCGGGAGTGAAAATAATTCACTTCAAAAAAGTAGTTAAAAATTGCTTTTTATTCACTTGCATATGGTTTGAAATTTTTTGTTATTTTATATTTAGTGATTTAAAATTCTATTTGATATGTGGTTAAAAATAACTTCTTTAACATCTAAAAATATGCATTAGATATTTTCGAAGTAATTTAAAAGTGGTTCGTAAGGAAGTACTCCTTTTATTTTTTGCTGGGAATGAAAGCAATTCTTAGGCGTTTTGACAGGAGCGTACGGAAGATGGTTGTTTATGCGGATGACATGATTTTGCTGGTAACGGGAAAGTTTCTTCCCACTATCAGTGAAGTCATGCAGTCGGCGTTGGGCGATGTATCCTCCTGGGCCAGCAGCCAAGGACTGGGAGTCAATCTAGAAAGAAACGAGCTACAAAATAGGTAGCTTTGTACTGCCAGGAGTACTCCTCTGAGAATAGCAGAGTGAGCAAAATACCTGTGTGTTTTCCTTGGAAAAGAAACATGCAGGGAAGGCTAAAGAAAGGGTTCAACGCCTACTACGCATGCAGGAACTCCATAGGAAGGAAGTGGGCTCTGCAACCGAAGATAGTAAACTGGATTTACACATCGGTTGTCAGACCGGTTATTTTCTATGGTTGTGTGGTATGGTGGGAGGCATTGAGGAAGGAAGTCACAGAATATTACTGTCTAAGGTTCGGAGATGTGCCTCGCTGGGCATCACAAGTGATCAAAAGGGCACGTCGCAGGCTGCTTTAGATTTTTGATTTTTAAAAGGTGAGTTAATTGCTATTTTAAATTTAATTAATTTAAGTGCAGCAAAGAAACATTTTTGTGTAACCTCTAACCCTTCCCCGTATGGGTCTTTCTTTCGAAAAAGAGGATATAACGTGTTAAAATATTCTATAAAAATATTTGCCATAATAATAAAATTATCAGTTGCAGGCTGGCTAAATCGTTAGCCTTATTTCAAATTTCCTTACATTTTCAATTCTTCACTTTTGTATACAATTAAAATTTTCTCCGATGTATGAGTATGAAAGGTTAGCCATGACTGGAAAGGCTTGGCGTGTAATTTTCAACTCTTAAATTGCAAGACATTGTTCACGATTTAAATCATGATAATTTTTATTAAATATTTGCCGATTATGTGCTTGCAAATTTATTGCTTTTTTTATTTTTTCTACATTCTCATTAAAATTCTTTTTCTACACTAACAAATTATTATTCTAACATGTTTAAATGTTTATTTGCTGAAATTATTTAATATTATTATAACCTTTACCAAAAAATGGTAAAAGGGTATATATAAGTTTGTCATTCCGTTTGTAATTTCTCGAATATTAATAAGCGAGCCATAAAGTATATATATTCTGGATCCTTATGCATAGGGAAGACGAATAAGCGATGTCCGTCTGTCTGTACGTGAAATCGGTTCTCCGAAGCTCCCAGAAAAGCTAGAGACTTCGTTCTTGAAATGGTGTGTCAGAAATGGTCGAAATTAGATTGGTATTGAAAATCAGCAAAATCGAGCAGACGGTTTCAGAGCTGGGAGACTTAAACTTCATTTTGCCATACAAAATGACTACCGAAAATTTTTTATTAAATAAACTTATTTTGTACTTCAGTGTGAATAAAAATAATATTTCTTAATAAAAAAAATAAATAGACGTTTCCAGGGTTGGAAAACTTTAAGTTTTTCATACAAAATTATACAAAATTAATTTACTAAAAGAAATTTTTCCTTTTTTCTATAAATTAAATATATCTTATATTCTAAGAAGAAGGAGATTGGGTTAAAACATCAGAAAAATCAAAAAGGATAATTCCAGAGCTGGGAAACTTAAACTTCATTTTGCCATACAAAATAACTATCGAAAACTAGTTATTATTATTTTTTTCATTAAATAATTTTATTTTATACTTCAGTATGAATAAAATTGATATTTCTAACCAAAAATAATTTAAAAAAAATTTAAAAGTTAAAAAGAAGTTTCCAGGGTTGGAAAACCTTAATTTTTTTTCATATACAAAAGTAACTTACTAAAACAATTTTTTTTTCTTTTTCTCTATAAATTAAACATATTTTAGACTCTTAAAAGAAAGAGATTGGTGTAATAAATCAGAAAAATCAAAAAGGATGATTCCAGGGTTGGGAAACTTACACTTTTTGTAATATATAAAAGTAATAGTAAGTCTTACTATTTTTTATTTTTTTATTAAATTAACTTATTTTATACTGCAGTACACATTAAATTGATATTAAAAATAAAAAAAGTTTAACACATGAAAAAGACATTTCCAGGGTTGGAAAACTTTAACTTTTTCTTATACAAAAGTAACTTACTAAAACAAATTTTTTCGTTTTCTCTATATACTAAACATAGCTTATATTCTTAAAAGGAACATATTGGTGTACGAAATCTGAAAAATCAAAAAGAACGGTTCCAGGGCTGGAAGACTTACACTTTTTGTTATATATAAAATTAACTACCGAAAACTAATTTTTATATTTTTTTATAAAACAAACTTATTTTATACTTCAGTACGAAAGAATTTGGTATTTTAAATAAAAAAATTAAAACGAAGTTTCCAGGGTTGGAAAACCTTATTTTTTATACAAAATTAACTTACTAAAACAAATTTTTCCATTTTTTAATATAAATTAAACATATCTTACATTCTTGAAAAAAAAGATTGTTTTTAAGAATACAGAAAAATCAAAAAGGGGGATTCCAGGGTTGGGAAACTTACACTCTTTGTGATATAAGAAATTAACTACCGAAAATTAATTTTTATTTTTTTTTTATTAAATAAACTTTTTTATGCTTAGTTACGAAAAAAAATTGGTATTTAAAATATAAAAAAAAACAATTAAAAAAATTAAAAAGACGATTCCAGGGTTGGAAAACTTTAACTTTTTTTGTACAAAAGTAACTTACTAAAACAAACCTTTTTTTTCTATAAATTAAACACATCTTAAATTCTTAAAAGAAAGAAATTGGTGTAAGAAATCAGAAAAATCAAAAAGAATGATCTCAGGGTTAGGAAACTTACACTTTTTGTGATATATAAAAGTAACTAAGTCTAATTCATTTTTATCTTTTCCTTTATAGATTATACATATTTTAGGTTTTGGAAAGAAAAGTTTGGTGTAGAAAATTATAAAAATAAAAACAACAGCTCCAGAGCTGGATACTTTGACCTTTTTTTCTGGATATTAAAGAAACTAAATAAAACATTATTTTTTTTAATTTCCTTTTTTCTTTTTTTACTTAACACACTTTCTGTATTTTTTTAAGAACTACTTGATTGATATAAGGAATCAGCAAAATCTAATATAATGATTCTAGGATTTGTAAATTTATTTTTTTTTTGTAGATAAAAGTAACTAGGTCAAATTATTTTTTTCTTTTTGTTTATACTTTATGTACGTGCTTATGTATGTATCTCTATACTACATAAAAACACTTTGGTAAAGGGTATATAAGATTCGGCACAGCCGAATATAGCGCTCTTACTTGTTTTTTTTTTTTTTTTTTTTTTTTTTTTGCTTAAGCTACATAAATTGTGATTCCGCTTGTCTGGTGCATCATCGTACTTTCAGCAGTCATTCTGCCGAGGGTTTCGTTCGATCGTTAAGAACCGAAATTTAAGATGTAAATAAATCATAAATAACATACCGTTCATTGTACATATGTATGTACATAGGTGTGTGTTCCTAAATGAATGCACTCGAAAATGTTAATGGATTGAAAACAAAAATGTGAATATTAAAGTTGACAGTTTGCGTACATACATATGTATGTATGTATATTCTGAAGGTTCATTATCTTATGCACGTTTAAAAAAGATACAGAAACAACCTGATGTAATTAATTTCAGGTTATAAAAAAACAAATAGGCCCTTATTAGGAGCAACTTTCGATCTTCGACTGTAGTCGCAAGTACTAGATGATATTATGACGAGCATTCGACAAAGATTGTCCTTATTTTGAATATCACTTAAAGTGATTTTTAACCCCCGACTAAAAAAGGGGTGTTATAAGTTTGTAGTGTGTGTCTGTGTATCTGCGTGTCTGTCCGTGTCCACGTACAGGCCAAACGGCTGGACCGATTTTCATTTAGTTTTTTCTGTTTGAAAGATGACTTGATCGAGAGGGTTCTTAGCTATGTTTAGAAGATATAACATCTTTTCTGAAAAAAGTCGGGGGTTTTTAAAATTTTAAATTTTTTTTATTACAATTTACAACAACTTTACATAAAAATAAAAAACAACTGGGGTATTCAAACGGTAGTGTTAAAGACATAACGTCATAATTTTCTAAACTTTTAAACTAGTTTAATATACGACTGCTGTGAGCAACCCCTCATATTTTAGTGTATTAATTGAAACATAAACAATATGATACAAAACAAATGAGAAAAAATATTACAAAAATTAAATAATATTTGGTACGAATATGCAAAATTATGAGAAAATTATTTAACGGCTTCTATCTGTTTCCGAAAATTTTTTGCGAATTTTTGCAATATCTAAAACAAAATTTTTTCGAGCATTTGACCTTTTAAAATTTTAAGGCTTTGGAATTTATTTGCAAATATTCTTAAGTTTTGCGATCAGGGGGGCAAATTACGGCACTCGTTATCGAACGAAATTACGAAACATTTCCATATAAACTCTATTGAAATATTTCGCAATTTCGTTCGATAATGAGTGCCGTAATTTGCCCCCAGGTAATTTTTGATAAAACTTATTGCTCTTGTGTGTAATTTTAACAAATTAGGATTGTTAAATCAATCATTGTCTGATTGAAGTATTTTTGTTGTTGCAGTTTTTGCCTTTTTTACACATTTGGCGACTTTTATTTTATATCACTCTTTGCTATCATTTTGGTATTAGCAAGTTTTTGCAAATTTTCATTTTCGCGAATTTTTCCGATTTTTTGGAATTTCTTATATCGTTAGGTATTTATGTGTTATTTTAGGGCTTGCCTTTTTACCATTTTACCGATTTTTAATACATCTATCTACTTGTGCGAATTTTCATAATTTTGTCAATTTTCTGCGATTTTTGGAATTTCTTACAGCTTTAGGTATTTGTAAGTAATTTTGGAGCTTGTTTGCAATTTTGCAATTTGTTGCGAATTTTTGCAATAAAAGTGATTGTTCCCAATTCTTTGCTTTTTTTTAACAGTCTTAAACTTTTTTTTAATAAGTATCAAACTTTAATATATTTTTGATGTTACCAAGTTTTTGCGAATTTTTAAAAGTTTTTTGCATTCCTTACAATTTAAGCATTTTTTAAAATAAATTTAAGGTTTTTTTTTCAATTAAAAAATTATTCGCGAATTTTCGCAAATTTTTTGCAAGTGAGATAATTTTTGATTCATAAAATCTACTGAGTTTGCTCGTTTACAGTTTTTGAGGCTTTGGAAATTTTTTGAAGATATTCGCATTTTTGCAAGTTTTCGCGATTTATATGCTGTAAAGCCTCAGTTAGCCGACTGTAATGTAAAGTAACTGCAACAGTAAGAAACAGCTGATCGATTTTGTTATGTGAAAAGTAATGAAAATGGTTATAGAGATGTAATGTAACGTAACCTACTTCTCATATAAAAATATCGATCAGCTGTTTTCTACGTTACAGTTACATTACATTACAGTCGGCTAACTGAGCCTTAAGTCTATACAGCGTTTCGATTACGTTCCCGCATTCAGTTACGCACGGATCGAAAAGAAGTATTCTGCCAAAAAACTGAATCGAAAGAAAAAGAAGAAGAGAAGAGTATGTTTAAACTTGCTGCTTTGCTATGAAACGGGTGAAATGGGAACAGAAAAATTAAGCAATTTTGCAAAATTTTTAGCAAAAAATTAAATTTAGTGCAAAAAAAAACAGTGATTTAACATTACAACAAATAATAATTAAATATTGTGAAAATTTTTATTAAATAGATTTTTGCAAATTTAAGTACAGAGATTAAAAAAAAACGAGATAAGCAAGAGGTATTTGTGACCAAACTTTTCCAGTGTGAAGAATCCTGTCGCGCCGGAGGTGATATTTTAATTTTTTACACATAATTGTAACACAAAAATAAAGTTTATTTCTTTAAATTTAATTAAATCCGTAGGCAATATCGTTTTTTGTTGCCATTAAATAGGTATGTCAACTTTTTATATTGTTCTACCTGTAATAAATTAAATAAAAATCGCATTTCAGTACAGAAAAACAAAACAAACTGTGTAGTTTATTAATTAAACCTTCTTTTGCATTTAATACTTGCATTATTTTTTTAATTAATCACTTTTTGAAGCTAAACAAACAAAAATTGAAAACGCTAAATAACAACTTTCAAAAACGTAGTTACGATCGAAATGCAGAATACATCGAATCGAAAGAAAAATCGAAGAACGGAACGCAGAATACCAAAGTTGCCAAATGGAGAAATTTTCGATTCGAATCGAAACGCAGAATAGGGGTGATTACTTTTTTTCGTTCTATATAATCAGCTTTAGGATATTGTTTCCATTATTTTAATCCCTTGCGAATTTTTATATTTTTTGCAATATATAATGATTTGAGTAGAAATTTGCTAAAGAAAAATGCCACATTTTGTCGAAAAAGTAAAGTAAAAAGCAAAATAATTAGTTATGACAGTAGTAACAAATACGTAGAGTGAAGAGTTGTATTAATATAGTACTCCTCTTATATGAAAGAAAATAAAAATAATTTTAAACTGGTTTAAAATGTTAGGACTTTATGACTTTATGACACTTACGACACCCTTGTGAATACCCCAAATAATTTATAATACATAATTTTTTATACTACTCGTAAAATACTTCATTGAAAGCTAAATTCTGTGCGATAGAAAATTCGTTGCTCAACTAAATTTTCGATGCTCATAATATAAATTGAACATTCGATATTCGATAGTCAGCGAAGATCGAAAATCGAATGCAACTCATAATAAGGGCCATAAGTAAATATGCATTGTCTGGAATTAAAAACAAAAAGAATCTTAATGCAGATTATACAAAATATATTGTTAATTAGATGTTTGAAAGAATCTCAAAACTTCTACTTTGAAAAGAAAATATACAATACACTTATACCTCGATTTACACGATACTTTTTTTTTACACGATTTCACTTTTACACGATTATTTAAATTTTTCGTGCAAATTGAGAGATTTATGAAATACCTCGATTTGCACGATTTTTTATGTGTTTTGAGTGAGCTCTTGTGATATTTTTAATTTTGTTTATGTTTTTATGAATAGCATTTAATTTGTTTAATGAATAAAGGTTTATTTTTATGTGTTTTGAGTAAACGCTTCTGATATTTAAAAAACTAAGTTGAAATACATATATAATTTCTGCTTTTATTTTCGATTTACACGATTTTTCATACAAAAATTTAAAATTTCGATTAACGCGAATTTCTCAGGAACGTATCTATCGTGTAAATCGAGTAATAGGTGTTACTGAATATTTTGTTATTATCCCTATTGTGCCATAGCCGCCAAAAAAGCTTAACCGATACATATTTTGGACCTCTTTTTTTAACGAAAATCTATTATTTACAATCGCAAAAAATCGATTTTGATCAAAAATTAAATTCGAAAATGATGTCGCTTAAGATTTTTTTTTTTATATTTCTTGCTGCACGGCCCGCCCTTTCTGTATAAAGCAGACCGCCGCCAATGATTTTGTGAAACAAATTCTTAACCTATTTATTTCTAATAATAACACTCAAATGCATATTTTTGTATTTTTATACACAAACCAAATGACAAAAATCCTTTCTCTATAACACAAAATCATCGATGTGACAAATATCAAGTGTTTTTTTTTCTAATACACATTCAAAAATGCATGAGTAAACATACATAAATGTTTAGTTTTGTATCATCTTAAAATTAAACTTGTGAAGTTAAATGAAAACTTAATATATAATAACAAAGAATGCCCATTATGCAGCTCTATAGAGATTTGTCATCAATGCTTGCCAAAAAATTATGTGTACACATTGCAAAATTTTTGTCAAATATCATTTTAAAAATAGTTCAGAAAACCTATTTCTATTCACAGTTATTTCCTTTCTTCTATTGATTATAAATTCTAAAAAAATAATTATCACTCTAAATAGCAGACAAGACAGACTTTTTAATGCCCTACTGTTTCCGTTTCTTAACTCTAATGCAATCATTATTTTCGCTCCAAGTGATACTCTATCGAATAGCGTAATTGTGCAGCAACTTGCTTCTTATTAAATGTTATGGTATGTTTAGGTGCAGCACTCAGGGGACGACTCCTACTCATGCAAGACATTGTGCTAGAACTAGGAAAAAAGGTTATGGGGAGGAGGATCTCATCGGAACGCCTTCCATTGTAGTAGCGATATAACAAGGAAACGCATCCCATATTGCGTTCGATGCTCCAATGAATCAATAGAATATGATACCCTACTGTCACCGAGCAGCACCAAGCGAGAATTTCAAGTGCAGGCCCATACATTAGAGTTGTATTCCATTTTTTTTTAAAGAGAAGTAACACTCTGGCAATGCATGCCTACTACTATCACTAGGTGTTACCTTCTTTAGGAAAGGGATAGTGATAGAGAAGACAGGTGGTGAAGAAAGAGATGGAGGAAAGCTTCATTCTTTTACAGTTCGGTTTTTTTTTTTTTAATGTTTCTAATAATGCAGTCTTTCAGCTCCAGCTCCTCTGGTGTCAATGAGTCGTACTAAATTTTTTAAGCTGTGTTTAGTAGCCATTTTATTGGTTAATTTACTTCGCCGATGATTCAGCTGCACAATACCGACGAAGGAGGGAGCTCTGATGTTACATTAGCATTAGTATCCGCTGAAGCCGGCATAGTTCAGTGACCAATGTCTATGCCTTCATCACTTGAACTTTTCTACAACAACTGATACACTAATGGATATCAGAAAAATGCGTGGTGTTCCTGGCTCGAACCCAGGACTTTTGGTTTTGTAGTCTAACTAAAGGGTGGTTAAATTTTAAGGGCCGATGTTGAATGTGAACCACACCTAAACATCAAGTTTTTTCTGCATTTCATTTGACATTTCTCAATTTTAGACTGTTTCAATTTGAACCATGGAAAGATACACAATCGAGCAGCGCGTTAAAGTTATTCAGGCTTATTAAGAAAATGGGCGTTCAAATCAAAATGCATATCGACGAAAATCATCTTCAGTGATGAGGTACATTTTCACTTCAGTGGATTCGTCAATAAGCAGAATTGCCGCATTTGGGCGAATTATAGTCCAAGAGTGATTGTCGAAAAGCAAATGCACCCACAAAGAGTGACTGTTTGGTGTGGTTTAGGAGTTGGCGGCATCATCGGGCCGTATTTTTTCCAAAATGAGGCCGGTCAGGCAGTTACTGTGAATGATGTTCGCTATCGTGAGATGATAACGAACTTTCTATGCGACGATATGTGCTTTCTGCAGGACGGTGCCACTTGCCACACAGCTAACGAAACAATGGCTCTTTTATGCGACAAATTCAATGGCCTTGTTATCTCGCGTGGTGGCGATGTCAATTGGCCGCCAAGATTATGTGATTTGACACCGTTGGACTTCTTTCTTTGGGGTTATTTGAAAGAAAAAGTGTACGTCGATAAGCCAGCAACAATTCAAGAGCTAAAGGATGAGATAATTCGGCACATTAACGGCATAGAACCTCAATTATGTCTCAGCGTCATCCAAAATTTTGACCATCGACGGCCATTCAGCCGAAATTTTGTTCCATATATAATTGAACCATACAATTTTATCATAATAATGTGAGTAATCGTACAACATTGGGTCTTACGAGTGCTAAAATTGACCCTATTCACCATGAACCAATTCAGAAATTTTTGTTAAAACATAATTTAAAGCATCATTAATAGTTTGTCTCATAGCCTCAACCTCCGACAGGCTTGCTCTATTGCTGAATGAGAAAGAATTTTATATGCTGCTGTCATCCACGAAAGAATAGATAGAATTGGATGTTTGACATAGAAGGTCATTTAGAAAAATAAGGAAAAGAGTTGGCGAATGAACGGAACCTTGCGGTACCCCTGAACTTACCTTGAACTTGAACTATAACAACTCTTATAGTGAGGAAGCTCGACAAGTACAATACATTTAAACAAAAGTGCACCATGATACTCTCTTTCAAACGCCTTGGAGATATGTATATAGAGCCTCCACCAAAATTCTGGATTGAATTACACCATTTCTCGAGAGAAGGGCAAGATTGAAATTTACCATACTTTCAATCACTTTCGAAAGTGCAGAATATATTGCGATTGGGCGATAATGTTCAGGGTTATTAGCCTCTCATTTTTTTGGGATTGGCGTGAAATTAGCAACCCTCCAAAGCATTGGGAATTCACCAGCATGATACAACGTGCTAAAGAGGTTAGCTAATGGACGTGCCAGCGTCGAAGAGCACTGCTTCAAGACCATTGTTGGAATGCCGTCCGCCCCGAGAGACTTGATTATGAATGAGTTACGACAAAACTAGCAGAAGCTGCTTACTTTCCGGCAAGTAAGAATTAATTGCTTTCAGCTAGTAGGTTATCTTTATGAGCGGGGTCCTTTGTCATTATGACACCCTTACATCTGATAATTTTAAGGAATTATGGGTATTTAGCGATATGAATATATGTATGTACCTATTTTTCTCAACTTTAATTCCAACAACTTAAAATTCCAATAATTTACAACTATAGTACATAATTACTTTCGTTTTGATTTTTGCTTAAAATCAGCAGCCTACTTTTAATCTAAAATCTCTTTATTAATATCAAAAAAATATTTGTACATATACACATGAATGTATATCTACTTTTCTAATTTAGCTCAAATATGTAAGAAAAGTAAAAACCAAAGGCGACATTTTATATTCACTTGTAATTCATACAAACTAAAGAGTGAGTGACTTGTTCTGAATTCCTTAATATATATGTATGTATATACGAGCACACATGCCGCCGCAACCGTGCAGCAGCATTGAAACAAAATAAATCTTTTTTATTTATTTCAATTTTATTTAAATAAAAAAGTGAATAGACTTTAGTTTTAAAAATATATCGCATTCGGTACACAGAGGAATCTGTTGGGTTAAAAATAAATTTTGAAAACCAAAAATCTATTAGAACGATAATTCTATTTAGAACAGGGAAAAAAATGTTAAAGAAATTTAAGTATATCCACTAAAAAAAAACAGCCGTTCTCATTTTGAGAAGAAGAATTGCTCGAAAATTCCATAAAGTAAAAAAAAGATTTGTCTGCAACGCTGCATACGTTGCATAGAATGTGTTAGCACCGGTGCGTTTGTTGCATTTCTGTTGGATTTGCTTTATTGCATGTTTGATGGCGGCGGCGGCGGCGTCACTAAGTGATTTAACAACGCCATCCGCATTTTAATATTTTTTTTATTATAGCCACTAACAAAAATGTGGAGGTTAAAATGATTTCATCAAGGCATTTGAGACACAAACGTATGTATGGTGGTGTAAAGACTTTAGGGAATTTTGGTTATTGCAAAATTTTAAGTATAGTGTACTGCGTGGCTTTTTAGGAGCATAGAAGTGAGTGGTGGCGCGGATTTTGTATGTTTTTATATGTATAGTATAGTAAATGTTGAACCGAGATTTACTTGTATTCTTGAATACTTTTATTTCATAAAACTTATGCCCTAATTCAGTAAGAAGATTTGGGGCGTTATGGTTTGAAAATACTTTTGAGTGTTTGGTTTTGAATTCTCTAATAGGGCATTTACACCTGCACAAAATCTAACAGATTTTAATTTAAAAAAAATATATACCTTTTACATTTTTAACATTTATCATGATATTTTCATCCAAAACAAAACCCATTAACTAAAAAATTTCTGAAAATACAACCAAACAACTGCAATGTAGCCGATGCATACACCGTTTTAAGCAGACCGTAGCTAATTCACTCATCTGTTATGTAAATATGTTGTGCAGGGTAGTAAAAAAATAAAAATATTTTAGTGATTTTTTATGGGAATTGTTAAAATTTAAGTTGAAAATTTTTTAAACGCACTAATAATCCCAAATTAATATTTTACTTATTAAGTAAAATATTTTTTTAATTAAAAATACATTGGGTAAAGGTTCCCTAATGATCTGCATTAGCAACAGTGAAATGCGCATAGGATCCAGCTAAACCCCTCAATAATCAATTTCAATGTATTTTTAATTTAAAAAATATTTTGCTTAGGGCCAATTTCACCAACTTATTTAAATATCAATTCATATTTAAAAATAATTTTTCCATAAAAAAATTAATCAAAATCGACATTTAAATATGAATTGATATTTAAATAGAGTTGGTGAAATTGGCCCTTAATAAGTAAAATATTAATTTGGGATTATTAGTGCGTTTAAAAAATTTTAAACTTAAATTGTAACAATTCCCATAAAAAATCACTAATTATTAAATTGACTGCACCAGGTCAAAAAATACTTGTGTGGCAACACTCTATTCTTAAATAGCTGTTGTTGTTATTTACATTTATTTTCTTTTTACATACTTTTACAACTAGAATTTGAAGCTGAAAAAAAGTCAGCCAATGTAGTAATGGTAAAGAAAATAAAAATCATGTTGATTATTGAGTTCTTGTTTCAACTTTTTTATTTGTTTTAAGCTTCTCATTTGTTTAAATGAAAGTTTATAACATAATAACTCTAGTTGTTCTAAGAAACTTTGGGTAAAGGTTCCCTGATGATCTGCAGAGACCAGTATCGGCTTGTTTTGCTTGTTGACGTACCCGTTTAAGTGAAAATGAGCCTTGTTGCTCCAAAAAATTGGATTTACAGTGCGAAAACGGTCTCGGTCTATCACGTGTTTGCTGAATACCGAATTTTGAACAAAATTGTCGACGACCAAGAATCATTACTCTTAAAAAATGTCATCACAGTGAACGCGCGATGCTCACTCGACCACTGCGACATCGTAACTAACGAATCCGCCCAATCGATAATTCCAACGGCGCCACCCTCCCTCCGCACCGTTTATTGCTTTTTTGCTTTGCTACCCCATCACAATTAATGTCACGCTCACATAATCGTAGAAGAACGAAGCCGAAGCACCTTCCAGGCATATTTTAGTACATTATAAATGTTTCAGAAAGATCTGTTAATTTATTACGTTCTTATAATCCTTTGTTGTAGGAATCAAACGTGAAGCGTGCGCGTATCTTGTGGTAATAATGGTTTAAAGGATGTTCACGGACGTGATAAGCAATATTATGTCCAACGCTTTGGTCATACTAAGCAACTGCGCTTAGTAAACTCAAACAAAATGGAAATGATACTATTTACCACAAAGATCAAGTCAAGGGTAGCGTTGGTAAGTAAGTAGTTAGCAAGTTGACTGAAAACCAGAAGGTCCTGGGTTAGAGCCCGGTCTCCGACAGTCATTAAAAATAACAACACCCCACACATTTTACTGATGTGCATTAGTGTCTCTTTGTATCAGTTGTTGTAGGGAAGTTCAAGTGATGAAGGCATAGACACTGGTCACTAATGTAACATCAGAGTGCCCTCTGTCGTCGGTATTGTATAGCAGAACCATCGGCGAAGTAAAAAAAAATCGCTACTAAAAAAGAAAAAAAAGCTAAGAAAATTTAACACAGAGGCGCTGCAACACTGCATTATTAGAAGACTGCAAAAAACCGTGTTGTAAAACAGTGTTGTCAAAGAATAAAGCTTTCCCCTATATTTTCCTTCACCACCTGCCTTCTCTATGATATACCTTTTCTAAAAGAAGACACCACCTATTATTAGTAGTAGACATGTATTGCCTGAGTGTTACTTCTCTTAAAAAAACAAAGCTTTAGACTTCTTCGGTTTGAAAAATCACGAAATGCTCTTATCCGACAGCGCAACATACGAGTATATAGAATGTATAATGAACCAAAAATTATCACAGAAACTAATGCTTTTATCGGCATTACGGATGTTTACGTACTAGTCCTTCAGGGGATCTGAATGCTATAGAAAACCTCATTCCGATCGACCTTCATATATTGGCGGTATTCTCAAGTAGAACGGCAAGATTAGCGGCAGCTGGGTAGTGGAGATCAAGTACTTATGATCATGCCAGAATCTTTGATCAATTACACCATACACTGTGGAAATCTTCTGATTATATGGTGCCTCATTTGGACTTTGATAAAGTTTTTAAAGTCCTAATTCAATCCAGGCGGCAATAGATAGTAAGTAAGTGATGGCAAGAGAATAACACGTCAGAGTATATACTGATGGATTAAGAATGATTTGAGGTGTCGACTGTGGAGTTGTATCAGACGATCTTAGAATAGAATGCTCCTTTCGTCTTCCCAATGAAGCCAGAGTATTTCAGCCTGAAATTTTGCTGTTAGGGAACGGGGCAGGGTGCTGATCGACCAGGTTAGGTCATACAGGTTAGGTTAGGTCGATACAGGTTAGGTTTCAGACTATAATACAAGTATTAATACTTTTGACGAAAAATTTCAAAAAACAATAACAACTCAACATGTCAGAGTTGTATTTTCCACAAAAGTATTAATACTTGTATTATAGTCTGAAACCGCTTTAAGGAAGTGTGAAATTTAGAGTCCAGCTCACTTGGGTCCAATGCAATGACCCCTTTGTCCTACATGTGAGTTGAAGAGAAGATAGTGAGAGAGGGAGATAGGAAAGGGATAGTTATAGCGAAGACAGTGGTGAAGGAAGAGATAGAAGAAAGCTTCATTATTTTACAACTCTGGTTTTTTGCACGTTTTTGATAATGCAGACCTACAGCGCCTCTGGTGTCAATGAGGCATACTAAATTTTTAAGCTGTTTTTACTTCGCCGATAATTCTGCTATACAATACCGACGAAGGAGAGCGCTCTGATGTAGTTCAGTGACCAGTGTCTATTGCTTTCATCATAAGAACTTTTCCTACAGCAACTGTTGAGGCGACACTAATGCACATTAGAAAAATTAGTGGTCCTGTTATTTAATGACTGTCGGAGACCGGGATCGAACCCAGGACCTTCGGTTTTGTAGTCAACATACTAAATACTTCAGCCAACGTCAACCTACAGAGCAAAGTCAGTATCTTTTTGTCTATAGCCAGGCAGCACTTCTGTCCCTAATATCATATACCACTTACTCTATTCTAGTTGGTCAGTGCAATAATGTGATATCTATATTATATGGTCAGGCTGATCTGACCCTCATCTAGGTTCTAGCGCACAGCAGTTTCCTAGGTAACGATCGAGCGGACGAAATGTAAAAAGGGACCTTGGCGATTTTTAGGATTCCGTACTCCAAAGGTGAAAAGGAACCCTATTGTTTTCGCTACGATGTCCGTCTGTCTGACACAGACTGCTTTATAGAGAATCGTAAGAGCTGTGGACCTGAAATTTTCACATTATATGTAAAACTTTGGCCACTAAAACAACGAATGTATGACAGTTGACAATTAACGGGTGTTCTAAAACGAGCAACGAAAAATCTTGAAATCGTAATGTTATATACGGAAAATTATATATAGACGTTTAAAATTTTCAAAGTTAGTGTGTTTTTATGCAGACTACAGCAGTTATCACTGAAATTAAGAAAAAAAATCAAAATTAAAGGGTATTCTATTCAGTTAAAGTAATTTTGCTGTGTCTTGGAAACCGTAAAGCGCAAACTCTTGAAATTTTCAAAAGCGTTAAAAAAATGCTGAAGCAAAACATAGCCAAAATGAAAAAAAACCGCATAAGTGAAAAATATCACCAAAAATAAAATAAGTCGCTAAAATGCAAAAAAAATCACCAGAAGCAAAACGGTCTGCAAAAAAACTCAAAAAATCGCTAAAACCGAACAAAGTCGCCAATGCTAAAAACCGCTAAAGCTGAAAAAATTGTCAAAACTGAAAAAATCGCCGAAACGAAAAAAAAGCGCCAAAATTAAAAAATCGCCAAAAATTTAAAATATTGGCAAAACGAAAAAAACGCTAAAATTAAAAAAAACCAATCCAAAAAAATAAATTAAAGAATATCTTCGTCAGGTATACGAGTATATTTTCTATAGCTTTTAATTAAAAAAAAGTGCCAAAATAAAAAAAGATTATAAGTAAAAAATATCACCAAAAATAAAATAAGTCGCTAAAATGTAAAAAAAACCACCAGAAAACGGTCTGCAAAAAAACTCGAAAAATCGCCAAAACCGAAAAAAGTGACAAAGCTTTTACGCTAAAACTAAAAACAACCGAAAAAATTGTCAAAACTGAAAAAATCGCCGAAACGAAAAAAAAGGAAAGGAAACTAAAATAAAATCGCTAAAACTCCAAAAAAATTGTCAAAAACGAAAAAAGCGCTAAAATTACAAAAAAAAAACACCAAAACAAAAAATTAAAGAATTTCTTCATCAGATATATATTTTCTATAGTTTGCAATTTACTGGTGGGTATTCAAGATTCGTTACGATCCCACTTAACACTTTCAACTATGTAAATCATTTCGCCGATATTTTTTGATATTTTTATTATTAAACGTATTTAAAATCTGTTTTTAGGAAGAACTCTGATGTATTTTTATTTAAAAATGTATGCATAAATTCCATTTATTATTGCTGCCTGTTGTTATTACAATTGTTGTTAAGATGAGCTGTTTCAAAGTCATTCACACTTGAGAAATTCTTTTTGATCAGCAGCATCATCGCAAAATATTTTTGAAAAATATAAAACAAAATATTCTTTGCTGCTTAGAAAATGAATGTCTGGATTAAATCGAGTAAATTTTTTTAGTTATTATTTCTTAAATTTATGTACATATATGCATGCAGAGAAACAAGTCGAGGCAAAATTATCGGCGGCGGCGGCGCAGTAGTTTTGTGACCGGCGGCGGCGCGCCGAGAGAATATTCGCCGGCTGAAATAAGCATATGAAAATTTAGAGAGAAAATAAAAATTGAAACTGAAAATTGATTTTCAAAATTTTTTCCCCGAAATTTGTCTTTTGGAGCAGATAAAATTTCGGCTGGTTTTGAGCCGATGCGAGCCGATACAATCGGCGGCGGCTTGATACACAGAAAAATAACCGGCGGCGGCGCGCCGTCAGCTTCGATCCGGTAGACTTGTTTCTCTGTATGCATGTACATAAATAAGATGCCTTTTTATTTTAATTAATCATTTTAATGGGTATTTTGACATAAATTTTTAATTGTATATTAAATGTTTTACATAAAAATTATGATTTACGTGTTTTAGTGGCGACCAACGATATCAGCGATCATTAAAATTCAACATGAAGACATTTTGCATTAAATAAGTATTTAATTAAATGCCAACATAAAAGATGAAAAAAAAAACATCGGCCAAAATATGGCCTAAAACAAGTGAATGAATTGCATCGGTAAATGGTACTGCAACCAATTTAATTAAAAGTTACATAAACTTGATTCAGAGGGAACCAGCATCAACATTACTGCTAGTCGCTGTAATTCCGTTACAGCAAAATTAAACCATTTAATTAAAATTAATCTATTTAAGTTATAAAAGGAATTACTCCAAGTGCAACCAAAAATTTTTACCTGGCTTCGCACAGTGGCTTAAAAGTTTTTTCGTTATAATTCATTACTTGAATGATGTGTTTGTCTCAGAAAAATTTTGAGCCGCCCTAAATAAGATAGTAACGCCCGCACGGTGGTTCAGAATCACTTGGCCAGAACCTAAATTTTTCTTGAAATAAAGGGTCCACCAGATATGTAACTTTTTTTTTGAAAATGCTATTAAAAAAAAACTACTGAAGCTTCGGCTGTGTGGCACGTAGCGCCGTCCTGTTGAAACCAACTGTTGCCAATATCCTCCTCTTCAATTTTTGTGAACAAAAATTCGTTCAACACGGCCCGATAACGATCGTCATTGACTGTAACGACCACTCCTTGCTCAATGGCCCAATTATGCCTCTGGACCAAAAAACGCACCAAACAGTGACTCGTTTTGGGTGCGTCGGCTTTTCAATGTATGCGTGCGGGTTTTGTGTGCCCCAAATGCGACAATTTTGCTTGTTTACATACCCGCCAAGATCAAAATGAGCGTCATCTGAAAAGATGATTTTTTGGCAAAATCGGCATCTTCTGTAAGTCGATCGCAGGCCCACTTAGCGAAGCGAAAACGCATTGGATGGTCAGTTGGCTCGTTCAGCGGAAGGATAAAACTAATTATCTGTGAAATAAGACATGAGCTAAGTGTTACCATTCACGAAATAAGCACTAGTTGAAAAAAAATGTAACGTAAAGTAAAGGCGGACCCTTTAGTTAAAAATCGAATTTTATTTTTAAGCCAAAAGAAAGGAAACATATCGAAACTAAGGTAGCCAGAAAATTGAATCAAAATATTCGCAGTAGGGGGCGTGGCATGCTACTAAAAACAAAGAATTTATCTTAATAAAAAAAATTTCATATTTGATCTAAAATAAATTATGATTCTTCGAAAACTATTATCGATAACGGGCTGCGTTTTTTTTTTTTTTTTTTTTTTTTTGTTAAATTGAGTAAACTGTTGTTTTTAACAAATGGTATCGCCAGACCCTGTAGGGTTCTATGTAATAAATTTTTAACACCCCATATTTTCGTCAAATTTGAATTTTAGTAGTGTATAACTTTTGAAGACCAAAAGGTATAAAAAAAGGGATTCATCCGCAGAAAAATAAAAGCATCTTCTTTAAGCCCATACACATATACTTTTGCCTTTAGAAAACCTTTTTTCAAAATTTTAATATAAATTACGTATAACTTTTGACTTAATTATGATTTTGTTATCAATTTTTTTAATGTTACAAATTTTGTTCCTTATTCATAATTAGAGATGTGCAAATGTCGTGATTTTATCGTGTCACGCGTGAGTCACGCGTGATTCACGTGATTCGTGATCAAATACTATAACTAATCACGCGTGAGTGCGTGAGCGTGACTGAAAAATATTTACTCGTGCGTGATCGTGCGTGAGCTTTCTTCTAATAATCACGCACGAATTCTCACGCTCTCACGAGATAACATTCCTGCATAGGCACATATGTAACTGTATTCAATCATTTGAAATAAATTATTTTATAATAATAAATGCATATGTGTATGTATAGTAATATGTATGGTAGTATGAGCTTACAAACATAATGAAAAACAAAATGTTTTGACTTTTTCTGAAGTCAGACTTGTCGTACCGAATTCGTTAAGACATTTCGGTAGTTTCTCTGAACAATTTTTTTTAAACATTAAAACTTTGATTTTTGAGTACATAAGTAAAAGTCTGTGAAAATTTTTTTTAAATAAATATGTTGTATGTATATGTTGATAAAAAAAAAAGGATTGTAAGAAATATTAAAAAACCTTGAGTATGTGCAAATTATTTCGACAATAGCAGCAACATAACGGTGAAGCGGTACTCTGCTATAAAAGCAAAAAGAAATCGTACCTACATGTCGTTACGAATTCGTACCGACTTATCGTAACGAATTCGTACCGACATATCGTTACGAAAAATTTTTACGATTTCGGTAATATTTCGGTGCCGAAATCGGAAGATTTTGTCGACCAATCGTTACGAATTCTTTACGAATTCGGAGCATTTATTACGTAACGCTGTAGGGGAGGGGTGGGGTTCGAGTTTTGTTATGATTTGTTAGGGTGGGGTGGGGGGAGTCTTTGAAAATGTTACATAACAGAAAAATTTTAGTAATTTGTATGTTTTCTCATTTAATATGCTTTTCTCATTTATTGAATTGATCATACGTCTTACCTTCACATATGTGTATATTATGTATGTATATATACATACATGTGCGGAATGTCAATTTTTGATATATGAGAATTCGAATATTTAAAATGATATCCGCGAATACGAATATTTAAAACGATATTAAATTAAGTTAATTTAATTATTATTTTTCGAACTTCATTTGTTTCTATATTTATGATTTGAACAGGCTAAAGTTCGTATCGCTTTGTAAGCCAAATTACGTGTGATAATTATTAATGGACAAATAACACCAAAGTTAATTGAAAATATTCTGACAAACACGCAGTAGAACGGAACAACCAGCTGTTTTCGAAGGCCACCAAGCCTTCATCATCAGCGTTCTTCTGTGTTTGGTCCACTGTGTGTGGTGTCAGTTGATGTAGATTTCTGCTTTACATATATACGAAAGGTTTCTGCTTTATGGACCAAACACAGAAGAACGGCTAGCTGTTCCGTTCAACTTAGATATTAAATTAACTTTGCTTTATTTTAATTTACATTGTAAATTTTACAAAAACATATATATATATATATATATATATATATATATGTATGTATGTATGAACCTATTTTTCAACCCAAAAAACGTGAAAATTATATTATACATATACTTTTTCGTGAGCGTGATAAGTTGTAAACCAATCGTGCGTGATTAAAAATATTTTATTCGTGAGCGTGCGTGATCGTGAAAATTTTCAAAATCATTCGTGCGTGAAAGTGCGTGAGTAAAATATTTTTCTGCGTGAGCGTGCGTGTCGTGAGTCTGAAAACACTCACGTGCACATCTCTATTCATAATAAGTTTCCTTTTCTAAATCGAACAAGATTTGACTTCTCCATTAGCAGAACACTTTAATTATTTTTTCTAGAATATTTCCTAAACTGTAAGCGATAGAAAAAAAATTCACTTGCAAAAAAATCTTTTTTATCAGATCAAAAAGATCAGCTTGGCATCGCTTTTAATTCCTCATTAACCCGAAATATATACAGTCCAAATTCCGGACACCACCTCAAATGCTGTATTAAATTTCATAACGATCGAACGGCTCGTTTAGAAACTGCAGAATTATTTCCTTTTTTTTACAAAATCCCCACTGTGTATCGGGTACTTTAGACCCCACTAGGCACCAGAAGGCACCGTCGGACCGGTAAGACCGCATTTATGGCAGTAAAGCTCATGTTTTAGACAGCTCATTATGCCCTTAATTATGAAAGTGGCCTAAGTCATATGAATTTTGCTTCGAAATATTAAATTAATCTTAAAAAACTGCAATAAATATTTAATAAACATTTAAGTAAATTTATATTAATCGAGACTAGTAAAACTCTAAATTAAAATGGTGCATAACATAAAAATATTTTTCGACTTGTTCAAATGTAATCTCTTAAATATCTCGACTAAAGAAATATATGACTTAAATCACTTTCATAATTAAGGGCATATATCAATTAAAGAAAACAAATTTTGCCACCAATCTATTGTATGAGCACAAACCGACTTTCAAAATTATTATTTTTTTCCTAAATCGAAGGGGGAATTTGCTCCCCTTATGCATAACTCTGTACTTTGTGAAGCTATTTGCAAAATTATTCTTTTGTTTAATAGGATTTGTCTGCAGTTTAATTCAATAATTTTTTTTCAGAAATCGGAGAGGGGAACTTCTCTCCACCGTGCATAAATCTGTCACATGTGAGCATATTTTCAACTTTTTTTTTATTTGAAAGGGTTTACTTGCAGTTTGGTACCATACATTTTTCTTTTTTTTCGCAAATCTGTGGGGCATTTTGAAATATGTTCTATAAGATCTTTGCATTGAAGGGGTTTTTTCCGCATAATTATTTTAATTCAGTGTCTTGCAGATATTTATCTAGTAGATTTATGTCTGTGCATGTCTTACACAACTTATGTTTATATCTTTAAATAACCAAAAGAGCCTAGGATTGAAAAAAAACTAGGCTTATGTATTAAACTTTCAACAACCTACTCTATTGCTTTTATAAATATGATTTAATTTTTATTATAAGGCCTTTTAAAAACGCGATTTTCTATGCAAAATTAAAAAAAATCATAAGTTCAATTTTAACCTTGAATTTTCCAACCACCACTGTAGTACTTTTAGCAAAACTATATTTATTAGATAAAAGCTTAAGATTTTATCTATTCACTAAAAAAATAATTACCGAAAAATCTTCATTCGTTCAAAAGTTACAGAGTTTTGGCCAATGAAAAACGTTTCTGAACCATTGGTATTCATAAACGATTGTTAAAGTTAATGATGGCTTTACGTAGGAATTTTTTATACATACCGGTGTACGAGTATGTATGTACGTGTATATATAAGGGAATAAATTTAAATGCATATATGTATATGTGACAGCGCATAGGGAAAGGGACCTAAGGGTAAAAAATCAATTTTCACTTTTTTTTTGATGTGGACAACATCTGAGCATCGAATGAGACCGATCCCATGCCCCAAAAGTGGTCCCTTCCAGAGATATGCGCGTTTTATGAAAGTAATGGTACACCAAAGATACACGTATTTAAATCTTTAAAATGGCTCTCCTAAACAAAACCGGTTTTTACCCTTAGGTCCCTTTCTATTTTGCGTGTCACATATATACATAATAAATATACATACATTTGTAAACATAAATGTGTACATATATCAGATATTTAAAAACTCTGATGAGCCAGTGCTGACATTTTCTAACTTTCGCCTGGAGGCAGGACAAAAATGTCTGATCAGTCCAGCTGTTATACAATAAAAATTTAAATTACACAAATCCAACATATATATTCATATATATGTATATACTTAACTATTAATTAAGGGACTGTTCATCTAAATGCGAACTATAGATTCGATCGTAAATTTATATTAAAAACAAAAACAAAAATCTGAAATTTATTTTTGTGTTCAATATAGTAAAAAAAAGTTTAAAATTTGTTTTTGTTTTCAATATAAATATTCGATCGAATCCATCGTCCGCATTTAGATGAACAGGCTCTAAATAAAATCTTAAACCGAAAATAAAAGAAATTCCCAACAATTCATTAACACTCGTCATTGTGCGTGCGTCTGGCGTTTTTCCCAGATCAAAAGTTCATTTGCGATTGGGACTATAATGACGTTATTTTATACTTGAAATGCAACAGATTTTCACAAGATTAAAATGAACACCATCCAATTTAAGTTCAGGGCCAATAATTTGTTTACAATGATCTCAGCTAAAATAATTTTATAAAAATAGCAAACCATTCATTCGCATGACATTTGAAAAGCATTAGAAATTTTTGAAAAATATTTAAACGAAAACGAAAATACTTACATACATAAGTATTTGCAATAAAGTTGAATAAACTGCAAACGTGATTAAAAATTTTTATTTGCAAACAGATGAATTGTACAGATTTTGTTTCCAGATTATCCTAAAGAATTTCTACGCAAAACAATTTTGAGCACCAAATAAAAATGAAATAAAATGAAAAATGCATTCACTCTCTCTCTCTCTCTCGCTCTCTCTTTCTGCTAATTAGAGGAAACACGTGTAATTTTATTTTCCAACACAGTTTCACTACTCTGCATGGCTAAGACCATAACGAAAAGTTGTATTATTTTAAAATCTCTAACCCCCATACCTAAATAAAAGCGGAAAGCGTTGCGTTAGCAGCAGGGTACGTATTTTCAGTACAATCAAAAAATATTTTTATATTCAAATGTATTAAAAATGCGTACCCTGTTGCTAACGCAACGCTTGCCTCTCTTATTTGGGTATGAGGGTAATGCTATAAACACAATCAAGTCCACCGACCATCGACTACAAGATGTCAAAAATAGAATACATGCGTGCTTATGAGAATAATTATTTTAGCCGCTACACGACTACCGACTACACGGCTACTTTTGTAGCCCGTAGCCAACTTAGGCTAATTTCTATTTTTCTTGGCTACAAAAAACAGATTAGTGCTGCCAATACAATAAATGCATGAAATGGTGGTTTTAAAAACGCAATACATTAAATATCGCTATTAAAAACGCGAAAAACTATTATAGTGGCACCACTATACACTATACACTTCATACACTGAAGTCGTTGTTTCCACTATTTTAGCAATAGTACTTATAAAGTTAATTAAATTTTCTTGACACATTTGAAATTTTTTTTTTCACACAAATTCACTTAAAAAAATCAAGTTTGTTTTGTTTTGGTTAACTTTAATACATATGTCAAAACAGATGTTTATTTTTTGTAGTTAGTGGTCGGTAGTCGTTAAAAGAATTAAGTAGCTGGCGACTTGGCTATTTTTGTAGCCAGCTACTTTTGTAGTCGGTAGTCGATGCTCAGTAGCTTTTGATTGTGTTTATAGCATAAGGTATTTCAAGAATTTCTTATAAAAATAAACAACATTTTACTCATAGTTCATACATGCATGCATCAGGGATGGGAATTGGAAATCTTGATTTCGTGCCGAATCTGTTTATAAATAGTGCCAAAATCACTTGAATAGTGCCAAACCACTTTTTAGATAATTTAAATGATGACACTTGATGTTCGTTTAGTATACTATGGCTCTTGAATGATACATTTTTGTGTATAGTTAAAAAAATCCATGAATATCAGAGAAAACACGCTCAAAAATTAATTGTTTACACATTAGATTTTTACGTCTCCGATATCTTTCCAAAACTCACTTACACTTGATCGTGTTTTCTTTCGTTCGGAAACATAAAACGAAGTTAAAAATATGCCACTTAAGCTTTTTGGTGGTTATGGCTCGAATGGACAAAAAGTGCCAGAAAAGGAGCAAGAGTGCCACAGTGCCAGTTAACATCCAATAGTGCCAAAAATGGCCAAAATTGTGCCACATTTCCCATCACTGGCATGCATATGCATACAAAGTAGAGATGGGCGCGTGTCGAATTTTTCCAACACAACACGAACACGAATATCAAGACGCTCAACACAATATCGTCAAATATGCTGGTGTTGTATGTCTGACCATAAAATATATTAAATTTTTTCTCTACTGGAAATTCATTCATACATATTTTACATCTAAAATCGTTTCGTGGTTTTCGTGTCAATTTTGCTCAGCACGAAAGGACCAGAACACGCACGAAATCAAATTTTTCGTGTTGAATTGTGCGTGTTCGTGTCAGGAAAAAACACGACACGCGCCCATCTCTAATACAAACATACACACAAATGCACATACACATACATACATATGTAGATAATACATGGTTCTTGTTTTGGTTCTTTTAGCAGCATCTCTCTATTTAAAATCGTTCATACTTCACATAAGACAGAGCTTTAAGATAGTCAAATCATTTTAATGCAAGTTAATTGATCTTTTAAACTGAAGGTACCCATAGACTATGCAATATTATTGAGTACTTTACTGCTATTATTAATTTTTTTTTTGCTCCACACTATTCAATAAATTGCACAATATTGAAAAAAATAAATGGCGCAATTTTTCTTAAAATACATTTACATTAATGTAAACAAAAGCTACACACTAGGAATGGGCAAAAATATCGATATATCGAAATATCGATATTTGAGAAAAACAATATCGATATATATCGCCGATATTTCAAAAACCGATATATCCATACATCGATTCTTATTTACGAGTATCGGGATCGATATTTTTAAGAGCTTTATAAATTTTAGCCGTTTTTCAGCTACACGATATTGGCATCACTGTGATGCGAAGAAAAAAAAATTCACAATAACAGCCGAAGCCAGCTCCCGTATTCTGTAATTCGCTAAAGCTAAAGCTATATTCAATCGCTAAAATGCTGAACAAATACAAAATTATAAATTTTTGGCGATGACATAAGACAGTACAATTTCGGCAGATTAGATTCCTAAGAAATTGCTTGATTTAACAATACATATCTGAAAACTGTATTCGTAGCCGAAAACCGATAAATCGACTATATAAATTTTTAGCGATATAGATTTAGCTTTAGCGAGTTACAGAATACGGGGCAGGTGACTTTTGTTTGTTAACTAAGCTAAATCATCGGTTGGTTATTGGTTTGCTGCAGATATAATGGGCTTAATTACGAGTGTCGTATAACGACTATTGACGATTTTGTACTAGATCAAAGAAAAACTTTTGAAATGTTCTTTAGTCTAGTATAAAATCATCGTAGTCGAAGTCATAATACGTATTTTTAATAAAAAAAATGTATGTAACATGTTTGTAAATACGTATCTTAGTAACGTATTTATTTCAAATTTGGAATATTTTTGGAAAAAATAATATTGCATATAAAAAAATATCGATGTATGGAAATATGGATGTTTTAAAAAAATATTTATCGATACTGTTGAAAAATATCGATACGATGTATATCGATACATTTTTCCCATGTGCCCATCCCTACTACACACACATGTGCTTTCAAAATATTTTAAAATTAATTTTTCGTGATACAGACGAAATAGTAAACAAATTAAATAATTTATAATTAATTGAAAAATAGAAAAATAATGTTTAGTGATGTACCTGAAAATAATTAATGTACAATAATGTTGCTGCGCAATATTCATACACATATCAAAAGACTTCTACCCGCAGTCAATTTTATTGTACAATATAAATTATGGCACAATAATATTGCAAATTTGTGGGTACTTTATTATAGTTTTATATAGTTTTTTTCTTAAATTAAATTTTTAAAATGAGCTATTTAAGCATTTTTGTTAACTTGGATCAAGTTTGTTGTAGAACACTATGTTTCCATGAACACAGTCCTTTGAGTCTCTACTTATTTATGTAGTGTGTAAATTATTTAAAATTTTTTGTATATAATGAATCGATTTTAGTGTTAAGTATCTTGTTCCGGTTGTTGACTGTAATAAAGTGTAAAGGCGGTTTGTAATTAGTATGTACACATGTACATTTTACATACATACAAACATACATATTTACATACGTGTGTTGATGGGTCTGCAAAATATCTTGATTCTTTTCGAACATATTTTTATTGTTGCTTGTTGTGTTTAATGTTTTTTTTTTGCTTTTTATAAACGACAGCCAACAACTTAAAATAGCGGAATTTAAGATTTTATACTGTTTCTTGCAAAAAAAAATCAGCATTTAAAATTAAAGAGGGGGATTATTTTTTGTAGCTCTATGTGCCCTTTTAGATTAGAGTCGACTAACCACAACACGTACTTAATTTTGTTGTCTAGCCGGACATGCTGTCAACACTTCTTAATGAAAAGGCGCCATTTCAAACGAATGATGTTAAAATAACATATTTGACTTCATTAAATTTTTAATTTTACATTTATAAATTTTTTATTGTGAAATAATATAGAACTGATTTGTGTTATAAAATAAATGTGTGTTTAAATAAATAACCAGGTAAAACGATATTGATAAATTGCAAAGGATTTTATGAATCGATTTAAAACCATTTAGCAAAAATAGTCTAGAACTTAGAACATAAACCATATTAAGCCTTTGCTTTGCTACAATAGAGTCATAACTCAAAAAACGTTATTTTTTACTTTTTTTTAGTTAATAATGAAGAGTTAATAATAATATGGTTCTTGATATTATTTAAAAATATCGTGCAAATATCTCGTATATTCAGCTCTTGAGAGAAGAATAAAATTCTCTTTTTTAATTAAGTTGTTAGTAAACTCAAACCATCAAACTCGTTTTGTGCTAAAAAAAATTGGTATTCGAACCGCCAACGGAGTGATATTTTATATATCGTCGACTTAGAGTGCAAACATACAACATAATCAAGACATAATGTAGTTTTAACCCACTATTTAATTCTGGCGTGCTTTTTAATGTCAAATTGTATGGCAAAACTCATTTAAGACTATCTTCAATTTACCACTTATGCCACCTTCATGCTAGTTTTTCATTATACATAGGGCCGTAAGTGTTAAGCGATTGGATTTTATATTTAGGTATCCAAACAGAAATTGTAAACTGTTTTTGTCGATTTTTTGTACATACATGCATAGATCTGAGGTCGTAGCGACTAAACATTTCGAAATAGTAATTCACTTATGGAGGCAAATCCTCAATTTCCTGTGCACGATCAAGCGTATTTTATGGCCAGTCCCACGATGTCACCAGCAAACGTTCGATCGACAACTTGTATTGCAAACAACAATAACATTAGAAAAATTTTTGTTGTTTTCAATATAAATAAGTTGCAGATCACATCGTGGGACAGGCAGTTAATTTCCATTAGTCTGCATGATTATATTGGGCTTAAAATCTTGTTGCAAATTTTAAAAATTTCAGTGATTAAAATTTACAATAGCGAAATTTTTTGTCCAATGCTCGCCATAATAACAGATGAAAATTCGTTCGATCAGCACCGAATTATATTTCAAGCTGAGCATTCGTATTATTTATCCGTTAGCTCAAATATGTACCTACATACATATAAATTGTGTAATCTTTATTTTATATTCTAACCATCAAAGCTAATATGTATCATAATTCCTGTGCCTGAGGAAACATCATTAAGCTTTGGTATATCTAGTGCCTTTTTATTGTGCTCCAAATCCGTAAATATTTATATGCGTATGTGCATACATATGTATGTATTAGACTGTATATTTCGTAATGCTTTCTTTGGCCCATTAGAACACATCAACAACAACAAAGGTCTTTCACTTCATTTTTCTAAAACAATTAAAACGTATTAAATAATTTGAATTCATTAGGAACTTCATACACATTTGGGTGGTTATTTTTATAATACTTCGCGTCCAGATGGCAGCATTGTTTGAAACCCGCTTAAACCTCACAACCATTCACAATAATAATTATCAGCAAGCTATTGTAACTAGTTCAGCTGTAAATGGCAATGCTGCAGACGATAAAATGTAATATAAAGCCATTGTTGGCAATACTGTAAATGAATACATACATTCCCAAGCCACAACATAGCGTACATACTTGATTTTATTATTTTGTACACTCAGATTTAATAACAAAACAAGAAATATTGATCATAATAATAAATTAAAGAACTCAAACAAAAGAACTATGTATAAGCAAACAGTGAGTAAAACAACAAAAACATTCAAGCTGGCAGTACCCAACTGCTGACGTCGTCGGCATAAGCTTGGAACTAATTCAACGACGGCTTAAACGCGTTTCAAATACCCTTCAAATATAATTATTATATTGCAATACCATATATGAGTAATTAAATGAACAAAGATACTGTACTTTTAATACTTTCTAACTTTGTAGAGTGTTATTTATAAATTATTTTCTTGGTGCAACAGCAAGTCGTCTCAGCGCCGTTGCTTTGAGCGGATAACTTTTTCACGCCGCAGATTCATGTAATCTACGTGGACTTGGTAGTCTTGCCTTGTTGCTTTGTGTTAAAACGTCAGTCAATTTTTAAAAGTCGAGTAGCGAAGTTCAGCAAGCGCGTGTATGGTTGTTTTTTTAAATAAGCAAATGAGTTTTCAACCTCTATGTTTTTTGAGTAGGTAAAACGGATAAATAAAATTTGGTGTCGAATGTTGAGCTTTGTTTTAAATTAAGTTAAAATTACTTGTGCAAAAACTTTTCATGTTGCAAAAAGTTCAATAAAAATTATACCCAAGGGTTTAATATTTGGATTGTTAAACCCAATTGTGAAAAAAATAAATCTAACAGGGCCTATAAAACTTGTATGAAAGAACAACATAAAAATTGTTGGAAGTGTAGAAATAAGGAATACACAAACAGAAACCAAACAAAGTTATAAAAGAAACCAGGAGAGAATTACAGCACAAAAAGTTATATACATATAGTAAATATATAGTGTGTGTGTTTGTTAAAAAATTTTAACAAAAAGTTACAGAGAAAAACTTGTTTCACAATTACAAGATGAAGTAAAAAACAAGCTGCTGAAAGTGAAAATTTTTCTTCATAAATTGCCTTAATTATTTTGCTTTTCACAACGAATTTTTATAAAAAAAAGATTTTTTTTCAGCAATTCAAACTAAAAACAGTCAGTGCAATTTTTTATAAAATGTTGAGTATTTCATTATTATTTAATTAAAAAAATTAACACTTGCATTTGTTTAAGTTTAATAATTTGTGAGTAATTTTTAAAAAATTTTTACTATGAGTCCCTTTCCAGTGTGCTATCTCTTTCTAATGCAAAACTAAATATATACATACACTTTCAACAATCAAACATACAACTTAAAGTGAAGTGTAAAAATAAAGTATATAAGCAGACGTGTTTATGTGTGTTGTTGTTGTTGTTACTGTTGCTGGTAAAGTAACTCGAAGAACAAGCAATAAGAAACAGAATAAAATAACACCAGGCAAATGTCAAAAGAAAAAAGTTATATTTCCTCTGCTTGGGTTGTTTTTTTGTATTATTTGTGCGGTTGCAGCTAATAATATATACAAAAGATATTTGTTGCTTTTACTAATAGTGCCCGTATGTGTGTGTGTGTGTTAAAAGTCTGGGCAACAATAACAACTTGAACAATTCGAAAAAGCATTCTCCTGCTTGGATTTTTGTTTCAAATTAAAAAAAAAAGGTTTCCTATATTTTGTTTAATTATTGTTTCCTTTTGATATATTTTATAGTGATAGTGATTTTTGTGGTTGATTTGTAGAGAAAAAAGTGTTTCAAACTCGTAAAGTTTGTTAAACGATAAAACCCCCAAACTTCTTCCCTCAAAGGATTAATAACATAATCGAAAAAAGAACAAAAATTTCCCCTCCTAATTTTATCTTGAAAAAAAAAACTAAAACAAAACGAACATGTTTGCTGAAGGAATTTTTCCAATTGGAGACGGTTTGCTGGACATCGATGAGGAACGTCTTAAGGGTATGCTCGTTCCTCATGATATCAACGAAATTTATGAAGTTGAACAAACACCATTTGCCAGGTAAGTGCATTTTTAAAACAGTAAGAAAAAAATATTTCCTTTCGTTTGTTTCATCAAGGGAAGTCCTGCAGGTACAGAAAGGTGTCCTAGTTTTTGCAACCTATTTAAGGTTTTTATAAAATATGTATATATGTATGTGTGTTTGTAAGTATGTATGTGTTGGATACATACTGGGTTTATTTTTTTCTTTTAAATGTTAATATGAAATGTGTTTTTTGAAAAAAAAAATTGGGTTTCTTTACGCCCATTGTGCAAGGCAGGTGGTTTAATTGATTTGAGTTTTTTTACGTGCATACATACATACATACATACTACATTGAAAAAATTCATTTGAATTGATTAAAATTCTTAAATTAATAAAGATGCAACTACACTGAACCAAATTCTTAAAACAAGAATTTCACGTTTTCGGTTCAAAAATGCTGTTTTTTTATAAACCATTTTTAAAAAAAAGTATAAAAATTATAAAGGGTTTTTAAATCATATTTTCTTACTAATGTTTTCTTATTAATTATTAAAAATCGTATTCAGAAAATGTAAATTAGCTTTACAAAAGGTTTACAAAACAAATTTTGTATATAAATTTGTTTGTTAAACGTTTAGTAAACCTAAATTATTATTATTTTTTTTTTTTTTGAATAAGGTCTTAAATAATTTTTATAAATAAGGCTGATACACATATTTTCCGAGTAACATTTTAGAGGATTAATTTCTTAATATTGAGCAAGTTTATTTTAATTTCTATTACCTTGTATGATTCTTGAGCACAAAATCTTAAAATTAATAAATATTTTAAAAATCATAGTGAGTCATATTCATAATAGCGAAAATTTTTGTGAAATGCTGTTCATAACCCAAATGAAAATTTCATCAATCAGCGCTTTTGTAGTAATATGAAAGTAAAATGTTCAATTTTAAAACGATTCATCGGCAATTTTAAAATTCTCCACTATTAATTTAAAACGTTAAATTTTTAATTTAAAAACTCCATTATCAACTCAAACGTTTTGAGATTTTTAATTTAAAAATAATGAAACATTTTTGGATTTAGTTGAAGTGTAGTGAATTTTAATCAGAAATAATTTCTTATTCGGGCATAAGTTCAGTAATTTAATTTCTTATTGAATGAAATATTTTTCTGTGCAGCAACGGACTTCATCATATCATATCGGTATATCCCCCAGCTTGAAAGTCTAATTTAATTTTTCTTCTCTTCTTTAGAAACTCACATTAATTAATTAAAATATTTCATTCAATAAGAAATGAAATTAAGCCCGAATAAGAAATTATTTCTGATTAAAATTTAAAAACAATTTTAAAACAAAAATGCTTCAAGAATATTTCTTAAATTTGAGTACCTATATTCAACTTTATATCAAAGTTGTCTTTTCAAAACAAGGACAACTATTTTTGATTTCAAAGTAGTTTTCATTTTAAAAACAAGAATAAATATTTCAAAACAAACTTAGTTCGTTTTCGCTTTTTAAAATGAAATTGTTCCTTCTTGAATTTAAAACTTTTTTTTTTTGGGTGTACAACTTTGATACCATCGCGATAATATCGTCGCTATATCGATAGTTTTTCTAACTTTGCAAAGCCTTGAATCGAAAATTTTTTTAACTACCGAAAACTTTCGATAGTGTCACTATCGATTGTCTTGCACCTCTAATACAGAAGACCAAACAATTCAACTGTGTAACTTAACTCGAGTTAACTTATTTCCTAAGAGTTAAAAAAAAAAACATTTTACTACATACTTACAGATGGGTGGTTTTATGTTAAAAAACAAAATTTTGAAAATATTCGTCTACGTATGTCCGCTTCTTGGTGAACCCTTCAATTCCGTCGGCAACATACATTTTTATTGGTCTCAAGACATATGCTTTTAGGATTTTCGACGACGTTATTTAATTTAATTAACATACCTATATTTATTGCAACACTCCAATATTTTAAATAGTAAATTTAATGGCCATTTGTTTTAATTTTGCAGTGATTTTTAGAAGACTGTACATTTAAGGGCAGAACTTCTTTTTTAAAGCCACATTCGTAAAATCTTAAAAAGCAAATTTAAAAGTATGTGCACAAATGTATTTTGCTTTGCCATTTTAATTAATTATTTTTTGTTATATTTATAAAAATAAAACAAGTTTATATTTATTCTTTATACGCACACGAATTGTTTTTTTTTACCTAACGGACAAATGGATAAAAAAACGAACCAAATAATAAAAATAAGAAAGAAACAAACAAATATTTCAGTTTATTTTTCCTACTCTAGACACTAAATACAAGTTTATGACTCCATGGCATTTAAAAACAGTCGTTCCAGCAGTTTAATTTCAAGTTTTATTTCATTTCATACAAATAAAAAAATGTCTGTTTGAAATTTCAAATGATGGACCTTAAAAACCAACAAAAAAAAATAACTTTTCAACATGATGCTTGAAGTTTTGTTTTGAATATAATTTTTTTGAACATGAAATCTCTCGAGAACTTGAAATTTTCTTTTAAATAAAACAAATGTCTGCATTTTTTTGGTCTATTCTTTTTTTCTTCGTAGCTTATTTAATTTTACGATTGTATGTATGTTTGTTTCATTTTAATAATTTCTTGTCTGGTACGTAAACAACCTTATAATTAACTCTTAATGTTGCTATGTAAAAAAACCAATAAATTTATTAACATAAATCATGAAATCTTGTTGGAAAAGACAATTAATATTTACTTATTTCTTTACTAACATGATCATTAACAGTTGGTGGCATTTCAGTAGAATATTTTTTTTTATAAAATCAAGCCCACATTCAATTTGTAGATTTAACACTATTTCTTCTTTTATAATACCCTACAATAAAATGTTAATATTCGAGCGATTTCCCTAATTTATATAATTTAAAAATATCATATTTAAATAATGTTTTGAACTACATTTTTTTTACTTAAAACTATTTAAATGAGATCATTTAAATAAAAGAAGGCAGCAGCTTTATTTTATAATATAAAGGGTCGCAAGTTTCTATAAAGAAATTATTAATTTGTTAGAAATTGTTTGGGCTAAATAACTATTTTTAGTAGTCATCTGAATAGACAATGGTTTTATACTTACAATCTTTAATCGTTGATAAAACAGTTGAAAATGATAAATTTCCTTTATCTTATCTCTTTCACAATAACAATTAAGAAACAATTTTTTTGTCTAAAATATTTAAAGAATTTCAAAAATTCAGTCAAGGACTTTGTAAAAACTTTAAATGTTACTGACTGAGTTTCTTTGAACATATAAAGTATTAATAAGATCTAAAGCGTGTTTGCGCTCCGGAAGTTAATGCTTGAATATTTCTGATAAGGTATTTGATTTGGATGCTTTATAAATGCCTTTCGATCGATTTAGTTTATTTTTTTTAACACTCATTTTAAATGTGTTATTTTTTTAACATTTATTACAACAGCATAGAATATTTCAACTTAAATTTTGTTTGCATATCATTTTTAAGACAAAAATAAAATAAAATTTTATGATTTATTCAAATAGGCCGCGCTGTATCACACTGAAATATTGGAAGTTAATCATTTTTCAATGCAGTTTCAAGATGGATGACCACCTACGTACGGTATACAATAAAATCAAAAGTTCAAAAAATCTATAACGCACATTCGACAAAGAATGTGAAATTCACAATTGTGAATTTCACTCATTGTGATTGCTCAAAATATTTTATCAGCTGAGACACACTCAAAAACACAAAGGCACTGCGTTCCTTCTTTTTGAATACGGTTAAAAATTAGAAAATAGCATAAAAATACGTTTACAAACTTAGTAAATTTAAAATAAAAGTAAAATATGACTGCTACAGAATTATAATTAAATTATTTGTCAGATGAAATTGAAACTTTACTGGATTTGATGAGACTCAAAAATAATCTTCCGAAAAATATATTTCAGAAGGGTTTGTCATGTCTTACTTTTTGGAAATTTGCTTAGATCTCTTTATATAAGGTTTTCAATTGGCTAAGCAGGTGCTCATTTTAATTTTTTTTTCATACAAGCTGAGTATTGAAAATGTAAATACACTTACTCTTGGACAGCAAATTGATGATTTTTTCCCCTAGGGTAAAAGTGTCCGAGTTGTGTAGTCCTTATACGATCTAAGTAGATCTACATATCGACGGTCCCATTCCAAAACATGCTAAGTCGAATAGCATTTCTGACTTCATCGTTTATTAACTCAGATTCTGTAAAATTTTGATCAAAAGTTATGAGCAAAAATGTACTTAGCATAGTTTATCAATTTTAAAAAACCTCCCTTTTTAAATGTTTTAAATGTTATTAGTTAGCATTATTTAGTTTGGAACTAAGTAATCGAAAAAAAAAATATTTAACCATTGTAAATGAGAAAGAACCTTACTTAGAGGATTAGGTAATATATTTGTGATTCTAACCCCCCGTCTAGACTGGCAATAAAATCATTAACATATATTGCAGCAAATGTCAAATTATTGATATTGCCAATGGAGACAGCTCAGTACTTGCCAGTACTTGCAATAATTGTAGCAATAATTGTCAACAGTTTTTCGTTGACAATTATTGCGAACGTAAAACGTCAAACACGGTGTTAATTTATATTCGACTTTGTGTATTGCGTTTGGCATTTCGTTAATATTATTGAAATTCATAAAATATACATATGTATGTATATTAAAAAAGGAAAATAGTCTCTTAAAAGCGTGTGTAGTAAGTAAGTTTTTAAAAATAAAAATTTTTCAATTAACCAGATATTTACAAGTGAATTATATTTTTATTCAGCACCTTCCCTGTTGAGTTTTTCCATATTGTGGCTACGATTTCCCGTAGCCTTAAGCAATATTGTTCCGCTATTCTGCCGGCGTTATTGCTTTATTGCCTACATATTTATTGCCAGTCTAGACGGGGGGTAACTATGATCTACAACAAATTTATAAAGTTCATATAAACTAAAAAAAATTATATTGCAATTATTATGTGATTACAAATTCTATCTCATAACATTCTCGAGATATCATCAATAAACTTTGAAGGCGTTTATCTCAAAACAGGGTTTTTTGACTTATCATGTTTTAGAATGGAGCCATCGATATGTACATAAAATCAAAACAAGTGGTTTACAATTTGGGTTTGGGTGCTTGAAAATAAAGGATCGCTTAATGCATATATTCATAATCATTTTCACATGGATATACTGCATTCAGAGTAAAATCCTATTCGATGGAAAATTCGCATTTTCGATGGCTTTGCAAACTGAATAATACAAATTCAACTTTCGATACTCAATGCTCGAGAGCCAGCGAATAACGAAAATCTAGTGCAATTCATAGATGTGTTCGGTACTTGTATATAAAATCCTACTATTAATATTTTTCTATAAGATTTTTATCCAGCATTTGCAGCCCAATATCTGACATTTATTTAGACATTTATTTATTTGATTAGATCAAACCGAGCCCTTATGGGCCATATATGGTTAATAGTATGACAACTAGTAATGTGCAAAATTCATGAATTAGATAAAATACATTATAACATTCAAAAGAATAAAAAATTAATTTTAGAATTAATCATGATAAATTCTCATATTAGTCTATAGTAATACAATATGATGCAAGAATATAATTAAAAAGAATGAGTATAACAAGGGACATTAATATTGAGATCAAAGGAACATACGAAAAACGCGCTTTGCTTTAAATAGTGAAAAGGAGAAAACCTTGAGGTTGTTGGGAAGGAAATTCCAAATGCGTGCAATCCTGACAACAAAGGAGCGCTCATAAGAAGCGTAAAAGATTCTATCAATTATAATTTGCGGAGATCGAGTTGAGTGCGAAAAATTAAAACTATTAAATAAGCATACAGGTTGTCTCAGAAAAATAACTTTATAAAAGCTCAAAATAAGTCTCAACTTAATATAGTTAGCGAAGGATCTTAGAAATTCGTTATACATATTTAGAAACCAGACACTAAAAATTTAGATTTTTTATAAGACTTCAAGTCAACTCGTGCAAAAAAATTAATTGGGTTACACCTTAAGAAATATCAATATAGTGGTGAAAATAAATTTTTTTTTTTCAAAAAAGTTCAAATTCGAATTTTCAGAAATTTTGAGATTGCACATTGTTAGAAGACTAGTTGGTGCTCAATTTATGCGCACTTTTGTTTGCAGTGTCAAATCAGACCAATTCATACCAGGTGATCTCGTTTTAGCTGATGAGCAGCTGCTAATTTTTCTGGTGTCAAACCAAGCGAAACGTTCGAAAAAAAATTGACAGCAGAAAATTTTACACCAGCAAATATATGTATGTATGTACATGTTTTTTCTCTAATGTTGCATTTGATTGAAAATAAGTTTATCTTTTTGAATTCGCCTTGTGTTGAGTGTGGTGAAAATTCAAAGTTTTTCGCAGAACTCGTTCGAATTCGAACTTTTGCAATACAGAGTATGTACGCTTTGCTTGCTGCTCGTTACTGATTCTAGTGCAATAATGAATTACTAAAAAAATATTGCTTTTTTCACATTTTAATTTTTGATCCCGGTAGATCTTTCTTTGTAAATGCCCATTTGCGCAATTAAAATATTAAAAAAAAGAAGAAATAAACCATTAAAATATAATTTGCAGCATTCTGAGCCTAGTGATGACGACGATTTATTTTTATTTAAGTGCTGAACTCGTAGCTAAATAATTTCTATTTTAAAATTTGATTTCTCAGCGACTCTTGCCGTTCCCATTTTTTTTCAAGAATATCTCTAAAATTTATGGTAACATAAAAAATCGTAGTTAGTTTTTCTTATCTGTCACATTTTATGGATTTTCTATGTACATACTAGTGATGTAACGAATGTCAATTTTTGATATTAGCGAATACGAATACGAATATTTGAAACAATATTCGCGAATACGAATACGAATTGTTATGAAAAAGGACTTCACACTCTTGTTGGCGTACTTTAAAGTTAATAAAAAGTACCCAAAATTTTAATGATCGTCATTAAATAATATTTGAAAATGATACAAAGCACAAATTTCTATAAAAAATTAAATGGGTTCGTAAAAACTAAGATTTTTAGTCATTTGTTTAAATTTCGTTTAGGATTTATACATTTATTTATTTAATTTCTTTGGAAAAATATTCGTATTCGTATTCGCCTGAAAATGACCGAATATTCGACAATTCGAATACGAATACGAATATTCGTGCATCACTAGTACATACATACATACGTTTTTATTTTCATTTTGCGTATAATTTGTAGTTTTGCTATTATCAAAAGTCAATAAATATTGATAGATAATTATTATCAGACACACACTAATATTAATATTTTCTCTACTTTCAACTGCAGTTTTTTCTATCTATCTTTCAATTTCTCGTTTTATTTGTCTTAAAAAGAAAGCAAAAATTATATTTTTGTCCACATACATATACTACTTGCTTATTTATCATGTTCATTTTCCATTATATTCTTTTATTTTCTTTTCTTAATATCAGACGATATTCTTTTTTTTTAATCTAAAAGTATTAAGTATTAAAAAACAAGACTCATGTTTAGTAATAATTTTTAAAAACAGGTTTATTTGTCTTTAACGAATTGTTGAAAGTATATACATATGTATGTATGTATGGGCATATATACATACATACATATACATATATGTATGTACATGTAGATATGTATGTAGATGTACCTAGAAGCAGTACTTACAAAGAATTTATTGTTTAAGTGGATTACACCAAAGAATATAAATTATATAGAATGCGCATCTGAGCTAAAAAATTAAAAAGTTTTTGCTTACGCTTTAGATGCGGGGGGAAAGTATAAAGCGCAAGCAAACACACACTCAGAGCATTATATTCTTTGCTCTTATCAGCAGCGTTGCCGTTGTGCGACTTAAGTCGCATTTTCTTACTTTTTCAACAGCAAAACATACGGCCAACTGCAAAAAAAAACTATGTAAAAATATCCGAGTTTTACCACAAAAAATACCGATTTTCGGAGGAAAGTTGCTGTTGCTGAAATAAAGCTTGTTTTAAGGATGATAAGTTTCCAAATTCTGCAGTTGTAAAGTCAGTGAATTACTCCTTATTTCTTCATCTTAATAAAATATAATTTACAAAAACACATTATAAAGTATAAACATCTAATTTATGTTTACTTTACAATTATCAAATAGACTTAAAGTAGACACTTGTCAAAGATTAGATTCCAAGTGAAGAACTTATTAAGAAATACAGGATGTTCAGTATGTATGCCCTACGGCATACATTCTGTTAAAATGATACAAAGGGATAAATTGAAAAAAGGGTCATAAAAAGTTTCATTGGCACGAAAAGGGGTCAATGTCACAACGGAAACGCTGCTCTCAGCAATGCGAGCGTAACATACACTGCAGAAAGAAATGAGAGTGTGTACGCTGGACGGGTAGTACTGGAAATACCCGTCATAGAAAATTTTAGCTTGTGTGAGATGCGCATTCTATATGATTTACATTCTTTGATTACACGCTATCGAACTTGAGTGACAGCTAAAGCTTAAAATTACACGTGACATAGCCATAATGCCATAGCCATAACCAAACCAAAATTCAATTGGTTTTCTATGGTGAAAGTTATGGCGTTATGGCGAGCAGCGTTGTCAACTTGGTGCGTTTCGCACCATTTTGGGTGCTTTTTGAAATTTTTTGTGCGAAAAAATCGTTAGTTGGTGCGTGGTGCGCTTTTTTTTTTTAAAGATTTCGGTGCGTTTTTTAATTTTTGGTGGCACCAAAGCAAATTTAACACAACAATTGGTTAAAACCGGAAAATTCTTGTTGTGAAACTTACCAACTTCCTGATAGTGTTAACTACCATGTTAATAGTAATGTTTATAAAACATCACAATTTGAAATGAAATCTGTCTAATGTCTCGATGATAACAATAATGATGAAAATATTAGCTTTATTAATTTGAAATAATTGATTTTTTATCTCTTTTTAAAAAGTTTTAAACATAATTTATAAAATTAATGTACAAAAATTTGTCATCTTGCAAACATATGTATGTGCCCTTAATAATGAAAGTTGTATAAGTCATATATTTCTTTGGTCGAGATATTTAGTAGATTACATTTGAACAAGTCCAAAAATATTTTAATTATGCAGCAGTTTAATTTAGAGTTGTACTAGTCTCGATTAATATAAATTTATTTTACTACATACCCAAGGTGTATCCAACTAGCTGAAGAATGTCAAAGTCTTCAATTTTGTTTTGGTTTTAGTACAATTATTTTTGTGCTTTTGACATTCTTCGGTTCTTTACACTGCTATGGTTGCCATATTTTTGTAGAACAAATCCTTACGCAGTCACCTGTGTAATTACACCATGTACATACCTATATCGAATCAAAAATTCGTATGATTTAGATCACTTTCATAATTAAGAACACATGTATACCATGTAATATGTACTAGTTTGTTTACTTTCTTTTTGGTTAAGTTTTTTTTTTAGTTTTGTACATACCCAATAAGCAATTTTGCTTGAAATCAACTGTCCCAATAAGCAATTTTGCTTGAAATCAACTGTAAAACAAGTTTTATTCAAACCACACAATCAATTGTCAAGGGTTGAATTATGCTTGATTCACACCTTAATTCAATAGCATTCTCCAGTGAAAAGGGAACGTGAATTCAATTCGAACAATTCACTTGTAGTAGTACAGTTTAATTCAAGCCTTGAATTATTCTGCAATTCAGCCTTGTATTAAAGTTGAATTTAAGTATATTTCAAGCTTAAAAAACAAATCTTTTAAAATAGAAAGGAAAATGCAATTCACTGGTTTTTAAATAATAATTTTCTGCATATCTACCTTCACTGTTCTTTTCACGACGTTAATCACCTTTTGTTATTTAAAATTCACTTTTTTATTTATGTTTGATATTTTTCACAATTTCAATTTTATTAATAAATAAATTATGTATTTGACAAGGCTTCAACATATATGTATGTATGTTGTTTGATATTTTATTTCAAAATGTTTTCAAACTTGAAAATTACTTGAAAAAACGCTTGAACTTAGCTTTGTTTCCAGTTAAATTTTAAGTACTTGAATTTAAATTTTTTGAGTGCTTATTGGGTATATTGTAAAAGGCTGTTTATTTTTATTTTTGTATTTTTAATATGAGTAAATGTATTAAACTTCTGATAATTTTTTTTAATATTTGAATAAAAAAGTTTAGTACTTTTATTAGTTTTGAATCCTTACTATTAATCGTTGATCTCTTTAAAAAGTTTTTTACAGAATTTATTTATAATAAAAATGAATATAAACAAATTTGATAAGTTTTTATAGTTTTTATTTTTTTAACACTGAACTGTAAAAGCCTGTTGAAGTGTTACATTTTTAACACAACAAAAGAATATAATATTATACTTTTTATGTAAAATTAATTAAATAAACATTTTAAAAAAGAAATTCTAAGCTTGGTGCGTTTTTTTGTAAATGGCGCGTTTTTTTCTCCATTTTGGTGCGTTTTGAAATTTTAAAGTTGACAACGCTGATGGCGAGTCACCTATAATCAAATACAGTGTTGCCCATTAGTTTGGTTCGAACGGCTGTTTTCTATGGCTATGGTTATGTCACGTCTGATTGAGCCTTAATGAATTCATCAGCTTTGAGTGATAGTTTTTAGTGACCGAGCTATTGATCATGTTTGCCACTGAAACCGTCATTCAGGAGAAAAATTTGAACACACAAGTATGAAAACTGGATGCGTTTTATTGATAACAAAAATTCTTTATAATGAATTTTTTATTTTTTGTTTTATTAATATTTAATACATAATCGTATGATTTTGTCTTTAGATTTTGTTTTAATATCTCACACAACCTTGTATTTCATAAAAATATATGAATTAAAAATAAAACAAATAATTTTTCCCGTTCAAGTTGCACAGTTTAGGCTACTAAAAGTAGATCTTATTGACTGATACTTTTTGGTACACTATTAGTGAAATATCAATATGGCAAAAATTTTTTTTCTTGACTGTTGACTTTCGGAATGTGTGTTCACACTATCCGTCAAGCCAAAATTTGATAGTGTATACTCTACTTAAATATTTTATAAGCCGATAGCAAAGGCAACAAAACAAACCGAAACCCTTTTTGTCTTCCTTGCTCATCAGATATATCCAAACCTTCAGTCGTAAAGCAGCTCTGGGCGAGTCAACATCACGCGTCGTTGGCAATTATTTCTAAAATGCAACCAGGCCACTGTTGTTTATTGGCCTTCGGGAGTTTTGCGTCTCACTAGCACTGGTTGACTGATCTGCCACGGACTACCGTATAATCTTGCGGTTCTTTTTTGGAATTTCCTTAACAACCACGTTGCTACTTCCTATGTGAAGGCATAGGTCGTGTACATTCAGTCACAAAAACATTTTTAAGAATACTGTTAATAACATCATGGACATATGGTCTTAGTCACAAGTCCATTTTTGTGCAACCATATTCTGCAAATGTACTTTGTAAAATATGTATTATAAATAAATAAATAAATATCCAAACCTTGCGTCATATCGGAACCGATTTTGTAATTAAAAATTGTTCTTCCAAGGCTGGCAGTAAATGCCGCTAGCATAGTTCATTTAGAATTATTTTTTTTGTTCGATGATAATTATTATGAACTGCCGTTATCACCTTTGGATAAGCCTCATCTCTGAACCTTTAGATGAAGAGTGCCAAATTTAATTTTCTGGAAATTTAAATGAAATAAAAAAGCTTTTTTTGAACAAAAAATCTCTAAATCGAGATTTCCAAAAAAAATGCATATTATTAAATCCAATTCTGTAGCTAAACAATTTTAAGTGAAATATTCTATTTACATTACTGAAATGACACAACGACTGGCAGTTAGGCAGGATTTCGCAACTGCTAAAATTTCTATTGGTCCTGTTGAGCGAGGTTGCACTGTAATCTTACAGAAATGTTATAACAAAATTGTTCCGATTTTTTTTAATAAATGTTACTTTTGACGAAAAGGCAAATTTGAAAACTTTTTGACTTTCCTTTAAAACTTCTGGCAGCAGTGACTCAAACGCTTGCAGATGATCAGATGATGTTTGTTGTAAATAATTTTCATGGAGATTTTATTTAAGTTTAATATGTATAACTCTTTTTTTTATTACCTTCGCACTTCAATTTCTTTATTACCCGACTGCGCAACGCAAAGGAGGGTATTGTGTTTATCAGACTATGTATGTATGTATGTATGTGTGGACCGATTTTTGATGATTCTTACGTCAATCGATTTGTCTTAATCCAGGGAGTGTCACTAAAGATATGTCAGTTGTCAAAATTCAATATGGCGGCCAACAGACACCATTTTGTTAATACGAAAATATTAAAAAGTCGGCAAACTATATCAAAATGGGTATCATTCGACCGAAAGTTCTTTTAAAATCGTCCTCAGGTTTCTCTTATGATTTTTTATTTCGAATGACCATTTAGGATTTTTCATTTCGAGCGCTTCAAATTTGGTCCCAATCGGGTTCTTGATTTTTTTTTTTTGTATAAATACTTGTTTTGTTTGTTTAATTTTTGAATTTTTCTCTTTTATTACTGAATAAACACTTTCTTCATGTGCTTGAGGCTCGATTCTTATCTAATGTTAATTAATTTGGTTTTTTCCGTTTCTTGTTCTTTGTAAACTCATACTTTTATTAACAAATCAAAAACAAAAAAAAAAAATGCAAAACACAAAGAGACATCATACATACGTTTAATGAATTTCAAATTAGATAAAAACATCAGAAACAACTGAAAACTAAATAGTCGTAATATTCAAATCGTGTTTTGAGAATATGACGCATGTAGTTTGGAAAAAATACACCATTTAAAGTTTTGTTTTATTTATTATTCTTATAAGAGCACAAATATGTATAATTTTTTTCTTGGCTTACTTACTTAACAGTTATTTTATCTTTTTGAAATTTTTTATTTTATATTTAAGGTTTTTAATTGCAGAAAGTGTATGTATGTATGTATGTATAATATAAAATACTATTTTTTTTACTTGTTGGATATTCTATTGTTGTAACTTTTTTTAATTTTGATATAAATTGTGTTAGTTTGCAGTGATTTAAAAAAAAAAGATAAAAAAGAGATATTCTATTGAAAATGTTTTACTAGACCACATAACATTTAAAAATCAGCGCAAGTTAATATAAAATTCTATAAAATCTTGTCATACAAGATGTATTTAGTAGGCTCCCCTCCCGATTTATAGATTCACGAAATAGGGATTTTTTGAAAATTCAAATGCGAAGGTGGTAAGATCAAGAGTGGGTAAAAATTCCGAAAATACAGTAGATAGACTGAAAAACATAAGAATACCGTTGAAAGAAATAAGTGTACAGGTATCTAGTACTTTTTCGATATTTGCACTTTTGAGGAGTAAAACGGAGGAAAAATTCATTTTGGATGCAATCCCACCTACATATGTACATGTATCCCAAAGTATGACACAACAAATTAAAATTTTTCCCAAATAACTTTCTCCAAGAAAATATCTCGAATGTGTTATTTTCCTTTTTCCAAATTCGGACATATAAGGGGTAAAATTTTACCCGGTTTTGTACCTTTTAGTAGGTAAGTGCTTACATATGTACATTAGAGCGACTCAAGTTGTATGGAAGCAAAATTCGTGCTAGGTGTACCCCCCTCAAAATGAACATTGGTATCTTTTATGATGACATTTAAAATATTTCGGCTCCAGCTTTGACCTCTCGTGAGCTGGACCATTTTGAAAAAGGGTCTATTTTTTCATGTTTTGTCAATTTGAGAGTCTGTTTCCTTACCAACATATACAATATGGATATCATAAGAAAGGCTTTTTTAAGGCGCGTCCAACTGTATATACAATTTGTCCAAGGACTATCATCCATGTCCTTTTTTTAAGGATATTCTGTTAAAAACACGGTTTTTGAATTTTTTGTTCGGGGTTGTTTGTAATAAAAATGCCAAATTAACATATTTTTATCTTTGGTCGATTTAATTAAATACGGGTCTCGCGTTTTGACAAAATTGCAATGGGATGGTAACCCTTCTTTTTAAATAGGGCAATATGGGTATCGAATTTTTTCTTTTGCCAAGTACATCATCTTTATATATAAATAATTTAGATTTTTGCAAATTAGATGCATTTTACACGGTGCTCAGGAATATAATTATATAAATGCAATTTTTTGGTAACTCTAATATGATAGCGGATTTAGTTTCTAGATCATGTATGGTTGAAAATAGGACTAAAGGAAGAAAAAAGAAATGACCCACGACTTTTTGGCGGCTTTTTTTTCGCAAATTAAAAAAAGTTATTAAATTTTATTGTTTATATTTACAAAACTTTCCTAAAAAACGACTTGCGAATTTATCGTAGACTTAAAATACTCTTAAAAAGTTAAGATGTTCTAATTATCTGTATTTTGGAATTGCAAAACGATATGCTTTTACTTTTATTCCAAATGAAAACACAATGCGAGCGTTTTTTTATAAAAAATTTTATAATTCAATTTTGATTTTATTTTAATAAAAATAAAGTAAAATAAGTGTTAGCATATTATTTACTAACATTTGTAATATATTTAGTGTACTATTTAGAAAACTTTTTAACATTTGCTTTCGAATTTTGCAACATAAAAGAAAGTCCCAAAAAGTTGTTTTCAAAAATTAATATAAAAAAGAATTACTTAATTTAAAATATACTAACTATTTCTATTTTTTTTTTTTTTTGGATTCTGTAACATATTTAATCATTTTAATCACGGCAGAATTAACAGTTATTTAAATTTTGTTTAGCTTAAACCCAACGATATTGGGAGCTGATAAACTTAAATTTACAATTTTGTTTTTATGCATGAAAGCTGAGACCCGTATTTAATTAGATCGACCAAAGATAAAAATATGTTAATTTGGCATTTTTATTACAAACAACCCCGAACAAAAAATTCAAAAACCGTTTTTTAACAGAATATCTTTAAAAAAAGGACATGGACGATAGTCCTTGGACAAATTGTATATACAGTTGGACGCGCCTTAAAAAAACCTTTCTTATGATACCCATATTGTATATGTTGGTAAGGAAACAGATTCTCAAATTGACAAAACATGAAAAAATAGACCCTTTTTCAAAATGGTCCAGCTCACGAGAGGTCAAAGCTGGAGCCGAAATATTTTAAATGTCGTCTTAAAAAAGTCCAAGGTTCATTTTTAGGAGGGGTGGTACATCGAGCACTTTTTTTGGTGAGTCGCTCTAATGTCATTATTTGCTTCTATCAATGATTTTTGTGCAATATTTATTCACTTATTATTTTTTGTTATCAAGCATTTGTAAGTGTGGCAACTTCAATAATTTTATTTGCGAATAAGAATTATTATTGTGAGTTAGCTATTGGCAAATTAATAATTAATAAATTAATTATGCGGCAAATTCTCTATTTGCAATATTTTTATTTACGAATAAGTTGGCCGTATAAATCGTAGTAACACAAACGTTGGGTTTCAAATGAACTGTTTTTAATTGTAGAGTTGTGTTTTTAAATATTTTAAGTGATGTTGAAAAAATTATTTAGTACATCACAGCCATAAAATTTACTGCATGTAAACCAAAGAGGTTAATATTCAATGAAAAATGGTGTTGCAAGGAATTATTGTTATTGATGGTGGACATTAGGGAACACATTTCTGGGGAAGAAAAATTATTCACAATTGAAAATTGGGGGAAAGGGAAACTATTTCGATAGAAAAACTGTTCACGTTCTGGGTGATAATTTCTTTATTTTGACAACGACGAACAAACCTGAAATTACAAAACCAAATACATACATAATATTTTCAACAGCCGAAAAGGTGTCTCTAGATGTGTTTAGTGTTTTATTATAATTTTTTTTACAATAGAACAACTAATTGTTGAAGAAAATTAAAAAGGAACACAATGAGTCATATAATCAAGAAATTTAATATTTAATATTATTCCCGACCATCAATTTGGATTTAGACAAAAATATGGAACTCCTGAGCAGTGTCATAGAGTTGTCAACGTCATTCGAAAATCTTTTGAGGAAAAGAAGTACTGCTCCGGAGTGTTCTTGGATATTCAACAGGCATTTGACAGAGTCTGGCACAGAAAATTTTATGTAAAAATAAAAAACGCAAGATCAAACATTTTTGATATTAGAGCAGGGGTCCCACAGGGCAGTGTACTAAGTCCGGTGTTATATACAATTTTCACAGCTGATATGCCAATTTCTGAACATGTTACTGTATCAACATATGCAGATGAAAGCACGATTTTAGCAGCAGATAATCCTCCTTGTGTTGCAACTAATAAAGTTCAGAGTGAATTAAATCTAATTGAATTGTGGCTGAAAAAATGGAAAATAAAAGTAAATGCTGAAAAATCATCTCATGTAAATTTTACACTTAAAAAAGGTGATTGTACAAATCTTACTATTAATAATATCCTGATACCTAAAAACGATTGCGTTAATACCTTGGCTTGAACATGGATCGTAGACTTACTTGGAAACAACATATTAAAAAAAAACGTCAGCATTTAAATACAACAAATAGAAAATTTTACTGGTTAATTGGTCCTAAATCTCAGCTTAATATTGAAAACAAATTAAAACTTTATAAAGCAATTTTAAAACCTGTATGGACCTATGGAATTCAATTATGGGGAACTGCAAGCCATTCAAACATTGAAATTATACAAAGATACCAATCAAAAACACTAAGACTAATTGTTCAGTCACCTTGATATATTACTAATGAAGCAATCCACAATGATCTCAAAATTAATACTGTAAAAGAAACTATTAATTCCTTTAGTGAAAAATACTTAAAGAGACTCATTAATCATATAAATCCATTAGCTATTACTTTATTGGACGATACTGACGAAATCAAAAGACTTAAGAGATATCATATTTTAGATCTACCATTTAGAAATTAGTTAATTGTATTATTTTATTATTATTATTATTTACTTTTTTTATGTTGATTAATTATTGTTACATGTTTAATTTTTTATTTTTAATTTTTTTTCATTACTTTTAGTACTTACATGAACATACATATATGTATGTATATTAAAAATTTTTCAATAAATTATTTATTTGAAATATTTGTAATTAACAACCATTCTAAACTAAATTATAAGTACACCCAAAAAAATAAGTTTTAAAATCAAGAAAAAACAATTTGATTTTAAGAACGTAACCTTTATGAAATATGACTAAGTTTGTTTTCTGTTATTTTAAAAACTCACTCTTGTTTTAAAAATGAAAAATATTTTGAAATCAAAAAAGAATATTTTTTGTTTGATAAAGACAACAACCTTGATATAAAGTTGAACATACTCAAATTAAAGAATTATGTTTTTGAGTTAAGAATAAAATATTCTTGAAGTTATAATGAAGCATTTTTATTTTAAAACTTATTATTTTTATATTAAAAATGAAGCGTTTGAATTAATAATTTAGAATTATAAAGTTAAGAATGAAAGGTCTTAAATTAATAATGAAGCATTTTTGAATTAAGAATGAAGGGTCCTAAATTAATAATGGACAGTTTTTAAATTAGGAATGAAACGTTTTAAATTAATAATATAGAATTTTCGTTTTAAAATTAGAAATATTAATTATTTTTTTTTTTTTTGGAATCAAAATGCCTTTATTATGAAAAATTTTTGATCTTCGACTGTATCCAAACCACTAATGGAACGAATTTTCATTTGGGTTATGACGATTTTTTTGTGCTCCAGGATCATACAGGGTATACACTTATTCATAATAATAAATTAATTCTCTTTTTTTAACACGACACAATTATAAAATGTTACTCGCTGAAAATTATAATTTCCTTATAAACTTCACATTTCTTTTTCATTATGACTTCAAAAATTACAATTTTTATTTCAATAAGAAAATATTATTGTTTTTGAAGTTTTTAAAATAAAAGCGCTTATTTTTGTTTTAAAATTGCTTCGTTATAAAAATAAGAATGTTATATACAAGAAACATTCTTATTTTAAAAATAATTTTTAAAAATGCTGCATTTTTAAAACCAAAACACAAATTTTTGTTTTAAAACTGCTTCGTTATAAAATCAAGAATGTTATATATTAATGTTATAGGAAACATTCTTATTTTAACAATTTTTTTTAATGCTACATTTTTAAAACGAAAACGCAAAATTCTTGTTTTAAGAATGCTTTTTTGGTTCAGTGTAGTTGTTGTTAATAATTTTGTAAACCACAGATTTTGTTTTCTATTTTTATAGTTGTATTTACTGTAAAGTACAACTAAAACTGTAATTTTTATGTTTCATCAAATTTGCTTATTATCATATTATGTAATGATAGATTGCAATTAAAAAATATAGGTATATAAAAAAAATATGCAGAGAACAGTTTTTTTGTGTTTTCAAATCACTTTGATGAAATGTGATTTTAATAACATCTTGATAGAACACAATTTCAAAATGTTTACATTAAAATTGCATTAGATTTTTGCCCAAATCTGGCAACCTTTGGGGTAGTCATCATTTTTGTCGAAAAATACAAAATACGTTTTGCAACAATTCCATATTGAAACAACTCTCAACAGAGAAAATAAATTTATTTATTTAAATATATTTTGTAATACAGTAAGCCTGCGAGGCCAAAATCGTATTACTAGAGTACAGGGGGCAAATTACGGCGCTCGTTATCGAACGAAATTGCGAAATATTTCAATAGAGTTTATATGGAAATGTTTCGTAATTTCGTTCGATAACGAGAGCCGTAATTTGCCCCCAGTTCTATGGCTAAAATTTAATACGATTATTATCAGAGAAAAAAAATATAACAATAAATGTGTAATAATATATACTGAATTGCTTTAGTATATACATATGTATGTAAACAAAAAAATAACATTTGTATACATATATGTATTCGTATATCAGAATATAATACGATATAATGGTCAGGAGGTACATCTTTGAAAAAAAGGGCAAGCGGTGTGTTTGTATAAAAAGTAGTCCATTCCATTCTAATTAAAATAGCGATATTATTGAGACTTTAGGCCAACCCACAGTAATAACACTGCTCGTAACATATGTACAGATGTGAAATTGCTTTACGTGAGTACCTGCCATTACGGCCTAATCTCATGTGTGCCAAAGCACATAGGTTGCAATCTTTGATATAGTTATCCCTGTACTATATTCAATTCAATTCAATTATTGCTGAGGTAATTTGAGCTATCTAAACTCTGCTGCTATGTCCGTACCCATAGCAGCTCTGTTGAATGGCAACTATTCACCTAGAATAGTGTCTGGCTGAAAGCGTCAGACCAACCACTAGCATTGATTTAACACTGGGAAGCCAAGACTATTCTCCCAGCGATTTTGGTAGCAACCACAACCACTACGATAATTCTCCGGCTTCCACGCTATGGTGTTGTGTATACACCTTAGCGAGGTCCCCAAGAGAATTCCTCAACCATTGCCGGCACAGCTCAACCACTCATCCGAGATGAACCCATGCCTGTGTCGCCAAATAACCAGTGCCTACTCCACATATACCAAAATCATCCCTTTAACCCCAAGGGGTAGGACGAACTCGGCATTTTAGCAAAGGAAATTGACGACCGCTACATGCACTCAAAACTTCAAAGCAGCTCGACTGTCGAGCAACCGGCACCCGTGGTACCAGAAGTAGCCTCTGGTTAGACCTCGAAGTTCCACCACAAGGGCTTCACCTCTATCGTCTTTTGAAGTCAGGGGCAGTTCTAGGTGACGCTGCACCTAGCTAACAACAACGTTCGTACAATATTTGTTTTCCTTTTATAAATATGTGCACATCCTTTGCTCTGTTTATGTTCAGAGATTGGGTAGCAACACATAAGTTTGACGGGTAATGAGCCAAAGGTCCGTCAGCGGAAAAAGCTACATTACCCCAGCTGGTGCCCCGGGATTGCCACACCCTTAGTCTATAGAATAGACTCCCCTGGGGGTAGATATATGTACATATGTACATGCATATGTACATATATGTGTACTCGTATCTTAATTACGAATGAAGTCTACACGGCATGTAAAAATCCACATGCGTATGTGCCCAGCAAAAAATTTCAAAAAAGGTAATCGAGTTTGGAATTAAGAATTTTTGGTGGAAGCTGCTCCTTACTGGATTACCAGCTTAATGATTTTAACAAGGCGTGAGACTAAAATAATCGATTCTTGATAAGTAGTTATGTTGTTTATTGTAGGAATTAATTATATTTTCCGTTGTGGGAAATAGTTATTTTTTTCTTGATTGAACTACTTTTTTTAAATATGCCGTTGTTTGAGTAAATGGAAGGTCTTGTTTAAAAACTCAGTTTCATTAAATATGCATATAATAACTTTTAAGAAAAATTTAAATAATTTAAAAAAACTTATTGTTTTACTACGAAATACACCATTTTGTAAAATTTCTTTTATAAACTCAATTGAAGTGGGTTATATTTTATTCGTATCAGTGCCTCTATTGTTACTTATAAATACTATATTTAGAAAAATTTCAATTGCTTTCAATGATGAACTTTTATTAAAACCGTAAATGAAAAAAAAAAAATTATTTAGAACTACTTATATTTAAATAATTTTTTTTTTCCAAAATGTAAGTACTTATTTCTTAGTTTAAAATAAATAAGTAGGCAATTTAGAAATATTTATAATTTATTTAAAATAACTACTTATTTTGGCAATATTTTCACGTCTTATTTTAAAACCCAAAGAATATGTTCAACTTCTGCTTCCTATTTTTAAAAATTTGCGTAATGTGTTTTGTAAGGGAGTACTTCAATTTGGCAATCTAAAAAGTAAGTCATTATATGGCAAGTAGTTCAGATGGTAATGTCTAATTTTTTGCTGGGTGGCGATGATGTTACGTGAATTTTCAGCATATTCGTTGCATTTTTTAAAATTACTAGTAGTGGCTACATGCCGTAAAATTTGTATAGTATTTTTGTTCTAAAATACTTATGTGGCACATGTACCCGAATCGAAGACATTTTCTTGGGCTGCTCATCTGTAAGCACGTCAATATCTACATGTGCATATGTTGCTAGTACACGGCATGTAGCATATGTAGCATCGTGATGACGTCAAAATTACGTCAGAACCACATGCGCATGTGTTTTTTTTACATGCCGTGTACTGTAGGCTTAAGCAATTTTACTTCGAAATATTAAATAAATTCTTAAGAAAACTACAATAAATATTAAATAAAATTATATTAATCGAGACTAGTAAATCTTTAAATTAAAATGATCCATAAGAGTTATTGTGTGTGCGTGCTTTTCCAAATTAAAATACAATTGAAAACAAATAACAATTGCTTATTGTATTGCTGCTGAGCAACTGTTTGATCTGTTTTTGCTCAAAAAATACATATTGTAATACAAATATATGAAAAAACCACTATTGAAACAAATACATGATGTGCAGATGTATGTGCGGACGTTCGTTGTTATTTTGTGGCGCAGCCAAAGTATACAGAGAGAAAGAGACAATTTTGCTCTGAGAGTAATTACAAATGCACGTGTTTCATGTACATGTATTATTTACTTACATATGTATGTGCAATTTTGCAAAACTAGTGCAAACAGATGTATCTGTGCAATGCTATAATATGTATGACTTCAATCACTTTCATAATTATGGGCACATATTTTTCATATTATATCTAGGTATGCAATAATTATGTATGTGTAAGAGATGTGTAGTATAGAAAATATCAGATATGATATGTGCATTGTGTGCTATTATTGTGGTCATAACTGCGTGTACATGTATTTCATAAGTACATTGTTGCCTTTTGGAAATTGAACTTTAATTAAACAAACCAACAACAGCAACAACTTTTTATACATATGTATGTATGCAACGATATTGTACAATTGCAATGACAGTTAAAAACAAGACAACAACAAACAGCAATCTAACAATGAATAATAAACTGTAACAGCAGTCATGTACAAATAGAGAAAAGAAAAAAATCCTCTTTATGAAAGATGCATTTATGTACATGTATTAGATATGTATGTATGCATATGTGCAAATGTATGTACGTTCTTGTTGGTACACCCTTTATATGGTTGTGTATAGGTGTATATAATTATGCAGAAAGAAATATGTAGAAATAAATATTTGTAGTAAAAGAGAAAATATCAAAAGAATTTGTTGCTTTCCATACAATTCAAACAACTAAGAAACTAGCAACAGCATAACAAGCAAACGACCTTCACAGTCATTGGACCCAACCAAGTTTTTTTTTTGTATTTGCAACAGCAACAATGCAAAGAATAAAACAACAACAACAACTAATAAAGTAGTGTAGCCATAATGCAAAGCTTAACCAGTGAAAAGAATGAGATGACGACGATGACCATGATCATCACATCATCATCGGCATCATCATCGGCATCGTCATCATCATCATCATCAGCATCGGGAAACAAGAAAAATGAAATTTTATGTAGAGAAAAGAAGTCAATGGAAATTCAAAGCTGCAATAAGAAAAAGGGGTCTTGTTTAACTACAAACAACATCAAGATCTCTTAGAAGCGGCAACAATTTTACCAAATAACAATAACAACTGAGACACAGACGAACAAGAACCATTGTGAATAAAATGTGTCTTGGGTCTTGAGTTGGCTTTGAGAACATAAAAATATAAGCTTAAAACCCAAAAACAACAAGTAGGTATGTACGTATGTATTTATGTATGTGTAGATGATGATGATGATGGTGATAGAAGAAACTATGGTGGTGCGACGTTGTTGTTACATATTTTTCTTTAAAAGCTTAAAAAGAAACCAAGTACAAACAATTTTTATAGACAGGTATAAAATTTATAATAAAAACGCCAGAACGAAAAATAATAAAATAGCAGAGCCAGCATGCATTTCAAATAAAAAGATATGTAATGAATTTGATGATGATTCCCTTTTTTTTTTTACCAAAACTACGTACATACATACATATGTACATATTTTTTCATGCTTAATGCATTAAACACATTCAGCACAGCAGGCTACACGAACACACGACTTCAAATGCTACTTAATTATTTCGGAGACGGCAGCAGCACCATCTGCAGCTGATATTAAAGTATAAGGGTCTTATGCAAAAAACTTAATAAAGCTTTGCCAAGCAATGTTAAGTAAAGTTGTATTCAAAAAAAATTATTGTATCAAAATTCTAAAGTAGGCACCCACGTTTGTTAAGGCTACTTTAAGTTGATATTTCCAAAATGTGTATTTTGTACCTCAAATATTTTTACTAATATAGCACATACTGATTCATGTTACATCTGAAAATGAAGCTAGAAGTGCCTGCTCTTATCTTAAATTTATTATTTCTGTCATGTAATGGGAAGCATCACCAAATTATCCAACTGCTTCGAAATACATAGCAAAATCCATAAAAAAATATTAAAATAAATGAAATTATACAAAAATATTTTAGTGATGTACATACAATCAAAACAAATCGAAAAAAGCTGGATATCCAAATGCTCGTTTCATTCGAATAAAAAAAATTGTGATAATTTTTCACATTTTTTTTACTTTTACTTCATGGTTGTGTTTATCTGTTTTCCTATTAAGTCAGAAGCTCATATTTTTTAAATTAGGTTGCTTTACTTCAAGATAATAAAAATTTATTTAATAAAATAAAAAAAAAATATTTGAATACCCGAATGAAATTGTATTCAATTTTGTACATCATAAGCTGTGAAGTGGTTGTTGAACACGGTGGTGTTACCAGTATTTGTTATTAAATAACAAAATATTTAAAGTTGTCTTTTGCATATGATTTTTTAATAAAGCTATGTTAGCCTTAAAGTGCTTATTAACTACTATGAACTTTAAAGCTAAAGTAAAATATTTTTTTGCATAAGGGGGTAAATACATAGTTCAGTATTGCCACTTTTATATATTTTGCATTTATAAAAATTAATTACTCTTTTAAAATGTACTTATTTCACGTAAAAGTACAAAAATGAATCAATTTATTTTTTACATCAACCTTTGGATATTGTTTCTGTTAAATAATATGAAATAATTATACAAAATCATTCATTAAACATTTTGTATTATACTGGTAACACTCATTGTAGCCAAAGAAATAGAAATTAGTTTAATTGGACTACAACGACTAAATCAGCATAGATAACAACCTGTCGCCCTGTTGCCTTGCTGTCTTCAAAAGAATCATTCTCATATAAACATGTGTATTCTATTCTTGACATTTGGTAGTCGGTAGCTTGCTGTGGTGAATGTCTTTAATGCCAGCGATGCCAATTTAGCGCGTTTTAACTATGCCAAACGCGCTTTTTTCCGTCTTAGCGCGCTAAATTAGCGCGTTTTGAATAAAGTCAATAATATCATTTTAGTTCAATATTTTTTTAACTTTTTTTATATAAATTTAACAGTTTTCTTATATCCCAAACTCCGATAAAATTTTTTAAATTAGTTAATGTTTCAGCTGTCGCAAACAAAATTCGCTTGACTGTGGTTAGAATAAAAAACGCGTTTTAATCCTGTAATGACAAATATTTCGAAATTTCACAAATAAAAATATGTACTTACCAATGGCCCAAAAAATTTACATTACTTACAAAACATCTATTATAGCTGAAGTACAAAAAGCATTTGAATCGCAAAACTATTCGACAATTTATATGTTGTTACAAAGTTTTACAAATAAATTAAAAGTAAAAACTAAGCACTTCGATTATTGTGAAGGCGATTCTGGTTCTGTATTAAATGATTTTACTTAATTAAAGCATAATGTCGAGGATCCAATATTGTAAAATCTGAAAAATTAATTGTATATACGAGTAACAATACATACATATGTACATCGACTTTTATTGAAATTTAATTTAGCGCGTAAAAAATAGCGCGTTTTTGCTATAAATATTTGACAATGCTGTAATTTAGCGCGTTTTAGCGCGTTTCGAGAAGGGTAGTAGCGCGTTTGGGTTATAAATAGTTGGCATCGCAGTTTAATGCATAAAGGTTGACTGACTTGATGCGAAAATATGAGTGAAAAATTGGCAGTGATGTTAATAACCATTCTCCGTGATTTTTTTTCTATTCATAATTATTTGCAAACTTTCAGGTAAAATACAATTGGAAACAAAATATATTGCTGGCCACGAAATTTCGAAGTTCTCGCAATAATCACGGCTATCATGAATAAAATTCCGCGTAAAATTTTTCCCGGAGAACAATTCCAACTCATAGCAAGTAATAGGGGAAACAATAAATTCTAATTGGAAAAGGAAAAAAATTTCACCCGGAATTTTATTCATGATAGCCCTGATTATTTCTCTTAAAAAACCAATTCTCTGTGAAATTAGGAATTTCTCGGAAAATATTTAGGATTGGGATGACAATGATAGGCTATCAACCAGGGGTGATATAAAAGCATAGGCATTATCGGTACTTCAATTAAAAAAAATCAGCAAAAATGGGCAAATTAAAAAAACACATCGAAGGCAATCATGAATAGGTTAGGTTAGGAAGGGTCGTGCTATACCGCACCCAGCGTGACCGTTTGACCGACTGAAGTGGCAAATTGCCACTTTTTCAACTGCCTTTCCCCTTTTTCAACTGCCTTGCCACTTTTTGTCCCTGTGAGTTATATGAAAATACATTAAAAATAAAAAATTTTGTGTAGTTTTCGCGTTTTTTTAACTTTGCCCCTTTTTTTGATAAATCCCCTATTTGGTGCCACTTTTTGAAAAATGTCATGGGTCACCCTGACCGCACCTCCACTGGGAGTCCCAAAAGGGTCCATTGTGATTCCTTTTTAGTCATGAATACAATTTCGCGAGAACAATTTCAAACAATAGCAAGTAATAGGGAAAACAGAAAAAAAATCTAATTAGAAAAGGGAGAAATTTCTCGCGGAATTTTATTCATGATTGTATTGATTATAAATACAATAAATAATATCGCTCATTTACTCAAAGAACGTCATAACTTAAAAAAAAGCAAGATTGTCTGAGAAGGAGTTTAAAATTTTCAATTTACTCTTACTAACTTAATGGAAAAATAATATGTTATGTCTCAAGTGTTGAGTAATCAAGATATTTGTTTGTATGAAATTTTTACACAATATGAAGAACGATATGATGATTAATTCTGCATCATTAGTTCAAAATATAAATTTGTTTGCGTTATGACATTCTTTAAGTAAAAGAGCGATATGTGTTGTACATATTTTTAGTAAAAAAAAAATAACAAATCGGAACAATCAGCGTTACAAGTTTTGCCAAATATATTTCGTTACATATACATATACTATCGTTAACTTAATATAGAAAGGCCCTAACTCATCATTTGTCGTAATCGAGATTTTTTGCATTTTTCGATATACAGGGTGGGCCAAAAGAAACCAAGGGGTGTAAAAGTTTAATAACTTTTTTGTTTATTAATTTTTTTTATTTTTTCTTTCAGATTATATAGACAACACTTGGAGAATTTATAATGGAGAGGTTCACAACTGAACAGAGAACCAGAACAATAGAATTTTATTATTTAAACCAGAGATCAATTATTTTAACGCAAAGAGCATATCGTCGACATTTTAACGTCAGAATTTCGCGCTCTGAAGCGATGGTTCGTTGCTTAGTTAATCGTCATCACCAACATGGCAGCGTAAGAGATTTGCCTCGAACCGGTAGACCACGTTTAAGTCGCACTGCGGAAAATATTGAACGAGTACAGCAAAGTATTAACGAAGCACCAGAAACATCTGGCAGAAGGCGTTCTGCTCAGCTAGAAATGTCTCGTACGTCACTACGGCTCATTTTAAAAAAAGATTTACAGTTATACCCATATAAGGTGCAATTGGTCCAAGAATTAAAACCCGCAGATCATCGGCAACGTCTAAATTTTGCAAAATTTTGAAATTCGGAAAGTATTTGGCCAGCGCGATCGCCAGATTTGACAGCACCCGACTATTTTCTTTGGGGTTTTTTGAAGGAGCGAGTGTATGTGAACAAGCCAGAGACAATCCTTGAACTCAAGGCAAACATTGTTGCAGAAATTCGAACGCTACAGCCACAAGTTTTGAAAGATGTTATGGAAAATGCTCTAAAAAGAGCCCATCAGTGCGAAGATGAAAACGGTGGTCATTTAAGAGACATCATTTTTCATACTTAGTGTAAAAAAATTTCCATTTTGTATATTATATAATCTGAAAGAAAAAATAAAAAAAAGTTAATAAACAAAAAAGTTATTAAACTTTTACACCCCTTGGTTTCTTTTGGCCCACCCTGTATTAGATGTTCTTCTGTCAAATTATAAAAAGAAATCGATTTCAAAAAAGAATTAAGTTCGGGCCTTTCTCCATTAATGTAGCAATATGTATTTATGTACCGAACTATATTTTAAACAATTTAAATCCATTTCAATCTCTTCGACACATTCAGTAAACTCCGTCTTATTGATTTCAATTACGATTTCAAAGCAAAAAAATCGAATCACCATAAATTAAAGAATTGAAAGTAGAAATATTATGTCTGCGCAAAAAAAATTTTTTTTTTCTTCAACAACATTCCTTTCATTTCTGTTGAATAGTTGTTACGGGCATGTTTCGTTTTCTGCTTCATTTCTCTTTCAAGAACATTTATATTCACTATTATTCTTTCAACATTTATAAACTTTTAAGCAATTCCATCCAGCTTAGTGCTTTAGATACCGGCTTTGTTGCGCTCACTCTTTACACGTCATCCACAAGCTGCAGACATAGAAAATTATATGGACAGCATTAGCAATTTGCTAAAAGTTGAATAACTAAATAAAAAAATTCTCTAAAACATAAGCAAGACGATCTCTTATGAAAGACAAACTTTCTTGCTTTTGAAATTTTATTTTTTCTGTTCTTAAATGAAAATTTTTTTCAATAGATTTTCAGGCCGGAGAGAATTTTACCTAGATGATAACTTCAATATGTTTTGTTCTTTAATCAAAACAAGAATGCTTAAGGCATAAAGATAGATGATGTTTATTAGAACTTAAAGATTTTTTAAACAAATTGATAATTTTCAATTTTTAAAATAATCTAATAATATAAAAATTAATCCCTTTCCCCTTTGTCACAGCATATCGCGTGAACTCCTGGACCAATTATCCTTATTTTTTTGTTTTGTTTGTTATTATCTGAAGAAGAATGATCTAAAAAAAATTAAGAAAGTTGCACTGTGTAACAAAAAACCAATAGTTTTTTTTTTTTTTTTTTTTTTTTTTTTTTTTAATAAAGAGAAGTAACACTCAGACAATTAATGCCTACTACTATTGCTAAGTGTTACCTTCTTTCGGAAAGGGATAGTGATAGAAGACAAGTGGTGAAGGAACAGATAGAAGAAAGCTTCATTCTTTTACAACTCTGCTTTTTGCACGCTCTTTTGTAATAATGCAGTGTTACAGCGCCTTCTGGTGTCAAATGAGGCGTAATAAATTTTGAAGCTGCATTTAGTAGCCATTTTATTGGTTATTTTACTGCGCCGATGATTCTGCTACACAATACCGACGAAGGAGGGCGCTATGATGTTATATTAGGATTACCATCTGCTGAAGTCGGTATAGTTCAGTGACCAGTGACTATGCCTTCATCACTTGAACTTTCCTACAACAACTGATACAAAGGGACACTAATGTACATCAGAAAAATGTGTGGTGTTGTTATTTAATGACTGTCGGATACAGGGATTCGGTTTTGTAGTCAACGTGCTAACTACTATCAAAAGCTCAAAATTGTTCTTGAGAGCGTGCAGCTCTCAATTGGTTTGTGGTAAATATTGTATTGACACGACTTCGATGATGACAACTGGAATAAAAGTGAATATATAATTTTTTTTTCTGTTGTAAACGCGCTTATAAAGAGTGTTTTTTATAGAGTTATAAAACTTTAAGTTGACAACACACGCAACCATATTCAAACAGCAACATACTATGATTTAATTATGTGGTTGCAGTCAAATCATATTATTGTTAATAGAAAAGTAAACTTTAATTATATTATTATCTGAGTTAATAATAATATTATCTACAAGAACTTTGTTGTAACTAATCTTATTATTGTTAAAATGACAACACTATTGTTAGATATTTTTTTTTTTTTTTTTAATGCATGTATTTATTTATTGTATCTTCATATATGAACTAACAATAAGTATTCAAATCTTAAATCTATAAAAAAAATTATTAGGTCCGACCAGTGTCGGACATAAACTTAGTGATAGTTATAAATAATACATTAGTAGTGATAATCAAAAAAAAAAGGGGGGGGGGGAGTATTTTCAAGTAGTCCCATCTGGAGTGTTAGGTATAAGAGCCCGTGTGTCCCTCTTTTTTAAGCGGACGTGTCCAGTAAAGTTCAAAATATTACGAGCAAGCGGATTAGGATGTGATTCGAGTTTTGTTAAATATTTGCCTGCGTATTTTTCAATTTCTTCAGTCACTAGTGGCATATTTAAGTCACGATGTATAATAGAATTTTGGATGTACCATGGAGCCGATGTTATTAACCGTAAAATTTTGTTTTGCCTTCGTTGGATTCTCTCGACATTGGAAGCTGAAGCAGTGCCCCATAACTGAATTCCGTAGCGCCATATTGGCTTCAAAAGCGACTTGTATAATAAAAGTTTGCAGTCTAGGCTGAGTGTTGAGTTTCTGCCAATCAACCAATATATTTGAGTTAACTTAAGTTTCATCTGAGTTAACTTAGAGTCAATATGATGTTTCCATGTAAGTCTTCGATCAAGGTGTATACCAAGGTATTTCACTTGGGAATGTTGAGGAATATTTTGATTGTTGATTCGAATGGGGGAGCAAGTATCTCTTCTTAGGGTGAACGTTATATGGACACACTTTTGTTCATTGACTTTAATTCTCCATAAGTTCAGCCATATTTCCAGCTGGGTGATATGTTCCTGGAGATTGCGGGATGCCTCATAAGGGTTTTCGTGCACACTCATACAGGCTGTATCATCGGCAAAAGTAGAAATATGGATATTATTGCTCACAGGCATATCACAAGTATATATTAAATACAAGACAGGACCCAGAATACTACCCTGGGGCACACCAGAAGATATAGATTCGGGCACACTCGTGAACTCTCCTTCCACAACAGTGAACTTCCTATCAATAATATAACTTTCCAAAAGCTTTTGAATGTTTATTGGCAGATATGTCTTCAATTTTAAAACTAGGCCTTCGTGCCATACTTTATCAAACGCCTGAGAAACATCAATAAAGAGAGCAGAACAATACTTCTTTTCTTCAAATGTTCTTCTTACAACTTGGACCAGTCTATGCGTTTGTTCAATCGTGCTGTGCTGACTTCTAAAGCCAAATTGATGGTCTGGGATGCACCCATTATCAGTTAAAATTTTGGACAATTTAGTCATGAGCAGCTTTTCGAAAAGCTTTGAGATTGTAGATAGTAAGCTTATAGGCCTATATGACTCAGTCTTGGTAAGATCTTTGCCCGCCTTTGGAATCATTTTGATCTTGGCCAGTTTCCAGTTATGTGGAAAATACTGCATTCTTAAAATAGCATTAAAAGTAAAAAGCAGGATTCTTATTGCAATATGAGGCAAGTTGATGAGCATTTTGTTACTAATGCCATCAATACCTGGAGCTTTCTTCGGGTTGAGTTCAGCAATTACTTTTTGTACTTCACGCATCTTAAACCTTAAGGGACGAGGGGGTAGAGAAACTACACACGGTAAATCAGCAGCACCCGTACATGAATTGGGAGTGAATACAGATTTTAAATGCTCAGAAAATAAGTTACCTTTCTCACTATCACTTCTTGCCCAGCCTCAGGTCGCAGTACGCAATGGTGATTTAAGATCAACGGGTCGTTTAAGATTTCTAGTAGCGCGCCATAAAGAGTAATTAGATGCGGACGTTACATCAAGACCTTCTAAATACTTTTCCAGTAGTGCAGTTTTTTCCGACGATAGCAGCTCTTTGAGTCGTTTAGTACATTCTTTAAGTCTGATGTTATTTAGGGGTGATCTGTGTTGTTGCCATTCTCTTCTAGCTCTCCTTTTTTCACATACAAGACGTTCAATTTCCGTAGAATAAATTCTGTTAAAGCCGGTCTGCGGATAGGAGGTAGTGGCGTGTTCAGCAGCCTGTTTAATATTTTCGTTAAGATTGGCAATATTAAATTCAATATCATCGCATGATCTAAGCTGAATGTTTTCTACGCAGTGACTACTAAGATATTTTTTGAATACCAGCCAGTTGATTCCATTAATCATCTTCACATATGAGTTAGTTAAATCACTCCTTAGTGGGTTGAAAATTGTAACTATTGTTGGAGAGTGATCGGAGGACAGATCTAGAGAGGCCTCTACATGAATTAAGTCCCTATGAATGTTTTTAGTGACGGCAAAATCTATAACATCTGGAATTTTTCTTACGTCAGTAGGCCAGTAAGTAGGCTCCCCACTCGAAATGACATCTAAGCCCATTTTTGAAATTGTATTGAACAAGGCTCGACCTCTAGGTGTAACAAGACGCGATCCCCAGTACGTATGTTTTGCATTGTAGTCACCGGCTGCCACGAAACAAGATCCAAGCGATTTGTAGAACTTCTCATACTGATCTTCGGTAACTGAAAATCTGGGAGGTGAGTAAATTGATGATATCACGATTGTTAGATATGACTAAAATATAATTGAGACTCACCATACCATGTTCTAATATTATATTAATATTGTTATATACGACCACAGTATTATTTAATATAATAATACTGTTTTATTTTTTAATCATATATTTATTGTACAAACAGCTGTGCGTCAAAATCTAAATAAAAATAAATTATTATTATATTATTGACATAAAATGTATATACAGAAATGTGTACTTACACGACATACAGACATGTCTGTATAAAGAGATACAAAAATGTTTATATATTTTTATTGGCCAACACTTTTGTTTATACTTTATTTATCTATTAATTTATTTAACACCACCCGTGCACTACCGATAGCTTACAAACGAAATACCGAACTGACAGATGTTTCTGAAAAAGATTTTTTTTTTTAACTTAAAATAGTATGGGTTTGGATAACATTATATTGTTATTTACATCATATTATTTTTAAATAATAATAAAAATTATGTTGTAGTCATAAATTTTTAACAAAATTGTATTGTTAAACTCTAACCATGTACCACTTTTTTATGGATGTGATAATGTAATTATTAAATTCAAACATTACTCTGTTTATCGTAATGAAATAAATGTTTAAAATAACAATAACTAGTTTTCAACGACCACACATTTGTTTCAGAGAACATAATATTGTTTTCTCAACCATTCTACAACCATATCTTTTCTTTGCGTGCACGTTTTTAACTGGCGGCCATTTTGTCAGCTGTCAAGTGATTTATGTTTAAGACTCAGTTAGCCGACTGTAATGGAATGTAACTGCACTGTTAGGAGACAGCTGATCGATATTGTTATGTGAAAAGTAATGAAAATGGTTATAGAAATGTAACCGGAATGTAAGGTAGAATTAGTAAAATCGTATCGTTCTACTTTACAGCTTGCTGTATCGTTCAACTTTGTGCACAAGTTATAGAAAATATAACAGTTTGCACAGCACATGTTTTTGTCTGGCTTTGAATGCGGCTTTTTTGACATTCGCTACAGAAAAATATGTTTTCTGCAGATTTCTACGCCAGCAGTGCTACCACCACATATTTTATAACTAGTAACATGCATTGCATATGGTACGGTTTTTGTCAGCTGACACGCAACATCAGGATACGATTTTACTAATTCTATCTTAAGAATATGTACTTTACTTTTCACATAAAATCACATACAACTACCGTTGTAGTTACATTCCATTACAGTCTGCTAACTGAGCCTTTAATTTGGTTTGCCATTTCAGCGTGAATAGACTGACGGCTGAACAAAGCTTCAAAATTGCGCACTACGTCCATTTTACGGTCAACATAGTCGTTCATCAGAGCAATTGATTCGATTAACTATGCAACGTTTTCGCACCACGTTTACCCTAAATGAAAATACGTATCGTCTCTGTGGATGAAAATACGTATCGTCTCTGTTCATACATAAAAAGTCATTGCTGCTGTAGAGCGTAGCGTAGCAGTACCTGTGGTTTCAACAAGACAGTACATGTCACACAGCTCGTGCCACAACTGATTTATTAAAGAAAACGTTTGGTTAACCCATTGTTTGACGTTTCGGGACCCATGAATTGGCCGTAAAGATCATGCGATTTAACACCACTAGACTATTTTCTGTGGGGATACGTTAAGTCGCTAGTCTACGCAAATAAGCCCGAAACGATTGGCCATTTGGAGGACAACATTCGCCACATTATTGACAATATACGGCCACAAACGTTGGAAAAATTCATTAAAAATTGGACCTGCAGATTAGCCTACGCACGAGCCAGCCGTGGCCGTCATCTGCCAGAAGTCATATTTAAATTATAATTCCAGAGTATTATCTTTCGAATAAAGTAAATCTCATGTCAATTTAAAAAATTTTCCTTTGAGGCATGTTCTGACACTCGCATATCGCATAACTTTTGCGATTGTGACTTGAACACGCAAGTGAGGTGTTCTGCTAATCGCAATCGCAAACTTTAAAGAAACACTAAAATGGTTAATAAATTAAATTAAATATGTTTTCTTTTGATTTTAATCAAAAATAGTAATAGTTTCGCAGCATTTTGCTTATAAAATTTAAAATTATAAAATGTCTTTTTGTTTTGTTAATTTTGTCTTTGCATTGTTTCCTTATACACTGCCGATTTCAACAAACAGCTGACCTAAATCAAAATGGCAAGTCCCAAGCAAAACTCATGAGTTAAAGAACATGTAGAAACAAGTTGGTCACTTGGAACTCACATGTGATTTGAAAAACGTGCGCGTGTTAGAACATACCTGTTTGTTATATTCCATTTCACGAAAAAACACCCTTTACCTTTTATTCACATAACATAATCATTTTAAGCTTTGCAATTGTTTGTTTTTAACCGACTGCCAAGAAGGGTTGTATTTTTCGCGTGTTTTTTTAAAATATGTTTGTCAATTTCCTTATTACCACGGATCTTCCAAACAAGACAGGTGCTCAAAAACAAAATGGCGGATTCTTAGCGCGAAATATTAACATGTTAAACATTTTTTTTACCAAACCTATCGAGTGGGGTATCATAGTAAAGGAAATTAAAAGGGGATTGCAAAAATATATACATAAAAAGTTTAAAATAACAAATAAATGTAAGAAAGAAAAAAACCGGACTACCTAAAACAAGTCCACTAGTGCGGAACATAGTGACTTTTAGCGTCGGAAAGCATTAAAAATCGAATCTTCAAAGTTTCTTAATAGTGGCTCCCGACTCTAAAAGTCAATGTGTTCCGCACTAATGGATTTGTTTTAGGTAGTCGGGCTTTTTAATTTTTTTTTTTAAATTTATTTGTTATCAATTTTATGTTCTTTATTTCTTTTTTAAAATTGTGCAAGGCCAGGTGATCAAAGATGCCATTGGCATCGTACAGTTTGCAAAAAAAAAAAACAATTTATTAATTTTGTGTGTCATTCAATTCATGTTGCCACTATTATTTTATTATTTGATTTTACGAGCTTTAAGTCTCCACTTAAAAACATCAAACATGATTATAAATAAATGTATTATAATAACATATTGTATATAAGTTGATTATAGTATTAAACTAAGATTAATCTCGGTCTTAAAAGAAAAATATTGTCCTTATTCTAAACTATTTTTCCCAACTTCATCTGGTAGCCCAACAAATAAACAAAAATCATCTGTTTTACACAGCGTTGTCAACTTTTAAATTTCAAAAAGCACTGAAACCAGGAAAAAAAAAACGCGTAATTTAAGTAAAAAAGCACTAAAATAAAATTTTTTGTTTTATAAAAAAAAATTTTTTGTATATAAAAAATATATAAATCGGTTGACCTTGCATTTTATCCCTAAAACTTCAAATTTGAAGCATCCGATACACATTTTGATTTTATGAGAATCAGTGAATTCTAAAATCAATTTGACGAAACCTTTTTAAGTTATTATAAAAAATTTAATTTGTTTCGTCAACGCAGAAACAAATCACCTGAAATTAGTCAAATTAGCAGCATTTGGCAAGTCTTTTTGACTTGCTGATTAGATTTTGAACTCGATGGGAGTAGTAGTTAATTTTTTTTTTTTGATTTTTATTAAACAATGCTGTGGAAACATTCTTTCACAGCAAACGCAATATTAATAACAAAGTTACAAAATTAAAAAAAAGTAAATTGCAAGTTAACCAAGTTATATAAACTTAAATTATATGTACTATTATTTTAGAAAAAAGGAACGAAGTAGGTTATAAATATGTAATCTAAAAAGGCAGCTCTATTAGCAACACAATTTTCTCGTTTCAGACCGCTTTTATTTTAGACTTAAATAAAGTAATAAAGGTAAAAACGTGATCAACTTCTGCGTTTAAACATTAAAGTTTGATGGGAATGCAATTTCGATAATGCCCCAAACAAGTTTATATCAAATGAATTGTTATAAGACTTTATTTCTTCCCAAAACTAGATAGCGAACTATCGCTATATACACTATACTTGCATTATGTCTTCATTGTCGTGTGGCAAAACACTGTTTCCATTAATTGTGCTCAGAATGTGAAAGTTTTAGAATAAAATGCACATATTTCTTCAACCAAGTTTTGTACAATCTTATTAGAATATTTTTAAATGTTCCATTTAACTTCAGTGCTTATGTTTTTTAAATGTTAGACTTCTTCAAAAATATATATATATATTATATAAGGAAAATTCTTTTTGAATCTTGGGTTTAGTGCCACCGCCAAGAAATAAAAAGCACCAAAAATTAGTTTAAAAAAGCACCGAGCACTAACTTCAAAATTTTTCGCGTCGAAAATTTCAAAAAGCACTAAAAACGATGCGAAAAGCACCGAGTTGACAACGCTGGTTTTACAGTACATTTTCAACATTGTTGATTTATAAAAGTTGCCACGTGTAATGCATTCCACAGTTTGAAGGGGTGAATCTTGTGTTGAATAAAGCATACCACTATTTTTCGGGGCCATTAATTTTAAATAAACAAACACAAAATTGGTTTTTTTTTAAATAAAATAACACACATTTTATTTTATAAAAATTAAAGGTGGAACTAGACGTGACATGGCCATAATGCCATAGCCATAACCAAACCAAAATTCAATTGGTTTCTATGGTAATGGCTATGGCGTTATTGCGAGTCACCTATAATCAAATGCAGTGTTGCCCATAAGTTTGGTTCTATGGCTATGGTTATGTCACGTCTGATTGCACCTTAACAGTGAGATTACACGAGACATACGTTTGGAAATTTTTGTGTTGGCAATTGTCAAAATCTGTTGCTAACACAAAAAATGACTGTGTAAACCGTAAATGTTAGTGTTCGAACACATGTTTGGAAACAATTATGTTAGGACACAAGCTGTCAAATTTACCTTTTTTGTAGAAAATAATGGAGGGAAACCAGAAATAATAAGTTTATTACAAAAAAATCAAGCTGAAGCACAAAATATATGCTCTGTGGCAGAAGTATTAAAAAAATCAAAACTTAAAACGCGAAATTGTATGCATACGACAACCTAAATTTTGAGTTTTAAAATAAGTTTGAACACAAACTTTTTTGTGACGTCATTCTGCCGACGTTATTTCTTATGTTCAGAAATAAAATTGCTCGTCTATTCGAACTGTAAATCCCAAGATTTCCGGAAATAAAAATATTAAATTTGGGAATTTCACTCTGAACTTCGGAATTTCTCAATGAATTTCGGAATTTCACATGCAAACATACATATGTACATATTATTACATTAATATAGAAAGGCCTCAACTCATTATTATTATACGCCCTAGGTTCTACATTCGTAAAATGAAATGAAAGTGAAATTTTCTCTTGGTTTGTGTTCTTAATTTCGTAAAAACGATTTAAAAAGTAAAATTTCATTTTCAGTTTATTTCAAACGAAATTGAAGTGTTCTGGAATACAATTTCACTACAAAAAAAAAGTAATTTGAATTCGGCAGCAAACAACATTGTGAAAGAAAATACGTTTTAGTAAAAATAAAATTTTTGTAACTTTTTATTGCAAAAATACGAAAAGGTAGGCACATGAATAACATTTGTACATAAATAATTTGTTCAAACGATTTTATTTGTCTTTTAAAGGGATAAGTACAAAAACATGGAATAAGAGGAGGCGTTGCTAAAATATATGGGAAACAAATCCGGGATTAGCTAAAGGGTTCTTCTTAAGGTTAAATGATTTATTCAAGGCGTTCAGAAATTTTTAGCGAACTTGCGATTTTTGCGCGAACTTACGTTTCGCGTTTTTTCCCGAATTTATTTTATTTATAACAGTTTTGGCAATTTTTAATGAATTTTAAGAATTGCTTCCGATATTGCAACTTCTCTCGAATTTTTGCATTGCTCGCAATGAAAGCGAATTTTTGCAAACAATCTGCTTAGCATTTTTTTGCCAATTTATAATAATAATATTAGACTTTGCTATTGAGTTTTTGCGAATTTTCGCCATTTTTTACCTAATTTTTTGCATTCTTAGAGTTTAGCGATTTTTAATAAAAAATTATGGTTTCTTTAAAATTTTGCATTCTTAGAGTTTGGCGATTTTTAATAAAAAATTATGGTTTCTTTAAAATTTTGCAATTTTTCGCAAAATTTTTATTTTTTTTTTGGGAAAGATGTCATTTTTGCAACGTTTTATTTATTTTTATTTAGAGACTTAAAATTTTAATTTTTTTGCAAGCTTTGGCGAATTTTCATAATGTTTTGCGCTTTCTCCCGAGTTAATGACTTACCTTACAGTTTTAGCGAGTTTAATTAATTTTAGTTTAGAGCTTGTTTCCAATATTGCAAATTTTCTAAATTTTCGCGATACGTGATTTAGATTTGATATAGATTTTTGCATTTATTTTTATTACAAGTACATAACCATTATTTTTTTAGTGAATATACTTATATGCAATTGATTCTTTCCGCAGTGAATATTTGCATATTTTGGCATCCATTGGCTACAAATATATCCATAGCAAGACAGATAGGTAGTCAAATTTAATCGAACTATGCCCAGTTCGCCGTTCGTCCCAATTGTGTTTATAGCATAAAATGTTTTTTTTTCATGTTGCTTGAAATATTTATTTGAAATAAATTGGAAATGAAATCTTCATGGAAAAAAATTTCATTACTTTTCTAGAACACAGTGATATCATCTTTGCCGAATTGAAAACGTTTTCAATTTCATTTTGTAGTGGAATGTAGAACCTGGGCGATAATTTTTTTTGATATCGTTACTTTTGCATTTTTCGATACATTAGATGTTCTTCTATCGAAATATACAAAAACCTCGATTTGAAAAAAAATTTCGAGTTAGAGCCTTTCTATATTAAGGTATGGATATGTACATACATCTTAATTATGTACTATATGTATATAAAAATGGTTTGCTAACTATCATGTCAAATGGTGGTTTGCGTGTCAAAATGTAATAATTTAACATGTTTATTTCCCAAAAAAGACAAAAGTTAATAATACCTACTTTAACGACGTCTGCCATTGTCAAGTGTAGGAAATAGAATACGAAATAAATAGAACATTACAATAAACATACTTTTCCAAAAAAGGTCAAAGAACTAGTCGTATAAAATTTGAAATGCATGGATGTTTATAAATATGTACTTATGTATATAAATATGTATGTATGTATGTAAAAGAAGAACAACAAGTTCAAGTACGTTCACTTCTTAACATGAAACAAACCATTGTTTCGTAAACAGCTTAAACCTCTAATTTAGTACATTTAAAAGACAGCAAAATTAGCGGTTTCTAAATAGTTTGCAAGTAGCAAATGACATTAAAAAATAACAAGTCCATAAGCAGAGATGTGCACGTGAGTGTTTTCTGACTCACGACACGCACGCTCACGCAGAAAAATATTTTACTCACGCACTTTCACGCATGAATGATTTTGAACATTTTCACGATCACGCACGCTCACGAATAAAATATTTTTAATCACGCACGAGTGGTTTACAACTTATCACGATCACGCACGCTCACGAAAAAGTATATGTATAATTTTCATGTTTTTTGGGTTGAAAAATAGGTTCTTACATAATATGTATATTATACATACATATGTACATATCTATGTATATATGTATGCTCGTGTTTTTGTAAAATTTATAATGTAAATTAAAATAAAGCAAAGTTAATTTAATATCGTTTTAAATATTCGTATTCGCGGATATCATTTTCAATATTCGAATTTGAATTGTCGTATATCAAAAATTGACATTCCGCACATGTATGTATGTATACATACATAGTATAAATGTGAAGGTAAGACGTATGATCAATTAAATAAATGATAATCAAATAAATGAGAGAAGCATATTATATGAGAAAACATAAAAATTTCTAAAATTTTTCTGTTACGTAACATTTTCAAAGACTCCCCCCACCCCCACCATAACAAATCATAACAAAACTCGAACCCCCACATCTCCCCCCTACAGCGTTACGTAATATATGGACGGCCCTTAAAGCAAAAAACATTTTCTGCGGTACAATTCGTCAGTAGTATTGTTGACAAAGGCACTGTTGAATCAGTAGTGTTTCTCAATTAATACTTCCTACAGGGTATCTAAGAAACATACATACATACATACTTACAAACCCAGTAAAAAAAGACTCTCCAAAGAAGTCATGAAAATGTAGAGTTTGCAGTCTGGAAGTAGTTCAAATTTCGATCCGATCTAATGATTTTTTACATAGGGTTGTCATTGCAAGAAGTTCTCTTTTTCGATGCCTAGTCACCGATTTAGAATGGATTTTAAGAAAAATTTCGTTTTTTGTGTTCTATGGTAATATTTTCATCTAGAAAAAAATTTTAAAAAGTTACATATTTTAACAATTCGTTTCTTTTTATACGAATTTAAACGCGAAACAGTGTTTTCATGTAAATTTAAGCAAATAACTTCTAAATATTAGGCCAAAATTAGTTCATAAATTTCTTTAAAAAATTCGATTTTTTGAACATTTTGGTGAGTATTTACTAAAACTTTGGAAAAATTACAAGGTTTTGCGTGATTAAAATAAACTTCTACTTGGTTTTCTGCTAACTATCGGCGAATTAAATATATCGATTTTTTTGGAAGCAATGAAAATGTGATTCCTTCAGAATGACTTCCATTTTTTTTTTACTGGGAAGCTGTATGTACCCATCAAACAAAATATATATGTATTCATTATGTTTGTAAGCTCATACTACTCATAGTAATAAATGCAGGAATGTTATCTCGTGAGAGCGTGAGAATTCGTGCGTGATTATTAAAAAAAGCTCACGCACGATCACGCACGAGTAATTTTTTTTCAGTCACGCTCACGCACTCACGCGTGCTTAGTTATAATATTTGATCACGAATCACGTGAATCACGCGTGACACGATAAAATCACGACATTTGCACATGTCTATCCATAAGAATACCACGACTTCAAATACGAAACTATAATTGATGTTACCGTTCTTTTCTTTTTATAATTTTTTCAATATTGTCTGCCACCCTTAAGAAATAAAATGCACAGCCCAAAAACTAAATCATATTTAATTATATAAGCATCAAATTTAATTATACATTTAAATATTCTCGTTTGAGCTTTTTTCAGAAATTACGCAAATTTAAGCAGACATTTTTCTCAAGGGCATTTAACTCAAATAACAATTTTCGTTTGTATACGAGTAGTTTTGTAAAAAGAAAATAAAACAAGTAAGAATGCTATATTCGGCTGTGCCGAATCTTATATACCCTTTACCAAATTGTTTTTATGTAGTATAGAGATACATACATAAGCACTTACTTTTATGTACAAAAAAATAAATTTACCCTAGAATCATTATATTAGATTTTTCTGATTCCTTATATCAATCTAGTAGTTCTTAAAAAAATATAGAAAGTGTGTTAAGTAAAAAAAGAAAAAAGGAAATTAAAAAAAATGTTTTATTTAGTTACTTTAATATCCAGAAAAAAGGTCAAAGTTTCCAGCTCTGGAGCTGTGGTTTTTATTTTTATAATTTTTTACACCAAAATTTTCTTTCCAAAACGTAAAATATATATAATTTATAAAGGAAAAGATAAAAATTAATTAGACTTAGTTACTTTTATATATCACACAAAGTGTAAGTTTCCCAACCCTGAGATCATTCTTTTTGATTTTTCTGATTTCTTACACCAACCTCTTTCTTTTAAGAATTTAAGATATGTTTAATTTATAGAAAAAAGGAAAAATTTGTTTTAGTAAGTTACTTTAAATACCAATTTTTTTCGTACTCAGGCATAAAATAATTTTATTTAAGAAAAAAAAAATTGATTTTCGGTAGTTAATTTTTTATATCACAAAGAGTGTAAGTTTCCCAGCCCTGGAATCCCCCTTTTTTATTTTTCTGTATTCTTAAAAACAATCTTTTTTTAAGAATGTAAGATATGTTTAATTTATATTAAAAAATGGAAAATTTTATTTTACTAAGTTACTTTTGTATAGAAAATAAGGTTTTCCAACCCTGGAAACTTCGTTTTAATTTTTTTTTAATTTGAAATGCCAAATTCATTCGTACTGAAGTATAAAATAAGTTTATTTTATAAAAAAATAAAAATTAGTTTTCGGTAGTTAATTTTATATATCACAAAAAGTGTAAGTTTTCCAGCCCTGGAACCGTTCTTTTTGATTTTTCAGATTTCGTACACCAATATGTTCCTTTTAAGAATATAAGCTATGTTTAATATATAGAGAAAAAGAAAAAATTTGTTTTAGTAAGTTACTTTTGTATAAGAAAAAGTTAAAGTTTTCCAACCCTGGAAATGTCTTTTTCATGTATTAAACTTTTTTTATTTTTAATATCAATTTAATGTGTACTGCAGTATAAAATAAGTTAATTTAATAAAAAAATATAAAAATAGTAAGACCTAGTTACTTTTATATATTACAAAAAGTGTAAGTTTCCCAACCCTGGAATCATCTTTTTTGATTTTTCTGATTTGTTACACCAATCTCTTTCTTTTAAGAGTCTAAGATATGTTTAATTTATAGAGAAAAAGAAAAAAATTTGTTTTAGTAAGTTACTTTTGTATATGAAAAAAATTAAAGTTTTCCAATCCTGGAAACGTCTTTGTAATTTTTTTAATTTTCTTTTTTAATTTGAAATACCAATTTTATATGTACTGAAGTATAAAATAAGTTAATTTAATAAAAAAAATATAAAAATTAGTTTACGGTAGTTAATTTTTTATATCACAAAAATTTTATGTTTTCCAAGCCTGGAATTATCCTTTTTGATTTTTTAACCCAATCTCTTTCTTTTTAGAATATAAGATATGTATATTTAATTTGTGGAAAAAAGGAAAAATTTCTTTTAGTAAATTAATTTTGTATAAAAAAGTTAAAGTTTTCCAACCCTGGAAACGTCTATTTAATTTTTTTAATTTTTTTTTCATTTATGTTTTATTAAAAAATATTAATTTTATTCATTCTGAAGTATAAAATAAGTTTATTTAATAAAAAAAATAATAACTAGTTTTCGGTAGTTATTTTGTATGGCAAAATGATGTTTAAGCTTCCCAGCTCTGAAACCGTCTGCTCGATTTTGCTGATTTTCAATACTAATCTTATTTCGACCATTTCTGACACACCAGTCCAAGAACGAAGTCTCTAGCTTTTCTGGGAGCTTCGGAAAACCGATTTCACGTACAGACAGACGGACATCGCTTATTCGTCTTCCCTATGCATAAGGATCCAGAATATATATACTTTATGGCTCTCTTATTAATATTCTAGAAATTACAAACGGAATGACAAACCTATATATACCCTTTTACCATTTTTTGGTAGAGGGTATAAACAGGAAAAAAACTTCAAACTCTTAAAAACATGGTTTTCAATTTCAATTATCTTCTAGCTGCAGGCCAATGAAACTCCCTCCAACAACCATAATAATAGTAATAATAATGAATGGCAACGAAATTAAAAAAAATATATATTTTTTTAATGTTCATTTGTAAAAAAAAGTTATAATTGCGAAACGCACTTGTATTAAATTACTTTTGTTAAACGCAAGAAAACTTAAAAAAATTATTTAAGAGGGAGAAAGTAATTGCGAGTATTTGTCATTAAATCTTTTTTTTTGTGTCGTTGGCTGCTACTGAATTGCATTTATTTGAAGGTGTTAAACATTTGCCAACTTTTAGTTTTAAACAAGAGAAGTTGGATAGTTTTTAAGTTCGAAAGCATTTTCTTTTGTTTGTGTAGATAATTGAAATCTGGAGATTTTTACTTGATTTCTAGTTATTTCATGTCTTGATGGAATTGGCTTTATATTTTAATTACGTTACGAAATGTATTTTATTGAAACGTGAAATAAGCAAATTTCTTTTTAGTTGGTCTGTACAAATTTTTATCAATTGGAAATTCATGAGTTTTTTTATTTATACGTTACTTAAAGTAACTTACTTTACGTAACGTATTCTCTTGAAACGTGAAGTGAGCAAACGGAAATTCATAATTTTTATATGAGAAAATGTACATTTGTATTTGTATACACACATACATACATATCTTTATTTGTTTTTTTTAATTTCTTACGGCCTGGCCCACGATATCGGCAGAAAACGCTAGATCGAAAAAAAAATGTTTTTGTCTTCAATATAAATAACATTATGCAACAAAAAAAAGAACCTCTAAAATGAGATGTTTTCTTAGCTAATTTAGGGTCGCTGAACACGAATATGGCATTCATTTATTTTTCTTAAGAATCGTTTTCGAGATATTCGCGGAAAACGTGATTTTTGCAGTTTACAAAGATATTTCCAAAAATCTTGAGAATCATTTTTGAAGTTATGGCAAAAAAAAAATAAAAATGTGTTGCATAGTGTAATCGATCGAACGTCGTGGGGCAGGCCGCTAGCCTAAGTTTTATAATTCTCAATAATTTATTGATAGTTTATTTATAGGCATTGATGCTGTCAGCCTTTTAAATTGTGAATAAAGTCTACTGCTTAAGCCTAAGCAGCACATAGACGTGGTTAGCCAACAAAAAACAAACTTTCAAATTTTTAACTATTTTTTTTTTGTCAAAAAAGGATCTTGCATTAAATTTAAATAAAAGAAAGAGTGTGTCAGATAAAATCGAAATTTTTTTATTTGCTGAAAGTCCTATACGATACCATTATGTTAGCAATATAAGATCGTAAACATATTTTCAGCATCCCAACTTTCATGAATCTGCCACATGAATCATGGCTGGTGTCTTATTCTCATAGACCTGCGACTTAAGGAAATCCCATAAGAAACTCAGCAGTAGATTTCAATCAAAAAATTCTTGAGAAAAGCTAAAAACTCCGTACTTTAATAGAAAAACTCTTAAATCGTTATTGAGAATTACTTACTGAAACACAATAAGTTAATAAACCTCAATCAAAAAAATTTCAAAAACAAACGTATTTTTATTTTATTCTGAATAAATTTTCAAGGCTAACTTTAATAGCATTTTGAGATTTTTTTATAAAAACTGATTTTTTTTTTGCTTTTCTAAATAATTGTTTTTGTTGGAGTGTACTAACGAGTTTCTAAAGCAGAAACATTATTGTAAAAATAAATGATGTGCCTTCCATAATATGGTTTATATATGCTTACTAATTTATAGGTTTGCAAAAAATATTTTATTTTGCACTGGTTTGCGTATTTTTATTTAGTCGATCAAAAAACAAATATTTTTTAAATACCTAATTTACATTAAGCATTTTTTTCATGAAATTAGTTGCATGAAAATTTTTTATTTGTCAATAGGAGGCCTGGAGGAGCAACCCATATCAAAAAAGTTGTCAAGAATGCATCAGAGATTCACTCTACACCATTTTTTATATAAAATTCTCTTTTATAGCGCTGCAATTAGCAAACGGAAAAAGTTGCGTGCAACAAAATTCATGAAAATTCATGAAAAAATGCTCAATGTAAATCAGGTAAAAGTTAGCATATTTTGTCGGAAAAAAATATGATTTTTTTGAATATACATATTTGTATTTTTTATAAATTTTTGAAATCTTTTACTCAATACTATATATAAAAATTGAAAAGCTTCAAGAAAACCCTTAATATACCATAAAAAATAACTTAAGCCTGAGTGAAAGCCTCTTCCATCTCGAGGTGGTCAGCTTTAGCACTTACGTCAAATTATCAATTTCGAAAGCTTATGTCATTGGCTATAATTGGTCCATACATGATGTTTCTATTCGATTAACACTTCAAAATTTATACATAAGTACATTACCAATTTTTTTTATTGGAACCCCACTGTACTAATATATTATAAAACTAGCCATAGGATATCAAAATCCTTAACAGATTCGTGTTCAGTATGCCAAATGCAATAAGATATGAGGTAGATTTATAATAAGAAAAATTTATATCAAACGGGGAAAATATCATTTTTTTTATTCGAAATTTATACTACAGATGAATATTGCATAGGGGAGCTATTTGCCATCGGAAACTCATTTTGACGAATTTTGAGTTGACGTATTTTGAATATATATATATCGATATATTTTTAGTGTACTTTATTGGTATAAATTCATTAATCATATGGTTCTCTCAGATCTTTTTTTATTTATTAGATAGCGAGTATGTTCCTAGCGCTCATTCCTAGATTTCGCTTCCAAAATAATATCAATTTCAGTGGTTAACAGCCCATCATGGTTAACTGTCAAATGGGCTCTGCTAAAAATTTTGGTTTTTGTCTCTGCTAGTTAAATTTAAATTTATCTTGAGATACATCGATTTTTACAGATCGTAAAGCGCATTATTTCCGCCATTAGGAAGAGGGAAGTTTTTATAATAGAAATGTTTTTTTTTTTTTTTTTTTTTTTTTTTTTTTTTTTTTAAGAAAAATCCTTTTTTTTTTTTAATAAAATCCTTTTTAGAGAGTAAACAATTTTATACGAGTAGAAACAAATACATGCATTTATTAAATAAATTTACGATGTTTTTAAATGAAAACTGCAATACATACATATATGTATGTAATTTCAATTATGTGCATATGTCTGTACTGTGAGCGTCAAAAGAAAGTAAACAGTTATTTCATCTATATAAAAGGTTTTGTAATTAATAAAAATTAAAGTTAGTTTAAGAGGTTTATATACATATGTTTAATTCCGCATAAACATTTAATGAAAAGAAAATAATAACAAAAATAATTCACTTTATCTTAAAATACTGATGATTTTTACACGTAAAAAAAAAAGTAAACAGAACCCATTACATTAAATATTTATGTCCATAAGCTAAATTACTGTCAACTTTTAATATTTGGCTTGTTTTTAATTTGCATTCAGTAATACATTCAAACTCCTAGGAATTGATTCGAATAGAGCCTTCTTTAAGTCGTTCTTGTTGGAAATAACCCTCTGGTTGATATTTCTGTGAAGGTGCTGCCAGAAAATTTTCATTGGATTACGGTCTGGAGACCGCTTGGACGATCTAAAGCCTTAGACGATCGGTATAACAACCGTTCCTTAACAATTATCGTCGTATGTTTCGGGTCGTTGTCATTTTGAAAGACCAAGTTGCTTAGGAGTCCCAATTTTTAAACGATGGGCGCAACATTTTCTTTCAGAATATTTAATTAATCAATTTTATTCATTGTATACTCGCCAAAAACTAGATTTCTGACTCCAGATGGCGCCATGGAGCCTTAGTTCATAACCGAGCCTCCGCCGTGTTTTGCGCTGCTTGTAACACACTTCAATACAAGCTTCATTCTTTGACTGCAATATTTTTAGAGACTTTTTCTCTCCCAATATATCGAATATAAAATATAAAATATTTTTCCAGAAGCCTACAGACTCAGTTTTGTACTTTTTTGCGAATTCCACGCGATTCTGCTGATTCACTTTAGATATGTAAGGCTTACTCTGTGTCACTCTGCCATGTTGTCCATTATTGTAAAGATCTCTTCTAACTATACTGGCACTGGTTATACTGGTTTTCCACATGTGTCTTTAATATTTGAACAGCATTTGCCGATGGATCGATCGGTCCTTCTCGTACTACTGCTAATACTTCTGTGCAACTAAGCCGTTTTGGTCGTCCCGACTGTGGTAAATTATCTACCGTATGATGCTTCACATATTTTTTTGAGCTATAATTCTTTATAGCGCAGTGATTCCTTCCGACGATTTCTCCAATTTCGAGCAATCTTTTTTTTATATATGTATATAAATCTAAAATGATTTCTCGCGTCTCGTTTGTGGTATGCTTACCAATTTCTTAAAGTTTAATATCTATTCTTGCACTTTTTCTTAGAAATTTTGATATTAAACTGCCAACAATATTTTGACTACATCGGCCTGCTACATTAGTAACTGCTTTGCAAAGAATTTTAGGTTTTATTCGGAAATATTTAAAGAAGACTGAAGGAATGCTGCAGCTGTTTACTTTTTTTTTTGACGAGTAAAAATCATCAGTATTTTAAGATAATGTGAATTATTTTTGTTATTGTTTTCTTTTCGTTTACTGTCTATACAGAATTAAACTCTTACGGCCGTATTCATAAAAACTATTTAAGGTTTATTAAGTGGTTATTTGACATATTTCTATGGGAAATTTGCCAAATAAACCTTTAATAAACCTAAAATATTTTTTGTGAATATGGGGGTTATTATATAAGCCTCTTAAACTACAATCAAACTTTTTAATTTTTATTATTTACTGTACTGTAACAAAAGCTTTTATACATATGAAATAGCTGTTTACTTTCTTTTGACGCTCACAGTATGTACTATATACTTAACCCTGAAGCCAATTTTTTGACACATTTTTTATATTTAAATGATATTTAATTTATTTTTTATTTTCTTAGCAAGTGCAAAATTATTAAAATTTACCTTTTCCTTATTATTTTCCATGACTATTTCAATACAATATTTTGCTTCCCACTTCCTATATTTTTGTTAAAATATTAACCTATTTTGAAAAAACAATGCTGTTTGTGCATGTGTAAATTTGATAATTAAAATTTGAGCGAAATCTATTAAAGCCAAATATGGCAGGCTGCTAACGGCCGCAACAATCACACATTTATTTACCAAAGCACTAAAATCAACATAAACATTTGTGAACTGAAAAAAGAATTTGTGGTAACACACAAGCAAAGGAAAATTTTGACCAACCAGCGAACCGCAAAATCAACATTTAACCAACATAAAACAAGTCAACAATACTCGTACCACCAACGCATTAAATAAATACAAAAAAAAAGAAAAAACACTTTTTTATATGACTTGTCTTGTATTAATATTATTATTATTATTTTTGGCAAAAGCTTACTACATATAAAAAATAATAATAAAAATTTTAAATAAAATTATGAAATCATAGCAAAAACACTAGGCAAAGAAATATATGTATGTATACAACAACAATAAAAAAAATATGAATTTATACAATTAAAAGATTAATCATATTAAACATTTAGAGGCTTGAAACAAAAACCAGTAAAATTTGAAAATTATTTCGAATTTAAAAAAAAATAATAAATGTTTGAAATGAGATTATTGTGGCCCAATTAAGGTAGTCTACTTAGTTAGTTGTATTGTTGTTGTTGTTGCTTGTGTTACTATGGCAAATGGCAAATTACATTTCTAAATAATACCTACTGGCATTTGATTTTTATAAAATTTGCTGCCAAAAAATGTTTAAGCGTATTTTTTATATACATGCTCTCGCCGCCTTTAATTGCTTAGGCAGGCTGTGTACGTTTTTTCTTGTACGTATTTTTTTCTCTCTTCAAAATTAATGAATGACCAACATTTTGAAAAAAATTTAAACAGTTAAACGGATTACATAATACCCAACATCATAAATAATGTAAACAAATTCAATTAAATTTAGTAACAAACCAGAGCCGACTTACTGGACTCAATTTTGAACATTTGAACTATTTGAGTTTAACGTATTTTATCGCTTAATGTTTTTTTTTCTGGGTGGGAAAATATGTACGGAATTTTGTGTTATTTAGATATAATCTTATTAAAATTTATTAGCTTGAAGTCTAATCTATTAACTATTATTTAATAAATTGTTTTAAAATATTCATTTATTATTTTATCTATTTTTTTCTTTTTGTATCATTTTAGGTAAGAAAATTAATGGTTCACTAAATTGCATTGGAAATAAAAAGGTTTGAAATGTTATTTAAAATAAGCTATTTAAAAAAAAATACTTGAAAACTTGCCAAACGGCAATTCAAAATTCATCATATGGATATAACACACAAACCTGAACAAAATCGACAAGCATGTTTTAGCTGTCAAAAATTGTTGTGTCCCCCCGCATACAGTTTGTGGGGATAATGTGGCAGCAAGCAATCATCTGCTGATCATGATAGAATTACACCACGTACCACCAGAACTACAACAAAATTACAACACAAAAAAAACACATGCATTTTGTTTGTAGAAACAAACAGAAATTAGTCAAAAACAGATGTCTTTTGCTTTTAAAAATAACAATTACAGGGCTATTAAAGCATTAAACACATTCACCACAGCAGGCTTCACGAAGACACGACTTCAAATGCCGCTAGCAGCATTTGTCGCCTCGTAGCCGGCTACTTAATTATTTCGGAGACGGCAGCAGCACCATCTGCACCTGATATCAAAGTACAAATACATAGTTCAGTATTGCCACTTTTATATGTTTTGCATTTATAAAAATTAATTACTCATTTTAAATGTACTTAGTTCACGTAAAAGTACAAAAATGAATCAATTTATTCTTAACATCAATTTTTGGATATTGTTTCTGTTAAATAATATGAAATAATTGTACAAAATCATTCATTCAACATTTTGTATTATACTGGCAACACTGAATTTTCTCATTGTAGCCAAAGAAATAGAAATTAGTTTAATTGGACTACAACGACAAAATCAGCATAGACAACAACCTGTCGCCCTGTTGCCTTGCTGTCTTTAAAAGAATCATTCTCATATAAACATGTGTATTCTATCCTTAACATTTGGTAGTCGGTAGTTTGCTGCATAACGCACAATTGCAGATGCGGCATTCATGCAAAACTGTGTGTTTAAAATCACAGAGTGTGTAATTTCTACACACTCTGTGTTCGGTTTTTATTTACTTTTTTTTTTTTTGTAATTTTAACCTACTCAAAAGATGTGTAGTGTAATTTTCTTCAATGTGTAATTGGAGACACAAATTGACAAATTTTTGTATTGTATACATGCTCAAAAAACGCTTAGAACTTTTATACTGAAAAAAAAATAAACAGTACAAGTTGGTCTAAGTTTTAACATAGTAAAAACTAATTTTATTGCATAATATGCAAATCGAAAAGTATTCGACTCCGCCGGGTTTTAAATTGTAAAAAAAACCGGAAAATTCGAAACCGGAAAAATCAACAGTTTGAAAAAATCGACAACCGTATTGTAAAAAAACTTGGTTTTAAACCGGTTGAAAAACCGAGTCGATCACCCTAGCTGCACTGCTTGCAAAAGTCAACTTCTACTGCCCATAAACCGGCTGATATTTGTTTTTCACAAAACCAAATAAGAAATTATTTGCTTTGATATTATTATTATTATTATCTACGGCTGTGCTATTATTTTTGCCAGCACTGTATGTGTTTGTAATATTAAAAACCACCCAAAAGAATAGTCAGGCAAAACCATAGAAAAAAGAAGTTCTCATAAATTTTTTTATTTATTTATTTTATTATGGTTTTTGTAATAAATTAATTTGCTATTTTTATTTCGAAAATGGTGATAAAATTCTCCATATACCTATTTTTTTTACAAATATACATACATACGTATGTAAGTATATGTATATAAATTTTGTTGTTGTTAGAATTGAATACTCTAAAAATATCTGTTTAATTTAGCATGTGCGTGCTGTTTGGTAATTTAATGTGCCAAAGCAAGTAAAAGAAAACGAAACATTTAAATGAGAGTTCACTATTGAAAACCTTTAGTTTTAATAAATTTTCAAACATCAATTGCATCTTGTAGTTATATTAGAATTTTAAGGAAAACTTTAATAGTTTATACAAAATTTTAAAGCAGCTGCGCGGAAAAAAATTAAAATTCTAATGAAAAGTTTTTCTTACACTCACGTAAGGACAAATGCTGCTTTTACTATTTATCGTAAGAAATCACGCAGGGCAAACGGTTCCCAAATGGGAGGCCGTAACAAGTTTACAATTTACCTTGAAATTTGTTTTGCAGTTTCGAGCTGTTGCCAAGCACCAGCAAGTTGGGTTTTTAAGATATTTTTGAGCATTTGAGACCTTTACTCGGCAATGTCCCACACAATATTTTCTCTATTTCATATAAAGTTGATAGTTTGTACAAATAAGCTGAAGTCTTTGGTAAATTCACGATCTCTGTGGACATTTGATTGTATTATTTGGAGAAACAACTCCTTTGCAAACTATATCCCACTGTATGATGGCAAGTGGCCGCTCTGATAAGCTTTCAGTTATATTCGCAACCAATTTGGTCCCAAAAATATTTGATAATACTTTCGGGTCTACTAGTGCACTTTGAAGAAAGCGGTTGCGTTGGTCTACAAAGCGCATTAAATAGTGAATTTTTCATAAAGTGGTGCCTCGAGAGTTTCTCGAAATCCAAAAATGAGTTCTTAGAAACCGGGACCAATCCCGCATTTCCCAAATAAATTTGGACTATTTGCAAGCACATATGATATTGAGTTAACTGATGACTAGGTTCGGTTTAATCTCTAATGCAAATATGATTAGGACAACTTTTTCGGCTTACATTCGCATAATAACTATTAACTTTATTATTAGATTAATCGACAATAGATTAAGCTCCAAAATAACAGTCTATAGTTCACTAACGCCCGTGGTTTAGCTAACGATTTTTCTTATCAATTTCATTGGTTAAACCACCTTCATTAGTTAACTATAGACTGTGAATTTGAGCCTAAGAAAACTCCAAAGAATTAGTACCATAACCTTAAAATTCACAAAACTGAAATATTAGACAGGTAGTCAACTTTTCTTTATAAAGGGTGGTTAAATTTTGAGGGCCAATGTTGATTTTGAATAAAACACAAATTATTTAGGAAATTATTGTCATTTCTTTTTATTAATATAATATGGTATGGTTCAATTATGTATGGAACAAAATATCGGCCAAATGGTCGCCGCGACCTAGGCGGCACAGCTCTATCCGATGGTCAAAATTTTCCATGACGCTGAGGCATAATTGAGGTTCTATGCCGTTAATGTGCGGAATTATCTCATCCTTTAGCTCTTGAATTGTGGCTGTCTAATCGACGTACCGTTTTTCTTTAAAATAACCCCAAAGAAAGAAGTCCAACGGTGTCAAATCCCATGATCTTGGCGGCCAATTGACATCGCCACCACGTGAGATAACAAGGCCATTGAATTTGTCTCTCTAAACAGCCATTGTTTCGCTGGCTATGTGGCAAGTGGCACCGTCCTATTGAAACCACATATCGTCCACATTCATATCTTCCAATTTGGGCCATAAAAAGTTCGTTATCATCTCACGATAGCGAACACCATTCACAGTAACTGCCTGACCGACCTCATCTTGGATAAAATACGGCCCGATGATGCCGCCAGCCCATAAATCGCACCAAACAGTCACTCTTTGTGGGTGCATTTGTTTTTTCGACAATAACTCTTGGATTATCATTCGCCCAAATGTGGCAATTCTGCTTATTGGCGAATCCACTGAGGTGAAAATGTGGCTAATCAAAAATCACGAAGTGCACGATATGCATTTTGATTTGAACGCCCATTTTCATAATAAGCCTGAATAACTTTAACGCGTTGCTCGATTGTGTATCTTTCATGTATGTTTCAAATTGAGTTAGTCTGAAATTGAGAAATATGAAATGAAATGCATAAAAAACTTGGTTCACATTCAACATCGGCCCTTAAAATTTAACCACCCTTTATTTAGTTATCTCAGTACACCATACGATTGTTATCAATGTGAAAAAACAGTCAGTCACTCACCACAATAAAACTAACAAACCCAACAAGTTTGTTATAATTAGTAATGGCAACATCTGTGTCCCTCTTTCTCTCTATAAAGTCAACAACATACATAAACAAAAACAACTGCAATAGAAGACAAAAAAAAAAAACAAAATTTTTATTTACCTTTTGTTAACTGAACTTTGTCTAAAAAAAACGTTACATGGAGGCATATGCAAATTCAAGCAGCAATAAATATTTATTTTCTTTTATGCATGAAAATAATAACTCACCATAGAAATTTAAAGCTAAAAAAAATAAAAAAGAGGAATTATGAAAAAAAAAGACTAAAAGCACTGCAACTACACGCATATTTGTTGCGCATTTAATTGCATATTTACTACATATACTCGCTGGTAAATATTATACTTTAGTTTGAATATAAATGATATTTATGGTATGAGTATAGAAACCATATATTAGATGTATCGTTTCCATCGCATAAATAAATAATAGAAAAAAATATAAACATACAAATTCAAGGCCAATCTATGCAGTTTTTTTATGTACATACATATGTATATCGCATTAATATGTAGCGGCTAATATTTTTTAGCTGTATGATAACTATCAATATCGATAACAATTGTTACGCAAAAATGTTCGAACAGAGCTGTTAATGGGGCTGTTTTATGTCCTTGGCTTATACGACAAGCCAGCAACTCTTGAAGTATTGGAAGCCAATATTCAAGTCAACATTGACGCCATACGGCCAGATTTATTTGAAAAAATAGTAAAAAAAATTGGACTGATCTAATGGACTATATAAATGGTAGTCGAAGCGGACATATGCCGGAAAACATATTTGAACAATAGTGGCCTATTTCCCATCTGCGAAAGAAAACGTTCGACTTACAATTTATATTGAAAACAAAAACAAATTTTCATATTTTATTGTTGTTTTCAATATAAATTGTAAGTCGAACGTTTCCTTTCGCAGGTGGGAAATAGGCTATAAATGCTAAGAAATTATATACTATATTATAATAAAAAAAAATTCATTTCAACAGTATTTCTGTCTTGTATTATAATTTTAAATTCTCATGCAGCTAAAAAACACCCTATATATTTATATCTATATTACTATATACTACATATGAAGACAATATCAGCTACGAGGCCAATATAAAAATTCAGTTGAGGCAACCACAGGGTCTATTGAAATTCGTTTAAAAAAATACAACTCTAAAAATGTTGCTTCATTCAGACTATTATACAAGTATTAATACTTTCATCACATTTTACGATACAGAAATCTAAATACATTCGTTGCGACTGTCAAAAAATCTAACGTAAAATCACATTTGTGTTCAGACTATGACACTTCAAATAATAGAACCACTTGAAAAACTGCAGCAGTTAAAAATTTCTGTGTAAATAACAGAAAAAATTTAAGAAAAGATACAGTAGTTTTCGTTTATAGTCACATTTAAAATTGCACAGAAATTGTGGACTATATCCCTAATGTGACTATAAGCCTAATTTTTTATATGCCACGCAGAGGTATATAAAAGAATTTCCATACAATCCAATTATGACAATTACAAAACAATGTTGTATTTAAAAGGCACATTTGTGTGGCCTTTTATGCAATAATGTTTTGTTCTAAAGACATGTTCTTCTACTAAACAGTAGATGGAGGTTGAAATTTAGATTTACTTTTTGGTTTATGACTTAAATAAATAACTAAGAAAAAATGTGTTGAAAATTTTTGTGACTATAACGCGAATTCTTTGCATACAATTTGTATTTTGACATTTGAATTTAAAACAATGAATTAAATTTAATTTTTTTTTTAATAAAAACTTTAAACTGCTTAATTTATTTTTTATCTCATTGTTACGTTATTCCTGGGGGGGGGGGAGGGAGGTTCACAGTTTTGTTACGATCTGTTACTAGGGGCAAGGGGGGGGGGGTCAAAAATCGGGGAAAACAGCGTTACGTAATATATGGACAGCCCCTTATGGCACACTAGTTTTGTATTGAATTGATGACGATGTGGATAAAATTTGAGATTGATATTAAATTGATGACGATGACGACGACGACGATAAATGGAATAAGGGTGATTAGCACCAAAAACCAAAAAAAAAATTAAATTAATTTTTAGTTAATTTTAATTATTATTCGAACTCCATTTGTTTCTGTATTTCTGATTTGAACGGGCTAAAGTTCGTATCGCTTTTTAAACCAAATTACATGTGATAATTATTAATGAACAAATAACACCAAAGTCTGTTGTAAATATTCTGACTAACAACACATAGTTGAACGGAACAGCCAGCCGTTTTCGTTTTCATCATCAGCGTTCTTTTGTGTTTGGTCCACTGTGTGTGGTGTCAGTTGATGTAGATTTCTGCTTTATATACTTAGCATTTTATTGCAAATGGAATATGTGAATTGTTTTGATTCATCGTATTTCAATTTGCTGAAAGCTTTTTTGTATTGTAAGCTCAATTTTACCATCACTATATTTACAACAGTCTTACCATTGTCGTTTTTTGTTCTTATTATTTGCTTGTTCTCATTATTTGCTAGATGTGCTTCTATAGAAATAATAATAATGAGTTAGTATGTTTGTAAAGGGTGTTTTTTATTGAGGTATAGAACTTTAAGTTGGCATCACTTTTTTAACTGGCGGCCATTTTGTCAGCTGTCAAGTGATTAATATTTAGTTTGGTTTGCCATTTCATCATGAACAGGTTGACAAAAGAACAACGCTTGCAAATCGTGCAAATTTATTTCGAAAATAATGGTTCAGTTCGCGAAGTTTACCGCAAGCTCCGTCCATTTTATGGTCGACATAATCGTCCATCAGAGCAATTAATTCGGTTAACCATGGATCGTTTTCGCACTACGTTTACTCTATGTGATAATACGCATCCGCAGAGACGTCGAACAGTGCGCACCGAAGAAACAATTGCCGCTGTAGAGCAAAGTGTTGAAGAGGACCCGAATGAATCGATTCGCCACCGTGCACAGCAATTGGAGCCGACTAACCGACTATTTTGTTCCCGAATTGGATGGCATGAATGTGGATGAGTTGTGGTTCCAACAAGACGGCGCTACATGCCACACAGCGCACGTCACAATCGATTTATTGAAGGAAACATTCGATGAGCGCATAATTTCGCGGAATGGACCTGTCAATTGGCCACCAAGATCGTGTGATTTGACACCATTGGATTATTTTCTTTGGGGATATGTGAAGTCGCTCGTCTACGCCAACAAACCAGAAACGTTAGGGGACTTGGAAGCCAACATTCGTGGCGTTATTGCCAACATACGGCCCCATATGCTCGAAAAAGTGGTTGAAAATTGGACCTATAGAATTGGCTTTATTCGAGCCAGCCGCGGCGGCCACATGCCCGAAATCATATTTAAACATTAATGGCATAAAATTATCCTTCCAATAAAGCCAAATTGATGGACATTAAAACGATTTTTTTGTGTTTTATTTCAATTCGAAGTTCTATACCTCTTAAAAAACACCCTATACCTTGAATTATTAAAAAAAAATATGTTCTTTAATTAAAACCTCCAGGCACGCCATGTGTTAATACTTTTCCAAACCTTGCAATCAAATTGTTCACGCAAGCTGAGTGACATTATATTACAACAACATTGATAATGATATCAAACTACATGCACATAATGCAATTAATAACAGCATAAAATCCCTTATTTATCAAAAGAATTATGCACACGCCCCCTCAATGTATGAAATTACCCACAAGAGGGCACACACATATCCACCATAAAAGCAGTAACCCAACAAACCTGAGTTGAAACGTTACTCAAACCATTGTCAAGGGTAGAAAATGTTTCTAATAAATTTTTGAGTACACATGCATATATGTAACTTTTTTACATCCTAAAACCTTTCTCATCACATATTTCTTGTGCAAAATATTCCAAAACGATTGCTGAAGACGAAAAGCAAACAAGTTCGTAGAATTTAATCATAAAGGTGAATCTTTGCTTTTCGAAGTTTGGTTTAGAATGTCAATAAATTTATATATAATATATTCTCGATATTTGCGTCTTATACAGCCGCCCAGTAAAAAAAAAATGGAAGTCATTCTGAAGGAACCACATTTTCATTGCTTTCAAAAAATCGATATTTTTAATATGCCGATAGTTAGCAGAAAACCAAGTAAAAGTTAATTTTAATCACACAAAACCTTGCAGTTTTTCCATAGTTTTAGTAAATACTCACCAAAATGTTCAAAATATCGATTTTTTAAAAAAAATTATGCACTAATTTTGGCCTAAAATTTAGAAGTTATTTGCTTAAATTTACATGAAAACACTGTTTTGCGTTTAAATTCGTATAAAAAGAAACGAATTGTTAAAATATGTAACTTTTTAAAGTTACATAAAAAAAAGGAAATTTTTCTTAAAATCGCTTCTAATTCGGTGACTAGGCATCGAAAAAGAGAACTTCTTGCAATGACAACCCTATGTAAAAATCATTAGATCGGATAGAAATTTGAACTACTTCCAGACTGCAAACTCTACATTTTCATGACTTCTTTGGAGTGTCTTTTTTTACTGGGCGATAATGAAAATTTCCCAATGTTACAGCTGTTATCCGATAGAGGAATTTATACGAAAATTAGAAATTTTTCAGGGAGATAAAATATACTTTTGGCAATAAGGGAATTTTTCAAGGAAATTTTGTATAAGCTCCCATTCTTGTCCGATTGTGGGACTTATCGCTGAGCTAGAAATTTTTTCATGCAAATTGGGATGAGATATCTTTTTTTTTTGGCAATTAGGGACTATGTTGATGAAATATCTTATGCACTCCCGATCAGACGATTAGAATAAATAAAATTTAAAGATCGGAAAGAGCCAGAATCAATTTTATACTTCGCAGGAATATTCCTATAGGCCCATTGCGCAGAAAATTCATCGAAGTTACAATACTGTGCTCGGATACTTTAAACAAAAAGATACTGAAAACTAATGAAAGAACTACAAACAATCGTCTGGCAATATATTTTAAGATTTTTTGACAAATTTGATGCAACCGTGTTGCAATCTCCGAGTACCTTTTGCTGGCAAATTTGTGATTGTCAGTACATTGTCAGCATATCGATTGCCAGATATGACAATATTGTAAGATCTGACAATCGTCTGTACATGGAAATTAAAAAAAAAGAGAATACTGTAGCTCATTTAAACCATCTCTGGTTCAGGAAGTTGTACGAGGACGGATTGATAGTAATAGGAAAAAAAAATTTTTTTTTCAAAAACCATTTATTTCTTAATATAGTCTCCTTTTAGCTCAATACACTTATGTGTAGTTTCCACAATGCAAGCAAGTGACTTGTCAAGAAAAAATATATGAAAAGCACTCAAATTTTTGAGTGATTCCTATACAAATTTTCTAGACAAGTCGCTCGCTTGCATTGTGGAAACTACACATTAGTAAGACTATATTCCAAATTTTTTATGCCATCTGAATAATACGATTTTGGGAACCCCTCATACCTGATGCTGTGGAACCGGTGCGTTGTCTTGAAGAAAGAGGACTTTTTTCTTCTTTAAATGTGGTCGTTTTTTCGTGATTGCATCAATTAATTGATCCAATAATGCACGATAATACTTTCCTGTGATTGTGGATCCTTTTTCAAGATAATCGATGAGCAATATTCCGTGTGCATCCCAAAATACAGTGGCCATAACCTTGCCAGCCGATTTCACTGTCTTCGCATTCTTCGGAGCACTTCCAGCCATTGTTTCGATTGATTTTTGGTTTCAGGTATATAGTGGTGGACCCACGTTTGATCAATAGTTATTAATCGACGCCAAAAATCAACAAGATTACGCTTTATTATGTCCAAACACCGCTGTGAAGTGGTCTGTCGAACTCGTTTTTGTTCAACAATGAGCAAACGCGGCACTCATCTTGCCGATAGCTTTTTCGTATGCAAATGTTCATGCAAAATGTTGAACTCACGTTCACATGATATGTTTACCATTTCAACAATCTCACGTAACTTGACTCGGCTATCATTCATAACAATATCGAGGATTTTCTTGATATTTTCTTCAGTAACCACCTCTTTTGGCTTTCCTGTTGATGGTATTGTTGCAGTGGTTGTTCGGCAGCGTTTAAATTCAGCAATCCAATATTTTACCATGTAATCTGACGGAGCAGACTCGCCGTAATGTTTATCGAGCTTTTCTTTTGTCTCTTTCGCGTTTTCCCTTTCAAATAATAATGTTTAGTCACTGCACGAAGTCAAATAAACTAATCGATGAATTTGGGTGAAATTTTAACAGCTGACGTTTGACAGATCGCAATTTCTGCCATCTAGATCTAGGTGGCTTCAATATCAATTCGCCCTCGTAAATCTTTGCCATGTAGAATTTATTTAAAAGATCGATTTGTATCGCTCTTTCTAATGATGATTTTAAGCCCGAAGTTCCCGGCAACGGGAAGCTCGATAAAGAGACAATTATAATGGGAAGTCAGTGAATATTTTGCTTGCTTCAAAATCGCTTTAAAACTCCAAAATTTAAAATTTACAAAAGAAAAATAACTCTTTTTTTAACTATTGATAATTTGTTAAGGCCGCGATACACTATCATACAAAGTTGTGCGATCTACGAAAATATACAACCCTGGTATGATGAATTGTTATTGTCTTTTGAAAATTTTCATAAACTCCATCATACCAGCGTTGTACTTTTTCGTAGATCGCACGACTCTGTATGATGGTGTATCACGGCCTTTAAGAACATTTTATCTATAGATTAGCAAGAGTTTATTTCTAAATCTCATGTTAACTGGGTTATCAAATTACAGCAGATGGCAATAAATTTTTTGTTCAAAACATTTGGCTTACTAATGATGTGCCAAAAACTAAATGACATTTTTGCGTACTCTGTTACACGTATTCACACATGCATACATAAGTACATGTACAACAAAAAATATGATTTATTACGTGTTGTCTGTCTTGCTATCTTGAAGTCAATAACATGACATTTACTTAGCAAGCATATTAAAAAGAAATTAATAAAAAAGGATTTTACTTTGTTCCCTGCTTTTATTGTTTATCTACACTGTAGATTGTACACGATACTAATAGGGTTATTTATTTTATATCATACGAGTAGTCTGCGGCATGCATGCAGGTTCTTTTATTTTTTGCCACTCTTGTCTATGCGTGTTTAAGTGTTGCTGCAGTTGGTTTTGTCTTGATCTATGTATGGTGAATTTCTTTTGTTCTTTGGCTTTAAATTTTAAACAAGTCAATTATTTTTAAAGACAATCAAGTTAAGTTAAGGCACCCTGTTGTTTTATTTTCTGCTTTAAGTTTATTCGCAGTTACATATAAGATTTTTATGCAACAACTTTTAACCGTTAAATTACTATTTATACAACATTTTGCAATATTCTTTTGTGAATTCTTTTATTTGCTGCAACTACATACATACATACATATGTACATAATTCGTTGTTTTTTTTTTTTAATAATATGGCAAATGTGCCCTGGTTTTTGTTTTTGTCAAATTGTTTTGAACTTAACCGTCTTTTGTGTGGCTTTCATTTTAAAGTAAATTAAATATGCGAGAATTTATATAAAAATACTTACATGCATACATGCAAACACAGTGGAGCAAATTGTAAAATAATGGGAAAAAGAAAACCGCTTCAACAGGTTAATAGCTTTATATGTATATTAGTGTCCTGCACAAGACTATTTATAAGACTTGAGAACAGCGAAATATTCTAAAAGAATCGCTAAAGGCCGTGATACACTATCATACAAAGTCGTGCGATCTACGAAAAAGTACATCGCTGGTATGATGGAGTTTATGAAAATTTTCAAAAGACAATAACAATTCATCACACCAGGGTTGTATATTTTCGTAGATCGCACGACTTTGTATGATAGTGTATCATGGCCTTAAGCAACACTGTTGGCAAGACATTTTTTTCGGTTGTTTGTCTTGCCAACAGTGTTGCTTAGCGATTCTTTTAGAATATTTCGCTGTAGTAAAGCATTTGAAAAAATGTCTCATGTCTTGAAAGGTCTTATAAATAAATATAGTCTTGTGCAGGATACTAATGTATATTTAATAACCAACTTCAATGTATGTATGTATTTTTAACCGACTTCAAAAAAGGAGGAGGTTATATGTTCGTCATGTATGTATGTATTTTTTTTATATGTTCACCGATTTCTCCGCCATCTGTGAAGCGATTTTAAAACTTCCTTTTTATATGAAATTGTATACTCCACAGGTGGTGGCATTTTCACCAATATGCGTAGTAAAACTGTAATCAGAAATAATTTTCTTCTATGGTTCAGTGCTAAAAAAAACTTTTGACAAATCGTAAATCCTGCAGCAACTGTCCAGTGAAATCTCCCTTTTTCAAAGAGACTGTTATACAGGCTCTTCAACGTCATTATGAAAACTTTTAAAGAAATCGTTATATGTTAGATTTACATAGTTTCCTATTAAGCGCACCTACAAAACAAAGATCTGCAATTACCGAAACAAATTTGGATCTTGCAGCATTTTAACGGGGCGCCAACCATTTGATTCATGTCATGAATGTGCGATCCAGCTCCAGATCTGGCAACAATATTTCCGATCTTTTTTCTTCTTTCCTTAATTTTTCTAAGCAAGATTGGCGAAAATGCTTGAAAGATAGAGTTTTCCCATTGATTTCAACCCAATGGTGCTACGTGCCAGACTGGCATTGCACATTATGCGCGATGTGACTATGTGCGATGTGACCATACATTTCGTATGCGCGCCACCCGAATGTATGATATCTCATACACACTTTGTTTTATTTAAATTCAAAGATAGGAAGCGCATAAAGTAAGATCTAAACCTTATGAGGAAATTAAAAAAAAAAGTTGCAACAAAAAATTAACAGCCGAACATAGTTTCGCACGTTCGATCGGCAAATCGAGCGAGCGACGTCGTTTGCAAAAGCTACGCACTAACTATTGACTTGTCTGTTGTTAATGTAATGCATTTACTCATTGTCAAATCAATATATTGACACATCAAAACTTTCACAAATTAAACGCTAGTTTTAAAATTCGCCCCTCTGCCTTTCTTACAGCTGAATTAAGAATTTGCAAAGTAAACTTTGCATGTCTAAAAGGGGTATTAGTTAAAGTTGCTGCAAACGCAGGCACAACATATATGTTTCAATATTTTGACAAACATTTTGGAAAAATATAAAAATAATTTTTTGTGCTGGTATATTTATGTATTAAGTGATTGTGTTTTTCCTAAACTATGTAGTATGTATTTATTAAAAATACACAAGAAATTATTTCTGCGTTTTTTTTTTATCAAAATGGACTTAACTCTAGCAGTTAATTTTTTGGTTGAAATTATAGAGGACAATTGCGTGATAATGTGTCTGATTTTGACATTTGTCATTCCATGACATTTCATGTTGTTTGCCGTTAAATATTATTGCGAACGACAACGTTCAATATTGTGGGTTTGGTGTTCAAATAGAAACTTCTGTTCTGTTATAATAAAAAGTAGTAGCCTGCCTCAATAACCCGATCGTCGCAATAATGGATAGTCTCGAAACCCGGACGTACACTGTATATAAAGTCTTACCAACTTCGTTTATGTGTATGTATAATAAGCTGAGTTCTCCATTTTAGTGGTCTAGTGATTACAACCCACTGTCCTCATTCATATATTTATAGTATTTGCTGCTTTTATTTTGTTCTCTTTTACGCCCTCCAGTTGTTGCAAAACCTACAAATGTTTGCTCTATATTCGCTAATAAAACAACAAAGTGAACGATGTGCCGTTATTTATACGATAAAAATAACGTTGACAATTCTTATGTCATTCTGTTTTTTTTCTGCGGTTGTGTATTCCATTCCCTTTTGAATTTTGTTGGCACGTTTTACAACGAAATATAATACATAATGGCTGAAATACAATAAAAACAACTTTGCAAACTTATACATAAATATTTTGATGCAAATGTGTGTGTGTGTGTAAAAACTATCGATATCAAAGTTTGTAGCCTCAGCAAAGGGAGTGTTACCAACCTTAAGTCATAAATTAAACTGTAGCAAACAACTGCACACATCACACACATACATGCATATTTACAAGTAGTATGCACATACACACACATTCATACATAGATAAAATCGGCAGGTGCGCTGCGCTGCATTGAGTAAAGTGCACTGATGTTGAAATTATTATAGATTTTTATCAATTAAACCCTTCACATGTGAGTAAGTGTGCTCGTATAGTTAAGAGTAATAATAATAAAAAATTAAAAAAAGTTAAAATAGTAATTGTAATAGAAATATTTTATAAAAAGCTTTTTTATAGCTGCACCATACATACATATGTACATACTTATAGTTATATTTATCGAGTGGAATAGAATGCGCTTCAAATGCAAACTGGAAACGTGTTAGTTATTTATTGACATAAAAAAGAAAGATAAAATGGGAAATTTATGTAAAATTTTAAAGGCTTATACAATAAATAAATTTTATCACGAAAAAATTCCTCCAATCATAAATTCCTTGGGAATAAAAATTGTGCAATAAGTGGCATCACTACATTTCGAATCAAGTGGCTTTGCATATCACTCAGGAACGCTAAGAGCAAATTCAAAAATTATTTTTTCTGAATTATTCATAATTAATTGACCCTCCAAAATACTTCAATAATTTTTTTAAATTTTATAAAAAATTTTAAAGCGTTACTTACAAAATTTATGGAAAAATTACGAAAAAATTGTAATTGTAGGCTACCAAATGAGGAAAATCATTGCCAAATAAAAATAAAGCTTGAACATTTTTCTCAAAAGTGAAGAAAATCGCGGTTTTGACAAAGTTATGAAGAAAACTCAAAAAACGGCCAGCAAACTCGATTTTTAAAAAAAAATTCTGCTTGTGAGGAACATAAATCTTTTTCCGAAAAATCTCAAATTATGCTTAAGCCCCAAATTTTTTTTGTTTAAACTAATGTATGTACATAAAGACTAGTTTTTAAAACATCATATAAAAGTACACCGAGAGAAAAAACAGCTTAAAATCAATAAAAAACAATATTGACTTAATAAGAAACATTAACGAAAGTCTAGTCATGTTGAAATTTCTTATTTCAATATGGAAAATATTAATTTACAGTATTAATTTATTAATTTTATTTATTTTAAAGTATATCAACACACATTTTCTATTTTGTTAAAAATGATTGAATAAATGTGAAGCGTTCTTATTTTTAAGTTGCAGCTTTTCCTTGAGTGTATGTCATACAAAAACATTTTTAGGGTTCCGTACGCCAAAGGTGAAAAGGTACCCTATTGTTTTCGCTACGCTGTCCGTCTGTCCGTCATAGGCTATTTTCTCAGGAACCGTAAGAGCTACGGACCTGAAATTTGAAAAGAGTATGTAGAACCTTGGCCGCAACAACAACAAACACATGAGAGTTAAAAATTAAATGGTGTTCCAAGACGAGCAACGAAAAATGTTAAAATCCCATGTAATATACATACATGTGTATGCACATATATATATTGACACTTGAAATTTGGAAAATTATTGTATTTTTATACAGACTACAAAAATTAACACTAAAATTTAAAAAAATTTAATTAATTAATTTAATTAATTTTACTATGTAATATTGACAACTTGCTGTATCTTGGAAACCGTAAGATGCAAACTCTTGAAAATTTCAAAAACGGTGAAACTAAAAAATCCCAAAATTATAAAATCTTCAAACCGCAAAAAATCGCCAAAAATTAAAAAAAATTGCCAAAATGAAAAAATCGCAAAAATTAAAAAAAAATTCTAACAATAAAATAAATCCACAAATTCGAAAAAATCGCCCAAATGAAAAAAATCGCCGATATGGAAAAACCGAAAAAATCACCAAAACACAAAAAAGGTGCCAAAACTAAAAAAATTGCCTATATGAAAAAAATCGCCAAAATGAAAAAAACCGCCAAAAGTAAAAAAAAATCGTCAAAATGAAAAAACTCCAAAAATCGAAAAAAATCTCCAAAACGAGAAAAAAAGTTTCAAAACTAAAAAAGCGCCAAAACTTGAAAAATCGCCAAAACCGAAAAAACGCCAAAACAAAGAAAAAATCCCAAAACTATATTTTATATAGGCTAACGTCAGAGTAGCAAGCCGCTCAGCCGTTTTTTTTCAACAAGCCGAGCCGCCGCCGAACCACTCGGCTTATTGGCGGCTTAGTACTCAGCCAATATTATTTTGTCTTTTATTTTTTATACTCTTTGAATTATGTTTAATATTTTGTCTATTCCACTTGCCTATAGATTTTATTTATGTTTCGTATTGAATATGATAGCCTGAGTCCCTGAAAAATGGTTGATACTGCTTCCACATAGAGAGAATGTGTATGTGAACGGTAAGTCCCGGTTCACACACTTCAACTTTTGTTGATCAACTCGTAATTCAGTTGTAAGAGAGACGGAGGAAAAAGTACAAATATCTCTTTTTTTTCTTACAGCTGTGTATGAACCGGGACTATCGTAGCTGCGGCAACACTTACGTTCTCTATTGGAGTTCCATCCCAAATCCATGCACGTTTACATAGACTTTTTGGTTGCAGCAGTTAGGCGACTTTTTATAATTTGATCAAAGCTTTTTATTCGTTCATCCATAGCACTGTTGCAATAAATGAAATTTATGTATAGTCTAGTTTCTATGGTTTAACAAATTATTTACGAAGTTATTTTTATTGGCACTTAGGACATCAATTATTGCAATATGCAAACTATTGCCTTTGCAAAGTAAACTTTGCGTGTGGAAAAGGGGTATTTTCTAGAAACAGACTGGGTTCAAAAAATTTTTATATGCTTAAACAAATCGGCGTTAAGCTGTTCAGCCGCCGCCGCCGAAAATATTTGTCTCTCAGCCGCCGCCGAAATTTTTTGGTCGGCTTGCTACTCAGGCTAACGTTCGTATTGAAACTGTTACATTTAATTAGAGTTAAGATTTATTTGATACCTTCCTGTATCCATATGAGTATGAAAAATCCCATGTGTTTATATTGTGCATACTGGGTGTAAAAAAGAAAAAATTTCTGTTGCATGTTTGGCATTATATCACAAGTTTTTCTATGCTCTTCCTCTAGATTCGCACAAATATTTCTTTCTATGACTTGCAAATAGCAAATATTTATTGTTCTTTGCCGTTTACATTTGTTATTAATTTATTACAAAATTTATTACATCCAAGATAAAAAATTCAATGGCCATTTAATAAATTTGTTACACTTGTGTTGTGAAATAAAAATATTACATGTGCAACGCTCCGTATGTACATGTTGCAACAATTACAAAAATTTTGAAAGGAATTTTAATTGTATTTAATGACAGCTAAAAGAATAATGTAAATAGGATTATTTATGACTTTACGTACATATTTATAATATGTGTGTATGTAGGTATATAGATACATACATACATGTATCTCTAGATTCCGTTTTACTCTATAAATATCTGTATTATTGGTAGAGATTTTTCCCCCTTTGATCTCGATCAACGAAATATTTCTTATTGTAGTTTAAATAAAAAAATTTACGGGCTGCTAAACTATTACATAATTAATAAAATTTAATAAACAATTGAAAAGTAAATTACAATTAAATGAAGTCTTGACAAGATGATCTCGAAAAGATTTAAAATAAAAATACACTTGGAAATAAAATGTTATGAATATATGTACATTATTTATTTATTATTATTTTTATTTCTTTTATTCTCACCCCCAAATCGGTTCAGTTTTATGTAAAAAAATACAAAAAAATTTCATGGCGATAAGTTGTTTTAGGGGGTGCGCCCGCCCCTCAAAGTTGGCCTTCAACGGCCACCCTAATGTACATACATAGATGTGCTTACATAAATTATTATCAGAGCTAAAAAAAATAAATTAATCAATCACTTTATGCTAAAATTCCATTCAAAAGTTGTAAACGTGTTCTCACACTTACATATCGATGGTCACAAGTAGTTAGAAAGGCCCTAACTCGTATTTTCACGAAATTGAGTTTTGCAGTAATTCCAATACATTTCACACAAATACATCTCGTCACAAAAATTTATTGGAATAGTGTAAAAACTAAAACTTTTACAAGCAGTTTTACAAATCAGTCTTACAAAGCAGTTGTACAAGCACTTGTACTGTTTATTATTATTATGTTTTTACCTTCTCCTGTAAAGTTACAGCTATTTGAGTTAGGGCCTTTCTAGTTGTGACCAACGATATGTATGTATGTATGTACATAAATCTCTGAAATCGATTTTTTAAATTATATCCCACTCTGTTATTATGACATCAAAGTCCACATGTAATGACGTTGCCAATCATCAATTTGCATGCGTAAATGCACACACCTACCAGTGCACAATGTCTTCGTCTTTGATTTTTTGTTTGTTATTTTTATTGAGGGAGCAAAAAAATCAAAATAAATTGAAACGAAATAACGTGTTGGGAATTTATAACGGTTTGATACAAATTGAATAAAACGTGGACAAAACAAATTACATATAATAAAAATTCACAATAGATCATTTATACGAATTTTAACAACTTTATTAAAAGAATAAAAACAAACAAAAAAATACCTACAAATAAAATAAAAATAAATAAATATAGTGAAGAGAAATATACCAATGTTTTTTAAATAATACATTTTTTGTTTTTTATAACAAGGATTCTAATGATATGGTCGTGAATTTACATAATATATGCAAGTATTAACGCAAATATTTATTATACAAAAATATTACCCCAATTCACAATCTTGTGCAAATGATCTTGCATCGTTGCGTGTGCAAAATGGTATAGTATATTGATACTCACCACTAAGAATTGTTAAGTGGTGAGTATCAATACTATACATTACTATACCATTTTGCACATGCACTCGAATATTCGTCTACGAGAATTTCATCCTAGATTAACGAAATCCTACACATGCCTTCCCTAATCTAGCACAATCTCGTAGAAGAATATTCGACTTTACATACGCAATACATATTGAAAACACATATGTATGTACATATGTACAACTCAAGCAACTATTTATCTATCGGCTAAAAACTTTATTCAAGGTTGCAAAATGATTGTCTCATATTGCTTGAACTGAATTTATAAAGCGATTAACATCCGAAAATAATTCATGATAAGAAGTTTAGAAGAAGAAGAGAAGAAGAAGAAGAAGTTTTTCTTAAGAATTTTCTTTTTAAAAATTATGTTGTATATTTCTTATATTTTGAAGCATTAATTACATTATTTTCAGTTGCCAAGTTGTCACAACTATATATTCGATAATTCCCATAGGCAACCGGAGAAATTTGCCATTCATAATACTGAGGGTCTACTTTATAATTCGAAACGAAAAAAAAAAATGCTTTCGAATTTGTATGTTTATGACATGTAAACTCGAATGCATTTTCTTTCGTTTCGAATTACAGGGTAGATACACTGATTAGCCAGTTGACAACGCAACTGAAGTCCGGTTGCCATCCATAATAAGCCTACATGGAATGGGGTAAATGGGAAAAAATGTAGATTGAAAAAAAAAACATATACAATTTTTCGAAGTTTAGCGTTGCGGAATAAGGCCCTTGGTTATATAATCACATGTGTATGTATTATACCGGGGCGTTGTTATTTAATCCGTTTCGAAAAATAAAACTTTTTATACGATAACAATCTCGTAGTCAAAGTCGAAATACGACACTCATAATTACCACAATAGTACCTATTGTTATTTTGCTATTAAGTTTAATGACTGCATTTATTCCAGTAATCTAAAAGCGTTAATAAATACGTATAATAGGAAATATTTTTATTAAAAGAGGGTCAGCGGCAAGAATTAAGAATGCATGCTCTCGCTACGCCGATTTTTCAAACTCTTTTCTTTTATTCTTTGCTAAAGACTTATGTTTGTTCTTGAGCGTGTGACTAGTCAGTCACACTAATCAGAAAAAAATAACATTGGAAAAAAGCTTAATACATTTAAAACATTCAAGATAGAGCAAGCTACCGGCTACACGACTACAAATGCCCTTAGCAACAATTGTCGCCGTGTAATTAGCTACTTTATTATTTTGGAAACGGCATCAGCAACATAAGCACCTTATATTAAAGTATAAATACATACATATTTCAGTGGTGCGTGCCACTTGCAAGTATTTCACATTTATAAAAGTAAAATTAATTATTAAAAAAATTACTTAAAAATATAACAACGAATCTATTTAATATTTAATAATCTTAAGCCATCATTCATTTCACATTCACCTCTATCGTGAATAAAATTTTATTGTTTTGTTCCCATTAAATTTTCATTCACCATGAAGGGTAATTTGCTATCGCGAATTTCATGGCAACATTTGTTCCCATTATCAATGGGTAGTGAATGTAAATAATGGGAAGAAGATTTTTAAAGCTTAAAAATTAATTGAAAATTAAATTTAACTGCCCGTTCATAGAAGCCATGTGAAAATTCTCGTCTGGCTATTTATATTGAAAACAAAAACAAAGCACTCAAAATTTGTTTTTGTTTTCCTTACAAATCGAGAGCCGAGAATTTTTACATGGCTTCTATAAACTGGCAGTAAGTTTGATTGTAAAAAATTCAAAAATTTTGAAATTTAAATGAAATGTTTGAAATGTAAAGTTGTGTTTTAAATATTTAAGGTGCCGCGGGAAATATTCTTTAATATACAATCGCCATAAAATTTACTGCGTGTCAGCCAAAAAGGTTCATATTCCATGAAAAAAAGGTGTTGTAGGGAATTATTGAAATTAATCGTGTACATTATTTACTGATCTTGTCTAAAAAATAATTCTTTATAACTTTTAATATATATTTAGTAGTATAATATTAATTCAGTTCGCCTGCAAAAATAAAGTGAACAAATCAAGGGAAAAGTGGAAAAATACCCTTGAAAAATTATTGATGATAAGGGTAATCAAAAAAACAAATTTTTAGCAAAAAATTATTAACGATTTCAATTTGATGACAAAGGAAAATATTTCGAGGGAAAAACTGTTCACGATAGGGGTGAATTTGTATTAAATTTGCAGCACTATATTTTCTCATTTTACCCAAAAAATAAAGAAATTGGCCTAATCGCTGTTGTGTAGTTCTGTAGTCGTGAATGTGTTTAATGCATAATGATAAATTTTTAAGCCAAATAGATAGAGAAAATTTTTACATTTATGTATGTGCTATTGTTTAAAATGTCTGAAATGAATGGAATACAACACAAATTAAATGTAAAAGAAAGACAAACAGGGAGATTAAAAAAAAACTTCATAATAGCAAAAACTGCAGTTCTGTGGGAAATAAGGGAAATTAACACATCGATGAGAAAAAGAGACCTTAAAGAATGATGCTACTTTTAGGAAGGAAGTCTAAAGGGGCCCATACATTACAACAGCATGCATCCGCAATCAAGTGTTTGTGCCAGCGGTTTGGTTGTGTATGGGCATTTTGTGCGATTGTACGGTTTGCTGTAGCGATATCAAGTAGAGTTTGATATTTTGCTGATGGTACCAGCTCGCTGGTGTGGTATATAGTGAAATTAGCTCAGTTGAGCAAAGTTGTCATGGAGCAAACATGCATTTAAGTAATATAATTTGTTGAAATATAATTTGTTTCAATAGTAAACAGAATTTTAGAACTTTAGTTATACATAGCTGCTAATTTTAACAACATATCAATAACAATTGCAACAAAATATGTGTCACTTTTCATAACCACCCTTCCCGAAATTTTGCAAGAAATGAATATTGTACCAGCTTGCTGGTATATTGTGTGGTGCGAGCATGAATGCTCAATCGCTTGTTTGTGCGTGCGTTTGGGCCGCTTAACAAACAGTGTGTTCGGGGAATAACTTAACAACAAACTTTATTCCTGTAGGTATATGTAGTAATTTTCTTTCAAATTAGTTTGTAAATGTTTCCAGCGGGAAAAAGAAGGAGTAAAGATGATAGAAGACCTCTGTGCTGCTTCTTTTGGAAGTACAAGACTTGAGGTCTAATCGGCGCTTTCAATAACGAGCTGATTCGATCAGGTTTTTTTCAGTTTGAGGTTATGACATTCTATATCGAACCACATTATAACATTGGGCCTGTTCGTAAATGCATCACTGCGCTGCAAATGGAAACTGAAGTATCCTAAATTGCTTGTATACACAAGTAATGCACAAATAAATGTCAAATACGGTATACAAACATGGCTAATACTGAAAATGATTATCAGCGAACTTGTATTGCGTTTTAAATAAAAGTTTGCTCGTATGATGCAGCGCAGTGATGCATAGCGAATGCCATGATCTCAAACTGGAAAAACTTGATCGAACCAGCTCGTTATCGAAAACGAAGATTAGATCCCTGCTCCTTCCATTCCAAAGTGATGTAGTGGTAGGGGTAGGCTCTGAATGGATTTTTCTTTGGCAAAAAATTTTACTCCTCTTCTCCCTTCTTATAGAACGTAATGTGCATCATATCTTTGAAATGGAAGAGCCGAGCGAGGCTTTATATAAGGCATTCTCTAGTAAGAAGATCTTCTGAGTTTTCCCGCTGAGTTGTGTGTGGCAAACTGTAACAGGAGTTTTTTTTCCTGTGCTGAAAGCGGAAATACTAAAAAAATTCCTATTACAAAAAGGGCATAAGAGCCTAGGAAGAACATTCACAAGTAGAAATGTTTTAAGGTAATAAGAGGAAAATATGTTAATCATTGTTTTAAAGTCTGTTTATAAGTATGTATGTATGCTTTTCGCAATCTTTACCAGTAATAATATGTTTTTAAGAACTAAACTTTAGTAGTAAAGAGAGAGAGAGTGAAATAAAATGAACAGCATTTTTAATTGAACATACACATTCATGTGCACATGTACATAAAAAAACTTTAATGGTTGAGTGCTTTAATTTATGTTTATTTCAAAGAAAAAGGGGATCTAGTTTTTTTTATAGAAAACAAATACAACCAACAAAATATAATGAACTTATAATGGATCATTAGATTAAGGGAATTTATAATTTCCTTTTGAAAGCGCTTTAAGCATTAAATTCTTTGAAAATTGTATCATTATCTTTTTATTCGCTCTTTATGTTTGATGTACGAGAGTGGTTTGAGCAGGAAACGTTCCTGGGAAATATCAATAAGGTTCTAGAAGAAATAGTACAACATATAAAACCACATTGAAACTTGAGCGTTTTAGTGTTGCCAATTTTTAGAACTTTCATACATATTTTATTAATTCTGGTACGGCCCTCGTTCATAAATGTTGGTTATTACACTTCTTAATTATACAGACTTTAATATTTTTTATATTTTCATAAATAAATTTAACAAAAGTCACATTCTTACTTAAGAAATGAAAAACCAAAAAAAAAAAAAAAAGAATTCTTCACAAAAAAGTTAAACTAAAAAAAGTTTGTTTACCTTTCCAATAATTTCTTTTTCTTCTTTGCTTTGCTGGTGAAAGACAACAGTTATTACATACATAATGTTGACTTATTTATTGGCTGTACTCAGCCCAGTCGCTGGTATGTGGCTTTATTATTTTAACCTAATATTTATTTTATTTGTTTACTGCATAATATAACAAAAGATATTTCCTAATTATGTCACATTCAATATTTGTTTGAACAAAAATATGTAAATGAATCATATCAACAAAACTTTGCAAAGGAATTATTTTACATGTAAAATTTTAGTTAAATTTTTTTATGGGCGGTATTCAAGTAAAGTGGAATCGTGATATTGTAATTTATTTTTAATAACACAATCACCCAGTCACTTTAACAAAATCCAAAAAATTGGGGCTTGTGTATCCGTAGTCGAAAACAACTGACTCCTGTTGGCGGGTTTATGCTATTTTCTAGACCATAGGTAATGAAAATAGATTGTCAGTAGCACAAAATTCGTCTCGAACCTTGGGGAATGGAAATAGATTGTCAGTATCACAAAATTCGTCTCAAGAGCGAGTAAACAACATAGGGTGATTATAAAAAAGAAACTTTAAAATTCAGATCATACATGATACATTTTAACAAATTCTTTTGGTTGTTTTAACTAAAAAAGTTGTTCTTTTGTAGCAAAAATTTACACTATCCATTCAGTAACTATTTTCAATTAAGCATTTCAACCAGATTTTTTTGTTTATTTTAGTTGCAACAACAATTTGCTTTAGAAGGTAAATAACAAATCCAAATTGGTTAGAGATTAACCCAGAAAAATTCTGTTAATTGAAGTTCCTCGCAAAATTTACATTATTTAAAAACCTGGCAATTAATATTTCTATGAGTATGTTATATGTAATTTTTCATTTCCAGTTTATGATTTCAAATTATTATATTTTAAATGCTTTTTAAAATGGACTAAAAAAGTTTTGAAAAATATGAACGCATGTTAATCATTTTTTTTTTCTTGTAAAACATCAACAAAATTTCTACCTCTTTTTAAATAAGCTTCAAAAATAAATTTTTTTGGCTCTATTTAAAATATTACATTTTTGGACATACGCTGTTAAATTAAATTAATTAATTAATTAATTAAATTAATTAATTGTTCAATTCACAAGCCTTGTTGTATCGTTTAAAGTTGTATGTGAAAAGACAATTTGAAACATGATTATTTTTAAAATTGTCTTTTCAAGTACAACTTAAAACGATACAAAATGACTCGTGAATTGAACAAATGTTTCGCTTTCGGTATAAGTTCAAGATCTTGCTTCAATCGAATATCAGCACAAACATAAATTATAAAACAAGTAAGAGTGCTATATTCGGCTGTGCCGAATCTTATATACCCTTCACCAAAGTGTGTATATAAAATATAGAGATACATTCACAAGCACATCCATACATATGCATATGTTTTGTGAAAAAAATTATAATTTTTTGCTCTAGTGCTCTCGGTATTTTTCGATTAAATATTTTTTCTCTCGATATTAGCAATAAGTTGATTATTGTATTCTTCACTCTGTATTTAAGAAATATTTTACACTCACCCTTATTACAGTTGTCAAAAACGACGTCACGTTATACAATATCAAAAAATCAAATTAAAAAAATAATTTTATTTAGTAACTTTAATATCCAGAAAAAAAGTTCAAAGTTTCCACCTCTGGAGCTGTGGTTTTAATTTTTATAATTTTCTACACCAAACTTTTCTTTCCAAAACGTAAAATATATATGTATAATTTATAAGAAAGAAAAAAAGTAATTTATTAGACCTAGTTATGTATATGGTATATATAATACCACAAAAAGAGTAAGTTTCCCAACTCTGGAATCATCCTTTTTGATTTTTCTGATTTCTTACAGCAATATCGTTCTTTTAATAACATAAGATATCATTAATTTATAGAAAAAAAGGAAAAAATTGTTTTAGTAAGTTAATTTTGTATAAAAAATTTAAAGTTTTCCAACCCTGGAAACCTGTTTTTAATTTTTTTTAATTTTTTTATTATAAATACCAATTTTATTCATACGGAAGTATAATTTTCAATACCAAGCCTTTTCAGACTATTTCTGACACTCCAGTCCAAGACCGAAGTGTCTAGCTTTCGGGGAGTTTCGGAAAACCGATTTCACGTACGGACAGACGGACATCGCTTATTCGTCTTCCTTATGCATAAGCATCCAGAAGATATATAAATACTTTATGGCTCGCTTAATACTATTGTGGAAATTACAAACGGAATGGCAAACCTATATATTAGAGATGTGCAAATGTCGTGATTTTATCGTGTGATTCACGTGATTCGTGATCAAATATTATAACTAATCACGCGTGAGTGCGTGAGCGTGATTGAAAAAAATTTACTCGTGCGTGATCGTGCGCGAGCTTTTTCTTAATAATCACGCACGAATTCTCACGCTCTCACGAGAAACATTCCTGCATAGCTACATATCGTTAACTTAATACGAAAAGGCCCTAACTCATGTTTTTCATAGTTTATAGGAGGAGGAAAAAACTAAATAAAAAAAGATGCAATATTAATACAAATTTTTTTTAAACGCAATATTATGTGCTTATGTAAAGTGTTTTTAATAAAAATTGCGTCTAAAAAAATTTTGTAACATTTATGATGATCTTTGTAGTGTTTCCATACAGAACCCCTTCAGTTTTCGTGGTGTTAATCAGTCAGAAGTTTTAGAGTGCCTATTATCAGTCAAATAATATTCAAACCTTAGGCAATGCATATGCGTTTAAAAAGGAGTTATATAAACATTTTTCTTAATTTATCTTCAGATTATCAATTTTTTTGAATCAGTACTTATTGAAAATTTATGCATGTACTTTTTTATTTTTTTTTATTTTTTTGCTTTATTTATTTTATCCTATTTTTCTACATGTTCACTATGTTATATTTTTCTGCAAAATTATTCCATATGTTTTTAATATGTACGTTTTATTTTTATTAATTTTTTATCATTATCTTGATTATTGTTTGTTATTATTTTGATTGATTCACCAGCACTTTCATTTATAAGATATATATATATATATCTTGTTGTGCTAGGTTACAACTATATATACAAATAAATAAATATTAAACATTAAATATTGCATCTTTTTTTATTTCGTTTTTTCCTCCTCCTATAAACTATGAAAAACACGAGGTAGGGCCTTTTCGTATTAAGTCAACGATATGTAACTGTATTCAATTATTTGAAATAAATTATTTTATAATAATAAATGCATATATGTATGTATAGTAATATGTATGGTAGTATGAGCTTATAAACATAAACATAGTAGGTAACGAATGTTCGCATTCGCTTTCGCATTCGCAAATTATTCGCTTACTTTTGCTATTTGCATTCACTTTTGCATTCGCTAAAATGCATGCGAATATTTCAAGCGAATACTAAACCAAAATACAGCTTTGAAAAATACTTAAAACTAGCCTTTTCAAACTTTTGGAAAATGTTGAGCACCATTCATTACTTCGCACAGAAAATTTTAAATGCAAACAATTTTAACTAGCAGTTCTTTGTTGTAAATTTAATGCGAAACAAGTGCCACGCATATTATTTTGCATGAAAACTTAAAATGTTGAAGATATATTTCATATGTTTTTCCCAAGATGAACAAAGTACTACTTCTCCAAATTTTTTTCATGAGTTCATGCCAATTTTTCTTAATATGTATTTTGGCAGCATTTCACATGAACTATTGAACAGAGTACCAGGATTTAGGGCCAAAGTACGAATGGGTTAATTGCTTAACATTTTGTAAATTTATTTTTATTATCTATACTTATTTCAATATAATTTCATATATACATCTTTCTGTTTTAAGAATTTAATAAATTAATAAATATTTGCTCAATTCAAGACTCAATTTAAATAAAATGCTATATGTAGTACATCTATGTATGTATATAATACAACTTCATGTTTTTAAACAAATTTAGTTTGATGTGATATTTTACCGCATTGTAAGTATTTGCATTCGCTTTCGCATTCGCATTCGCAAAAATTCAAATGCATTATTCGTTTTCGCATTCGCATTCGCATTCGCTAAACTGGTATTCGTTACATCCCTAATGAATACCCCCAAACAAAATGTTTCGATGTATGTATGTTTCTTAGATACCCTGTAGGAAGTATCAATTGAGAAACACTACTGATTGAACAGAGCCTTTGTCAACAATACTACTGACGAATTGTACCGCAGAAAATGTTTTATGCTTTAGGGGCCGTCCATATATTACGTAACTCTGTAGGGGGGAGGGGTGGGGTTCGAGTTTTGTTATAATTTGTTATGGTGGGGGTGGGGGGAGTCTTTGAAAATGTTACGTAACAGAAAAATTTTAGTAATTTGTATGTTTTCTCATTTATTTGATTATCATTTATTTAATTTATCATACGCCTTACCTTCACATTTATACTATGTATGTATACATACATACATGTGCGGAATGTCAATTTTTGATATACGACAATTCGAATTCGAATATTGAAAATGATATCCGCGAATACGAATATTTAAAATGATATTAAATTAACTTTGCTTTATTTTAATTTACATTATAAATTTTACAAAAACACGAGCATACATATATACATAGATATGTACATATGTATGTATAATATACATATTATGTAAGAACCTATTTTTCAACCCAAAAAACATGAAAATTATATTATACATATACTTTTTCGTGAGCGTGCGTGATCGTGATAGGTTGTAAACCACTCGTGCATGATTAAAAATATTTTATTCGTGAGCGTGAGTGATCGTGAAAATGTTCAAAATCATTCGTGCGTGAAAGTGCGTGAGTAAAATATTTTTCTGCGTGAGCGTGCGTGTCGTGAGTCAGAAAACACTCACGTGCACATCTCTACTATATATACCCTTTTACCATTTTTTTTGTTAAAGGGTATAATAAATTTAAAGCAAGTACCAATTTGTTTTTTTAAATTATTATTTTTTTTTTTTTGAGATTAAAAGATTTTCATGCAGCCTTAACTTCTTCATAGTATTCGTTTTTTTTTTCGAAACTCTCAATTTGGTCAAATGTCAGTTCAAGGGTGTAATATAACATTTTCGCTTGAGTTAAAATCAAATCCACTGAATGTCGGCCGCATCTAAGTATATTTAATATTTTATTATTCTGAGTAGCTAAAATGCAGCAAATTAATTTTTCTTGAATAATAATAATTATTATTATTTTATGTAAATTGTACTACGCAGCAAAGCGCGTTGAAGTGTTTTATTTTTTTCCTTCTTTTTAACATTAATTCCCTGTGTATGTTAGTCATGCTGTAGTATTCTATTGTTGCAAAAAAAAAAAACGCTCTAGGCCAAATAAAACTAATCTAAGCTTCAGAATATTAAAGTAAAAAAATAATAAAAATAATTATAAAGAATTCTTTATATCAAGCCAAAGCAGAAAAAAATCGTAAACCAACAAAAATATAAAACAAAAAATATCTTTGAGGAGGCCATTTAAAAGTCATACGGATACCATATATTAGGCTTTCAGTGATTTGTATGAAATCTTTTTCATTTCCATTAATCTTCATTCTTTAAATGTAAAACAGCAACTAAAAGATGTTGATGTTGCATGCGCGTACGTTTAAAAGCAGCAAGTCAAGGTCATTTTGTGCCCACAAAAAAAAAAATAAATAAAAGTTAAAACATCATTTTGTCTTAAACTTGTGAGTAATTTTATCTTAACAGATCATCTTTAAGTAAAAAAAAGGCGCTCGCACACAAAATACCAGCAGTACGTTCAGCAGAGTGGAGCGGAACTGGGCACCATGCAGTTGTAGAAAAAAAATTAAACCCTAACAAATATGTAAAAAAGTTCTTTTTTTTTAAGGTGTAAGGTAAATTAGTTAAGAGCATTTCAAATTCTTTAAACTGACAAGTCAGTCAGTCAGATTTTTTATTTTATATACATAAGTATGGCTTGGGCGCTAGACTGACAAAACGCCAGCCGGTAACCAGAAACAGCCAGCAGACATGGCTTAAAAAAAGAAGTTGTACATGCGCACACCACTACCAACAGTCAACCAACAAACCAACCCAGCGCTGGCATGCATGATACGATTGATTGTCTGCTGCCTGGAGCGCAGGAACGGACATTATGCAAGGAGAAGGAAAAACGGATACAGCAGACATTAACATTATTTAAACATAAGAATGCATTTAAATGAGTTGTTGTTTATTGCTACAAAAAAATAAAATAAAAAAATAGAAGTAGAATAATAACTATATTTATTAGGTGTAAAGATTTTTTTTGTTTCGGACGTTTTGTGGCCACAATAACCCAAACGTAATAAATTTTAACACTTTGTTTTGGTAGTTTTAACTAAAAAAGTTGTTCTTTTGCAGCAACAATTTACACGAACACTTCAATAACTATTTCAAATGAGTTATTTCAAGCATAAAAAATAGTTTGTTCATTTAAGTCGCAGCAATAATTTATACAAAAAGGAAAATAACAAAAGCAAATTGCTTAGATTAACCAAACAAAGTTTGGTTGCTGAAAGTTCCACGAGCAGTTTATATGAATTGTTATATTCTCATTTAAAAAGTATTGAAATAATTTAATTGAAGTGCTCAATTCACAGGCCTTGTTGTATCACTTGACGTACTGTATCATATTTTTTTGTTTTTTGTATTTAACTGAGATGTCTGTATACATTCTCTAGCTGAATATAAAAATAAATACATACTATCAATCAGCACGCATACTTTTGAGCTGCACTGTTGTGATTTTTCTCCCAGGTATTGATTAGGGACCTGCGTAAACAGTCTTGAAATGTAAATAACTGTTTTTTAAATGTATTCTCGTGGCATGTATTATACTAAACCAATAATAAATGCTGTCGTATAATAAGCTAAGCAAGATGGATGCATTGGTGTTCAGGTATATGAGTATTAACAAGCGATGTCGCGAAGACTTTTGGTTCATAACAAACACTCAAAGGAAGTAGTGTTGATGAGTGTATGCTTGTTATTTGAGTGGGTGTGTGTAGAATGTAGATGGTAACCCTGAAGGAAACGTGGAGTTAAGTGTCCCCAATTCACTACTTTTGTCGACTATTTTGGTGACATTGTCAACGGAGCGTCTACATATTGATGTTGTTTTTAATGCGTAGAAAATATTTTTCAGATACACACAACTATACTTCTTCTTAATGTTTTATTGGTTTGTTGGAAATAAAAGTGGTGTCATTCGAAATTTAAGTGTTTATAAAAATTAGTTTAAGAAATCAAATTAAAAGATTAATACCTATAAATGTATTGAACACTTCATATTCATATTGTATAAAAATAAAAAATGTGAAAATTAAACAATTTTAGTGAAAGTGCCAATTATGGAATTTGTTTACCCTTTGGAAGATTTTGTACCATTAGTTAAAGATTTGTCACACTTTCAGATCCATACGTATGTAAGTGTTTGACTTGACTAATTCCGCAAAACATACAGTTTAAATTAATTAGTACAATTTACACACATACATGCATGACGTTTGTATAGGCGCCCATGCGTAGAAACAAGCAAGCATCACAAATTCTTCCGTCACGAAGTATTTTCTTCTTTACTTCTATACCACAATCACTGAAACAAATGTCTTGCCAACAGTGTTGTTTAGTGTTTCTTTCGCTCATGCCTTAAAAGTTCTTATAAGTGATCTTGTGCAGGACTTTATTATTTGCTAGATATACCAAACGGACGATACGCTCGTCCGTATTCGAGAATCAAAATGTAAATAATTTAAGATTCAAAGAAAATTCATTAAAACACAGCCACACACAAAATTACATACATATGCAATCATAATTAAATAATACATGAAATTAAAAAAAAACATAAACAAAATTCCTTTAACCAAGTTAATTCAATTTATTCAAATCTCTTCCTTTAAGTATTATGGCTTTCATACAACAACAAATAAGAGAAAACAAATTGTTAGATCAAGAGAAATACTACAAACCCACACACACACTCATGTTTTGTTTCTTTTTTTATTTGTAAGCTAATAAATGCGTGTGTAATATGTGTGCATGTAGTAGTAGCAACTTTAAACGCTTATAGCTCCCAAAATACTAAACTGATTTCAATAAAATATAGATTCTGCACATCTGTATAAAAAATCCTTTAAAACCATATAAATCTTTTTAAAATCGATGCAGTGGTACCAGCGTAAAAGGGATTACAAAAAACTTGTTCGCCTATTAATTATATAGATAGATAGATAGATAGATTTATACTTATGTCCGTGTGCCAGACTCTGTGTCTCATCAAGATAAGCGTACAATTTTCAATTAATCTTTCCATTTGGAAAGTGTGCGCTGATGCACAGACCTGGGCCCTATTCCACAAAACTACTTATCAACTTTTCACTTTGCACTTATCAAATTTTTCGACAATTTGCAAAACTTTTCGTTCCTCAGAACTGTAAAATTTGATAAGTGAAAAGTTGAAATAGCCTTTGCAATTTTTATGCTCTCTTTGCGATTCCTGTTCGACGTACGTTCTCTCTTGCAAAGTGCAAAGTTAATATTGAAAAGTGTAACTTGCAAAGACTTTGTAAGAAATTATGCTTTTTCGTTCCACAATAACTGTAAATTCTAATTTTGCAAAGCAAATTTTGATAAGTTTGTCAAAAATTTTTAACGAAATTAAATTTGTGAATAAATCTTCGATTATTTTTAAACATAATAATCATAGCAAGTTTACATTGTGTTCGTATGTACATAGATATGCAAAAAAGCAAAAATATTTGAGCTTTAAATTATATTATTATATTAAATTATATTTATATAAACTTGTTTTAGGGGTTCTTTTATAGTCTTTTAAAGATATCAAAATAATTTTAGAATAACACATTGAAAACGTTACGTTCAAAATTGGGATTGGGATTTTACAAAACTACTTCACCAGAAGCCTCTTTAACTACTTTATTAATATTCAAAATGAAATAACAACTTTAATATGTTCCATTTTCTATATTAAAAAATTTAAAATAAGTTTGAAATGTATTTTATTTTAAGTTTTTCATACAAAGTTTTCTTAAAATAAATTTGAAATACATCTTATTTTATATGAAGATGGATGCGCACATTCACAATAATTTTATAAAAAAACAAGTACTTTATTGTTTTGCAAAGAAAATATTTTTTTTTTAATCACATGAAACACTGCAATTTTTTTATTTTTATTTTGCCTCTAATTTTAACAAGTTATATTTAGGAATGCAAAGTGAAAAGTTATAAGACAAATGCAAAGATGGTTAAAAGTTTTCAGGAACACTTTACACACTCAAAGACCAGTGTTGTCAACTTTGAAATTTGAAAACGCACCAAAATGGAGAAAAAAAACGCGCCATTTACAAAAAAACGCAGCAATCTTAGAAAAAATAAATAAAACCTAAAAAACTTAGCAAATTTGTTTATATTCGTTTGTATTACATAGATAATTATTTTTTTTTTTTAATTTCATAGATTTTGTACAAAACTTTTTAAAGAGATCAACGATTAATAGAAAGGATTCAAAACTAATAAAAGTTCTTTATTTATCATTTTATTAAAATATTTTTAATTTTTTTTTATCAGAAGTTTAATATGTATATCCATATTAAAAATATAACAATAAAAATAAATAGCCTTTTACAATATATGGGTCTTTCTACGTTAAGAGGCACTATCGACGGCTAAATCAAAAAATCATATAACTTGAAAATTTTTCGGAAATATCACACATATTTAATAATAAATAAAGTATACTTTTTTAGCAATAAATTGCAATACCTAAATTAGCTTAGTTTAGTCATAACTTCATGTTTACCAAGAAAAAAGTATCCACCCTGTCCCTTTATTTTTCTGATTATGTTAGTTTTTTAATGCCGTATCTCCCCTACTTCACCACATGCCATAGTAGAGACTTTGCGTACAGGGTAGGTAAGAAAGTGAGATATTACTTCTTTCTTAGTATTTCACGTATGTTATTTATAAACTTCGCCTTAATGTTAGTAATGTATGTATATGGGACTGAAAGTGAACCTGTCGAGTAACCACTAATGAATTATAGAAAGTCAAATCAGCTTGTATTATCTTCTCAGTCTTGTTTTCAGGCAGTTTCCGAGAAGGCGTGTCAGTTTGTAAACGAACAACCATCAACATACAAGCCGCCAATTTAAAAATGTAAGGTCAGAGAATGTTTTATGCTTTTGACGAAAGTGTTACTGTGAAAGTTCTTATTTAAGTATCTGAAATACCGAAGTATATTTATATACTTTTATATTTATATAAAAAAGTCTTTAATTATTTAATTAGAAAATTTTACTTGTTTTTATGGTTAAACAATTGTCTATATGCATTTCGTTCCCGCTTTTGTAACTCGTCAGTAGACTTCAGAGCATTGATGCTATATATGTTTTTGTCATTTCACATTGCAAAATATGTGCAATTAAGGGCCTATTTCACCAACTCTATTTAAATATCAATTCATATTTAAATGTTGATTTTCATTAATTTTTGTAGGGAAAAATTACTTTTAAATATGAATTGATATTTAAATAAGTTGGTGAAATTGGCCCTAAATAATTAACTTTCTTTGGAGTACTTTTTTGTTATTTTAGAAAAAAGATGTTATGTTATTTTTGTAAGTAGATACTAAGTATTTTTGTTTTCAAAGTTTATTACCTAATTCAAGTTAAACAATTAAGACTTTATGGAAATTATAGTCTGATTTTTTTTTTGATATAAACTATCACTAAATAGTGAATAATTAAAGTTGATTTTTACGAAAATAATGTTTGTTTTCAATTGATCTTCTCCTGTAAAGTAAGTTGGCCTTCATGTTTCTAACCTGTATAGAGTATCTTCCCTGGTCACTTAAAATACCCATAAAAGTAGATCAATTGACTGGCCATTGTTAAACATGCATACAAAATACATTATTAAATACTATTATCTTGGAAAAAATTATTATTTTAAGTAATTTTATCATGCCGCCCTTCCTAGTATCAAATGAACTCTTAACGTAGAATGACCGATATGTACATAATTAAAAAACAACAAAAAAACTAAACAAATTCGTACATACATAGTGTGCATATGAAAGTGGTCTAGGTCATACCATTTTTGATTCGATATAGTACATTTTGATCAGACTAGAACAACTTTAAATTAAACTGTTGCATAACAAAAAAATTATTTTTGGATTTGTTCCAATGTAATCTACTAAATATCTCGACCAAAGAAATATAAGACTTATACAACTTTAATAATTAAGGGCACATACATATCTTTGCATTCATTTGTACAAGATGATACATTTTTGTATATTAATTTTATAAATTCGATTTAAAACTTTTTAAAAAGAGACCAAAAATTAATTATTCCAAATAAATAAAGCTAATATTTTCATCATTATTGTTATCATTGGGCCATAAAACAGATTTCATTTCTAATTGTGATACATATTTTGTAAGCATCATTAGTATTAATATGGTAATTAACACTATCAGGAAGTTAGTAAGTTTCACAACAAGAATTTTCCAGTTTTAACCCATTGTTGTCTTAAATTTGCGTTGGTGCCACCAAAAATTAAAAAACGCACCAAAATTTAAAAAAAGCGCACCACGCACCAACTAAGGAATTTTTCGCACAAAAAATTTCAAAAAGCACCCAAAATGGTGCGAAACGCACCAAGTTGACAACGCTGGCAAAGACTTTGCAAAGAGTGCAAATACTTTACAAAGAGTGCAAGGAATTTACAAAGAGAGCAAAGTCTTTGCTCAGTGCAGTGTTGCCATATTTATTTTTCAAAAATCTTCAAGTCGAGCAAAAAAAAATCTTTTTTTGTTATCACAAATCTTTTTTGTTATTTTATTGAATGAAAAAGAGTTGAAATTTATTTTGTTTTTTCTGAACTATTAAAAGTAAAGCCAAATAACACAAAATATTTACTGTATAGAATATGTATAAGATCATTATGAAGCAAATCAGTAAATTTGTAAGTAGTTTAGTCAATAAATCCCTCAATAATATAATAAAAGTACCAAAAGTAAAATTTTTAAGAATCTTATTTTTAGATAAGAAATCTTTTTTGTCGTTTTAACATGTCTAAAAACTTCAAAAATAAGATAAATCTTCACATATGGTAACACTGGCTCAGTGCAAAGTGAAATTTGCAAAGAATATTGTGGAACAGAAACACTTATCACTTTGCGAAAAAATGCAATTTGATAAGTGCAAAGTGAAAAGTTGATAAGTTTTTTGTGGAATAGGACCCTGATCATATATGTATGTAACGCTTTCAATATCTTCCAATTTCTTTATAATCTTGCCAATTGCTTGCACGGTAGAACGATTTTGACCCCATAATTCTCGATAAGTGGCCACCACTTTTGAACCACTACTTTTGTACTAAGATTTTTATTTTTTGCTTTTATTTTTTACGCGTTCTTCGGTTGTTAAACGATCCAAGCTGACAGGCTTGCCACACCGGCGGTTTTGAAACCCCATTTTTTTGACGTAAATCGATTATTTACGATCATAAAAAAGCTTAAGCGACATATTTTTGTAACTCTCTATAATATACTTACCAATCGGTTTTGAATGGTGGAGCATTTATTTTTCTAAATGCATCTGCACTTTTCAAAAAAATATATTAAATTTAACGCTAACATATCAACAGACATTTATACATTGTACACATACCGCATATTATTATTATTTATCATAATTCACATTCAACAATCATGTACATACATATCGCACATTTACTTCAATAGTGGCAGCATAACTAAAAAAAAAAGTTTTGCAGAAAACGCGTTTTAAGTTTTCAATTTGCATACAACTCAATGGAGAAATGAAGCAAAATTCTTCTCTGAGGAGGTGATGGTACAAGCTATTTATATGAAATTTTTACACAAGATAAAATACAAAATGCCGCATCTTTCTGCATTATTAACTCAAAAAACTCATTTTTTGAGTTATGCCACTATTGAAGTAAATGTGCGATATGTCCATGCAAAATGTTAAGCATTTATAGTAATGACTTTTGAAAATAAAATAGTGCAATTACACAGCCTAATCAATGAGTGTCAAATATATTTAAATAGTGACCATAAGAAGGTTAAAGTAATTTTTTTGTGGTTGTATTTCAGGGTTTTTAACGAAATACTTTTTTAATTAGGTGATATTTTGTTTGTTATTTTATTTGTTATAACTTTTTTTTTTTTTTTTGTTAGGTATGCTTTTTGTTCATCTATCACAATAGAAAATATTTAAGGCATTATGTGAATTATTAGTTCAGTACTAAATATAAGCATTATTAGAAAAACTTTCTGAGCAACATCCTTGCATTCAATACAAGGGTAGTTAATTAGAAAAATCTTTTTTAATAGCACATATTATTTATTTATAAAAAAGAAAAAAAATTAAAATGATTTGGGTGAATGGTCATTAAAAATATAATGGCAACTCTCTTGCAACTCCATACAAGCCAGTGTTGCCAGTTTTTTTCTAGAGCTTATCCCCAATTTTTGATTTGTCATCCCCGAAAATCCCCAAATAGAGTTTTTTTGATTCAAATCTTTTCTTTTGTAAAAAAATGAAAATTTTTAATTTTATTTAGAAAATAATGACAAAAATAACATATTTATTCAATAAAATACACAGAAAAAAATATCATCGAAATGCAATCAGCAAAACATATTGTTAAGATTTAATTTAAAAATTAACAATCATCATTGTTGATATAGCAAATTTAAATTTTTGTAGTCAATTAAATTACTCAACAAAATTATTTGTTAAATTATATCATAACGAAATGTGCACATGTAGAAAAAACAATAAATCATGTTTTGTGTGTATTCATTATTTACGTATCTAATAAAGTGTTGCTCTTAAGCTGAGAGGTAAGCAAGTTAGTTTATTATCCCCGAGGTTGCCGGTTCAACTCCGCTCAAAGACATTCAGTGTTATTCGCAGACAAGCAAAAAATCGTTTCGAGGATTGTAATTGTGTATAAAAATAATATTGTTAGTATAACAATTATGATAATTAAGATTTGTGCGGAAATTCAACAATTCACATTGTCAATATAACAATAGCTTTAATAACAAAAAAACTTTGAAATCTAACAAAAATAAATGTTGAAAAAATAAATAAATTTTAACAAACTATTTGTTGATATATATAATTGAAAATATTTTTCAGATTTTCCTTTAACTTACAATTTCGTTAATTGTATTTACAAAAATCGTTGTAGGTTCAAAATCAATTAATTATTTAATTGATATAACAAAAAAATTAATTGTATTTACAAATCATTTTTTTCTGTGTGTGTATCGATGGCTATATTTACATTCATATTTGCGGTATTCACAAGGGTGTCTTAAGTGCCCTAAGTGTCATAATGTCTTAACATTTTAACATAGTTTAAAAAAATGTTGTTGTGGCTCAAACAAAACGGTCATAAAGTAATAAGACCAGTGTTGGTATCTCTACGAAGAGCAAAAGCACATTAAGCTGTTGCAAAAAGGGTAAAAAGCGCAATAAAATACGAAAAATAGGGTAAAAAAGCACGAAAATATTTTTTTTTTAATTTTAATACATTAAGTCATTTAAAAAGGAGAGTTTAGAGTGTAAAAGCTCAAAATATAATTTCAAATTTTTGCTTCAAAATAAACAAGGTATTTGAGAAGTATTAACAGAATTTATTAACATATTAATTAAAACAAAATCTTGATTAATTTAATAAAAATAAGTACTCTTAACTTAAAAGCTTTTGTTTTTGCGATATTCATCTTTATTCCAGTTGTCAACATTGACAGCACGTCAATACGATAGGAAAAAATTGGAGGTTGGCTACTCGTTGTCCAAAACAACTGACTGCTATTGATAACCTCATGCTTTCAATCGAAATCGGCCCTTAAAATTTAACCACTCTTGTGCGTTGAATACAAATTTACCTACATTTTGTTGTAGACGTGAACATTTTGATTTACTTTGCACTTATAAATTAACAGCCTTATGAAAATTCCGAAATCGGTCCTTAAAATTTAACCACCCTATAGTATGATTAAATATTTGTGTAAGCTTTAACAAATGCTTATTGCATACTACTTTCAATCAATTATTATGCAGAGAATTATGTGGTACTTTCCAGTTACTTCCGTTTTTTATTTTGCAAAAAAAAAAATAAAATTTTTTAATCCCAATTATGAAAAGTTTTCTACAGTGTTTTTAACATAGTTTCCGCTATTGTCATTAAAAACAATTTATGAAGCCTCAGTTAAAAGATGCTGCTATTAGCGCTTAAAAATATTTTAGTTTTTTAAATTAAAAATATTTTTATTTAACAAGAAAGCACCAAAAGCACTGTAAGAAATTGTTAAAAGCACTGTAAAATACCCGCTTTTTTAAAAAAAGGGTATTAGCCAAAATTTCGCGTTTATGAAGAGGCAAAAAGCACCAAAAAATACCCGAAACGCACCAAAATACCATCACTGAATAAGACTTTCTCAGCTATGTTTATTGTTTGTCATAACTACATCAGTGTGCACAACTTAATTTTTTTTTAATTCGGTAGAATCGACAAAAACTCGATAGATTTGAATGAAATTCGGTAGATTTTTTATTTTTTTTTCAGAGAAACATAAAAAATAACAATTTAAAGAAACATAAAAAATAACAAAATATATGTATGTACTTATATATAGAGGGTAAGTGCAAGGAGTATCAAACTAAACAGGTTCCAAAAGCGCATTTAAAACTTCACATGTGATTGGAAATTAAACTGCCATAAACAATGAAGCTTATCCAATAAAAAAAGTGTCATCCTCAGTTATTTGCCCTTGCCCTTTATATAAGTAGATATGCTATGCAAATATAAAATAATATACAGTCATAAAGAAGCTCTGGGTTGAGGAACATCTCTCGCGTCATCGTAATTATTTCTTAAGTGCGGTCAGGCTTGTGCATGTTGTTTGGCCTTCGAGAGTTTTTTGTCTCGCTTGCACTGGTTGACTGATCTGCCACGGATAACCGTATAATCTTGCGGTTTTTTGTGGAATTTCTTTAACAACCACGTTGCTACTTCCTATGTGAAGGCATAGGTCGTGTACAGTCAGTCACAAAACCTTTTAAAATACTGTTAAAACCATCTTGGGCATATGGTCTATAGTTACCCCGTCCATATTTGTGCAACACCATATTATGCAAATTTACTTTGTATAATATGTATAATAAATAAATAAATAAAATAATATACATAAATGATAGGAATTCAGTTTTTGTACATAGGCTTTATAAAGCTACTAAAATAACTTTTATTTGACAAACATTTGTAGCTACAAATATTATATGTAAGATCCATTTATGAATTTCAACTTCTGTGCAAAAATTATTAAATCATTGGAAGGAATAAATATTTCATCCCCAAGGTACAATTCCTTGGCAAATATTAGGTTACTTATACATAGTTTCAGTTTTTAACCGATTTCTTTGTTCTGTTTTAATGATTTTCATGACAGAAAATGACCGCTCTGCGGCCGCAATGCTATGTGGCAAAATAGGCAATTTACACATATATCGATTTAAATTAGTAAATAACAATATTCGTTAGATTTCAGGCCTTGTTCGGTAGAATTGGTAGATTGTTAAATTCGCAAACATATTTGGTAGAATCTACCGAATATCGGTAGAAGTGTGCACACTGTTTAACACCTTGTACATTTTTTACTCTCTCTCAATTCCTTTGGTAAACTCTCACGCATTTCTACATGTAGTTATGACTAGAGATGTGCACGTGAGTGTTTTCTGACTCGACACGCACGCTCACGCAGAAAAATATCTTACTCACTCACTATTTACTCAAAATTTTCACGATCACGCACGCTAACGAATAAAATATTTTTAATCACGCACGAGTGGTTTACAACTTATCACGATCACGCACGCTCAAGAAAAAGTATATGTATAATATAATTTTCATGTTTTTTGGGTTGAAAAATAGGTTCTTACATATCGCCACCTAAAATCCAAAAGGCCGTCGTAACAACCAAAAAATTCAAAATAGACTTTTTGATTGATTATGATGTGATTAACCAAAATACATATTTTCTTAAAATTTTACTCACATATGTTTAAAAATACCGATTTCATTCATTATTCAATTTGGCATCTAACATACATGTAAATAGAATAAATTTATGAAGTTTTTTGCTTCTCCTGTAAAAGAGTAAAAAGTTTATTTACGGCCTTTTGGATTTTAGGTGACGATATACATATCTATGTATACATATATGTATGCTCGTGTTTTTGTAAAATTTACAATGTAAATTAAAATAAAGCAAAGTTAATTTAATATCTAGTGTTTTTTATGGGAATTGTTACAATTTAAGTTTAAAATTTTTAAACGCACTAATAATCCCAAATTAATATTTTACTTATTAAGTAAAATATTTTTTTATTAAAAATACATTGAAATTGATTATTGAGGGGTTTAGCTGGATCCTATGCGCATTTCACTGTTGCTAATGCAGATCATTAGGGAACCTTTACCCAATGTATTTTTAATTAAAAAAATATTTTACTTAATAAGTAAAATATTAATTTGGGATTATTAGTACGATTAAAAATTTTAAACTTAAATTGTAACAATTCCCATAAAAAACACTAATTATTAACTTGACTGCACCCGGTCAAAAAAATACTTGTGTGGCAACACTCTATTCTTAAATAGCTGTTGTTGTTATTTACATTTATTTTCTTTTACATACTCTTACGACTACAATTTGAAGCTGAAAAAAAGTCAGCCAATGTAGCAATAGTAAAGTAAGAAAATAAAAAACATGTTGATTATTGAGTTTTTGTTTCAACTTTGTTATTTGTTTTAAGCTTCTCATTTGTTTAAATGAAAGTTTATAATATAATAACTCTAGTTGTTCTAAGAAGCTTTGGTAAAGGTTCCCTAATGATCTGCATTAGCAACAGTGAAATGCGCATAGGATCCAGCTAAACCCCTCAATAATCAATTTCAATGTATTTTTAATAAAAAAATATTTTACTTAATAAGTAAAATATTAATTTGGGATTATTAGTGTATTTAAAAATTTTAAACTTAATTTAATATCGTTTTAAATGTTCGTATTCGCGGATATCATTTTAAATATTCGAATTCGAATTCTCGTATATCAAAAATTGGCATCCCGCACATGTGTGTATATATATACATACATATATATATACATACTTAAGCATATTAAATGAGGAAACATACAAATTACTAAAATTTTTCTGTTATGCAACATTTTCAAAGATTCCCCCCACCCCCACCATAACAAATCATAACAAAACTCTAACCCCACCCCTCCCCCCTACAGCGTTACGTAATATATGGACGGCCCCTAAATCAAAAAACATTTTCTGCGGTACAATTCGTCAATAGTCTTGTTGACTGTTGAATCAGTAGTGTTTCTCAACTGATACTTCCTACATGTTATCTAAGAAACATACATACATACTTACAAAGGTGTATGAACCCATCAAACAAAATGCTCCGAATTCGTAAAGAATTCGTAACGATTGGTCGACAAAATCTTCCGATTTCGGCACTGAAATGTTACCGAAATCGTTAATGTTTAAAAAAAAATTGTTCAGAAATGTCTTAACGAATTCGGTACGACAATTCTGACTTCAGAAAAAGTCGAAACATTTTGTTTGGGGGTATTCATTGTGTTTGTAAGCTCATACTACCATACATATTACTATACATACACATATGCATTTATTATTATAAAATAATTTATTTCAAATGATTGAATACAGTTACATATGTACCTATGCAGGAATGTTATCTCGTGAGAGCGTGAGAATTCGTGCGTGATTATTAAAAAAAAGCTCACGCACGATCACGCACGAGTAAATTTTTTTCAGTCACGCTCACGCACTCACGCGTGACTAGTTATATTATTTGATCACGAATCACGTGAATTACGCGTTACACGATAAAATCACGACATTTGCACATCTCTAGTTATGACAAACAATAAACATAGCTAAGAAAATCTTACTACTTTATGACTGTTTTGTTTGAGCCACAACAACAATTTTTTTAAACTATGTTAAAATGTTAAGACATTATGACACTTAGGACACTTAATACCGCAAATATTTTTAATTGTAAATTATAAGGGGTTGTTGCTCACAGCAGTCATATATTTTCGTTTTATAACTTTAAAACGTGTTAATTTATGAGTACCATTTGAATACCCCAATTATTTTAATTTGTACTTATAAGACTTGTGAAGAAAAGCTTAAACATGGTTTAGTATACACAAGTATAAAAAAAATGTTTAAATAAAGTTTACCATGTCGAAAACTTCAGAATCGAAATCTTCCGATTCATCAACCTCAGAAATTTTGTTATACATAGTACTTGTATTAAAAAATCTTTAGCATTTCAGCAGACTTTGGTGTTATTTGTTCATTAATAATTATCACATGTAATTTGGCTTAAAAAGCGATACGAGCTTTAGTCCGTTCAAATCACAAATATAGAATTAAATTTATTTTAAAAAGTGCTTCCAACAAGTCATATTGCATTTTGTTACGTATTTTTGTTTTGGTAGAGTTCATTATTGGTTAATTTGCCTTTATACTTCTTCTTTATTAGAAACCATTCACTATGAATAGAAACACACATTTTTAGAGTTGCCAGACTCACATTTCTTAGATCAAAAATCATTTTTGTTACCATCAGTTATAAAAAAAAATCCCAAAAAATTCCAAAATTTGGTTATCATCCCCAACAAATCCCCAGATTCCCAACACGAAAATTACATCCCCAATCTCGAAAAAAATCCCCGATTTGGGGACAAATCCCCTAAACTGGGAACACTGATACAAGCTGGTAGCTTGTTAAAGAACGGGTAAAATCAAGTGATGCCAAATTTTATATACATACATACATACACGTAATGAAAAGAAGTTACCATGGGGCAAATTACGGCATTCGATTCGGTTCGAAATTTTAAAATCTTTCCATATATGTGACAGCGCACAGAGAAAGGGACCTAAGGGTAAAAAAAATCGCGGGTTTTATGATATGATGGTACACCAAACATACACGTACATATTTAAATCTTTAAAATGGCTCTCCTGAACAAAACCGGTTTTTACCCTTAGGTCCCTTTCTATTTCGCGCGTCACATATGTACATAAATTATAGTGAAATATCGAATTTACGAATTACGAATTTTATTCGATAACGAATGCCGTAATTAGCCCTCAGTAGTTGAACATACACACATGTCGAAGATAAATGCAAACATGTTTAATATAAAAAGTGTATTTTTATTTATCTAAATTATTAAAAATAATCGCAAAACAAAAAGATCAGCAAAGATCTCTGTATTTGTGTAGTCAATGTTGTTGCAATTTTTTTTTAAATTTTATTGAGTTTATTTATAATCAGCCCAATCACAAACAAAAATTTCTTGGGAGTTGTTTCACTTTTCATTTTTCTCCTTATTATGAAGAAAAATTCCTTCAAAAAATAATCAAAAGTACATCCAGAGAAAAAACAGCTTAAAATCAATAAAAACCATATTGAATTAATAAGAAACATTAACGAAAGTCTAGTCATGTTGAAACTTCTTATTTCAATATGGAAAAATATTAATTTACAGTATTAATTTTATTTATTTTTAAGCATATCAACACACATTTTCTATTTTATTGAAAATTATTGAATTAATGTGAGTGTAGCTATTCTCAATGAATTTGAACTTCTTTTTTCCCCGGAAATGTTTCACTTGCAAAACAGAAGCGAGTTGCAATAAAAATCGTAGTAATAAAATTTTCATCAATAAAAAAATATTTTATTTATTTTTTTAACTTGTGATTGCCATAAATGTAGCAAAAGGAAACTTTCATGCTTTTTTTCTTCTACAGCTCCAATTTCCTTCACAAATACTCGTATGTACATCTATTTTATTAATTTTTCATTCACTTACATATATGTATATTGAATTTCACTTTAAATTTAATTAAAACATCAATTTTATTTATTTTTGCACACACAAAAATTAATAAATAAGTTCTAGTTTACACTATGCAAGTCTTATTGCTAAGCTGGTTAGTTTGTTAGGAGAGATATACGAGGGAGGGAACATAAACGTTTATTTTCCCCTCGTCTCTCTGCCCCAACAAACTAATCAGCTTAGCAATAAGACTTGCATAGTGTAAACTGGGAGTAAACAAGCAAAACAGCCGCCATTAATATTAGTTGTTGCCACTGTTTCATATACATATTTGTTCTCGCAGAATTTATAATTGAAGGAATTTTTTCTCGAGGAAAGTGTTTTCTGTGGGAAAGATATATTCATGATTGAAGTCTTTAAAAATGTGTTTAATCGTTTGAAAGTTAAATTAATAAATTAACGATATTTGCTAAAGCGTTTTTAAAGTTTTTTACTGCCTCTTCCACTATCGCGAAAGAAACCCAGTCGCTCGAATTCTATTAAGTTGGCATTCCACTATGCAGCATGATCCTTTTAGCATTTTCACTGCAAAATTTAGCATTATTTATTTCTTGGTTTAGCAGCGAATTTTTATTTCGCATTTAGCATTTTTTTAGCATTTCTTTATTACTTTTTTTTAAGCATTATGTAACATTTTTAATTTTATAAATTTCATATATTCTTTTTCATTTACATACATGCATATATAAATAAAAACCTCTATCTTAATGTATTCCATTGTATTATGTCATTTTGAACCCCCGACTAAAATATATTCATGGGTTTTATTAAATTTTTAATGTTTGTTATTACATTCATACAAATGTATAATAATAGAAACCATGTAAATAGCAAAAGATTTGTTAGGCGGCTATCAGGCTGTCATGCATTAAACACATTCACCACAGCAGGCTACAGGAACACACGACTTCAAATGCCGCTAGCAGCATTTGTCGCTTCGTAGCCGTCTACTTAATTATTTTGGAGACGGCGGCAACACCATCTGCAGCTGATATTCAAGTACAAATACATAGTTCAGTATTACCGCTTTTATATATTTTGCATTTATAAAAATTAATTACTCTTTTAAAATGTACTTATTTCACGTAAAAGTACAAAAATGAATCAATTTATTCTTTACATCAATTTTTGGATATTGCTTCTGTTAAATAATATGAAATAATTGTACAAAATCATTCATTCAACATTTTGTATTATACTGGCAGCACTGAATTTTCTCATTGTAGCCAAAGAAACAGAAACAGCATAGACAACAACCTGTCGCCCTGTTGCCTTGCTGTCTTTAAAAGAATCATTCGCATATAAACCTGTATATTCTAACCTTGACATTTAGTAGTCGGTAGCAGAGAAACAAGTCGACCGGCTCGAAGCCGACGGCGCGCCGCCGCCGGTTATTTTTCTGTGTATCAAGCCGCCGCCGATTGTATCGGCTCGCATCGGCTCAAAACCAGCCGAAATTTTATCTGCTCCAAAAGACAAATTTCGAAGAAAAAATTTTGAAAATCAATTTTCAGTTTCAATTTTTATTTTCTCTCTAAATTTTCGTATGCTTATTTGAGCCGCCGAAAATTCTCTCGGCGTGCCGCCGCCGGTCACAAAACTACTGCGCCGCCGCCGCCGATAATTTTGCTTCGACTTGTTTCTCTGGTCGGTAGCTTGCTGTGGTGAATGTGTTTAATGCATCATACTTGGTATTTGAAAATGGTTTGATAATGCAAAGTTCATATTTTTCAGCTTGGTTCGGTGATTTTCAAAAATTTTGATTTTTTGTGTTTGTCATCATACTCTTTTAATAGATCTTCTGTCAAACTCAGTTCAAATTTCATTTGTGTTTTCATAAGCAAAGAGATTAAAGAACATGCCAGCATATTTTCTTTAATCTAGGACAAAATGTCGCAGTCGAAGTCGAAACACGCCAAATGCGATAAGGCGCAATATTTTTACAAACTTTGTTTGCAAATAAATTTTACTTGACGAAAGCAAAATAGCAAAGTGATTGATTTTGACATGGTGTTCGCTTTGTGGACAATTGATTCGAATTAGTGGCATGAAAATCTGATTGAAAACACTTAGATTTTCTTGCGACTTCTTGTTCGAATCAATGTTCGTACAGAAGTAAGATAGAGACATAGAAATCAGGGGGCAAATCGCGGCACTCGTTATCGAACGAAATTACGAAATATTTCAATAGAGCTTATATGGAAATATTTCGTAATTTCGTTCGATAACGATTTCTTTCGCTTAGAATGCGCATAAAGAACTACTTTCGAAATAGTGGAAGAGTAAGTTAAGCGACATAATTTTCGAACTTAATTTTTTTTAGCTTATTTGGCGGTTATGGCTCAAAATATACGAAATATGTATTTTGCCATCAGAAAGTGATTTTTGTGGGTTTTGCGTGTAAGCCATCGATATATTTTAATCTAAATGCATCTTTAATTTATTTACACAATATATGTATATACATTTACATATTTCAATATTTGATCTTTGAACTAAATTTAAAAATGCTTTCATTTTTGCCGCTATCATCTTGCTTTAAAGGCAAAAAAAAAAACACATGACGTTATTAGTAATGAACGCTTAAATGCTTTTTAGTTGCAAAGATTATCGCTTTGTTTTTGTTAATCTCAATAAACAAATGTCGTTTATTTAATTAATTTTGAGTGTTATTTTCTTGAAAATAAAATAATAATAAATAAATATTAGGTTAATGTAAAATAAATAGCTTTCAAGTTCATGAACTTTATGAATGAGGAGGAATGCAAAGCAAACAACCAAGTGCTTTACAAAAAAAAAAAAATTAAAAAATAAAATGTAAAAAATGTATAAAATATTTTTGTATTTTATAGAATTTGATTTATAATTTTTCCTTAATTTTATATGGAGTTAATGGTTAATGGCATGTAATACTCAAATTTTATTTTATATACTTATGTAAATATTTCTTTATATATATTTTTTATTTATAGTTTTTTAAAAATATAATATAAATTTCTTCAAATTAATTTCATTAAACTATGACAGAAATATGGAGTATTTGATGCCAAAAGTGGGAACTAATGACAATAATAAAATTTCTGTCTGCCTGTCCCTGAAGCAACTTTTGCAACTTTTTTGATCTTAGCCCTATTCCACAAAATAACTTATCAAATTTTCACTTTGCACTTATCAAATTTTTCGACAATTTGCAGAACTTTTCGTTCCTCAGAACTGTAAAATTTGATTAGTGAAAAGTTGAAATTGATAAGTGTAATTTGCAAAGTTTTTGCAATTTTTATGCTCTCTTTGCGATTCCTGTTCCACGTACGTTCTCTCTTGCAAAGTGCAAAGTTAATATTGAAAAGTGTAACTTGCAAAGACTTTGGAAGAAATTATGCTTTTTCGTTCCACAATAACTGTAAATTCAATTTTTGCAAAGCAAATTTTGATAAGTTTGTTAAAAATTTGTAAGGTAAACGATCTCTTTGCAAATCAACAAAATAAAATTCGTTGATAAATCTTCGATTATTTTGAAACATAATAATCATAACAATAGAATCTCACATTGCGTTCGTATGTACATAGAAAAAAATATTTGAGCTTTAAATTACATATATTATTAGATTATATTTGTATAAACTTGTTTTAAGCGTTATTATATATTCTATTAAAGATAGTAAAACCAATGTAGAATAATACATTGAAAACGTTACGTTCAAAATTTGGATTGGGCTTTTTTAAAACTTCCTCACAAGCAGCCTATTTATCTAATAATTAGATTCTAATTTATTAACCTTTAAATTGAAATGTAAGCTTTAATATGTTCTAACCCCCATTAGAGCTGGGTCCAACTCGTTCATTCGTTCATTTTTGCCACAAACCTATGATAAAACCCATGTAATTTAAATGAGTTTGTGGCAAAAATTAACGCTTGAACGAGTTGGACCCAGCTCTAATCCCATATTCATAAAATTTAAAATAAGTTTGAAATGTATTTTATTTTAAGTTTTTCATACAAAGTTTTATAAAAATGGATTTCAAATAAATTTTATTTTTTATGAATATGGATTCATACATTTACAATAATTTTAAAAAAAAAAAAAAATTATTATATTGGTTTGAAAACTAGCAAATAAATTACATATATTTTTTATCACATGAAACTCTGAAATTTTTTTCATTTTTATTTTGCGGATAACTTTAACATGTTCTATTTAGGAATGCAAAGTGAAAAGTTATAAGACAGAAATGCAAAGATGCTTAAACGTTTTCAGGAACACTTTGCACACTCACTTTGCAGGAGAACGCAAAAGCTTTGCAAACAGCGCAATTGCTTTACAAAGAGTGCAAGAAATTTACAAAGAGAGCAAAGTCTTTGCAAAAATATACTTAGTGCAAAGTGAAATTTGCAAAGAATATTGTGGAACAGAAACACTTATCACTTTGGCAAAAAATGCAATTTGATAAGTGCAAAGTGATAAGTTGAAAGTTGATAAGTTTTTTGTGGAATACAAAATCCGCCACAAAAATAACAACTTACAAAAACGTAGTTACTATCGAAATGCAGAATACATAGAATCGAAAGAGAAATCGAAGAAAGGAACGCAGAATACCAAAATTGTCAAACGGAGAAACTTTCGATTCGAATCGAAACCCAGAATAGGGGCGATTGTCTTAAAGTGCTGTCGATGCCGACAACTGGAATAAGAGTGAATATTTTAGTACTGGTAACATTTCAGTTTTTAAAAATCTCTTAGAATAGTGGCAATCATACTTTATAATGAAGATGATATTACCATTAGAGATGTGCATGTGAGTGTTTTCTGACTCACGACACGCACGCTCACGCAGAAAAATGTTTTACTCACGCACTTTCACGCACGAATGATTTTGAAAATTTTCACGATCACGCACGCTCACGAATCAAATATTTTTAATCACGCACAAGTGGTTTACAACTTATCACGATCACGCACGCTCACGAAAAAGTATATGTATAATATAGTTTTCATGTTTTTTGGGTTGAAAAATAGGTTCTTACACATCGTCACCTAAAACCAAAAGGCCGTAACAACCAAAAAATTCAAAATATACTTTTTGATTGATTATGATGCGATTAAACAAAATATATATTTTCCTAAAATTTTACTCACATATTTTTAAAAATACCGATTTTATTCATTATTCAATTTGGCATCTAACATACATGTAAATAGAATGAAGTTATGAAGTTTTTTGCATCTCCTGTAAAATAGTAAAAAGGGTACTTACGGCCTTTTGGATTTTAGGTGACGATATATGTACATATCTATGTATATATGTATGCTCGTGTTTTTGTAAAATTTACAATGTAAATTAAAATAAAGCAAAGTTAATTTAATATAGTTTTAAATATTCGTATTCGCGGATATCATTTTAAATATTCGAATTCGAATTCTCGTATATCAAAAATTGTCATTCCGCACATGTATGTATGTATACATACATAATATAAATGAGATGGTAAGACGTATGTATGTATTATTCTACATTGGTTTTACTATCTTTAATAGAATATATAATAACGCTTAAAACAAGTTTATACAAATATAATCTAATAATATATGTAATTTAAAGCTCAAATATTTTTTTCTATGTACATACGAACGCAATGTGAGATTCTATTGTTATGATTATTATGTTTCAAAATAATCGAAGATTTATCAACGAATTTTATTTTGTTGATTTGCAAAGAGATCGTTTACCTTACAAATTTTTAACAAACTTATCAAAATTTGCTTTGCAAAAATTGAATTTACAGTTATTGTGGAACGAAAAAGCATAATTTCTTCCAAAGTCTTTGCAAGTTACACTTTTCAATATTAACTTTGCACTTTGCAAGAGAGAACGTACGTGGAACAGGAATCGCAAAGAGAGCATAAAAATTGCAAAAACTTTGCAAATTACACTTATCAATTTCAACTTTTCACTAATCAAATTTTACAGTTCTGAGGAACGAAAAGTTCTGCAAATTGTCGAAAAATTTGATAAGTGCAAAGTGAAAAGTTGATAAGTTGTTTTGTGGAATAGGGCCCAGGTACCCGCATTTCTACAACAAATATTACAACAGCAATAACCACATGCACTTTGTTGGTAAAAATTACCATCATACTTTTCAAAACAGGGTGGTATCGTCAGATTGTATGTTTCTTATAGGAAATGTCAGCTGTTTATGGACACCCAAATAAAAGAATATCTTTAGGCTTATACCTACACAAAATAAATTTGACATTTAGATTGGTATAATGACATTAGTCACCTGGTGTAGTGCTGCCACCTAATAAATGCGCCTTGTTTTGCTTGTTCATATTTATTTATTAATTTTTTGTGTGCAAAAATAAATAAAATTGTTGTTTTAATTAAATTTAAAGTAAAATTCAATAAATAAGTGATTAAAAAATTAATAAAAAAAGATGTACGGAAATTATAAAAATAATAATATAATATACAATAGTATAATGTAATATAATTTATAATAAATTATAAATTATAATTATGGAGATCATAAGCAATGAGTGCATTAAAGTTAAAAAAATTAAGAAAAAAATTTTTTATTGATGGAAATTTTCTTTTACATATTTAAATAATGCTTCGATTTTTATGGAAACTCCCTTCTGTTTTGTAAGTGTAAAATTTCCGGGGGGAAAAACAAAATTCAAATGCATTGAGAATGGCTACTTTTTGCCCCAGGGAATTTTTTATTCACAATAGGAGAAAAGGGAAAAGTGAAAAAATATATGTATGTGATTAAACAGAAAAAAACAATTTGTAAATACAATTAATTTTTTTGTTATATCAATTAAATAATTAATTGATTTTGAACCTACAACGTGTAAATACAATTAACGAAATTGTAAGTTAAAGGAAAATCTGAAAAATATTTTCAATTAAATTTATTAAAAAATAATTCGTTGAAATTCATTTATTTTTTCAACATTAATTTTTGTTAGATTTCAAAGTTATTTCAATTAAAGTTATTGTTATATTAACAATGCGAATTGTTGAGTTTTTGTACAAATTTTGATTATCATAGTTGTTATATTAACACAATCACAATCCTCGAAACGATTTTTTGCTTGTCTGCGAAAAACACTAAATGCCTTTGGGCGGAGTTGAACCGGCAACCTCAAAACTAATAAACCAACTTACTTACCTCTCAGCTGGAGAGCAACACTTTATTAGATACGCAAATAATAAATACAAACAAAATATGATTTCTTGTTTCTTCTACATGATTGCATTCCGCTATGATATAATTTAACAAATAATTTTGTTAAGTAATTTAATTGACTACAAAAATTAAAATTTGTTATATCAACAATGATCATTGTTAATTTTTAAATTAAATATTAACAATTTGTTTTGTTGGTTACAATTCGATGATATTTTTTTCTGTGTAAGCTGTAAATAATTCAGCGCACTGATTAAAACAATTAGTAATTAAAAAAAATCAAAAAATCCGACTGCGACCAACTTTAAACCATTAAATATCCTAAATGGTCATTCGAAATGAAAAATGATAAGAGAAGTTTAGAGATGATTTTAAAATACCTATCGAATGACACCCATCTTGATCATTGTTGCCATTTTGGCATTTTCACTGCCAGATCTGGCATTTTCATTCGTTGAAAAGCATTGAACTTTTAAAAAATTCTGCCAAATGCTTTTTGGCAGAATTTGCTTAAAATAAAAATGTTAATTTGTTAATTTTTTTTGAGTGTAGAGAATAATTCTTTTCATCAACGTAATTTTTTACATTATGTATTTCATACGTAATGTAAATGCAGTGAATACTTACGTATTATATACAATTATACATACATATTTATATGGAGCCCTATTTTCAATTATTCGTAAGCGACAAAAATGAAAGTTTTCAGAAGACTGTTTTTTTAATATTCAAATATGGTTCATTCACATCATACATAACAAGCCTTATTTTCTATTTTATCGTAACCGATATGATATCGAAAATAGACTTTTTTATTAAAATTAAAATTGTATGGGTCTACCATAGTTTAGAATTATAACAATGTCAAAATTGTTGATGACTTTTAAGCTACTGGCTGTAAAATTTTATCGTAAGCGACAATTTACGTATGTAAAACAAATTGGAATATTATTAAAAACCTTCTCCTAAAAAATTTCATTTTTGTCGATTCCGATTAAATCGAAAATAAGGCTTAATAAATTGTGGCTTACGATAAAATTTCAAGATGTAAAATTTTATTTTAAAGGATGTCAAAAATTTAGAAATTTTAATAATTCTAAGCTATGGGTAGGACAAATAAATTTAAATTTCAATTAAAAACTTTATTTTTTACATTTTGACACAATTAAATCGAAAACAGGTCTCGATATACATACATACATACATATATATATATATATATATATATATATATATATATATATATATATATATATATATATATATATATATATATATATATATATATATATATATATATATGTATGCATGCACAGATGTATGTGCCATAAAAATACCTGTATATACTAAAAAGTTTGTATAAACATGTTATTCAAAGCTTTTTCAATAAATTTTTTAAAAGTTAAATCTGGAATTAGACTTTTCTTCTCTAGAACATTTTAGCAGAATATTTTTACAGATTTAGCATTCTCTCACCATCAATTTCTGGCAACACTGATCTTGATATAAGTAGTTCGCCGAACTTTTATATTTCCTTTGTGTTTACAAAATGGCTTGTGTTGACCGCCATATTGAGTTTTGACTATTGTCATGTATTTCATTGATATTTCATTCCCTCTATTAATTTTACTTTTCTGGCACACTGTAACTGATGAAATCACTACATTCAAATCATTCTTTTTTTTTCATTTACAAAACGTACACTGAAATGCTTTTTAGTGCAGTTTTTTTTAATTTAATTTTTTTCATGTCAACTAAAATTAAAAAAAAAACAGAAATAAAATATAAAAAAATGTGAAACAGAATTGTCAAGTTCAATGTCTTTTTACAGTTTCTCAACTTAAAATTATTTACTTAAAGATGTGTGTATATATTTTTTTTGCTTTTTCGTTTGTTTTGTCAATGTTGACACCAACATTAATCTTATTTTAAATTAAGGCCTGCAAAAAGAGCGTTTAATGTAAATTTTTTTGTTTAATCAAAAGGAAATAAATTTATTTTTCCAAATAATTATATTGTGGAGAAAAGACGACTTAACTAACGAGCAGCCCAGGCCAAGTTTGAACATGTAAATTTTTATTTCTATAGAGATACAGATAAAATGATGAATGAGATGACTTTAATTAAGTGTCTAGAACAGCAATAAATTTTTTTTTTAGCAATTAAGCTTCTTCATATGCAATTTCTTTTATTTATAATAGTAGGAAGTAAGTTTTTAATTTTTTTTTTGCTTATCGACACTAGTTGCAATTGCAAGTTTTTAATCTTTTTGTTTACCAAAAAAATAAATGCGTAAAATTGACTTGAAAATTTTATTGAAAAACTACAAGAGAACTTTCATATCAAATTGTAATCCTGTTCTTGAAAAGTCATGTGCGGATAAAATAATTTATTTCTACATACATACATAAGTTGTTCTTATAAAGTGAACAACTATTAAAGAAAAAAATCGTCCACAAAAGGCCCTCGATATATAGATTTATCAGCAAGTGACTTAAAATCGCTAAAAAAAGAGAGTGTTCATATAAATAGTTCAGTATAAACAAATTTATCAACTTTGCTATTCAGTAAAATATTTTAACGATATTCGCTGTCGGTTGGAGAAAAAAAAATAAGTTACAAAATCAAATTTGTTGAGTTTTTCTTTATTATTCTTTGTGCTTTTCGCTTATTTTCACATTTTCTATACAGAAATACTACATTATATTGAATTAAATGATGAATAAGATAAAGAGGGAGACTATCGTAAAAAAGAAATTACAGAATCACATTATCGTTATCGCAAGCGAATAAATATGGCGATAAATGTTACGATTTTCGGTTCGCAAAAAGTCACTGAATCCTGGTACAGCTGTTAATGGAGAAAATCACCAAAAATAAAAGATTTTTAAAGTAAAATTGAGCTGAATTGAATAAAATTTTCAAGTACATACAGATACAGATTAACAACTTTATAGTAATACTAGCGGAGCGATACGAATTTTAGAGTAATCAAAACCAAACATAAAAACAAATAAAGTTGGAACAAAAATAATTAAACTAACTAAAATTAATAGGCATGGGCATCACGTAATATGTGAATGTCACCTTTAAAGTATGAAACTAAAAAAGTTGTAAATACTTGAAGTAGAACAAAAATAAGCAAATTAACAGGCATGTGCATAATTAGCAAATAACGAACTACAATGGCAAGACTGTTGTAAATTAGAGATGATAAAATTGAGCTTTCACTAGGAAAAAAAATCTCTCAGAAAATTGTAATACGATGAATACATATTCCTTTTGTACTAAAAAATTTCTATGTATATAGAGTTGAAGTTTGCAGCAATTGGCACCAGAGTGGACCAAACGAAAACAGCACGTTTTTCCGTTCTGCTAGTGTTTGTCAGAATATTTACAATTAACTTTTTTGTTACTTGTTTCTTAAAAATTATCGCATATAATTTGGCTTTCTTAGCCTAGTCAAAACCAAATTGAAACAAATAAAGTTCGAACAAAAAAAATTAAGCTAACTAAAACACATTTTGTTGAATTTTTGAAAACCAGGAAAGTTTCGCTTTTTTGGTCCATTTTTTATCTTAATGCTCACAAATAAATAATGTATTGAGGTTTTTCGGTAGAGGTGTAAACATAAGAATTATTGCTCTTGGGCCCGTAATGGACCCGTTTTTTGTAAATGTTCCCCTCTGTTGAAAAAAAGAAATTTGTATAATGCAGTGGTTTTATAATACAAATTTTTGTATCATATTATTGTACATAAAAAATATTTTTACAAAAAAGTACCAAAAAGAGGGATAAATTTGACCCCTTATATGATCAAATTCCAATAATCACCCTCCCAAAGTCCTATTGCATTTTTTTTAGAAGGACTACAATTCCATTTCAATTTCATTGCTGTGCTCATTGCTTTCGAGGATAAATGAGGTACAAAAAAGTACAAAAAAAAAATACCAATAATTTTTGCAAAAATTTAGATTTAGTTGCATTTCGCAGTACCGGAGATATAGAAATGCCGTTTTTACCCAATTTTCCAACCATTAAAATTCGAATTTCCAAAACTACCTTCTTTCAAGGGTACAAAACTGGGAACAAATTTTGTATGGGCCGGAGGTGCATAGACACCGATTTTATCAGTTTTTCTAACCCATTTTCGAATTTCCAAAAATTCTTTCGTAGCATACAAAATTTCCAAACATACAAATTTTAAAATTTTGAAAATTGGGGAAAAATTCTGTATGAGAAAACTCGAAAATCGTCTTCATGAATATACCGAATGAATCTAATGCAGTGATTTACGGATCTAAAACAATCACAATATTCCCTTTCTAATAGTTTGAAGTACATTGATTGAATGATTTCAGAGTCTATTACATTTATATATATAACGAGTGGAGTAAAAACACTCACCCGATGTTCTTTGGATGCTTTTTTGTTTAATAAATGAAAAAAGTATGATCCATTGGTCCAGTGTGTTTGAACTACATTTTCTCCAGTCCAAATTTTGTCCAGTTGAGGAAGCAGAAAGACTCTGGGGCTCGTTTTCGAAAAAATAATGCCCACATTACAATAAAGTAACTTCGAGGGGGTGCAATGGGTTCTCGGGTGTTATACGCGAATTTTCGGTACTTATACATATATATGTATATATAGTAACAATATTTATAAATTTTTTCCAACCTTTTGTGTTATTCACTGTATAAAAACTATGTTATTTTTGCTATGGAATCGGTATGAATAAAGTTGAGTAGCTTTTGCTGAGTTTTTTATTTTATTTTTGCAGTACATCAAATATATTTTTTTCTGCTTATTTGTGCAACGCAATTAAATTCGTTTTCGGCGCCTGTTAAATTTGTTATTGCATTTTTACACAACCCAATTTACTGCAAATAATTTAATTAAATGTTGACTTGAACTCTCAACAAGACAAAAAAATTGCTAAAAAAAAATTAATTGTTTTGCACTTTAATTAAAAAGAAATGATATATGTAAATAAATGAATTGAAAGCAAGTGAAGTGGTTAATAACAATAAAAATAATAATAATGAGGATAAAATGAGCATAAATAAAATGAAGGAAGGAAGGAAGAAGGAAGATCAAAGATACGAGTAGAAGGAAATGCTTTTTAGAAAAACACAAAAAAAAATAAAAAATTTGTATATATTGGGAAAGTAAAACGTTTAGATTTTTATGAAAAATATGAAAATGCATCATTAACGCTAGTTTGTGGGAATGTTTTCCATATTTTCCATTATAAATGGGTATAAATTTAAATTTAGCTTTTCAGCTTCCTTTTAGTTTACAAACTAAAAAAAAAGGAATGTGAGTCCGATCACAGAGGAGATGTGTAAACATCTAGTAATGAAATTTTTTTTTAAGTTGGAAGTATCTACTTATGCTTTTAGTATCTTTTTTTAAATTAATTAATTAAAAGTATGTATCAAAACTTTCAATATTGTAAATACATATGAATTTGTTGGTTTTTGTTTGTTTTATTAAACTTATTTGGTTAGTAAATGGGCAACTGCAGTATATGTATGCATATGTATTGCATTCAAAATTGCAGTAAGCAGTAAATTTACTGATTAATAAAAAAATTCAGTAAATTTTTACTGCTAATGAAATTTAATTTGCATTACTAGTAAAATCGTAGGGCCGTAGCAAGTGGCAAAGTTTTTTCATTCAAATTTTGAAACTTTTGTATGAAAAACATTTAGCCACTTTTTCATTATGAATACGGGCATTACTGATTACTGAAAATTCAATGCACCTCATCATATAACAAATCATTTAGGCAATTTATAAAAATTGTAGAAAAAAATTTTAGTAATCAGTAAATTTTTTTTTTTTTTTGTTTTTACTGAAACTTTAGTGGTACTGCAGTGCTCATCTCATCTATGGTAAATGCCTTTACTTTTACTTTTTAATTTTTAATTCCTGTTGTTCATCGTTTAGTTGTAGCTGTTCTTGTTGTTGTGTACGCATTGCAATTAAAATAAATTCAGTAAAGTGCGACTTTGACTCGCGCACATTCGCTTTTGATCATTTTTTTTTTATTTAGCTTTCTTAATTTTTAAAGTTTTTTCAGTTTAAACGATTTTTTTCAGTTTTATCGCTTTTTTCTCGTTTTGGCGTTTTTTATTCTCTTTTTTAATTTTCGCATTTTTTTTGGCGATTTTTTCATTTTGGCGATTTGTTTCTGTTTTTTGGGATTTTTTTCCTTTTGGCGATTTTTTTCTGTTTTTGGGGTATTTTTATTTAGGCGATTTTTTAATTTTGGCGATTTTTTCATATTGGCGATTTTTTTGTTTAAGGATTTTTTTAATTTGACGATTTTTGCGGTTTTTCGCGATTTCTATTATATTAGTCCTAGAGATTTTTTTAATTTGGTGTTTTTTTTCGTTTTGGCGATTTTTTATATTTGGCGATTTTATATTTTTCTGATTATTTAGTTTTACGGTTTTTGAAAATTTCAAGAGTTTTGCTCTTACGGTTTCCAAGATACAGCAAGTTGTCAAAATTACAAAGTCAAAATTGCATTAACTAATGGAACACCCTTTAATTTAAACTTTTTAAATTTAGTGTTAATTGTTGTAGTCTGTATAAAAATACACTAACTTTACAAATTTCAAGTGTATATATGTACATACAATTGTATGTATATTACATGGGATTTTGACATTTTTCGTTGCTCGTTTTGGAACACCCTTTAGTTTTAAACTCTCATGTATTTGTTGTTGTAGTGGCCAAATGTCTACATATTGTGTCCAAATTTCAAGTCCGTAGCTCTTACGGTTCATTTTCACCTTTGGTGTACGGAAATATACAGAAAAATAACCGGCGGCGGCGCACCGTCGGCTTCGAGCCGGTCGACTTGTTTCTCTGCTTGGTATTGCTTCTTTCAAACACTACTACACTCATACATAGCTCACACCGATTTGACAATGCAAAGCAAAAGCAAAAAGCAAAGAAATCTCAGCAAAGAAATCAAAGTCATAAGATTTTTACCCCCTAGCGTATAGCTGTTTACACATCAAAAAGTGGGCCAACAAAAGTGGGAAAACAAAAAATTCTAATTGGAAAAGTGAGAAATTTCTCGCGGAATTTTATTCATGATTGCCCTGCATATAAAATTGGCGACAAATTGGTTGGCAATTATGGGTCCGTATCGCTAGTCGATAACTTCTTAATTCAAGAAAGAATTTTACGTATTCAGGGTCTTTACTTCAGTATTTTTAATTTTTTTTCTATTCAAAATGAAATTTGGTTGTCTAAAAGAAGACAAGTAAAGTTTTTTTAGACTGGTTGGGCAAATGCAGCATTTTCTATGCCACCATAATAAAGAAGAAGTATAAAAGCAGATTAACCAATAATGAACACTACCAAAACAAAAATACGTAACAAAATGCATCAGGGCTATCATGAATAAAATTCCGCGTGAAATTTCTCCCTTTTCCAATTAGATTTTTTTGTTTTCCCTATTAATTGCTATTAGTTGGAATTGTTCCCAGGGAAAAATTTCACGCGGAATTTTATTCATGATAGCCCTGAATATGACTTGCTTTAAGCACTTCTTAGAATAAACACACACTTTGAAAATATATAATTCAATTTGTTGTGATAATTTTAATCCTTCTGAGGCTGATGAATCAGAAAATTTCGATACTGAAGTTTTTGAAATGGTAAACTTTGGTTAAATTTTTTTTTATACTTGTATATATTAAACTATGTGTGATATTTTCTTTAAAAGTTTTGTAAGTAAATATAGCTATCGATATAAATGAATTTTATTGAATAAAAAAGTTATTTTTGTCATTTATTAAAAAATTGTATTTCTTCACAAAAGAAAAATTTGAATCAAACAAACTCAACTTGGTGATTTTCGGGGATGACAAATCAAAAATTGGGGATAAGCTTTAGAAAAAAGAACTGGCAATACTGCTACGGACTTCCATTTGGGAACTGCTGATCTAGAGTGTATCTTATGCAAAAGCCATGGAGTTGATCGAATTAGTTACTTGATCTAACAAAGACCATCGCATTGGTTTTAAAAAAACTTTCCAGACAATTATTGCTAAATCTGGTAACCTTGAATTAATACTTGAAATCCCATCTCTGGTATGAATTGTTAATTGAATTAATCTTTTGACACATGATCAAATTCACATGTAAATTTTCTTAAATACTTTAAAAATTTTTTAATCTAGATTTTATTAATTGATTTGTTAAGTATATCTATCGTTCTCTTTTGAAGAGGATTTTATATAATGTATATATGTTTTATTTTAGTAATTTATGTCATTGCCTTAAATGCGGTAATAGTTACTTATGTTTTTGATTTCATTGTCGGCTTTTTTTAAGACTATTTGACGTTTGTTTTTCATTAATAATGTGTAATTATTTATGCCTGTTTGTTTTATAAATTAGTTTATTTCAATAATTGTATTCGCGCAATAGATTTATTGAACTTTATGTATATCTATTATATATATATATATATTAGAACATTTTTTAAATTGTTGCTTTTTATTGCCTTTAATTTAATATTTGTCTAGTGTTTGATAAATATTTGTAATTTATTTTTTTTTTGTCTCTTTCCAGGTAAATTATTGATTCTTTGCGTGCAGTAAATATATTGGGATATCTTATGGCAAACATTTTCACAATGGGTCGTTTAGTGGTAAATATTGTAAATACATTGGGGGAACATGATATTTTTTTTTTTTTTTTGTTGAAAATCAGAAATCAGTTAACTTATTAAATATGTGTTTGAATCCAAAGGGCTTTCGTTAGTATAAGTTGATGCGTTTTTATACATTTTTTTTTTCAAATATTACTTCGCATAACAGTTGACTGTGTCGATTTCTTAACTTTTGCGTTATATGTACGCTCCTAAAAAAATTAACTGCATTCTTTTTAATAAATTCTATTTTTGCCTTTAAAACTTCTTGGAGTATTTTAATTCTCTCTCTCCAGTTTATTAATCACTCAAACTCCAATTAGTTGGCAAGAAATGTTTGACCAATTTTTTAAGCGTTGATATTTATGTATGTCTAAACAAAAAACTTTTCTTATTTACGTTTAAATATGGCAAAAAAAAAATGCCTAAAGGAGGAGAGAAAAAAACATATATGTTATCTTATTTTTTTTTCTAAATAATTATTGTTGTTGTAATTTAATCTTAAACCGCAAAAGCAACAACTAACTAAAACAACAACAGCAAATTAAACTGACTTTAGTTTAAGTCAACTTACATACATATAAACACACAACATATTTTAACTGATTTTATGTCAAACGCTGCTGTTGATGGTGGTCAATTTCATGGCGGCGGCAGCACTAACAGCATCATTGAAATTGTTGTGGTTGTTTCTATCTATGTATACTCCCCTTCTTATTTGTACATATACGAATGGTATTGAAGCGATTTGGCGCCATTATATATAATGACGATCTCGGTGATGAGAATTATTAGAAAAAATTTTAAAGATTTGTTAAGCACAGACAATGAGACATTAAATGTTTTAATAAAAATAAAATTAAATGAAAAAAAAAGAAAGAACAAAACTTAGTTGTCTTTGACATCGAGCCATAATATATGTATATACCTTGATGTTGTTGTTGTAAGCGGCAAAAATGGTCTTTTACAAAAACATACCTAGTTATTAGATTATTGTAGTTGCCTTTAAGCGGCCGGCGGTTTTCATAAAACGTATGACAACTTTGCACAAAAAAAAATATAATAAAAAACCAATGCCTATTGGCGGCTGTAAAATTTGTTGCAAGTAGCATTTTTATTTATTTGTTGTTGCAATATTTGATCAATAGCAATCACCGCAAAAAAGCCAAAAACTAAACAATTCGTTTATCGTTTTAAGCCTAGAAGTTTATACAATGTAGAAAAATAAATTGGAATAAATTAATATTAAAATGTAATAAAAACAGCAAGTACAAAAAACTTATTGTTTTTTCAAATACTCAAAAATACAAAATCTTGGTGTCAAATTCCAATTCTAGTACATACAAAGTTTTCATATTGTTATTATTTTTTTGTTTGAATTCAATGTTAAATTTTTCATAACAAAAAAACATAAATATTTTATTTTTAACTTTTAAGAAATGTCTCGCACAGTGGTTTATTTAGGAAAAGCATGAATGTCTGTCTATTAAGTTCTGTCACTAAACAGCCCCTGCAGAAAAAGCGAATAGTGAAATTTTGATGACTTACTAGTGACATTGTCAGTATTACTACTGACCAGGTGTACCCCAGCCAATGTAATCATCTATTGACATTTAACATTAGCTTGTCATTGGAAATCCAACACTAGAATGTATCACTACTGACTAAGTAGTTCTTTTGGGTCAACATGGATGGAGACATTGACACCAAAGATTTGCTAGTAAATTTTAGGGAGTCTAGTCTACAATATCGATATTTCCTCGCTCATTGTCAATAGTAAAATTATAGTGATTTTCTAGTGACATTGTCAATAGTGCTACTGACTAGGTGTACCCCAGCCAATGTAATCGCCTATTGACATATAACATACGGTTGTCATTGAAAATCTACCAGTAGACTTTAACACTATTGAGAAGGTAGTTCTTTTACGACCATATGGAGATATTTGAACCAAAGATTTACTAGTAGATTTTAGCAACCCTCTCTACATATGTACATTTTTTTAAATATTATTGCACAGAATAATAAAGAAGAAAAACAATCTGTTGACGCTTTCATTGACAATATCACCAGAAATACACTAGATCTGTTGTCTCTAACGTATCTTTAATCGCGCATAGAAGGAAAGTTGTCGACATTTTAACTAGTGCAATTGTCGCTGGAGAAAGAGTATTGGCATAGAGACATATGGTTCTAGGCTGGCTAGAGGGGCGTTTCATTATTTGAGGTGGCATAAGTTGGTTTCTTAAAGCTGCATAACTCTCAATGAAATAGGAGGACATTCCAAACCAGAACTCAATTGGTTGAAGATCAGTGTTGCCATTTGATTTCTAATAAATCTTGCAGATTTAGATTAATTTTTTTTCTTTTTTAGAAATAAAAACAATTCTCAAAAGAAGGCAAGACAACTTGAATATAAAAAAATCTAGTAATTTAAAAAAATATAATAAAACTACATCAAAATATTAATTAAAATATTTAATTAAAAAAATTCAATAATATAAAAAATATAAAGAGATGTCATATAAATTCCAAAAATGGAAGCATTTGTCTATTAAACAAACAAATAATTGCACCGTATAAGATTTGACCTTTTATATTTTTACTAATTAAAAATTTTAAAAAATTAATGAAAATATTAATTAAAATATGTATAAAAAAATCCAATAATATAAAAATATAAAAAAATATAATAAGAACTTCAATCAAAATATAAATTAAAATATGTATTTAAAAATTCAATAATATAAAGACATAAAAACTATATAAAAAATGTCATATAAATTCCGAAAAATGGAAGCATTTGTCTATTGTACAAAAAAAAATAATTGCATCGTATTGGATTTGAAATTTTACATTTTGCTCAGATTACAAACAAATCATGTTAGAAATATATTATTGTAAATAATCCAGTGAGTGAAATTCACAATATTGGCATTTCCCTGAAAGGTATGTCGTAATCAGCGTTGCCAAACGTGCAGATTTGTCTGTTTTTTTTTTATAGGCTTTTTACATTGACACACATTTCAGTGAAACGCATGGAAGATGTAAAAAATGTGAAACATGCGTTTACATTGACAACATCTAACATCTACCATCATCTCACTTGTCAAAAAGACAACACGTTCTGCGTAGGTTTTTTTAAAGAAATTATAAAAAATAGATTTTGATGTAAAATTAATAATTGGAGTAGTTGTTGATTTGCAAGAACAAACCCAATTAAAGTGCAGTACATGAAAATTATAAAAGATTTCCAAGAATAAGATGAAGATTTTTTAAAATGAACATATGTATATGTACTATGTATATACGTATGTCGTTTTTTCTTAGTTTTTGACCAGCGTTGCCACCAGTGAAAAAAGAAATTACAAAGCCGCAAGTCTTCTAAAATAATGCAAAACTGAATGAAATAGTACAAAAAAAAATCTAAGAAAAATTTTTTATTTTCTTATTAGTTTTTTTAGTACATTGAAATTTAATACGAGCTAATTTTTTAATATATAAAAAAAGTACAATTTAAAATATAAAAAAAAATCACTGATTCGTAAATATTTACTTCAACGAAGAATAATTTACCACTTTCCTCTTAAAATTTTGTCTAAATTTGATAAAATATTTGTTAACCGCAGATGCGCTCCTGCGTTATTTTAAATGCATTCATATGTACATACATACCTACATGCATATACTTTAAATTTTTATATTTCATTTCTTTTGCTTTAAACGTTCAATTGTAAAGCGTACATATGTACATATGTATGTACTATATATGTATTTTCGGTAAACGGCTTTTATTTATCATAATGTGAAGATTTATATATGTAATTTTTGTAATTTATGCTTTACACTACTTTTTTTGAATTCTTAATTTCATTCGACTTAATACTTTTGAAATAAAAGGTCAATACTTAATTTGTAAACTAAATCGTTTAATTTGCCTGCAAAAAAGATTGCAGACACAAAAACATTGGTGACCCCGACGTGATCGACTTTTATATTAATATCAATTCGGATATATAATAATAGCTTTGCATCTCGTAAAAATACAACTTGCGCTAATAATTATTGTATTTCAATGCAATAAAATTGCAATTACTTGGAGTCTCGTTCATAACCATACATAAAATGGCAACCAATAACTCTGATCGCAATGATAAGGAACAATCTTCCGCTGACACGCTGCCTTATTTTTCTAAAGTATCGGGTATAATAAAGCAGTTGGAGGATCTAAATAATAATTTAACCCCAATACAAGTAAAACAACACGATGAGGCTGAACTGTCTGTTCGCATAGACTACGTTGAAAAGCTCAATGATGCCTTCGAAAAGGCCCAATCTATAAGAGAGGAAATAGACAGCAGTGAATCTGTAAGTAGTGATCGCATAAGATATGTTTCGCTATACTTTGCAATAAAAGCCAAATTAACGCGTCAAATAAACAATATTCGTAAAATTGACATTGACCAACGTTCATCAACATTACGCAGATTTTCTCTCAATGAACCCCCCTCTCCAACAATGTCGCGCAAAACCAAAGTCCCTGAAATCCAATTACCAAAATTTTGTGGTGCTTATTCCGAATGGCCAAATTTCTTTTCGCTATTCTCAACTGTTATAAATGACAACAGTGATTTATCCAGGCTTGAAAAGTTTCATTATTTGCGTGCCAGTCTGGGAGATGTTGCCCTCGATACTATTGCTTCATTGGAACTCAATGAAGCAAACTATGAAGAGGCCTTGTCATTGTTGAAAAATCGTTTTGACAACAAGCTCTTCAATTTTCAAACGCACATAAAAGAAATTTTTAATTTGAATTCTGTCGACAATGGTTCCGCTGTTGGCTTACGTCGTTTAAGCGATAGTATAAACGCACACTTGCGTGCTTTACAAACAATTGGAAATCAACAGCAGCTTATTGATGGGCTACTAATTCACTTAGTGTCAACAAAGCTGGACGCTAAATCGCTAATTAAATGGGAAGAAAATTTACCAACAAACGAGTTACCTACTTGGTCGTCAATGGCAACATTTTTAGAACGGAGATGTCGTATGGTCGAAAATTTAGAGACCTCCGTGGTAAATAAAAACACAAAGCAAACCATTTTGAAAAAGTCAAATCATAGCAGTCGACATGTTCATGTTTCGGTAGCGACATCTACAAAATTATGCACCTTTTGTGATTCTACAGATCATTTTATTACAAGTTGCTCACGTTTCTCAAATTTATTGCCGGCTCTACGTTTCAAAGAAGCAAAGAAAATGAAGTTATGTCTTAATTGTTTAAGAAAGGGGCACATGATAAAAAATTGTACATCTGGTTGTTGCCGACAGTGTTCTTCAAAACACCACACGATGCTTCACATCGATACCCCGTCTACGGACCAGCCCGTAATAGAGACAGCTTCATCACAAGCAGTACTTATCTCGTCGAATGATGTTGATGCAACAACACCATCGTCGCCAGCTACAAGTGCTTTGTTGGCAACAGCCATCGTTATGGTCAAAAATAGATTCGGAATTTTTGTACCATGCCGCGCAATATTAGATTCTGCATCGCAACTAAATCTTATTACAAGTCGTTTCGTGAATCAATTAAATCTAAAATGCAATCAGACTTATGCAACTATTTCGGGAATAGGTGATGGTTGTGTTACAGTCAATAAATCTACTGAAGTCGTGGTTAAGTCCAATACTGGAGATTACTCAACAACTTTTAAAGCTATTGTTGTTCCGACAATAACAAGTTACCAACCCAACATTAACACCAATATAGCGGAATGGAAAATACCTAAAAATATACAGCTCGCAGATCCCTCTTTTGATAAATGTGGCCGAATTGATGTTTTATTTGGAGCTGAACTGTTTTTTGATTTGATGTCGATTGGGCAAATAAAATTAGCCTATAACTTTCCAGTACTACAAAAAACATTGCTTGGTTGGGTTGTTGCTGGCGGTGGCTCTAATTCTCATCATTCATGGTCCTTAGCTGTTAGTATAAATCATGATAATGAACTGTTATCCGTAGTAAAGAATTTTTGGGAAATAGAAAATAATTTTACCAACTGTGAGGATTCGTTATCTAATGATGATATTGCTTGTGAAAATCACTACTTAAAAAATACTACTCGCCTAGTCAATGGCTCGTTTTCTGTGCGTCTACCTGAAATAGAAAGTGGTGCTATGCATTTGCTTGGTGATTCGTATAACAGTGCCTTAAAACGATTTAAGCTTTTAGAAAATAAATTAGAAAGACAGCCACAAATCAAAGCTCAATATATAGATTTTATGCGTGAGTATATTTCGTTAAATCATATGTCATTAGTTTCCCCGCAGGTTGCACATAAGAAATATTTTCTGCCACATCATTGTGTGCAGAAGCTTGACAGTACAACGACCAAACTAAGGGTTGTCTTCGATGGCTCAGCAAAAACAACAACTGGTTTGTCACTCAATGATATATTGCATGCTGGTCCGACCATACAGCCTAAGCTTTTCAATACCCTTTTGCGATACCGCTGTTTTAAGTTTGTTCTTAGTGGTGACATTTGTAAGATGTACAGATGTGTCCGAGTTTCTTGCCCAGACAATTACATGCAATGTATACTATGGAGGGACAGAAAAGAAGACGAGATTAGAACATATAAGCTAGATACTGTCACGTATGGTACAAAGCCTGCAGCATTCCTAGCAATTCGATCAATGCATAAATTGGCAACTGAAGAAGGAACTACCTTCCCAATTGGTGAAAAAATTGTGAAACGAGATTTTTACGTAGACGACATGTTATCCGGTGGGGATTCCATTGAAGAAGTTATAGAGATAAGGCATCAGCGTGGAAATTTTGTGATAAGAAAATGGTGCTCTAATAATCCCGTAATTTTAAATGGAGTACCGCTGGAAGAGTGTGAGAAGTTTTTAAAATTTGATGATGGTACTGCCATCACAAAAACGCTCGGTCTCATTTGGGATCCCAATGACGACAACTTTATTTTCACGTTCAACGCCATTGATAATTGTAAAGTGGTCACAAAACGTTCTATTCTTTCATCAATTGCTCGTCTGTATGACCCGCTTGGTTTAATTGGCCCGGTTATCACAAAGGCAAAAATATTTATGCAGTGTTTATGGAAGCTGGAGCTGAAGTGGGACGAAAGCCTTCCTCAATCATTACACTCTTCGTGGCTAGATTATATTTCTCAATTTGATAACATTGAGCACTTTAAGTTTCCTCGCTGTGTTTTGATGTCAAACTCAAAGGTGCAAATTCATGCATTTTGTGATGCTAGTTTATCTGCCTATGGTGGATGTGTTTACATAAGGTCTGAATTGAAAAATGTTGCCAAATCATCACTACTGTGCTCTAAATCGAGAGTTGCTCCATTAAAGGCTTTAACAGTCCCAAAGTTGGAGCTTGCCGCAGCCTACCTTTTAGCAGAACTCGTAGAAGTAGTTGTAAAAACTCTGCCTTTTAATTGTGACGTACATTGCTGGTCGGATTCTATGGTCGTACTTTCGTGGCTCAAGCAGCAACCTTCGAATTTCAACATTTTTGTATCAAATAGAGTTTCCCGTATACAAAAAATTACAAACAAAATGACATGGCATTATGTTCCCAGCAATCTGAACCCAGCCGACCTGCTTTCAAGGGGTACTTCGCCTAAGGAATTACTTAGTTCAACTTTGTGGAAGAATGGACCCAGTTTTTTGCGCCTTGATTCTTCATTGTGGCCTAATAATGAAAACTTTTTAAATGACCTGCCTGAGCGACGTCGTAATATTTTGGTACTGGCCGCGCTGTCGGACATGTCAATGTATTGTAAATACTATAACTCATTCGCAAAAATGCAACGAGTATTTGCATATGTATTCAAATTTTTATATCCGAAATTAACAAGCCAAAATGAATCACTGACTCTAAATGACATAAAAAATGGAACATATCTGTTAATAAAAAATATACAGATAATTCATTTTGCAGCTGAGTATAAGGCCTTAAAAGAAAATCAAAGCATTTCCTCATCCAGCAAGCTTCGTTCATTGATGCCTATAATTGATTCTTTTGGTTTGATTCGTGTTGGTGGTCGCCTTCAGCATTCGGCTCTAGACTTTAATGCACGACATCCTATTATTTTACCTAAAAACCACGTATTAACTTCGTCTCTGATAATGCACTTTCATAAAAGGCTATTGCATGCTGGCCCACAGGCTTTATTGGCTTCTATCCGGCAGCAGTATTGGCCAATAGGTGGTCGTAAATTAATTAGCAGCGTAATCTCAAAATGTCTAAGTTGTTTTAGAATGAAACCCATATTAAGTCAACATATTATGAGTAGCTTGCCTGCTGAACGAGTGACGCCAAGCAAAGCCTTTAATACTACTGGAGTGGATTTTTGTGGTCCGTTTTATTATAAGTCTGAGGTGAGAAATCGTCCTCCTGTTAAATGTTACCTATCAATCTTCGTATGTTTTTCAACAAAGGCCACTCACATAGAGTTGGTTCAAGATTTATCTACATCAGCATTTTTGTCAGCTCTTCGTCGTTTTATCGCAATTAGAGGAAAACCTAAAACGATTTGGTCTGATAACGCTACAAATTTTGTTGGCGCTAAAAATGAGTTGGCTGACTTAAAACAATTATTTTTAAACGCATCACACCAGCAATCAATTCAACGGCAGTGTATTGAAGATGAAATAGAATGGAAATTCATTCCGCCAAGGTCGCCCCACTTCGGAGGCTTGTGGGAGGCCGCGGTAAAATCGGCTAAACTGCATCTTTATCGTACAGTAGGGCTACATAAGTTAACATTTGATGAGCTACGCACTTTGGTTTGCCAAATTTCTGCAATTTTAAATTCTCGTCCACTTTCTCCAATTTCAGAAAATTGTGACGACCTTGATATTTTAACTCCCGGACATTTTTTGGTAGGTGGTCCTCTAGTTTCTATAGTTGAGCCTGACATCACTCATATAGATATGAGCCACCTTAGCAGATGGCAAAACGTTACCCAAATGCAACAAATTTTTTGGAAAAAATGGAGTAGATCGTATCTGTCTCTTTTGCAAGAGCGCACAAAGTGGCGTGAGCAAAGTAAAAACATAACCTGTGGAGCAATGGTGATTTTGAAGGACGAAAACCAGCCTCCACTAAAGTGGCAAATTGGCCGTATATCGGATGTGGTACTGGGAGATGATGGCGTAGCTCGAGTCGTAATTGTTCGAACAAGTAATGGTTTGATTAAACGTGCTGTTACCAAACTTGCTGTCCTTCCTATAGAATCATCTGTTGAAGGCCCTCACCTTCCAACGGGGGGAGGATGTTAACCGCAGATGCGCTCCTGCGTTATTTTAAATGCATTCATATGTACATACATACCTACATGCATATACTTTAAATTTTTATATTTCATTTCTTTTGCTTTAAACGTTCAATTGTAAAGCGTACATATGTACATATGTATGTACTATATATGTATTTTCGGTAAACGGCTTTTATTTATCATAATGTGAAGATTTATATATGTAATTTTTGTAATTTATGCTTTACACTACTTTTTTTTGAATTCTTAATTTCATTCGACTTAATACTTTTGAAATAAAAGGTCAATACTTAATTTGTAAACTAAATCGTTTAATTTGCCTGCAAAAAAGATTGCAGACACAAAACAATATTCTTTAAACCAGGCGTTTGAGAAGAGGGTTATCAACCTTTTCTTTTCTTAATTTAAACTCATTTAACTAGAAGTACTGAGTGATACTTATATACTCTTTGGTTGTTTGAAGCATATGTACATATTTACACTAAACTATTTTTCCCAATTTCTTTTCATAATTTTACGCTAAAAATTTGCTCCACAATTTTAAAATTGACGCTACTGTATTAGCTGATAACTCATTCTTGGGGTATCAGTTTTAATTAAGATCAGTTTACTTAAAAAAAAACTCTTTCAACAGAAGCGTTTAAGAATGGTAATATCACTTTGAGAAATTTTAGACCAATAAATTTCAAAAAGTGCATATTCACGTCACTCATTGTCTAATTTTTGATAATCTAGCTTAACAAATGGAAATCGATTTTTATTTCAATGATTGTGAAAATTCTGATTATACTACATCAATAAAAATTATAAAGGTCATCATGAAAGTTGATTTTTTTTAATTTGTGTTTTGCCTCGGAATAGTATTTTAAGCAGCTAAATTAATATAAATTCCAATTTTGCTAACAAGTTGCTCGTTTTTATTGGTAAACTAAAAATTAAAAAAATAAGCCTTTTGTAATTAGAAAAAAAAATTGCCACAACTTTGATTACTTCAGCTTTTAATTTGTATAAAAGCAGGGATTAGCTCCAAGAGAATATGGAGGAAACTGCAAATAATATTTTGTAGATGTTTCATCTAAAGCAGAAAGAATTGATTCAGCTATTTTTGAATGATCTTTAAAAATTTGCAATCTTCAATAAGGCATGAAGTTTCGTCTGTAGAACGTATATAACTCGATTTTGTCTTTAGTCAACTCATGCTGTTATCGCTTTATAACATATAAATATAAATGCCATTAAAGTGAAATAGTGCAAAATTACACAAAAAAGTTTATAGTACAAAAATACTGCGAACATATCGCTCATTTACTTCAATAGTGGCATAACTCAAAAAATGAGTTTTTTGAGTTAATAATGCAGAAAGATGCGGCATTTCGTATTTTATCTTGTGTAAAAATTTCATATAAATAGCTTGTACCATCACCTCCTGAAAGAAGATTTTTTTTTAATTTCTCCATTGAGTTGTATGCAATTTGAAAACTTAAAACGCGTTTTCTGCAAAACTGGTTTTTTTGAGTTGTGCCACTATTGAAGTAAATGAGCGATATATAAATAGTACAGATTTTGCACTATTACACAGTAAGTAGCAACGTTGTTTTTGACACAATGTAATTTTACTAGTGATGGCACTAAAATTAACGAAAGATGTGAGATGAAAGAAAATGAGATAGGAACATCTTTTAAAGATGTAGAAAGATGTTGGTTTTTAGTACTGTGTATTTCTTATGGGAAAATGTTAACATTTTCGCAAATTGATGGTAGATGTTAGATGTGTGTCAGTGTAAAAAGCCTATAAGCTGTTAAGCAGTCGTGCAATTTTTTGGTAAAAAAAAATCAATTTTCTTTAAAAATATCACATTTTAGTATTTTTCTTTTGCTTTCTTACTTTTCAGTGAATTTTTCGATTTCAATAAGTGTTGCAAACCGTCACTAATTAATTGTTCCCGCTTATACACGTTCATAACAGTGACACCTCATCAAAGTGTGATTTATACGGAACACAGAAAAGAGCGTCAACGATATTGATTTTTTTTTTAATTTTTTTTTAAGTTTCAAACATTATGAAAGGCAAAACAACGTCTCAATTTTTTTGCGTTCCTTCGTTGAAGGATTTGTATGAAAAATTTTCAAAAGATTTGATACTTTCGTTTTGCTTTCTATATCTTTTTGTGAAAAAAAAAATGTGATGATCGCAAACTCCCCAACTTCCAAGTAAAATTCCCAAACGCAAAACAACATTTCTTGAGAGAAGCAAGCAATAATGAAACAGTATCGCAAGAAAAGTGATATTGAATATGTGAGCTAAAATATTTCGTTAGAATAACTGATGTAATGTTTCGGGTATACCAGTACATAAACTGCTTAACGCATGCTCTTTTACAATTTAATCAAATATATAATACCATTAGCATTTTTGGGGCAGTTTTTTACTTTGAGAAACAGTTTTTTGTTCATTGTATGGAGTTTTTTCCTCAAACGTATATGACAACACTGGTCGCAATAATTAATCACCCTTATCGAGAATAAAACGAACATTTTGTTCACGTGAAACATTTCTCGTGAACGAAAAATGGTGACATAGGGAAAGGGAACACACTTCACGTGAAGTTTTATTCCCGATAAGGATGAATAAAAACTCGTTGTATCAGAGGCCGAAGATGGTATATGGTGTTGGGATCGTATGGTATTAATTTCACAGCAAATTGAACTAACATTTGCAAAGCAACTTATTCGATTTTTCATATTCACAAAACAGTTGACGATTTATTTCTGAATTCGCCAAGCAGCAATAAATAGCTCACAATCAAACCTTTAATAATTTATGCACCACTTTACTCAAAGGCATAGATCCTAAAAGGGGCCTACTAAAAATTTTAAAATAAATGTATCTGTAAAGAAAACGCGTTGTTCACTGTGCCGACTAAAAAAAATGTTCAATTCATTCATTGCCAAAAAATTCTATAATATATATTTCTTTTTTAATAAAAAATTTTCCTCAACTAACAAACTGCCTTTAAAGTTGTAACCACTTTTACCATTTATTATTATTGCTGCAACATTGTTGCATGTTCGTGGTTTTAACAATTCCACTTCAGAGACGGCCAAAAGCAACAAACGCAACACAACGAAACTAATGGCTGGAAGAATCTCTAGGTTACGTGTGGTTAATACGACACTCGGACTGCCGCAGCTCCACCTTATTCGTATCATAAATTTTTATGTCTTGTCTCAAATGTTGGCTGCTGGCTGCAGTTGTTGAAGTCGTTGTTGCTATTGTTGTTGCAACTGCAGCATACATTGTATTTGCTAGTGCTGTCATTGCTTGTCATAAGTTATTGACCGACCGATATTTAACCAGCAAATATATTTATATGTATGTACGTACATGCGTTTACCACGCCAAAATGGAAGGACGGACGCACAATCACTCTTTTCGTAACACTTAAATTTCTTACAAGACAAAAAAACTTAAGAGGGAAAAAAACTTTGCCAAGTTACCATGACTTTGTTTGTTGGGCCGACGAAATGAGAAATATCAAATAGTGATAAAAAGTTTATTTGTCGGTTTGTATGAGTGTATTGCTTCAAAAACGTCACAACTCGAAAATTTCGATTCCATAATTCCGTGTGTCATCCGATTTTATCTTGTGTAAAAAAAAAATCATACAAATCGATGGTATAATCAGCTCTTGAGAGAAGAAAACTTTTTTACAATTTTCTTCATTTAAAGCTTAACGTTTAAAGCTTAAACTTATTTTCTGTAAATGCAATCCTCACAAAAACATAAATGTGAAAAAAGGCCAAGTTCCTATCAAAAATTTCGGCCACTAAAAGTAGTGAGATATAAATTTTGACAAAGTTCTTGTTTGACACAATACGTAATACAGAAATATGCTATGCGTTATATAAATTTGTAATCGTAAGGGTGTAATACAATTTCTAGATAGTCTGCTTACTTGACAATATATTTGTAGTGTGTCTTATTTTTATTAATTATGACTGTGCCAGTTCAAAATCGCTCAGTTGCATAAAATAATGGGTTAGAGCTTGGTGAGATTGTACACCTTAAAAATGCACTATTGTGTCATTACAACTGGTCGCCGATGTGTACGCAATTTGGTAAGAGTTGTCTTGAAAGAAGCATGTAATTTTCTCAATATATTTATATATTAAAGTCTGCTTAGCCAAAGTACATAAATTAAAAGGATATGTTCAATGTGCATGCAAAGTTTCAATAGGGTAGCTGGTGGTTTAATTTTTGGATTTTTCGATTGAGTAAATCATTTGGGACTATTTGTCTACAAAATGTCAGCTCTCTATAGTATAATATTACGTAGAATTTTTATGGGCCTGGCCCCGCTGACTTTTATATCTGCTAGTGCTTATGGTTCATGCAGAGTTTGGTATTAAAAAGTTAATGAGAAATACCTGAGTATTAAATTAAAAACTGCTAAGCCGAAGTACCTGAAAGAAAAAGCTAAGATTTATTGGTGACGGCTACTTTTCAAAATAGGAAATTTTTATTTTGGATAAGTGCAATGTGTATGAAAAGCTTCAATAAAATTTATTTCAATTATGAATTAAAAGTGCTTGTTCCTTCTCGTTTTTTAGATTTTTTTGTGATCTCTGATCTATTTGCGTATCAAATTTCAGCTCTCTAGTGCGAATTATAGTTATAAAGGCATGGCGTCGCATACCGGAAAAAACTTCTTTGTTTTAAGATTTTCCCATTGGCTTACTCTACGCTTACTTGTATATAAAATTTCAGGTCTCTAGCAAAAATTAAATTCTATGAGCATTATCCCTCCCACTATTTTAAACTCACAATTTTGTTCATGCTAATTTTCTTCTAAGATATGCTAGACCGCAGTAGATTACTCACGGGGCTAACATTTTATAGGAGTGATCACGCCCACTTTTTAAGGTGATAGTTTAAAGTCCTGTATCACTAAGTTGGCTTGAGTTAAAAGCTGTATATTAAGTTTTTAGTTCCAAACAATATTAGCATAGCCCCGCCCATTCTGGTAAAATTTTTTGAGTTTTCAGATTTTTCTACTTAGTTTCTCACCTAGACCTACTTGTGCATCAAATTTCAGCTCATAAGCGTAACTTTAAATTTTTAAATTTTATGGGCGCAACCCCGCCCCTCTAACTAAAATTTACGGGTTTTCAGATTTTTCTAGTTGTTTTCTCACCTAGACCTACTTGTATATCAAATTTCAGCTCCTTAGCGCAACTTTTAATTTTTATGGGTGTAACTGCCCACTTTTCCAAAGTCAAAATTTTTTTGGGCCAGTGCTAATTATTCGTGTCTAGTTTCGTTACAAACGGATAATAATAGTCAGATAAATAGTATATCTAAATATGCTGAGCCGCAGGGCATTAAAATCAGGTTGAAATTGTATGGGCGCGTCACCGCCCACTTTTTTAATAAAAAAATTTATAGCCTTGCATTATCGCAGTATATATGCCAAATTTCAATAAAAAAGCTTCCACTAAGCGCCTTATATTAGCTTTTTTAATTCTGACTTTTATGGGCATAGCCCATAAAATTTCCGGGTTTTCAGATTGTTTTATTTTATTTCTCACCTAGACCTAGCGCTGTATCGAATTTCAGTTCAATAGCACACATTTTAATTTTAATGGGCGTAGCCCCGCCCTCCTGGTAAAAATTTTCGGGTTTTCAGATTTTTCTGGTTCATTGCTCACCTAGATCTTCAGGTGTACCATATTTTAGCTCTCTAGCGATAGTGGAAGTGCTTCATCAATTTGATGAGTGTGTCAGTGGTCAGTGAGTATGTCTTAAAATATGCACTTTTTGCACCTCTATATCTCCGGAACGTTTCATTTTAAAACTTTCAAATTTCGCATATGAAGTTATATGAATTTATTCTAATTATGATTTAAATATCATAATTTTACGATTGCGGTGAACAAAGTTAAGAGGGGGGTAAAAACAGCTCGAATGGCTTCGTGTAAATATACACTGCGTGCATTGGCCAGAACTTGGCCTAGATATTTTTGAGTTAGAACTTTGTTGCAGTAAATGATCGTTATGTCTGTGTTTGAGCATGCATTTTCTCTTTTTTTGTTGCTTGTTTTCTTTTATTACACATTTTCCCAACTAAAGTTTTCCCTAAACATTTGAAGTGTGAAGGCAAATATGAATTTTCATTTCTTCAATTTATAAAACATGAACGATTACTACTTGTATTTATTTGTTGTCTTTCTTGTTAATGCTGCTAATAAACACTCCTGTTCAATCGATTAAAGGCACATACAATATAAAATTGTATGACTACTAGAAAAATCTTACTACTAGGGTGATTTTTAATCCCACACAAATTTCATTTTAATCCAATTTTTTATTTATTTGAAAAACCAATACATGGCATTAACATTTGAAAATGATTGTGACGAAGCTCATTCTGGACGTCAAAATTTACGTCACTTTTCGAGCATTGATAAACTTTTTCTACCCATAAAATATTTGAATATGGCCTGCGAAGTAATAAAATGTGGGTCTAATCAATTGAACAGGAGTGTACTCTTTTTTTTTTTTAAATACATTATGTCTGTATGACCGTAATTTTTGTGTTAAAGGAAAAGTTTATTGGCTGTTGGCGGTTAAGTTTGAAAAATGAGATAAAAACAAAACGAAATATTTTTCTAAAAATGTTTTTTTTTTGTTAGATTTCATTGCTAAAACTCCAGTCTTGACTTGTTTAGTTTGACGGTGTTTGAAGCTACAGATGAGAAGAAAAACAATATGAAGTGAAATCTCTCTTACTACTGACATAAATTCATATATTAACTAGCTGCTAAATATAAATGACTTGCAATAAACTCTTTATATGTATACGACGAATTGTAAGAATTTTAAGGGAAAAATTTATGTTGAATTTGTTAATATGTAGAATAGAGATTGTCAAACTTCTATACGTTGCAAAGTATTACAAACAAAACAGACACTTAAGTACTTTAGACTTCGATTTAGTTCATAAATTTTTTATATAGGTGCATAAACTGAACCGAAAAGAATCCCAGCAAAAAATTAATGAGTTAAATTGCCAAAGCTATGTACAGACGTTTATCAGATCTTGTTTTGATGACACACTGTTGTTATTTTGTTACCAATCGTTCCTATTTTGATACCGTACCCATTTTATTTTACTTCCGATCGTTCCTGATTTTATACCAGATGACTTAATTTATTAGCTTTTGGTATTTTTGCACAATTTGATTTTACTACAATTCCTTCGTGATTTACTTATGGTATTTTTATATGGTTTGTTCTTAATTTAATAACGCATTTAGATTGATTTGATACTGAAAGTTAACAATAACAATATTGCTTGCAATTCATTATCAATTAAATACTAACCGTTAAAAATGTTAGAACGCTGTTTTTCCCTCTGTGTACAAACAGAAAAAAATTAGTTCTATAGGGTGTTTTTTTGAGGGGTATAGAACTTCGAATTGAAATAAAACACAAGAAAATCGTTTTAATGTCCATCAATTTGGCTTTATTGGAAGGATAATTTTATGCCATTAATGTTTAAATATGATTTCGGGCATGTGGCCGCCGCGGCTGGCTCGAATAAAGCTAATTCTACAGGTCCAATTTTCAACCACTTTTTCGAGCATATGGGGCCGTATGTTGGCAATAACGCCACGAATGTTGGCTTCCAAGTCCCCTAACGTTTCTGGTTTGTTGGCGTAGACGAGCGACTTCACATATCCCCAAAGAAAATAATCCAATGGTGTCAAATCACACGATCCTGGTGGCCAATTGACAGGTCCATTCCGCGAAATTATGCGCTCATCGAATGTTTCCTTCAATAAATCGATTGTGACGTGCGCTGTGTGGCATGTAGCGCCGTCTTGTTGGAACCACAACTCATCCACATTCATGCCATCCAATTCGGGAACAAAATAGTCGGTTAGTCGGCTCCAATTGCTGTGCACGGTGGCGAATGGATTCATTCGGGTCCTCTTCGACACTTTGCTCTACAGCGGCAATTGTTTCTTCGGTGCGCACTGTTCGACGTCTCTGCGGATGCGTATTATCACATAGAGTAAACGTAGTGCGAAAACGATCCATGGTTAACCGAATCAATTGCTCTGATGGACGATTATGTCGACCATAAAATGGACGGAGCTTGCGGTAAACTTCGCGAACTGAACCATTATTTTCGAAATAAATTTACACGATTTGCAAGCGTTGTTCTTTTGTCAACCTGTTCACGATGAAATGGCAAACCAAACTAAATATTAATCACTTGACAGCTGACAAAATGGCCGCCAGTTAAAAAAGTGATGCCAACTTAAAGTTCTATACCTCAATAAAAAACACCCTTTATATGTTTGCTTACGATTTCAAATAAAAACTACTACTAAAAGTTGGTAACGCTGTTGTATTAGAGAGCCGATTTGACAGCTGTTAGTTGCTTTGCAGTTAACATGAATTTGGGCATCTGACACACTCGTTATTAAATCGTCCAATGTTCCCAGTAATCAATAAAATGGCAAACCAAACAAAACCCATAAACGAATTGTAAAACAAAAAGTGTTGCCAATAACCTTTAATGAACTTCTCATTTGATTTAAATTCTCAAAGGCTATTTGCGCCACCAAATGTTTTAACTTATTATATTTTTCTAAAATGCAATGAAAGGTTTTCTAGCTGCGATAAAAAGAAAACTAGTGTTATTTGCTTTTAGTATTTACTAAAACTATGTACAGACGATTGTCAGATCTTACAATATTGTCAGATCTGGCAATGTGCTGACAATGTACTAGCAAATCGAAAATTGCCAGCACAATATTTCTTGTCAGTTCACACGGTTGTCAGAAAATCTTACAATTTATTGCTAGACGGTTGTATGGCAATAAATTCATCTGACAAAATCGTCAGTAGAAAAATTGTCAGTTCACACGGTTGTCATATGCACAAATTGTTAGATCTGTTGTTATGCGTTGCCAGATTTAAACCATTTGTTGGAAATTGTTAAATATTTATCGTTTGTGTTTGTGTTTAATGTAAAAAGTGAAAGTATAAATTATTATGGACCATAAAGAAGCAATTGCAATGATTTTGTCTGCATATATTTTATTATAAATTTTTATTTAAAATCAAGCGTGTGCAGTGTTGCCCATAGAAAGAATTATCTTACAATGACGCCATTGTCAGATGCATGAACTTCGCCCATCTGACAATATTAAAATGTCTGTCAAATATCTGGCAATAATTTTACAATGTGTTCACACGATTGTAAGATGTCTGACAATTTGTTGTCAGTTGCTAGTCTTGCAATGGACTGACAATGCTTTTTCTAGCAACGGTGTCTGGCAAAAATTGCCAGTTCACACGGTTGTAAGAAATTTTTAGCACATTTTACTGGCAATATTGTAAGATCTGACAACCGTCTGTACATAGCTTAAGACTTGACAAGACATTTCTTTGTTCGAAATAGATAAAAAAGAAGAAGAAGAAGAAGAAGAATTATAAGTTATTAAGTTCATTTAATAAATACATAATAATTACTAAGAAAAAAATCTTAATCATAATTTTAAGTTTAAATTTCAAACGAAATTTTGAAGTATTGAATGCTAATTTTGCGTGGCAGGGTAAAGTGGAGATATTTTTTGTTTTGAAATAAAATATGAAAAGAATTTCATATGTCGCATACTTACATAGAGTGAGCTTGAAAGCACAGTTTTCTCAGCGCACTAAATTAGTGTTGCCGGTTTCTATAACCAATGTGAGAACTTTTTGGAATCGAAAATCAAAATGTGGAAAATTGACAACCAATGTAGTTGCTTAATCTTCTTCAATGCGAAAATTTTTGAGATTTAATTTCCAAAATATTCAAACACAAAAAAAACAAACACAAACACAACCCGCAAAGCGATTAGCTTGTCTGCGAAAAACACCCAAGGTCTATGGTGGGAATCGAAACCACGACCCCTGGACTGAGAGGCTAGCATCGCACCACTCAGCCACAGGGGCACCCTATCGATACTCTTCGATATTGTTAGTTAATTCCATTCCATTTCTAGCTCCATTTCCATTATTATTAATATTTATGAAGGTTTTAGAATTTAATACGCAAAAAAATCATCTCAGTTTGCGTCCATTAAAAAAAATTAAGCAAATAAGTTCTACGATTTGAAGTATATTCATTATAATCTAATCAAACCAAGCTGGCACGAAGACAACATGAATAACTGTTAAGTATGAAATATCTTAAAATAATGCGCCTACTTGACACCAGAGGCTGATACATATAATAACTCCTCTCCTTTCTATCACTTCATTATATGTACTTGCACTGTTCTTTACCTACCCTCAGGTAACTCAAGGGGGACCTGTTATTTGAACCGAAGTGAGCTGAAAACTTACTTTCTCTTCTCAGCAACCTGATAAACTTAACGTATATGTTTATGGCGCTCTTTGAAAACGCATTCATTCGCAATATAAAATATCACAGCCTTCTACGAGGAATACTTGGGAGTAGCTCAAGTTAGAGATGGGCGCGTATCGAATTTTTCCAGCACGAAATGACCTGAACACGAATGCATTGATGTCCAACACGTGCGAAATTCTTTGTGTTGAGTTGTGCGTGTTCGTCTTACGAGGAAAAACCACGACTCGCGACCATCTCCAGTTCAAGGAATACCATCTATGTATGCCATGAAGAAGTTCTTTGAACCTTGTGCGACATGTAGATATAGAAACGCTTTTTAATAAATTAAATTTTTCAGGGATCCTTTTGATATACAAAAACATCTCACGCTTTCATTGACCTGACCACACTCTTCTATCTGGTACTCGCATGAGATGTGTTAAGATTATCGGTTATATATAATGAGGCAAATCATTGACCCTTTTTGTTTTAAAGTAGACAATGAATACCTACTAATATTACTAGGCGATACCTTCTTTAGGAAAGGGATAGTAATAGAGAAGACAGGTGGTGAAGGAAGACATAGATGAAAGCTTCATTCTTTTACAACTCTGCTTTTTGTACGTTTTTTAATAATGCAGGTTTGCAGCGCCTCTAGTGTTAATGAGGCGTGTTAAATTTTACAAAGCTGTGTTTAGTCATCATTTTACTTCGCCGATGTTTCTGCTACACAATATTGACGAAAGGGGGCGCTCTGATGTTACATTAGGACTAGTATCTGCTAAAGCCGGTATAGTTCAGTGACGAGTGACTATGCCTTCATCACATGAACTTTCCTACAACAACTGATACAACGAGACACTAATACACATCAGAAAAATGCGCGGTGTTGTTATTTTTAATGACTTGGATACCGAAGTCGAACCTAGGACCTTCGGTTTTGTAGTCAACGTACTAACTACCTCAGCCAACACCACCCTGCTTTCATGGATCTGAAATTGAAGGGTTTAGTATAAAATTTCACACCATTCTACCTGGTAGCCGTAGAAGTAGTACGGTAATATATAATATATGATCGGTAATATAAAATGAGTCAAGTATTTAAACTCAAGAAAATCGAACAAAATATATCCTTGTAGATCCAATGAACTGGTTCTAGTTCACACCTCAACTTTTCTAATGAATTTCTTATAGAAGTAAAGTAAAACAATTAATGTCTTCAACCTCTCTAAAGTACTCATCTTGAAGATTACACCGATATATTTTATTTATTTACTGTATCGAAAATCATTTGACTTACACTTTCTCGAAATAACTAGTTCAATAAATATATACCAAAATTGTTAACGGGGTCACATCATCAGTGTGAGTCTAGGGATAGCACTACAGTGTTTAAGAAGTAATGAGGCGATTTCCATCCTAATCTAACTTTTAATTCGATTTACATATATTTGCTTCTGCTTGTATTAAAAAATTTATATTTGAGTCATTTTACATGATCATATTGCAATTAATTTTTAATGCATGCATATATGTAAGTGTGTATTTTTGAATAATTTAAAATCTGTGATATTTTTAGTTTTTTATTTTATATCAAATTTTAATTGTCCACTTTTGACTTTACCTCCTTCTCTGGCATGTGTCATTTATGTACGTGGAGGGGAGGACGGGTCAGTTGCTCAAGCATCTTTCGCCTGCAAAACAAAAGATGATTGACTTTTGGAGAATCTTCATAAAAAAGAAAAATAATAAAATAAAATGAAATGAAATATAAAACTAAGAAAAATCCAAAGATAAAAACATAGTGAAGTTGCTCGGTATCTTTAAGGCCGCTTAAAATTTTTAAAAATTATTACTAGAGCACTTCAAAACCAAAAAAAAAAAGAAAAACTTTACAACGGCAACAACAACTGTTAAGAGTCACAATAAAAAAAGTAAAGAAAAGACAAAAACAACAGTTCAACAGACTTTATAGAGTTTCATCGTCATCTCCACCATCATCATTATTCGTACTATTGGTTGGAAGCATTTAACAGATGCTGCTGCTGCTTAGTTTTTTTTTGTGTTTAGCCTGAAAGCTACAACATACTACATAACATATGAATTTATACTTACATACATATGTTGTTAGTTCCTCCGTTGGCTTGCACGCTCACTTACTAACTCATTCACTCGCTCACTCAACTCACTTGAAACGACCTTTGAAAATATGTGAAGTTGGCAACGTCAATCTTCTGTTGCCGCTTTTCCCTCTTCTACGTGTTTACACGGGTGTTTATGTTTTCTTTTCTTACTATTGTTTTTTTAATATAAATTTCAACGTAACGCATTAAAAAGAAATAAAAAAGAAACCGTGTATATACACATATGTATTAGAGGGCTGCATAAACAGTCTTGAAATGCAAAGTTTTTTTTTAATGTATTGTCGTAGCCTGTAGTATACCAAACCAATAATAAATGATGTCGTTTAATAAACGAAGCATGATGGATGTCGCGAAGACTTCTTGTTCGTAACAAACACCCAAAAGAAGTATTGTTGATGCGTGTATGCTTGTTATTTTGCATATTGTACGTTTGAGTGTGTGTGTAAGATGTAGATGGTAAGTTATTATGTGTTTAAGGGTGGTTTTTTAGAGCAACCGCACACAACTAATCAGTGATGCCAACTTTTTTGGCTCTAAAGGCACATCATCATTTAAAAAAAGCACTTTCGTGAAAAACGACTGAAAATCCATAACGTGAATTAATGTGAAGTTTAATAATGTTTAAAATTTTCTTAGCTATTCTCCATTTAATAAAATATATCAGACGAAAAATGTATGTTTTACACTGAAAAAATAAATACGCCGAGTAATTATTAAAATAATTTTAAGAAATACACAAATTTCTTAAAAGCACTAATTAGTGCTTTTTCTTATTTTGGCACTAACGCTCAAAATTAGGCGTTTTGAGTCTTCAAAAAGCACTAAAAATAGTGCCAAAAGCACCAAGTTGCCATCGCTGCAACTAATGTCAATGTATTTGTACGCTTGTATGTGCGCAGAAAAATAAAAGATCATACACACAACGTGTGTGCGTATGTGCATGCACGGACGTTTGTATACGCGCCCATGCGTAGGAAAAAGCAAGGATAACAAACCACGGATGGAAATCATGGTACAATTGTACTTTTTATGGTACATTTTTGACCTTGTTGGTACCGTGGTACTACCGCGAGTTACTTGGTACAATTTAAAAATGTTAATGTTTCACTATATACTATATAAAGTATATAGTAACATTAATTTCGCCTTTGTTCTCTTTAATTTTTTTGTGTGTGTTTTATTTTAATCTGTAATATAATAGTCGAATCTACGAATGTACCTTTATGAATGTAATATTTAATGTTTTTTTTTGTGTTAAGTTTCTGTTTTATATTGTAAACTTCTGTATTTTTATAGTAATTTTTTTACGCTTCTGTTTTTATTAATAAATATTAAAAATTGGTACCGTCAGGGTCTAAAAAGTACATTTTATTTTCATGGTTGGTACAAAATCTAAGAAGTCGTTTTCCTTCCCTGTCATAAACTCTTTCGTTACGAAGTATTTTCTTCATTACTCCTCCTATACCTGCAATAACTGAAACAAATTTCTTGCAAACAATGTTGTTTAGCGTTTGTTTTAGAAGAATGCTGTAGTAAAGCATTTTAAAATCCCTCATGTCTTAAAAGTTCTTGTAAGTGGTCTTGTGCTGGGGTCTAATATGTATGCATGCTGTTTTTACTTGTTTTTTTTTTGGCTGGTTAAACCAGCAGCTGCAGATTATTGAGGTATCTGATAGTTTATTTTCTTATTTCTACTTTAACTTACATTTGAAATAAAACGTGTATGTGTGTGTGTGTGTGTGTGTGTGTGTGTGTGTCGTATGTCAGTGTATGTTTAAAGTTATATTTTGTTTGAGACGCCTTTAAAGTAAAACTTGTGTTGGACTTGGAGTGGCTTGAGCTGGTAACACTTAAGAAAAGTGCTTGAGGTTTTGTTGTTGTTGTTCTTGTTCTTGTAATATTCATGTTTCTAGAACATAATTTTGTGCTTACATAATCACTAGGAATGTTTTCCATATTCGCTAGATCTGTCATAACATTTTCTCTTTCCTTTGTCTCATCTCGTAGTAATGACTAGTTCTATTTAAAGAATTTGCAAATTGATTTTTTTTTGTATGTATTTCCTTAGTGTAAAAATTGTTCCGAAATTCGAACACTATTATTGACCGATATGAGCAAATAGTTGTTAAGTCCTCTGAAATTAACTTACAATTCAAATAAAAAATCAAGTTTTTTTTTTCTTACCAATCTAGTGTTTTATAGAATAAGAAAATCAGTTTGGAGTAGAAAAGTTCTCACATTCGTTACAGCTTAAGAGAAAATTATACAACGGGGAAAGGATGGTATAATTATTGCCTGGTATAAGTTGGATGATGTCTACCATTTAAACAAAGTGAATACGCATTTTCTTTGACGGTAAAGAGAAGTTGCAGCAGCAGTCTTGAATTAAATCGCTGCTCAAAGGACCATCAATAATATTTCGCAGTTATAATGTAAGGCATAACCTAGCGACAGAAGTAAAATAATTCACCCAAAACAAACTGACTTTCATGCAAAGATCTGAAAGAAAATTTACGAAACAAATTTATGGGATATAAAATTAAATTTAAAAAATCTAAATTATGCAATATTTTGTGTTTTTTTTTAGAGCTCACTTAAAATAATATATTAAATTTTAATAGGCATAACTCCGCCCATTTTTTCAAATGGAAGATTGTGTCCACTTTTGAGCTCAAGATGTGTGGCAAGTTTCGTAAAAATCCGTTAATTAGAACCAAGTGAAATATAAGAATAAATTTTAATGGGTGTAGCACCGCCCATTTTTTCAACTCTAAAATTGAGTAATTACAATAACCAAATTTGTTGGCTAGGTTTTGCAGCAATTAAATAAGTAGAATATCATAAAATAAAATAAAAAATTTTTTTGGCGTGTCCCCGCCCAAATTTTTTGTTTGCAATCGGAAGCATACCCTCTGAAACAATAAAAGAATTTTTACAATCGGTCTAATATGAACCCAGTTATGAGGTAACACTGCCGAAAAAAAAAGAGACGAATTGGTAGCAGGGTTACTGATGAAATTTTTCAAAAAGTGGCACCAAATAGGGGATTTATAAAAAAAGGGGCAAAATTAAAAAAAAAACGAGAAAACTGCACTAAACTTTTTATTTTTAATGTATTTTCATATAACTCAGCCTAAATAAAGGGGGTCAAAAAGTGGTAAGGCAGTTGAAAAAGGGGAAACGCAGTCGAAAAAGTTGCAAATTGCCACTTTAGTCGGTCAAACGGTCACGCTGATTGATAACCTTCTCTTTTTTTTTTTTTGAATCCGGTTAAAAATACAACACTGCACAATTTGGCTCTAAAAATTAGAACGACTGTTGTCAATATTGGGATTAGACTTGTATCGAACTCGTTCAGTAGCTCTTTTTTGAGACAAACCAATCATCAAACCCATGTAATTTGAATGGGTTTGTGTCAAAAACGAGCTACTGAGTGAGTTCGATACAAGTCTAATTGGGATTACTATAGGAAAAATTCCTACGGAGTGAGAGAGGCGAACAAAATTTCAAACAGCGACTTTTAATTTGTTATGTTTTAAATATATTTAAACAAAAATAATTGCAAATTTACAGTGGTAATTTTTTTTTTTTTTGTTTTGGCCAAAAAGATGAAAATATTCCCACAGTGCATCATTGTTCTTTAAAATTACTGGGAACAGTGCCCTTGACAAAATCCACTGCAAGAAAGTCATTCCTCTGCTACTCTTCCAACAATTTCTTTAAATGTGTTGTAGTCATTTAAAATTTTTCCGCTTTTTTTTTAATTTTTAATTAGGTTTTGCTTTAAGTCGTTATCAAAACTGACGACAACAAATTCAAAGTATTTTCAATACAAAATCGCTGTAAAATTTTCTTATAGAATTTTAAAGAATATGTTGACAGTCATCGATAATATTCGATAACGACAACTGGAATAAAAATTTGAAGTGAGCAACTCTCAAAAATATCGTTTTTTGTTGATGTTGACAACTGGGAGAAAGAAGGCTGATTGTAAATAAACAAAAAATCAGCTGATAAGAATTTTAGCTAATGAGGCACACTAATGCCTTGGCGATATCATAGCAAAGTTTGTGGGCTTTGCTACAATTAATACACACCAACACAATGGATGAAATACGTTACACAAAATTCTTCGCAATGCTTGAAGTAACTGAAGTTACTTTTGGTTACAAACTATTTCAAACATTTCATCTACTTCTTACTGCACAACCTTATCACCAGGGAACGAAGCCGATACTGATTTGTCGGCGGCGGCGGCTGACCAAAAATATCATCGGCGGCGGCTAAAAGTCGACTTGCGCCGAAGAAATCTCGGCGGCAGCGGCTAAAAAATAAAACCGTCGGCGGCTAGTACAAATCGGCTGAGAGTCGGCTAATGTCAACAATTTGTATAAGCAAACCACTACCACAGAATAGTCTATGCGATCACCTCATATTGTAATTCAAAATAAAGGTATTTTTTTACAGAAAAAAGATATTTTAAGTGAAAATATATATAACACTAACATGCTACTGTTATAATTAGGCAATTCATGATAGGTCTAGGGTTTTGAGAATTATTTTGACGTTTTTCGTGAAACTCCATGTAAAAAATCGTTAACAAAAAATTTTTTATGAATTTGTACGTGGAAGATAAGCTACACCAAGCCACATTTTTTTCAAAATACTTGTTTTTTAATATTGTTGTTATCAGCATTTTTTCCTTTATCGATAGCTGAAATCCAGTAACTCCTGTGTTTCAAGGGACATTAGTACTGATCAAAACTATCTGGAAGGTAAAGAACACGAAGTCCATCTTAAAAAGTGACGGTAATATATTACGTAATTTTATTACCGAAATATTAGATATAAAACAATATTAGATCTATATAAAATATTTGGGGTAAGTCAAACTGTTAATCCTACCGAGATTGCACCATTAAGGGCCATTATTACAACTTAAAGATAGTTAAAAGTAGGATTTTATCGGACGTATAAAAACTTTATCATTTGCCAAATTTTGCTTTAACCTAAAGTGAGCGATAAATTACTGGCAAGTTTATCCTACCTGGTAAATTAAATCCAATTTGCAATAATGGAAACATTTTTATACGTCCGATAAAATCCTATTTTTAGCTAACTTTAGGTTGCAATAATGGCCCTAAGAGGTCCAGCCACTTGCAATATAATTTAGCAATTCTTCGTATTGTACATTAATGTCGCCAAGGTGGCACAATATATTGGCAAATATCAAAAGACTTGATTTATATCATATGCATCAATATTGTATAATGAATGGGCTGCTTTAGCCATTTTCAAAATGTTTTAGCAGTCTCCTGCAAAATTTTCAAGATGTGACTTGGTTACCAAATAGAAATAATAAAAAGTGAATTTCATCCGAATCATTAAAATTTTCCAAAATATACATTTCATTTAATTTTTATTTAAATTAAACCGCAAATAATTGGTGAATAAAAAATGGCAAAATGTATTATAAAATAGTTAATAGAGTTTTATATACACACCTAGTTATCAGATGTGGCGTGATATCGCCATATCTGGCAACCCTCCTTCATTTTTCAATGGTGAAGCTACCAAATGCTTTATTTTTCAGTGATATCAAATTCTTTATGATAAAAATCACTATTTTTCAAAGCACAATTAGTTAGTTATCATTACTGACAGAAGCTAACACATAACTGGCAAACAAAAAAAAAATAAAAAATTCTGATTAACAGAACGGCTAAGTCGAAGCCGAAAATGAGCCGCATAAGTCGGCGGCGGCTGAGGGTCTTTGAAAATTGCCGGCGGCGGCTGTTAGCCGACTCACAGCCGATCGGCTTCGTTCCCTGCTTATCACACACGCACATTCTTATATGCAGACAAAACTTACGAGTTGTAAATGCTGCAGCCTTTTACAATTGTGCGAGTACATCTTGAAAATGAGGCCTATGGGTGAAAATATCTGGAGTTTTTTTTGTCATAATAACGACGATTTGATCATCGTCTGTAGCCGCAGCCACAGCATCGCTATCAGCCAACCCAAGCAACCATTCATTGGCATGCTCTTTGTGTCGTTTAATGTCTTGTTTATCATTTTCTTAAACAGCAAAGAGTTATGTACTCGTACATACTTAAGTATTTCTTAGGCCGGGTTTCCATCTGTGTGCCATGTGCCACACAAGCTTAAAAAAAGCGTAACCACTAATTACTAATGAAAAACTTTTAGATTCAGACATGTATTTATTAAGTTAAATAGTTTCATACATAACTAATAGACAATTTTAGAGAATCCAGCATGATTGCAAACCGTTTAAATCAATAAATACATGTCTGAATCAAACAGTTTTTCATTAGTAATTAGTTGGTTACGCTTTTTTGGGCAAATGACAAGACAAGAAAGCCAGATGTAAACTCAGCCTTATTCAAGTCATGCCAAAAGCATCCGCTTTGATCGTGGCTGCAAATATCTGTTGGTTGTTTGTGTTCGGTTGGTTGACATCACAAACAAAGTAAATACGATTGGAAACGGTAGAAAAGATGAAATCACAAATGTGAATGTGTGATTTTAAACCATAATTTTTCTTCTTTTGTGCGTTTTTTGAGAAAGTATTTCACATTTTAATTTTAATAGTTTTGTGTAAATTGTATGCGAAAGTTTTGCCATTTTGCCATTCATTCGTTTTAGTTGCAGCTTTGCTGCGTTATTTTAGAAAATTATTTAGTTTTCTTTTTGCGCGTGTGTGTTAGTGTAAGTGTTTTTCCAATTGTTACTGAACAATCGCATCCGTGATTGAGGTCTTATGTTAGAGTTTCATTAGGGAAATTTTTATGATTTTTAAATTTTTGCTGATTTCTTGCATTTGAGTATCATCATCTTTTTCCTGTAGATGATGACTTCGGCTGTAAATAATGATCGAAATGAGTAGATCATAAATGTCATGAAGAAACCAATTTGGGCATCTGACAACGTAAAAAGGAAGAACGTAAGACGAAGATCGGAAAACATATCGTAAAGTTTATGAGCGCTATTCAATTTAATTTAAATACATATTTATGTGTGAGGATCAACGAATATTTAAGATACACTGTATTTGGAAACGAAAGAAAATGCTTTCGAAATCGCATGTTATTAACATTACAATTCGAAAGCATTTCCTTTCGTTTCGAATTAGAGAGCAGCCCCGATATTGAAACTGCCGATATGTTGACGAAAAGAATCAGCAACTTCACGAGAATTTTTAAAACAAAAAAAAAAAAAAAAAAAAAAAGCAACTACAAGGATATATCGAACAATGTGGCCAATTGTTTTTAATTAGATTTTTCCAAACTCCAATGCTTTTAAAATTTTTGATTTTTATTTTTTAAGCACAAATTATTGTTGTTTTCTGTCTTTTTGGGTTCGGTACACCAAAAGTGAAAAAGAGCCTTATTTTTGGTACGACATGCGTCCGTCCGTCCGTCTGTCTGTTTGTAACAGGCTATTTTTCTCGAGAACTGTAAGAGGTACGGTGTTCTAAAGCGAGCAACAAAACATGTGTAAATCCTAATATGATATACAGAAAATTATATGTATATGGACAGTTGAAATTTTCATTTAATATGCAGACTACACCATTTAACAGTGAAAATTAAAAAATCAATGCTAAAGGGTATTCTATCAGTTAATGTTATTTTGACTACGTAATTTTGACAACTTGCTGTATCTTGGAAACCTTAGGCAAACTATTGAAATCTTCAACAGCGTTAAACTAAAAAATCAAAAAAATCGCCGAAACGAAAAAAGTGCCGAAACTTAAAAAATTTAAAACTGAAATAAATCGCCTGAACCGAAAAAACGCCTGAAATTCAAAAAAGGCAAAACTGAAAACGCAGAAATTAAAAAAAACGACAAACCCAATAAAAATGCCAAAAACACAAAAAATCCCAACAGCGAAAAAAGCGCCAAAACTAAAAAACGCCAAATTAAAAAAAAATCGCCAAAAAACAAAGCTTACCGGGTACTTAAATTATTTTAAAAATTTATACATCAATCAGTAGTGCGATTCACTAACTTTTTTTAAACGACATTCGCATCGTTAAAATAATTTTAACGAAAACTTATTGAATTTGCTATTCAGTAACATTTTTAGCGACATTCGGTGTAGGTTAATGTCAGCTGTGTTGTTATTTAAGCTATAATAATTTATATACTGTTAATTTTATCGACAAAAATCAACAGAAAATATCAGTTGCGTACTATCGTTAAAAATAAGTTACAGAATTGCACAATCGTTATTAGAGAAAAATTACGATTGTCGGATCGTTAACAGTTACTGAATCGCACTACATGTAATATATTCGATTATATGGGCTAAAAATCGTATAGTATTAGATTTTTAAGGACTTATTTAGAAAAACATAATTTAGGTTTACAAAACGTTTAACAAACAAATTTCCATGCAAAATTTATGTTGTAAACTTTTTGTAAACCAACATTATTTTTTTCTGAATACGACAATTAGTAAGTAGCACTTTACGTTTTTTTTTCCTTTTTCTTTTAAGAGAGAGAGAATTCACACTTAGGCAGTGAACTACATTACTAGGTGTTACCTTTTTTTAGGAAAGGGATAGTGATAGAAAAAAAAGTTGGTGAAGGAAGAGATAGAGGAAAGCTTCATTCTTTCATAACTCCGCTTTTTGCACGTTTTTTTCTTTAATAATGCAGTGTTGTAGCGCCTCTGGTGTCAATGAGGCGTATTAAATCTTTAAAGCTGTATTTAGTAGCCATTTTATTGGTTATCTTACTTCGCCGGTGATTCTGCTACATAATATTGACGAAGGAGGGCGCTCATACACATAAGAAAAATGCGCGATGTTGTTGTTTAATGACTGTCGGAGACCGGGCTTGAACCCGGGACCTTCGGTTTTGCAGTCGACGTGCTAACTACGGCTCCACGAAAAATCACCCAAAACCAAATCGCCCAAAAATAAAAATGAAAAGTCGCAAAAAAACTTCCATAAAATTGTCCAAAAATTTTGGAAAATTTTTAACTTTTTTTTGGTGATTTTAAAATTTTGGGCGATTTTTCATATGAAAAATATTTGCATGAAAAATCACTCAAAACTAAAGCGCCCAAAAATCAAAATGAAAAATCGCCAAAAAAGTTTTTCATACAAATTTTAATTAATTTTTTTTATGGAAAATCGCCCAAAATATCTCAAACATTTAAAAATTAAAGGGAAAAATACACCCAAATACCATGGTGGAGAAAATTCTTAAGGGCGGCAGTGCAGGAAAATGTTATTAAACAGAAAAACTTTGCAAAGCAGAAAATCTTTATTAGGAAGCGCCATGTCGGGAAACACCATGGTGTAGAAAATTCGGGAACGAACGAATATTATTTACGATGCTCTCGTGTCTGTCACGACTTTCGAACCTTCTCAATTAGAATGAAAATTTCTTTCAAAAAAAAAAAAAAAAGGATTTGGTGTCTGCATACTTATATTTTTGCAAAATTGTTTGCTAATGTGGGCATGTTTTTCATGTCCCATTTTCTATGTATTAAAACCAAATATATATTGGTTTAAATTTCCGAATTAGGTAGATGAGATGTCAAACCTAATTTTAAAAAAGATTTCGTTTAAATTAAATTCATTTTAATGTGGAAAAAGGCGATTCTATTTACTTTCACATTGCTTGGTGCAGTCGAAAGTAAAACGAAAAAATTATTCGGAAGTGAATGTCAGGACACCAAAATATGCGGAAAAGATTCACTTTCCCACGGATGTGAAAGTCATGACAGACACGTCTATAATTTTTCTTTTCTCTTTTTAATATAAAAATGAAATTAATATAATTTTGAATTTTTTTCTGTTGTTTTTTTAATTTTGGGCGATTTTTCATTTTTATTTTGGGCGATTTTTCATGGAGCCGCTAACTACTTCAGCCAACTCCACCTTATTTCTTTTTAGGTTAAACATTATTTTCTTGCGGGACCACATTGAAGGTTCCTAAAAATGAATTTAGAATTTATTATATCGAGTGTCAAGTTCAGTTTCTATTCCAAAAGAAATCGCATATTGAAATAAAATAAGCAAAAATTTGTTTTGCTGTAGCTTTCTTAAAAAAAATGCAGAAATAAACTGAGGGGATGTTCACTTAGAGTATTACGTAACGGTACAGGGAGAAGAAATTTTATACTGAACATTTTGTAAGAAAGCATTACCAAAATGCTCCGAAAATAGAGTTACGTAATATTTGAATGGCCTTAAAATTTTGTTTCTGGTATAGTTTTAAATTGAAAAATTATGATGTGGTCATTATCTAAATTTTAGCTTAAATCGCCTTAAACACTTATTCTTTTTACCACAGATTTATTGAAAACTAAAGTACAAATTTTCTTTGTTTTCATATTTCGTTAATAACTGAAAAGTATATAATAAAATAAATACTTTCACAGCGAAATCATTATTAAAAATATAAAATAATTAAATAAATAAGTACCAGTTGTGACTTTCTGAGTCATTAAAAAGAGTAAAATGTAAAATCTCGGAAAGGTTTTTGATAGGGTAGTTCTTGGAAAGATGATTTTTCGGCAAGCAAACTATTCCTTAACAGAGTAGCAGGTACTTCAAATGCCTTAACTAAACTTTTTATGTGTTAAAAGAGTGTAAAAAATGTGAATTATTTCAATCTGGGGTCTAATCGATAACGAGCTGATTCGATCACGTTTTTTCAGTTTGAGATTATGGCATTCGCTATCGCACAATATAATAATATAGTTCGATATCGAATGTTATAATCCCAAACTGACTAAACGTGATCGAATTACAACTATCGCAAGCGACGATTAAACTCCTGATCCTAAGGGATATTCTCGAGGAGTATGATGTGTAGCAAATAAGATGTTACTTATGCTATTTTTCCTAAAAATTACATCTACATACACATTATTATTTGTATGCTAGATCTCTTAGCAACATTCTATTTTTTTTTTAACATTGATGTTATCGAAATCTAAGATCTCTTCTTTGTTGCTAATTTAGATTTAAATAAAAAAAAAAACGCAAACCGTTAATTATAATTTTTCATTGTTGTTCAACTTAACCTTCAAATCAATATTAAATTTAAAACGAAAACGAAAACAACAACAACAACAACAACAACATTGTACACGAAGATAGCGGCTGGCTGTCATTTATCTATTATAATTTGCCAGTAATGGGTGTTAATAAAAGAGGAGTGAGTGTTTGTCGTTTATTTTGAATATAAATAAATTTGTTATGCTATATGTACTTAAGAAATTTTTAACATTACTAAGAAAAAAATATATAACTAGAATTGCAAAATATTACTCCATATTTTACTTCTTTATCTGCTTTTGTTCGTTGAGTCTCACTCAGAGTTTTGTGCTGTTTGTCGCTTCAGTTTTCATTAAATGCTGCTGCTGCTGCACGATGAATAGATAGATAGATGATCTTGACTTGGTTTTTAATTTCATTGCAAGTAGTTCAAATACATACATATATTTTATGAATGTATGTATATATGTATGCATGTAATTTTTTTCAATGCTAGTTATTTCTTAAAATTGTTTCTTCGTTCTTTGTTTATGCTTAAATTTTAAAATACAAAAATATGAGTTTTTTGTTTGAACTGCTTTATCGTTGGTAAATTTTTGTGCAGCCGTTTGATGTGGCTTTTAATTTTGGCCGTTATCATCAATCATTTTGAAGGGTTTCTTTTTTGTTCCTTTTTTTTTTTTGATTATTTATTAATTGTTTTGTTTGCTAGAAGTTTCATATTCTGTTACTGTACTGACTGACATTTACTTCATTTAGCATGAAGCGATTTTCTTTAACCTTGTCGTCATATTAAAAATTTTGGGTTTAAATATGAGTAAATGAGCTTTTAATTTATTATCTATGTATCTGCAGTATTTCTAATGCGATTTTCATTTAAATCAATTCACGCTTAAAAAAACATCTGTTAAAATTTAATTGCATGAAGTTTTTATAAATTAAGTTTTTTTTAACAATTAAAAAAAAATATCTTCCCCACCATAGGAAATTTTACACGTTTTTGTGGCCATCATTAATTACAGAAAAACGGCAGGACCGATTTAAATAAATTTTTCGAATCAATCCTTAAAATTGTTATCACTTAATCTCACTGAAATATTTTTAAATCACTCACGCTCACGTCTTCTCACTGGTAACAGCTTTTGACTAATATTAATACAGTAATTTTGACTTAGCTGCACAATCAACTTTGCACGACTTTGTGCAGAAAAGTCAAAAATGCTGTTATCTTAAATGCACTTACATACCTGCCTAAATGTGCAGGTATACAATTTTTGACTTCAGTTTTATACACATACATGGTTGCATATTTATGTAGCCACATTTTTTTAATGAGTGCAACTAACTTAAATTTTTCATATGAGAATAATTTAAAACCAGTGTTTAAAAAACTGAAGTGACTTTCATTTCATTTCATTTTACTTCTGCTTTCGCTTTTGAAAAATAAAACAGTTTCAGTCAAAGCAAAATCACAAAATGATTTATGACCAATTGCGCAGTACTTTCAACAGTTGACGATTTTAAAATTTTGAAATTCATTTGCTTTTGCTATTGGAAGTCGCAAACAGTCACAATCGAAGAAACTAAAACTATTGCTTTTAGTACTTTTAAGCAATCGCAGTAAATTGGTTCGTGTTATTGCTCCTTGTCTGATGTGCAAAAACAACAACAACATTATGACATTTTGATTATCACTAATAATGTATTATTTATAACTTTCACTAAGTTTATGTCCGACACTGGTCGGGCCTAATAATTTTTTTTTATAGATTTAAGATTTGAATACTTATTGTCAGTTCATATATGAAGATACAGTAAACAAATACATGTTAAAAAAAATATGACAAACACCACAAAATAGTTGACTGAACCTGCAGAAAGCTTTTAAAAGCCAGAGCTTTTGCTTCTTCGACTGTGACTTTTTGGTACTTACAAAATCACACAGACTGCTTATGTTTTTACTAGCGAATCTAACCAAAAGCAACAGCAAATAAAATTCAAACTTTTAAAATTGTCGACGGTTGAAAGTACTGCGCAATTGGTCATATTCGTTTTCTGCTTCGATTGCGACTGTTGATTGATTATTTTCACAAGCACAAGCAAAAGCATTGGTTCATTTTAAACAGTTGGAAAAAGCCCAAGCAGCGAAAAGCACAAATTTTACAAGTTTTGCTACTTCGACTTAAGTTTTTTAAAAACTGTTTAAAACTGCCAAAAAATATGTTAAATGCGCAGGTATACAAAGTGCACTTAAAAAAAGATTTTGAACAATAATTAATATATATATATATATATATATATATATATATATATATATATATTGTGCAGTTAAGTCAATGTGCAGCTAAAATTGATTTTTTGTATGAAAATATTTTAAAATTACCAAAATTTTAGGGCACTTATCTTAAATGTACAGGTATAGAAAGTTCACTTAAAAAAGGAATTTGTATGGGATTTTAAAGAATAGTGACAGAAAGTTATCATTTTAGGCAGTTAAGTCCAAAGTGCACTTAAACAAAAGGCAGCTAAATCAAAATTGTCGAAAATTTTTAAAAACAGCAGTTTTCTTTGGTGTTCATTTTATATTAAAGAAAAAGAAAAAAATAAACAAAAATTATATTTTCACTCACGCTCACGTCTTTTCAGAACAATGACAATTTTTACACATTAAAAAATTGATTTTCGATTTCTTCTTCATTCAGTAAATATTTCATTGTAGTTACCTCAGAAAAATATGTTTAAAAAAATTTAAATATTCGGAAGATATTTGATTGTACTAGAGATCGCTTTAATGGACCTAATAGATGAATTAACAGAAATTTGTTATATGAAAAAAATTTACTCACTTTCGACATTATCTTCCATTTATTAAATTTTAGAATTTGTAAACTCTGCATATAGTCCCTACTTTTTAGCTGAGCTGAAAAGTAGCGCCTAGATTTGTTCATGAATTTTTTCCCATGCATCGTTATATATGAAGAATTGATTTCTCGAAGATTTTCAATATCTTCATCATTCATTTCAATACTATTTAATTCAGTTTCAAATATTGACCCAAAGTTAATGGCACTTCCACTTCCATATTTATCATATTCAAGCGATAAGTCTTAGAGCTTTTTTAAATAAAAAAAATATCGTTCGCATATTTTGAGTACATAAATTGTGACGATTCATTATTTCCATGTTTTTTTTTTGTTTGTACAAAATTTCAAAGACAAATATTAATCAAAAAGTGACCGTGACAAAGTGTTTCTAATTTAGTTTTTCGTAGCAAGAAATAGTAAACAAATAATTGTAACGATGTCTGAAGGGCTTTGTTGTGCTATTTCGTTCTGATTCAAATACGTCAAAGTGTCTACAAAATATTTGCTACTTTAAAGTTTAACAAACTACGTATGTATGTATCAAATACACTAGCGCTTAATAAATCAATTAAAACTGTTTAATATTTCTGTATTCACACTTCAAATGTTAATTTTTATTGATAACTTAAAGATGGAGAGGGGATCGAGGTGAATTTTTTTGCACCGGAAAGAGCTGTAAAAAAATCTTTTATAAAGAATCTATTGCGGTGAACAAACAATTTAAAATTAAATTTTGTTGAATTAAAATTTAGGATTATACATATTTATTTTGGCGCGATTGTATCTGGTCTTAAACAGGCTGGCAACTTTAGTAATTTAAATATTCACCTTCAAAAATAGAGGTGCCATGTTCAAATCCTGCAGCCTAAGTTAATGTACATATTAAATAAAAATAAATAAAATAAGTAACTTAAAATAAATAAATAAAAAAATAAAATTACTTTTTTATTGTTTCTGCTGCCTTTTTACAATATCGAAATTAGTTGGATATTCTCTCACTTTTGATATTGCTAGCGAAAACTTCGAAATTTAATGTTTTTTGGGACAAAACTGAGCGTCAGGTGAACTTTTTCGATTAATTTTCGAGTGTCAATCTCGATAGTTTTACACGATAAATGTTCGAGATGTATTCGAAATCGATATCAATAACAAAAGTCTTGGTCAACTGGACTGTGTCGAATGCTTATGTAAGATTGAGTTTTATTCCTGTGTTAATAAGAGCATAACGAAGTGCCCACGGGCGGCCTTTTGCTTGTCTCTGTTTTAAAGGGTATTTTTTTAATATTTTATTTTTTCCAAATTTCAAGGAGGTGGTGTATCAAAATATACCTTTTCAGTTGTTTTTGTATTAAAAGTTGATTTGTTTTAAATTTACTATTTTTAAAAGGTAATTTTTTCTAAAAATACATTTTTCTTAAAGCTATATTTTTCCAAAGGTACTGTCGTCAAAAGCAATATTTTTAAATGTACGATTTTTAAAATCCACTGTTTTAAAATAAAGTTTTCCTTAAAAGGTACTTTTCCAAAATGCGCTGTTGCTAAAGGCATTTTTCTTAAAAGCGTTTTTAAAGGTAATAAATAAAAAATGCTATTCTTTTAAGAGACACTTTCCGAAATGGTGCCAAAAAGTACTTATCTCAAGGGCATTATAGGTACTTTATATAGCGTTTCTTAAGAAAAGCATTTTTAATTATACTTCCTTAAAACGTACTTTTTTCTAAAGGCAAATTTCTTTGAAGGTACTTTTTTGAAATGTTCTTTTGTAAAAAGTACTTTTTTCAAAGGTACACCGTATTTGAGATGTGCTTTTTTGAGGCACTATAATGAAAAAATAAACTTTTTGGAAGGATTTATTGAAAAAGAACTTTTTGACAAAGTACTTTTTTTGAAAGGAAATTTTTGTATAATATTTTTATTTTTAATTTCATTTAATTGTGCAGAATTTATTTATTTTCCCCTCGTTGACTGACATAAACCGAAAGTTGTGTATCACTTTTTTTTTTAATTTTATCCATTCTTAGGTTGCTATTCTGAAGGGAAATGCGAGTAGTTGGAAATTTTTGTTATTATTTTTACAAGTGTTTATTTAGAGCTTTTCTAAAAACAACTGCATTTTAAAGTTTCAAAAATTTAGAATCTAAAGTCATTAATAGCAGACGCAGAGACGGATAGTCGTATTATTCCATAAACAATAGTTGTTTGCTACCACCCAGCAAAAAATTTCAAAAAAGGTAATCGAGTTTGGAATTAAGCATTTTTGGTGGAAGCACTTCCCTACTGGATTACCAACTTAATGATTTTAACAAGTCCTGAGACTAAAATAATAGATTCTTGAGAAGTACTTACTTTTTTTTATTTGTCTACATTTCACGCAATCTATTTCATCTAAAAAAATCATTCTCTTCATTTAGCAACTTGTACATAATTTTTTTAAATTTTAGGTAATGTGATTTGTAAGCGAGTAATGAAAATTGGCAATCAGAAAAGTAAGTCATTATATGGCAAGTAGTTCTGATGGTAATGTGTAATTTTTTGCTGGGCATTGAGTCATTATATTTAATTGTCACTTTTTGGTAGTCGTCTGTGAAGTTTAATTGTAATCTACGGTTCCACTGCAGTGGACAAAAGTGTTCTCAATCTTTTATGACTATTTGTGTGTGGTTATTTTTTCATAATAAAAATAATTTTATCGTTTATATTTTTAATGGTTCAGGGAAGTTATTATAAATGAAACTGCTTAGCACATTTTAATAAACGATTAAATGAAAATGATTGTGGAACTTAATAAATTTGTTTCACTAATAAAACTCTTAAACAAATATTTCTGTGAAATATATGTGCATACATATTATACCCTGCAGGAAATTTCAAGAGTAAAAGTATACTGATTATCTATTGACGATGTCACCATTACTACTAACAAATTATGTCCCAACTAATGCTATCTGTTATTGACTATTGTTATTGGCTTGTCCTATGAAATCTACCACTAGACTGTGTCACTATTGACTAGGTAGTTCTTGTAAAGCGATTTGGCGAAAATTTCAATTAGTAAGATTGTACTGACTTACTATTGACAATATCACCACACTATGGGAAATTTCCGTAGTAAAGCTGTATTGATTCACTTTAAACGCTGTCACCACCTGCACCTTACAATTTTAAATTGATGTCGTAAACTAATTTTTATAAAAACTTCAATTTTGCTAGACGCCACTTAAATTTTCAACATACCAATAAAACATTAAGGCCCAAATTCACAGTCATTAGTTAACTAATAGCAAGAGTTTAACCAATAATATTTGATTCGCAGCTCTTTGTTTACCGTTAGTTAAACCGCCAAATGTCATTGGTTAACAAATAGGTAGACAACAGCTGATTCGTTGTAAACTTTATTAGTATTGTTGTTTTGTGAAGAATTTTCGACACATTTCACACATGCGTTATCGAGCATCTTCTTTGTATTTAGCTGTGACACATTCTTTTTTTTCTACTATATTTTGGTTTTTCCGAATTAATTTCGACACTCTTTCAATATCCTGCACGGTAAAGTTAGACGAGCGAGCACTTTTTTCCCATTTTTAAGAAATAATATAACGAATGTAAACAAAAACCATATGATATAGCAGAGCTGTCAACAGTGAAACTTAATAGTTCCATAGGGTTGCCATTCTTTGCTCATATAAAGGACTTTAGTTAAACAATACACTGTGTATATGAAGTATTAGTTAAACAATAGTTATCATTTTAGTTTACTAATAATTAACTAATGACTGTAAATTTTGGCCTAAGAAGCATAGTTTTGTGTTTCTGACAAAATGTTTTCTATGCATAAAAAACAATGCTAATATGTAGACGCTCCGTTGACAATGTCACCAAAATAGTCAAGTGGTGACTTGGGGTCACTTAAATCCACGCTTCCTTCAGGGTAAAGGTATTTATGTGAATGTGTATGTATGTATGTATAGTTTTCCGTTGCTTTTCTTATTCAATTTAAATTTTTATAATTTTCAGGTTTAATAAGGAACCTGCTAGTTGACAAACTTGTACAATGTCTAATTAAAAATAAGTACATGTCATAAAATATATACATACATATCATACAAAGTAATAAAATAATTTATTATTTAGATACATATCGTTCGTTACCTTAATATAGAAAGTCCCTAGCTCATTATCTTTTTATCTCGAGATTTTAGCATTCTTCGATACATTAGATGTTCTTCTATCGAAATACACATAAAACTCCATTTCAAAAAATTAGTGAGTTAGGGCCTTTCAATATTAAAGTAACGATATGTATATATGTATATCGCGTTAAAAGCGTGAGAAGAACTCAACCATTCTAAAAATATTCTACTTTTAAATTAAAGCCTGCAATATCTTCGCTGTAATCTTCTCTTTAAAATAAGAATTTGTTTTGCAATATACAGTGGATTTAGGTTATAACGAATTCCAAGGTAGCTGGCAATTTTTTTCGTTTAAGGCGAAATAATCCATACTTTCATTAAATTAAAAACAAAACAATTAAAAATTAACCGGCTAATTTTGAACTAAGAGACCAAACCAATAAATCAGTACAGTATTTAAAGTTTAAATTTTAATTTTAAACCATCTCCAAATGCATAAAACTGGTCGTTTAAACTACCAATATAGATTATATGATTTTATTATATAGTCCTAATTTACACTTTGCAAATCTTATTGGTAAGCTGATTAGTTTGATGTAAAGAGAGACGAGGGGAACAGAAAAGTTCCTTTTCTCCTCGTCTTTCTCCTAACAAACTAATCAGCTTACCATTAAGACTTGCATAGTGTAAATTAGAACTTACAGGCCATATATTTTGCGTTGAAAGTGCAATTAACTTTTTTCAAGCCTATACTCTACTTTTTGATATATTTTCTTAGACTACATTGTTCCTTCATTCTCTTCTACTTCGTCAAGCATAACATTAATTTCTGTCTCAGTAAAATTAGGCTTCCTTTATTAATATATTTTTGAATGATCAAAAAATTAACAGCCTACTGTAAATAAAACAGCTGTTTTATGACATTTATTCCAGTGTTGCCACAATATTATTTTTTAAACTGCACATAATACAAACATGGTACACTATAGATTTAATAGTATGTTTCCACCGACTTTAGGGAAATTAATTTGAAGTGTTTCCACCGAGTTTGTGAGTGATTTGGTTGTTCAAAGTTTCGTAGTCAATTTATGCACTTACTCTATATGGTGGGCGCAGGCAGCTGTAAATGAATTTTATCCATTTGTAGTTGCCATTTAAAATTTATTAAATATTCCTTAATGTAATTTTTTCGAAATTTTCAATCACTATTGATGGATGATGGGATGGGATGGAGTTTGTAATTTTAAAAGCAACGCAGGGTTACATAGATAGAACCAGTTCGAAAAATAGTATTTTCGGTGGAAACATACTATAAAATATACCAATTACTTTGGGGCGATTTGGCAATATGCAAAATGTATGATAAATCATGTCTAAATCAACTTGATTTGCTCAAATCACCATGATTTGATCAAATCACGACGACTATAAACTACATATAAATTAAAGTTTAGTTCAACTAAATCAGCGTTTAAACTTGCACTGATTTATTAGGCTGAAGTAATTTTTTAAATTAATATGCAGTATATCAGCGGCTTAGAGTGTAAATCTGCTGAGTCTATTTTTGTATAATATATAACTTTTTTATATCGTACTAAAGAGAAAGAAGCGCCGCATCGACTGGCTTAAATATTTACTTAAATTTTAAACTACATATCGAAAAAATTAATATAATGGGCTAATATATTACAATTTTTGTCTCCTTTAAAATTTGGTTGAAGTGAGTTAGCAGGTTTACACTTTAAGCCGATGATATGTCAATGGCATGTGGAATGCGGGGCTTTCCACTAAGCCGCGACTTTGTTCGTTAATGCTCTGAAAATAATGTTAAATCGTTTAATTACTGTATGTCTGTTCTTAGGAATTGTGAATTTTTTTTCCTAAACGGACATTTTTATATTGAATCAGATTTTTCCAATTAATATTTTTTAAAGTCTTTCTTAAGAAACATTCCGTTTTGTTTATTTTTTGTCAGCTTGGAGATAAATATTTGAAAAAAATACAAAGTAAAACGTTTCATGAATTTGTAAATAACATATTTTACAAACAATTTGTTTAGAATACAAGTAACAAGTTGTCAATAGATAAACGATAAGCTGAGAGCAGTCGTCATACATACTGATGATCATGAACTAATTTCCAAAGAACCAGCAAGAATGATGATTAACAGCTGTTTGAACAAATAAATAAACAATAAAAAATAAATAAAATAAATATTTTGTTTTGTTGTTGATACAATACTACGAGTAAATTGTTGATATTTATGTATGAATGTGATCTTAGAAAAAATCGCGTGAAACTATACCTATAACAAGTGAGACGTAAATTGTTTAATTGTGTTGTTTTTCTAAGTGAAAGAAGTGGAAAAAAATAAATCAGAAAATTACCAGAAACGAGAGCTGGGATTAGTGTGAATCACACCAAGTCATGCGTTACATGCAGCGATGCCAACTTGGTGCTTTTGGCACTATTTTGAGTGCTTTTTGAAGACTCAAAACGCCAAATTTTGAGCGTTAGTGCCAAAATAAGAAAAAGCACTAATTAGTGCTTTTAAGAAATTTGTGTATTTCTTAAAATTATTTTAATAATTACTCGGCGTATTTATTTTTTCAGTGTAAAGCATACATTTTTCGTCTGATATATTTCATTAAATGGAGCATAGCTAAGAAAATTTTAAATATTATTAAACTTCACATTAATTCACGTTATGGATTTTCAATCGTTTTTCACGAAAGTGCTTTTTACGCTATTTAGATATCAAAATTACGCTTTTAAGTGCTTTTTTTAAATGTTGATGTGCTTTAGAGCCAAAAAAAGTTGGCATCACTGGTTACATGCGTTATTGTGAATGAATTGTTTCAGTGTTGCCATATACGTTAGAGGAAAAAACAGCCCATATCGAACAAAAAATCTGTTTTCAGAAGAAAAAACTGCTCCAAATTTTTGTAACATTATTATATCTCATGTTTTGGACTCGGCAGTTTTTCTTGAAGCAAGTCTGTGTTTATGGGAGAGAGAGGAAAGAAGAAAGAAGAGGGGTACTGACTTGCTTGTACAGAAAAGTTACTTCAATTCTCTTTTGTTATTTCATTCGCAGTATTAAAACAATAGGAAAATTGAACAAGAAACCGTCTGAGTGTAAACAAACGAGCAGTTTTAAAAGAGAATTGAAGATAATTGCTTCAAGAAAAACTGCCAAGTTTAAAACATGTCTAAGTTTTATTGTAAAATATTGGCTTAAGTTTTCGAATTTTATTTGGGAGTTGAGAGTCAGAAACATGTTCAAGATTATTTTCTTTTCACAAAATTGTTATAAATTAAATAAGTTTTCAATTTAAATATATTTTTATATTTTAAATACATTTTAGCGTAACATGGTTAATGCTTCAAAAATTTTACTATGATCATTATGAGCATAATCGAAGAAAACTCCTCACCAAATGAAAATTGTGTGTATATAAAATAAAAAGAAAATGACATATCTTTAGAATTTTTTGTGTGTTTTTCATGAAAATTTTTCACACAGAGAAAAAACTGCCTCATAGAATCAATAAGATTTTCTCTATGAAACGTTTTTAGGCTAAGGGGTATCCCAGCAGAAAGAAGCGAAGATTTTTTCATAGAGATTCCGTATTGTTTTTATGTGGTAAATCTTATTAATTTTATCAAGAAGAAACCCACATAAAATCAAGCAGAAATCTTATTATTCCCAACTTTTTTTTATTCAATTTCCGTTATTTTTGGCACCAAAAAAACAATCCATAGAGAAAAACTTCTTGATTCTATTAGGTTTTCTTATAAATTGTAAACTATATGGATTTCTTATTGATTTTATTAGGTTGCCTTATTGATTTTTTTAAAAAGGTTTTCTTCTTGATTTTATTAGGCTATCTTATTGATTTTTTCAATAAGGTTTTCTTCTTGAATTTATTAGGTTCCTATATGATTATGTTTAAAGCATCTTATTGATTTTTTTAATAAGGAAATCTTCTTGATTTTATGAGGTGTCTTGTTATTTCATATCTATAAATAGACACAGACAATTTTTTTCATGGTCTTTTTCGTTTTTGTATAAGCATGTTTGCAAAATTATTTCAATGGTTATTCAGACTGCTTGTTAGCATATTGGTTAGAGTGTTTGTCTATCAGTCAGAAGTTTGCTGGTTCAATACTTGTCTCCTTTCAAAGTATATGGTATAGAATTTAAATGAAAATATATAAGCAAAGCACAAAGAATAAACAAAGACATAATTTTTTTTTATTTTATGAGGTCGCCTCATAAAATCAAGAAGAAAACCTTATTAAAAAAATCAATAAGATAACCTCATAAAAACTACAAGATTTCTTCTTGATTTTTTCAAAAAGGTTTTCTCTATGAAATTAATAAGATTTCCTTATTGAAAAAAAAACCATAGAGATTTCTTATTAATTTTGTTCTATTTTATGAGGTAATTATTAGGGACTGTTTTCTCTGTGCACGTATGAAAAACATAGAAAGGGTGTTCATGAGAACTCTTAAAATTGCCATTTGTGCAATTGGGCAAATATGCGAGACTTGTTTCATGAAGCCCCTTTGCAACAGTTAAGTCAATTTGAATGAAATGTCAAACAAATCAATTTAATAAAAATAAAAAAATTAAATTTCCAGGAATTTTTAATTTAAAAACATAAAAATAAAAACGTGAGTGTGTGTATCTTAAAATGTCTAAATAAAGCCAAAAAACAAAGAAGTTGTTGTTAACAAAATGCACAATTGCACAGCTTAAGTTTACGAGTCAAAATTGTTGGACAAATTTAACAGGTTTGTGTAAATAAATTTTCATACAATTTTTGACATTTTATTTACGAGAGTGTAAAAATGCACAATTGCAGAGTTTGCTGGACTTTTGAACATTCTCATGAAAACCCTTAGAGACATTTTTAATATTTTTGACTCTTTCTCTTTTTCATATCCATTTTTATGAGGAGTTTTAAACGATTATAAGAATGAGCGTCTAAATAAGCTTGTTACAGAAAAAATGCGAAAATATCGACTTCAAAAAAAAAAAAAAAAAATGAGTTACTTATTTTCTATATTAAGGAAACGATATGTAGGATACAAAATAACTTATTTTTCATAAACGGTTTATAAAGTTCATACTGCCCATAAGGAGTTTTTTTCAGTTTTTTTACGGTTCACACAACTTTTTCCTATTCTGCCATTCTAACCGGTCTTGTATTTGCTATAAAATTTCCTTTTAAAACTTTGCCAATTTGTTCTCATTCAATTAATTGAAAATGTTTATTGTCTTGTTTCCTTGCTTTCAATACTGTTTTGGTTGCTACAGCAGAGTGTCATTTATTGCATTCCTTTGCAAACAATGTTGCTAATTAGATTTAAACATTAACCAAGCATTCATTAATGAACTTCACTTGTCACACGAGCTCTTGTAAGCAACATATGATGCTAGGGAAACATTTTTGAAGATAATCATCACTATGATCATAAATAAAAATTTTCATAAGACAGTAGCAAAAGAAAATTAAAGAAGACCTAATTCTTTTTTGCATTTAAGGCGTTTTTCAACAATGGTTGGTACGAGTATTTTAATTGAAATTTGTATTTATTCATTAACAAATTTAAACGACGTTGAACAATATGAAAAAAAAAAACTAAATTTGTAGAGGCCTCTGTCATATTTTTCTCTGTGGAGGAAAATTTGAAAACAAGTTTTGTAAACTTTTCAATATTAAATGTCGCCCAAGTCAAAATTTTGTGTTAATAATCAAACAGAACTGTGTTGTGAACACATTTTGCATACAAATTGGCACTAGCAGCAGTGGCAACACTGAACTCACACATGACAATTTTAGTTGAGCAACTTCTGAGCAAGGCGAATTCACAGCAGGTGATCTCAATTCACTAGCTGGCGATCAGCTTATAATTTTTCTGCTGTCAAATCAAAGCAAAACGCTCGGAAATATTCTGACAGCATGAAATACGCAAGGCGAATATTCCGAGTTGCAAATCGAAACCATCTGGTATCTGAGTTTATGGAAGAGTGAGAGAGAGAGAGAGAGAGCAGATTATTTTCCTCTCGTCCAAGAACTAAAACTAAAATTGCCGTGTGTGAACCCAGACCAAAAAGCAGTCATTATTGTCTTATTCCGGGTTATTTTAAGTTTATTTTTATTGCTATCAAATTCTTTTTATTTTCGCTTAATATGATAATCTTATGACTTCAAGTTTCCTTGTATATATACACACATATATATTCATATATAAATGACCACAGTGGGTTAGGAAAAATAAAAGTGAACAGCAAAAATATTAAAACCAAATTTATCAAATATTTTTCATTCATGTTATTCTAAAAGTTAAGAAAAAATGAATTAAAGTGTTTGCATATTTAATAAACTTAAAATCTTTGATAATCATAGCTTGTGAAATTATATATAGATTTATTCTAAAATTAATTCACAATTATTATTTATTATTACAAAAAAAAAACTAAACAGAAAAGTAAATAATTATTTTATTAATTCAGTAATACAAATTCCATATTAATCTGTCATAATAACAACATTGTTTAAATATTTGTAGTAAATTTAATTTTTTTTTTTGTTAATTCAGGCAAATGTGTCGGCACATCAAAAAAGAAAATATTACAAACCGACTTTATATGACTATATATGGTTTAAAATGCTTAATGAAAAATTATTGAAATCCAAGCCATTAATGTGGGGGAGTTTCAGTTTGTTCTGAATCGTGAGCGCTTGAGATAAAAATTATGGAAAAAGTTTCTGACGAGGTGGTTTTAGAATAAACGCTACAAATGTTTTCTTTGCAATATTATTAATGTGTATTTAAATATTTGCTAAAATTATGGTTATTATTTTATTAAATTGTGTGTGTGTCTTTTTTATTTGTTGTTGGCAAGCTAAGAAAATAAAAATCGAAATATTCTCATCATTGATGGGCAATAATATAGAAAACTTATTGACATAAAGAGTTAAGAAAAAGTGGCGCCGTTACACAACTTAAAAAAAACACAAAATAAGAAAATTTAATCGCCGACGCCTTTAGTTTTTTTTAGTTTTGCATTTAGTAACCCAGCAAAATTTTTTTATATAAATTGAAAATATAATTTTTGTTGCAGTAAAATTTGTTAGACACATGTTTAAGTTTTAGGGACTACACTTCTGCTTTAGAATAGTAGTGTTGTAATGTAGGACAATTAAAAAATAGTTATAAAAAAGTTAGCAGTTTATAAGCAAGATTATACAAAAAGTAGGCGGGCTCATGTTCCACTCCTACGCTCTTGTAATGACAATCATATATATAAAAAGTGGGCACGACAAAACCCTTAAAATATTAAATAACTACTTTATGTGCTTTTGTCAAACCAATTTCTACTATGAATCTACAATGAAAGTAGAAGGACCACGCCCTTTCAAATTTAGCATAAACAATTTGTACACGCCCTAATATTTTGTAATTAAATATGCGTTAAGAAAAGTCGCTGCTGCCACTAACATCAAACTAGTAACGTTTATGATTAGAAAAACGAGAAGTATGTGACTTAGAAAAAATTATAAATTGTTGACAGATTTTTTTGTATCCATGCTTTAACTTCAGTGAGTAAAAACTTTCTAGGAATACATTTAAGTGACTTTAAAATAGAAACTAAATGGTCAAAATAACTTGTTATAACTCCATAAGTATGTCTGGGTGAGTAGGATTTTTTTACTGATAAATAAGTATAGCATGCTTATAAAAGACAATGGACTTTAATAAATTAAGTAAAGTGCGACTTTGGCTCGCACACGATGGTTTGCGTACAGGCACTACATAATTCTATACGAATGTTAGCCCATATAATCGAATATTTTACTCAAATTTAGACATTTTATAAAAAAAATTCTACTACCCGGTAAGCTTTTTATTCGGATTTAGCGATTTTTTAGCTTATTGTTTTTTTCTAAGCGTTTTTTTAGTGTTGGCGCTTTTTTCGTTTTGGCGATTTTTTTTTTGTGTATAACGATTTTTTAATTTTAAAATTTCTTAGTTTTAGCGTCTTTGAAAATTTTAACAATTTGTCTTTTAGGGTTTCCAAGATACAGCAAGTTGTCGAAATTAAATTAATTGATAGAATACCCTCTTATTACGATTTCTTAAATTTCAATGTTAATTCATGTAGTCTGCTTAAAAATACACAAACTTAGCAAATTCCAAGTTATATATGTAATTGTATGTACATATATTAGACCCCTGCATAAGAGCACTTACAAGAACTTTTAAGACGATGGATTTTTCAAACGCTTTACCACAGCGAAATCTTTTAAAACATACACTAAACAACACTGTTTGCAACAAATTTGTTTCAGTTATTGCAGGTAAAGCAGTAAAAAAGAAAATACTTCGTGACGGAGGAATTTGTGGTGCTTGCTTCTTCCTACGCCCGGGCACATAAACAAACGTCATGTATGTACATACAAACGCACACATGTATTGACATTAGTGTGTGCGCTTGCTTTAAAAAACCTCCCTTTAACACATGATATCTTATCATATTCATCTTACACACGCTCTCAAACGTACAATATGCAAAATAACAAGCATACACACATCAGCACTACTTCTTTTGAGTGTTTGTTACGAACAAGAAGTCTTCGTGACATCGCTTGTAGACACTTATATACATGTACATCAATACATACACCGTGCTTCGCTTATTAAACGACATCACTTATTATTGGTTTAGTATAATACATGTTACGACAATACATTTAAAAAACAAGACGTATTTACATTTCAAGACTGTTTACGCAGCCCTTTAATGTATATTACAGCAAGATGTCAACATTTTTCGTTGCTTGCTTTAGAACACCCTATAATTTTTGACTGTCATATATTTGTTGTAGCGGAAAAAGTGTGTAAAAGCTGCCAAAGAAACACCGACTAGACAAACTATAACATCTTATAAATTTTATTTTAGGGTGAGGGTGATATCTTATTTCCTGGCTAACTTGGAAATATTTTCACTATTCGAATACGGGAAAGGATTATGGATACGTGTTAAATTTCAAATTTCAAATTATCAAGATGCCTACAAATGAGATGACACCCTGAATTTTTTAAGTTTTACAGCATACATATCTTCGTATGCCAATAGATGAAGTGGGTTATTAAATTAAATTTTAATTTAATTTTACCACCTTTTTTCCTTTGAAAATTATGCAGAGGTTGACAATATAAACAATATCAGGGACGTAAGGTTAACTGCTGTTAATTGTCATGTTGCTATACGTCATAACATTGTGGTAACTGGCAACGCTACTAAAGTATGTTAGCACTCCATAACATAGTGTCCACACCTGATGATTTTATATCATGCTGAATGTCAAATTGATATCTTGATGAAAATTCTTCACGTATAGACTCAATATATTAATATTATGGTAGCGTTATGATATAATCATCAGAGCTCACAGCCTGATGAATTCATCTTGATATCAAATGTCATTTTATGTGTTATTGTGCAATTAACGTTTATTTATTAAACAATTTTCGTTTAAAAAATGAGGCACAATAATTATTATTGACCAAAAATTAAACAAACCGCAAATTATTTATTTTTGGCAAGTATTTTTCAAATATTTGTTTGATTCATCATAATATAAAATCATCAACGTCTACCCCTTTGTGTTGACATTAATGAAAAAATGACAGTTGCTCTGCCGGCGTCATATTACGGGGTCTGATATAAAATCTTCAGGTGTGGACACTATGTAAACGATTCACTCATTTCATTACTGTGACTTATTCATTCACTGATTTACTGGAAGTGCTTCTTCTTGCATAATAAATCATAATCTACGAAATTTTGTAAGAAATCAAGAGTTCTTTCAAGTCAATTTTTCTTTTCTTTTTGATCTCTTAAGCAGGTGCTTACTTTGCTGGGTTATACGAAGTCCAATCTTAAGTTTTTATTTGATAACCAAATACCAAAGGCCTTCTTTCTTAACGTCGTAAACATTGCTATTAATAGTCTAGTCGTATTAATAGAACTAAAAATAAATGAATTGAACACACAAGCTGAATTTACCCACGATTAGCACATACATATATAAATCCAGAGGTTCAATACAGAAAATTTTATGCCTTAAAGGCTTTTTTTATTTACTTATCTCTTCCCATTTCGTTTAAATACATGTGCGCCTATGCTCTTTTAGAATTAAAAAAGAAGGAAAACAATTTCTTCAATATTTTATATGATTGACATGGGAATATTGAGAGGAAGATAAAAGATTTATACAGCTGAAACGTGTTATTTAAAACGTTAATTCAAGTTCATTGAGAACATGTGTAAACGTTTAAATTAATTTATTTTTTATATTTACTGGTCAGAATCTTGAGCCCTGAACTGTGATCTGCCTGACTTGAGTTCAGTTTTCTGACTGTTTGCAATATTGTAGATTTTGCAGGCAAAATATCTTTTTGTAAGACAATTCTGTGTTTGGTTAAGTTATTTTTTTTTGCAAACTTTTTAAATTTATTTCACAGAACATTAACAGTAACATAACAATCACTAAATTTTTTTATTTCTTTTGACATTTTAAACCCTGCAATTTTAAATATGTTTTCTCTATCTATCATCCTTGTTATTTTAAAATGTTCTACAACAAAAAAATTTTTTTTCTAATCTTAAAAGCAGCCATAAAATATTTTCATTTTATTTATAAAAAATAATTATGCAGGAAATATGTATGTGAAGTTTAAGGTTTTCATGATTAATTTTTATAAGTTAAAATAATTAATCTCATTTTTAAAATCTTTGCAAATAAAAATGGAATTGTTTGTTGCCACGCTATTATTTATTTGCTTAATACTAAAATGGTTTATCTGATTTTAGCAAATCTTTTAATTTTCCATGATACTCTGAAAGCTATTGCGTGTTTTAAATTTCTTTAAAACCCATTAATAATCATAATTTGTTAAAATATTGTCAATATTCGCTATGAATGGCAGTTAGTTGTAGTTAAGAAAATCTCCCACACTTTATAAATATAAAAATGTACATATGTATGTATGTATGTAGATAATACATATTTAAATGAAATATTATTATTATTATTATTTTTTTTGTTCTTAATAAACTTGTTCCATTAGTTTGAATATGAAGCAAACAGAATAGTCTTGAACTTGACAAAACACAACTGTAGTGTGTTTCTTGTGCATTCACAATAAGAAGGCTAAATATATTATTATATTCGCAATATTCACGCGCGTTTACATGAAGACTTTTTGTCGCAATAGTCAGGGGACTTTTTGATATTAATTTAATCAATGCTTTTTATTCGTTTATTCGTAGCATTGTTGCCATAAGGGAACTAATTGTTAGTTCGGGAAATGTAGGAATAATATTTTTTTTTAATTTACTATCAAAATACAATATGTAATTCCTTTTCCCCCTTACTTTATTTGCTTATAATTATTTTTATATTATAACTGTTTATTTCATGCAGTTTTATAAAAAATTAATCTAACTGGCAACATCGCTTGTACATAGTATAACCAGGGCTGCCAGATAAAATGATCGAAAAATCTTCGAAATCCCGATAAACCATAAAATAATCATTATTTTATAGTCGAAAAATCGTCAGAAAAATCGGAGAAATCAAAATTAATTTTTAACGTGTGTATACTAGGCCGGGTCGATTTGTATGGATGAAAAAAATTAAAAAAATCTTATAGTAAAAATGATATCTATATATAATTCTTAGAAAATTTTGCGAAGAAACCATGAGTCTAAAATCAAACTCTACCGCACCTCTCGACATGAAAATTTACTTCTTCCTGAGCTGCTTTTTGTTTACCTACTTCCAGTCTTATTTAAAGACGTAGACTTTAAATATGTAAATGGGGTACCAATTAATATGGTTAAATCTAAGGTAGCTTGCGAAAAAATTAAAAGCAGGGAGTACGTACATGGGAGGAATAATGATTCAAATTTAGTAGAATTTATTTCAGCACATATATTTTTCTATTTGAAAAAATTGTAATTTAAAAAAAAAAATTTTCTAAAGAAGAGAAAATACATTTTCATATCGAGAATGCGCGGTATAGGGATTGATTTTAGATATGTGTTTTCTTCGGAGAATTTTATCAGGATTTCCTATAGATTAGGTTTTTGCTATACGAATTTTGCAAAAAAAAAATTGACCGCCCTCGTGTATACATATGTTTTATTTTATATGTTTATAGGGAAATTGAAACTATTGTCGTCTTTTAACCCCCTTATAACATTGTTTCCCTCAGGCGTAATATTATGGAAATGATTGAAAAGTTATGTCCAAGTTTTGGTCTCAGTCCTTTTGATTGTCGAAATTTTTTATAGGAACTTGACTTTTCTCACATGTTTGTATTTTTTGTATTTTTTGAGAATATCAATTTACACAGACATAAATATAAAATAAAAAGTGGTCAAAATTACACCAAAATCTTTTAGAAGGAAAGCAATATATTAATTTTAATAGTCGATTATTCATAAAAAAAACTGCCTTGGACTTTTTAAAAATCGTCAATTTTAAGGAAAAAATCGTCAAATCGTCATTTTGCTATTTTCGAAACCAAAAGTCGTCAAAATTACGTTAAATCGTCAAATCTGGCAGCCGTGAGTATAACAAAAATTCGTGAGAAACAAATATGTGAGAGGGAAGAGTTAAAATTGTTGCTTCAGTTCCCAGCAGCGTGACCATATTAGCTTATTTTCAGCTAAATTTAGCTTTTTTTTTTGGGATTTAGCTGCAAAATTTCCATTTAGCTCTTAGTTTATGTTTTAGCTTTTTTTTAAAAACTTATTTAGCTTTTTTAGCCGTTTTTTAATCTAAATTGCATGTTCTCAAAAAATATGTTTAAGACATAAAAAAGTTATAATGACAAAAAATTAAAAATTTTAAGCGTACTGACTAAATGGCTGAACCGATATTCTTCAATTATAGGCGAGATCAAATCACTTTTCAAACGACAAAAACAAAATTAAAATCGGTCTAGCCGTTTGGAAGATACGGCGTCAAAGACACACAGATTCAACTAAATGTATTTAGAAAAGATGTGATATCTTCTAAACGGCTGGACCGATTTACTTCAAACAAAGCTAAGAAGACTCTCGGTCCAGTCACCTTGCGAACAAAAAATAAACTAATTCAAAATCGACGTGGACTGGTACAGATGCACAAATGTACAGACACACACTACAAACTTATAAAACCCATTTTTGGACGAAGGAAGGTTAAAAATTATAATTTGTTAACATTCAAATATATAAAATTTTTTCATTGAAAAATAATTTAAATATACGAAATGTAAAATGCTGATTTATAAGAGATATGACAAATTTAAAAATGGGTGACATTGATTGCAGTTTTGGTATTACAATGGTAAAAGTAAAATTAATATTGCCTATAAGACTTTTAAAGATTTCCTTTGAGTTGAGTTGAACTTGTATTCAGCGGCATGAATTTACTTGAAAGAAAAATTAGGAAATAGGTTTTCTGTTAATAACACTAATTAATTTAAAAAAGGTTTCGTATTTTAGCATAAATATTTTTAAATTTTTGGAAAGTTTTTGTGTTATTTTTCTTTAAAACTCAAATATAATACTGAATAAATAATTTAATTAAAAATTATTCAATATTTTTATTTCAAATAATAGAAAAATATGTTTTAGTATGCATATATTTAACGTTATTTTAGCAATAAGAAACTATTGCAACGTGAAAGAAGCAGAAAAAAGTTTAGCTTTATTTTATGGCTTAAAATTTTAATTTTTAGCTTATTTTAGCTCTTTTTGAAACGTGATTGAGCTTAACTTTATTTTAAAATCTGGTCACACTGGTTCCCAGTCAGTGTGCACACTTAAGGCCCAACTATAATATGAATAAGCTAGCTTAAGCAACTTTGCGGTTACATATAAAACGCATGTGGCAAACTATAATGTACTTAACAAACTTTTCGTCAAGTTTCGTCAAATGTCATTTGCTTAAGTAAAGTGCCAAACTGAACGCACATTCCGTAAGGAAACAACTGTTTGTACATTTTTTAAACTCAAACAAGCATCAGCAGAAAATATTCATTGATTTTAAATATTTTTTTATTGTTTCTTATTTTAAACTCAGAAAATAAAGCAAAACTTTTATTTTCATTGTTTGTTTTACAATACACATATACACACATACACATGTATTTACTTATGTATGTTCACTGTTGTACTTTTTAGTAGGCAAAACAAATAAAACAAGTGATAAGGTGATGGATATATTTATATGTAAATTTCTAATCGATTAGGACATTCTTTCCAGTTAGTTTGATTGAATTGCATTCATTTAGGAGATATGAGAAGAAACAAAATTATTGACAATACCTAGATGTGCAGCAGTGGCTAAAGAATACTTAAGTGCATGTAAGTACATTATGGCCACCTAAAAGTCACATCTGAATTGTTTAAGCATTTGACAGACTTATCGCTCAATTCTGACATTAGCTTAAGCCAGCTTATTCATATTATAGTTGGGCCTTTAATTTTTTTTTAAATTCGGTAGAATCAACAAAAAAAAATCGGTAGATTTGAATGAAATTCGGTAGAATTTTTTTTTTATTCAGAGAAACATAAAAAATAACAATTTAAAGAAACATAAAATACATATGACAAAATAGTAAATATATGTAGTTATATATAAAAAAGGTAAGTGCAAGGAGTATCAAACTAAACAGGTTCCAAAAGCGCATTTAAAACTTCACATGTGATTGGAAATTAAACTGCCATAAACAATGAAGCATTTCCAATAAAAAAAGTGTCATCTCCAGTTATTTGACCTTACACTTTATATAGATATGCTATGCATATGTATATAAAATAATATTAGGCGCACGGTAGTGCGCCAGTTCAAGTTCTGGCTAATGCATACAGTGCGTATATTTACAGGAAGCCATTCGAGCTGTTTTTAGCCCCCTCATAACTTTGTTCCCCGTAATCGTAAAATTATAAAATTTAAATCATAATTAGAATAAATTCATGTTACCTCATATGCAAAGTTTGAAATGAAAGGTTCCGGAGATATGGAGGTGCAAAAAGTGCATATTTTAAGACATACTCACTGATCACTCATCAAATTGATGAAGCACTTCCGCTATAGCTAGAGAGCTAAGATTTGGTACACATGTAGATCTAGGTGAGCAATGAACTAGAAAAATCTGAGAACCCGAAAATTTTAACCAAGGGGGCGGGGCTACGCCCATAAAAATTAAAATTTATTCGATTGAGCTGAAATTCGATACATAGCGAGGTCTAGTAGAGAAATAAAATAAAAAAATCTGAAAATCCGGAAATTGTAGCCAGGAGGGCGGGGCTACGCCCATAAAGTTCAGAATTAAAAATGCTAATCTAAGGCGCTTCATGGAAGCTATTTTATTGAAATTCGGCATATATACTGCGGTAATGCAAGGCTATAAATTTTTCATTACAAAAGTGGGCGTTGACACGCCCATACAATTTAAACCTCATTTTAATGCCCTGCGGCTCAGCATATTTAGATATACTATTTATCTAGCTATTATTATCAGTTTGTAACGAAACTAGACACGAATAATAAGCATTGACCCAAAAAAATTTTGACTGGAAAAGTGGCCAGGGTTACGCCCATAAAAATTAAAAGTTGCGCTAGGGAGCTGAAATTTGATATACAAGTAGGTCTAGGTGAGAAACCAACTAGAAAAATCTAAAAACCCGAAAACTTTAGTAAGAGGGTCGGGGCTGCGCCCATAAAAATTTAAAATTAAAAGTTGCGCTAGGGAGCTGAAATTTGATACACAAGTAGGTCTAAGTGAGAAACAAACTAGAAAAATTTTAAAACCTAAAATATGTTTTCAGAATGGGCGGGGCCATGCTAATATTATTTTGAACTAAATACTTAATATACAGCTTTTAATTCAAGCCAATTTAGTGAAATCTTGCATCACCTTAAAAATTGCATCACCTTTCCAAAAAAGGAGAAAATGTATAAATGTTCATTTCTTTATATTGATAAAAATGTTGTCAAGTTGGCAGATTATCTAGAAATTATATGACACCCTTACGATTACAAATTTATATCATACATAACATATTTCTGTGTTAGGTATTGTACCAAACAAGAACTTGGTCAAAACTTATATCTCACAAGTTTTAATGGCCGAAATTTTGGATAGGAACTTGGCCGTTTTTCACATTTATGTTTTTGTATAAATAACAAGAATTCAGTTTTTGTACATAGGCTTTATAAAGCTACCAAAATAACTTTTATTTGACTAACATTTGTAACTACAAAGATTATATCGATGGCTTAATATAAAAAGGGCCTAACTCAAATTTTTTCGAAATCGTGTTTTTAATATTTTCTGGGCCACAACGTATAATTGCATCCTCCTTGAAGATCTTTTTACATTACAGTTCAAAATCAAGGACTTATGGCAACTTTAAAAACTATTTCTGCATGTAAATGTTTTATTTTTTCTTCAGTTTTTTGCTTTTCCTGTAAAATGTCGAAAATTCGAGTTAGGTCTTTTTTTATATTAAGCCATCGATATGTAAGATCCATTTATGAATTTAAACTTTAGTGCAAAAATTATTAAATCATTGGTAGGAATAAATATTTCATCCCCAAGGCACAATTCTTTGGCAAATATTAGGTTACTTATAGTTTCAGTTTTTAACCGATTTCTTTGTTCTGTTTTAATGATTTTCCTTACAGAAAATGACCGCTCTGCGGCCGCACTGCTATGTGGCAAAATTCGGCAATTTACACATATATCGACTTAAATTACTATATAACATATTCGGTAGATTTCAGGCTTTGTTAGGTAGAATTGGTAGATTGTTAAATTGACAAACATATTCGGTAGAATCTACCGAATATCGGTAGAAGTGTGCACACTGTTCCCAGTACGTGGGCCTTTTGCTACCCCGCAAGCTTCTCTTCACTTCTCGGCTACACGATGCGCTGGCGAAGTGTCGCAGCTAGGTCACCCTTCAACGGGCTCTTAGGAAATTTTAGGCAAGAGTTTCATAATTTTTTTATAAGTAAAGAAAACTAAAAACAAATATTAATAGTGATCACTGATCAGTTAGAGAGCACATACATATGTATGTATGGTGTCAATATTAATCTAGGTGCATTAAAAGAAATAATTTTGTTTTATCGTTGCCCTTGAAAGTAAATTACGTTGAAACACATTTACCATAACTACAAATTCCGAAGAAAATTCGATACACTGGCCTCTAAACTTTAACGTTCTGTGGAGCTACTTAAAACCTTTAATTAATGATCGGCTCCATCATCATTCTAAGATACAGAAATCTGTAAATTATGTAGTCCAAACGAACAATTTTGTTTGTTGTAAGTGTATTTTCAATTCCTATTTATTTACTTTATTTTTTATTAAAAAAGATCTTAGTGTCTACTTAAGCAAGTAAAAAAGGAAATTTTAGTCACAAATTTTTTTAATCTAAGTTTTTCCCTTAGACAGCTAGCTAATCTAAATCTTTTTGAAATGTCTTGAAAAGTTTTTCGCAGTAACAAATGTTTATTTATTTTGCCTTTCCATAAATATTTGTTTAAGCCAGCAATTTCCCTTTATTTTGCTGCATGCAGCTGAGAAATACAAATGCATTAACATAAATATTTCCTCACTATTCATGATCTTTAACAAATTAAGCAAAAAAAAAAAATTAATAATAATAAAATAAAAATTATGCACACAAAGAGTTGTAAAATCTAAAGCCTACAGTACACGGCATGTAAAAAACCACATGCGCATGTGGTTCTGACGTAATTTCGACGTCATCACGATGCTACATTTGCTACATGCCGTGTACTAGCAACATATGTACATGTATACATTAACATACTTACAGACGAGCTGGCCCAAAAAATGTCTTCGATTCGGTTACATGTGCCACATATGTATTTTGGAACAAAAATACTATAAAAATTTTACGGTATCTAGTCACTATTAGTAATTTTAGAAAATGCAACGAACATGTTGAAAATTCTCGTGAAGTCATCGCTACATACGCATGTGGCTTTTTACATGCCGTGTACTGTAGGCTGAAATCATCATCATCTAAGCATCAAATGAACTAAAGGAGAATAGACGGACAGACAAACAAACCAACACTGGTTGTCGCTTATTTTTCTTTTGTAGGTCTTCCTTATGCTCATCAGTATAAAAGACATTCATATTCATAACTTTATGCATTCATAAATTCATCTTAATAATGTTAAAACATTTTACACGCATGCAGCCAGGCAGCTAAACAAAAAAAAAAAAAAAAAAAAAAATTCCTGAAAATGATCTTGCAAAGAATGAATAAAGAAAAATCATCATTTTAAGTTCTTACATTTCATTATTTCTCTCTAACTGTTTGTCCAACATAAAAGAAAAGAAATAACTTTGTAAGTATTCTATCATTTTCTGAATTAAAGAAAACCTTAGGTTGTATTAGGATTTTTTGCACTCTAAATAAAATATTTTATGTGGAAGTTACCAAAGCTACGATAGTTGAAAATTTGAGGTTAAGATTAATCTGAGTATCTGCTATAATGGCAGCACTGGCAATGACATGTTCGCAATTTCGATACACGGTTGCATTGCTTCTCTTACACTGCACAAGACAGGCGGCACAGTAAGTTATCTGTAGCCAACTCCACAACAAAAGTGACCTCAAACGATTTTAATCACGTGACTACTCAATTGCCGAAAATATTTCTATTCAATTTGTAATATGTATAATGTAAAAACCTGGTAACTCTTTAATCAGCTGACAACGAACATTACCTACAGAGACAAGTCGCTCATATAATATAGGATGAAGAGGTGCGGTAACATTCGAAAACAGCATGTTGTTCCGTTCTGCTAGTGTTTGCCAGACTATTCACAATTAATTTTTGTATTAGCTGTCCCTTCAAAATGATCACATATAATTTGGCTTACAGAGCTTTAGCCTAAACAAATCATAAACTGTTTTTAAAATTTACAATTTTGTTTTACTGTCACTTTGACAAGTGTTTTGTGTGCGATTTCCAATAACGATTGAGTGTAGTAAAGATTTTCATAGTTTTATAGTTTTTGTAAATTAAAAGAATTGAATATAATGTCGAAGGTAAATGTATTATTAATATAAGTCAAAAGTTGTCACGCGTGAGCAGTGATGCCAATTTAGCCGTTTTCTGAATAAATTTAGCTATTTTTCATCCCATTTAGCCGGAAAAAAATGAGTTTAGCTATTAGCTATTTTTTTTAGCAATTTTTATTTTAATCTAGCTCTTTTTTAGCTATTTTTCCAAACATGAAATTTGTTTGTGATTTTTCACAAAAAATTTAAACTCGCAACAAAGGAACATTAATTAACTACAAAAAAAAACACAACAGCGTAATATGTTATTATTTTCGCATTAATATCTATAAATCCCGGTTCAAACTTGCCATTTTTGTTGCAGCAGTCTAAAAGCGCTTATATGATAGAGATGGCTCAATTGGTAACAATAAGATTTGCTACTGCATTCTTATAATCGTTGCAAGGTATTTATAAGTTGTCGGGTCTACAGTGAAACCTCTCATAACGGACACCTCCCATAACCGGACACCTCTAATAACCGGACAATTTTTGTAGATCCAACACGTTCATTAGTTTTTCCATACAAAATGCACTCTCTTAACCGGACACTCTCATAAAAGCACAGAAGCGGTGAAACACGGCAACAAGAGTTGCATTTAAATAGTAGGTCTTTCTTTATTCAACTCTGATTCATATTTATATTAGTGTCAATGATATTGCTTGTTCCCTGATTAACGCATATGTAAATACTGATTCGTTGGAGACGTAAAGAAATTGCTGTTTACATGAAGAAGTTGTTTGCTTAGCTGGTGTCCCAAAATGGCAGTGAAAAATTTTTTTATCAATTACAGAAAAAAAAATATATTTTAAACGAGTTGGAAAAAGGAAAATAATTCGGTGCACGAACTTGTGAAGATATAAAGTTTCTTGTGTATTTTAACAATTCATATTGCTACATTTCTTATAAATACAAACTGTCTTTTCAAAGCATTTTTCTAGAGACGACTTTGTTGTATTCCAAAAAATAAAATCATTGAAAGTCATTTGAAACCCAACAGCTGAAATTATACCAATCTAATTAATAATAATTTTTCAACTGCAATGAAATCCAAAAAATGTGTAACTCTCTCATAAGCGGACACCTCTAATAAACAGACAAAAACAGGGCGACCGTGAGAGTCCGGTTATGAGAGGTTTCACTGTAATTGGTGGTTTATGATATCAATCAAACAAGGGTCATATTTGTTTTACACGAGTGAAAATATCAAGAAAAATAAAAGTTTAAATTAAAGTTTAAAAACTAGAAAGTTAATAAAAAGTATCCCAAAAATTTAAAGACTTAATAGCAGAATGTACAAATGAATAGAAGGCGTAATGTAATGCAAGTATTGTAAGTTTGCACTATATGCGCAGTTTTTTTTATTACCTGAAGAAAAATTATTTTATTTATTACTTCAATTTATTGTTTTTATTTACTTTAAAAAAGTTCCTGATTTCCCTTAAAAAACAATATATGAAATACCTTCTTGTTTTTGCTAAAGTTCTTGATTTTTGCATTCGATTTTTCATAGCCATTTTTCAGCTAGTTTTTAGCCAGTTTTTAGCCATTTTTTTTTGTCTACATTTAGCCATTTTTGGTGGAGGAATTCTGGCATCACTGCGCGTGAGTGATAAAAAACTTTTAATTCTAAAAAAATCATTTCAATCGGTCTTGCCGTTTGGCTGTAGTTAATTATGGCCGCAAAATGGTCAAAATTTCCTATAGTGTAATGGGTAGATAATGTCAAAATTTTGAGTTGACCCCATTTAGAGGAATAAGTGCGATGTTTATATAAGCTTTTGCGTATTTATGTTTTTTCTTTCTTTTTGTTGTGTTGAACACACAGTGTCTATTTCACGATATCGAAAGAAAACTGTCAACTGAAAATTTATATAATGAAGACAAAAATAAATCATGAAATTTTTTTTTTGTTTTTTAATATAAATTTTAACTCGATTGTTGTTTTCTTTCTATATCGTGAAACAGGCACATAGTTTAATGGCCTATTTTCTATAATACCAAAAAAATATTTTTTTTTGGTTAAAATAATGTAGGGGCATTCTTTTTCTATTTAAAGGCAATAAGAACTAGTTATGTTATTAGTATAGAAAGCCCTTCATTTGTGCTGTCATAGATAAATTATTTATATTTAAAAGATAGCATAAATAAATATAAACAAAAGACCGTCAATTGGCACAGAATTCTTCCGATGAAGTTTATGAATATTAAACTGATGTTTCTTGTTAAGAGCAAGAAGCTGAAAAGGAACAATGCATATGGAGATGCATACATATTCATACATAAGTACCCTGAAGGAAACGTGGGGTTAAGTGTCCCCAAGTCACCACTTTTGTAGACTATTTTGGTTACATTGTCAACGGAGCGTCTACATATTAATGTTGTTTTTGATGCGTAGAAAATATTTATTCAGATACACACAACTATGCTTCTTCTTAAAGTTTTATTGGTTATTGAAGTGGTAAAAATTAGTTTAGAAAATCAAATTAAAAGGTTAATAGGTATAAATGTATTGAACACTTCATATTCATATTGTATTGTACCATCAGTTAAAGATTTGTCCCAATTTCAGATCCATACGTAAGTGTTTGAATTGACTTATTCAGCAAAACATACAATTTAAATTAATCAGTACATTTTTACTATGAACATTTACCACAGTGTGGTGATATCGCCAATAGTAAGTCAGTACAATCTTACTATTGACATTTTCGCCATATGGTCCCACAAGAACTACCTAGTCAGTATTGGTGCACCCTACTGGTATATTTTGTAGGACAAGCCTGTGTTAAATGTCAATAGTAGATGGCATTAGTTGGGGTATAATTTGTCAGTAGTACTGGTAACATCGTCAATAGATAATTAGTATAATTTTACTATTGACATTTCCTGCAGGTTATGTACATACATACATACATACATACGCATACATGATAAAAAGTATGCTGATGTTGGCATTTCCCAGTGTGTGGTAGCCAATGTGTGAGTTATGTTTTATTTGTTTTTTTTTTGCATCATAGTGGCATTGACATGCTGCTGGTGATAATGTTTTAAACTCATAACAGAGACCTGTGTAAACAGTCTTGTAATGTAAATACGTCTTGTATTTTAAATGTATTGTCGTAGCATGTATTATACTAAACCAATATCAAACAGGGCTGTCAGATATGACGATTTCTCGCCAAACGTGGCGATTTTTCAACTTGTTTGACGTGCAAATTTTTGGTTTGGCGACATGGCGATTTTTCTGGCGATAAATAAATTTGTTAGCGATTATTATGGCTATTTTTTCTTAACATCAAAATGTTTCTAATTCTGGAAAATTGAGTTGTTGAAGGAGTAGTTTCATAAAATCCTACGGAAATTCGTCTGCAAGAAGTTAAAACAATTTGATTTTGATGATTTTTCTTTTATTAATTATAGTCATTAATGCATTTTGAAAAATTTACAAGAAATAATTTTTGGCGATTTTATTTCTAATTGTGGCGATTTTCTGATAAATTTTGATACGATCATTTTATAAAAATTTATATTAAAAAAAGTGTTATATAAAAGCAAATTTATTATCAAATATTTACTTAGAAAAACTACATAAAACTGATATTTGGCGACTTTTGGCGATTTTTGAAATCAATTTGGCGAAATAGTTCGGAAAAAATCTGACAACACTGATAATAAATGATGCCGTTTAATAAGCGAAACACGATGGATGTATTGATGTTCGTATATATGAGTGTTTACAAGCGATGTCGTGAAGACTTCTTGTTCGTAACAAACACCCAAAAGAAGTATTGTTGATGCGTGTATGCTTGTTATTTTGCATATTGTAGGTTTGAGTGTGTGTGTATGTGTGTGTGTGTGTAAGATGTAGATGGCAAGCTATTATATGTTTAAGGGTAGTTTTTTAAAGCAAGCGCACACAACTAATGTCAATGCATGTGTGCGTTTGTATGTGCGCAAAAAAATAAAAGATCATACACACAACGTGTTTGCGTATGTACATGCATGACGTTTGTATACATATGAAAAAGAAAGCATCACAAATTCTTCCGTCACGAAGTATTTTGTTCTTTACTTCTATAGCTACAATACTAAAACAAATTTTTTGCAAACATTTTTGTTTAGCGTTTTAGAAGATATCGCTATAGTAAAGTATTTGAAAAATCCCTCATGTCATAAAAATTCTTTGTAAGTTGTCTTGTGCAGGACTTTAGCTCATAATACTTTAGGTTTAATTTCTTCTTCAGCCACCAGCAGACATAATGGTGCGAATATTTTGCTGATAATTTTTTTTTACATTTGATATATGATGTTATGTAAATTGTTGTTTATGTTCTTCCTCTTTATCTCTCTTTGGAAATTTCTTGTTCCTAAAAGTGCAATATACTTAATTAAATGTTGACCCTGTTTTTTTTTGGTTTGTGTAAGAAGGTAATAAATTTCTTAATAGGAAATATTTTTTAGAGTTATACAATTAAGAATATAACATGAATTTTTTACCAGGTCTAATCGTCATGTTAGCAGTTAGCGAAAGGAGTGTACAAAAATCTATATAAATTTGTGGTAACAAATCGATATCAGAAAAAGTACTTTTAGACGATTTACATATATATTTTTTTGATATACATTGAGAGCAGTGTTGCCAGAAGTAGGGAAAATTCCTACATGTAAGTATTTTTGATACTGAAATAGAAGCGTAGGGAAAATCGGACAGATTTTTTAAAAAGTTTGCGACACTAATATGTATGTATGTATTAGTGATGCACGAATATTCGTATTCGAATTGCCGAATATTCGGCCATTTTTAATGCGAATACGAAGCATTCGTATTCGTCCAATTCAGGCGAATACGAATACGAATACGAATATTTGTCCAAAAAAATTAATTAAATAAATGCATAAATCCTAAACTAAATTTAAATAAATGGATAAAAATATTAGTTTATGTACGAATCCATTAAATTTTTTATAGAAATTTGTGCTTTGTATCATTTTCAAATATTATTTAATGATGATCATTAAAATTTTGGGTACTTTTTATTACCTTTAAAGTACGCCAACAAGAGTGTGAAGTCCTTTTTCATAACAGTTTTTTTATATTTCATATTGCAGGCGTAAATAGAGCCCTAATATATGTAAGTCTATAAATTTTACATGAATTATTCGTATTCGTATTCGCGAATATCGTTTCAAATATTCGTATTCGGATTCGTATTCGGGAATATCAAAAAAAAATTGACATTCGTTACATCACTAGTATGTATGTATGTATGTATATACCAACACGAATTCATATACCAAGCGGTGTCAAGCCTGCAACAACAAAATCTGCTTCGGCCTTATTGCAATGAAAAATTACAAATCAAACTTCCTACAAATTTTATTGCAATGAAATTTGACAAGCCAAACTTCCTAAACAAGCATCTGTTAATTTGGCACCACCTGATACATGAATTCGCCTTGGTATATCTTTTTTCTAAGATATCATTCAATGTTGAAAGATGACTTGAATTTATCCTTTAAAATTTTATTTGAAAGAACTTTTTAGAAACTCACATTAATTAATAAAAATATTTGATTCAATAAGAATTGAAATTACTGAACTTTCTGACTAAAATTCACTACAGTTCAACTAAATCTAAAAATGTCTCATTTTTAATAAACTTTATGTTGTTTTAATTATTGAATTTAATTAAAAGTGCATACATAGTATGTATGTTTTATTTTTATTTTTAGTTTTTTACTTATTTTTTGCCAAAAGCTTTAATAAACATATATATTTTAATGACAAAAATGCGTAGGGATTTTTGTAGGGAAAAATCGGATTTTTTTAGCGTGTATAGGTATTTTTTCCAGAAATCTACTGGCAACACTGGTTGAGAGTATAAAATAATGCCTTTTTTACCCAACTAAACGACGCACAGACGGATATTGCGTTTATAAGCCTATGTATGTATGTATACATACATCTGTTCCTTTGTGCACCTAAAATTTAGTGACTAAATAAACCTAACGCGTGGACTGATTTTGATGACTTCATCATCATCATTCATTTTTAAATTTGTATCTTTTAGTATTATTTTTTTTTTTGATTGTCCTTTAGCTTGTTACTGCTACTTTAGTGCTCGCAGCTGTATCATTGTTTGTACTTGTGTATCTTTTCACATCAAATGACAGCAATTTACTCCCACTAAATTATTATTGCTCTATGAACTCTCCCCCAGCAATTACTTACATATGTGTTGTAATAATTATGAAACATATCAGCAGCTAATTTTTCACAAGTTCCATTCAAATTGAAGTGAAATTCCCAACAAAATTTACAACAAGCACGCGTCGTCTCTACCTCCATTTAATTATCAACGACATGTATAAAATTATTTTGTTTGTTGTAAATAATTATTGTGCAACTTTACAATTACAAAAACAAAAAACCTTGCAAAAAGTAAATTTTTTCCGTAATTATTAATTATTAAATAATTCTCAAAATTGTTTGTCAAATATCTAAATTTCTTAAGCAGAATTACATCATATATTAAGTGACTAAGATTCTCGTTGGAGCGAAATAAAAGTTTCTAAAATTGGCTTTAAACTGGCTTTTAGTGAAGTCTTAAAGCTTTTTTTATTGCTTAATTTAAATACAAATTAATTGATAAGACACGAGTATTTGTTAATTTTTTATTAAAATCATATTTGTTTTTATTTTTCTTTCTTTGCAGGTAAGCAATCTGAGTTAATTTTTGGTTATTCATACAGAAAATCAATAAAAATTTTTATGGCCATTGATGTTTGTGAGTAATTAAAAAAAGTATTTAATAAAAAACGAAAACATATTATTTATATGGTAAATCAAGTTTTGAATTAGGAAACAAACAAAAATATTAAAACGTAATTCATTATTAAATGTTAAAAATAAGCTTAAAGAGATTATAACAATTTTTGCCCCTTTTTGTTAGCAAAATATTATTTAAAAAAAAAGTGAGACATTTTTAGATTTTAATTGAACTATAGTGAATTTTTAATCAGAAATAATTTTTAGTCAGGCTTAAGTTCAGTAATTTCAATTCTTTTATTGAATGAAATATTTTTTTATTAATTAATGTGAGTTTCTAAAGAAGAGAAGAAAAATTAAATTAGACTTTTAAGCTGGGGGAAATACCGATTCACCCCTATCGCGAATAAACGTTCCCAAGACAAAACTCCCAAATTTTATGATTTGCTATCGTGAATGTTCCCATAGAAATTTTTTGTGAATGCGTTCACAAACATAAAAAAATGGCATCACGAATATTTACTCCCAACAACTATTTAAAAAAATTAATTCACAAAAATTGTTATTGGGAACAAGAAGTACACATGTAAGTTGCTACATATTGGCTTTTAAATGTCCAACTTTATTAAACTTATTTTATTGAAGGAGTATTAATGAAGATTAAAGTACTTGCCTGGTGGAAGCCATTTCCGCGCAGCCAGCGTATGGTAAGGGATTTCAAAAAGAGAAAAAAGAGGATGTGGTTGCCTTCCGGCAAAAATCTTAAGGTGCTAGCCAATTTCACTACGGTGGGTACCGCGAACATTTTACCCCTAGGAGGCAAGTTTTCTTCCAACACATTCAGTACGAATTGGAAAGCATCTTTGTTAAGTCTATAATATTCCTGAAACCTGTCAAAAACATTTGATTTAGGGACAAACACATTTAAATCTTTAGGACTTTTACCTTGTCTCCGTTAACGATAGCGGACCTGATTCATCGCGTATATGTCTTCGCTGCAAGCGTTCCGTGGATTGATTTTCATCTTCCAAAATCAGGAAACGCAAATAAACACTATTCATTTTAAATTAACACTTTTCTTCACAAAATAAACTTTTCTTTTATAAGCACGCAAACTATTTATAAATCAAAACAAACAATTCAAAATAGAAATTGTTACTCCCATGATATTCACAATAGACTTTTTACTCCCAAAACATTCGCGATACCAATTTGTTGGGTATGGGAATACACGTTTACTCCCAAACAACTTATTCCCATAACATTCGCGATAGGGGTGGATATTTTTCTGTGCAGCAACGTACTTCATCAGCACCCTAGTCTATCTACTTGGGTAGAGATTGTTATTAACATCAGCTATCTATCTATCTATTAGGGACGTAACGAATACCAGTTTAGCGAATGCGAATGCGAAAATGAATAATGCATTTGAATTTTTGCGAAAGCGAATGCAAATACTTAAAATACGATAAAAATCACATGAAACTTAATTTTTTTAAGAACATGAAGTTGTATTTATATGTATAAATAGATGCAATACAAATAGCATTTTATTTAAATTGAGTCTTTAATTAAAAAAAAAAAAATTACAAATCAATCAACCCATTCGTACTTTGGCCGTAAAGCCTGGTACTCTGTTCAACATTTCATGTGAAATGCTGTCAAAATATATATTAAGAAAATTGGAATGAATTGTTCATGAAAAATCTTGGAAAAATAGTACTATTTTCATCTTGGGACAAAAATATATGAAATATATCTTCAACATTTTAAGATTTCATGCGAAATAATATGCGTGGCACTTGTTTCGCATGGAATTTACAACAAACAAGGGCTGGTTAATATTGTTAGCATTTAAAATTTTCTGTACGAAGTAATGAATGGTACTCAACATTTTTCCAAAGGTTTGAACAGACTACAAAACAGCTAGATTGTGGATTCATTATGATAATTATCATTTATAGAAAAGTTTTCCGCTAAAATTTTAAAGCTTTGTTTGGAATCGTAAACTATTTTCGTAAAAGAAGTACAAATTTTGTTGTCTTTAGTATTCGCTTGAAATATTCGCATACAGTTTAGCGAATGCAAATGCGAATGCAAATAGCAAAACTAAGCGAATCATTTGCGAATGCGAAAGCGAATGCGAACATTCGTTACGTCCCTACTATCTATCTATCTATCTATCTATCTATATAATTAATAGGCGAACAAGTTTTTTGTAATCCCTTTTACGCTGGTACCACTGCATCGATTTTAAAAAGATTTATATGGTTTTAAAGGATTTTCTGTACAGATGTGCAGAATCTATATTTTATTGAAATCGGTTTAGTATTTTGGGAGCTATAAGCGTTTAAAGTTGCTACTACTACATGCACACATATTACACACGCATTTATTAGCTTACAAGTAAAAAAGAAACAAAACATGAGTGTGTGTGTGTGTGTTTGTAGTATTTCTCTTGATCTAAAATTTTTTTCTTTTTTTTTTTTGTTGTATGAAAGCCATAATACTTAAAGGAAGAGAATTGAATAAAGTGAATTAGCTTGGTTGAAGGGATTTTGTTTATGTTTTTTTTAATTTCATGTATTATTTAATTATGGTTGCATATGTATGTAAGTTTGTGTGTGGGCTGTGTTTTAATGAATTTTTTATGACGTTTAGACACATACATACATTTTCTTTGAATCTTAAATTATTTACATTTTGATTCTAGAATACAGACGAGTGTGTCGTCCGTTTGGTATATCTAGTTTAACTTAAATTCTAATGAAACGGAATGTGAGAAATGATTGTTGTGTACAATTATTGATTTACCTTTGGTAAATACATACATACATATGTAAGTATCACTATTTATTTCCCCTGTTTTTCCATTTTTCATTTTTCTATTTAGGTTAGCACGAAGTTATATTACTCTACCTACGTATGTTTAACTATTCTTGCTTATCTTTTACGATCATCACATTAATTATTTTTACTTATTCGATGTACCGTCGGTACATACATGTAAGTATTATAGTAGTGGATATTATGTTACTTTGTTTTTGCTTTCTACCGTTTATTTGGTATTCCAACATTTGTGATTGCGAACAGTGATTCCCAAGTGAACATATTTTTGTCACGTGCCCATGATGAATTAAGTGAGAAAAAAAAATAAAACTTAAACGTAATGGCGCAAATCAATTTTAATTATTTTTTTTTTTAATAAATCCGTGAAGGTTTTTTTTTGTCAGCAAATACTTACTTAGAATATCGTATGAATGAATGAATTTAATTTGTGTGTAAAATTATCTTTAAAAGTTGATTCCAAAAAATAATTACATTCACACGATGATTTTTTTTCATGTTTCTAGGGGTAATTATTTTAGAACCTAATCGGGCACTCTTCTTTACTTACATCTTCGCTTTAATTAAATTATATAAATTTTGCTATAAAGTAGTTTTATAAAAAATTTAACTTTTATTTTATTTAATTAAAATACATATATTCGCCCTTATCGCGAATCTCATGAGAATAAATTCTAAGGAATAATTTTTTATTCCCTGAACAATAAAGTGGCATCGCCAACTTGTTAGGGAATGATGTTGAACATTCTATTGTGAATTGATGTACTTTTATTTTTTAGGGAAAAACATACGGGAATAAAAACGGCGATGCCATATTTTTTTTCGAACATACGAGTTTTTTCACTTTAGGGAAAATTCGCGAGGGAAAATATTCAGTGTAGGGGTGATTATTTTCGTTGATATTGTCGCATCATCACACGAAAAAGAGTAAAACAAAGGCCCTTATTATGAGTTTCATTAGATTTTCGATCTTCGCTGACTATCGAACGTCGAAAATTTAATGTTAAATTCATATTATGAGCATCGAAAATTTCGTTAAGCAACGAATTTTCTAGCAAATTTGCAACAAAAATTAAAAAAAATCACTGAGTGATATTCACAATAAGCACAGTCGAAGATCGAAAATTGCTCATAATAAGGGGGAAAAAAATGAAAAACAAATTAGCGCAAAAAGAAAGAAAAAAAAAATCAGAACCCAAAAATTGTTTTTCTCTACCCTACTTCCTTCTCTCAACCTTTCGTCAAGAAACACAAAAATTCGTTTCTATCGTGTTGAACGATATTGAACAAAAAACTTTGAAAATCTTTTATTCTGGTTAACAGTAAAATTAAATTTTTAAAATCTAAACTACCCTTTTTTAACCCAAATATAATTTGTAATAAAATATTTCTAAAATAATTTAAAAATTATATTTTTCCAATTTTTTTCCCCCAACAAAAATTAGCATGAAATTATTTGCCTCACAGTGTGTGTTTTTATCAACCAAGATTTTTATCATTTGCGAATGATTAATTGTTTAAGAAAACTGAAATAACAAAAAACTTTGACTTGTTCAAAGACTCGATTGCCGCCTTCAAATAATGTTGAGAAGAACAAGAAATATCAAAATAAAAATAATAAAAAAAAACACATGTGCTACTCCTAAAATAAAATCAAATAAAAATGGTAAATGCAAGTTTTTGCATTTATTTATTTTTTATTTAATGTTTTTTTATAGTTATTTCTTCGCTTAAAGTTTTATAACATATCCAACACCAATTTGATGATTTTGACTTAATTTTAACAACTAAGTAAAATAATAAAATGTTTTTAACAAATACTTTATGGCGCCGGTGCAAAGTTTTATTTTAAACTTTAAAAGCAAATATAGAGAAAAAAAAACAACTCGTCTAAATATCAAATGTTGTTGAGAATTAAATAATGGCAATAACCCAGCAAAGAAACGAGTTAAAAGATTTTATAATGAAACCAAATTACGTCAACTTAATGAAATGAAAATTTGGGTATAATTTTACGAGATTACGAGAAATCTGCCTGCAAGGTCGTGGAATTTGACACCTCCCGATTATTTCCGGTGCAGCCACATAAATTCATTGTTTTATGATGATAAATCAGAAACAATTGACGCTTTGGAATCCAAAATTGTACGTGTTATTCATGACATACGGCCAGGAGTGCTCGAAAAATTGGACGTCCAAAATGCGCAGAAATTATTTTTAAATGTTTATCCCATGCATTTCGAACAAAAACATTTTTTGAACTAACATTAAATTTGTGGGATTATAATTAAATTTTTTTCTGTTACTTTTTACTACATACTTAAAGTCCATCGAGCTTAGAAAAGAATGACAGTACACATATGGGAATTTTATTGAAAATTTCTCTATCAATATGTGGTTCTTCAAAATAGGTGCCCAATCAGAAATTGAAACCCATTCAAAGACTTCTCAAGAAGTCAAATTATCATCTGCCAAATATCCAACATTCACCATTTTTCTATTTAGCGTCGTTAATTTAATGTCAACACCACTTTAACACAACGTCAGTAATAATTTTGTATTCCCTAACAGTTTCATGTTGACGTTGTCTTTTATCGATACATACAACACCTATATAAATTATTTGCTTTTCGATTTGGATTCCAGTGGCGCAGGAAAAAATAGAAAAATGAGAAACAAAAATAGGAAATATGTATGTAGTAAGAATAATTTTAACCTGTACCTGGATTCACACCTATCCTGAATATTTATTCCCTGGAAATAATTCCCTTTTCCAGGAAATTGCAATCGTGAATTATTTCCACGTGAAAAACTTGCATGTTCGAAAAAAATATGGCCGATTTTTATACCCGTGTGTTTTTCCCCAAAAAGCATGTGATTTCTTTCACAAACATTTTGATTGGGAATAAAAATGTTTGTAGTTTTTTCTTTTTTTCAACAAACCCACCTCCCAAAAACCCAAAAACCTCACCAAAAGTAGATTACGCGACACCAACACATTTTTTTATAACTTCCTCCTGCAGAAAAGCGTAGACAGGCTGGCTGCAAGCTTCACAACTGACGGAATCGCTAACGACTTTCTGTCTGGTAAGCAGGTGTCTAATCACGTTTTTCCGTATTATATTGTTTGATAGCAAATGGTCAAATCTCAAACTGAAAAAACTTGATCGAATCAGCTCGTTATCGAAAGCGAAGACCAACACATCTAAAAGGTATTTAAAAGTTGCTTTGTTAGCTCTGAAATATTGTTGGAATTTATTTATACACATTCTTTAAACATTTCTTTATGTTTTCATCTCTCAAATTTCGCATTTTTATTTTCTCCAATATGATTTTTTCTTCTGATGACATAAATCGGAGCAAAACAATATGCGTTTTACTAAATAATTACAATTTATTAAGAAAATTTTAAAAACAAGAGTAAAAAAAATAAATTACATCAATTCACAATAGAAGGTTCGAGTTGCCACAGATATTTATTTTATTCCCTAGCAATTGGTGATGCCAGGTTCTTGTTCATGGGAATACAAAAAGTATGCCCTAGAATTTATTCAATTGAGATTCGCGATAAGGATGAATATTTATCAACATATTTATTCGTTTGCAGTAACGATAATGTCATTCAGTAATTTCTTTCTTACGATAGCGCACAGCTGTGCTTTGCTCACCATTTAATTCAATATCATGTGACATCTCTACATACAAAATGTGAAAATAAGCGATAATCACAAAGAGGAATAAAAATAAACTTAAGTGATTTTGAGCTTCAACCGACAGCGAATATGTTTAAAATATGTTGCTGTATAGTAAAATCGATAAGTTTTCGTTATATTTATTACAGCGATACTATTGTCGTAATAAAAATTACTGAATCCAGTTACTGGGGACTGTTACAGTCCGTAGTTACAACGATTTTCTCTGAGACTCTGGATGCCATGGAAGCACCGGGTCCCGCCCGCGTCTACTTTCTCTCTTACAATTTATTTTTTATTGTTTATAAAAATAATTTTGTTCTCTTCACAAGTGCTTGCTGGTTTTTTTTTTTAATATATCTTAAACAATTTACATATATTTGCGGTTGTTTAAATTGCAAATACAAATTTAGTTACGGTAGGAGGGCATATAAAATTCGTTTTTAACAAAGAGCAGGCGTATTTCATACTTTATTATTATATGTGTGTACATATGTCTCTTTGTATTTCATACTTTTTCTTTTGATTTTAAAGATTTTTCTTGTATTATTTTATGCATTAGAATAACCATCATCACTAGTCTTCTTTTTTAGCATTTTTGGGCAAAGGGGGCGTTGTTAAACATGCAAACTTGCGCCCACATTATAAAGAAAAAATATTATTTGTTGCAGTGACATTTAGCAGCAATGAAATACAGGCTTACATTTGTAAGATTTGTAAGATTTTACAGAAACAAAAGCTAATCGTGAAATTTTTTTGTAGGCTCAAAAATATACATATCGTCACCTAAAATCCAAAAGGCCGTGACAACCAAAAAAATTCAAAATAGACTTTTTGATTGATTATGATGTGATTAACCAAAATACATATTTTCCTAAAATTTTACTCAAATATGTTCAAAAATACCGATTTTATTCATTATTCAATTTGGCACCTAATATATACATAAATGGTATTAAATTTATGAAGTTTTTTGTTTCTCCTGTAAAATAGTAAATAGTGTACTTACGGCCTTTTGGAGTTTAGGTGCCGATATATTTTCTTAGATACACCCCTTTTACACACGGAAAGTTTATTTTGCAAAGTCTTAATTCAGCTTATGAAAGACAGAGGTAAGAATACTTTCTCTTTTTGTCTTTATCCCAGCTGAATTAAGACTTTGCAAAGTAAACTTTCCGTGTGTAAAAGGGGTAATAGGAAATTTTATCTCAAGATAGGGTGATTGATAAAAAGAGAGAGAGAAACTACTACGAACATTTTATCTGAATTTAACCGCTGATTCTTTAAAACAAACAACCTTGTCCCACGACGATCTTGTCGATCGATAGACAACAACAATAAAAAAAATTATAATTATATATTATTAAATTGACTGCAGCAACAGGTCAAAAATACTTGTGTGGCAACACTCTATTCTTGTATAGCTGTTGTTGTTATTTAAATTTATTTTCTTTACATATATGTATACTTTTTTTATACTTTTTTTTACATAAAAGTATACTTTTTACCCGACTGCGCAACACAAAGAAGGGTATTGTGTGTATGTATGTGTATGTGTATGTGTTCCTTTGCGGCACTCAGTGTTGCCATATATATTTTTCAAAAATCCTCAAAGTTTGGTCAAAAGTCGTCCTCTCAATAATATTATAAATTTAAAAAAAGTCAAATTTTAAAAAATCTTATGTTTAGCTAAGAAATCTTTTTGGTCGTTCTAACACGTTTAAAAACTACAAAAATAAGATAAATCTTCACATATGGTAACGCTGGCGGCACTATACAAACCGAACGCGTGGACCGATTTTGATGATTCATACGTCAATCGATTTGTTTTAATCCCGGGAGTGTCGCTATAGATATGTCAGTTGTCAAAATTCAATATGGCGGCCAACAGTTTCAACTTTGTTATTTGTTGAGTTTCTCATTTGAATGAAAGTTTAACATAATCAGCCCAATCATGAACAAAAATTCCACGCGAGTTTTTTCACTTTTCCCTTTTCTCCTATTATGAATCTGTTTTTCCCCTGTTTTTACCAAATGCGGGAGTAAAAAAATTCCCGGGGAAAAAGTAGGTATTATGAACGCAATTGAATTTGCTTTTTTAACTAAAAATCTTTCCCTGGCAAAATAGAAGGGAATTTACATAAAAACATATTTAATACTCCATTAAAACAAAATGTATATACATAAACTTGTATTTTATAGTTCTTTTATTTGGATTAACACAAATAATGCCCAAATAAATCATTTATAAACTTATTTTTTCAAGTTGATGAATTTTAATCATTTTGTTTACTCTCTCACTCAAAAAAAAAAGGAGAAAGAAAATGTCAACAAACAAGCAAAACAACGAGCTTCGTAATGCGGTGATGCCACATATTACTCCTTTTTGTTCCCAAGGAATTTATGATTGGAGGAATGTTTTCTCGAGAAAATTATTTTCCGTGAGAAATACATTCCGAGGGAATATTCATGATTGGGCTGAATAACTCTAGTTGTTCTAAGAAATGTTTGGTTAAAGATTCCCTGATGATCTACATTAGCAACAGTGAAATGCGCATAGCAAGCATCCAGCTAAACCCTTCAATAATCAATTTCAATGTATTTTTAATTAACAAATATTTTACTGAATAAGTAAAATATTAATTTGGGATTATTAGTGCGTTAATAAATGTTAAACTTAAATTGTAACAATTCCCAAAAAAAAAGGCTAATAAAATACAAAATTTATATTATTTTCAACACAAGTATTGGATCGTATGTTTCCTGGCGACATCGTGGGACAGGCCGTTAAATTAATTTCCTTCCGTTCATTTACATATATTGAAAACAACAATCAAATACAAAACTTGACTTTTGTTTTTTTATATAAATTGTCTAACGGAAATTGTTTTACGTTATTTATTTTGTTTAACTTCTATACCAAACCGGAGCTTTTTTTATTAACTAGTACTATAAGATTTAAAAATAGAATCCAATTATTACATATATTATTACATATATACTAACTAGTTCTATAAAAATTAAATCCAATAGTAATTAACTGACTGTAAACTTTAAAAATTTTTATAACTGGCCATTATAATTTGAAAATATGCTTATTATCTTATCGCGCTGGTCGGATTACCTCTTCTATCTGAGCTAACTTATATAATCAATAATATGATTCATTTCATATCTTTTTCATTATCAGTATTTATTTATATTTTTTTTTAGTGCTTTTTATTTATAGTAGTACCAAATAAATAAAAAGCATTAAATGACAAAAAGGCTTAAAACAATTTTTTTTTATTAATTTTCATTTGTAATAATTAGAATAGTGAATAAGTGCCTTTCAAAGCAGTTGTCAATAAATGATATACAAATCAGAGTACGGAATGAAACCATTCGCATTTGCTAACAATTCATAAATTCGTTGCTTTTGCCATGCATCTATTCGACAACAATAACAAATGTAACTGCTATGATACAATTCCTTGCGATTTGTTGATTGCTCATACGCACTCTGTTATTACAATGTCGGTATAACACAAGCAGTGAATTGAAATGACGCAGCATGAATGAATGGATTTCTTTCATACCATTCACTCAGTATTCGTTGATCTTTTGTATATCACGTTTAAATAACAAGTTTATTTTACTTTATTTTAATGTTATAAATATAAAAATGCAGTGTGATGGTGAAATTTTAGAAAGAAATAAATGCCGATATTTACAGTGTTAGAAAAAAAGAAAATATAAAAATTAAAATTTGGAAAAAGTAAAATAGATCTGAAATGTATTTCAAATAACCGTTTCATATAAAATTTTACATAAAATGCATTTCAAATCTGTATCGTGTTTTATGAATACTCATGTAAGTTTTATACAAGCACAAAGTACAAAGACTACGTTGTGTTCAATAACAGTAAAAAGTATTCGTTCGTACCATTCACTGAGTATTCGTTGCTTTTGACAAGACCAGTGAACATTTATATAAAACAAACAATGCAAGCAATAAAATTCGACGCACTCATCTCTTTCGATTGTGCCATGGGTTGTTTTTTTTTAAACGTTGTGGATTGACAACAATATGCAGGTTTTTTGTGATTGCATTCAAAACAACAAAATAAGGCATTCAATCTGATCTCTGATCCAAATCTAATCATTCGTAAATTGTGGCGGTTATTTCCAATGGATTTACCCTTGAAAAGTCATTATTTTTTATTTCTATGCCTTAGATAAGAAGTAATTGTGAAAATATTAAGGCAATATTTTATTTATTTTATAATTGGTACAATGAAATTTTTATTTTGTTCTCTGAATCAAAACATTAACCCCCATATTAGGGTTTCTAATTTCCCGGACTTTTGCAATTCCCGGGAATCGAGAAAAAAATGTTCTATTCCCGGGAATTAACACATATCGAGCCATAACCGCCACACATTTTTTGGACTTAGTTTTTTTTAACGAAAATCGACTATTTACGATCGCAAATAAACGATTTTGGTCAAAAATTCAAATTCGAAAATTATGTCGCTTAAGCTATTTTGGCGGTTATGGCACGATATGGCTTTAATTAAATGGCCTCAATAAAAAATATAATTCTATATTTTAATATTTAAAAAATATATTATATGACATATTGGCATAAGTTTATTTTAATTGAAATTTATTTGCTGGTGGTTAAGCATTATCTTTGATTTTCAAAACTATTATTGTTTGTGTATTCTCAAACAGTTCTTGAAAGTCTTTCCATAACATAAGAGGTTTGTGACTGTTCAAAATATGTCGTTGAAGTCTACTGACGATTTGGCTAAGCAGCATGAAATACATCGCACATTTACTTCAATAGTGGCATAACTCAAAAAAACCAGTTTGGCAGAAAACGCGTTTTAAGTTTTCAATTTGCATACAAGTCAATGGAGAAATGAAAAAAAAATTCTTCTCTCAGGAGTTGATGGTACAAACTATTTATATGAAATTTTTACATAAGATAAAATACGAAATGCCGCATTATTAACTCAAAAAACTCATTTTTTGAGTTATGCCACTATTGAAGTAAATGTGCGACATATACAATGCTTAACAAACAGCAAATAAATTTTAATTAAAATACAACATTGAAATTAAAAACAAAACAACTTCATTCGTTCATTTCAAGAACAGCAATATGTATTTCAAAAACAAAAATAATTAAATTCATATGCTGTGAGTTCTAGCATGGATGGAAATTCCATCTACATCTACCAATCTAGATACTGTTTCCTATAAAGATATTTTAGGCTGAAAATATTTCGTAACTCTTCAATTTGTTGTATTTGTTTGTATTTTGAAGTAATAAAACGACGAACAGCCATGAAAAAAAAATCAAATTCCAAAATCGTGATTATTAAATTCCCGAAAATTCTCGCTGAACATTTCCCGGGATTTGTAAAACAAATAATTCCCGGGAATTCCCGGGATTTTTTTCCCGCGTAGAAACTCTACGCCATATTCATAAAATTTAAAATTAATTTGAAATGTATTTTATTTTAAATTTTTCATACAAAATTTTCCGAAAATGGATTTAAATTTAATTTCGTTTTTTTATGAATATGGGGTTAATATTTTAAACCAAATTCAAAGTAGGAGTATTATTTAAAAAAAAAATAAATCTGTTTAAAAAAAATTAATCGACTTCAAAAATAAACACAACAATTGAAAAATTCATCAAAGCCTCGAAGATGACTATGAAATATATATTTTGTATTATTTTTTTATATTTAAAAAGTAATTGATTACTATCTCTATTAATTCATGCTTGTTAACCACTGCATCTCGTCCGCTCAGTTGAATGCTTCCCTTAGAATGTTCATACTCTAGATACGGCGCTTAATTTTGAATTCATAAATTAAGATAACTAAAGTATACTTTTCGTTTTAATTTTTAACCTTGTTAATTTAAAAATTTCCATAAATTTAAGTTAACCTTTTAGCAAAACCAATTTATTATCACTTTAGTACAAAGAAGGAAGGCGTTCGTTCAAGTGGCAATAGTAGCACTTTGGTTTTTTACATATTTAAAAATAAATAAGCAGAAAAAAGACGAAGTATTAAAATCACCCACACGAAAAATAAATTTGGCTTCAAATATTATTGCTAAAGGGTGTTTCAATAAGCTCGAGTCGATATTAGAATGCGACGTAAAAAAGACGAGCATAAAGTATGGAGGATTACTGTCACTACCAGCGCAGTAACCTCAAACTATTTAATTATTCTATTACTTCCCAGCAAAAAATTACACATTACCATCAAAACTACTTGCCATATAATGACTTACTTTTCTGATTGCAAAATTTCATTATTCGCTTACAAATCAGATTAGCTAAAATTTAAAAAAATTATGTACAAATTGATAAATGAGGAAAATTATTATTTTGGATTTGGTAGATTACGTGAACAAGTTGGCCAAATAAAAAAAGTAAGCACTTCTCAAGAATCGATTATTTTAGTCTCACGCCTTGTTAAAGTCATTAAGTTGATAATAAGGGAACTGCTTCCATCAAAAATGCTTAATTCTAAACTCGATTAATTTTTTGCTGGGTTGGATATATTATATTCTGTTCAAAAACGTTTTTCCAGCTCCAGCTTTTTTTGAATACCAAAAGTTTTGTAAAAAATAGCAACAACAAAAAAATTTGGATTTAATTCTCCTCCTCATAACATCTAATTAATTTAAAAAGTCTTTTTAGCGGTGTTGACTTGTACTTTGCTCGATTAAGGCTTCTCGGCAATGTCTTAAGAAAATTTCACAAGAAGAAGTTGATAAGGACTAGCGCTGTAAAATCGCGTAACAAAGGAAAAAACGAACGAACGCAGAACAAAGCAACTTTGCGAGTGCAACTAAGTCTAAGTGTTAGACCCCTGTACAAGACCACTTACAAGAACTACTACAGAGAAAACTTCTAAAACAAACGCTAAACAACACTATTTGCAAGAAATTTGTTTCAGTTATTGCAGGTATAGGTGTGAATAAGAAAAACTTTGTGACGGAAGAATTTGTGATGCTTGCTTCATCATACGCATGGGCGCGTATACAAACGTCATGCACATGATCTTTTATGCGCACATGCAAACGCACTCATGCATTGACGTTAGTTTTGTGCGCTTGCTTTAAAAAAAAACACTCCTAAACACATAATAGCTTACCATCTACATCTTACACCCACACACACTCAAACGTACAATATGAAAAATAACAAGCATACACGCATCAGCACTACTTCTTTTGAGTGTTTGTTACGAACAAGAAGACTTCGCGAAATCGCTTGTAAGCACTCTTATACAGGAACATCAATTAATCCATTGTGCTTCGCTTATTAAACGACATCATTTATTTAAAATCATACATTTAAAAAACAAGACGTATTTACATTTCAAGACTGCTTACGCAGCCCTCTACTTGGTACACACCTCCATTCTTTTTTTTCTTCTTTCCTACAAACTCAAGACTTTAAGAAGTAAACTTTGCGTGTGAAAAAGGGTTTAAAGTGTTTCTTCTGAACTCAAGCGTTCTTTTTAAAGAAGAGAATATGAAACAATTTAGGCTCAATCAAATTCACAGACCAGTGATGGGAAAAGTGGCACAATTGTGCCATTTTTGGCACTATTGTATGTTGCCTGGGACTGTGGCACTCTCGCTCCTTTTTTTTTTGGCACTTTTTGTCCATTAAATATGGAAGCTTTTCTTATTGCAATAACAAGTACTCTTCTTGTACTTTTTACGTTTTTAAGTAATGCAAACATAGTAGGATTTGAGGTTGACAACTGTTCGGATATTATAGTTAAAAGTAATGGTTTGCACAGAGACATTGACGATCTATTAAAATGAATATATAAATTTGTAACAGCTCATGTCGTAGAGATGACTTTATAAATTTTTAGAAACATTTCAACTCTGAAATTTATGAAATATATTGATTGATGATCTTCATGTTGACAATATAGATCGAAATTCTCACCATCTTCCAACGGAAGAAAATTATTGCGGCACTGAAATTGAACTGTTAATAATCAAAAACTAATTTTCCCAGCATAAAGATGTAGAATTCAAAAATAGAATTAAAGTCTTCTTATATTTCTTTTGTGTTATGTTTGAAAAGTAAATATAACTTCAAGGACTATTATTTGAATTGAATTTGTGCACCGGAATATGTTCTAAGTGGAGACTCAAATAATACTTTTACTGTTCATTTTGATAAAAAAAAAATGCTTCTAAACGAAATAAAATACGCGAAAAAATTAAAAATGAATACAGATACATATTAGACTTTGAAGATTTAAAAAATTCAAGAGCTAAGTGTGAGTGAGTTTTTGAAAGACATGGAGACGCAAACAAGTTCCAATGAAAAATTTTAAAGTAATATTTGTCGAATCGTTCAAGGTATTCTTTTTATTTTCTACTCTTCATCAAGCGTGGAAAGTATATTTTTAGTTCGAAATTTGATCAAAAGTAAAATTTTAAATGGAATTCAATTATAAATTCTAACATCTTTAAAACATGGTAAATATTTTTGAAGTCTAACAATAAATCTTGTTATAATCGTAATACATATATAATTATGAACCAAAAAAGCAATACAAATTCTACTATTCCGACAGAACCTTTGTTTGATTAAAATAAATAGCTAACAATTATTATTATTTTTAACGTGCACGAATTTTTACAACTCGACACACTAACTGCCTTATTCATAAAAAAATATTTCAGGTTTATTGAGCGCTTATTTGACATATTTCTATGGGAAATAAACCTAAAATATTTTTTATGAATTAGACCGTAAGTATATATGTACATCTAGTAAGAAAACTTTATTTTATCATTTATTATAGTCTATAAGTATGTCCTTTAGAATCATTACTATAACGTAAAAAATGTTTTTATATTTGTATTTCTTCTAAATAAGTACAAATTACTAATATATGAATCATATATATGGAGCATTCACTCTTATTCCAGTTGGCGACATCGATGTTACTTTAGCACAACACTCCGCTGTCGAAACTAACTGACTCCAGATTTATGCTATTTTCTACACCTTATGTAACGAAATAGATTGTCAGTAGCACAAAATTGTTCTAGAGAGCGAGTAAATAAGTTCCAATTTTTTGGTATTGTGTTAAGGTCACGTCGATGTCGACAAAATTTTAAAAAGGGTGATTATTTTCGATTTAGAAGAAGGTTTTCTTATAATATTCAAATATGTTTTACGAGTACATACGTAAGTTGTCGCTCACGATAAATTTTACAGCATATATTTTAAAAGTTATCAACAATTTTGATAATAAAAAGATTAATTTTTTTACTACATGTCGCTCACGATTATATCGAAAATAGGAATTGAAATGTATTAATGTGTATATAGAACCAGCGTTGCCACAACCAAAATATTTTTGTAACCAAAATATGGAAAAAAGTAACCAAACGAGACAAAAAGTAACCAAAAACTATAAATTTAATATATGTACATATGTACTGTTTTATTTGTATTTCCGTTAAGAAATATATGTATCTGTGGCAAATTTAAAAAATTCGATTTTTTCACATTTTTTCTCCTGTTCAGGTCCATAGGTAGCAAACCGTCGAATATTCAAGGAAACAATCAACCACCAATCAATCGATCCTAGGAACGATTCTTAACACCGTTTTTTTAATTTCATTTGCTTTGAAATTTTTTACTTTTGTGGCTGCCTAAGCGCTACACAAACGGTGTTAAGAATCATTCCTAGGAAGTTCATATGTTGTAGAAAGTTGTTTATTGAGATCTTAGGGACATTTTTATCGTTGATAGTTTCCTTGAATTTTGAACCGCTTGCTACCTATGTACTTGAACAGGGGAAAAAGGTATAAAACTCGAAATTTTTTAAAATTTTTTGCGATTTTGATCTTGAAGGTAATATTTTTTTAATTTTATATATTCACAATTTTTGTTGTATGACAAGAGCTACAACTTTGCCTCAAAGAGTAAATCAAAATTCTGAACGATATGAACCGGAGAAAATGCAAAAATGACACCGAGGCCCCAAATCTTTGGGCAAACAAAAATGTGCATGACCTGGGGCAAGACACCGGTCTTTTTTTTTTGCCTTTTATAATGCAGTGGTGTTCGTATATGATTATATTTCCATGACTTAAAAAAAAACACAGTGTATAACACTGTTATCGTTATCCAAACACATGACTGAATAGATAAACTATTAAAATATACATACATATGCATTATAGAGTTGGTATGGAAATAAATCTTATTTCTGAATTTAATTCTGACTAAACCCCTAGCTGGAAAAATATTCTTTCAGAAGACCCCGAAGTGTGTGAAAATGACATTAAACTAAAAACAAAATTTAATAAAGTCACCAAAAAATTTTTCGTTGCATTCATTTGTATGTTTTGAAACTTTGTCCCAAAATTCAACTTCTTATTTCCAATTTAGAACATCTGGGCTATTTCTATTGGGATACAATATTTACCATCTGTTTGGAAATCACATCCATATTTTTTTAGCCACGAAAAATCTTTCAATCACGTGATATTTTATCTCAATAGTTAGTTATATTCAAATTTATATACCATATAAAAATGGTTATTTTTGTGTTGAAGAAAAGTAACCAAAATGGAAAAAAAGTACACAAGTACACATTGGAAAAAAAGTAACAAATTTTGGTGAAAAGTAACCAAAGCTGCAACGCTGTATACAACTAATTTTAGACCGTGTTTTTTTGATATGCGTAAATTTTTCTAGTTATAAACAGAAAAAATTATCATTCAAGAACTATAGTTTAAATGAACATCAAGTGCCAACATTAAAATTATACAAAAATTAGTTTGGCACTATTCAAGTGATTTTGGGACTATTTAAAAGCAGATTTGGCACGAAATCAAGATTTCCAATTCCCATCACTGTCACAGACTTCAGTTAACTAATGAAGGTGGTTTATTTAACCAATAAAATTGATAATAAAAATCGTGAGTTAAATCACGGGCGTTATTTAACTATAGACTGTGAATTTGGATTTTATTCATGCTTAATCCAACCCTAATTATTATAATGGAAAAAAGGCAGTCTGATTTGTTCTTCTTCTTCTTCTTGCCTTAGTCAAAAAACATACAGAAGTGACACGAGACGAAAGATAAGAGTATTTTTCTGTTTGTCTCGTTTTCCTTCAAATTTTGTCGGCGTTTTTGTTTTGATTCTTCTTTTTGGTGCAATAAAATTGTTAATTGGTAAGTAGTAATAGACTGCAGTATCAAATACACTATATCTTTCTCTTTTTTACACGAATTTAAAATAACCCGATTGGAGCTTTTTTTACCTGTCACTTTCTTCACTTCTGTGTATTCTGTGCCTTGGTGTACTGCAATCAATCACAGTCTGCCATCACCGACCCGATCTTATTAAAAAAACCTTTTGCGTCGATAAATAGACTTTTAGCATCAAATTAAAAAAAAATAATAATAACCTTCAAACATTGACTTTCAATCTCATCAGCAGAGTTTAAATCAGAAAATATGTATATAAATTTTAAAACACTTTAATGCCGAATCAACACACAACATTTATAAATATTATGAATTTGTGAGCTAAAAGAAAAGCTCATCGTCATCGTCATCGTCATCATCATCATCATTATCATCATATTTCATTGGCCAAAATGAGAAAACACCTGTTGCCAACGCAATTGGTGTCGAGTTATATGTACATGGTTTTTTAATCAAAACCATCCATAACTGACTTTTAATCTCGTATAAGTTTTACAATTTATAGATCTGTTTTGACCAAAACAGTCAACGAAGCAAAGTTTATCATTAAATAGTAAATGGAGTGTGTGCGTATCAATCAATATTAGTCACTAAAGAAACATTTTTTTTTTTTTTTTTTTTTTTTGGTTTAATCGTCATTTAGTCAGCAAACGGCAGCTTCTACGGCATCTCAGCTGCCTCAAGGCCATTCAAGGCTGACCAGTCATCCGAGAAGTATATGTTTTTTTTAATTTATTTTTAATATATACAACATACATAACATACATAGTGGCACTGTTAATTTTTTTATTTTTATATTTTATTCATAGAAATCGTCAGAGCAACTTGTTTATTTCCAATTTAATTACATAGATTAAAAGTAAAAAAAAATAAAAAAAAATTTATTGTAAAAGATTTTACTTTGCTTGGGTGAAGATCACAAATTCGGCTGCTGACTAATTTTATGAAAAGTGTGAATTTTTCAATAAAATAAATTATCCGCCTTTTTTTTAACTGCATAAATATGCCATAAAAACATTATCTATTTTATTACAGTTATTTATCTTGAAATTATTTGCCTAAAGCCATGCAACAATATTCAAAAGAAAACTATCGATACAAAAAAAATATTGAATTTTAATTGTCGTGAAATTAATATCTAACTATTATAATACGTTTTCGTTGATGGTTGCTTGGACGTAAGATATGGCCAAAGAAAGTTTATATACATACATACATATGTATGTTTGAAGTGTATGAAAGGCCAAAAAATCGAGGGGTATGGTGGTAGTATACATATTGTACGGTAGTCTGGAATGCACACCACACCTTTGCATAACGTGCCGTAAGCAACGTAAGCAAGAAAAATTTTGTGGCAAAAATTCCTTACTAAATCGTGCAATTAAAAAAAATCGTAAAGTTACTTATTAAAATAATTCTTCTGAATAAAATAACATAATACAGCATAACATAGCATAACATAAGAACGTAGCATAAAAACGTAACATAACATAAAACAGTTTATGAAAACATAAGATAACATAACATAACACAACATAGTATAACATTACGTAATATAGCATAACGACATAATCAGTTCTGTCACAGAAATCGATGGAAATTGTTTTGATTCCGAATTTACATATCGATCGACCTTAATTTCTCCAGATTTTGATCGAGTTTGTTCATCCCGATAAATCGGCTATTAAATTTTTTTTAAATTTACATGTGGCAATCCAAAATAAAAAACATATGGTTATTAAAAGAGCAAAATAAAATACAAAAAGGCACAAACAATTTTTTATTGAATATAAAATAATATTTAAAAATTATTTATAGAGATGCTACAAGACGCCAAATGTTAGTGATTGACTCGGTTTTTCAACCGGTTTTAAAACCCTGCTTTTTCACAATACGGTTGTCGGTTTTTTCAAAATGTTGATTTTTCGAATGTCGAATAGTTCGGTTTTTTACAATTTAAAAACCGGCTGAGTCGAATACTTTTCGATTTGTACATTTTGCAATAAAATTATATTTTACTATGTTAAATCTTAGACCAACGCGTACTGTTAATTTTCTCAAGTATTTGTTTTAATATAAAAGTTCTAAGTGTTTTTTGAGTATGGAAACACTTACTGAAACATGGAATTAAAGCGAATTATTTTATGAAGTGGTAGCAGAGGCGAATTAAATTAGCCTTATGGTGTGCAATGGATGTCAAACTCCATTTGCAAAAAGTGTTTGTTTAGTTTTGTCAACATTTTGCCTCATATTTTATATAGAGGTAGAGAGGGAACAAATCTACTTTAGTGAAGCTGCTCCAAATTAAATAAAACATAAAACTTATCTTAGATGATAGAAAATTTAATTATTATAATTTTGAAAATCTTTCATATGATACCCATATTGTTATATTAAATAAAAAAAAATAATTTACCAAGAAATTGTCAAAAGACATTCAAAACTTTGGAGGTCCATAACTCCGTAAATATACCTTTCCGAGGATTTTTGTACATAACAGTTTTTTCTTAGAATTCAATTTTCTATCATTTTGGATGAGTTTTATTTTATTTGGAGTAGCTTCACTAAACTAGATTTAAGCCCAAATAAGATAACATAATAACATAACTTTACTTAACATAACAGTATATAAGATAACAACATCAGATAACATGACATTTCATAATATTACATTTCATAACATTGCATTTCTTATAATAACATAGTAATATTATATATAACATTAACACAACATAACACAACATAACTCAACATAATATCACATAACATGAGATAAGATAACATAATATCGCACAACTTAACATAACATAACATTACAAATCATAACTTAACAAAACATAACATTACATAACAGACCATAACTTAACATAAATTAACATTACATAAAATTACATAAAAAAACAATACTTGACATTATTTAATAGTGTTTTCACACTGACATGGTTTTAATAAAAGTTGGTTTTAACGTTAAAACCAACTGTTAAAACCTGGTTTTACGATACAAATTGTTTTTGTTAAAACCAAATTAAAACCATTTTTGAATTGGTTTTAAGTAGGTTTTATGAAATGCAAACTTGTTTTCGCTGTGATAAATTCAGTGCTGCCAAGCTGAAATGACCGACAGCAGCTGATAATGTTATGCTAGTGAATAACAATAGATGGCGCTTGAAAATTTTTCAACATAAAAATGGATGCAGCAGCAACAATAATAAAAAAATTATGGAAAAAAAGAGAATTTCGGAAGTAAAACAAAGAAAATATTTTAAATTGAACTCTGGAAAGTGAAAATAGACAATATGACTGACATTCATCTGCCAATAAAAAAGGTTTAACTTATAATGTATATGTGCATTTTTATATTATTAACAAAATTTCCAAGCACTTCTTCATTCTATATAAGAAGTTCCATAATTTAAAAAAATTTTATTTACAAAATATAAAATAATTTCCATTTTAGAGCGCATTGTGAAATATCTCAGTTTTTCATACAAACAAAAACAGTTGAACAGTATGTCCAACAAGTGTTATTAAAAAGCAAAAAAAAATGCAACAACAAATACACGCATTTCGACAGGAGATTTATTTTATTTTTGAACAAAGTTATTAGACAGTCTGTGAGTTAAAACCTGAATTTAACAAACTTGCAGTGTGAATGCAAAATCAGCTGTTTATGGTTTTAACGTTAAAACCAGGTTTTAACTTTCAGTGTGAAAACACTATAACATAACATAACGTAAAATTACACAATTTTGCTATATTTTGTGGCAGTTCTTTTTATTATACGAGTATTTTATTCTCTAACAATTATTAATATATTCGATCGAATTTAATTTTCTAATGTTAGTAAACTACAAAGAAATGTTTGATTTAAAAAAAATTGTAAATTCGAATGTATGGCCAACATACATCATCAGTCCAAAAAAAAAATAGAGATTTTATTGAGGAAATCAAAAAGGAAAAAGAATTGACAAATTACATAATATAACACTTATTTTTCTTCTCATTTAATATTATGGAAATATTAGGGCGCTTTGCGTTTCAGATGATGATATATTAATTAGAATCATGCTATGATACAAATTTCGCATAAGAAAGAAGGTTTGTCTGTATGCGATCCCATATAAATCGTAGTGGTTTCCATTGGAAACTAATCCAAGTGTCAGGTAGCACTAGTTGCGAAAAGGTAAGAAGTTAGTTGAAAGTTATACCCCTTTTACACACGGAAAGTTAACTTTGCAAAGTCTTAATTCAGCTGGTAGAAAGACAGAAAGAGAAAGTATTATTGCCTCTGTCTTTTACACAGCTGAATATAGACTTTGCAAAGTAATCTTTCCGTGTGTAAAAGGGGTATTAACTTAGTTTCCGACAGGGTGTTTAAATTCATAAATTTTTATGCAACATGATTGATTTAATTTAATTTTGAATATTAGCGATAACAATCAGCTTTTTTTCTAAAGTGCAGTAGTTAGCTTTTAAAATTTTAATTATTATTGTAAATTTAAAAAAGTGCTTAAAACAAAATAAAATTGCACTTTATTAATTTAAAAAACCATGTGTCAATAAATACTCGTATTTATTGCGACTTAGAAAATAAAAATTAAATTTTTGTTTAATCATCAAGCAAGTAACATCATTATTATAACAGGTTCTCCTAAATTTTTAAAACAAATTATTAATTTTATTTCTTTGCATGCACGCGAAACTTTATTCAAATACTCGTACGTACTATAGCATTGCACAGATACATCTGTTTGCACTAGTTTTGCGTGTTTTTTGATTCTGGTATGAACAAATATGTTATTTATCGTTTTCTGTTACTAGTTGTAAATGTTGATTTTGAAAGCAATTATTGTATGGTTGGGCAATGAGCAAATGAAAACAACACATTTATTTTTTTTTTGTTTTTCTAAGGCAAATAAGATACATAAGACTGCTTTTACCATAAGTGCCTTATGATGTGTTCAGAAAAAATGTAATTGGCTGATGAATGAATGAATGAAAGCAAAATTGCACATACATATGTAAGTAAATGATACATGTACATGAAACACATGCATTTGTAATTACTCTCAGAGCAAAATTGTCTCTTTCTCTCTCTATACTTTGGCTGCGCCACAAAATAACATAACGAACGTCCGCACATACATCTGCACATCATGTATTTGTTTCAATAGTGGTTTTTTCATATATTTGTATTACAATATGTATTTTTTGAGCAAAAACAGATCAAACAGTTGGTCAGCAGCAATACAATAAGCAATTGTTATTTGTTTTCAATTGTATTTTAATTTGGAAAAGCACGCACACACAATAACTCTTATACTAGTTCTGTCGCTCACACTACAATTATATGGTACATACCATGGTATATTTTTTTTTTTGCTATACAAACGAGTATACAAATGCAACCCTTTAGTACGTACTCGTTTACTTTATTGTTGTCAATAAAAACACGATAAAAATTTAAATTTTTAATCAAGTGAACAATTGTTATTGCAATGCAAAAACACACGTGTGATTCATGCAACTAACTTCTTTCTTTTCTAATCGATTTGTTTGCTATTGTTGTGCAAATGTTTGTCTAATAAAAGAACAAGGGTGAGGACAGACACAATTTTTAAAGACGTTTCTGAGACTTTTAGTATATCGATGGTCTCAAGTAGAAAGGCCCTAACTCCTATTTTTTACTAAATTGAGGTTTTCAGTGATTATAATATATTTCACACAAATACACCTCATCGCAAAAATTTATTGCAGTGTGAGAATTAACGTTTTTACAAGCAGTTGAACAAAGCCGTTCTACATGCAGTTGTATTTTGCATTATTATGTTTTTGCCTTCTCCTGTAAAGTTACAATTATTTGAGTTAGGGCCTTTCTACTTGAGACCAACGATATTATGCTGTTTTATATGATACTATAGATTTTGAAAGAGAAATATATGCATACATACATAAGCGCAATACATATCGGCACCTTAAATGTAAAACGATGAGCAATTGAAAAATTCGAATTTGAGTGTTTTATTGATTACATCCTTATACTGAGTAATAAAACGTCATTCACACTATTATACATGTATAAAGACTTTCATAACACTTTGCGAAAAAGAAATCTAAAGATATTTGTTTCGATTGTCAAAACATCTAACGTAAAGTGACATTTTGTGTTCACACCATCACACATTAGGCTGAGTTTACATCTGGCATTTCTTGTGTGTCATTTGCCCAAAAAAGCGTAACCAACTAATCACTAATGAAAAACTGTTTGATTCACACATACAGTGATGCCAACTTTTTTGGCTCTAAAGGCACATCAACACTTAAAAAAAGCACTTAAAAGCGTAATTTTGATGTTCAAAAAGCGTGAAAAGCACTTTCGTGAAAAACGACTGAACATCCATAACGTGAATCAATGTGAAGTTTAATAATGTTTAAAATTTTCTTAGCTATTCTCCATTTAATGAAATATATCAGACGAAAAATGTATGTTTTACACTGAAAAAATAAATACGCCGAGTAATTATTAAAATAATTTTAAGAAATTCACAAATTTCTTAAAAGCACTAATTAGTGCTTACGGCAATTTCGTTAATTTTCAGACATGGCTTACACGAAAAATTATTCAATGCGATAAGCATATCCGATATTTATAGCCGGATTAAGACGAAGACATATACCATAAACGATGGCACGGCATCGGCGTCGAAACAAACGACTTGTTAGTTTGTTTATTCTTTGATTTTGTAATAGTGCAACTCTGATCAGATGAAAACTATTATCGTTTCGAAAATTTAAAAAAAATGGGATGTCAAATTTTTATCGTATTATTCACCATTCGTTGACATTTTGCATTCACAATCACCCCTATTCTGCGTTTCGATTCGAATCGAAAGTTTCTCCGTTTGGCAACTTTGGTATTCTGCGTTCCGTTCTTCGATTTCTTTTTCGATTCTATGTATTCTGCATTTCGATCGTAACTACGTTTTTGTAAGTTGTTATTTTAGTGGCGGAGTGTTTTCAATTTTTGTTTGTTTAGCTTTAAAAAGTGATTAATTAAAAAAATAATGGAAGTATTAAATGAAAGAAGGTTTAATTAATGAACTAAACAGTTTGTTTTCTTTTTCTACACTCAAATGCGATTTTTATTAAATTATTACAGGTAAAACAGTATAAAAAGTTGACGTACCTATTTAATGACAACGAAAAACGATATTGTCTACGGATTTAATTAAATTTAAGCAAATAGACTTTATTTTTGTGCTGCAATTATGTGTAAAATATTAAAATATCACCTCCGGCGCGACAGGATTCTTCACACTGGAAAAGTTTGGCCACAAATACCTGTTGCTTATCTCGTTTTTTTTAACTCTCTGTATTTAAATTTGCAAGAGTTTATGCAATGCAAATTTTTACAATATTTAATTATTATTTGTTTTAATGGTAAATCACTATTTTTTTTGCACTAAATTTAACTTTTTGCTAAAAATTTTGCAAAATTGCTTAATTTTTCTGTTCCTTTTTCACCCGTTTCATAGCAAAACTGCAGGTTTAAACATACTCTTCTCTTCTTCTTTTTCTTTCGATTCAGTTTTTTTGCAGAATACCTCTTTTCGATCCGTGCGTAACTGAATGCGGGAACGTAATCGAAACGCAGAATAGGGGTGAATATCGCACTTTCACGTATTATTCGAATTTTTGGCATGTATTAATACAAAGTATAACAGTCTGAGTGGGCCTTAAATGAAGCAATCTTTGATTATCAGGGCTCGAATTTTAATAACCTAACAAATATGAAAAAATTCAAAAAATAATTAATTCGTAAAATGTTAAAGAAACCTATTTAAAAAAACTCACAGTGGAATCGCTTCATACATTTTTGTGCAAAAACTGGATGGTAACTATTTGGATGGTTAATTTTAGGGAGGAGACGTTGGCGAAAATTTTTTAATTTCATTTGTTTGGAAATTTTCACTACCTTAATGGTGTTAAGAATCATTCGTAGGAAGTTCACATGTTCCAGAAAGTTGTTTATTGAGATCTTAGGTACATTTTTGTAGTTGATTGTTTCCTTGAATTTTGAACGGTTTGCTAACTATGGGCCCGAACAGGGGGAAATGTAAAAAAATCCAATTTTTTAAAATGAAACGAAGTTTTTTTGATTTTATATGTTCACAATTTTTGTTCTTTATGACAAGAGCTACAACTTTGCCTCAGAGAGTAAATCAAAATTCCGAATGTTTTGCAAGATATTAGCCTGAGAAAATACAAAAATGATACCGAGCCCATAAAAAAGTGCATGAGTTGGGGCAAAACTGGGAGACACGTAGTGTCACGTAGTGGTGTCCGTATATGGTTATATTTCCATGACTTTAAAAATTACATACAGTGTTTTTGAAATGAAGTTTTCCTTCCCACTGTGCAACTTAAGCCACAACGCATGACATGTGCTTTAAGAAACTTATATTTTGATCTCAGTTCAGATGCATTGATCTCAAATATATTTCGCAGAAAAAAATTTTTCACCAATTAATATTTTCAATTAAAAATTTTGTTGATTTAAATAATTTTTTAATTACATCAATTAATTGGAAAATATTAGTGAAAATATGCTTAATTTAGTGAATAAATATTACAAATATTAATAAAATAAAATATCAATTAATATTACAAAATGTTTCATAATACATTTTTTCTGGTGTTATAGTGTCATGTTGAGCCAGATTCAAAAATTTTGTTTAAATTTTACAGGGCATAAAATGTGTCATATGAAACATTTATAAATCTTAAATATATTTGTAGTTTCATATTGAGCCAGGTTCAAAAAGTTTGCTTCTCAAGCAGTTTAAATTTTAAATAAATTTGTTCTTGTTTAATTCTATGTTGTAGCATTATTTTGCATTTTATCTGACGATATGTCTGTATATAAAAAAAACTTCTTTATATGTATCTAACTAACATTTTTTCACTTTTATAATAATAGTTTTGTTTGTCATTTGCGTAATGATTATGAGTATATTCAAACATATGGGCTCGGATATAGTAAAAGTTTTTTTTTAATAAAAAGAATATTCTCCCTATGAAAAGCAATTATTTATTTATTTATTTATTAGACTTATAATTAAAATTATATGTAATAATAATTTTTGCAATGGTATTACAGGCTTTCAGCTCAATATTTTGAAAGAAAAAAAAAAAGAAATTTCAACTTCAAATCTAGATAAACAAGGTTAATTTCACCTTTTTCGTTAGTGAAGTTGCTTCATATGTGCTTCATGTTAATCTAACATGATTTACATAAATCTTCAAATAAAATATTTGCTAGTGAATTAACTTTATTTCATGTTGATTGAACATTCCCTTATGAAGAATCATGTTGAATAAAAATTATTTTAAGTTGGGACAACATGAATTTTATTTAATGTAGTCATTGTATTTTATTAATTATTTAACTTGAGCTCAAATTAGACGTACCGTACCATATTGCCATAGCCATAACCAAAACCACAATTAAATTGGTTTACATGGTTGTGGCTATGGCGTTATGGCGAATAACCTATAATCAAATACAGTTTTGCCCATTAGTTTGGTTCGAACAGCTGCTTTGCATGGTTATGGTTATGACGCGTCTAATTTAAGCTTTACGTGTGTACATTGAAATGAGCATCAGAAAAATATTTGTATGTACATACATATATGTGTATGTAATTGGCTTCCTCGGTCAATATTTGAACTCGGAACTCATCACATGGTAGTCAACGCGCGTATTGTTTAAATATTCTTTCGATACACACGAAATATATACCATCATGATTTAATAAGATTTCAAATCAAATTTTTTCTGTGTATAAATTTTAATATAAAATGTACGTTTGTATGTATGTGCATATATGTAAGTATGCATATAACGTAAAGAAAAATAGTTTTTATAGTAATAATCCTTTGTTAATATGCTTGCACGTATGTAAGTATATTAATAAAATAATTACAGTAGAGCTCCGTTACAACGAATTCCTGCGAGATAATGTTCTGTAAAGCGAATCGATTTAAAATCGTACGATTTCCAAAATGAAAAATGGTCCGGCAGACGTGTTAAAAATCATATACGATAATTTTCTTTCAGGTATGAAATTTGAGGCACAATATAATAAAAAAGTTAAAAAAAAAAAATTAAAAAATGTTTTTATTATCGGAATTAGTTTTCTAAAATTTACAAGAAATTCAGTAAAGTAATAAAACATAAAAACAATACATACTTTATTTTGAAACACTCTTGAAACTAAACATTCGTTGAATTTAAAATTTATTTGTTATAAGGTTATAAATTTTCAACAATGAACATATAACCAGTGTTCGTTATAAATACACTCCACTGTAAAATTTACTAAGGCCCTTAAAAGCTCTCACTCATCATTATTTTATTTAAAAATTTAATGTGTTTTTTATGACATGTGTTACTACTTAAATGTTTTCTTTTACTATATATATCTATTATTTAATTTTTTTATAGTTAAGTGGAAAAAATTGAAGCTTTAGTTTTTATGCCTTTACGAAATGCTATTAAAATAATCCTGTATTTAAATTTGAGACTTACGAGTAGTATCTTGTAATAATTATAGATATTTTTATATCCCAATTTGTTTCCAAATATATTTATACAGAAGCACTACACCCACAAAAATTTCAAAACAAAGACGTTTTCGTTTGAAATTTGGGTACAATGGGCTTTTAATAACTTTCTTGTCCTGTTCTTTTTTACATAGAAAACTTAGTAATTTAAATAAGGTATATAGAAAGCTTTGAACGAGTGCAGTGTGAGTATTTTCCTCACTTCAATAATTACAAATTTATTCGATTTAGAAAAGCGTTAAACATGAATTCACTCTTTGTTAGGATTAAGAAGGCTTTAAAATGACAACCTCTGAAGTATTTAATTTATTTTGGTGATTACTATAGCGCTGATTTACACGGGCATAATTGTGCTGGCATAACATGCCAGTTTGTAAGTGAGAGAGGCAAAGAGAGTGGTTTTGCGGTTGGCATAACTTTTCAACCAGCTACAACCCCGCATTAGCAGCATAAAACCAATACATACACAAATTAAAAAACAGCAAGTGTTAAATGAATACGAAAAACACTAACACACACAAAGCTGTGTATACGTATACATTTTGTGCCAGATGAATTAGTCTCGTATAATTTGGAAAAGAACAAAAATTGTGCGGCTTAAAAATTGTTCTCGTCTAAACTACCTCATAGAACAATAGAACAGTATTGAATAGTAGAACACTTTTTTTTTTCGTTGTAATAATGACATCAATAGCTGTTGCAATATTAAAAACAATGACTTGACACACGTAATTTACAATTACGTGTGTATGTATGTAAGTATTTGCCATGAACACTGCAAATCAAAGTCTTTGATTTGAATATAATCCAAAGGGAATATCAGCTTAATGTTCTACAATAATGAATGCATATGACACTTACAACAGTTCGTTTTCATTTATCATTTTACCATATTGGGACCATATTTGTTTATACAAGTAATTATTTTAAAATTCAATCAACTATTAAAAACAAATCAGACTCACATTAGTCATATAATTTGATTCATTTTGATGTTAATAACAATTAAATTTGTTATTGTTAATTTGCAATTTCTTGAAAATCTCTTCATATGGAAAATGTAAGTAAATCATTGTCATTTACAAAACAATTAAAGTTTACAGTCCATGTAAACTTTTTAACGCAAAGAGTGAGAGAGGGAGTGAAAGAGAGAGATATAGAGATAGACATAGACATGTAGTAATCAGTGTTGCCGTTTTGGTTACTTGTAACCAAAATTGGTTACTTTTTTTCCAATGTGTACTTGTGCACTTTTTTTCCATTTTGATTACTTTTTTTGGTTGCAAAATATTTAAACGTCAAACACAATAGCGGAGTTCGATGTTTAGTTGCAAATTGTCTTGCGTAAGTGCAAATGCAAAATACCGTAGCTTTTCTTTGGATTGTGTGTGTGTATTTTGTTGTTGGATTTGAAAGAAAAGCTACATTTTTTTATATATGTGACGCGCAAAATAGAAAGGGACCTAAGGGTAAAAACCGGTTTTGTTCAGAAGAGCCATTTTAAAGATTTAAATACGTGTATCTTTGGTGTACCATCACATCATAAAACGCGCATATCTCTGGGAGGGAACACTTTTGGAGCATGGGATCGGTCTCATTCGATGCTCAGATGTTGTCCACATCAAAAAAAAAAGTGAAAATTGATTTTTTTTACCCTTAGGTCCCTTTCTCTATGCGCTGTCACATATAAGTTTGAGAACGAAACAAGCAGGGAACGAAGCCGATCGGCTGTGAGTCGGCTAACAGCCGGCGCTGGCAGATTTTTTAAATTAGAAGTAAGTGCTGATGTGGACATAGTTGAATTTTGGGACGCCCTTTCAAAACATACAACTCAATAGTGCAATCTAAAGAATTGTGCATCAATCGAAACAATTCCCATCAGGTTTGGTCTGCCAAAGATTTGTTTTAATATTAACAAATTTAATACTCTATCTATACAGTCTTGTGTTTTGATAACGAATGTAATTAAATTACATATTAGCGGAGTTTGCTGTTTGGTTGCAAATTGTCTTGCGTAAGTGCAAATGCAAAATATCGTAGCTTTTCTTTCAAATCCAACAACAAAATACACACACAATCCAAAGAAAAGCTACGATATTTTGCATTTGCACTTACGCAAGACAATTTGCATCAAACATCGAACTCCGCTATTATTTTTTTGTTACTAAAAATATTTTTGGTTTGGAATTTCTAACAATATTACCTGAAGTATTTTTTTTTTACAAAATTGATTTTATTGATTGTTATCATAATTAATAAGATATACTTATAAAACTGAAGTAAAAATTTAAATGTAATGGTTCATTTATGTTATATGATTTTATAATAATATAGGGTGTTTTTTTCAGAGGTATAGAACTTCGAATTGAAATAAAACACAAGAAAATCGTTTTAATGTCCATCAATTTGGCTTTATTGGAAGGATAATTTTATGCCATTAATGTTTAAATATGATTTCGGACATGTGGCCGCCGCGGCTGGCTCGAATAAAGCCAAAACGAATGTTGGCTTCCAAGTCCCCTAACGTTTCTGGTTTGTTGGCGTAGACGAGCAACTTCACATATCCCCAAAGAAAATAATCCAATGGTGTCAAATCACACGATCTTGGTGGCCAATTGACATGTCCATTCCGCGAAATCATGCGCTCATCGAATGTTTCCTTCAATAAATCGATTGTGACGTGCGCTGTGGCATGTAGCGCCGTCTTGTTGGAACCACAACTCATCCACATTCATGCCATCCAATTCGGGAACAAAATAGTCGGTTAGTCGGCTCCAATTGCTGTGCACGGTGGCGAATCGATTCATTCGGGTCCTTTTCAACACTTTGCTCTACAGCGGCAATTGTTTCTTCGGTGCGCACTGTTCGACGTCTCTGCGGATGCGTATTATCACATAGAGTAAACGTAGTGCGAAAACGATCCATGGTTAACCGAATTAATTGCTCTGATGGACGATTATGTCGACCATAAAATGGACGGAGCTTGCGGTAAACTTCGCGAACTGAACCATTATTTTCGAAATAAATTTGCACGATTTGCAAGCGTTGTTCTTTTGTCAACCTGTTCATGATGAAATGGCAAACCAAACTAAATATTAATCACTTGACAGCTGACAAAATGGCCGCCAGTTAAAAAAGTGATGCCAACTTAAAGTTCTATACCTCAATAAAAAACACCCTTTACTAGCTGAGCCGGACAAACATTGTATTACCCACAATTATGTTATATTTTTCTAACTACAAATTACTCCACACAGTGGTCACTTGTTGGGTCAAAAACAAAACAAAAACCTGCCGGGTATTAACCCGAACCTGTGTTGAAAATTTCGGCTCCACAGCTCTTATAGTTCCAGAGATCATGCGTTAGGAACAAACTCACACTACGATTTCATATATACAGATATATTAATATATGTTTGTATATTTTTCAACTGAAGTACAAATAAAACAGTATTTTAAATACATAAACATTTTGGTTACTTTTTTTTGCATTTGGTTACTTTTTTTTTGTATTTTGGTTACAAAATTTTGTTGGTCGTGGCAACGCTGGCAGTAATTCCTTTCCTAAACAGTTGGCATTTTGAATATGAGAAACTAACAAAGAAATTAATAAATAGTAGAAATTTATGGTGACGGTGATTTTGACTTTAATCTCTCCACCAGATATGACTAAATATGGAAATGTCTTGAACAAAAGTCGGTAAAGCATCGAACTTTAATTCAATTTGTAATGGCGGTTTCTATTAGAAAAGATTTCTAGCAAAAAAATTTTTAACGTTTTTATAATTCTCGCGCACCCGCGCATTAAAAATTGCAGCTAACTTGACACACGCGTGCTACAATAACGCCTCTGTACGTACTACTAAAAACCATCAATCAAAAATCAATATACTCGTACTTATCAATGTACTTATAACATAGAAATTTAAAGTTTTTATATTATTATTATTGACTAAAATATTACAACATTAACCACTTATGGCTGGAGAAGTAATTGTTTTAGTTTTATTCATGTACAAAACGATTCTTGAAACTTTAAAAGTTTTTATATTTGTGGTTAGCGTTTAAGAATTGTTTAACTTATTTTAATACACTGGTTTTAGAAGGTACTTTCTCTAACACAATTTTCTCTAAAGGGACACTCAAACGATTTATTACACTTTGTATTAATATACATATGTCAAAAATTCAAATAATACGTGAAAGTGCGATATTGTGAATGCAAAATGTCATAACGAATGGTAAAAAATACGATAAAAATTTCACATCACATAATACTTGATAATTTTTTGAAATTTTTCTAAAGCTACGGCCACACTTGTCAAAAATCTTTCAATTCAGACAAAAGTTTGTCAAGTTATTTTCTTAGTGTTTGTTGGTTACGCTTTTTGGGCAAATGTTTGACAAGTGTGAACGTACCTTAAACGATAATACTTTTCATCTGATCAGAGTTACATTATTACAAAATCAAGTAATAAACAAACTAAAAAGTCGTCTGTTTCGACGCCGATGCCGTACCGTCGTTTATGGTATATGTGTTCATCTTAAACTGGCTATAAATATCGAATATGCTTATCGCATTGAATAATTTTTCGTGTAAGCCATGTCTGAAAATTAACGGAATTGCCGTATTTCTTTTTCTTTATCTTATTTAGATCAACTACTTTAACCGCCGTCTATTTTCAATGGGCGGCACGACCACAGCTTACATACAACTACTCTACCGCCAGTGTGCACACTTAATTTTTTTTTAAATTCGGTAGAATCGCCAAAAAAATCGGTAGATTTGAATGAAATTCGGTAGAAATTTTTTTTATTCAGAGAAACATAAAAAATAACAATTCAAAGAAACATAAAAAAACAAAATATATGCACTTATATATAAAGGGTAAGTGCAAGGAGTACCAAACTAAATAAGTTCCAAAAGCGCATTTAAAACTTTACATCTGATTGGAAATTAAACTGCCATAAACAATGAAGCATTTCCAATAAAAAAAAAGTGTCATCCCAGTTATTTGCCCTTACCCTTTATATACACATGCTATGCATATATAAAATAATATACATAAATAACAGGAATTCAGTTTTTGTACATACATAGGTTTTATAAAGCTACTAAAATAACTTTTATTTGGCAAACATTTGTAACTAGGTACAAAGATTATATATATGTAAGATCCATTTATGAATTTAAACTTTTGTGCAAAAATTGTTAAATCATTGGTAGGAATAAATATTTCATCCACAAGGCACAATTCTTTGGCAAATATTAGGTTACTTATAGTTTCAGTTTTTAACCGATTTCTTTGTTCTGTTTTAATAATTTTCATGACAGAAAATGACCGCTCTGCGGCCGCACTGCCATGTGGCAAAATAGGCAATTTACACATATATCGACTTAAATTACTAAATAACAATATTCGGTAGATTTCAGGCCTTGTTTGGTAGAATTGGTAGATTGTTAAATTGACAAACATATTCGGTAGAAGTGTGCACACTGTCTACCGCCAGATGTCAATGATTAATGTAGGCATGTTAATCCTCAACAGCTGTTTGTTTTTAATGTAAAATGAGATGTGATGGTGTGAACGTAAAATGTCACTTTTTGACAGTCGAAACAAGTGTCTTTAGATTGCTTTCTCGTAAACTGTGATTAAAGTTTTTATACATACATGTATAATAGTCTGAGGGTCTCTTAAGAGATACTTTATAGAAGACACTTCTCGAAATGTACTTTTTTAAAGCGATATTCATATAAACGATATATTTGAAGAGTAATTTTTTGAAGGTACTTTTTGCAAAGACACTTTTATTAACTTGCCCTTTCCTCAAAGAGCACTTTCCTAAAAAGGCACTTTCCTAAAAACGTACTTTTTATAAAACGTACTATTTTAAAAGGGTACTTCTAATAAAAGGTACTTAACATACAATATGCTTTTCGAAAAAGGTACTTTACCTTTTATGTATAAGGTGGTTTACATAAAAGGTACTTTATATAAAAGGTACTATTTATAAAAGGACTTTTCTAAAATGTACTTTTTGTAGAAGGCACTTTTTTAAAAGGTATTGAGAAGCTACTTTTTAAAATACGTACTTTTTTAAAAGGGTACTGTTTTTAAATTATACTTTTGTAGAAAGGTACCTTATGAAAAAGGCACTTTTTATAAAAGATATTTTTCTAAAAAGGTACTTTTGATAAAATACACTTTTCTAAAAAGGTATTTTATATTAAAGGTACTTATTTAAAAGGTACTTTATATAAAATGTACTTTTTGTAAAATACACTTTTCTAAAAAGTTACCTTATATAAAAGGCATTTTATATAAAATGTACTTTTTATAAAAGGAACTTTTCTAAAAAGATACTTTTTATATGAGGAACTTTTCTTAAAAGATACTTTTTATAAAGGTAACTTTTCTAAAAAAGATACTTTTTATAACTTTTCTAAAATTATACTTTTTATAACCTTTCTAAAAATGTACTTTATATAAAAGATACTTTTCTAAAAAGGCGCTTTACATAAAAGGTACTTTATATAAAATATACTTTTTATAAAGGGAATTATTCAATAGGTAGTTTTTATAAAAAGGATTTTTGTAAAAAATAGTTCTTTAAAAAGGTATTTTTCTACTAAAACTGCTTTTTAAAAAAAAGTTACTTTTATTTAAATCCACTTTCATTGATTTTTATAGTCTTAAGAAAAAGTGTATTGGATGCCGAAAATTTAAAAGAATTTATAGCTTGGCGGGAAGATTTAGGAGGGATGGGCTGCAAGCTCAACCGTTTCGTGTATTTTTTTAATACTTTTTTCGAATATAAAATACATTTTCAAAGGATACTTTTTTTTAAATATGTGGTTTTTGCAATTAGATTTTTTTTAAGATTGCTTTTTTTAAATGTTAAAACGAGTTTTAAAGGAAAGAATAAAAAAATTAAATTAGCGGGTATGTTCTGCATTCCACGTGAAATTAAAACGAGTGGAATTGACATAAAATTGTTGCTGGAAATTTGTAATTATAACAACAAATGCTATGGCAATTCCACTCGTTTTAATTTCATGTGGAATGCAGAACATACCAGTAGGTCTTTGAAAAGTATATTTTTAAAAGTATAGTTTTAAACATGCTAAAAATATGTTTCCGTTAAAAATGGATCAATAGCTCGGACGTCAGCATGGTTGGATATATTATGGCTGTGTATCAAAAAAAAAATGTCCTGAAAATCGTGTAAAAATTTAACTCCGTTGTAATTTTCCATTTTATAACGATATAATGTTTTTTTTTATATCAGTAGTATAATGCAATTTTTTCTATTTTTACTTCTGATACAACTGCGATAAACTAGCACTCAATTTTTCTTACATTTTCACTAATAAACCTTAAACATCAAAACTATAAATCATTTTAAAATAAATTTAACAAATACAACACTACGTAAAATTTTAGTATTAAATTGCCTGAAATTATTACACATACATACATAGATTATTTTGGCTGGCTGGGAGAGTCTCTTAAAAGTAGTTGTTGTTGTGTTATCGTTGCTGAAGTTGGAGGAGAGAAAAAAAAGTGGCAAATAATGCGGTCAATTCAGTTTATAAGTTTTCTTTTTCATAAAAAAATAAAATTATTTATCTAAAATTTAAGTTGCCTCATAAATATTCAAAATTAAGGAAATTGTTATTATCGTTGTTGTTGTTGTACAATTGCTGTAGTTTTGTCTATGAAACCAATCCATAACACATCTTTCGGAGATGTCTGTATGTCTGGCCAATTTGGTTTTGCTACGTGTAAACACCACTAGTCGAAAAAATATTTATTGTTTTGTGGCTATAAAAAAAAAATTTAATGTTGTTAATGTTTGTTTGCTTTTTGTCTGTCTGTCTGTCTGTCTATGCATAAATTTCTGCAGTTTTTAAAGTTTTCTACACACCAACAACAACAACAATAAAACTCAACCATAAATAATTTCTCATGTTGCATTACGATAAGCAGATGCAGCAATATTTAAACAATATTTTATTAATAATATTTGTGGAGAAAATCACTTAAAGAAAATTTGCAACAACAACCTCAAAAATAGGAAAATTTGCTTTACATTAAGAAAATGTGCTTTAAAAAGGTTCGTTCGTTTGTCTGTGTATTATTTGCAATGATTATTTATTTTTATATTGTTTTTTTTTACAAAAAAATTTTGTAAATGCATTTTGCTTTTCATGTATTTTTGCTGTAAAATGCTTCACCGAGAAGGTGTTAAGATTAGTGAAGATTTTTCAAGTTTCAGCCTTTAATAGTTCAAATCAAATTTTCGTTAACATTTTTTTTATTTCAAATTACTTGAAATTAAAAATAAGTTGCATTATTCATGTTTATTTTTGCTGCAAGCATTTGTTTATTGCACCAAACTAATGAGATTGAAAGAAGGAAAAAGTTAAAAAAATTAAAAAAGAAAAAAATTAGGCACAGTGATACATAAAACGAGGAATAATCATGGCTAATCTTTAAAGCTGGATTCACCCATCGTTTCCGAACAAAATTTTTGTCCAGACAAAAATTTTTTTTACTGAGAGTTTTCTGCAGCAAGATTCATTTATTTCGAACATTTTGTCTGGAAAATCAAAGCTACCATATGAAATACGTGTGTAAACGATGTGTATTAATTTTACAAGTGGCAGCACATCGGCAAATGATTACCCAACAAACCAAAACGCTATGGAAATAGTTTATAACAAACTTACTACCATAAGCCTCAAGCTTAGAAAAGTGTTGTGCATACTCTTGTGAATGCTTTATTAACAATTATTTTATAAAGAAAATTGAACCCTTGCGATAATATTGCTAGCCTATAGTATACAACAGGCTTATAATTCTAAATTATAGAATATGCTTCCAGGAAAATAGTTTTCTGAACATGCTTATAGTAGGCATATTTAAAATTAAAATTTATATTCCAATATAATAATTACTATTTTTTAAATGTAAATTTTTGTAGAAACTCCACTTAACTTAAGGACACTGAACTAATTAAACAAGACAAAAAATTCCCAGCAAAAAATTAGACATTACCATCTGAACTACATGCCATATAATGACTTACTTTTTAGATTGCCAAATTGAAGTACTCGCTTACAAAACACATTACGCAAATTTTTAAAAATAGGAAGCAGAAGTTGAATATATTCTTTGGATTTTAAAAGAAGACGTGAAAATATTGCCAAAATAAGTAGTTATTTTAAATAAATTATAAATATTTCTAAATTGCCTACTTATTTATTTTAAACTAAGAAATAAGTACTTACATTTTGGAAAAAAATTATTTAAATATAAGTAGTTCTAAATAAATTTTTTTTTCCATTTACAGTTTTAATAAAAGTTCATCAATGAAAGCAATTGAAATTTTTTTAAATATAATATTTATAAGTAACAATAGAGGCACTGATACGAAAAAAATATAACCCACTTCAATTGAGTTTATAAAAGAAATGTTACAAAATGGTGTATTTCGTAGTAAAACAATAAGTTTTTTTTTTAATTATTTAAATTTTCCTTAAAAGTTGTTATATGTACATTTAATCAAACTGAGTTTTTAATCAAGATCTTCCACTCACTCAAACAACGGTATATTTCAGAAAAAAGTATCTTTTTTGACTAAAAAAGAAAAAAAGTAACTATTTTCCGCAACGAAAAAAATAATTAGTTCCACCAATAAACAACATAACTACTTCCCAAGAATCGATTATTTTAGTCTCACGCCTTGTTGAATCATTAAGTTGGTAATCCAGTAAGGAACAGCTTCCACCAAAAATTCTTAATTCCAAACTCGATTACCTTTTTTGAAATTTTTTGCTGGGTTATGACTTTTAACAAATAATATAAAATTTACGCGTTCAAAATAATTGGTCATCATGAACAACAAAAAAAAAACTTGCAAATAGTGATACCACTTACAAAAAAGTGTTTAAGTGATAAGCTTATTCTCCATTGCAGTTATATTTAGCTTATGGAGTGGTTTATTGGGTACAATTCGCTGTGTCTTTTTAATTGTTCAATGCAATTCTTTCGTTCAGCTCCGTATGTACATATGTATATGTTTTATTTTACAATTTTGCTCTATTGTAATTAAAAAAGTATATTCTGTGTTTTTATTATTCATGATGTGGCAGCTCAGTTCAACTTTGGCTGAAAAATTAAAATACTTGGCTCAGTTCGATTTTGCCCGGACAAAATATAAAATTAAGCCAATTTAAACTGAGAGTTGTTCGTAATATTTTCTCTCTCTCAAGAAGAGAGAAGTCAAACTACATATAAAAAAAATTTGTCCGGACAAAAATTTTGTTCGGAAACAATGGGTGAATCCAGCTCAAGAAGCCGGTAGGTCTTATGGATATCTAATTTATAAGAAGAGAATTGATTATTGAGGTTATATATTGGATTTTAAAGAATTTAAAATAAAAAAATTATTTAAACTACTAACTAAAGTGAAACCTAAATGTTAAGTTAGTAATTAAAAGAATCAAAAACCTGACTGCGACCAGCTTTGAACCGTTAAATATCCTAAATGGTCCTTCGTTCTGTAGCAGAATCATCGGCGAAGTAAAATAACCGATAAAATAGCTACTAACCACAGCTTAAAAAAATATAAAAAATTTAATACGCCTCATTTAACACCAGAGGTGCAGCATCACTGCATTATTAACAAAAAAAAACCTGTAAAAAGCAGATTTATAAAAGAATGAAGCTTTTCTCTGTCTCTTCCTTCACCACCTGTCTTTTCTATCACTATCCCTTTTCTAAAGAAGGTAACACCTAGTAATAGTAGTAGGCATTCATTGCCTGAGTGTTATTTCACTTTATAAAAAAAAAAAAATATGTAGTTCGCGTACTTTTTATTTTTTTTTTGACATTTACAAAATGGTTTCCGTTGGCCGCCCGCCGTATTGAGTTTTGACTACTGTCATATCTTTAGTGACAGGATTAAGATCAATCGACTGATGTAAGAATCATCATAATCGGTCCACGCGTTCGGTTTATATAGTGCCGCAAAAGAACACACATACATACATACATAGATAAATACATACATACAAAGGCTGATAAATACAATACCCTTCTTTGCGTTGCGCAGTCGAGTATTAAAAACCTTAAAGCAGAGGCGCTGCAGAGTTGTAAAACAAGTTAACAGTCATAGGCGTAGAAAGGCCGTTCTTGCGGGTGCATTGCTCCCCCAAGGAATTGTTCTTTGCCCCCCCCCACTTCCCCCCCCCTCCCAAGAATTATTAAAACTTGCCAATATTTTGTTTAATATTACTCATGAAAATCACCAGCCCCTTAGAAAAAATTTATAGCTACGCCAATGTTAACAACCATTTTATAGAAGACAACTTGCCGATAATACGCCCTTATATTTAAGCGTTTTTTTATCGTGTTCAGAAAGGAATTCGCGCGAAAATAAATTAAAAATGTATGCGTGTACTAACGAAAAAAAAAAATTTTTTTTTTGTTCTAATAACAACACATATTTTAAAACACGATAAAACTTTTTAAAACATATAAATTGTTTATGCTGATATTCTCTGTTTATTTAAGAAATCACCCTTATTGTGAATAAATTTCCCTAGGATTTTGATTCTGCTCAAAAAATCTCTATTGTGAATTTTTGTTACGTGAACATATGGCAACTTTGAAAAACATTCCCCCTATCAAGAATAACTTTTTAATGGGAATTTGTGCCCAAATTTAATAGTGATGGCTGAATGGCAATCGTACGATTTAAAATCGATTCGATTTACAGAACAGGGTCGAATTTGGCCGACTTTAAAAATAAGCTATTCTAAACATTTTTATTTTTTCATTAAAAAATTTTATTTTAGTGCTAACAGTAACATGTGTATGTTTGCAATTTAAAAATTATTCGCTCAAAATTGACGCAATTGGGCAAATGTGTCTTACAAATGTGACCGTACCTTAAGAATGGCTGTGATTCTTTAGCTTTGATTAATAAATTATTTTAAGTCTTATGAGGACAAATAAGCACTTCTTTCTATTGCATTTGAGAATGATAAATTATAAAAAATTTTAAATTTCCACCCTTTAGGTTGATATGTAATTATAAGAGAAAGTGAAGTATGTAATTACTTTCAAACGATCGCTATTAACAGCATAATATCTTATAAATTAAAAAAAAAATATTTTTGATTTATAGAAGGCTTATAAAATGATTTTCCATGTAAAATTTGTTTTATAAACTACTCGTATAAATATTTTTTATGAATAATGCAGTTAATATTTATGTGGACTCTCGAGCATATTTTTTGCTACTTCATTTTAATATCGTATGTACGAGTACATTAACAATGAACATTATAAATTTTCTCTTATTATTTCCCTAAGCCTTTAGTTTGTTATTTATTTTACATTTATCATATATTTTTGTAACAAAAAAATAACAATAAATATTTCCTTTGACAGTTTTGGCACAAAACACAATTTGTGTGTCAGTAAAGCAATACTGACTGCTCTATTACTTGTATCTAGGACTCTGTATCCCTCTAAGCTTTTGTTTATAAAAAAAAAATATATTTGGTGTTGTCTCCAAAACATAATTTGTACAACAGAAGAAACCTTAAAACCTCAAAAATACAAAATAAAGACATAAATTAAAAAAATGGAAAAGAAAAATTTAATATGTATCGTAAAAAATAGATTACACTGCAATGAAGTTGTAAGATAATTTATTTGACTTTTGCCACACAATCAAACAAATATTTTGTAGCAGCAAATTAAAGTTAAAAATTACAATTATATGTAAGTGTGAATTCTAGAAAGCTGTGTTATTTATATCCATAAATTTATAACAATTTATTTAGTTGTTGCTTGAGGAAATAGCATTTTATGAATTTGATTCATCTCAATAAAATTGTTACTTTGCACCACACACAATTTTATAAAACGAAAAACGTGCTCTTTGTAATTTAACTTCTGTTGTGTATAAATGTCGTTTTATTATACATTTTTTTAAATCCCAGACATTGTTAAGAGAAAAAAAATTAATGTATCTGTAGAATAATACAATAAATAAGCGATGGTATAAAATTTTGTCATATTTATTTAAAACAAAACATATCGACAATTAACCAGAATTATTTGCTGCAATTAAACCACGTAATTGGACAATTGTTAAATAAACTGCAGTTCAAATTACAGAAAAATTTATTTGCGTGATGTTTTTTTTTTTGTCATATAATTGATAGTAGACCGAGCTTATATTTTAATATAATTGTTCCTACGTATAGTTTTAGAAAAATTGTTTTTATAAAAACTTACCTTTAAAAAAAGTCATTTAAAAAACAAAAAGGGACCTTTTATAAAAATCACCTTTTTAAAAAACTGCCTTTTAAACAAAAAGTACTTGTTTTAAAAAAATATTTGTTTAGAGGAAATTTAAAAAAAAATTGCAAAAAAGCATTTTAAAAATATTATTTTAAATATGTTTGAAAGAAAAGTATATACAATGTAAAAACGTAGTTTAAAAAAAAACTTTTTAAAAGCAAAGTGCCTTAAAAATCACATTTTTTTTAAATTTCAGTAAAAAGTACCCTTTTTAAAAAAGTATTTGTGTAAAAATGTATTTTTTTAGGCACGTTTTTAAAAAGCACCTTCTTTTAAATGTATTTTTATAAAAACCTTGGAAATCACCTTTTCCAGAAGGTACTTTCATTCATTTATCATTAAAAAAAGTACCTTTTATAAAAAAATATCACAAAAAATTATCCAGTAAAAAAAGTGTATTTTAATAAACCTGCTTTTTAAAAAAGAACCATTTTGTGTAGTTTCCATAAGTGAAGCAGGCGACTCGTCCAGAAAATTTTTATGAAAATCACTCAAATATACATATAAATTTTATGCTCAAGTCGGCCATCCATATTGTAGGAACAGAGGGTTAAAAAGGTACTCGCATGCATCTATCGAAAATAATTACCTTAAAGATACCACTTTTTAAATAAAATTTAAAAAATAAAAATATACGATTAACTGACGTACATGAGTTCAATTTTTATATAAAATAACTTTATAAAACTGTTGTCCTAGAGAAGACATCGAAATATTCACATATATATAAAAAAAAGAAATAATTTTTAGTCAGGCTTAAGTTCAGTGATTTCAATTCTTTTATTGAATGAAATATTTTTATTAATTAATGTGAGTTTCTAAAGAAGAGAAGAAAAATTAAATTAGACTTTTAAGCTGGGGGAAATAACGATATTTTTCTGTGCAGCAACGTACTTCATCAGCACTCTAGTCTATCTACTTGGGTAGAGATTGTTATTAACATCAGCTATTTAACGTAAATTCTAATGAAACGGAATGTGAGAAATTATTGTTGTGTACAATTATCGATTTACCTTTGGTAAATACATACATACATATGTAAGTATCACTATTTATTTCCCCTGTTTTTCCATTTTTCATTTTTCTATTTAGGTTAGCACGAAGTTATATTACTCTACCTACGTATGTTTAACTATTCTTGCCATTCGAACAAAAATTATTCGAACATTCGAACAACTTTTTTTTCATATTTGTTCGAAAGAAAAAAAATTTTCAATTTAGAACAAAAATTATTCGAATCATTTTTGTCGAATATTCGAATATTCGAACAATTTTCTTAACTACTTGTACAAAAAGATTTTTTGGGTTATCTGCGGTTTTTAAATGAGTTTTTCCAAAAAATTAATAACATTAAAAATGTTTGGAAATGTGTGTAAATAATTACCTATACTTTTTAACTAATTTCCTTTCAGTTTTTAACTCCCGACAAAAAAGGGGTGTTATAAGTTTGTATTTAGTTTGTGTCTGTGTATCTATTTGTATGTACGAGTCGACGTACAGACCAAACGGTTGGACCGATTTTGATTTATTTTCCTGTTTAAGGGTGGCATTGACTGAAGAAGTTAGCACGTTGACTACAAAACCGAAGGTTTTAGGATCGAGCCCACTATCTGACAGTCGTTAAATAACAACACCACGCATTTTTCTGATGTGCATTACTGTCCCTTTCTATCAGTTGTTGTAGAAAAGTTCAAGTGATAAAGGCATAGTCACTGGTCACTGAACTATACCGACTTCAAGAGATACTAATCCTAATGTAACACCAGAGCACCCCCCTTCGTTGTGTAGCAGAATCATCGGCGAAGTAAAATAACTACTAAACTGCTACTAAAGCCCCGTTCAGACTATTATACAAGTATTAATACTTTCATCATATTTTACGATACAGAAATCTAAATACATTCGTTGCGACTGTCAAAAAATCTAACGTAAAATCACATATTGCGTTCAGACCATCACACTTCAAATAAAATGTATGATACAAGCAGAAAACAAAACAGCTGTTCAATGTTCTGTGCCGCGGCGGCAAAGCGGTTTCATGCAGGCGGGGACGTGCCGGCACTTGAAAAAATTCAGCAGTTAAAAATATTCTATGTAAATAACAGAAAAAATTTAAGAAAAGATATTACAAAAACGTTAAAAAATTACGTCAACGAAATATACTTCCATACGATTCACTTATTCAAAATTTTGAGCCGATATACATATGACAAAACATATTACATAAATGACGACACGCTAACGGCGGCGAAACAGCCGACTTGGAAATTTGGTTTGTGTGAAAATGCAACCCTGATCTAATGAAAAGTATTATCGTTTAGAAAATTTTCTAAAAACGAAAAAGTCTTATGGGATGTCAAAATTTGTATCGTATTATTTGCCACTTTGATGACATTTTCAGTTCAGACTATCACACTTGCACGTATTATTTGAATTTTTGACAAGTATAAATACAAAGTATAATAGTCTGAACGCGGCTTAAACACAGCTTCAAACAAATTAATACGACTCACTAACGCCAGAGGCGTTGCAGCACATTATTAAAAAAATGTGCAAAAAGCAGAGCTGTAAAAAAATTAAACATTTCTCTATCTATTCCTTCACCACCTATCTTTTCTGTTACTATCCCTTTCCTTATAATAGTAGTAGGCAATCATTGCCTGATTGTTACTTCTCTTTAAAAATAAAATAAAAAATGATTTGTTCGAGAGTGTTCTTAGCTATGTCCAGCCGTTTAGAATATATCACATTTTGTAGATATATTCTGTTGATCTGCGTGTCTTTGACGCCGTAGCTCCCCAACGTCTTGACCGATTTTAATTTTGCTTTGTTTTCGTTTGAATGGTGACATGATCGTATATCTTCTAATTTATACTTGAAGAAAACGGTCTAGTCGATTGGAATTTATCATAGTTTTTTTATTTAATCTTTTATTTTTTGCGATTCTGTTACTTCAATAGTATAAGTGGAACAGAGTTCTTATCTATGCCACAGCGTCAACTGCGGCAAAGGTTCTTCAAATTTTAAAGTTTTGTTATTAATATGTATTCCTAAATTTGTTATTGAAACTATTTGTTTCTCGTGTGTAATGAAATATTTTTCGTTTGTTAATAAAAAAAATTAATCCAATACACATACGTGTCGTCTTTTGCAAACTTTTTTAAGATTATTCGAATATATTTTTTTATTCTTTGTTCGTTAGAATATTCGTACAAAAGTTCAAAATTATTCGTCTGTTCGAACAAGAAAAAAATTATGAAATTTCATTCGATCAAACATAAAGGACGAATAATTAACAACACTAATAGACATACCGTTTTTGGCTATGCCAAATTTTTTAATTTTATTTGCTTGGAAATTTTTCACTTTTGCGGCTACCTAAGCGCTACCTTAACGGTGTTAAGAATCATTCGTAGGAAGTTCACATGTTCCAGAAAGTTGTTTATTGAGATCTTACTTACGTACATTTTTGTAGTTGATTGTTTCATTGAATTTTGAACGGTTTGCTACCTACAGACCTGAAAAGGGTAAAAAAGGTAAAAAAAATATAATTTTTTTATTATTTTTTTTTGAGATTTTGATCTTGAAGATGAAGTTTTTTGATATTATATGTCCACAATTTTTGTTCCTTATGACGAGAACTACAACTTTGCCTCAGAAAGTAAACCAAAACACCGCATATATGAGACTGAGAAAATGCAAAAAAATTACACCGAGGCTTAAAATCTTTGTGGGCCCATAAAAAAAAGTGCATGACCTGGGCATAAACTGGGACACACGGGTCTCTTTTTTGTATATGGTTATATCTCCATGACTTAAAAAATTACACACAGTCTTATCAACCGCATTTCATGAGGGATAATGGAAAATCTTTCGAAATTATGGAAAATCACGTTTAAAGAAAAATACATCACTTGAAAAATTAAATCTTCAAAAAGTACCCTTTCAAAAAAGTACTGCTTCAAAAAAGTACCATATTAAAAATACTCTAAAAAAGGTATCTTATTGAAAACAAACGCCTTGTGAAAAAAGTTCCTATTTAAAAAAGTACCTCTAATATATGTATATAGTATATATAATACTTGCAGCCGTATTCATAAAAAAAAGTTGATTGAGGTTTAAAATTCATATTAGTTAAAAAACGTTTTAAGGCTAAATAACGTTTTTTAAATATTGGTATTCATAATCAGTTTTTTAACTAAAAATCAATTAACTAATTTTTTTTAAAATATCGTGGCAACACTGTATTCTTTATTAGTTCTGCAAAACAACGATTGTTAACTCACAAAGTACTCGTGTCTATTTTGTTTATTTGTCGGTTTTCAGAGAAATATTGTTTCTATAAAATAAAAGATATGTTCCAACTTGTATTTAATAAAATAATAAAAAAAGTTCACAACAAATCTTTGTTAAAAGTGCTTTTTATATTATTTATTTTATTGCAGATAAAGAAGCACTAGAATAACGAGCTTTATTTTGTTTGTTTTGAGTGTTTATACATCACTAGTTAATTTTCTACAATTATATTATTTTTTTTAACACATAAAATGAGAAAACAATGACTGGGAATGGAAACTGGATCGCTCCTTTTCTTTTAAATATTCTTTGGAGTATATTTGTTATTTCGGCAATAGTTTCTATAAAAAAAAATTACATTGTTTTCTTCTAAATAACACTGGCATATGCATACATACATGCATACATAAGTACATACATACATACACACATATGTACAGACAGGTAAAGTTCAAAATGTAAACAAAAACGAAGCAAAATTACAACAACGTCACCTTAAAATTGGTTTAAACATGGAGGCAGTCAATTTTAAAATTTCCTGATTTACGCAAGGTTTAAAAACCGTTTTTTAAGCTAAAATTCTATTATGAATACAATTTTAGCGAATTTTGCTTAAACAATATTTGAAACGCGGTTTAAAATTTTTATGAATACGGCTGTTAGTATTAGAATTACTTTGTACAAAAAGTAGCTCTTTTATAAAAGTTAATTTAACACATTAAAATAATTGTTATTTGCAAATTGCAAAATACTCGTACTGACAATTATTGTAAGTTTTAAGTGTTATTGCAAGTACGTAATAAAATAAGGATTAAATCAGTGAGCAAGCGTTTAATATGCAAATAAAGTCTATTACATGCGACTTGAAAATGTTTCGAAATCACATTTTCGCAATCAACTTAAATTATTTTGACGGCTCGTATAATGTCAAACTCTGTTTGCTGCCAGAGTATTGAATTTATTTATTTATTCAATTTTTTTCTGCTTCGTAGTTTTTATGATGTTTTTAGTTTTATTGCTGTGAGTGCTTATTTTAATAATAAGTTTATTGTGCTCTTGTGTTTTGCAAAATTTGTTTACCAACATATTGGTGCAGTACACAAAACGGGCCGGGCACTCCCTCGCAGTGTGTGATATTTGCTTTTTTTCTTTCTTCAAATCTTAATCAAGACATCTGAACCTGTGACTTCTGTCTATTACAGAAGTCACTCTTGGCTAAACGCTGTGAGATAAAAATATATCAGATTTTTTTGTGTAAAATTAATTTACTTGTTAAAGGGTGTTGCCAAAGGGACTTGCATATTCTTAAAGCTATGGCCAGCAGTTTAAATTATGACATTTTGTGTAATTGTTCTTTATTTCTTTCTTTCTTTTTTTCATTTTTCGCAATACTTTGAAAATCTGATTTTTGTATATACCCCTTTTAGACACGCAAAGTTTACTTTGCAAAGTCTTAATTCAGCTGTGTGAAAAACAGAGAGAGGAACACTATCTCTTTGTCTAAAAGGGGTAATACTTTGCATCAGCAACAGCTTCATTTTGATAAGTTTCTTCTTAACTTGCGCAATATTTTTTTGCTCTAATATAATATGCATATTTATTTCTCTAACGATCTAGCATCCGTTAAATATAATAAAGGTATTCACGTCAACTCTTGCTACTGTGCAAAAATGCATAATTGCACTTTCTGACATGAACAATTAATTAATTAATTGTCTATAAAGTAACACAATATTTGCATAGATATATTGTACTCGTATGTTTGTTTAAATGCTGAAACGAAGTGTTGGAACTTCACTGATTAATTTTCTAATCAATTCACTAATAAAAATATCAATATTAATAATATTGGTATTATTTAACAAAATTCTAATAACTATTTGAGCCACAGTCTTTTGAAAATAACAAAATTATGTATTTGTTATCTTAAAATCGAATTTGAAGATTTCTTTATAATTTCTAGCTAAGAATTTTTAAATATTTTTTTAATTTTATAATTTTTTAATTAATTTATTTGTATCGAAAATATCTTCAACGAGTTGTTTTTTCATTTAAAAGAAAAACATTTAGGAATTTCTGCGTTGTAATTTGGTGTATGGTTGATTTTATAAGTACTTTTTGTAAATTTTTTTTTGGATTGGCAATGCCATAAAAAGTTGCAGAACTTTGCAAAATTTACCCTGATAATCTTGCACTTACTCAGACCCTGAAAATTTTGCATCATTTGTGCAAAATAATTTTCTATGTGGTTGTTGTTATATTATTTAAAAATTTTGCAATTTTTCTTTTCTGCAACAGTGCAACTTTTGACGTGAATACCTTTAATATATTTTGTACTTCATTAAGCATATCTGGCTGAAGTCAAAGAGCAAGACATGATTTTCTTTGCAGATTTACATATGTATTTTTAAAATTTTTTAATACGAGTAACATAACTAAAGCGTAAACTGGCAAAACTGCCGATGGCCAAATGTTAATGCAAATAAAAAGCAGAAATTAAATGTTTTATGAAATGAACAAAACTGAAGACGTTTGCAAAATCGTACAACATATGAGTCAGTCCTTCGTTTTGAAAGTGATACAAGTCACTTTTTTAAAAAATTCAAATAATAGTAATGATAGATTATATTTTATGGGCTTAAAAGCAAAGGGATACAAGTGCAATTTAAAAAAATAGTTATATGCAGCAACCAGCACTGATAATATATAGGGTCCGCCATCTAACGTTTTTTTTTCAACTAGTGCTTATTTCGTGAATGGTAACACTTAGGTCATGTCTGATTTGACAGATAATTAGTTTTATCCTTCCGCTGAAAGAATATGATTGTGTATACGCTTGAACACTTGAATGCTTCGCTAAAGCCCCGTTCAGACTATTATACAAGTATTAATACTTTCATCACATTTTAAGACACAGAAATCTAAATACATTCGTTGCGACTGTCAAAAAAATCTAACGTAAAATCACATACTGTGTTCAGACCATCACACTTCAAATCAAATGTGTAATACAAGTAGAAAACAAAACAGCTGTTCAATGAAAATGTCTGCGCTATTCACTTACTAGCGGCGGCAAAACGGTTTCATGCAGGCGGGGACGTGCCGACACTTGAAAAAATTCAGCAGTTAAAAATATTCTATGTAAATAACAGAAAAAATTTAAGAAAATATATTACAAAAACGTTAAAAAATTACGTCAACGAAATATACTTCCATACGATTCACTTATTCAAAATTTTGAGCCGATATACATATGACAAAACATTACATCAATGACGACACGCTATCGGCGGCGAAACAGCCGACTCGGAAGTTTGGTTTGTGTGAAAATGCAACCTGATCTAATGAAAAGTATTATCGTTTAGAAAATTTTCTAAAAACGAAAAAGTCTTATGGGATGTCAAAATTTGTATCGTATTATTTGCCACTTTGATGACATTTTGCGTTCAGACTATCACACTTGCACGTATTATTTGAATTTTTGACAAGAATAAATACAAAGTATAATAGTCTGAACGCGGCTTAAGTGGGCCTGCGATCGACTTACAGAAGATGCCGATTTTGCCAAAAAAATCATCTTTTCAGATGAAGCTCATTTTGATCTTGGCGGGTATGTAAACAAGCAAAATTGTCGCATTTGGGGCACAGAAAACCCGCACGCATACATTGAAAAGCCGACGCACCCAAAACGAGTCACTGTTTGGTACGGATTTTGGTCCAGAGGCATAATTGGGCCATTTTGTTTTCGAAAATTAGCAAGGAGTGGCCGTTACAGTCAACGGCGATCATTATCGGGCCATGTTGAACGAATTTTTGTTCACAAAAATTGAAGAGGAGGATATTGGCAACAGTTGGTTTCAACAGGACGGCGCTACGTGCCACACAGCCGAAGCTACACTCGATGTTTTGCGCCCTGTTTTTTAAGATCGCATTATCAGCCGCAGAGCTGATGTCGTTTGGCCACCTCGGAGCTGCGATTTGACACCGTTGGACTATTATTTGTGGGGTGCCGTCAAAGATAAGTGTTACGCCGACAAGCCAGATAGTGCTTTCACATGACATGTAAAAGTTGGTTTTAACGTTAAAACCAACTGTTAAAACCTGGTTTTACCATACAAATTGTTTTTGTCAAAACCAAATTAAAACCATTTTTGAATTGGTTTTAAGTTGGTTTTAAGAAATGCAACCTTGTTTTCGCTGTGATAAATTCAGTGCCGCCAAGTTGAAATGCCAGTGAATAACAATAGATGGCGCTTGAAAGATTTTCAACTTGATGCAGCAGCAACAATAATCAAAAAATTATGGGAAAAAGAGTTTTTTTTTTTGAAGGAAAACGAAGAAAATATTTGCGTTGAACTCTGGAAAGTGAAAATAGACAATATGACTGACATTCATCTGCCTATAAAAAAGGTTTATCTTATAATGTATTTGTGCATTTTCATATTATTAATAATATTTCCAAGCACTTCTTCATTCTGTATAAGAAGTTCCATAATTTAAAAAAATTTTATTTACAAAATATAAAATAATTTCCATTTTAGAGTGCTTTGTGAAATATCTCAGTTTTTCATATAAACAAAAACAGTTGAACAGTATGTGCAAGAAGTGTTATTAAAAAGCAGTAAAAATGCAACAGCAAATACACGCATTTCGGCAGGAGATTTATTTTATTTTGAGCAAAGTTATTAGACAGCTCACAGGCTGAAAAAACTGAATTTAACAAACTTGCAGTGTGAAAGCAAAATCAGCTGTTTATGGTTTTAACGTTAAAACCAGGTTTTAACTTTCAGTGTGAAGACACTAAGAGACAATCTTCGCTTTAAAGGACAATATTTGTGAAGCCATTGGTGAAATACAGCTGCACACAATCGATAATGTGCTTAAAAATTGGACCGATCGTAGAGGCTACTGCATAGCCAGCCGAGGCAGCCATTTGAATGAAATTATTTTTCATTATTAACCGGAAGGATTGTACTTTCAAATAAAAAAAGAAATTTGAGAAAATATTCAGTAGTTTTTTTATAGCATTTTCAAAAAAAAAAGTTGTCTGGCGGACCCTTTATGTATAATAGCCTCAAACCGAACTCTATGTCATAGTTTACACTATGCAATGCAAGTCTTATTGCTAAGCTGATTAGTTTCTTAGGAGAAAGAGAAGAGGGGAACAGAAACGTTTCTTAATCTCTCCCACAAACTAATCAGCTTAGCAATAAGACTTGCATAGTGTAAACTAGGACTATTGAAGGCCACTTTAGCTTATTACTTATGACTTTATTTCAGTGAGCCGACGAAAATCGGTACATTGTACCGATAGTGAGATCTGGTCTTAACGTGAAATACATATTTGAAAAAAAATTTATTACCGAATAAAAGAAAAAAATTATTTATGCATTTGTAGTCAAATACTGCAAAGTAAATTTATTGGCAGTAAAGTAAAAAAATATAAATACAAATACGATCAAGCAGAAACCCGTTACTAGTCTTTTCAACGCAAGATATTGGCCATTAAAAACCGTTAAGTCTATTCATAAACACCTACAAAAGGTGCTAAATATTTTTCCTAATTGACCAAAAAACAATTTTTGTTGTTGCTATTTAAGCCATAAATAATGTTATTTATAATCGTATGAAAGATAGATTTTCTTAGGTAACTTTAGTTTGAAAAAAAAAAATGATTAGCAACTGAAATGCAAACGACGCTTGGATTAAAAAAAAAGATATAAAATACGGCAATAGAAAAAAATTATTAAAACTTTTGACAATGAAAAGAAAAAAGATCTAAAAAGTTGCGGAATTTAGAAAGCATTTTAGTGTTGTTTTTCCTTCTAAAATATCAACAAAGAAATGCCGACAATTTGCATGAAGTTATAGACTTAAAATTATTTTCAAAAGGAATATTCATATTCACAGCTTTTATTATTTATTACTACGTTTATATGCAGGGCTTATTTGCAAATAAAACTGTAAATTGTTGCCATATTATTATTTTTATCGCGACTTACTAATTCAGAAAACTATTCACGATTAACGCACCATTTGCAAATAAAATGCTTGAGGTTGCCACCCTTACAAATGTTTGATAACAAAAAAACAACAAATGGATTAATATTGCACAAAAAACAGTGATAGAAGCAAATAATGACAATTAAAACAAATAATTATTTGATATTTTGTACATTTACAATATTTTTTGGTCAACATAAGTAAGTTTTCTATAGAAGTGCTACCAAGTTTGTGTACTTTTGCTATTCCGTATAAACCGTGAGTTACTTTATTTGCGAATATTTTTATTTGCAAATAGTGCGTGTATAAACGTAGTATATGTTGTAATTGTTGTTTGATTTAAAGTTCAATAATTAAAATTTTATTGCAATAACAAAAATTAAAAATTTTAAAAACCCCCGACTTTTTTCAGAACAGATGTTGTATCTTCTAAACGGCTGGTCCGATTTTCTTCAAACATAGCTAAGAACCATCTCGATCAAGCCATCTTTCAAACAGAAAAAATTAAATAAAAATCGGTCCAGCCGTTTGGCCTGTACGTGGACACAGACAGACACACAGATCCACAGACACACAGATACACAGACACACAGACACACACTACAAACTTATAACACCCCCTTTTTTAGTCGGGGGTTAAAAATCAGACAAAAAAACAAACAAAAAATTAAAAATGGTTATCCATATCGTATAAAAAATAGAAAATTAAAGCTTTGCTTAATTCAGTAGAATGTTCGTTTCTCATCAGCCACAAAAAAAAAATAAAATTATTTCAATGCAACCATTTGAAAAAGTTGGCGAAAATAAAAAAACCGAAATGGCTAAACATTCGGCTAAGAGAACTGTGCAAATCACTTTATTTCAGCCGAAAATTACTTTGAAATGTACAGTATACAATCTTCTGTGTATTCAGCTTGCTGAATTTGATATGAATTAAACATAACATATTCCTAAGCATTAATAACAATATAAATTTTTATATTTTTTGAAAAATTCACCCTTTTCAGCAAGCTGAATTTATTATATTACTTATGAAATAAAAAATTTTTGTTTAATTTTTTATAAACAGCAAATTTTAAGCAATATTCAGCTAAGTGAATTAGAAAAATTTTAATGTAACTTTCTCTATTTGTAATACCCCTTTTCCACACGCAAAGTTTGCTTTGCAAAGTCTTAATTCAGCTGTGAGAAAAGGCTCAAACATACCTGACATAACCATAGCCATAGAAAACAGCCGTTCGAACCAAACTAATGGGCAACACTGTATTGATTATAGGTGACTCGCCATAACGCCATAACTCTCACCATAGAAACCAATTGAATTTTGGTTTGGTTATGGGTATGGCATTATGGCTATGTCGCGTCTAATTTAAGCTAAATACAGAAAGAGACTGTACTACTACCTCTGTCTTTCACACAGCTGAATTAAGACTTTGTAATAAAGTAAACTTTGCGTGTGGAAAAGAGTTATAACAATACTTATAGCGTTCCACCAAATTAAGCTAGCTGAATTTTAACTCTTTATTTACATTCTATTAATAATTACATCTTTTAGGTGTATTCCGCTAGATGAATTGAATTCAGGTATTAAAATCTATCCGTTGATACGTACGTTTTGATTTGACAAGAAAGTATTTTAAAGCAGATAATATACAACCACCTCGAAAGAGTTGGGGAACCATAAACTGAAATGGCTAACCATGGCTAAGCGAACTGTTTAAATTACTTCAGTTCAGCCCAAAATTACTTTGAAATGGATTAGTATACAATCTTCTGTCTATTCAGCTAGCTGAATTTGCTATAAATTACAAGTAAAATATGCCTTAGCATTAATAACAATTTTTATTCTCTTTCTTTAAAAATTTACTCTTTTCAGCAAGCAGAATTTATTTTATTACTTATTGAATAAAAAATAATTTTTTTTTACTTTTTTATAAACAGCACATTTTAAGCACTATTAAGATGAGTGAATTACACAAATTTTAATGTAGCTTTCCCTATTTGTAACAATTCTTTTAGCTTTCCACTAATTCAGCTAGCTGAATAGTATACAATCTTCTGGCTATTCAGTTAGCTGAATTTGACATAAATTGCAAGTGAAATATTTCTTAGCTTTAATAATAATATAATTTTTTATTTATTTTTTTTTTCAAAAATTTACTTTTCCGCAAGCTGAATTTATTGTATTACTTATTGAATAAAAAATTACAACAATTTTTTTTTACTTTTTTATAAACAGCACATTTTAAGCACTATTCAGCTAAATAAATTATGCAAATTTTAATGTAACTTTCTCTATTTGTAACAATACTTGTAGATTTCCACCAATTCAGCTAGCTGAATTATAAAACTAATTAACTTTTACAAACTAATTGCATGTTTTACATATAACATAATATGTTATGTTACAATAGATGTATGTTTTGATCAATTCAGCTGTTTTAATTATGAAAATAAACAACTATTTAGACTTCTGAAATCACAATTTGAGCCTTAATTTAAAAATTTGTAAACATTTTATATTTATACATGAATTCAGCTGGCTGAATTGTTTAAATCATGTGTGTCTGTGTATAAAACATTTCGAATTTAGTGAATTATGTTTTAAATTAGTTGCGACTTAAGAAAGATGATTTAAATATATTTGCATCTACAAGTCATACATAAGATTGAAAATTAAAACTTTAGTTTATGTAGTAAAATATAAGAAATATACTATAATTTTTTATTTATATACATAGTTTAAATTTATTCAGCTAGCTGAATGTTACGTAAATTTTGAGCACTTTAGTTTATTATTACTATTATTATTGTTATTCAACCTACAAACTATTAATTTTCTTTTAAAACAAAATATTTAATAAACAATATAAAAAGAAAAAAATTATAATTAATTGCAACTAATAACTGATCATTAACACAATTTGATTTAATGAAAAAATAAGAAAAAATAGTAAATAAATATGCCAGCTCTGGCTAACTTTTTTTTTAGAGACAAACAATAATCGTGTCAAATAAACTGCTTATTTTGTTACATGTAACTAAATTTTATTAAAGTTTATAATAAAATTTTATTGCAGCAAATAAAAAAAACAAACCAATAATTTTAAAAGGCAAAAAAGACTACAACAACAATCAAACAATTTAATTGCTGTTTGAATCGTTATGATCATTGAAAAAATGAAGCGGAAAACCAAAAGCCATAAATCAAATGGCGGACTCTATATAAATATTTATTTTTTTTTGTTTCATTATCATACAAATGCACTTCAAGATGATCAGATGAATGGCGCACAGATAAAAAAGTGACACTTGCAGGTCCTGAATGCAAATATCGAAAAGCAAAAAGAAAATAATGGTCACCCACATTAATTAAATAGCAAATGTATTGAGGAAATTCGATCAAGAAATAAGACATGACAAATGATTTAAGATCAGCCAGCCAGCTAAATTAAAATCTTTTTTAATTTTTTGATTTTTTTTTTTGTACAAAATTCTTGTTATTTTGTAAAATTTACTAGTTTGGTGTACAAATTTGAAAAAAAAATCTTACGCAACAACCCATTAAATTTAATAATATGCAAAATTTCTCATTAAATCGTTTCAAAGTTTTTGCTCTTGCTTAAAGCTATTCCGCCAATTTAACTTTTCGCACTTTGTTTTTTAATTGACACCTAAATTGCAGCATTCTGTTTAGGCCTTAAACCAAACTCCAAGCAAACTTAACTAGAACTTAGATATTCTTATATCATAAAACTTAATTAACCAACCTCGCCTTTAAGGCCTTAAAAATGCTTACTAACAAACAAACCAACCAACCAAGCCCCTGGTTATTCTATAGTCTGCAATATTTATTTAAGTTTGCTTGTTCTGTTTTATTTTTGCGCTTTTGTTAATTCGACGACGTTAGTGTTGGATTAAATCATGTTAATTTGTTTTAATTATTTATTTAAATACAGCTTTCCTAGACTTCTTGCAAAACCTTAGCAACTGTGTTATCGTTCGTTCGGCAGTGTTTTTCATGTGTTAACTAGACAGCAAAATATTCTTTTAGTTTCTTGAAACTCTTTATGTCTCTTGCGGTGTTTAAATTCATTGATTTATAATCAATTACAGTCTTTTGAATTAAAAATTTTTAACTCCTCAACACCCTTGCCCCACCTCTTCTTCATACTACTAGTTGTCATCTCAAGCCTTTTTTTTAACAAATCCCCCTCTTAATGTTGTTCGGGTATTTTAATATTTACGGTGTGTTGTATTTTGTCGTCTAGTAGGAACAAGACACATTTAAACTTTGTCGAATACAATAATAATAAAAACAACGACAACTCTAATCAATGCTTTGATGTTTCACCGCCAATATTGTAATAATGATAAATACAATTACATACATGTATACGAGTAGTACGAGTGCGATCGTAGCATTACCCAAAAAAGTGCGATGCCCAGTTGGCAAAAATGGTGTGTACTTTTTCAATAAACTTATAAAGACTTAGAAAATTAAGCAACATCTACAGGACAATTGGTACGGATACTAAAATAAATTGTGCTAATTATGCTGAATTGCAATTATTAGTAAACTAAATGTTGTAATTCAGCTGGCTGAATTGAGCTTTTGTGCAAAATAGATTTTTTTGATGTGTTAACATCTATACGCGCGCCTCTAGGGCAGTAAACTATCAGTTTCAATACATACGCAAGTGTTAGGTATGTAATAGTAAAGGCCCAACTATAATATGAATAAGCTGGCTTAAGCTAATGTCAGAATTGAACGATAAGTCTGTCAAATGCTTAAACAATTCAGATTTGACTTTTAGGTGGCCACAATGTACTTACATGCACTTAAGTATTCTTTAGCCACAGCTGCACATCTAGGTATTGTCAATAATTTTGTAGTAATTTTGTTTCTTTTCATAACTCCTAAATGAATGCAATTTAATCAAAATAACTTGAAAGAATGTCCTCATCTATTAGAAATTCACATATAAATATATCCATCACCTTATTACTTGTTTTATTTGTTTTGCCTACTAAAAAGTACAACAGTGAATATACATAAGTAAATACATGTGTGTGTGTATGTGTGTATTGTAAAACAGACAATGAAAATTAAAGTTTTGCTTTATTTTCCGAGTTTAAAATAAGAAACAATAAAAAAATATTTAAAATCAATGAATATTTTCTGCTGATGCTTGCTTGAGTTTTAAAAATGCACAAACTGTTATTTCTGTACGGAATGTGCGTTCAGTTTGGCACTTTACTTAAGCAAATGACATTTGACGAAACTTGACGAAAAGTTTGTTAAGTACATTATAGTTTGCCACATACGTTTTATATGTAATCGCACAGTTGCTTAAGCTAGCTTATTCATATTATAGTTGGGCCTTAAATCAGTAACCCGCAAGCCATAGCACAATTGTGCGGATGAAAATCACACACATGCTTATGCTCTTTAATTTAGTCGTCACTGAGCAAGCGACGAATTAAGTTGTGCACGCATGTATTAATTTTTCCCTGGTTTTTTGTTTAGTTTTTTTGAGCACACGGAACGAAATTAAAGATAAAATTTAATAAATTTCTACAGACAAAAAATTGATAATATAATTATGGAATCTGGGAAATATTTCGTGATCAAAAATGCTTTTGGCAATATGCAATGCATTTAATGTTATGAAACATTAAAAAATAATAGGGAAAATAGATTAAAAAGGCATCTTAATAGTATCCACAGATCTGTGAATAAATTTAATTTTGAATTTATTCACTAAATTGTTGAATGGTTATTAAATTTTTACTTTTTATTTAAGTTTTTATTAAATTGCATATTTACAAACAAAAAATTCAAACAACTAATAACCACATCATGTATTTTATATTACAAAAGTTTTCTTCAAGTGCAAGTTTATTTTACTCTCATTTTTCTCACCAATACAAACATATTTTATTTTGCGGGGCACTGCCTTAAATCATCGTTTGTTTGTTCGTTGCTTGGCAGTCGGTATTGAAAGTGATTATTGGGCGATTTTCATATAATTTTCCCATGCGATTTTCTCCGGAAATTCATAGCCGATTTTATTAATTTTTGGATTAAAAAGCTAGTGCGGGTTTCGACGAAGAGTTTAGGCCAAAAATTAAGGCGATCCGATATCCGCGAGCCGAGATTTAAGTGTTTTAATTTGGAGTATTAATTTGGAGTAATATTAAAAAAGTGTTTTATGTTGATCTTTGGTTTTGTCTTATGCATAGCAAAGAGAATAGTGACGTGGTTACATACGTACATATATAAAAATGAGATAGCAAGACAGCAACGTATGTAGCTTATGTACAAACATAACAATGTATGTATGTACATTTGTCTGTTGCTTTGCATTCTCTTTGTTTTTTGTGCTGAAAACATAACATTAATAAATTATACAAAGTAAAATTAAATTCAATAAACTATTCTTTTTCATTAAATACTTTATATTAACTCTACCTCCGGGTTTGTGGGTCTGTGTTCATAGAAATCGAACAGGTACCGTGTAACAAAAAGGTGTTAACACATCGCCCGTGAGTTCGAACACGCATTGTTTTTTTTTTTTAATTTTTAAAACTTTCCAGCTAACTTAATGGCAGAAGTATTTGTGCAACATTTTTTAATTCAGCTGTCTGAATTGAGCTCTTTAAACTACGGAAAGGTTTTATTTTCAATTTTTAACTGTGTATTAAGCTGGCACATATTCTAATTTTCTGTAAACATTTAATAATATTCAGCTAGCTCAACAGCAGCAGTACCTATGAAAAAATTTTGTTATTCAACTAGCTGAATTGAGTTCTAATAAAAAATATTAAGCTGATATGAACCCTAGATTTTTCTAATAAAAATTTTATTATTCAGATAGCTGAATTGAGCTGTTATGCAAAATATTAAGCTGATATGAATTATCTAGATTTTTCTAACATTAAATACTATTCAGATAGCTCAATAGCAAAAGTATTTGTGAAAAATTTTGTAATTCAGCTAGCTGAATTGAGATATTAAACTGCGAAAAGATTTGATTTAAATTCTTACTTACATACATATGTAGTAAGCTGGTATATATTCTTGTTTCTTTCAAAATTTAAGACTATTCAGTTAGCTCAATAGCAGAAGTACTTGTGTAAAATTTAGCAATTTTTTAAATTTTTACTTACATGCACATACATATTTATTTATGTTCAACATAATACATAATTATATTCTATTTGCGCAAAATTTTGTAATTCAGCTGGCTGAGTTATGTATACATTGCTTTATTGTTATTATTATTGAAGTATTGAAAATAACAAAAAAATTATTACATTTAGAGAATATTTTTATAGAATTCTGGGACCCCTATCGTATTCTATTAATGCATGCAAATTTCATGCATTATACTCACACACATCGTGTTGTTCGCTTGCCGTTCTATACTGATGGTGTCGCTGGTTTTTATTTCGTATTTTTCCATCAACGTTATAGAGAATTTTGCATATTCTTATTTTTTGTTGTTTTTCTTTCTTTGTATGCACATTTGACATACAAATAAATGTATAAATTTAAAATAAATTGCTTACTTCTCAAAAACAACAATATTTTTATCTTTAAAGTTTTTTTTCATTCACTGTTACTTCTGCTATTCTGTGGAAGAGAAACTAAACTAGAATTTTTTGAGCTTTTGTTGTCGTTGTTTAGTTTTGATCAAAGCCTCTAGTTTTTTAATGGATATGTATGTACATATGTATTTTTTGTTTGCATTTGTAATTTTTATCATTAACAGCAATGGCCTGGTATAGTAGTACGGGTGTTTAATATTTTTCATATCTCCTGATATGCTGCTAAGTAATTGCAGGGAAATGTGACCAACGTTGAAAATGAAGCATTGCAGATTTGGTTTGATTTTTTAAAGAAAATAATGCTATTCAGCTAGCTGAATATTTTCATATTTTTATAATTATTAAATTTTTTTAATTGTTTTTACGTACTTCTATGTCCCGGTTCATACACTTCAACTTTTATTGATTTTAGAGTAAACTACTAATTCAGCTTCTTATTAAGAGTAAAATTTTAAATGTTTTTTAATGTAAATAGAATATAATATCATTAATTCAGCTAGCTGAATTTAGTTTTACGATTGAATTCTTCCTTAAATGTGGTCACACTTGCCTTCTACTTTAGAATCTGCCTGGTTTCAGTTACTTAATGTAAAATGTATGTACACCTCCGCCACTCACATTTTGCCTTATAATAATTTCCCAACTGAAAGCAAGCAAGCGATAAGAATTCTTTTCTACAGTAAACTTTGTATACACATATAAGATTACGTATGCACTTTTTGCACATTTAAACATTGATGATGGTGATGGTGTTGGTGGAGAGTGTATAAGTTTTTCCTAGCCTGCTGATATGCAAATATCCATTTGTGCTCATAGACCCACTAAAAAGCTAGAGGAAAAAATTTACGCCGCCGACTACAATTGACGCGTAATATATTCATTCTACTTGCAAAACATGCACAAATTAGTCAGTTTTCTTTTGTGTTTATTTGCAGTTCATCGCAAATAAAAAAAATAATTGTTTTCTTGAGATTCGTTTTTAGAGCTGTTGTTATTTTCAAAAAAAAAAAAAAAAAAAAAAAAAAAAAAAAAAAAAAAAAAAAAAAAACAGTGATAAAGAAATTGTTTTTTCGCCGATGACAATTTTCGCTCCCTTTTTCATGTTGTTGCTTTTTAAGCTTATCAAATCAACAGGCCTGTGCTCTACATTGGAAAATAAGCTAAACTGTATTTATGTCATGACATCTATAGATGTACATATGTATGTATGTTCCATAAAAGAGCCCTGTCGTTTTAAATGCAATTTTGATAAGCATTTGTTATAAAGTTTTGCTATAAACTTGTTGGGCCTTGGTAAAAGTTGATTGGCTGTGATAAAACCATAACAATAATTTGCATATCAATTGCAATTATACAACTCTGGTATAGACTTTAAGTAAATTATGTTCATTCAGCTAGCTGAACAGCATTGAATTTTAAAAGTTAAAGAAAAGAATAAACATCGTAGTTTTTTTCAATTCAGCTAGCTGAATTGTGTATTTTAATTTGAATATTGATCGAAAGTAAAATTTTATTTATTCAAACCAAATATTGCTTACACATTCTTATTATTGTTTATCTGTATTGTTCTAATGAATATAAATTTCCTGGATTTAATTTTGATGTTATTATTTTTCTTTATTTCTATATGATAGCTCAATATCATTGGATTTTAATAATTAAAGAAAATAATAAACATTGAAGCAATTTTTTTTAATTCAGCTGGCTGAATTATGTGAATTTCAATCATATTTATAAATCATTTATCTTGCTGAATACCATTGAATTTTAATAGTTAAACAAAATAAATGTAGCAGAAATTTTTTTTCAATTCAGCTAACAAAATTGTTTATATAATTTATATTGATGAAAAGAAAAATTATGCTTATTCAAACGAAATATTACTTAAAAATTTTTATTTTTCTTTATTGTTTTAATGAATATAAATTTCCTGGAGTTTATTCTGATGTTATTTTCTTTTCTTTTTTTCGCAGCAATTTTTTTCAATTCAGCTAGCTGAATTTTGTATTTTAATCATATTTGTAATTTATGTTTATACAGCCAGCTGAATAGCACTGAATTTTAATAGTTATAGAAAAAAATAAATATCACAGAATTTTTTTTTTCAATTCAGCTAGCTGAATTGTGCGTTTCAATATATATTGATGTCAAATTTTATTGCATGTTTATATCTTTAGTATTGTATATCTTTATTTTTTTAATGAATACAAATTTCCTGGAGTTTATTCTGATGTTATTTTATTTTCTTTCTTTCTATTTGCAGGTATGTTTCTCAAAACTATTTTTAATGGATTTTTTTTATATCATGTAAGTTTTATTTTTCAAAATTCCTAGAAAACTTCCTAAATTAAAATTAATCTAAATCATCAATTATATCGTTATTGAACCTGTGTAAAAAAATTCATAAAAATATCTTGTATCTTGAATAGAATTTTTATGCATTTTCTTTGCTTTATTTTGCATGTAGTTTCCACAGTGAAAGCAAGCTACTTATCTGGAAAAAATTTATGAAAAACATTAACATTTTTGAGTGATTCCTATACAAATTTTCTAACAAGTCGCTTGCTTGTATTGTGGAAACTACACATTAATAAATTATATTTCGTTTCTGCACGATTGCCCACTGTATATAGAAGTAGTTAATTTATGTTGGCAACCTGTAGACACCACAAATTTGCCACCGGAAATTGTAAAAAGACTATGTGTATCAATAAAAACCACAAAAATTTATTTTAAATTAAAAACAAGATTTGAAAGCTTGCAACAACAAAATTCAATTGGCAACAAAGTGTGTGTGGAAGCTCAGCTGGTCATAAATACTTTATTGAAAATTGTTTAAATGCTTGTAGCTGAGTTAAATTAAATATGAAATACTTTACAACTATGACAGTAAAATTACAATAAAATATTAGGCCCTTTCATGCAGGAAAAATAAACAATTTTTAAATAGAAATTTATTTTGCAAAAATTCGGAACTATCAGGCATGTTCTTAAACTCACATTTTTCAAATCACATGTGATTTTAAAAGTAATAATGGTCATCCAGATATTTTGCATCTCTTTTTGTTTAATTTTTCCATTGTATAGAACATCAAATATCATTTCGTTATATAAAAGTAATTTACTGAATGAATTGTTAACATCAAAACTGGTGTTACAGGGAAAAAGCATGATATTCAAACATTCACAGTCACCCAATTGCCAGCTGTTGCTGTTAAAAGAGGAAAGAAAAAAAAAGCGAAAAGAAAACTTTCCAGCAGTTTTTAAAAATCATTTCTTTAACATTTGTTAAATTTTAATATTGTTGGCATTTGTCTCGGCCTTTAAGTTATTTTAAACATATTTTCTGTTATTTTGGCCTTTATTTGGGTCAAAATTTCTTGATGAGAGAGTTACACACACGCGCATACACATACAAACACAGCGAAACAAGTCTCTAGTTTCATCTCTATTTATCATGATGATATGCTCAGAACCACAATGCAATGAAGGAATGATGAAATGCTGTATGAACTTTTATTGAAAAGTTTTTTTTTCAAGATTTATTACCCTGAGGGTTTGTTGTTGGAAAGCAGCTGTTTTATTTTTCTGTTGCATGCATTGTATGCGAGTATGTTGCATTTCTTCTTTTTGTTGCAAAGTTTAATTTGCTTGAAGTGTAAAACATTTTTTCAACATACATACATACTAGACCCCTGAACAAGACCACTTACAAAAACTTTTAAGACATGAGGGATTTTTCAAATGCTTTTTTTAACACATCGTCGGGTGGTTATTGGTTTGCCGCACAGTGTATTTAAAATACATTATTACTGCGGCGAACCAATAACCACCCAACGACATGCTACGACAACACATTTAAAAAACCAGACGTATTTACATTTCAAGACTGTTTATGCAGCCCTCTAACGCATACATACATTGTATGTACGTACATTGTACAGGGTGGGCCAAAAGAAACCAAGGGGTGTAAAAGTTTAATAACTTTTTTGTTTATTAACTTTTTTTTATTTTTTCTTTCAGATTATATAATATACAAAATGGAAATTTTTTTACACTAAGTATGAAAAATGATGATCTTAAATGACCACCGTTTTCAGCTTCGCACTGATGGGCTCTTTTTCGAGCATTTTCCATAACATCTTTCAAAACTTGTGGCTGTAGCCTTGAGTTCAAGGATTGTCTCTGGCTTGTTCACATACACTCGCTCCTTCAAAAAACCCCAAAGAAAATAGTCGGGTGCTGTCAAATCTGGCGATCGCGCTGGCCAAATAATTTCCGAATTTCGAGAAATTATTCGCTCTCCAAAAATTTGACTTAAAAGTGCCATTGTGTCTCGGGCAGTATGGGCAGTGGCTCCGTCCTGCTGAAACCACATACCAGGTCTGTTTTCAAGAGCCGGACGTAAAAAATTTTCTATCATAAACCGATACCGCTCTCCATTTACGGTTACAGCACTTCCATCTTCATTCTCGAAGAAGTAGGGCCCAATGACATTTTCAGATGTGATCCCACACCATACTGTACACCTGATGGGGTGCAATTGGCGTTGATGAATGGCTCTTGGATTTTGAGAACCCCAGAACCTACAGTTCTGCTTATTAACAAAGCCATTCAAATGAAAATGAGCTTCATCACTCATAATCAAATTTTCAATAAAGTTAATTTCATTTATTCATTTCTTATTTTCTGATTTTCATTTATTATTTTCATTCATTATAAATTCTCCAAGTGTTGTCTATATAATCTGAAAGAAAAAATAAAAAAAAATTAATAAACAAAAAAGTTTTTAAACTTTTACACCCCTTGGTTTCTTTTGGCCCACCCTGTATTTGTTTTTCAATTTCTATTTTTAAAGAAATTTTTTCATTAGAGCTTGCACAAAATAATATTTTATTCTTGAAAATTAATTAAACAATTTATTTTATGCAAAATTCATTTTGTTATTAAAAAATCTAAATTTCTCTTTAGTGAAGTAAATGAAGTTCAATTGGAAAGATATTCTTTATCTTCACAGAGTTCTTAGTGCTCTGCATTATGAGTAGAAAAATGTTGTTTGAATAATATATTAAAGATTCAATTAAACCTGCAGTAACCATAACCATATAAAACAGCTGTTCGTACTAATCTGTAGCCGATTTCCGTACCGATTTTCCGAAAAAAATTATGGGTCCAAACAGCAGGCAAATCTCTTCAAAAAAAAACTATTTTGAAAATCAATTTACAAATGAAAAATGTATGTGTTTTGAAGGGGGAAGGAGGAAGAAAATTTCCTCAATGATTTTCGAAAAAAAAAACTGAAAGAAACCCTTAAAAAAATTGAAAGCCGGTTGACAAATAACAGTTATGCATGGGGTAGACAATTTCGCCCTCCTATTAAGAAAAAAAAAATATGGGACCCAACTGAAGACAAACCCTTTCAAGCAACAAAGAAGTTTGCAAATTGCTTTAGAAATGAGAGAGTTATACATAAGGGTGAAAATTTTCCCCGAAAAAAATTTTTTCCGAAAAAAAATTTAAACCCAACTGCGAGCAAACTCTTTTAAACAAAAAAAGAATTTAGCAAATTGCTTTACAAATGACAGGGTTATGCAATTTCTCCCCCTCGCATATTCGAACCAAATGCAGAAAAGTCCTTTCAAAGCAAAAAATGCAAAAAATAATTTTTCAAATCGGTTCACAAATGACATAGTTATGCATAAGAAGAGCGAATTCCCCCTCCTATTTTTCGAAAAAAAAAAGAATTAATGCACCTAACCGTAGGCAAACCCTTTCAGGCAAAAAAACATATGTTAAAAATATGGATTGAACCTTAAACCTTGTAACGAAAATTGCTCTCTTCTATTGCGGCCTTGTGAGTAGTCACTCTCTTGAGTCCATGATTTACATATACACACACATATACAATTCATAGTATTTAAATTCATAGTACGGAAAGAATGCTGTTTAGTCCCAAATCACACTATGCAAGTCTTATTGCTAAGCTGATTAGTTTTAGGGAGAGAGAAACGTTTCTTTTCCCCCCGTCTCTCTCTCCTAACAAACTAATCAGCTTAGCAATAAGACTTGCATAGTGTAAATTGGGACTTATTAATTAATAATTTATTAACGGTCTAATTCATAAAAAATATTTTAGGTTTATTTGACAAATTTCCCATAGAAATATGAAATATTTTTTATGAATAAGGCAGTAAGTTTATAGTGTTTATTGTAGCAGTCGTCTCTTTTTAGTAAGAAAGATTTATGCCCCTATCACGGTTTTCAACTTTTAAAATAGTTTGGTTGGGATTGATAAATTTGCATTGCCATTCTCCACTAAATTAACAGTTGACTTTTCAGTTGTGTTTGTTTTGGTACTGTCATTTACAACTCTGCGTAAGTTTGGTTGATAAAAACGTTGAGTATACACAACTGCTATTTAATAGTTGGGTCTGTGGTTGACTTTTTCTAGTTACAGATTGGTGCGATATAAAAACCAGAAAAAAATGGAGAAACTGTAAATAGAAATATTTGTTATGCTTCATAACATACAAAGTTTTCTTTAGATATAGTTTACCTTGAATTGGGTAGTTCAAGAGGGTTGGAAGCAGCATGAATTTTTCTTCTGATACGTATGTAGGACATCTACAATTGCGACTTTTCGTCGTCATAAAATAAATCTACACAAAAAACAATACTTTTTCTGTAATTTTTTCCTGTCAAACTTGATATTTTAAGCTGGCAACGCGATGACAATTTTAACTAAAAAACGGTTGTGGTTTATAGTACTAAAACACAGTTTGATCTTGTGTAAGTTTGGTCGAATCTTAGACGACCAAACTGAATTTAGTTGAAAACCGTGATAGAGGTTTTCATTGGAAAATTTTCTGATGGTCGTGAATCTTTTTAGTAAGAGTTTTGGATATAAAAAGGAGATTGACTTAAAGCCGAGTCACATAGAATCCGTCATACGTTAAATTTCGCCGTTTTCAACTGACAGCTGAGTTGAAATAGTTTTTAGTTGTTTTTGTTTTGGCATGTTTTGGTTTAAGTTTCTGTGTTTTGTAAGAGCAAGAATAAAAGAAAGAAATAAATGAAAACAACAACTTAACCTATTGAAGCTGTTCAAATATTTCCCTCAACAAAGTGTTAATTACGTAAACTTCCTCCGTCGTTGCGTTAATATTAGTTGAAAAAGGCGACGTACATATAACGTGTGATAGATTCCATGTGACTCGGCCTTTAGATATAAAATACACTCACCCTTATTCTAGTTGTCAAAATCGATACAATCGATACACATCGATACAATCCAAAAAAAAAAAATGGGACAAGCTGTTGATAAAAAAAAACTATCAATATTTTGCTCTTATATCAGCAAAAAAAAATCATTTTAAAATTCATTGATAAATTATTTAAGCCTTATTTGTCCGGCCACAGTTTTCTTTATAAATTATTATACTTTAAATTTTTTGTTGATTTTTCAACTTAATTGAAAAAGATTTTTTCCGTTGGCTCTGCAGCGCAACATTTTTATGTCATAATTTAATGTGCATATGTGTATGTAAGTATGTCGACAAATATACATATTTCTCTGTTTTGCGTTTTTTTTCAATATTTATTAAATTCTACTCTGAATGTGTTTATGAAGATTAATGGGATTTTTGACTTGGCAAAATTGTAACGTAGTAAATGTTCATTCATTCATTTAGTTGAATTTTGAGTTAACGTTCAAACTAAGTGTATATGGAAATAGTGGGTCTATTTTTTTAAAACAAAATCACAGCAAACATTTTTTATATTTTATTTAAAAATTTGTAGCTTCTAATGTTTGTATGATTACTACTAATTCTCTAAAAGTTTTTAGGAGTTTTTATATTAAACATTTAAAGCGTTTCTTTGGCGTTCACCAGAATTTTGGTTGAAGTCTTAAGTGCCCTGGAGACGATCAAATAAATTCATCCATCAATCTAATATGTAGTTGTGTGCCTGCTACACATACGCGTTGTCAGCAATGCTTGATGAAAATCAAAAAGTTTTTATATTTTTATTTGACTGCTGATTATTTGTTCATCTCCAACTCTGATTAGAGATTCTTATTAATGATGGATAAGTTTGCGGACGAACAAAAGATTGTATTGCACTGTGAAGTTAAAATATATGTAAATAGTGATTGACGACAAGAATACGACTCTCACTCATATGCCCTGATTGACGGGCTTATTTGATCGTCTCCAGGGAAATTTAGAAAGGTACGTTGGTATTCTTATATTAATCTCCCTTATTGTGAATGGCGTCGTCAACGTTACATCAAGACGACAGGAAAAATTGTCATTTGTCTACTTTTTGCCGATAACAATTGACTACTATTAATTTATAAAGAGATTGTCAATAAGATCCAATTGTTGCCTAGATAGAGTATACAAAGACCAATATTTACTGTCGTCTTGATGTGACATCATTCACAATAAGGGGATTGTTTTTTTTTTTTTTGTTTTTTTGTGAAAGAAATAGACTTAAATATATTTTGCTGTTCAATTTAGCGGGAGGCTTTCACAAATAATATTTTTTTTCGAGTACTTCCATAAACATGTCCAATAGCATTGTTTGCATTGGCCAATAAACATAATATAATAGAATGAAAATATGTATGCACAAACGTCTATATTTTCTCTTTTTATTAGAAATTTAAAATGTATCAAGAAGTGAACGGCGGCCGGCGGCTTGCCATTGTGAATATATATTTTTTTTATTTCTTTAAAAAAAATCTACAAATCAGCATATTTTGGCATTTTAAAAATGTATGTTTTATTTTGTGGTATTTAGCAAAAAAAAAAGCTGTAACAGCGAAAAATGCTGTATGATGCTGGTGGTGAATGGTTTATTATTACTTTGTGTTCCTTGAAATCTAGACAAAACGTACGACACAAAAACTCAAGAAATAACTAAAATATGTACTAGCAAAACGTTCAAGATCACAGCATGTGGGTTATTTGCTGTCATGCTTAATAGCAGTAACAAATTTATATCTAGAATAGCAAAATATATTTTTTTTAAGTATGCATCGGGTGTTTTTTTTAATTTTTTTTAGAAATAAAACGAAAGTAAGTCCTCGTCCAGACTTGCAATTTTTGTTGCTGAAATTTTTTAAAATTCTGCTTTTGAAATGCATAAGTGTCCACAATAGGAAATTCTAGTTTTGCAATTAAGTACTAAACAAATTCTATTTCAGAACAAATTAGCCTGAAAAACTAACAATTCTTTTTACTTTTTGTTACATTTTGAGTTTTTCATACAACTGAACAAATAAAATAAAATAAAACGTCAAACACACCTACAAACTTTAAATTAACAACTGCGAATTTCAAAACAAAAGAGAATTGCCGAGCACATGAAACTGTGTACCCCTCCCCAATCTTCTCACCCCTCTCACCTATAAACTCAAGAATTGCTGCAACAAAAATTGCAAGTCTGGACGAGGACTAAGTCGTGCTAATTGTCATGAATGTGGTTTTATTCGAAAGATACATAGGGCTAGTTTACCGGCCACATAGGCTGGCTGATGCAACCAATCCGAAGTCCAATTTTAATGACTTTTTGCAGCTGAATGTTGTCTTCAAGGTATCATTTGTCTATGGCCAGAGCGTAGACCAGAGACTTCACATAACTCACACAATAAAGCCGAAACTCTGGATCATTAGAGCTAGTGCATTGACTACAAAGCAAATTATGGTCTTCGAGAGCCCGAGTCCCTCCCTGGCCTGGACATCATAGACTTTTCTGTCATGCATAAGTGTCCATTCTCATGCAGATCACAGCACATTTCTTTACATTTATTTAAAGCAATTCATCGTTGGCGAACCAAAATAACTCATAAAGTGGCTACATAACTTAAAGTAGTTCTTCGATTTAACACCAGAGGCGCTGCAACGATGCAAACAAAGCGCAAATCGTAAAACTTATTAACGTAATAATTCACCATCTTGCTAATCTTCACTGTACCTTTCCTAAAGAATGAAATACAGATACGCAAAGGGCCTGCCAACAGGACAGCTGATAGCTGCCACATTGTTGAACCTACATCTGTCAATTTGGTTGTCATTTATTCAGTCTGTTTTGCAGAATAGCCATGGACGAGCGGATATATCTAAGACACATTCACAAGGTAGTAGCGAAGACGCAGCTGAGCTATTTTTTTTTCAAAATTAAAGTTGATCGGAAATTTCAAAAATTTTTTACGAAAAAGAAAAAAAAAAAAGATTAAAAAAAAGTTTCAACATAAAAAATATTTTATTAAAAAAAATCTTCGTAATTAAATTTAAAAATATGAAAGAACTACTAAAAATTGTGTAAAGTTCTAAACATTGAAAATTTTGTCACTGGTAGCTGCCGTATAGATTTTTTCCCAATTTTATGTGAATAATTTTTATTTTATTATTTACAATTTTAATTTATATTATTTTATTAAAAAAATTCTAATTTTGACGATTTAGATAAACTAAAAAGTCATTTTGTTTTTTTTTTTCATTATTGCATTTTTGCAATCTTTATAGTATCTGAAAATTGAAAAATATTGTTGACCTTTTGGTAAGATAGGACTGAAGTGGATTTCTATGGTTAAATACTTTTCCGTCCAGTCTGTTTAAGGCTTTAGCTTTTGGTGGTTTTAGTTTCTGGAATCGAAAAAGGCAAGCCCGATTAAATATTCAGAAAAGTACCATAAATGTCGATGAAGTGCTTTTACACCAGCTTTAACAATTTTTTCATTGATTCGAGGAAAGTAAGCGCATGAAAGAAAAATGAGAAATTCTGAAATTTGCTAACATAAACTCGTTTCTTGTAATTCTGCATTCATAATAAGTTAAATAATTACACAGTACAACAGCCAATCTGGGGGGTGAGAAATTCCAAGTCAGGGTGATGGTAATAGGTCAGTATAGTAAAACCCTCAAAGGGTTTGGCGTTCGTATCTGTCAGTTTTTTTTATGACCTTTTAAATTTTTTTCTTATTTTGATGTTTTTTCGTTTAGTTGTAACATGCAAAAACGTAGTTTAACATAACTCGAGAACCACTTGTCCGATTTTGATGAAACAAACTCAAAAAAATTTAGAATTACAATTTCTCTTTTCCTATATGTGCAACACTTTCGAAGTTAAAAATTAATGTATGAAGGGAAAGAAGTATTTTTTGCCTAAAAATTTAAATATTTTTTTTTTTAAATTCATAAAAAATCCAAAATGGAAAAAAGTGCCAAAACTAATTACTTTCGCGTAAAGTCACATAACTCATGAGCAAAAAAAGGGATAGATCATGAAAATCGATGCACGCGTTTCTCATTTATTCACAATTAGGTAAATGTATGAATTTCAAAAATTTGCTCCAGATATGCACAACATTATTTGGAGAAAACATTGACACTCACAAGCCGAACTCTCTCATATTTTTCTACTGTACTAAAAGAGAAATATTGATGTGGCAACACTGGTTCTGTAATGTTCACATAAAACGTGCATTGTCATTATACATTTTCTCTTTCTCACACTGGTTCTGTGATTTTTGTCATTCAACAAGTGCCGACGAACGCGAACAGTAAAAGTGATTTTTCTCCAGTTTTTTAAAAGTGAACAAAAGAGAAGAGAATATGGAACTGTACAAGCCAGATATAAATAGCTTTTGCTACTGCTGTGGTCAATATGTCTCAACACATAAAAAACGTGGAAATTTCAGTACTGATTTTGTTCAAACATACGAGATGTACTTCAACCAAAATGTTACGAAAATGTGAACGAAAATTGGGTACCAAATATAGTGTGTAAAAGCTGCTACAACCGTCTAATGGATTGGAAAAATAGAAGACGTGAAAGTATGCCATTCGGTATCCCAATGACTTGGACTAATCCTGGCGAAGGTCACAATCCATTGAATTGCTATGCATGTGCGAATAAAGGAGCCGCAAAAAGGATAAGAAAATCGTATAATTACGTTGGTGTTGCAAGTGCCGCAACACCATTGCCTCATTCGGACCACATTCCTGTGCCAAAAGCTTCTAGCCCAGATATTTTCTCTTCTACGACTGCTCCGACATATCATGCACGTGATGATCCCCCATATGAGCCATCAGTATCCAATGTGCCAATTTTAATAAATCAAAATAAGCTTGATTCAATTGTTGCCAAGTTGGAATTAACACAGCATAAATCGGAAGAGCTGGCTTCCATTTTGAAATCAAACAATTTGTTGGCACCCGGTGTGAAAGTCACAGCTTATCGAAGTCGTCAGGCAACACTCCAAAGTTTATTCCTTGTGAATGATGAAAAAACTTCTGCATATTGCCCGGATGTAGGAAAATTGATGGACGCAATGGAAATAAAATATGAAGCAAAAAAAAAATTTAATTTTTAAGCAAAAAAATATTTTTTTGCCTCCACAAATTTATTTTTACCGGCAAAACTGTTGATTATAAAGAAAAACGTTATATGAACGGATTAAAGAAATTGTAATTCTAAATTTCTTGAGTTTGTTTCATCAAAATCGGACAAGTGGTTCTCGAGTTATGTTAAACTACGTTTTTGCCAAAATGTTACAACTAAGCGAAAAAACATCAAGATAAGGAAAAAATTTAAAAGGTCATAAAAAAAACTGACACATACGAATGCCAAACCCTTTGAGGGTTTTACTATACTGACCTAGTACCATCACCCTGACTTGGAATTTCTCACCCCCCAGACAATAATCCCAAAAATGTTCCATAGTGTTATATAAAGGGATCAATATATTTGAATTTTAACGAATGTAAATCTAGTAAAGATCAAAGAAAAGTGTAAAAAGGTATCTCCAATAAATAAACAAGTACAATAATAATAAACCAGGAGTAAATGCATGTAATAAAAGATGTGAAACATAAAAGTCGCCATTCATCGCGACCTCTAAATATTGTCCATTTGAGCCAATTTTTGGTATAAACTAGAAAGCTGCGTAAACAGTCTTGAAATGTAAAAACGTCATGATTTTTAAATGTATTCACGTCGCATGTATTATACTAAACCAATAATAAATGCTGTCGCACTATAAGCGAAGCACGATGGATGTATTGGTGTATGTGTATATCAGTTGTAACAAGCGATGTCGCAAGACAGCTTGTTTGTAACAAACACTCAAAAGAAGTACTGTTGATTAGTGTATGCTTGTTATTTTCATATTGTACGTTTGAGTGTGTGTGTTATATGTAGATGGTAACCCTGAAGGAAATGTCGATGGTGAAAATGTACTGAGTAGCTTTTGACTTTGTCACCAGTGCTACTCTACAATTATTCCCCATATAATACTTTGTGCTATAGACATTTAGCATGTGCTTGTCATTGAAATTCTCCTAGTAACACTAAAACAATTGACTTGATAGTGAATTCAGAGTTCTTATGGGAACATGGAGACATACCAACCAGAAATTTACTGGTACATTTCTATACCTTAATTTATGTATATTGACAATTTGTTGCAAAATCCACCAGAAATACACCACATCTGTTTTCTCTCTTTATTTTATACTGACGAATAAAAGAGAAATTGTAGACAATGTAACTACTACTAGAGTTTTAGTGTTGACATAGAGACACTTGGCCCCAGTCTGACTGCAGGGAAGCTATTATGTGATTAACCGCATACAACTAATGTCAATGCATGTGTGTGCCTTTGCATGTGCGCAGAAAAATAAAAAATCATACACACATGCATGCATGACGTTTGTAAACGCGCTCATGCGTAGAAAGAAGCAAGTATCACAAATTCTTCCGTCACGAAGTGTGCGGAAAATTTCTTGCAAACAATGTTGTTAACGTTTCGCTGTAGTAAAGCATTTGAAAAATCCCTCATGTCTTGAAAGTTCTTATAAGATATCTTGTGCAGGACAAAAGAAACAAAATCAAGCATGTGGAGAAAGTATTGGACTATACTTTTACTTTTCCATACAAGCGTGGGCCACTCTAACATACATATGTACATGGAAAAAATAACTAACTACATTAATTGAAACAAAATACAACAAAATTTATTGAGACAATTAAACGTTTGTTTAAAAATTTTATGGATGAAAAATTTTACTTAAAATTTAATTAATTAAAGTCAGTTAAATTTTTAGTTAAAAATATAATAATTGACAATTAAGTTTTTAATTAAACTTTTCATCAATTAAATTCTTAAAAATTTGATTAAGTCAATTAAATTTTTACTTAAAAATTTAATAATTGACAATTAAGTTTTTATATATATGATTTGATCAGCCTAAAGTTCGTATCGCTTTATAAGCCAAATTACATGTGATAATTATTAATGAATAATAATTGTAAATATTCTGACAAACACGTAATAGAACGGAACAAACAGCTGTTTTCGAAGGCCACTGCACCTTCGTCATCAGCGTACTTTGTGTTTGGTCCACTGTGTGGGTAGTCAGTTGATGTAGATTTCTGCTTTATATACTCAGGCGTTATTGCAAATGGAATATGTGAATTGTTTTTGATTCATCGTATTGAAATTTGCTCAAAGCTTTTTCTGTAATGAAAGCTCAATTTTACTATCTTTAATTTACAACAGTCTTGCCCTTGTCGTTTTTTCTTTACTAATTATGAACATGTTAGTTTATTTGCTTAGTTTTTAATTGTTATGTGTATTTTTGTATATACATATGTATAACTTTTTAACTTCTCCATACCGATTTTACCCCAATTTTCGAAAATCACGTTTTCATCATATTTTTACGTTTGGAGGTCTTAGAAGTCAACTCTGACTGATGTCCGTATGTATGTATTATCTGTGTGTGGGTTTATGTATGTGAGCTAAGAACAGGTCAACGGACTGTAAGCAAATTTGCCATATTCGAAAGATAATGAGATCACTTAGATATCGTCAGATAGTGTATCGATTCTGTTCAATAGGTTTCGAAAATTTTTGAAAATAAAATTTTCATAAAACAAATACTAAACTACTAAGCCGCCGATGAAACTCAAAATTTAAAGATCCTTAAACTAAACTAAAAAAAAAACTTCGATCGCTGCCAGTTTGACTAAAATCGGGTGATTTTTTCCAGAGATATGGTTAACCTGACCATCCCGCTTTAGGCGGGATTATCCCGCTTTTCGTAGCTCGATCTCGCTTCGAATTTCTATCCCGCTTTATCCCGCTTTTTTGAGTTTCGAAAAGATCAATATCTTGTTCTATTTTTATTAAAATGTCTCATAAATATTCAATCCAAACATTTTTTCAAGTGTATTTATTGCTAATACCATGTTCACACTTATACCATGTTCACACTTATGGTCTTAAACGTGTTTAAGGCAAGTGTTTTAAAAAACTAAACACAACCGTTCCCATTACATTTGAGATGTTTAAGGTTGACGTTTTGTCAATAAATTATTGTATTTGTAAAAAATTAAGAACAATTATGCTTTTTTACTGGTTTATTATTTTCAAACAACAAATGTTTTTTGTAAATAATTGAATTTTTTTAACTAATTCCTTGTTTACCAAATAAGTTTTGACGTGACGCCATTTAATAACAACACAAAGTTGCCAGAGTTATCAAAAAACGGACTGAACATACCCTATTTACGTGTTTAAGGAAGTTTTTAATCTTATATCATCTTCACACTTATGGTCTTAAACGTGTTTAAGGCAAGTGTTTTAAAAAACTAAACAACCGTTCACATTACATTCGAGATGTTTAAGGTTGACGTTTTGTCAATAAATTATTGTATATGTAAAAAATTGCGAACAATTATGCTTTTTTATTGGTTTATTATTTTCAAACAATAAATGTTCTTGTTAATATTTGAGTATTTTTTAACTAATTACTTGTTTACCAAATAATTTTTGCCAGACTTATCAAAAAACGGACTGAACATACTCCATTTACGTGTTTAAGGAAGTGTTTTAATCTTGAACACTTCATTTGAGATGTTTAACAAAACAAGTCAATGTATGGTAAAACATCTCAAAATTATCGCGTTTAAGCTCTTAAACACGAATGAGGCGTGGTACGCTTACGGTTCAACATTCTCTACCTTGTATAATGTTTATTAACATAAATGTCATTAGTAAGATATTTTTTTAATTAAACATTTTCTCTTGTCCAACACCGATTATTTTCTATCCACTTAACAAGATATTAAAAAAATTTATATTTAAGTTATTAAGAGGTGACAAACTTTTTGCTCCATTATTGACTCTTTTTTTATAATAAATACTACTAGCTGAGCCCGGCAAACATTGTCGTACACTCAATAATTTATTTTATAATTCCAAATTACTCCACCCTGTGGTCACTTCTCGAACCTGTGTTGAAAATTTCAGTTCCACAGCTCTTTACCTTTATCTTTACGAAAATATTTAATTTTTTACTGTTTTGGCTTCCAAGATATCGTGAAACAAACGTTGCTTCTCTATGGGAAGTGCCACGACGACTTTAGGCATTAAAAAATTAATATGCTATTGCTCCCTTTATACCATCAGTAATACGCTGTGGGCAAGTCAGCAAGATCAGTACACTGATTATCGACAGGGTAATCCCTAAAAAATTTCCCCCTTTTCAAAGTATTTTTTTTTTCTTTATGGTATATGTATTTCACACCCACATTTCTAATTCGAACTTTTTTGTGAGACAACGCACATTATAAAAATCGTTAATTATACAAAATTTAACGTTGCTTGCTGGAATATACTCCAAAATAAAATAAAAATATATGGCAGGTGCTACATTAAAAAAAAAACTAAAACGGTGCAGTCGTTCTTAAGTGGTGTTATTACCAACGAACGACATTTGATTCTTATTTACATACACAGATAAATATTTTTGTTTATAAATATATTTGTTTATTTAAAAGCGTTTTTTTTTTTGAGTTGAAAACTGCGTGTGCATGTGTATATTATACATCCCGCTTTCTAAAAGGTATTTATTTTAAAATCCCGCTTTTTCGCGGTATTTTCTTCGAAATCCCGCTTTTTGATCGATAATGTCTCGCTTTTTGCAAAAACCATCTGGTCATGTTAGATATGGTTGAAGAAAAACTTGGACAAATTTTTTTTAATATCTTCAAAATGCTTCGTCAAATCGATTTTAGATTTGTCCAATTGATTTTTGTTACGTATTATTATTTTTTTGACTTAAAAACTGGCGGGAAGTTTATATATATATATATATATATATATATATATATATATATATATATATATATATATATATATATCGCATAATCGGACAAGTGTTTGTTTAAGGTATGTGTGCTCTAAACTAAAAACAAAAATACTAAATATATATATATATATATATTTTTTTTTTTAATTTTACTTTTACTGTACACTCTAATTTTATTAAGTAATAAAAAAAACAACATATTTCATAAAAAACGGTATATTTTATGGAAAAACAAAATCAACTCAATTTTTTGTGCTCAAAGCATAATCGGACAAGTTAAAGCAGCAATGTTAAAAAAGTCGAAAAGGAAAAATTAATATTTTGTGGCATATCCTTTATTTTCCATAACGGCCTGTAAACGTTTTGGAACCGATTTTACTAGGTTAAGATATACTGCAGGTTCTATGCCGTTCCATGCTTCCAGTAAAGCCGCCTTTAGCTGATTTTAGGAGTTAAATTTTTGTTTTTATACTCTTCTTTCTAGTTCCTCCCAAAAATGTTCAATTACATTAAGATCTGGACTCTGTGCAGGCGTTGCTATAAGTTTGGGGCAGTTGTGGATCAACCAAAGCCTTGCCACACCTGATGTGTGCTTGGGATCATTGTCTTGGTAAAACGCGAAATTACTTGCAATGCCCAATTTTTCCGCACTTTGCTTAACATTTGCTTTCAAAATGTTGAGGTAGCCAAATTTGATCATTTTACCATCAATAAAATGCAAATTGCCTACCCCGGCACTCGACATACAGCCCCAAACCATAACAGATCCTCCTCCATGCTTAATAGTGACTTTTGTGTTTTGATGTTTAAATTCCGTATTTGGTTTACGCCACACAAACATTTTGCCATCTGAGCCGTGCAAATTAAATTTGCTCTCGTCAGTGAAAAGAACCTTGAAATGAATGAAAACTATCAATAAAAACATATTTTTATACATCTTAACAACTAACTACCGTATTCCAAAAACCTTCTGTTTTTAGCAAATATTCTTTAGCAAATTTAACTCTCATGTTTTTATTTTTTGAGCTTATGAATGGTTTTTTTCTAGAAATTCTTCCATGGTAGTTATATTTATGCAATGTGTTGCGAACAGCATTTAAGCAAAAAACTTTTCCGCTGCTGTTTTTTTCAAAGATATTTGTAGTTCTTTCGCAGTTTTATTTCATTTACTAAATAGCGCTCTTCTCGCTCAGTTAATATTTTTCCTTGACCTCCTCTTCTTTTATTAGCTAACCTACCCTCATTCCGGAATCTTTTAATTATGTCCTGGACAGTAGATTTGCTTCTTCCTACCAATTTAGCGATTTCTCTCACTGTTTTACCTTCAAAATTCAATTTTATTATTAAATGTCTTATTTCAACCATGGGGCCATTTCAAAAAGATTTTTATTGAGAACTGGAACTGTCTGCCAATATGTACAAATTATGACCAAATGTGACAAAAAAATATATTTTGATGTGCATATTTGTAACCTAACGGCATTTTAAGTATTGCTGCTTTAACTTGTCCGATTATACTTTGAGCACAAAAAATTGAGTTGATTTTGTTTTTCTTTAAAATGTACCGTTTTTTTATTAAATATGTTGTTGTTTTTTTATTACTTTATAAGATTAGAGTGTACAGTAATTATAAGTAAAATCCAAAAAAAAATATATACTTAGTATTTTTGTTTTTACTTTAGAGGACACATATGTACCTTAAACAAACACTTGTCCGATTATGCGAAGGAGTCACTGTATATATATATATGTTTTTTTCTTCTTCTTTTTGTATAGTAATTATAACTCTATCGTGCTCGCTGTTGGCGCTAATATTATATGAGGCCATCGGAGCAAAAGTGGCGTAACCCACATTTTTTGTTTGTTGGCTGTTCTGATGATAAATGCATTTTTTGTATTACCAACTATAAAAGAAATTAAGTAATCCACTTTTTGGTATTCTAAAGAAGATGGAGCTGGAAAATCGTTTTGGCATAGAACATAATATAGCAAAGTAATAGAGCAATTATACAATTAAATAGTTTGGAGTTACACCACTTTTACGCTGATAGTCTCATATATAGTTTATTTTTAAAGACAGCAGCTTATAAAGCTTACAAAAGTATTGTAGGGATTTGTGGGGGATGTTTCGTGGTTTATCATAAATATATTTAAAAAAAATCGTTATTGACATGAAGTTGTCTCTCTCTGCGTTAACTTTTTTATTGATAAAAATGCACTACATATTGTTAACAATCCCAATGTTGAAATAATAACAGCGCTACATATTGCTGCTGATAAAACGCTACTAATAACAATATTTGACCGCAATAACAATCAGCATAATAAAAATTAATTTCAATGAAGAAAAAAAGTTCCACTTTTAATTCTCGTAAATCTTTGCCCTAATCATCAAAATAAGTTTTAAGGTTAAGCACACTAAAATTTAAATAATTATAATAATTTTTCAATTTCAAAAATGAATACATAAGACATTATCAAAAAGTAGAACATTTAACTTGAAAAAATAAAAGTTTAAAAAAGAAGTATGAACATGCATACAAAAATATACATATACTTTCTTTTCTTTAGTTTAACAAAAATAATAATAATAAAAATAAATGCAAACTCAAGGAAGTGTACGAGTGCCACAAACAAATATTCATGTCAATTATTTTACAATAATTGAAAGTACCATCATCCATCCATCCATTTTCATGCAGCCAATTCATGCAACTCTCAGCCAATATTAAATAAAGGGTCTGCCAGATAACTTTTTTTTGAAAATGCTATAAAAAAAACTACGGAATATTTTCTCAAATTTATTTTTTTATTTGAAAGTACAATCCTTCCGGTTAATAATGGCTGCCTCGGCTGGCCATGCAGTAGCCTACACGATCGGTCCAATTTTTAAGCACATTATCTATTGTGTGCAGCTGTATTTCACCAATGGCTTCACGAATATTGTCCTTTAAAGCGTCAATTGTCTCTGGCTTGTCAACGTAACTTTTATCTTTGACGGCACCCCACAAATAATAGTCCAACGGTGTCAAATCGCAGCTCCGAGGTGGCCAAACGACATCACCTCTGCGGCTGATAATGCGATCTTCAAAAACAGGGCGCAAAACATCGAGTGTAGCTTCGGCTGTGTGGCACGTAGCGCCGTCCTGTTGAAACCAACTGTTGCCAATATCCTCCTCTTCAATTTTTGTGAACAAAAATTCGTTCAACATGGCCCGATAATGATCGCCATTGACTGTAACGGCCACTCCTTGCTAATTTTCGAAAAAAAAATGGCCCAATTATGCCTCTGGACCAAAATCCGCACCAAACAGTGACTCGTTTTGGGTGCGTCGGCTTTTCAATGTATGCGTGCGGGTTTTCTGTGCCCCAAATGCGACAATTTTGCTTGTTTACATACCCGCCAAGATCAAAATGAGCTTCATCTGAAAAGATGATTTTTTTTGGCAAAATCGGCATCTTTTGTAAGTCGATATTTCCCAGCGTTGTTCAAGCGTATACACAACCATATTCGTTCAGTGGAAGGATAAAACTAATTATCTGTCAAATCAGACATGAGCCAAGTGTTACCATTCACGAAATAAGCACTAGTTGAAAAAAACGTTAGATGGCGGACCCTTTAAAAGTAATAGTCCAAATACAGTAGCTGCTGCAGGAAAAAGTAAAAATAAATAAAAAAGCTGAAGCAGAAACATCAGAAGCTGTAAAAGAAATACAATGCAGTTGGAAATGAAAACTCCCAACGAGTCATCACCAGCTGAGCTGTGTAGCTTTTCGAACATGAGCTCAGCAGCATCATAGTCGTCATCATCGTTGTAAATGATTTTTTTTTCGTAAATTATAAAAAAAGTATTAAATTGAAATGAAAACAGCAAAACGAAATAATAATAAATTCCAGTAGCTTTCAAATACGAGTTATATCAAGTATTTCATATAAATGATCAATCGATCTTACTAAATATTATGGATGATGGCAAGCAGCCAGTTGGAAATTAAAAAAAAAAATTGAAATATTTTCTTCATGCTCTTGTCGATGGCGGCTACATGACCTTTGCGGAGAAATGAAATTAATACGAATATTTATATTTATTTTCAAACAAAATCTCTGGCAAAAAAAACCAAGTGCACACTGAAATTCACGCAAAATCGTAAAGTGTTCCATATTTTTTAAATAAAAATACATAAAGACCTAACTAGAGCTTAAAAAAATAGTTTAATTGTAAATAAAAATTAAACTAAGGGGTTTCAAAATTGATCACCTGAAATTATGAAATCACTTCTCAGCCCGCAACTATTAAAAATGTGGGCCGATCGTAAGGATGTGATTATGTTTTTTTTTTTTTTAATATAGTGAACAAATCCAATCTCGGCTCTACAAAGAATAGTCTAAACGCAAATATTTTTTAGTGATTAAGTTTACATGCCTTAAAGTACCGATAAAGACTATGCAATATAATTGACTAGTTTATTGCTATTATTGTCGTTTTGCTTCACACTATTCAATAAATTGCACAATATAAAAATATATGGCGTATTTTTCTTACAATATATGTAAAATACATACTAACTGCCTTATTCATAAAAAATATTTCAGGTTTATTAAGCGCTTATTTGACATATTTCTATGGGAAATTTGTCAAATAAACCTGTAATAAACCTAAAATATTTTTTATGAATTAGACCGTAGATATGTACATACAAAATCCTTAACAAATTAAATAATTTTTTAGCCAAGTAGTTTAAATTTTAATAGAAAAATAATGTTTAGTGATGTATCTGGAAATAATTATTGTACAATGTTATATTACAAAATATTTCTTATTGTGCAATATACAGCAAAAGACTTATATTCTGTTCAATATATTGTGCCATATGCCAATATAATATACACATAGGCAGTTTTATTGTACAACTAGCTACACCCGGTATGCTTCGCTACCACCATTGTCTTTTCAATTTCATTTGTATTGATTTGAAAGTGTTGCGCATTGGTGGTGCAATATGAAAATTGGATTTTGCCACGTCCCTCCACCCGCAGACCGAAAATCAAAAATCAGTCTTCACAGTGTCACCCGCCTGAATACTCTGAAGATTCCCTGAAAATTTCATCAAAATCGGCCCAGCCGTTTTGGAGTCCATACGTTACATACATACATACATACACACATCCTCTTATATATATAGATATTAATTATTGCACTCTAATATTGCAAATGTGTGGGTGCGATTAGCTTCTCTGCAGAAAGTGCGAATAGTGAAATTGTAGTGATTTACTAGTTACATTGTCAGCAGGTACCAGGTGTACCCCAGCCAATGTAATCATCTATTGACATTTAACATTAGCTTGTCATTGAAAATCCACCACTAGACTGTAGGACTACTGACTAAGTAGTTCTTTTGGGACCACATGGAGACATTGACACCAAAGATTTGTTAGTAAATTTTAGGGGGTCTAGTCTACAATATCGATATTTCTTCGCTCGTTGTCAATAGTAAATTTATAGTAATTTTCTAGTGACATTGTCAATAGTGCTACTGACTACGTGCACCCTAGCTAATGTAATCGCCTATTGACATATAACATAGGGTTGTCATTGAAAATCTACCAGTAGACTTTAGCACTATTGAGAAGGTAGTTCTTTTACAACCATATGGAGATATTTGAACCAAAGTCTTACTAGTAGATTTTAGTAACCCCGGTCTACATATCGTCAGCTAAAACGCAAACGGCCCTAACTAACAAAAAATCCAAAATCGCTTTTTTGGTTGATTCTGATGCATTGCATCACAATACACAACCAAAAAAAAATTTAGACTTGCCTGACCAAAATTAGCTATTTTATTGACGAAAAACAAACGGCCCTATCTACAAAAGCGTTTATTTGATAAACACAAAAAGACTTAAGCCATCGTTTGTTTGAGCAACATTGAAAAATGACAACAACAAAACTGACAGATTTTCCCGTTGAAGAAATTGTTTGTTAAAGTAAAATGAAATTAGCTTCAGCTTAAGGCATTTTATTTAAAAAAAATTAAGAAATTCATCTCAAAGGTGATTTTGTAAGAAATAAAGGAAAACAAGAAGCGTATAAATAAAAAGCGTCTTGTCAATGATAAAACTATTTTACATTAAAGTGTAGATAGGGCCTTTGGTTTTAGAAAATTAAGGTACAAAAGGACCTAACTAACATAGCCATTCAAATATCACAAAATTTGATTTTATTTTGCCAGAAATCAATTCGTCACATCTTTTTTAATAATGCTGGTGAAAACCATGCTGATTGAAACTATACTTTTGGTTTAAAACAGTATTTTGCTCCTCCTGTAAAATTTCAAAAATGTATATATATATTTATTTAATATTATTGCATAGCATAATAAAAAAGAAAAACAATCTATTGACGCGTTCATTGACAATATCACCAGAAATACACTAGAACTGTTGTCTCTAACGTATCTTTACTCGCACATAAAAGGAAAGTTGTCGACATTTTAACTAGTGCAATTGTCGCTGGAGAAAGAGTATTGACATAGAGACATATGGTTCTAGGCTGACTAGAGGGTTGCCTCTCACCAGCAAGCAAGCAAGGCCTTATTTTTGCAGATTTTGTAACTGAAATCCTTCAGCACAATTTAAGCTCGATGCGAAATGTTCAACTGGGTTATTTGATTTAAAAAAAATCGCCAGACTGTCTCTGGTTAATATTCTTCTTTGCCTGCCACAATTCAATGGTCATTGCAAGAAATTCAATGGGTCTTGTTAGCAGTCATGTGAGAGTATTAAACTTGTCCTATATTTTTTATTATTACGAACTTTTTATAAGTATAAATTTGCCAATAAAAAGTTCATCTTGTATATTTTGAAAAGTAAAATCGTTTACTTTTACTCAGATCATGGAAAAAAAAACCATAATGATTTTTCTGCAACTGATCACTTTAGTAATATGTAGTGTAATTTTTTGTTTGTTTGCCTTTATTTTTTTATTCTTTACACATTAAATTATGACAATAGCCAAGTAAACGGACGGACATTTTGTCAAGCAGATAGAAAGAAGGAAGTAATGAGAGAGAGAGAGAGAGAGACAGAGAGCAGTTGTAAATGTAGGCCAAGAACATGTCTACTCGTATTAAGATAAAGATTTTCCAAACCTTTACTTTAGCCTTTATTAAGTTAATATAATTTACTAAATTAATTTTATTTATTTTTTGTCATTGTTAAGTAATTAGTTTATCATAATTATACAAAAAGTTGCTCGATACTATTTTCAGTAATCTTTCCAGTTGTGTGTATAAATTTTGAGTTTCATTCGTTTTTCAATGTAACATTTTATTGGTATTATGATAATAATGATAATGAGTATATATTTTAAAAATGATAAATATATTTGGTTTTTGCTTATTTAAGTTTTCTAAAATACTTAGATTTTTTCGTGTTAATTCTGTCAACATTTACTGCAAATTTAAAATAATTTTTTTAGCGATTCATATAATTCCCATAAACCGTATACAACAGCTTCAAGTGAAAGCCCCCAGTTTGGCAATGATGCAGAATATGTAAAGGGTTTGTGTCCAATAATTTTATTTTTTTTTATGGGCCAAACCCACGATGTCGACAACGTTCGACTTGTCGCACACTTACATTCAAAACAAAAACAAATTTTAATATTTTGTTGTTGTTTCAAAGGTAAGTGTGCGACAAGTCGAACGTTGTCGATATCGTGGGTCAGGCTGTATATTTTACGGCTCGCTTTCGATTGTTTGCCAAATAACTCCATACACATACTTCTCTAGACAGGTTTAAATATCTTAGCATTTTAATAATAATTTAAATCCTCTTTGAAATAAAAATCAAAGGGCTCTTGATAATTTCTTCTTTTCTTAACATATGCATTCATTTCTGTTTGTGCAGAGATAATTCTTTCTACTAATTTTCTACAAACAAAATGATGTTACCGCACTGACTAAAAAATTTATGTAAACATCGGCGATCAAGAAAATCGTAATTTTACAACCGAAAATCGTCATCTATCATTATTTTGGATAAAAATCGGCGAAATGCCGATAAATCGGCAAATCTGGCAATGCTACTACTAAGGTTAATTTCGTAACCATTCACAATAGTGATAAAAATTCAACAGTTATCCAGGGGGGTTACTCTCTATTGCGATGCGAAAGCCAGTTCGATACGAAAGGTAAATGCGTGAAGAGTACTAATTGGTACTATGTATTGCTGACGCAAACGCTTTCGCAAAATAAGTTGAAAAATAAGCAACACTGGCACCACATAATTCACAATAGCGACGAATTACAACATGAAATGTCAAAACTTGTAAACAAAATAATAAAAATATTTAAAAAAATTTCTTGTGATGTTCACGGTTTTGTTAAAAATAAAATAAATAGTGATGGATTCGGTGGCATTATGGTTTGAGGAAGAAAATGAACATACTGAACGTATTACAATTAGAATTTTGGGAGATAGATCAGATATACTCTCCCTAAATGACTACATGTAAGAAAATAGGAGTAGATATCATGTGCAAAATGTTTTCAAATATTCCTTTTTTATAGCTTTATACAAAACTTTCGACTCAATAAAGATGCGTTTATGTATGTACTAAACGCTATTAAAGACGACCTCATCGTTCCGAAGAGATTCAAAGCAATTCCAACTGCAATAAAAGTGGCCGCAGCTTTGAAACTGCTTGGGCAAGGTGGATATCAACACCAAATTGGTCAGGACCATTTATTAGGTTTATCGCAACAATCTACACAGAAAAAAAAAGAATTGTAAATACAACTAATTTATTTGTGAATACAAATAAAATGTTATTTAAAAAGGCACCTACAACGATTTTTGTAAATGCAAGCACACATTTGTAACATAAGAAAACAAAATCAACTCAATTATTTCCAATTAAAATTATTGTGTTATTCACAATTGAGTTGTTAACAGAAAACAAAAATTTTTAATGAATTTGTTTTTCAAATTCTAATGTGTTGTTTCGTTGTTTGTTTAATTTATTTTTTAGAACTTGGTTTTTTATTAAATTTTAATTTAAAGATGATTTTAAGATGAGTCGAACCGGCAACCTCTTGACTAATAGGCTAACGTACTTACCACTCAGCTAAAGAGCAAATCGTTATTGGGTATGCAAATAATGAATACACGCAAAACATGATTTCTTATGTTTCTTCTGCATGGCGATTTCGTTGATACAATCTAAAAATAACTTTGTTGATTAAAAAAAACAACCCACGACGTTTTTCGGCTTCTTGTCGGAATTTTCACGTATACAACACCAACAATCAAAATAAACAACAACATCAGCACATGACCACGTTGAGTCAATCAACAAGCAAGGAAAACACCAACACAAACAAATGAAATTAAATGATATTTTAAAATGCGCGGAATTGATAAATACAATATTCAAGTTAATGACAAATATTATTGAAATTATAAATTTTATTCAACAACATCTTTTTGTTGAACATAAATCTTGTATATTTTTTTCTGTGTATGTCGCGTTGCTTACAAGAAGTTTGCTTTGCGATTGAACGAATACTGTGTCCCAAGCACATACAATTTGAGCTAACTGCGGAAGAGGAAAACGGAATCAATACATGTGGTATTCCTATAAACCTATATACAAACATACATGTGTAATTATATTATACTATTAAGGTAGAATTAGTAAAATCGTAACATTCTACTTTACAGCTTGCCGTATCGTTCAACTTTGTGCACAAGTTATAGAAAATGTAACAGTTTGCACAGCACATTTTTTTTGTCTGGCATTAAATGCGGCGTTTTTGACATTCGCTACAGAAAAATCTGTTTTCTGCAGATTCCTACGCCAGCAGTGCTACCACCACATATTTTATAACTAGTAACATGCATTGTATATGGTACGGTTTTTGTCAGCTGACACGCAACATCACGATACGATTTTACTAATTCTACCTTTAGTGTCACATTTCATTATAGATATTACTTTTTTCCAACCAGCTATATCCCTCACAGGAAGTCCATTAGAATTTAGGTCGTCTGTCAATTTTGTCCACAAATTATTTGCGGCTTGCTTGCCATTTTCTGACTGCAACTGTCCCTTGGACATGAAATCCACTAAAATTTCAAACTGCCGTTGTTTTTTCTGTAATTTTTTAACTTTTTCCCTAAAAATTACGATTTAAATATTAAATATAAATATTTTTTTCAACGTACTTACATGTTTTTCTCACTTTGCGTTTGGCATTTAGCTATCGCAAGATATTTGCGCTTATTGCGCATTACAGAGTACGGTGATACCGGACTTGCGAAAGGGAAAATAAAAGATGCGAAAGGTAAATGCGCAAACGCAATAGAGAGTACCAATCGTTCGATTTCGTTCCATTTTTCTTTCGCATCGTAATAGAAAGTAACCTTCCTCCCAGAGATGTAAAATAGAATTTTGTAATGAATATTTTGTAAAACATTTTAACCCTTGGTATACAGTGCTTATTTGACCCATTTTTTTTCAAAAGAAAAAAAGTAGCAGTGTTGGAGGGGATAAACAGGGCTATCATGAATAAAATTCCACATGAAATTTCTCCCTTTATCAATTAGAATTTTGTGTTTTCATTATTACTTGCTATTAGATGGAATTGTTCCCCGTGAAAAATTTCACGCGGAATTTTATTCATGATTGCCCTGAAAGTGTTTAACAAAAATTTTCCTAGTAGAATTTTATTTAAGTGTTCTCATGCCTAAAATGCAAGATTTTCATGCCGATTCCCCATAACAAAAAGCTAGACGAAGTAGGGCAACTTCAACTCCTTTTTAAATACGTACAGAGACGGCTGAACTCCCATATACTTTTTGGGCTCCTTAAGCGGAATCTGTCGTTGCAGTCTTGTTATTTAGCAAAAATATGCAAGCACCCTAATCAATAGCTTAATGCACAATCTTGTGCAAGTGGTCTTGCATCGTAGCATGTCCTAAATGGTATAGTATATTGATACTCACCACTTAACATTTCTTAAAGGTGAGTATTAATATACTATACCATTTTACACATGCTACGATGCAAGAACATTTACACAAGATTTTGAATTGGGGTAATGTGATGTTGCTTTGAATTTCCCTTGAAATTAGTAAATATGTACTAAATACTCCCAAGTATATGTATATAAAATATGGAACTACATACCTTTCACCAGAGAAAAAAAAAACAACAAGTGCTTGTCTGTAGAAAAATTTGTTTATTTAATTATCTAATGTATTGTTTAGAGATTAATTTATGCACAGTGGCTCTACAGCAACGTGAAGCTTTATTAAGTGTTAATTTATGTGTAAAATTAACATTTTTCATTAATTCACATTTTAGTTACAAAAATAAGTGCTTAAAGGCGATTTTATATACATACAGGGTGGGCCAAAAGAAACCAAGGGGTGTAAAAGTTTAATAACTTTTTTGTTTATTAAATTTTTTTTATTTTTTCTTTCAGATTATATAGACAACACTTGGAGAATTTATAATGGAGAGGTTCACAACTGAACAGAGAACCAGAACAATAGAATTTTATTATTTAAACCAGAGATCAATTATTTTAACGCAAAGAGCATTTCGTCGACATTTTAACGTCAGAATTTCGCCCTCTGAAGCGATGATTCGTTGCTTAGTTAATCGTCATCACCAACATGGCAGCGTAAGAGATTTGCCTCGAACCGGTAGACCACGTTTAAGTCGCACTGCGGAAAATATTGAACGAGTACAGCAAAGTGTTAACGAAGCACCAGAAACATCTGGCAGAAGGCGTTCTGCTCAGCTAGAAATGTCTCGTACGTCACTACGGCGCATTTTAAAAAAAGATTTACAGTTATACCCATATAAGGTGCAATTGGTCCAAGAATTAAAACCCGCAGATCATCGGCAACGTCTAAATTTTGCAGTTAAATTTCAAGTGCGAATAATTTCCCGAAATTCGGAAATTATTTGGCCAGCGCGATCGCCAGATTTGGCAGCACCCGACTATTTTCTTTGGGGTTTTTTGAAGGAGCGAGTGTATGTGAACAAGCCAGAGACAATCCTTGAACTCAAGGCAAACATTTTTGCAGAAATTCGAACGCTACAGCCACAAGTTTTGAAAGATGTTATGGAAAATGCTCTAAAAAGAGCCCATCAGTGCGAAGCTGAAAACGGTGGTCATTTAAGAGACATCATTTTTCATACTTAGTGTAAAAAAATTTCCATTTTGTATATTATATAATCTGAAAGAAAAAATAAAAAAAGTTAATAAACAAAAAAGTTATTAAACTTTTACACCCCTTGGTTTCTTTTGGCCCACCCTGTATTTTATTTAAATTTTTTCTATTTATCGTATACATTCTTCGTTTGATAATTTACAAACAAATGTCTTAATTTTATTTGCTATTTTCAATATAAATTTCAAAACAGCAACATTATTAATTCGTCATCGTTGTGTGCAGGTCTTTAATATATATATATATATATATATATATATATATATATTTTATTATTCTTAAATAATGCTTTAAAACACTTTATACAATATCATTTTATCAAAAACTATGAACAACAGAAAAATAATGTTGAACTCAAATTGCCTCAAAACATTGACACTAGTTGACTTTAAAAAAATGTTGCAAAACATAATTGTAAGACATTTTTTTTTTATTTTTAACTGAATCAACAATCTTATGTAAGTTTGTAATGCTTCACATTTTCTTGGCAGCTTTTTTAAAATCTTAAATTTTCTGCTCTGTTGCAAGCAACATATAAAATAAAATCTTTATTTTTAGCAAATTTAGCCTTGAGCATTTTTTTTTGCTTCAAAAATTTTATAAACTTTTGCTGCTGCCGTTTGTCTATGACATGTTTTTAATGTGAAGAGAATGTACTTATATTTATTATATTTTTGTATAAAGTGTTATTAATTGTTCTACAAGAATGTCAGTTCAGTATTGCAAGACAAAAATATCTATGTATTATTGAATGCAAAATAGTTTTATAAACATATATGTTAGTTTAAATAATTTGCATGTGCGAGTTGTTGATTGTATTTGCTGTGAGAATAAAATAAGTTCTTAGATTTCATTAATGTGTCCTACTGTGCGATTGAGACCAACAAAGAGAATCGCATGAAAACTAGTTCTTAAAATCGAAACTGAACTTAACCTAATATTTATCTAACTTATGAAATTGCTTTATATTAGAGTATAGTACTCGTAGACTGCTGCAGAAAAACTACTTAGTAGCAAATATTATTATCCTTTTAACTCATATTGAAGATTCCATTTAAATCATTCAATACTATCCAAATTATTAGGTCTGTTCGACGTTTATTTTGCCAAGCACAAACTGACTTCTTCTGAATACGAAAAAATTCATAAAATATATTTTCGTGATCGTGGAAAAAGCCGTGCTAGGCAAGAAGCTTAAAAACTAGTTGAAAATAAAATAAATTTAAGTTTAATAATAAGAAATTCACAAAATTTTTATTTCAAGTGAAATGTTTTTAAGTATAGAGATGTGTTTGTAAATAATTCCGGTGCGGTGTAGTGCAAAAATTGTTTGCTGCATCTGAACCAAAGAGGTTCGTACTCTACGCAAAAAAAATGTTGCAGATAATTTAAAAAACGTGATTATTATTTACTTATCTCGTTTTTAAAATAGATATTCGTAACATTTAATTGGAAAGAAAATATTTAAATTACAGGATGTATTAATATACTCCACCTGAAAAAATAAAGTGAAGAAAACCAAGGGAAAAGTAAAAGAATTCCCTTGAAAAATATTCATGCCAAGGGGAATAAAAAAACGGGGAATTTTGCTAGGAAAATATTATTCCCGATTGTAATTTTGGGAAAAGGGAAAACATTTCAAGAGAAAAAATTTTCACCATAGGGGGATTATACTTTCTATTTTAATTTTTGCTACCTCCCTACTGGCTGCTTTACTTTTCGCATACATTTCATTTATTGTTTGCTACAATTCAGATACACCCTGTATAAAATATACACATACATATATATCTTTTATCTTTATCATTATTATTATTATTCATTATTATTGTTATATTTTTTTTTTTGCTTAATCTCTTTAAACGATCTTTGATCTTAAAAACTACTGACTGCACTTTGTGTTTGGAGTCTTTTAGTAAAAAAAAAGAAAATGTAAAATGAATGTTTAGTTTTTTTTTGTATTTAATTAAAACAATTTTCACACGTTTATGTTAAAATCACTAAAAGTAAATGCTACCAAAATTTTTAGAAGGTTTTAAAACAGCTTTTAGTCACGTTTTTAGCAAAATAGTGACAGGTTGTTAATTTTTTTTTTTTGTATTTGGTATTTGAAATTTAAACTGTGGGATAAAAAAACAAATTTAAGTGGATATTATATTGAATCTATTTATTAAGTTTGAGAGCGTTGAAATGAAAAACTATGCGCAAGTAAACTAGAAACGTAATTAATGTATGAACTTTTTCCAAAGACCAGGTGTCTAATCATCGCTTTCGATAACGAGCTGATTCTATCACGTTTTTCAGTTTGAGATTATAGCATTCGCTATCGAAGAATGTAATAATATGGTTCGATATCGAATGCATTCGCTATCGAACAGTCTAATAATATGGTTCCACGTCGAATGCCATAATATCAAACTGAAAAGACGTAATCGAATCAGCTCATTATCGAAAACTACGATTAGACCCTAGCCCTTTTTAATAAACCGGAGAAAAAAGTTCCTGTCATTGTGTGCTCAAATCGAGCTCGTACTGTAATTAGTAATTACCAGGGAAACGGCAAATATGCAATTGCATGTTTTTTCTCGTGTGACGTATAAATGCGTATATAAGATATTTATCCGTTTCAGAACTTTTTATGAATTTTGGCAGCGATTTGTTAGTGCATATTTTTGCATATTTTGCCCTATAAAGCATATTTTTACATTTTTCAATCTTACACGCATATTTTTAGCATATTTTCGAATTTTTAGAGCATAATTTACGCTTTTAGGGCATATTTTGTTACTTTATAGAATGTATTTATTTGAATATTAAGATAACATTTTTTAATTTATTTTTCGCCATCTAAATATCATTTTCAATATTTCATGTGGTGTATACATTTTTCGTATGTATTAAGCAGTTATTACAGATGTTAATTTCAATAAAAATTTGGTTTTGAAATTGTGACGGGTTCTGCCTCGAATAGACGTTGAAAGAACATTGTCAATTTATAAAAGTTTATATAAATGTGACAGGCAACGATTTTTATTTGAAGGTCGAGGTCAATATTTTATTGTTTATTGCAATAAAAATTATAATTAACAAGCTTGTCATATTTATCCAAAATGCAGTTCCAAAGTTTTAATTCTGATATCGAGATCTCCTTTGAAGTTGAATTAAATTTTTACGGGAGTATCAAAAACAAATTAATTCATTATATGCTTTGGTCAAAATTTGTATGACAGTTTTTTTTAACATACTTTTCAAACCCAAATTAATGTTTTATTGTCTCCTTTTTTGTTTATTTTATTTTTGTCTTATTTTATATGCAAACGTATTTGAATTTTTTAATCAACAATACATTTTCATTCACATTTATTTTATTTTTAAGAGCAAATTTTCAAGTTTTTAGTGCATATTTTCAAGTTTTTAGTGCATATTTTCAAGTTTTTAGTGCATATTGAATGCGCATAAAACACTTTTTTACAGCATATTTCTGAAACCAGAAACCTGGTAATTACCATAAACTTATATTAAGTTTTAAAACCTTTTGTAGGAATTGACAGGTTAATATAAATTTTCCCTACACAAGCACGATTTATTTATTGCTCACATTTATTTTACAATTATCGCCATGGTTATTTAGGGATTAAAATAAAATAATGAGATTTTGATTGAAAATTAATTAACATTTGATTTTATTGCAACAATAGAGGACAATTAATGATTGTTTATACAATATATTAATAAATAAATTAAACAAATTAAACCGGTCATGAGTCACATGTAAAACAAGCAAATGTATAATACAAATTGCGTTTGTTTTCAATTTCCATAACTAGAGATAAGAAATTTGCATCATTTAAAACATTTGAGTTGCTTGGCTTTGTGTAAAAATTAAACTTCATTTTAAATGAATTTAGACAAAGGGCGACAGAATTAATTATTATTTTTTTTTATTATTTTCGGGGCGAGATTTTTCTGGCCTCAGTACTCTCCCATCGTTTATGCGTTTATTATTATTGAAATTGGTGCGAGATTACTGTCTTCTCTCCATTGAGGGAAATTCCATTATCCCAGATTGTATCAATTGTTTTTGGTACTGGTGCTGGTAGCTTTCGCAACAGTATTCGCCCTCTTAGCGTCAGAAATATTTCCATGTACAGCAATCCATGTAACGGTAGTCGGCGAATGTCTCCAAGGACACCCGGCATTCGGGCAGTTTTTGATGTGATGTACACACTTTTTAGGGAACGCCTTCTTAACGTCCTATTCAGGTTTATTATGAACAGTGACCATCAACTGGTTGGAAACAGCAACAATTTGTCAAATAAGGTTGAAATACTTATTAAGAAAGCCAGTTGATAAATTTGTGAATGAGTAAGTAGGTATTCGCAATTGTGGATATGCATTTCAAGGGAAAAAATAACAGCTGACAAATGAAAAAAATGAGATGCAGTGAATGTGCGTAATTCTTTTAAAAATCAGCAGAAAATTTCATTTAGGTTCTATCCCTTCCGCGATCCAGTAATATTAACATCATAGATTTTTCTGATATGCATTAGTGTCTATCAGAGAACACAGAAAAAAATATCACCGAAATGCAACCAACAAAACAAATTGTTAAAATTTAATTTAAAAGTTTACAATCATCATTGTTGATATAACAAATTAAAATTTTTGTAGTCAATTAAATTACTCAACAAATTTATTTGTTAAATTATATCATAACGAAATGCGCACATATAGAAAAAACAAGACATCATGTTTTGTATGTATTCATTATTTGCTTATCTAATAAAGTGTTGCTCTTTAGCTGAGAGGTAAGTTAGTTTATTAGTCCTGAGGTTGCCGGTTCAACTCCGCCCAAAGACATTTAGTGTTTTTCGCAGACAAGCAAAAATCGTTTCGAGGATTGTGATTGTGTATGAAAAGCTTGTTAATATAACAAATAAGAGATTTGTTAATATAACAATAACTTTGATTGAAATAACTTTGAAATCTAACAAAAATAAATGTTGAAAAAAATAAATAAAATTCAACAAATTATTTGTTGATATATTTAATTGAAAATATTTTTAAGATTTTCCTTTAACTTACAATTTCGTTAATTGTATTTACAAAAATCGTTGTAGGTTCAAAATCAATTAATTATTTAATTGATATAACAAAAAAATTAATTGTATTTACAAATCATTTTTTTTCTGTGTAATCGTAATTGAAGTGCAAATAATTTGAATGCTCACATATGTATTTTCCTTAAAAACAATTATGACTATAGCCGATTCCAACATACAAGAGCATCTCTACTTCTCTTATGCAAACGACTGTAAGACTTTTATTTGGAGTCTGAGTATGAAACTATGGATTTTTGATCGGACAATCGGATATAAAGGGTGTCCCAACAAGAACGCAAGATTTAAATTTGGCGCCATTCGAAGTGTCATTGTTTGACATTTGAACAATTGTTATTTTTTGATAGTAGAAGGTACGAGGTTAGTAAAAATGGAGCGCTACACGAATGAACAACGCATTCTCATTGTGAAATTGTTTTACCAAAGTGGTGAAAGTTTTGCGGCTACAGTTCGTAAATTTGCGATCAATTTGGTGTCACAATAATGCTCCAAAAGAGTCAACTGTAAAGAGATTAATGGATAAATTTGCCGAAACTGGGTCTGTTAGTGATGTAAAGACAACAGCGCGCCTTCGACCAGGTCGATCGACCGAAAATGTCGCAGCTGTACGTGATGATGTCGCTCAAACGCAGGTCAAGCGCAAACAGTCAATGGTGTTCGGTATCGTGAAATGATAATCAGTTTTTTCGTGCGTAGAATTGAAGAAATGAATGTGGAGGGCATGTGGTTTCAACAAGACGGCGCCACATGTCATACAGCTAGAGAAACAATTCAATTGCTACATCAGTCATTTCCCGGTCGTGTTATTTCGTGTTTTGGAGACCAGAATTGGCCGCCTAGATCGTGCGATTTAACACCATTAGACTTTTTTCTTTGGGGTTTTTTGAAGTCGATGGTTTACGCGAATAAGCCGACGACGACTCAAGCCTTAAGAGAGGAAATTGGACGCTGCATTAATGAAATACCGAAGCATTTATGCAAAACGGCCATTGAAAATTTCATTAAAAAGATCGCGTGTGTGCCAGCAAAGCCGCGGCGGCCATCTGCCCGATTTGTTGCTCCACACATAACCTCATTTTGTCTACTTTACGATATAATAAAGTTTCACGATTTTTTTTTAATAGCTGTGTTTTATTTAAAATTTAAATCTTGCGTTCTTGTTGGGACACCCTTTATAATCATCTTTCGCCACCGTGTATAAACACTTGTATACATTGAATGGAATAGAAAATGTGTGGGTGTATGTGTGTGGAAAACATGTTTTATGTTTGTGTATATAAAATAGCCCTGTATATACGCATGCGTACGTGGTTAATAGTCAAGAGTATTTTTATACTCGTGCGTATGATTGTATAGCACACAGGCTATAAATTTTAGTTATAGTTATTTGTGGTGCGTAAAAAATGTGTATTAACATAGTTGTTGGATGGTTTTAGTCACATGTATTCGGTTTGAAATTAATGCGTGTGTTTGCATCTCATATGCTGTACACATTGTTTGACGGCCAATACTCAAAGAGTACTTAAAACGATACTTTTATCATTCTCTGGTGTCTATGCTAATGTCTTGCTTTGTGGGTATTTGTAGCAATTACATATATTTCTTGTTTTGGTAGTTTGAAAAACCCCACCAACCATAAATATGTACTCATCTATTTGAAACATTTTGAAACCAAATATAAAACTATAACAATGCAAATTGTTTTATAACAACTACAGTAAACGTTTTTACATAAAAAAAATAAAACAGAAAAAGACAACAACAAGAAACCGCTATAAAAATTGGTATTTTTACGCTTGTTGCACATTAAAATGTGAGTAATTTGAAAATTTGCGCTGCTGCTGCCTGCTTGAGATATAGTTCACATTTTGAGGCCACAACGAAAAAAAAACATTGTTGTCAAACGCTTGTAAAACAAACAGAAAAAATTGCATAAATACTTTAAGTTGTATTATCAAATTATTTAAATTGTTTTTACCCCTCCCCCAAAGTCATAAAAAATCAACATCCTCCTCCTCTTCCACCATCAACGGATTAAAAATGTGTTTATGTAAAGCGGGTTAAACCAAAATATATATTTTATGGTTCAATGCCAACAATGAATTAACAACAAAATAATTGTTGCTTAAATATTTATGTACATACGTCCCATGAATGACTAAATTCAGTCTGTCTTTTCTCTTCCTCTCTCTTAATCATTTGCGGAATGTATGTAAATCTCAGTTTTAAATTTGTGTTAACTGACTATTTATTGTGTAATTTTTCCTTTTTTTGGTTAATATATATTTACGGCCTGGCTGGCCCACGATGTCGATAGAGAACGTTCGGTCGAAAACTTGTATGGAAAACAAGCAAAATTTGTTTTTGTTTTCAATATAAGCAATCGATCGAATGTTTTCTGTATAAAATATTTTTTTTTTTTTTTGTTTTGTTAATAATTTTTTATTCTTTTTTGATTTTGTTGTGAATTTTTGTTTAAGTTATTTATGATCTTTCCGCATAATTTGAAAATTAAGTTTTATTTATTTAAATATCCACCAAAATATTTTTTAATCTCCCTTTTCATTGTCTTTTACAACGTTTATACGCAGGGCTTATTTGCAAATAAAACTGTAAATTGTTGCCACATTATTGTTTTTATTGCGACTTACTAATTCAGAAAACTATTCACGATTAACGCACTATTTGCAAATAAAATGCTTGAGGTTGCCACGCTTACAAATGTTTGATAACAAAAAAACAACAAATGGATTAATATTGCACAAAAAACAGTGATAGAAGCAAATAATGACAATTAAAACAAATAATTATTTGATATTTTGTACATTTACAATATTTTTTGGTCAACATAAGTAAGTTTTCTATAGAAGTGCTACCAAGTTTGTGTACTTTTGCTATTCCGTATAAACCGTGAGTTACTTTATTTGCGAATATTTGTATTTGCAAATAGTGCGTGTATAAACATAGTATTTGTTCCTTTGCAATCAAAAATATAAAATAAGTAAGTTTGCAATACGTCTGTTTAGCGCCAAGTTGTCGTAAGTGTCAAAACTCAAATTGTTACTTTTTATTATTTTAAAATCGAATTCGTTCAAAAATTAAAATTAAAAAAAATTTAATATCTAGCATTCTGATCAGATCATCGGGAATTTCTGTTTTTTATACGCCATATATATTTTAATATCTTTTTTCCATTTATTATTAATTAATTAATTATTTTATAATTTTTTAAAACTAAAAAATAGCATCAACAACATGAAATGTTAATGCAATAGTATTTTAAGGGTCCAAAAAATATAAAAAAAATTAAAAAATTTCTCGATTCGTATGAATAAAGCCACTGCATTTATAATTTTTTTTTTTTGCAAAGTAACCAGTAGTCATATTTGATTTAACATGTGGCAATATTGGCTTTTCCCTGATTGTTTACGTTCAATCTTCATATAATGGAACTATTACTATAGCCCAATTCACAATCTTGTGCAAATGGTATAGTATATTGATACTCACCACTAAGAATTGTTAAGTGGTGGGTATCAATACGCAATGTGCAATACGCATTTTGCACATGCTACGATGGAAGACCATTTGCACAAGATTGTGAATTGGGCTTATGTTTTAGTTATTTTACCTATCCTGAGTAATAAACTTTGAAATTATTTATTGTTAACTTGCTTATAAAGGGTGTTTTTTTAACCGGAACTTTAAATAATATACATATGTAATAAAATACATAACACCAAAAATTTAGGGCCTAATTTTGTAAAACGTAAGTTTGTTGAGTTCTACAAAATGAGGCCCCTAATTTTAATCTAACATCATCTTTTTACTTCAAAGAGCAATACTTTGCATTAATATTTCAAAATGATTTACCTTCCGGATTTCCAATTTTGGACCACTTTTTAGAGCAATGCTGGCCCGTATGTCACGTATAATACGAACAATGTGATGTCCAAGGCGTCAGTCAATTGGCGCTGATTAATCGGTGGCCGCAAGAGATATAATCGAGAGGTGTAAAATTGCACGACCTCCAAGAATCGATAGATCCATTTGTTTAAAATTAACTTATTCATTGATCATGGTACGGTGGTGAACAACGGACGTTCATTAGCTCCTTGCTTTTTGAAGAAATAACCACCGCTATCGTGTGTTTCCCTTTTTAATGGATAATATTTTTCACGGGAATTTCTTCACTTTTGCTTTGATTTGTTCACTTTGTTTTTGCAGGCGAACGAAATTAATACATAGCGTAATATCTAATTTCCAAAACATAACAGATAAAAAGCATAAGTATGTCTCACGTTGACAAAAGTTGTAATCCATAATAAGAATTTTTAACCTTTTTGTTTCACATGCAGTTAATTTTATGGCGATGGTATTCTACAGAAATGTTTCCCACTGCACCTAGAATAATTAAATACTTAATTTTGCATTTAAAAATATTTTAATTGAAATAAAAATTTTTATTTCTTTTATGAAATTTAAATTTGTTTAATTTTCAATTGATTTTTAAGCTTTACAAATCTTTTTCCTTTTTTACATTCACTGGGACTGATAGCGGGGGTAAAATTTCAAGGGAGATTCACGGTAGCATTTTCGCTTCGAGGGGAACACATATTTCATGGGAACAAAAATTTCACTTGCTATTCACAATAGGGGTAAATGTCTAGTGATGATTGGAATTAATATAAGGTGCGTTTGAGTACTTTTCCAGTAAAATCCAGTAACTGAGTAAATACTGAGTAATTTAAAGAAATTACTCTCAATAAAAAAGTTTGCATCTAAAAGTACGCGAACGGAAAAATTGTAAAATCCAGTAAAATATATACAACAGCTGATTACCAATTTTGGCGCTAAAAAATTATACATATGAAATACAAGATAGAATATTTTGTTTAATAATAAAAGTAATAGATATGGAAATATGTTTTTATTTAAACTTATTTGGCCGGTCCACGATGTCGACAAGAAACTTTCTATAGCTTACTTATATTGAAAACAAAAATAAACTTTCTTATATTTTATTTTAAATATAAGTAAGCGATAGAAACTTTCTTGTCGACATCGCGGGTCAGGCCGTTAAAGTTTCTAAGCTTTTTACCCTGAACGTGAGAAGTTATTAGGATGATATATTCAAGACAACGAAAAACTGGGAAAGAATTTAAAACAAGTATGTACACAAAGTAAATTTTTTAAATGTTCCATACGTCAAACCAGGAACTGTCGACCTGACGATATGTATAAACAAAAATTTCAATATAATAATCTATTAACTTTATTCACGTTTAAAAACAATCGGTTATGTTCTGAATTCCATGTGAAATTAAATCGTTCGGAAATGCAATAGCATGTGCATACATACATATTTCCAAACATTCTATGGAAATTCCGCACGTTTTAATTTCACGTGGAATACATAACATACCCGAATATTTTTCTAGCATCAAACTTAAATAAATGTTATAATGCTTATAACTTAATACATTTGTTTTTTGTTATTTTAAAAATTTCATCAAAAACTAAACATTTTTGTTTCCCTTTACTTTTGTTTGTTTATATTTAAAAACATATGGTTTCGTTTTACTGGATTTTACTGGTAAAAATTTGTCCAGTAAAAACTTGCATTTACTCAGTAAATGAACTGTCATTTTCTCTCTCAATTCGATCTCTCATTTACTGGATTTTGTGTACTCGAACGCAATCCAGTAAAAAAATAGTACAAATTTGTACAAATTTTTGAGTTCTCGAACGCACTTATATTGATGATCACCAACGTGTAAATAGCTCCAAACGGTGCATTTTTCTTCTTTTTTTAATGTAATACAGTCTGTACGGTATGTTGTGCACTGGTTTCACTCTACATGCGGCAAATTTTGTTTATTAACCAGACCGTTAAGGCAAGAATCAGCCTTTTCGCTGAACACAGTTTTGCGATAAAACATCGTCTATAAGCTGCGGGAACTGATGAATGGATTGCAAAGTAAATGTAAATAATTTGGTAGCGTTGTTCAAGTGTCAATCTATTCATGATCATTTGCCGCAGTATCAGGATCATAAATGTCAAAAAGTAAGCTCAGTGTGATAGTTTGTTTGACAGTTACCCAAATTCTTAAGTTGTATCGATTAAAAAAAATTACCCTCATCATGTAGCCACGTCAAGCAATCCCAGTATATAAGGATTTTGCTCTAAATATATTTATACTTTCTAGTTTACCTTTTTCAAACTATTCAACACATTTAAATAATGAAATGTATGATTTGTAATTTTAAATGTTTTTGTATTGCTTCAATTCCGCTTAATTCAAAAATGATTCATCATTATAAAGTTTACCCATCAGAATAAAGTTTACCATATGGGATTTTTTGCCACTTAATCTTTTTAAAGTTTAATGTTTTGAAAAGTTTCGAAACAATGTTGCAAATTTATGTTGAGTGTTTAATGTACATTGTGATTTTGGCTTTGGGTTTCCTTTCATTGCATTCGTATTAAAAATTTGTATTATTCTTTTTTATGAAGTACGAGTAGTAAAAAATGGGGTTTACAAAATTAAACATCAATTTAACTGTAGATTTTGGTTAAACTTGGATTGAATTAAGATAAAATTGTATAAATCGCTTATTTAATCGAACAATGTCATAATTAAAAAAATTTGATTTTTGAATTAATAGTGGAAAATAATTCGCCAAAATTCAAATTCTTATAAATGTCTTATACACTGATCTCCGGAGGGCAGAATATTGATTCATTTCTTTATTGAGTTGTTTGTAAATTGAAAACTCGTTTTATGTAAATTTAGTGAACTAAACTTAGAGTTATGACGTTGTTTAAACAATTCAGCGATTGTAGTAGATGATTTTAATATTTTTCTTTTCTTTTAATTTGCTTTTTACACTATTCAATATACATATATTTTTATTTTATTTCATTTCATTTACATATTTATTTTGTTAATGTAACTTGACCCTTGTAATTTTAACTGAAGGTTTTTAAAAAGCAAAACAAATAAAAATGGCAAATAAAATGAAATTGGCTTTTGTTGGTTTTTAAATGTATTTTCAAAGATAGGGCTACTCATTTTTTTTATACAGAGTTGGGTTACCCTTAAACTTATGCCTGCCGATCTTTAGTTGCGTTGCCACTTGCCAAAATTTTATTTCGTATGACAACTGGCAGCCAACAGCTGTTTTAGTTGCCAAAACGCTTTAATAATGGCGACCAAAAATTTTGATTTGCTGAAAAAAAATACGAGTAAAAAAAAATGAATGCGGACCTACCAGCCAATTTTGTAAAAATTAAAATTTAACAGAGTTCGGTTGAGAGAATTTGTTATTTAAGTGTGTTGGTGTTTATATTGTTTGTTGATACCCTGCAGAAAGTGCGAATAGTGAAATTGTAATGATTTACTAGTGACATTGTCAGTAGTGCTACTGACCAGGTGTACCCCAGCCAATGAAATCATCTATTGACATTTAACATTAGCTTGTCATTGAAAATCGACCACTATACTGTAGCACTACTGACTAAGTAGTTCTTTTGGGACAAGATGGAGGCATTGACACCAAAGATTCACTAGTAAATTTTAGGGGCTCTGGTCTACAATATCGATATTTCCTAGCTCGTTGTCAATAGCAAAATTATAGTGATTTTCTAGTGACATGTCAATAGTGCTACTGACTAGGTGCACCCCAGCCAATGTAATCGCCTATTGACATATAACATAGGGTTGTCATTGAAAATCTACCCGTAGACTTTAGCACTATTGGGAAGGTAGCTCTTTTACGACCATATGGAGATATTTGAACCAAAGATTCACTAGTAGATTTTAGTAACCCTTGTCTACATACATATATTTTTTTAATACTATTGCACTGCATAATAAAAAAGAAAAACAATCTATTGACGCGTTCATTGACAATATCACCAGAATTACACTATAACTGTTGTCTCTAAGGTACATAAAAGGAGAATTGTCGACATTTTAACTAGTGCAATTTTCGCTGGAGAAAGAGTATTGACATTGAGACATATGGTTCTAGGCTGACTAGAGGGTAGCTACAACGTACTGTTGTATTCTTGTTGTTTGTTTTGATTGATCGTGTTGTAAGCATATAAATGCTGACAAGTAGCCGACAAACGAGAAATAAAATTCGACCAAACGTACTGGAACAGTAAAAATATTTACTGTTTTGTGCATAATTTTTTCTGTGTACTATGCTGAGATAAATTAAATTTTTTTTGGGGTTTTTTATATATGAACGGCTTGGTATCAAAATTAATCCAAAATTTTTGACTGTGTGTCATTAGCAATTTCGGTACATGTTATTCGAATTCGAATAAAAGAATCCCGAAGGTGGAAAACTTGCACTTTTTAATACTTACTAACTCGCTTACAATCGAATGCGTGAATTAGGCTTTTTTTATAACGTTGCCGAAAGTACATAATTTGGAAGCTTCCAATAGGAACTTATCAATATTTTCATTTAAAAAAAAGGTAAATAAAAATATTGCTTGCATGTGTTAAAATTGTATTTAAAAAAATTGCAAATTCAACAATTCTACACATTTAAAGGTGATTTAAATATTTAGGATGTTCATAATAGCGTTTTAAAATATGTCTTGACGCTTACATTTTAATTCCTTAATATGGGTTGGCAAGTTTGTGGTTTTTCTTTTGTATGTGTAAATTTAATTTAATACCAAGTGCCAAACTTAAAAGTGTTGAAAGTATGTCATTTTCAATATGTTAATATTAAAATAAACAAGCTTTAACTTATTGTAAGCTCATCTGTAGTTTTTTAAAAATATATTAAATATTAATATTTAATATGAAAATTTTAAGATGTCACAATGTTGCCACATTGAAATCCTAAGATACTCGTTACGAATTCTCTAAATGTATTTTATATCGTTGCCTACTCACATTGAGATTTTTAAAATGCCGCAATGTTGCCAGATTAAAATTTCAAGATGCTCATTGTGAATTCCCTAGTCATTTTAATTGCCGTAATGTACGCTTTTTAAATAAAATAAAAAAAAATGGTATTTAGAACAAGTGTTGCTTTTTTCGGTCATTTATTTTACAAAGAAACTTTTGCAAGCAATGCAAAAATGATTTAGTTAAATATACTGCTGTCCAGAAAATCCAAAAAATAAAAAACTTACGAGTATTTTATGTAAAACTTTCACACTTTTTAAAGTGTAAACGATTTTCTAAAAATGGCAAAATGATTTAGTTTAATAGCCCTACAAGCTATACTTGCTAGCTATGCCCTTAGGTATCCCTTCCCTGTGTGGGTTGCTTAAAACTATTATTTATTTTTAGTTGCAATGTGATATTTTCAAATGTGGTTGACACTTAAAAATTGTTTTGTTAAATAGCAATTTGTGGTTTATGGAAAAACAACATTTACAAAAGAAAAAAAAAACGTATGTTTAAAAAAGTCGAAAAAAATATTTAACGAACTTGAACTAAGGTAAAATCAATACAAATTAATTATGACAAGGGTTAATAAGTGAAAGTGTGAATAAATTAATACAGAAATTTGCCAATGGCAAAGGAAATAAATCGAAAACTTTAAAGTATTTTTTCTTGGAATAAGAACAGTATCAAATTAATTTCAATCTTGTGGTGTAAATACTCTTACTTAAGAAAAAAAAAATTTATTCTAAGAAATTGTTATATGTGTTTGCTTGAAATTATTAATACTAGCTAAGGTGCCATGAACTGTGTGACCAAGAAAAATTACTCATTTGAAAGGAAAATAAAAGCACAGAAAACAAAAGTAAACTGAAAGGGCTGTTCAGACATTTTTGTTTCAACCAAACTGAAAAGAAAAAACTTATACCTGCGATGAGTGTGATCGATTTGCAGGTTTTAAGTAAACGAGCTGCTTATATCATAGATAATTAAGTAAAAAATGGGTGGGTTTCATTTCTTATGAACTATGCTGAATCCTCAATACTGTAAAAACTTTGAAAAATAAGCCCAAATCCAATTCTTATTGCTTATTTTGGTCAGTTATACATAAACAATGTTTTTTGCAGCCAACTTCACTCATTTCGTAGCGCGCTGTCAACGTCGGATTTTTCAACCTTACGGCCTTGCCACATCTTTGATTTGCCAAATAAAAGTGCTACTGCCTGCTCTTATTTCCTTTTCACTCTTAGGATTTCTTCAACTATTTTTGGATATTGTAACCAAAAGCTGCATGCAATAACAACCTCATTGCATTTCACTCATATTTCTAACTAATATCTGCTTAATCTAAAGTTGCATATGTAAATAAAAAGCAACCCAAACACATAAATGAAACATCATATTAAATTTCAGTTAAAAAGTTTGACAAAAATATACTTACATACTATAGAAAACCTAAAATGTAGTACAAGGAAGTCTTAACGCCACTTTTACATCTGCAGATTTTATTTTTCACAAACAATGCCTCAAAATTAATAAAGAAAACAACAATAGTGTTGTGATGGAGGTGGAGGAGGAGAATAATGACGAAAATGAAAATGTTAGAGATTGCTTAAGTTTGAAATGTGTATAGAAAAATGTTACCGGAAAATTTTGTACAAAAGTCTTTTTGTTTTTGTTACGCGTGCATTTTGCGTTTTCATATACAAAATTTGCGACTTTTACAACAGTTGCTGATTGTTTATTCGTATAACAATAAAAAAAATCTTTTTTAAAAAGTTTTATGTTTAAATTAAAAAGTAACGACATGTATTAAAAAAGAAGCAAGTCGTGGCAATCATGAGGAACAGCAGCAGAAGCAGCAGCGCCACTCATTGAGACAACTATCCGCATATCATCATCATCAGCAACAGTTTTTGCATCTTGTTGCACTGATACATGATTGCTGTTATAACAACATAAAATTTCGTATAAACTTACACTTTCATTCACTGTTGTTGGTATTTCTTGCCAGCGATGAAATCTTTTCTTTCCTTCTGTTTTTTTTTTCTATGATTTTGACAATAAGTCTGTAATTTTGTTTGGAAATTTGTAGGTTTACATTTTAAAATCATACAATTTCCTCTTTATAGTTATTATGTAAAAAAAAACTAAAACACTTTCATTTGAATTCAAAAAGAAATATTTCGTTACCTTAATACATATATACTACGTTTATACGCTAGGTTTATTTGCAAATAAAACTGTAAATTGTTGCCATATTATTGTTTTTATTGTGACTTACTAATTCAGAAAACTATTCACAATTAACGCACTATTTGCAAATAAAATGCTTGATGTTGCCACGCTTACACATGTTTGATAACAAAAAAAAAACAAAAAACAAAAAAAAACAAAAAAAATTGATTAATATTGCACAAAAAACATTGATAGAAGCAAATAATGACAATTAAAACAAATAATTATTTGATATTTTATACGTTTGCACAATTTTTTTTATTTTTTTGTCAACATAAGTAAGTTTTCTATAGAAGTGCTTCCAAGTTTGTGTACTTTTGCTATGTCAGTATAAACAGTAGCCCAATTCACAGTCTTGTCAAATGGTCTTGCATCGTAGCATGTGCATAATGGCATAGTAAAGGGTCCGCCATCTAACTTTTTTTTTCAACTAGTGCTTATTTCGTGAATGGTAACACTTAGGTCATGTCTGATTTGACAGATAATTAGTTTTATCCTTCCGCTGAACGAATATGGTTGTGCATACGCTTCGCTAAGTGGGCCTGCGATCGACTTACAGAAGATGCCGATTTTGCCCAAAAAAAAAAATCATCTTTTCAGATGAAGTTCATTTTGATCTTGGCGGGTATGTAAACAAGCAAAATTGTCGCATTTGGGGCACAGAAAACCCGCGCGCATACATTGAAAAGCCAAAGCAGCCAAAACGAGTCAGTGTTTGGTGCGGATTGTGATTCTGAGGCATAGAGTCTGAACACAATGTAACGAGAATTCATTGCGGTGCGGTTTTTCATACGATTTTGAAGTAAAGACCCGCAGTGCGGAACGGCATAAATTTAAAATATATTTTATTTTCATTGCGGACTTTCTTATTCTCTCAATTTTTGACTCTCTTTCTCTTTCTGATGTTGCCATAGTTTTTGAATAATTGGCGGTGTTCACATCAAAAAACATGATTTTGAAGTTCAAAAATGTTTCTCATAAAATATAAAAGATTAAAAAATTTATCAAATGTATCTGCGAATGTATAAAATTTTAATAATTTTTTGTTTTTGCTTACTGCCACTACAAAATATTTAACAGAAAGAGTAAATTTTTTATAAAAATGTATGCACAAAAAAATTAATAAAAATTTAAACAAACAATGACAAGTATTGCCGTCGCCGTCTTCCGTTGTATTATGTTTATTTTTCTCTACCGCAACGAGAAATCGCACCGCACCACAAACATTGTGTTTAGACTCATAATTGTGCAATTTTTTTTTTTCGAAAATGAGCAAGGAGTGGCCGTTACAGTCAATGGCGATCGTTATCGGGCCATGTTGAACGAATTTTTGTTCACAAAAATTGAAGGGATATTGGCAACATTTGGTTTCAACAAGACGGCGCTACGTGCCACACAGCCAAAGCTACACTCGATGTTTTGCGCCCTGTTTTTGAAGATCGCATTATCAGCCGCAGAGCTGATGTCGTTTGGCCACCTCGGAGCTGCGATTTGACACCGTTGGACTATTAGTTGTGGGGTACCGTCAAAGATAAAAGTTACATCGACAAGCCAGAGACAATTGACGCTTTAAAGGACAATATTCGTGAAGCGATTGGTGAAATACAGCTGCACACAATCGATAATGTGCTTAAAAATTGGACCGATCGTGTAGGCTACTGCATGGCCAGCCGAGGCAGCCATTTGAATGAAATTATTTTTCATTATTAACCGGAAGTATTGAACTTTCAAATAAAAAAAGAAATTTGAGAAAATATTCAGTAGTTTTTTTTTATAGCATTTTCAAAAAAAAAGTTATCTGGCGGACCCTTTATATTGATACTCACCACTTAACAATTCTTAGTGGGGAGTATCAATGTATTATATTATTTTGCACATGCTACGATGCAAGAACATTTGCACAAGATTGTGAATTGGGCTAATGAGTTAATTTATTTGCAGGACCTAACTAATTATGTTTTTGATTCGGAGATTTTTAAATTTTTCGATTAATTATAGATTCTTCTATCGAAATATACAAAAAAATTAATTTAAACAAAATAATGAATTAGGACCTTTCTATATTAAGGTAGTGATATGTGTGGATATTATTTGCTCTGAGGAAGGAGCTGTTGTATTGTTCATGAACAGGGACAAGGACTTCATGCACTTAAAAAAGGTATTTTATGCGCCTAAAATATGACATCAAAAACGCAAAATATGCACTTAAAACAATAAAATATGCACATATTTTAAAAAATTGTATCAAAAAGAAATATTTTCAATTTACATGCAACTAAATAAAGATATATAAATATTTTATTTTCTCAAAAGATGCGTGTACAAGTCTTCTACATTACATTACATTACATTTTTACACAAGATTAGAAATGATAAGGATTTTTTCTGCATTATTAACACCAAACAGGCATTTTTCGCGATATATTTATATTGCATCAAAAGAGCAATACACAAATAGAAAGAGGAAAGTGTTGTTATTAATTTATTTTCACTGACAAATTTTATATTTTTAATATTTTCGAATATAACGTCTATAGATGTAATCGGCTCAAATTTAAATGATTCTTTTTATATAATTTTATATATTTATTTAACTCAACCTTTAAAATTAATTGAATACTATGTTAGATTTGTTTTTTAAATCCGTTACCATTTTTAAAAACAGTATCAAGTTCCCGCAGAATGGTTTCACTACTTTCGGCTTTAATAGCAGACAATTTCCTCTTGAAATCATCAAAATGACAATTTCGATTAAATTTTTTAGGTGGTTGTGCTTGTATAATCGTTCTACAATTAAAGAGCTGGCGAACAAAACTAGACATGTCCTCAGTAAATGATTTTTAAAATTTTTTTTTCGGGCTCCGCAACTGCACATATATGCAGTTACGAAATATTATCATCCAAAGCCAGTTCAATCTTGCTTAAAAAAAAAAATAACAAAACTGACTTGTCCTTGCTAGTCTCTATCTAGGTAGCTCAGTTATTTGCCTACGCTGTAAAACAGTTAACGGGACTAGTCTGGTTTTATTCGTCAGTTCGTCAATTCTAAAACAATGCAAGCGAATAAGTTTGCAAAAAACTCAGTTTTGCATTAATAATTTGTCAAAATTTTTTTTTAGAAATTTGAATTTTTGAAAGAATATGACACAAAACAATAGATTTGTACCAAAATATGAGACGAAAATATGCATTCATGACCAAATTATGCAAAAATATGCATTTTCAGCAAAATATGCAAAAATATGCACTAACAAATCGATGCCATTTTAACGCAAATTCATTGTTTTGTAAAGATATTATTTCGTTCTTGCGATTATAAGGGTTAAGGGAAAAAACATGCATTTGCATGAAACCCCTGTCCCTGGTCATGAAGTATGTAAATCAATCTTGCGTTTAGGCCCAGAACAGGCAATTCTATAATAAAAAATTTTATACCTACATACATACATATCGCCCACTAAATTATAAACAGTCACAACTCAAAAAATCTCAAATGCCTAGGAGTGAAAAAAACTGTTGATAATGTACAAATAACCCAAAAAACAAGCTTAACGGTTTTTTATATTCTCCAAGAAAATTGTGTTGTTTGCTGTCGTTGCAAATTTGTTCAGTGAATTTATTTATGAAAAAAGCAAATACGATTTTCATAATTTTGAGTTGTGAATGTTTAGGTTTTAGTGTGCGAAATACCTTTTTAGAAAAACCTATTTTGAAAATTTTTAATTCAATGACATTATTTTTTCCTTCTATTTTCAGGTATGTCCCTAACTATCTGAAAGTTTGTTTTTTTAATTAAATCAAGTAAGTTTGTTGATATAAAATTTGTAAAAATATTACATAAATTTAATAAAAGTATTTTGTAATATTATTATTTGGACTGCATAGATATTTTTCCTCAAAGAATGATTTTTTAGTCAGGCTCAAGCTCAGTATTTTATTCCATTTATCTTTTAGAATCCGAATTTTTATTACGAGTATTAAGAAATGTGATTTTCTTTAGAAAAAATAAATAAATGTTAAGTTCAGTAAAAAAGTTAGGAAGGTTAATAATCGGTAGTAGAAGTTTTTTAATGGCTTAAAGTTTAACTTATTTAGCTCATTATTTTATTAGATATCTTTATCTGCCTGAGGATTTCAGTCGATGGCATTTCTGGTTATATCATCTTGTGATCTGCGCAGTGTGTGGTCCATCCATTTCCATTTACGTCTTTTGATTTCAACAGCTATAAGAGTATCGACTGCACTTTCCCATAATTGTTGGTTGGTTACTTTTGTTAGCTCAATAATCGCATTGTTGAGTTATGACGTTGTTGAAGTAAAAGAGCGATTTGTTAACTTTCATGTCCATGTACATGTACAAGTATATGTATATGTACATATCGTTACCTTAATATAAAAAGCCCCTAACTCATTATTATTTTTTTTTTAAATTTTCGATACATTAGATGTTCATCTATCTAAATATAGAAAAAATTAATTGAAAAAAATAATGAGATAGGTCCTTTCTAAATATATTAAGGCAACGATATTCTCGAGTACTTTGTCTCCACATTTACTTACTAAATGTAGCAGTTTCATCTGGCAACTACTCATGTAAATGTCAAGGCTGCACCATTGTGAATGAATATACTCGTACATACATAGAATATTTATGTTGCCGAATCAGCTTACATGAATTTATCGGGCAAAAACATGTTTTAAGGCGTTATGGATAAATATGTATTTTATTGAATTTATTTGATTTGTGCTTTAGTTAAAAAAGATCTGCTCTAGAATAGATATATATACATACTATACATACATACTATATATGTATGTACTTCCCTTTATGGTAATTTTTTTTGTCTGTTTATTTTTTTTAACCAAATATGATTCTTCTTTTCTCTTTTAGATTTTATTTTATATTTTAATACATAAAATCCGTCATATTATTCAATGGTAATTTAATACTATAATTCTTTATAAATAAAAGTTTTTGATTCAAATCTTTAGTTTAGCCGGATGTAATATTTTGTGTGAGCTATTGATTATTTATTTATGCGCATGCTGAGTATATGTGTTTTTTTTATAGATAAAGTTTTTCAAATGCATTTTGGCATTTTTAATTTTATGCGTTTGTACTATTTCCGTTTAGAGTAAAAAAATAATAATAATAAAAAACGACTGTTTTGTGAATATTTTAGTTGTAATCGTTCATGTCATGTTATACGTTGTACTAAGTTTGTAAAATAATATTGATAAGTGATTGTTTCATTATTAAAAGGGAATATGTACATGTGTACATACATATGTATATATGTCTAAATTTTTAATTACATTACTAGAGTCAGGAAGTGCCATTTAATTATAGAATTAATTATTAAATTTAGAATTACATTTAAAAACTAATTGATTTAAGTCTCTTAATGAATGAAGTTTATTATTAGCCTTCATACCAAAATTTTTAACATTAATCTCTATCTCCACTTAATTTTTTTATTATATTATTCATTATTTCGGCTTGATTTTTTATTACAAATATTATTTAAAGTATTTTCGTCCTTAAGTGACAATTTTAGTTTACATTGTTGTATAAATAGTTAAGCACCCCTATCGTGAATATTTTTTCCCTCGAAATATTTACACTTTTCACCAAATTGCAATCGTAATTAATTTTCTCTTGAAATTGTTCCCTTGTTTTGATTCCCCTTATCGTGAATAATATTTTTCACGTGAATTTTTTCACTTTTCCCTTATTTTTTTACTGTATTTTTGCAGGCGAACTGTAGTATGAACCTCTTGTTCACACACAATAAATTTTATGATGCTGCATCGCGGTGGTATACTAAAGAAATTTTCTCCACTGCACCTAGAATATGTAAGAACACAACTTTAAAGTTAAAAAAAATTCATTTGGATCCTAAAAGTTTTGTATTTCTATTTATTTAACTTAAATTTGTCTGATTTTCAATTAATTTTTAAGCATTACAATCTTCTTCCCTTTTTTACATTCAATGGGACTGATAGCGGGGATAAATTTTCACGAGAGATTCACGATAGCATTTTTCGCTTCGAAGGGAATAAAAATTTCACGTGAACAAATATTCCACATCTTGAGTAAAAATTTCACTTAAGGACGAGAATGCTTTAAATAATAGGGCAATTACTTTCGCAATAAAAAGAGAAAATGTTTCTTATATCAAATAAAAATATTTTTTTTTTCAGTTTATTCTTGACTTAAGTGAATGCTCTCTTGGAAAATTTTTATATATTATTTAATAACAACTAACTATCTAAAACTGACGCTTGTTTGAAGCTTTTTTCCCCAACAGTATAAATAAATTTAAATATGTTAACATTAAATTTTGTTTTAATTGGGTTAATACAGTTAGTTTGTTAAGAAAAGTTTCACTTCTTTTATTTCTCTTAATATAGTTTTAATCTTAATTTTAATACGGCCCACATTAGGCCAAATATAATTTGTTTAAAATAACCATAAATCACAATAATCTGTCATGAAAAAGTTGTATACACACATATATTTTTTTAATTTTATGACAGTCCATAAAAAAAATTTACATTTGATTGACTTGTTACACATTTCATTGTTAAAAAAGAGCATAATGTTGAAAATTCATCAAATCAAAAATAATTCAATATATTTACGATCTAAATAACCAACACCCACTTTAATATTAAAAGAAATTTCTGAAGCGAATAGAAAAAACCTACTTTGCATTACAAAAAGAAAAAACGTTTTATAGTTGTATAAATTTAACGTAAAACACACACGCTTCAATTTTTTTTCATACATATGAGTTGTCAACACTGTTTCCGTATACGTTAATGGCCACTTTTATTTTTTTATAATATTTTTATTCATTTGCAATAATCAATTAATTTTTGTTGTTTTTTCCCCATTTATTGATAACTTTTTATTTCATATATGTATGTATATATTAACCATTCAATTATTCATGCACTTTACATTTTAATGAGAAAATTAAAGAGAGACAAGAAACACAAAGCGGCGAAAAAACTACCAGACCGACAAGCTGCCAGTAATCAGTGCTAATGGAAAACATAGACAACATAATAAAACAATTCATAAGTCCCAATTTACACTATGCAAGTCTTATTGCTAAGCTGATTAGTTTGTTAGGGGAGAGAGACGGGGGGAAAAGAAACGTTGCTGTTCCCCTCGTCTCTCTCTCCCTGAAACGAATCAGCTTAGCAATAAGACTTGCATAGTGTTATTTGGGACTAAGTTATTTAAGGGGAAAAAATTAATTATATGTATGTATGAATGTACATGACGCATGTTTAAGCATAAAAATAAATTTAAAAAAAAGTTTATAGTAAAAGTGTGTTTTTGATTAAGGAAACGAAACAAAATTCAGAATCTAAAGAATTATTGAAATTTGCATGCATATAGACATACATACATACATGCATGCGTAGGACAATGCTGCCCACAGAGAGGAAACCGAAAGATATGTATAAGCGTATGTGCATTCATTTGTCCAAAAAGCCGATTGATGTTCGGCACTCTAGCGCTTCTCTGGCCAGCAGTGGCGTAGGAACAAACATGAGGAATAATGAATCCCAGATGGACAACCTAACAAATAATTATTTAATGTATCTTCTCGTTATAACATGAAATAAACATTCAACGATAACAACACTACACAACAAAATCAAAATTATGCCAAAAAAATATATCAAACATTCTGTTAGTGACTTGGCATGAGGAACCAGCAGAGCGATTCACCAACTGCTACATACATATTTATGTCCACATATTTACATAGCTTTTTGCACTAACGATTGCGCAATTCAATAACTTCCTTTTAAAAAGTTTCAGTAAAGTACTATCTGTGCCAGACAAGATGGCAAAGATGCGAAAAGAAGAAAGATGAATGGAAAATCAAATTAATTTAATTTAGTCAAACTTTCTGCCATAAATATTTTTCCGAAATTTCGTCGTCAGTTATTGTTTGCATTAACAATTATGTTATTCATTAAGTTCTAGTTAACAACTTTGTTAAAATTGTATATAATGTGGCAGCTCCATTGTTTAATTATGCACAATACATTCCATTTATTAAAAAATTAATTATTAATTTGCCTTTTTGGAGATTCGCGGAAGAGGGCAAATCTCTTTATTACTGTCATAGGCAAGAGGGTATTTCCTGGGTCAATTAAGGAACACAAAAGGGAGATTAGAAGTATCGTGATACTTACATTGATACGAGTACTTACTTTCAAATAGTTACTTGACACAATTTTGTTAGGTTTAAAAAATATATACATATATGCACTAGCTGAGCCCGGCAAACATTGTCGTACCCACAATAATTTATTTTTTAACTCCAAATTACTCCACCCTGTGGTCACTTGTTGCGTTAAAAACAAAACGAAAACCTACCGGCTATTGACTCGAACGTGAGTTGAACATTTCAGCTCCTTAGTTCCAGAGATGATGCGTTAGGAACAAACACACGCTAAAATTTTGTATACATAATCACCCCTATCGTGAATAACAAGTGGAATATTTGTTTACGTGAAATTTTTATTCCCCTCGAAGGGAAAAATGCTATCGTGAATCTCCCGTGAAATTTTTTTCCCGTTATCAGTCCCAGTGAATTTAAAAAGGGAAGAAGATTTGTAATGCTTAGAAATTAATTGAAAATCAGACAAATTTAAGTTAAACGAATAGAAGTACACAAATTTTAGGATCCCAATGATTTTTTTTAACTTTAAAGTTGTGTTTTTAAATATTCTAGGTGCAGTGGAGAATATTTTTTTAGTATACCACTGCGGTGCACCATCATAAAATTTATTGTGTGTGATCCAAAGATATTCATACTCCATGAACAAAAGGTGTTGCATGGAATTATTGCTAAGAATTATGAACTTTACTTACCAATCTTGTGCTAAAAATAAATATTTATAACTTTTGATACATAATATCGAAATTATTCAATGTAATAATTTAGTTCGCCTGCAAAAATAAAGTGAAAAAATCTAAGGGAAAAGTGACAAAATTCACGTGAAAAATATTATTCACGGTAAGGGGAATCAAAACAAGGGAACAAATTTCATAGTAAAAATTATTCACGATTGCAATTTGGTGAAAAGTGGAAATATTTCGAGGGAAAAAATGTTCATGATAGGGGTGAATATACATATATAACTTCTTTAAAAAGAGTTTATAAAGGAATGCAAGAATATATTTTTTAGGATAACTTTGTACATATGTACCTCGAATACCTCGAATACCTCGAAAAATATTCAACCTTATCTCAAGGGAATAAATTCTTGGGAATAATTTTTTTATTCCCATGAAGAACAGTTTGCATCGCCAACTGTTAGGGAATAAAATAAACATCTGTTACGAGCCGAAAACACTATTGTGAATTTATGTAATTGAATATTTTACTTTTTACGCGTATTTTTATAATTTTCTTAATAAATTGTTATTATTCAGCAAAATTAATAGCATTTTGCTCCGATTTATGTTATTTTTATTGAAAAAAAAAATAAAGAGACGAAATTTTGAGAGATACATCAAATTCACTGTGTTTATCGGAAGTAACGTACATACATACATATGTAAGTGAAAAACGTGAAAAATTATTGGCAGTATAAGTATACTATTATATAAATTTGAGGCTATCAACGCAGAAGTGGTGTAACCCACATTCGTTTTTTGGTTGCTGTTCTGGTAATAAATACATTATTTACATTACCAACTATCAAAAACAAAGTAGACTAAGCCACATTTGCGTATTTTTAAGAAAAAGGAGTTGAAAAATCGTTTTTGCACAGATCAAAGTAATAAAGCAATTAAATAATTAAAAAGAGGAATTGTTTAAATAATTAGATGTGGGTTGCACCACTTCTGCGTTGTATATATGTATATGTGCCGAAAGTGGTCTAAGTCATATGCATTTTTGCTTCAAAATATAAAATAAATCTTTAAAAAAAATGAATTCATATTAAATAAATTTATTTAATCGGGACTACTACAACTATATATAAAAATGTTGCATAATATAAAAATATTTTTCGATTTGTTCAAATGTAATCTACGAAATATCTATACGAAAGAATTGTATGATAAGTATAAGTGAATTCATGCATTTCCACTCCCTTTAAAAATAAAATGAATTTATAAAACAACAAGAAATCTACTAACATTGTACTTCTTTTTTTTAATCCCAAAAAATTTGTGTGAAAAAATACACATATTTTTTGGGGAAAAGCTCACTGAAATAAAAATTGGTGATGCCATATTTTTTTTTTCACGTGGAAATAAATCACGATTGCAACTTTAGGGAAAAGGGTAATAAATATTCACGATAGGGGCTATTATGGTCATGATGTTAATTCACAATAATTCATAGTTGATAAGAAATGGGCAATAAATACGATTAATACTTTATGAAGGTGTTGCCGATCGGAAGTATTTTAAACATCTACAGTCCGGCACATAACTATTGGCACAGTAAAGATTCTTGACTATATACGCTTCACATCCATGGAAATGTTTTGGAAATTTAAAGAAATGTTGTGTAGTTAGCTTATCCAATGAATTAACTAATAGAAGTGGTTTCACATCGGGTTTTCTTTAATTCATTGTGATAAAAAAAATATTTCTCAAATTTATTGTACTAAAGTATTGGCACATTTAATTCAAAAACTAATAAAGCTAAATTTTTTCTAAGCTATGCTACATTTAGTATTTTGTGGGCAAGCTTTTTTTGTTTAAGAACTTCATTCAAGCATTTCGGCATTGAATGTACTAGATTTTTGGTTATATTTTCACCAATTTTTTTCCTCTTTTGCTTTAACCCCTGCTACATTTGATATTTGTTTGAAATAGACCGCTCTTTGAGCCGTCTGTCTGCCTGGAGGATCTTCGCCTGCAAATGCTCAATAGCATTGAGATCTAGAGATTGTGGTGGGTGCGCCAGAACATGTGTCAAGTTGCTAGGTTTTGTATAAGTTTCTAAGCGCACGCTTATTTAATTTTTTTTGTGATTTTTAAAAATATTTGTTAATTCTCAAATGGTTTTTGAAAGTCTGTGAATAAGATAAAAACTTTTTGACTGTTCAAAATGTGTGTCTACTGATGATATGTTAAGGCAGCAATGAAATACATATAGACATGCTTAACCACCAGCAAAAAGTTTTAAATTAAAATAAACTTATGACAATATGTAACATAAAAAAGCTTCCTAAACTTACAATTATTTTAAATTTTTTAACAGATAAAACATCCCGAAACTCATTAAAGAAAAAACGTTATTCATTTTTATACTTCTACTCGTAAAAGACTTTTATTTTTATAAATGAGAAATATTTGAAGGTGGCATCACTGAAGTATGTACATATCTATGCTGCAAAATCAGCTGCTTATGATACTGCTGTCGCTACAAGGCGACAAATGCAGTCCTGTACTCGTGTAGCCTGCTGTGGATAATGTGTTTAATGCATTAGGCTGCCAGCGTTTGTTTCATGGGCATAAAAGACATAGCTCCTTTATTGCAACATAATGATAACTCAAAAATTTGCATACAACTCAGTGTACAAGAAAAAATTTAAAATACGATTAACTCTAACTAAAATCGCATATTTTGGGAGGATATGACTACGTTGCCACAAAGAAGCGGTATCATTACCTTATTTTTTCGTTCATAACGTGTACCAGATTTTCCCACTGGGAACATTAAAGTCAGCGAAATTGTTATTAGAGAAAAAAATTTTTTTATCTATGTATGAAGCAAAATACAGACGCCTTTTAGCGCGACTGCAACCGAAGTTTATGAATGAATTTTTTGTTGTTTGTTGCGTATATAGAATTCTTAATTGAATACCAGACATAAGAAATATTTTGAAATATGCCTACACATACTATGTATTTAATTCAGTTCATTTTGACTACTCTTTTTCTTTACAAAGCAAAAGAACTAATAAATAAATAAATAAATAAATAAATAAAATAAAAAGTAGAACTATTTGTGTGTAAAAAAGAACCCCAAGTATGTGTAAACTTTAAAGTGGCAGTTGTTTGTTATATGTTGCACGTTGCATAAAAGTGGGCATTCAGCTTTATTAAACCATGAACTCTTTTGGTTTATTTTCCTTACAAAAAATATATATACATATATATATATATATATATATGTATGTATAAATAGAACAGAATTTAAACGAAAAACAAATGTAAAATTTACGCCTGACTACTCGCACAAATAAATTTATATCAAACTCTCAAAATGTTACTCAAACGAGCTACGCATGTTGCAAGTTGTCTGTGTGTGTCTATGCTACCGTTTCAATTACTTTAAAGTTTAAACATACACATTTGTGTATGTAGTACGTGATTTGCATAACTTCAGTTTTATTCATTTTATTTGCAGTTAAAAAATCATACTTTAAAATTTAAACTCTTGTGTTAATTGTATTTTATTTATCATTCTGGTTTGAGTGTAACACTTGGGCTTTAGAGCTTTAGCACAATGTTACGTTGCCCCTTTTTTTGGTCATCATCATCATCATAGTCGTCATGTTCAACTATAGAAAAATTGCATTAAATCATTCATTCATGCCTCCATAATATTTTTTTATGTATGTAAGTCTTTTGAAAGCATTAAAGGGGGAGTTATGCTTGTTAAGCATCCTTATCAAAATCGATATTTCCATAAGCACCAGTGAGTGAGTGAGTGCTTACGGGCGAGTGAGTGTATGGAGTTATCGAGTGAAGTGCATTTGTTGTCTATAAATTGAAATGAATGATATTGTCAATAAAAAATTCAATTGTTTTCTTTAGTCATTGTTGCTTCTATGTGTTTCTCGTACTGCTGCTGTTAACTGTGCGTTTCATTGTTATTTTTCGGTTGCTGTGTTACATCTCCCCCGCCCCATCCCTCGCTTGTTTGATTAATCAAGCTTTAGCTAGCTCTTCTCCAGCATAATGCCTGCCGCTATACCGGAAATTCAATTAAAATCCATTATATTTTGTGTCAATACGTGACACTGCATCAATTTATTGCTTGGCTTCATAACCAGTACCAATTGCTGCTTGCTAACGACCGACAGCACAACGGCAGCATCGGCAGCAGCAGCCGTAGAAGTTAACTACTGTTTCGTCGTTTCTAAACAAGCATATAAATGATAATTTTCGTCATAGAAATTAAATTAATTTCAAGCAAACCACATAATTTAAGATGTTCTTTTTGGTAAGATAAAAATCAATTTAATTCGTCAAACTATTTTGCTATTTTTTTCATATATGTATTTTAGTTTCTACCGGTACATATCATCTACACTCACGGAAAAATTTGCAATTTTAAAAATAAGAACGGGTCACATTAATTCAATAATTATCAATATAATAGAAAATGTATATTGAGATACTTAATAACAAAAATTAAAAATTTTAAAAACCCCCGACTTTTTTCTCTGAAAAGATATTATATCTTCTAAACGGCTGGAACGATTTTTTTTCAAACATAGCTAAGAAGCCTTTCGATCAAGTCATCTTTCAGACAGAAAAAACTAAATGAAAATCGGTCCAGCCGTTCGGCTTTTACGTGGACGCGGACAGACACACAGACACACACTATAAACTTATAACACCCCTTTTTTTAGTCGGGGGTTAAAAATATATAAAATTAATAAATTAATACATATTAAAATAAGAAATTTCAACATGACTAGACTTTCGTTAATGTTTCTCATTAATTCAATATGGTTTTTATTGATTTTAAGCTGTTTTTTCTCTGGGTGTATCTTTACAGCCGTATTCATAAAAAAAAGTTGATTGAGGTTTAAAATTCATATTAGTTAAAAAACGTTTTAAGGCTAAATAACGTTTTTTAAATATTGGTATTCATAATCAGTTTTTTAACTAAAAATCAATTAACTAAATTTTTTTAAAATATCGTGGCAACACTGTATTCTTTATTTGTCACTTGCATATTAGTTCTGCAAAACAACGATTGTTAACTCACAAAGTACTCGTGGCTATTTTGTTTATTTGTCGGTTTTCAGAGAAATATTGTTTCTATAAAATAAAAGATATGTTGCAACTTGTATTTAATAAAATAATAAAAAAGTTCACAACAAATCTTTGTTAAAAGTGCTTTTTATATTATTTATTTTATTGCAGATAAAGAAGCACTAGAATAACGAGCTTTATTTTGTTTGTTTTGAGTGTTTATACATCACTAGTTAATTTTCTACAATTATACTATTTTTGTTAACACATAAAATGAGAAAACAATGACTGGGAATGGAAACTGGATCGCTCCTTTTCTTTTAAATATTCTTTGGAGTATATTTGTTATTTCGGCAATAGTTCTATAAAAAAAATTACATTGTTTTCTTCTAAATAACACTGGCATATGCATACATACATGCATACATAAGTACATATATACATACACACATATGTACATACAGGTAAAGTTCAAAATGTAAACAAAAACGAAGCAAAATTACAACAACGTCACCTTAAAATTGGTTTAAACATGGGGGCAGTCAATTTTAAAATTTGCTGATTTACGCAAGGTTTAAAAACCGTTTTTTAAGCTAAAATTCTATTATGAATACAATTTTAGCGAATTTTGCTTAAACAATATTTGAAACGCGGTTTAAAATTTTTATGAATACGGCTGTTATTATTTATTGTTTAACAACAAAATAAACAATGCACTCTTTTACTTCTAAGTCGTACGGGAAAAACTGATTGGCCTCTGTTTCGCAACATACTCATCCTGATTGTGTAGGGTGTTGGCGATCATAGGCCTAGAAAAGCCATTTTGGGGGATTTATGTTTCCCCTCTCCCTAGAATTATTGAGAATTGCATGTAGTTATTTATTTTAATATTACTCATGAGCAGGTAAAACCTCTAATATGCAATGGTGTGACTTATTAATGAGTTCCGTTTTAGAACTTTTTATGAATTTTGTCATCATATTTTGCATATATCAGTGCAGTCAGTGCATATTTTTGCATATATCAGTCTTGCACGCATATCTTTAGCATATTTCTTAATTTTTAAAGCATAATTTATGCTTTTAAGTCATATTTTGATTCTTTATAGATTTGTTTAATTTTAATATGCCAACAAGCTTATGTGTTGGTCAAAACTTTAGTTTTTATTTTTCGCCATCTAATAGGCACATTTTGTAAAAAAAAAATTCTTTTTTAAACGCTTCAAATTTATATGAAAAATAACGAAAATTCGTTTCAAAAAATATTTTTCCATACAAATTTTGAAACGAAAAAAACGTTTCTATTTACAAAACCTGCCCTTAAATCTCATTTCCAATGTTCCATGTCGTCTATACATTCTTTTATATATCACGCAGTTATAGTAGTTAGTTTCAATAAAAATTCGGTTTTGTTATTTGTGACGGACTCTGCCTCGAGTAGACATTGAAGTAACATTCCCAATGTATAAAAGTTTATTTACAACGATTTTGTTTTTACATTTAGGTCAATATTTTGTTGTTTATTGCAATAAAAATTATAAATAAAAATCTTGTCTTATTTATCCAAAATACATTTCCAAAGTTTTAATTGTGATATCGTGATCTCTTTTGAAAATGAAATAAAATTTTTGCAAGAGAATAAAAAAAAAATTAAATTGTATTATTTGCTTTAGTCAAAATGTGTTTGGCAATTTTATTTTTATTTTAATTTTAATTTGTTAATTTTTTTAATGTGTCCTTTTTGTTTTTTGTTTATTTTGTTTTTGTCTTGTTTTATATGCAAATGTTGTTGAATTTTTGAATTAAAAATATATTTTCATTTACAAATAAACTAATTTATTAAAAAATTAATTAAATGATTAATTAAATAAAAATATACTTAATAGTAACAAACCAAAAAAAGTTTGTCTTAAGTAGAACAAAAAATAAGCAAATTAAGTAACATGTGTATAATTAGTAAAAATAACAAAACGACAATGGTAAGACTGTTGTAAATATAGTGATGGTAAAACAATTCACATATTCCATTTGCAATAAAATGCTAAGTATATAAAGCAGAAATCTACATCAACTGACACCACACACAGTGGACCAAACACAAAAGAACGCTGATGATGAAGGTTTAGTGGCCTTCGAAAACGGCTGGCTGTTCCGTTCAACTATGTGTTGTTAGTCAGAATATTTACAACAGACTTTGGTGTTATTTGTTCATTAATAATTATCACATGTAATTTGGCTTAAAAAGCGATACGAACTTTAGCCCGTTCAAATCACAAATATATAAACTAATTTATTTTATTTTTAAGCCCATATTTTTTGAGTTTTTAGTGCATATTTTAAATTTTTCGAGCATATTGAATGCGCATAAAACACGTTTTTCAGAGCATATTTCTGGTTGCCCTGCTCATGAGTATCACCCTCCACAGAAAAAAAAAACTAGCTAACAGCACAAGTTTTTTTTTAATGTTTTATAAAAACGCCAAGATGTAAATTTTTATTTTTTGTTATTTATTTAAATAAAACCTGTTAACCGGCTATTTTTCAAGTGCTAAACCGAAAACCGTTCGTTTTTAAAATAGCAACTTTTTGTAAAAACCTAAAACCGGTTTTTACAAAAAGTCGGGTAATCGATATCCCTACACAGAGAAAACAGATTCGTTGTGACAACCGAATTTGTTGCCAATTGAATTTTGGCGGTTGCAGCAACTATCATAGAATTCTGCTATAGCGACTGAAATTTTCTTGTGGTACCACTATATTTTAATTATAATCCTCAACCCAATAGTTGCAGCAACAGAAAAAATTGATTGACAGTATGGAATTTGAAATAAATGTTATTCTTGCTACCGAAAATTTGGTTAATAAAGGGTGTTTTTTATTGAGGTATAGAACTTTAAGTTGGCATCACTTTTTTAACTGGCGGCCATTTTGTCAGCTGTCAAGTGATTAATATTTAGTTTGGTTTGCCATTTCATCATAAACAGGTTGACAAAAGAACAACGCTTGCAAATCGTGCAAATTTATTTCGAAAATAATGGTTCAGTTCGCGAAGTTTACCGCAAACTCCGTCCATTTTATGGTCGACATAATCGTCCATCAGAGCAATTAATTCGGTTAACCATGGATCGTTTTCGCACTACGTTTACTCTATGTGATAATACGCATCCGCAGAGACGTCGAACAGTGCCACCAAGATCGTGTGATTTGACACCATTGGATTAGTTTCTTTGGGGATATGTGAAGTCGCTCGTCTACGCCAACAAACCAGAAACGTTAGGGGACTTGGAAGCCAACATTCGTGGCGTTATTGCTAACATACGGCCCCATATGCTCGAAAAAGTGGTTGAAAATTGGACCTGTAGAATTAGCTTTATTCGAGCCAGCCGCGGCGGCCACATGCCCGAAATCATATTTAAACATTAATGGCATAAAATTATCCTTCCAATAAAGCCAAATTGATGGACATTAAACGATTTTCTTGTGTTTTATTTCAATTCGAAGTTCTATACCCCTCAAAAAACACCCTATATAATTAAAACAATATCATAATTGGTACCTGTAAAAGAAAAATTGGCCTTCCTTGTTAAAATAAAAATAAATAATAAACGCAAATAAAAATACACAATTTAAGAAATTTATTATTTGACATATTGTCATAAGTTTATTTTAATTGAAATTTATTTCCTAATGGTGAAGCATGTCTATACATTTCTTCAACCACACATTTTGAAAAGCTACAAATCTGTTATCTTATGCACAAACTTTCAAAAACCATTTGAGAATTCACAAATCATAATATCTTTGAAAGTCACAAAAGTTAATTTTTTAATTTGCTGCTATAAACTGTGATAGTAAACTCAACCTCTAGTTAGTTGCAGCAACTGATTTTTAATATAGAACGACAATTTTTTAGTTGCTAATACCAAAAGTTGGTAGTGAAATTCAATTCGTAATATTTTATTCGGTTGGGTTTACCAATCAGTTAATTAGTCATGACAAAAGCATACGCTCGGTTGATGCAATCAATTTAAGTATTCACACAATCATATCTTTGTTACAATTATGCCCTTATGGCAATGAACATGGATTGTTTTTTGGATTAACAGAAAATTGATAGCGTGAACTGAAATATAGTTAATGCAAATGATATTTTATTGGACTAACCGTTTTCCAACCAATCTTTTTTCTGGGTGTAGTATACAGGCAAATCACGGTATAACAAATGATTTGGGCCCTTTCGTTATACCGAGAAATCGATTATTGGACTGTTTCACGATAACGAAAGAAAACTTTTGACTGATAATTTATATTGAAAACCAAAACAAATTTTCATATTCTATTGTTGTTTTCAATATAAACTTTCAGTCGAAAATTTTCTTTGGATATTGGGAAACAGGCCATATATCGCAAAGTTTTTTCAACTGTAATTTTATTATTATTGTAGACAAAAAAAAATTCTGTGGCTTAGGTCATATTTGACTGTTTTGCAGGAGAGCACTTTTAAGCGTTCAAATCGATTTTCAGAAATTTATTTCTCTTACAGTTAAATTGCGAAATTCTCTGTTAACCTTTATTTTTTAAGCAACCATCGTTCAACACACTATAAATAAAACATTTAAGTTGAAATATACCAAAGTATAACCTAAATTAAGCTATTATTCCAAATGAGATTAGAAGTTTGAAAAAGAAAAGTCCCAAGTCATAGTGCTATAACTTCTTTAAAAATCGTACAAATTAATTCAGATTTTGCCCAGGGGTATGTACTTTGAAATATGCAGATTGTGGAGGTACCATTAACTCAAAATCAGCTTAACTCGACTTAAGCACTTTTTTAACTTCGCTTTTGTACGAAAATTGCTTATTTACGATCGAAAATTATCGATTTTAATCAAGAAATGAAATTGGAAAATTATCACGCCTTAACCGCCAAAAAAAAATGACTTCGCTTAAGTGCATAATTTTCAAAATGCAATTTTTTTTTACTAAAATCGGGTTAAACTTTTTTGTGGGGTTATGGCACGATATGTTAATTTATACGGTTCTATATTTACAGAGAATCCTCTTGGAAAAAATCACTGATTGATGTCTGTTTTTGGCTAATTTGTATACTTTTTTGGAAAGCTTCTTTCTGAATTTCTCTATAGACCAACGGGTTGGAAAAATCAATATTATTTTTTTAGATTCACAATTTCTTGCATTTACATTTTGCCGTTCGCTATACAGAGCATACACACATTTATTTACCAAAAAATTCATTATAAAATGTAGTACACATTACAAATTTGATATAAGGATGTTATCTAATGTAAAAAATTTAGACACCCGTTATATAGGATTTTCGTTAAAGCAAGATTCGTCATACCGAGATTTGACTGTATATACATATGCATATGTACATATATGGGTGTGCACAAGTATGCGTGTGTTAAGCACATGCACATACATACATAAAGTTCAATAAAACTTTGTAAAAAATTGTGCAAAGTTTCAATTCAAACATGTAACATTTTAAATTGCAAAAAGTTTTAACTGCCTTTTCTATTTCCTTTTTTGAACCTAAGTGGTAAAGGCGGAAATAAATAAGCTTTTGATATCCTGAGTAAAATAACAAAACTGCTGCAACAAGAACTCAAACTGCTTCACAGTCAACAAACAATGGATGGCAACAGCGAAAGCAGTAAAACATTTCGAAACTGGGTCAAACTAAAAGGAGAAGCAGACAGACTACCCGAAGAAATTATAACAACAATAACAAAAGCAATTCAAAATTTTGCTGGTTTCTAATAAAAAAAAAAATAAGACTTCCACTAAAGTGCAAGTTTTTGTTTAAAAAAATCTGAAAAAATAAAATGCTCGTTGCTATTGTGGTTGTTGTCGACCATGATAGTGCAGAAAATTTCAATTTCATTTCGAGAGCTCGTTAGTTGAGTAGTTTTGCTTGATTGTCTGGCTGACTGCCGGCCTGTTTGTGCGCCTCATAGTAAATGTTGCATGATTGTCAGAAAGTAGCAACCAACAAACATTAGTTGCTACAGAAAGTAAAACGTTTGTTTTTTTTTCTTCTTGTTATTTAGCATGGTTTGTTGCACATTGTTTAATGCTGATTACAAGAGTAAAAGTGATATTTGGCTTAATGTTGCACCAACAACAAAATCATTATGTTTAAAAATATACTGTTTCAATTTCGTATCTGCCTTTATAAGATGTTCAAAATTTTGATAACAAAAGTAGATGAGATGTGTGTTGGGTAGTTTTTAATAAAAATTAAATTATCGTATTTTGATTGAAGAGCCACAGGCAGGGAATATCAGTAATTTTGTTTCAAATAGAAAAAGCGGCATAAATTAAAAAATAAGTTTGCACTGGTCAAGAAATAAGCATTTTCTTTTTAGTGGTAGAGCGGACGCCCCGCAAAACTACACACTTGCATACTAGAGGTGAGCACAAAACAATTGCTCGCTTAAACTTCATGATGTACATTACTGAGATGTTCTCTTTTTTTATCGCTCTTCATTTTGTGAAAACATTTAAACCAGGGATGGTAAAGTTAGTACAATTGTACTTTTTTGGTACTATGCAAACCCTTAAAGTACGTTGGTACCCCCGTGACTCATTTGGTACTATTTGAAAAATTTGCGAGAGACTATCCCTTGTTTTATTTCCACAAAAATAATTAATCGCGATCATTTAAAGAGAGAAAAGTGGCGAATTTGTTTTGTTGTTGAGAGCGAATACCTTGTTAGATGTGCATTAAGCGGCTATTACATGGTACGACTTGGTCTGCCAACATGGTCTGATGGCGTACCATCAGACTCGTGTAATAGTGCAAAATGCGTGTCTGTCAAATTGGTTGGATGGTTTTCAAAAAATTTTGATATTTTGTGTTTGTCATCTAACCATCATACTCGTTTAATAGCAATTCTGCAAACTCAGCGTAAATTTCATTGTTGTTTTCGTAAGCGAATAGTAAACATGGCATTCTTAGAGCGCGCATTTTTAAAAGAGTTCATTGAAATATATGAAAGTTTGCCAGAATTGTGGCAGGTAAAAAGTAAAGTATACCACAATAAAGTTCTTAAGCAGAAGGGTTATGACAAACTTCGTGAAAAATTAAAAACAGTTGAACCCGAACCAGATTGTTTGCAGTTCTCTTAATAAATTTGTATGGAATCGTTTTCGTCTTTTATTCAACCATTGTTTTGTCCAAATTCGTTTTTTTCTTTTTTTTCCTTTTTCTCATCTAACAATTCGTCAATTACCAAAGCAGCAACTAACTCACGCGCCTAATAGACATAAACCTCACCATACAGTGTTTGCTTTTATATTGATGTTTGACGACTTGGTATGATAGTCTAATAGCAAAACTCTCTCTCTCATCAGACCATGTTGGCAGACCAAGTCGTACCATGTAATAGCCGCTTTACACTTGATTGGTTTATTATAAAGAACTACCAAGAATGATAAAATAAAGATTACGCAAGCGCGCAAGAATAAAAATACATTTCTGCGCATGATGAAATTCTGACGTCACTCAGCCTGTGTTCTCATTGGTTAGTAAAATTCAACTATAGAACTATTAAACACACACAAACTCACATTTCATATTTGCTCTCTTTCTTATCTCTTTATTTTTATTTTGTTTTTTATTTTTCTTAAGGTAGAATTAGTAAAATCGTATCGTGATGTTGCGTGTCAGCTGACAAAAACCGTACCATATACAATGCATGTTACTAGTTATAAAATATGTGGTGGTAGCACTGCTGGCGTAGGAATCTGCAGAAAACAGATTTTTCTGTAGCGAATGTCAAAAACGCCGTATTTAATGCCAGACAAAAAAAAATGTGCTGTGCAATCTGTTACATTTTCTATAACTTGTGCACAAAGTTGAACGATACGGCAAGCTGTAAAGTAGCATGATACGATTTTACTAATTCTACCTTTAGTTTTGCAGCTTTTAAGCAGCGTTGTCAACTTTGAAATTTCAAAACGCACCTACAAAAAAACGCACCAGGCTTTTTTTTTAAAGTAAATTATTTTTTTGTGTTAAAAAAAATAAAACCTAAAAAAACTTAGCAAATTTTTTAATATTCATTTGTACTACATACATAGATAATATTTTTTCTTAATTTCATAAATTCTGTAAAAAACTTTTCAAAGAGATCAACAATTAATATAAAGGATTTAAAACTAATAAAAGTTAATTATATATCATTTTATTCAAATATTTTTTTTTATCAGAAGTTTATATAAAAATATAACAATAAAAACAAACAGCCTTTTACAATATATGTACATAATTAAAAAAACTTAACAAAAAAAAAACTAAACAAATTATTACATATATTATGAAAGTGGTCTAAGTTATACGCATTTTTGATTCGATATAGTAAAAGAAATTTATATTAATCGAGACTAGTACAACTCTGAATTAAACTATTGCATAATAAAAAAATATTTTTGGATTTGTTCCAATGTAATCTACCAAATATCTCGACCAAAGAAATATATGACTTATACAACTTCTATAATCTTTGCATTCATTTGTACAAGATGATACATTTTTGTACATTAATTTTATAAATTCGGTTTAAAACTTTAAAAAAAAGACCAAAAATTAATTATTCCAAATTAATAAAGCTAAAATTTTCATCATTATTGTTATCATCGGGCCATAAAACAGATTTCATTTTAAATTATGATGTTTTATAAACATCATTATTATTAATATGGTAATTAACACTATCAGGAAGTTGGTAAGTTTCACAATAATAATTTTCGTTTTAACCCATTGTTGTGTTAAATTTGCGTTGGTGTCACCAAAAATTAAAAAAACGCACCGAAATTTAAAAAAAGCGTACAACGCACCAACTAGGGAATTTTTCGCACAAAAAATTTCAAAAAGCACCCAAAATGTTGCGAAACGCACCAAGTTGACAACGCTGCTTTTAAGCAACAACATTTAATTTTTTTCTTGGAGATCTCTCTGAGTAAATTAATCACAGGGCTGCCAACTACAACAAAATAAATAAATTTTTTGCAAGAAATTATAAATTTCACATATGATACAGACTTGGTAACCTTTGCGAGGGGACTACTACGTCATCAAACGGTAAATCATGCGCAAGGCGTAATCTCTATTTTATCATTCTTGAGAACTACATCTAACCGTCACCGGTGTTTCGTTTTCAATATGATAGCGCCGTCTTCATTTATGTATTTTATCTATTGTATTAATATAAAATTTGTAAGAAATAAAATACTTGCTATATTATTATCATATCAATCGTTTAAGTGATGAAATTAAATGAAGCTAGGTATGCTACATACATACGTATGTAAACGATTAAAATTTACTTTGAAATTAAAAACTTTATATATCTAGAAATAAAATTAAAAGTTGCATAGTTACGGATTTTAAAAGAAATGTTTTAGAAACTTTTGCGAAACTAAATAAAGTTGCTTTTTATAACGAAATTTTAACATGGCTAACCAAATTCACTCCCGAATATGTAAGTAGTATAGTATCTCTCTTATTAAAAAATATTCCGAAAAGAAAATTGAAATTATTATACAATAAATAATAACGAGTTTCGAGCTTTAAAAAATTAATTGGATGAGTTAATGAGCATTCAAAAGTTATCAGGAGATACTGTCAATTCTTCACTCATCAGCGAATGTTGAAAGAGAATTTTCATAATCAAAACGAAGACTTGAAAGTCTAATACAAACAAAGGACTTATTGAGAGGCTGTAACTCATATATTTTTACGAAATTCAGTTTTTCAGTGATTCCAATATATTTAAAATAGTTTGAAAAGTAACGCTTTTACAATCAGTTGTACAAAAATATTACAGATAGAATATTACAGTTTCTATTGTGTTTTTACCTTCTCCTGTAAAATAGCAATTATTTGAGTTAGGGCCTTTTTACTTGAGACCAACGATATGTATTTACTGCCTGTTCCACTGTCTCTAATTTTAATAAAATTTCAGTCAATGATGCAGATTAATCCTCATATAGTTCTTTTTTTTTGAAACAAACACAAAATTTTCATTTTTCATTAAGACGTGTGTAAATTGAAAACTTTGAATTTGTGATCTGGCACAATAGTTTTTTTGAGTTATGACGTTATTTGTGTAAATGAGCGACATGTTCCAAAAATATAATAAAAAAAGTTAAAAATACAAAAAAAAAAAAAAATACCGATTTTAGATTGGGTTCGAAAAGTACATTTTTAAAAGCTAATTGGTACGAAATTGAATTTCTCATTTATCATCCCTGATTTAAACTGTTATTCCCTTTTTCTGAAGGGCATGCAACAGTGTCGAAGTGAATTTCACTATTGCATACCGATTGACAATAGTGTCAAATGAAATAAAATATTTATATGATTTGGCAGGCTAATTATGTATGGAACAAAATATCTGCCAACTGGCCGCATCGACCTCGGCGGCGCACCTCCATCCGATGGTCCAAATTTTCGATGACGCTGAGGCATAATTGAGGTTCTATGCCGTTAATTTGCCGAATTATCTCAGCCCTTAGCTCTTGAACTGTTGCTGGCTTATCGACGTACACATTTTCTTTCAAATTACCCAAAAGAATTCCAAAGGTGTCAAATCACATGATCTTGACGGCCAATTGGCATTGCCACCGCGTGAGATAACACGGCCATTGAATTTGCCGCGCAAAAGAGCCATTGTTTCGTTAGCTGTGTGGCAAGTGGCACCGTCCTGTTGAAACCACATATCGTCCACATCCATATCTTCCAATTCGGGCCATAAAAAGTTCGTTATCATCTCACGATAGCGAACACCATTCACAGTACACCATTCACTATCTGACCGGCCTCATTTTGGAAAAAATACGGCCCGATGATGCTGCCCGCCCATAAACCGCACCAAACGCTAACTCTTTATAAGTGCATTTGTTTCTCGACAATCACTCTTGGGTTATCATTCGCCCAAATGCGGCAATTCTGCTTATTGACGAATCCACTTAGGTGAAAATGCGCCTCATCAGAAATCACGAAGTGCACGATATGCATTTTGATTTGAACGCCCATTTTCATAATAAGCCTGAATAACTTTAACGCGTTGGTCGATTGTGTATCTTTCCATGGTACAAATTGAGTTAGTCTGAAATTGAGAATTGTCAAATGTAATGCAAAAAAAAAAAACTTTACGTTTAGGTCAGTGTCCCGCAAAACAAAATATGTTTCTATTGGCGAGAAAAATAAGAGTAAAATAAACTTGCACTTGAAGAAAAGTTTTGTAATATAAACTACATGATGTGGTTATTAGTTGTTTGAATTTTGTTTTGTAAATAAACAATTTACTAAAAACTTAAATAAAAAGTAAAAATTTAATAACCATTCAACAATTTAGTGTATAAATTCAAAATTAAATTTATTCACAGCTCTGTTGATACTATTAAAATGCCTTTTTAAGCTATATTCCCTATTATTTTTAAATATTCCAAACATAAAATGCATTGCATATTGTCAAAAGCGTTTTTAATCACGAAATATTTCCCAGCTTCCGTAATTATATTATCAATTTTTTGTCTGTAGAAATTTATTATATTTGAACTTTAGTTTCGTTCCGTGTGCTCAAAAAAACTAAACACAAAAACAGGAAAAAATTAATACATGCGTGCACAACTTAATCCGTCGCTTGCTCAGTGAGGACTAAATAAAAGAGCATAAGCATGTATGTGATTTTCATCCGCACAATTGTGCTATGGCTTGCGGGTTACTGGTTTAGGTCAACATCGGCCCTTAAAATTTAACCACCCTTCACAAGAAGCCGATTGATGTTCGGCACTCTGGTGACAGTTTGTGCAGTCTTGACCATGATACAATTATAACAGGTACATGCACAAGCCCAGCCTGTTAATGTATACAATACCTACAGTTGTCAAACTTTGTTTACAAGCTGCAAAAATGTTGGTGTATGTGTGTGCATAAAATGATTACAGTGTTGCCAATGACATTACACATGGCTGTGTTTCCAATTATATGTTAAAGAAAATTACACTACACATCTTTTTGTAGGTTAAAATTAAAACAAAAATAAATAAAAATACAAGCCAAAGTAGAATTACACACATATCCCGTTTATACGCACTTCTTATTTGCAAATAAAACTGGAAAGCGTTGCCGTATAACCTTTTTATTGTAAGTTAATAACTCACGAAAACTATTTGCAAATAACGCACTATTTGCAAATAAGGTGTAAAATGTTGCCAATTATTTTTGTTTTGTAAAAAATGTAATACAAATTTAACAGTGTGTGGCAATATCATTCACAGATAGCAATGGTTTCTATCTACGTACAAACGGTGAGTTCAGTATTTGCAAATAGTTTTATTTGCAAATAAGATTTGCGTATAAACGAGGTAACAGATTATACATGAATGTAATTACATGGCCTACAAATGAGAGTAATTGCACACTCTGTGTAATTACACACCTATTGGCAACACTGAATGACTATAATCATTCATGAATTGAAGCGTCTGCAATTGTACTTTAATTACCCTGTAATTGTTATTTTTAAAAACAAAAGGCATGTGTTTCTGCCAATTATTCGTTTGTTTATACCAACAAAATTAATGTGTTTTTTGGTGTTGTAATTTTGTTGTAGTTGTGCATGTACCTAGTATAATTGTACCATGGTCTTGACTTACCGCCATAAATATGTATGTATGAATGTAAGTATGTGTGTGCGATATCGAAGAACGGACATATGAAGAAGTATTAAATTATTATGCTTAACTCGGTTCGGATTTCGCCCAAGAGCAGTGCTTTGTGTTGATTTTTATAGCGCCTCTAGTGTTAAGAAGACACACTACTTTAATCTATGTAGCCATTTTGGTAGTTATTTTAATTCGCCGACGATTCATTGCAAAAAAAATATATGGTGTTGATATGACTTGAGCTCTCGAAGACCGCACTAACTTCTTCAGCATCAGTCACTTTGCTCTCAAATCTTATGCTGTATGAAGATGAAGGACGTAATAATTTTGTTGCTATTTAAAACTCAACGATTTTTTTTTACCAATTAGAAATTGTGGTTTGGTTGAGAGGCATGCAGTTACCTTTGGTCCCTAAATATAGGTTGATATGAAAACATTTCGCCGCTTGATCCGATTTAAGGGGGGGGGGGGGGGGAAATATACATAAAGGGTGTTTTTTTACTGAGGTATAGAACTTTAAGTTGGCATCACTTTTTTAACTGGCGGCCATTTTGTCAGCTGTCAAGTGATTAATATTTAGTTTGGTTTGCCATTTCATCATGAACAGGTTGACAAAAGAACAACGCTTGCAAATCGTGCAAATTTATTTCGAAAATAATGGTTCAGTTCGCGAAGTTTACCGCAAGCTCCGTCCATTTTATGGTAGACATAATCGTCCATCAGAGCAATTAACCATGGATCGTTTTCGCACTACGTTTACTCTATGTGATAATACGCATCCGCAGAGACGTCGAACAGTGCGCACCGAAGAAACAATTGCCGCTGTAGAGCAAAGTGTTGAAGAGGACCCGAATGAATCGATTCGCCACCGCGCACAGCAATTGGAGCCGACTAACCGACTATTTTGTTCCCGAATTGGATGGCATGAATGTGGATGAGTTGTGGTTCCAACAAGACGGCGCTACATGCCACACAGCGCACGTCACAATCGATTTATTGAAGGAAACATTCGATGAGCGCATAATTTCGCGGAATGGACCTGTCAATTGCCCACCAAGATCGTGTGATTTGACACCATTGGATTATTTTCTTTGGGGATATGTGAAGTCGCTCGTCTACGCCAACAAACCAGAAACGTTAGGGGACTTGGAAGCCAACATTCGTGGCGTTATTGCCAACATACGGCCCCATATGCTCGAAAAAGTGGTTGAAAATTGGACCTGTAGAATTGGCTTTATTCGAGCCAGCCGCGGCGGCCACATGCCCGAAATCATATTTAAGCATTAATGGCATAAAATTATCCTTCCAATAAAGCCAAATTGATGGACATTAAAACGATTTTCTTGTGTTTTATTTCAATTCGAAGTTCTATACCTCTAAAAAAAACACCCTATATAAATAAACATACTGTAGGTTCTTCTCGCTTCCCTTGTTAATTTCATTTAATCATACTTTGTTAGTAAATCAAATCAAGCAATTTTTTTCTATACCAAATCAAACTGCTTCTGCTGCAAGCTTAAAAAAAATAACAGTTTGTATTATTTTGCCAAAAGGAAATTGCATAATTTAAATGATGGTGGCGCGCTACTGTTTTAAATTTCGTAATATTTGTTTTTGTTTTATGCTGCTGCATACAAAAATATAATATTTGGGATAGACTTGTGTCAGTTGGATGTTTTACAAAATCAATTGTTATAAACAAATATAGTCATATTTTGAACAACAACTCTCTAATAACAACAGCAATAACAGTAACAACAAAATATGTTAATCAACTAGGAACTTACAAGCATAATACATATGTATGATTACTATTGCTATTTTCCTTGTTTAAATATTGTATGGAAACATCTAAATTTTAGCATATTTTTTTGGGTCTAAAATTTAATTCAATGCAAATTATATACATATATATATATATATATATATATATATATATATATATATATATATATTTAATGACTTCCTTGCAATTGCCTTAAAAGTTCAAGAAGACATGTTACACAATAAAACCAGTGATGGTATTTTGGTGCGTTTCGGGTATTTTTTGGTGCTTTTTGCCTCTTCTTAAACGCGAAATTTTGGCTAATACCCTTTTTTAAAAAGCGGGTATTTATAGTGCTTTTTATAATTTCTTACAGCGCTTTTGGTGCTTTTTTCTTAAATAAAAATATTTTTAATTTATAAAACTAAATTACTTTTAAGCGCTAATAGCAGAATTTTTTGACGGAGCCTTCTTAAACTGTTTTTAATGACAATAACGGAAACTATGTTAAAAACAATGTAGAAAAATTTTCATAATTGGGATAAAAAAATTAAATTTTTTTTTTGAAAAATAGAAAACGGAAGTAAGCAAATAAATCTCTGCATAATAATTGATTGAAAGTAGTATGCAATAAGCATTTGTTAAAGCTTACACAAATATTTAATCATACGAGAACAATTGAAATCATTAGGTTATCAATAGCAGTCAGTTGTTTTAGACAACGGGTATCCAAGCCCCAATTTTTTGATATCGTATTGAAGTGCTGTCAATGTTGACAACTGGAATAAGGGTGAATATCACAAAAACAAAAACTTTTAAGTTACGAGTACTTAAGAAAAAAGTGATGCTTTTAATGCATTTTTTATGTGTAAATGATTTTTCAGTAACATACATATCTTAATCTAAGCCTTAGCTTCACCTAATATAGTATGTATGTATGTATGTATGTGTGTAAGAATATATATTACTTGAATCCTAGTTTTTTATTATTTGTTTTTACATACTTATTTTTTATTAAATTAATCATGATTTTGGGCTTAAATCAAGTTTAGGGGCACCTCCCACAAATTTAAAACCAGTATCATATCCTATAGAAAATTAAAAAATAAGAAGAAAAAATTAAATAAAAAATTGGCGGCAAGGCCTAGTTATGGGCCTCTGAAATTCTAATACAATATTGTGATTGTACGGTGTTTTCCAATGAATGTGACCAATATTGGTATCATCTTAAAGCTTTTGAGAATACCTTTCATGAAATGGTAAAAATAGACTCTTTGTCGGCCATGCAGGAAAACGCTATTAAGCAGGAAAACTTTGCAAGGCAGAAAGTCTTTACTAGGCTGCTCCGTCTGGGAAAATACCATGGTGGAGAAAATTCCTAAACCCGGCCGAAGGCCGGCAATGCAAAAAAAACGTTATTAGGCAGGGAAACTTTGCAAGGCAGAAAATCTTTACTAGGCTGCGCCGTCTCGGGAAACACCATGGTGGAGAAAATGCTTAAGCCCGGCCAAAGGCCGGCAATGCAGGAAAACGTTATTAGGCAAGAAAACTTTGTAAGGCAGAAAATAATTTTAATTACAATTTCAGAGGCCCATAACTCGGAAATTAAGCCTCGCCGCCAGTCTTTTTGTTGAATTTTTTCTTCTTATTTTTCAATTTTCTATCAGATACGGTATTTTTTTTTTAATTTTTGGGATACCAATATTGGTCATATTCGTATAGGATAGGATACTGTTTTTACATTTCTGGGAGGTGCCCCTTAACTTGATTTGTTCCATTTGAAATTATACATTAGGCTTTTGCACTCTAAACTCTCCTCTTTAAATGGCTTAATATATTAAAATTAAAAAAAAAATATTTTTGTGCTTCTTCACCCGCTTTTTCTTATTTTTTGCGCTTTTTACCCTTTTTGCAACAGCTTAATGTGCTTTTGCTCTTCGTAGAATAAATACTATTGGAATAAAATACTATTGGAGTTAGTTAAAAATTATTTTAAAGTAAAGGAAAGTGAAAAAAGCGATTGGATTGCGTGCCATTAGTAAAAAAAGTATTAAGGAATCAAGAAAACGTTTTGGTCGAAAATTCAAAAATGTTTTTTTCTGCATGCCATAAAGTCTTATATTTAAAACTACAATTCCAGTTTCCAGTATTATAAAGTAAATATTAGATTTCAACTAGTGTGGCGCCTGAAAAGTACCCCTGACCAAAATCTCAACTATTTTGTGCGATTTTTCAGGAAGTTATAGCTAATTGACTTGCTGCTTATCTTATTTCGAATTATAATCTCATATGGAATAATACCCTTATTTAAGGTTATACTTTGGTATATTTCAAATTCAATGCATTAGAACGATGTTTTCCTAAATAAAATAAAAGAAAAAAAAGAAATAAATTTCTGAAAATTGATTTGAAAGTTTAAAATCGATATTCGAACTTTTAATATGAAACTACACACCTTAAGAACGTGGAACTTAGGGATTGCCGTTCGGTTTTAACCGAAACCGAAACCACGGGTTTTAACCCATAAAAACCGACACCGACAAAAAAGCGTCGGTTTTTAAATTTTACTTTAACATAATTATCTTGTTTAAAAATACAGCAAATGTACTTTACATTGAAGACTTTTATACATTACTAAGCATTCTGTAACAATAAAAGGTGAGAAAATTGTAAAATTTTAAGAAAATTTAACAATTCTTTGCAGGAAGAATTGTAATCTGTTATCAAAAAATCTCTAGCAGATGTAAAGCAAGAAGACGACAATTTTAACGTCCCAGCAAAAAATTACACATTACCATCAGAACTAACTACTTGCCATATAATATCTTACTTTTCTGATTACCAAATTTCGTTACTCGCTTACAAATGACATTACCTAAAATGTAAAAAAATTATGTATAAGTTGCTAAATGAGGAAAATGATTATTTTAGATTAAATCGATTACATGAATAAGTTGCCAAATAAAAAATGTAAGTACTTCTCAAGAATCGATTATTTTAGTCTCACGCCTTGTTAAAATCATTAAGGTGGTAATCCCGTAAGGAATAGCTTCCACCAAAAATGCTTAATTCCAAACTCGATTACATTTTTTGAAATTTTTTGCTGGGGTTCTTCGACAAGAATTTGTACTTTATAAAAAAACGAACAACAAAACAACCAACATATTGCTTCACAAGCCAATAACACAATAAAGCCTTCTCCAACTGAAACCGAAAGAGTGTTTTCTGTCGCTGTTAACCTCTGCACAAAAATTAAATTTCGTTTAAACGACTCTACATTGAGCGCTTTGACGTTTCTGAAATTTTATTACTTGGATAATTAAATTTATACACATACTCACTACTAAATGTTCCTTTCCTAATATAAGTACCTGAATCGAATACAAACCAGAGAAACTCTATCACCCCTATAGTAAAAATTTTTTCCCTCGGAAAATGTTTCCCAGAAATATTTTCCCTTCTTTGGTTCCCCTTATCATGAATAATCTGCCTTATCGTAGTTGGTGTATTTCAAATACGACTACGACTGTTTGGCAATAGATTAAAGAAAAAATGTCGTAGTCGCATTTGAAATACGCCAACCACGATAAGGCAAAATATTTTTCACCTGAATTTTTTCACTTTTCTTTATTTTTGTAGGCGAACTGAATTATTAAATCGAACAATTTCGACATTTTTCTTCGAATTATATATTAAAAGTTAAAACTATTCATTTTTGGGACAAGATTAGTATGTAATGCTTACGATTGTTAACAATAATTCCCTACAACACATTTTTTCATAGAGTATGAATCTCTTTGGTTCACAAACAGTAAATTTTATGTTAGTGCACCACGGTGGTATACTTAATGAAAAAAATAGCTAAATCAACAGAAGCGCCTCCATGAGTACAACTTTAAATTAAATAATTTATAACCTATCATTTTTGTGACTTTTTTATTAAACTTAAATTTTTCCGATTTTCAATTAATTTTTAAGCTTTACAAAAATTCTTCCTTTTTAAGATTTACGTGGACTGATGGCGGAAAAAAATTTCACAGAATATTAAAAGATAGCATTTTTCTCTTCGAGGGGAATGAAAATTTCACATTAAGAAAAATTCCATTTGTTCTTCACGATAGGGATGATTATTTTTAAATCATCATTTATCTTTCCAGCATACATACCTATTTATATACATGCATATTTTTAAAACCGAAACCGAACCGAAACCGAACCGAAACCAACCGGTTTTAGTAGCTTAAAACCGGAAACCGCGGTTTTCTAATTTCCACCCTAGTGGAAATTGTGCTAGAACAATTAAGCGTTTGACTGAGCTATTCGTGCAAAATGGGTCCACTACAGATGTCGCAAGAAGTGGTCGGCCTCATCGTCATTGGTGATATCGGGCAACGATTAACATTTTGAGAGAACAATTTCCAAGGCTATTGGTCCCGTTTTGGAGACTTATCACAAAAACACACAGATGTCTTGAACTCAAAAATTGAAGAAGAAATCACCAATTTGGAGCCAGATGTTTTGCGAAAAACAATTCAAAATGCCATAAAACGAGTGCAATTATACATCATTTATACGTTTGAGCGATATAATTTTTTCAAATGGATGCCGTAACTTTCACATAAAATTTTTTTAAACACTGCTCTTATTATCATTCATAATAAAATGGCAGCCAGTTCAAATTATGACATTACAGGGATAAAAGTGTAATGTATTATTATTATTATTATGTCTTACCTTCTTTATAAAAGGGATAGTGATAGGGAAGACAGGTGGTGAAGGAAGAGATAGAAAAAAACTGCATTATTTTACAACTCTTCTTTGTGCAGGTTTTTTTTTTTTTTTTTTTTTTTGAAGCCAGTGTTGCCGCGCCTCTGGTGTGAATGAGGTGTACTAAATTTTTGAATGCTTATTTTTTGTTGCCATTTTATTGGTTGATTAACTTCGCCGATGATTCTGCTACACAATACAAACGAAGAAGGGCGCTCTGATGTTACATTAGGATAAGTATCCGCTGAAACCGGCGTAGTTCACTGACCAGTGTCTATGCCTTCATCACTTGAACTTTTCCCTTAAAAAACTGATACAAATAGACACTAATGCATGTCAGAAAAATGCGTGATATTGTTATATAATGACTGTCGGAGACCGGGCTCGAATCCAGGGGCTTTAGTTTTGTAGTCAACGCCACCGTTGTGAAAATTTAACAAATTCATTAAATTGTGTCAAAGCCGCTAGCAAGGGGTTCCGTACGGACACTACAAAAGTTATACTTCACAAAGGCAGCCCATTTAATCGAATATATATATGTAGACATTTTTTTCTTGTTGATTTTTGGCTTTGGCAATTTTTTTTGTTTTTTTTTGTTGACCTTTTTACTTGTGTGGCATTTCATTTATTTTATATTTTTCCTTTAAGTGCATTTTTCATTTTGGCGATTTTTCGATTCGGCATTTTTTTTAATTCTGGGATTTTTTAGTTTTAGCGTTTTTGAAAATTTCAAGAGTTTGCCTCTTACGGTATCCAAGATACAGCAAGTTGTCAAAATTACATATATTACATTAACTGCCAGAATATACTTTAATTTAGATTTTTTAATTGCAGTGTTAGTTGAAGTATTCTGCATGAAATTGCTCTCACTTTGAAAATTTGAAGTGCAGGATTTGAACATCATTCGTTGCTCGCTTCAGAACACCCTTTAATTTTTAACTGTCATATATATGTGGTTGTAGCGGCCAAATTTTTACATATTCTGCGAAAATTTTAGGTCTTTAGCTCTTACGGTTCTCGAGAAAACAGCCTGCGACAGATATACGGTGCCTTTTCACCTTTGGAACCTTAAAATGGATACAGAATGAAATAAAAATGTTTGTTGATTTTTTTTTTTTTTTGGTTTAGGCTTTTTACTTATTATTCGTATGCTTGTGTATGTAATTCTCAATAGCATTTTGAGAGTTTTTCTATAAACATACGGAGTTTTTTTTACCTTTTTCTCAAGAATTTTTTGGTTCAAGTCTACTGAAGAGTGTCTTAAGCAGAAACGATATACATTGTTTAACCAACAAAAACAAACAAAAATTATTCATGTTATTTTCCTTGTATAAGTGATTCGCATTGTATACAGACATTCCTGAAAATAAATTCACTTAATTTTGATTTAAATTTTTATAAATTCAACTTTTTCACATTTTAACCTAATTTTCCTTTTTTTCCTTGTCTATTTTCAGGTATGTAACTACTCGTGCTATATCCCTTTGCTTATTGTGGAAATTGTTAAAACAACAATAAAGTAACTATTATTTTCTATTATTATTTTGCACATGCATACATAGTAAATGTTTTTAACCCAAATAAGCCAATATGTTGACACGTTTTCTATGTCAATCATGTTTAATACCACATAAACAATGAAACGATATCAAAATTAAATTGCTTGTTTACTTACTTCCTAAGCTTTTAGTGGATACGTTGTCCGACTTTTTTAGTTGTAATTGGTGCTAGCACTTTTCCACAACTAAAATAAATAAATATAAAAGAAATAAAAACGAAAACACTTTCAACCTCTATTATGTGTTCTGTTTATAGTTAAAAGGAAGAAAATTATGGAAAAACTTCAAAAAAGAAAAGTTTAAGTTTCGAATGAAAAGTCTGTTATTTACGAGTGAGTATTTACCAAACTAAAAAACACATTTAGACAATTCACAAAGTCGTCTAAAGTCATAAGTGATAAATTACTATTTAATTCTAAATAGCACCGTTGTGAACGGCTTGTTGTATTGCCATTAGGGTGATCGATTATTCGACTTTTTCCAGAAACCGGTTTTCGAATAGTTCGATTATTTGAAATTGTGAAAAACCCGGTTTCGGTTTTTACAATTCAGGAAAAACCGGTCAACCGGTTTTTTTAGGTAAGAAAATTATTATACAAAATTTTTGATTTTAAATTGCTTTATTAAAAAGAAAAGTTAACAGTTCATGTAAATATAATAAAACAATACCAAAATTAAAGCTAAAACATAAAAATTAACTTCTTATACTTATGTATAATACATAAATATGTATATATAATATACAGTCGAGGAATAAACTACATACAACCATCATTTTTAGGGTTTTTGAAAATTTGGGAAGAAACTCAAAAAATTAATGCCATTATTTAGGGTAATAATTAATACTTTTATACAAAAAAATTAAAAAATAAGTAAGTAGCAAAAATATTCCAAATGCATAGGAAAAAAGTCTACATACACGCATAAAATGCATGAAGAAAATACGTGCAAAATGTTTGATGTCGTCAACTTGTTTGAAAATGCTGTGAGGTACCAAGCCGTCAACAAATGGCATCCAAATATGGTCTAATATGTTGTTCTTATTGTAATTATTTTTTAATTTTTATATTTTGTGTAAACATATTTATTAGCACCCTAAATATTGGCATAATTAGTTTTTTGAATTTCTTTCCAAGTTTCCTCAAACCCCCAAAATGATGGGTGTATGTAGAGTTTATTCCTTAATAGTATATACATATGAATGCATGGACAAGGTTCATATCTACCTCTTTATAAAATATGAAGAAAAATGTCAACAAAACTAAAAAAAAACACTTTTTGCAACTGTATTTTGACATCCATTGCACACCATAAGGCCAATTAAATTCGCCTCTGCTATCACCTCATAAAATAATTTCGGTTTAATTTCATGTTTCAGTAAGTGTCGCCATGCTCAAAAAATTATTAGAACTTTTACACTGAAAAAAAAATACATAGGAAAATCAACAGAACACGTTGGTCTAAGTTTTAACATAGTAAAAACTAATTTTATTGCAAAATGTACAAATCGAAAAGTATTCGAGTCAGCCGGTTTTTAAATTGTAAAAAAACTGGACTATTCTACATTCGAAAAATCAATATTTTGAAAAAACCGACAACCGTATTGTGAAAACCCCGGATTTTAAAACCGGGTGAAAAACCGAGTCGATCACCCTAATTGCCATATAAAAAATTGTCCTAAACGTTAAATTCAAATGACAGAAAATGAAGAAATAGGTTTATTTCTATTTCTTACGTCGTAGAAAGACGACTAACTGTTTGAATTTTTTCTTTTTAATTTGAAAATATTAAAAAAAGTCCATTGTCCATTGAATAGAGTTCTTAAGTCCTCAAATTTAATGGTGTTGCAAAAAACGAATTTACGTAAAAAATTATTGAAGGCAAGTTTCATCGTTCTTTCCAATTGTGTTTTTAGCATAACTCTTGTACGTAAAAGAAAATGGGTAACAAAGTCTTATTGTCATAAAATATTATTATTTGATAAATATGAGCAAGATTTTATGACAGTCATAAACGTTTATGACTAAAGCATGGTACTCTGTTCAAAGTTGTGAAAAATTTTCAGTACCATTGATTATTTCGCGTGAAAAGTTTGACATGTACTAAATGTAGCCCAACTCGCGTTTTTTTTTATAAATTTCTCGCTTTTATTGCTTGAAAGTATGCAACATTGTTAAAACTCCGTGCGAAAAAAGCACTGCTCATGTTGTTTCGCAGCTAAACTAAAATGATGCCACCAGACTAATTTTGCATGGAAAGACCACGATACAATTATAACAGGTACATGCACAAGCCCAGCCTGTTAATGTATACAATACCTACAGTTGTCAAACTTTGTTTACAAGCTGTAAAAATGTTAGTGTATGTGTGTGCATAAAATGATTACAGTGTTGCCAATGAAAGTACACATGGCTGTGTTTCCAATTATATGTTGAAGAAAATTACACTACACATCTTTTGTGTAGGTTAAAATTAAAACAAAAATTAATAAAAATACAAGCCAAAGTAGAATTACACACAGATTATACATGAATGTAACTACATGGCCTACAAATGAGAGTAATTGCACACTCTGTGTAATTACACACCTATTGGCAACACTGAATGACTATAATCATTCATGAATGCCGCGTCTGCAATTGTACTTTAGTTACCCTGTAATTGTTATTTTTAAAAACAAAAGGCATCTGTTTCTGACAATTATTCGTTTGTTTATACCAACAAAATGAATGTGTTTTTTGGTGTTGTAATTTTGTTGTAGTCGTGCATGTACCTAGTATAATTGTACCATGGGAAAGACATGATTTTACGTGTTTTTCACAACAAGAACAGAGTACTACTTTTGCGAATTTATTTCGCATATATTTAAAATGCTAAAGGCATAAGTTAGACTAGAATTAAATTAATTAAATTGTTTAATATTCAAGCGCGAGGATTTAATTTAAAGCAATTTTATATACAACACTCTTATTAATTTTCCAAATCCAAGTGCTATTTTTGTTGAAACATTTTGAGTTAATGAAAAAAAATATATGATTCGATTAGATTAAATTTCGTATCGCTCTGTAAGCCAAATTACATGTGATAATTTTTAAGATACAAATAACACCAAAGTTAATTGCAAATATTCTGATAAACACTAGCAGAACGGAACAACATGCTATTTTCGAAAGCCGCCACACCTTCATCATCGGAATTCTTTTATTTGGTCCACTGTGTGTGGTGTCAATTGATGCAAATTTTGGCTTTACACATGTACATATTTTTCAGTGCACATTTAATATGTGAATTGTTTTAATTAACCGTATGTATTAAATTTTGTTGAAAACACTGATGATACACGACCTATGAATATTCCTTTATTACTTGAACTTTCCTACGACAATGGACACAAAGGGACACTCACACATAAAAAATTATTCCTCTAATAAACAACTTTATTTGAAAATAAAACTAAAGATCGATTAAAAATATATTTTTAAGTCAATTAAACTTTTATTTAAAAATAAAAAATTCCGCAATAAACAACTTTAATTGAAACTGAAACCAAAAATCAATTAAATATATTATTGAGTCAATTAAACTTTGTAATTAATTAAATTTTTAAACATAAGTTCAATTCACTTAAAAACATTTTTAACTGATTTTTGGTTTTATTTTCAATTAAAGCTGTTTATTGTTTGTATTTAATTTTTAAACAAAAGTTTTTTTCGACTCAAATATATTTTTATTTGATTTTGGGTTTTATTTTCAAATGAAGTTGTTTATTGAAGGAATATTTTTTCTGTGAATGCACATCAGCAAAATGTGTGGTGTTGTTATTTAATGACCTTGTCGGTGACCGATCTCGAATCCAGGACCTTCGGCTTTGTAGTCAACATGCTAACTACTTGAGCCAACGCCACTCTCATTGCATATTCTCAAAAATCAAATGACTATGTAGGATATTGAGTACCAGCTTTAATAGATGTATACAAAATGGAATCACGGATGGTAGAGTTAAAATACTGAATAATGGAGGTCAAAAAACTTGGATAATCGAGGTTCAAGTGTAATCTTTTTTTGAATTATCTTTTCTTTTTGTGCGTCTGTGACATTCATCAATTAATTTTTTAAAATTTTGGCATCATTTAGTTAGTTACACATTTCTTCCACCGGTAATCTGTGAAAATACAGGTTTGTCTTTTACAATATTATTGGCGGCTTTACATTAATTCGTAATGTGGCATCCTTTAAAGTCAAAGTTGAAATTTAAGAAGTTGTCAGATTAATTAAAAGGTGTTAAGTGTCAACTCTATGGTAGCGACAAATCGACATGCTAGTTGACAGCTCGTAGTATGTAGTTTATAAGCTTATAATAAATTATTTGTTACACTAGTATATAAAGCCGATACTGTTTGAAATATTCAGAAACTTTTTATGACAATTGCATCCTTTGGAAATCATTATTTTGGATATTCATACTCCTCTTAATTCATTTATTTCTATTATTCTTTATTCATATTTAAATATCCGTTCATACTTCTCTTACTAATGTTTAAGAGAGAAAAAATTTAATGGTAGAGAGCAAAGAATGACAAAAGTATCGTTTTGAGTACTCGTTGAGCATTGGCCGGAAAACAACTAAAATTAAAACAATTAAAACATACCCATTAATTTTAAGCCGAATACGTATAAATATAGTTATATATAAACATTCAAGAACTACGCGTATGCATATTTCTTAAACCACGCAGCATAAACGAAAGCAACTAAAATTTTTAGACTGTATGAGTATAAAAATACTCTTACTATTAATCGGCTACACATTTCTATATACAGGGCTATTTTGTTTATACACACACATTAACCATGTTTTCCAGAAGCCACTGTATGCATTTACCCATACATTTTGCATTCCCTTTTATATACACTAATCTATGTATACGGTGGCGAATGATGCATAAATATCTCGAGTATCATGCGCATATTTTTTGTCCGCTTAAATATCCATATTCTAAGCATAAGCATAATCAGGACATAAGTATGACAGAGAGTCAATGCGCTTGATACGCATGTGCCTTTTTATTTTTAGTTGTAGTTTTTCGCATAAACGATGTAGTATGTTGGAATCGGCTTGAGAAATAATAGCTGAGCTTATTAGTTTTTTGCGCTTCAATTATGATTATACGCACGCAGTTTCTAAAATTAATACTATTTACTCATGTATATTTTTTTAGTATTCATTGTCATTATCAGTTAAAGAGTTGGGTGTCAGCAAAGGGGAAAATAGTTTACTGATTGATTATAGTAAATCTATACTCACCACATTTTTTTCAACCCAGCACCTTAAAAACATCAAAATATTTACTTTCATCTTAAATAATAATGCTTTTTTAAAGAAACAATTAATTAGTTAAATATTTATGGCAAAAACGCAAAAGAAGCAGCAATTCGTTTGCCTTTATTACATAAAAATAAATTGTATTGTTTTTTTTAAATGCGCTTCTTGTTTTGTAAAAGAGTTATGAAAAAACTTTGCAATTAAACTTTCTGCTTTTACAAACCGGATTTATTTTATGAGTTTAATATTCGCAAGTGTCTGCAGGAGTTGTAGCAGAGCTTGAAAAGATTTGTTTAAAAGTAGTTGCTGTTTGACTGTCATTTGGGGGCCAGTAGTGCCAAGTGCATGATTACTTTATAGTCTTAAAATATATTTACTTGGCAATCAAATGAATGGATTAGATTGTTTACATACATGTATTAAGTTGTAGCAAACTTAAATGCAATTAAAATAAAGAAAATTTTGCAACTAAATGAGTAATGAATGATTAAAACATGTATTTAAATTTAGATTAAAATTTTAATAATTTATTTGACTTATAACAAAAGTTTTAAAACATTATAAAAGGCTTAATGAATTGCTTGCAAGCATCATTGAGTTGTTAAAAATTGTGTCTTGTTGCAAAGTTATAGAATTTTCAGCATAATTTTCACACGTTTGATCAACCTAAAACTTCGAATTTCAGCAGAAGATTTAAACAGTTTAAAGCAAAGCGCATAATACCAAATTAAATTTTTCTTCCAAGTCTTATAAATGAATGTTTGTTTATTTTTGTGAACTTTATTTAGAGTTTATTTTAATTTCCTGTCTGTTTGCTCACTACTGCTCTGTTGCTCTCACAGTCGAACAAGTAAACAAACTGCTGTAGTTAAGTCAACTTCAATAAATTTGTTTATCATAAAACGAAAACTTTTGCATCTAAATGATCAAAATACTCGTACCAGCTCGGCCATCATTAAGTTCTGACTTCAAAAGCAAATAAGAAAAAAAGATCCGAAAAAAAACAGAAGTGTACAATTGTAAATACAAACAAATTCCAGTCGCAGCATCTGGCAATATTTGCTTAAACACTGTGTGTATACACGTAGAGAAAATCAAATAGAAAGTAGCAAAAAAAAAACTAAAAATTTATAAAGTAAATAGAAATGAAAAACTCTGACTAAATGAAAACGTAAAAATAATCTAATTGATATGTTAAGGTAAAAGACAGTCCATAGGAAATGCGCTGTAAAAAATTGTTTGTATTGTTTGCAAAAAAAAAAAATATTTTTATCATTCATACAGTTATATGTTCGGTTTTTAGGACAGCTTAAAAATAGAGCTGTCGCAAGAACTAAATATTAATAGAATAGAAATAGAATAGAAAATTTCTTTGAAAATACTATCTGCTTTATTCATAAAAAATATTTCAGATTTATTAAGCGGTTATTTGACATATTTCTATAGGAAATTTGTCAAATAAACCTGTAATAAACCTAAAATATTTTTTATGAATTAGACCGTATATATATTACTTGTGAAAAGTTAGCACATACGAAGGCGGTTCAATAAGTCCGTGACTTTTTGAATGAAACAATTTTTTTTTTGCAAAACAAAAATTTATTTTTCAACATAATCTCCTTTTAACTCAATACACTTAGTCCAACGTTTCTCCAGTTTTTGTAACGCTTCCAAGAAATAGGATTTTTCGAGGTCCTTAAAATAGGCATTTGTTTGATCGTTGGAGCTAAACCTCTTTCCACCAAATTCCTAACCCAATTCATAGAGTTTTGCCATTGAGACTGCACACGTGTGCACTCGTGCATTATATAGATGAAAAAGAACTTTTTTCTTGGCCATATGGGGTCGTTTTCTGTTTTAAATCCTTATTAAATCGGTTTAATAAGTTGGCATAAAATTCACCGTTTATTGTTTTTCCCTTTGGAAAGTAATCGATGTGGATTATCCCGTGTGCAACCCAAAAAGCTGTTGCCATCACCTTATTGGCCGCCAAACTCACCTTGGCCTTCTTCGGAGCAGGTTTAGACTGCTACTTGGTCTCCGGACTACAGTAATGTTTCCATGTTTCATCCACAGTTACAAAACGCTGCAAAAACTCATTCGGATTGCGGTTAAACAACTCCAAACAATCCTTTCAAGTTGTCACACGTTTACGTTTACGGTCAATTGAGAGCAAACTCGGCACCCATCTTGCAGACAACTTTCTTAATCCCAGCTGATCATTTAAAATCGAAACCACACTGCCATATGAAATGTCTATGGCATCAACAATCTCACGCCATATCGTGGATTTTTCGACATTTTCGGGTGTACTGACCTCAATTGGCCGTCCAGAACGTGCACCGTCATTTGTACTTGTGCGACCACAACGAAAGTCAGTAAACCACTTTTTTACCATTGAAATTTATGGTGCAGAGTACCCATAGTATTTATCGATTTTGTTCTTGGTTTGATTGACGGGGTTTTTTTTTCTCAAAAAATAATCTTTAATGGGCATTCGAAATTCATTTTTTTTCCATTTTTAGAAAAATATACGAGTTTGTAGGTTTTGAACAGCTGTTAAACGCAAAATTTTGGCAGTAGTCTATTAACAGGTGGTACTTGATGGGAACCGTGTTGCATTTCAGATAACTACGAGGGAAGTTTGAAAAGTCACGGTCTTATTGATCCGTCGTCGTATATTACATTAAAAAATTCCGAGATTTTAAAATTCAGTCTCATTTAATGTAAAAGTCCTTTCGAAATGCATTAAAGCTTAACAGAGCTCTGTTAAGACACTGATAGAGCTCTGCTTTAAGCACACGATTTGTGTCTAGGGTTATAAATTTATACAAACACAAACTTGAAATTCCGCTGATTCTGATAGAAAGTAATTCAGTGATAATTTTGAAACTCTTCATGCCATTTTCATACGAATTGTATTTCACAAATCAGCTGAACTACAAGCGTGACAGTTCTAATATAAAATTTTTTTATTTTCATCTCAAAACCAGCACACAGGGGCTTGGCTAGTGAAGCATTAATAACACTTAAATAATATTTGGATTGAATTTTAATCAGTTACATTTTAATAAAAATCTAATAAGAAAGAAAAGTTTAAAACTCTAAAATGCGGATTAGAAATTCGAGCCGGAATCGACCCATGAAAAGCGGATATTTTCGCATAAAGCGGGATGTCTGGTCAGGTTATGGACAATAGCTGAATTCCGCAGCACCATAAAGGTTTCACAAGTATATTAAAAGTTTAAAATGTAGATTGAGAGTTGAATTTCTACAAATCAGCCAATGTGTATGAGTTAATTTAAGTTTCATTTGTGTTTGCTTAGGGTCAATGTAGTATTTCCATACAGGCCGTCGATCAAGGTGTATGTCGAGGAACAAGTTGTTTGTTGATTCGAATGGCGGAAAAAGTATTTCTTCGTAGGATGAATGTTATTTGAACACACTGCTGCTCGTTTACTTTTATTCTCCATTAGTTCATCCATAGTTCAATAGTTTAATATTACGAATATTACGCATGTATGTATGTATTACGAATATTATGCTTATATTATGTATTACGAATATTTTTTTTACTATTTATATATAAGAAAGACTCCGCTAGGACATCTGTTCAGTATGAAGGTTCAACGATGAATCGATATAAATAGACCGCTAAGTCAATCTGGAATCAGTCTCGTAACTATACTTAGATATTAACTGGTACATATTTATACTTTTGAAATATGAGTGCCCCTGTGTGTGGTCAAGTGGATAATGTAGAAGCCTTTCATGCCAGAGTTTGAACATAAAAACAAATGTTTACTGAAAAATTAAATGTAATTGCATTTGTAACAATGTCGGCGTGACATTTATAAATAATTTATCTTATTCTAGCCGGAATAGGAACCTATTAGATAGTTCAGTGATAAGTCACAAGGTGCATACAAAGTATCAATTAACCCTATTCTAAGACAACCCCATGTAAAAGTGACTGGTCCACTTTATAGGAAGTGTTAGAACTCGGACTGGTCCTTATCACTTGGGGACCGGCCACATCTTGTGTCAGTTCCATTTCCTGCAGGGGTAGGCGTATTTCGAAATTTACTACGACGTTTTTGTAATATATTAAAGGAAACTGCAACATTTGTTCTTTAATCTAGGACGAAACTGTTGTAGTTGAAGTCGAAATACGCGAACCACGATAAGGCCAATTAGTTTAAGGAAATATTGGGTTCCACGTTAAGTACTCCAATGATTAATATTTATAATTTCATCAAACAACTTCCGCTTTTTTAATCAACTGAATCTCTCCTTTATATTTTTTCTGAGCATTCATTCATTAAATTTTCAACTATCCTGGGAAAGAAAATGTTTACCCAATTGTATCGGCTTGTTATTTTAATATAGGGGGCATACACATACTAGTTATCTATAAAGTTATTACATTGTTAGAGTCTGAAAGTTCGTCTTTCTTTATAAGTTTTTTTTATTTTTCATTAAAAATGTCCAGTGATTGATGGATCATTTAAAGCAGTTGTCAGCAAGAGTGGCAGAGTACATTTTATAAACAGGGTGCAAATGAATTTAAGGTCAATTTTCACATAAACCAATGGATGTAATAAAAACTATAAAGAAAACAAAAATTATGGAACAGCTAAAGACTACTTATATCGGGTGATTTTTTTATGTTTTAAATTTAATAATTCCGCTAATACATACATTTTTTTTTCTCTTCAAAACCCTTTATTAAAATTTCAAGGGTATTCAGAAAAATGTAAGTTTGTTTTTATACACATACGAGCATGTATGTTATATGCTCATATTTTCATAGTCAGAATCGACTTCCAGCACCTTAAAATCAGTAACTTCCTTGGGAAATTGAAAACGTATCTGCACTGCTTGTGTCTGTTTGTTAAAAACAATAATTGGAAGAAAAAAAAATTATTTATTTTCGAATCATTGTATGTACAGAGAAAAAGTGATGACCGTCCGTCAGTTGTCAGTTGTCAGTGCCAATAAACCAGAATCAGCTGATTATTCAAAGCGTTCTTTGAAAATAAATTTTGTTAGTTTGAACTTACTGCCCTCCGTTTCACAAAATGACACCGTTTATGTCGACTAAATATTGTCCGCCTCTAAAAAAATTATCCAAGAGCTGTTTTTTTTCCTACTTTATATTGGACATTTACAATTGAGGGAGGAAGAAAAGAAAATACACAAACACATTTATGCTAATTTTTTTAAATGAATGGACTTGTTCTGCAGATACTGTTATAAAAACGTAGTTGTGCATGAAATCAAAAATACCCTGCATATTTGTTTCATTGTTTTTGAAAGAAATATTATTTGAAAGTAGTTATGGAGTGATTCCATTTAAAATCAACTGAAAATTATATCACTTTGGACCCGACCATTTCCGAATCGGATGAAACTTTGCAAAATCTATGCACATAACTCTATCATGTGCATGTATGTAGAACTTAGGATCATTATCGCGGCTCAATCGCGAAATATATTAAATTTAAAACTAGGAAATTCTTATAAAATTTCTAATATCTTTATAATCTCTCAACATATGCTTATAATTGAAGTATCAAATTAAAGGCTATAACTTAAGCTTTAAGATCGCTTTAGCTTTGGATTTTATTTGTAAAGGTTAAAGGTCAAATTTTATTGAGTTTGTCTTTGCAGTAACTTTTTTGGGAAAACAGTGCTTTCAAAATTATTAAAAAAAATATATATGTTAAAGAACAAAGTTCTGTCAACAATTCCTTAAATTTTCATTTTGGGACACGAAATGTACATAAAACTATTGTACAAAGCGATTTTTTTTCAACCCATTTTTATTCCAAATTTTTTTCATCGATTTTGCTTTGAGAACTTAAAATTATATAAATTAAATTCCTCTTATGGAATTTGCGATATACGATAATACAGTATTTTAATTTATTTTTTAAACTTCGCATGATATTTTTAATATCTCATAAACCATATCGTATGCCAAACCAAAACCTACAGGATTTGTAGATAAAACGTTGTGCTTTAACATATATATTTTTATAATTTTAAAAATATCGTTTTTTTTAGAAAAATAACCAACAAAAATACGTGATCAAATTTTGACCTTTGAACTTTGAAATTCAAATTAACAATTAAAACCCCTTTGATTTCGTTCCACATCGAATAATATTGCGCTTGAAGTTCCGAAAATAAAAATAAATTTCTAAGTCCATAATAGCAAATTTTTGTTGAATTTTTAAATTTTCAAGTCGCTATATCTCGTGAGTGGGCCACGATGGATGCTTACTTTCCCCAAGGCTAGTACAAAATTTGATCAAAATCAAAAGGGGTGAGATCAAAGTGTCAATTGATTTTACATATTTTAACCCTATGAACTTATTTTAAATACTCGTAATCCAGTCGTTTGGTAATTTTACTTGGAAGGCTTTTCAGGAATTATGCAAATGGATCATTTTGTCTACATATATTTCTCCTCAGAAGTCTTGCTAATACATTGTGCTATTTCTATAATATAAATTTGAGGTTAGAAAAATGCAGTAGCAATGTTGCCATATTTTATTCTCTGTTATTTTAACAAGTTCTGCACTCATGATCCCAAATCATATTTGACAAGTCTTCGAAAGGGGCTTGGCATTATAATGTAAAAGAATAGCTTTGCGAAATGTTTTCGGCTTCTGAAGGAGTCGATTGTTTTCTGTGTCGATGGCCTGTAATAAGCATATCATATTATATTTTGTTGTCATCTCGTTACTATTCGGGTCAGTAAACTCGATGCTAGAATTTTTTATATTCCATTTTTATGTCCGTGGCATACTTTAAAATTCAATGTATCTGTTTTTTGTACATTTTACAGAACGGGTAAACTCAAATTATGCCAAATTTTATTCAAATTAACGTGTATCAATTTTTCGATTGTATACTTTATAATTGCAAAAATGTTTTATCAAGTAAGTAGTGATTAAAAAAAACCGACTGCGACCAACTTTGAATCTTAAAATATCCTAAATGGTCATTCGAAATGAAAAATCATAAGAGAAAACCTAAAGATTATTTTGAAATAACTGTCGAATAATACCCATTTTGATATAGTTCGCCGACTTTTTATATAGTGCTGCAAAGGGACACACATACATATGTACATACATAGGGTGATACCTTTCTTTGCGTCGCGCAGTCGGGTAAAAAGACAAGGTGGCATTACGGAAACAGCTGTTCATTTAATGATCACACAGAATAAGTCCGTAACTTCAGGAAAAATTGCTGTCAAATTAACAAAGCCCATAATAAAATATACAGCAGAAATACCCCTTTTACACACGGATAGTGTACTTTGCAAAGTCTCAATTCAGCTGTGAGAAAGACAGAAAGAGAGAGTATTCTTCCCTCTGTCTTTCACCCAGCTGAATTAAGACTGTGCAAAGTAAACTTTCCGTTTGTAAAAGAGGTATAACTTCAAATGCTCTCTAATTAATGTTTTATTTTCTTTTGTGCTTATTTTTCTTTGAAGTTTTGAATAAAAAATGTATGAAATTTATTGAAAGTATGGTAGCATTGCTGAAAGAATATTTATTTGTATGTGAGAGAGAGCATAAGAAAAAACATTGTCAAAATAAATGTAGAAACAGAATAAAGTCTGCAACTTCAGGAAAATCGCTGACAAATTAATCAAGCCCATAATAAATGATTAAACAGAATACCGGTTTCAACACATTTTCCATAAGGCAGTAACTTCAAATGCTTTCTAATTTTTGTTTTATTTTCTTTTGTGCTTATTTTTCTTTGTAGTTTTGTTTACAAAATGTATGAAATTTATTGAAAGTGTGGTAACATTTTTGTGAGAATAAGTATTTATATGAGAGCATAAGAAAAAACGCTCTCAAAATAAAATAGATTCTATCTCACGACTGGTTTCTGCGGCTGTTTTTTTGTGTTAATTTGTATGGAAAATGTGTTGAAGCCGGTATTCTGTTTAATCATTAAAATAGATTCTATACCTCGACTACTTTCTGGGCTTGCTTTTTTTTTGTCAATTTGTATGGTAAATGTGTTTATGCCGCTATTCTGTTTGATCATTTATATTAAAGTGTTTTTTTTTTTTTGGTGGTGTAGCAAATTAAATGACTTAGAAAATTATTTCGACCAGCGGGAGGATTTCCATTAGTGATGATTATTTTTTTTATAAAAAAAAACCAGAAATTAAAATAACTCTGCATAATGCCCTTTCAAAATGAAAGTAGGGTATTTAAGACTAGTTTAAAAAATGCAAAAACAACATAATCATTTCTTTGATTTAAAAATTAAGCAAATAAAAATAATATGATAAAATGCAATAGATTTTCACACTTGACTGCGAAATGAAAAAGTTAAACATCTTTTATATTCTCAAGCCAAATGCTCTCATGCCAGTCTGTATTAATAAGGCGACGAAAGAACGACTGACTGATGATGATGATTCTTCCATTAACTTCTGCATTTCCACACTTCTTAATTTTTAAACCGGCTTTCCACTGTTTCTTTTTTCTTTTCTTTTTCCTATAATTAGAAACATTAGCACGAGTATGCTTGAATATTGTTTAAGGAAATGGTGCGGGTGCATAAAAAATTATAAAAAAAACTATTAAGAGAGAAAAAAAGCGAAAAATTTAAGCATGCTATTTTGTAAATGCACCAAGCATTTAATGGTTGCTTGTTGTTTCTTTTGTTCGTTTTGTGAAGTTGTAATTTACTACAATTTTCTTCATTCCATTCCAAAGCATACAAAATGCATTGGGTCAGTCAGTTTGTCTTGCAGTGAACAGAGGCAGGCTACCAATGAAACCATTCATTCATCCATTCATTCCAAATTGCTTGCCTCGCGTTTTACTTAGTTCTGCATGTGTAATAAACATTCAAATTTAAAAGTGTGGGAAAGTTATTTTGTTATTAGTTTCTCTGTTTGGAAAGATTATACTCCCACTTTAAACTATTGCTTTATGCAGCTAGAAATTTTAGTAATACAAGTAAAACCGATTATAACGAACGACGGTATATTATATTATTAATCCAATGAAAAATCGTTTTATAAAATATTATTATTTTGTATTAAAATTTTTTTCTCAGACGTATATGGCAACACTAGCTACTGTATTTATATTTCTGTGGCAATAAGGAAAAAGTGCTTGAGCCATATTTTACTGTTTTGCAGGAGAGCACTTTAAAGCCTTCAAGTCGATTTTCAGAAATATATCGAGCCATAACCGCCAAGAAAGCTTAACCGACACATTTTTTGGACCTAGTTATTATGACCGAAATCTATTATTTACGATCGGAAATGATCGATATTGGTAAAAAAAATCAATTTCGAAAATTATGTCGCTTAAGCTATTTTGGCGGTTATGACACGATATTTCTTTTACAGTTAAATTGGGAAATTTTATGTTAACCTTTATTTTTTTAAGCCAACATCGCTCTAAACACTATAAGTAATACATTTAAGTTGAAATATACCAAAGTATAACGTAAGTTAAGCTGTTATTCCAAATGAGACAAGAAGTCTAAAAAATATAAGTCGCAAGTCATAGTGCTATAACTTCCCGAAAAATCACACAAATTAATTGAGATTTTGACCAGGGGTACCTTCGAGTATGCAGATTTCGGAGGTACCATTAACTCAAAATCAGCTTATCTTTTTTTGCCACATATTTATACATCGTGCTTAAAAGCGAGGAGATACAAGTACCAACACTAAAAAAATTGGGTTCTATGCACCAATCAACACTTAATATATCTCCATAAAAATTCGGACCTGTATGATAACTTCAAACTGAAACTTAATTACCCAAAATGTTCTTTTTTGCACTTGTACCTCTTTGTTTTTAAGCCGCTCAACTATGCTTCTGCAGTCTACAGGTTTTGATTTGACTTTCGACTATTCAGCGAATTCCGAAGTTGAAGCATCAGCATCAGTATTGTTTCCGTTTTTCTGTTTTATTTTTTTGATACTTTGTTAATAGAAAAGCAAAAACTATTTTAATATGCCGAACGTTGTTATTCTGTTTCTAACATGCAAATATATTTGCAATATTATTGCGCAATAAATTATATTGCACAAACAAATTGTCTGTATGTATATAAAGGATTTATTAAACCGATTTTCATATAAAATTTTTCTTATTAAGCCTTTATAAAGCATTAATAATTTTTATAAATAGGACTGTAAGTATATTAGTAGATGGCACAATAATTTCGATAAGATCAAATTCTTTTAATTATGTTGTGCAAAAATTAATATTTTGTAATGTGTTGACAATATTGTACAATAACGATTTGCAACCAGTCATATCACTAAATATTATCTTTCATATGCATCTTTTATACACAGTTGTTAGAAAAATTGCGCCGAGAAAAGGCACCTAGTGTGTGAAAATGAAGTTTTGATTAAAATGCATTTAAAGTTTCATAACGCATTATCTCTTTGAACACACCTTCAGTTGGGAGATGCGATTTTATATGGTTAGTTATGATTATCAGAAATCTAACTCATTTCATCTTATTCTACATCTTTTTAGGTACCAGAATCTACTCTTAAGTCCAAACCCGTTTTTTGACACACTAGGTCCCTTTTCTCGAAGAAGGTCACATAAACATATATAGTATATATTTATATTCTCCAACTTATTGAATATTGTGGAGTAAATCGGTAAAAATAGCTGCAATAAAATAATCAATAATATTGTGTAGTTTTTCGGTATCCTTAGAAATATTTTTAAAAAAGCGAAGAATATTTTTAAATACTGCACTTTACTTATTTGACGGAATATAATTAGATAATTTTTGATCTAAATTTGCAAAAAAAAAACACATAACAATATCAATTAAATTTTTTTTTAAATTGAATTGATTAAGGCACTCAAAATCTTAATTGAATGAATCAAATTTTTAATTGAATTTGTTAGTTATTAAAATAGTAAATAATTCGCAGGATTATAAATTAGTTTTTGCTATTTACTTCAATTTTAAAAACTGTGATATAAAAGATTTGCTTAATGTCATATTATATAGGGCAATTCGTTATAATTGGCTTCGCCTGTAGTCTACTCTTCTAAATAAAAGGAAATCGTTTAGAATTTATGTAATTTTTCTCTTTTTTTAATACCAGTTTCTTAAATTAAAAAAAAAAATACCTTTTCGCATAAAGCAAAGTCTTATTTTTCATGGGGAGAAGTCATGAATTGGAATTTCCGTCTTTTTAGCATAATTATTTGGTAGGCGATATTGAAAACATAATAGAATGAAAAATGCTTAAATCATGAGTGAAGAGTTGACTTAAAATATTCTCACAAACTTGAAACGGAATTTAAATTATGGAATTTAATTTTTTTTATAATTTTTATCTCAATGCAACTCTGAACAATGTGGCAGCCTAAAGCTTTAAGCCAAGGTTGCCATAATTCATGGACAAGAAAAGAAATTATATATTGCTGCAGAAAAAGAAAGGAAAAAACTAACATGTGTTACAATTTTTATGGCTTGCTAATAATTGCTGCATGATTTTTTTTTGTTTGTTTGTTTTAAATGCATACTCTACAATTTTGACTATAAATTAAACAAGTTTATTTTGAATTTTTATTACCAAAAGTTATTACTTACGATTCTCCCCTTTAAGTTTCATACGATTGTTTGAAAAGAAACTTTTTCATTCACATCTTCCTCACTGGCGACCAAAATGTATTCATATCGCAGAAGAACATAAACAAACTGGCTTTTATAAATTCATAAGCCCCCAGGGGAGTCTAATCATTAAGTGGAATTTTTAATTGTCAAAATAAAATAAAAAAAACCCCCAAACGGAAAGGGTAAATATGAAATAATTATGATTGTTTTACATAAATTTCAAAAAAAAAAAACTATATACAAGAAACAAATGCAGAAATTGTATAACAGGCAGATAGACAGACACATAAATTGTAAGAGCAACAGCAATAATTTATGCAGTAAAAGCCAGTGAGAAACCTTGACCTCTTGGTCTTAAGACAAAATGTTAAAACTAAACATTCCATAAAGATAAGTTAAAGATGATATTTTCCGAAGGCTAAATGAAAATAAAAATCAACGTCATCAATAATTACATTATAGATAAATTTTTTTTTTAAATAAAATCTTAAAAAAACGACTTGCAGCGTTTTCTTTATTTTTTTCTTTCTCTTATACCCCATCAATAATTACAGTTTAGTTTCATACGGTGTCATCAGCCGTGATTATCCAAGATGTGTGTTTTATTGTCATTATTTTGTTCAAAGTCAAGCATCAATGTTAACGATGTGTTTTCGTTGTCACCATCATCGTAATAATTTAAGCACCACAAAGGCGTCATCTTCAGCTACTTACTGCTCGTACAATATGGAAAACATATTGCATCGACTGAGTCCCCTTATTTTTACCCGCAGTACCACCTTCCTTCTCTCAATATATAGTGTGTTTCGTTAAGCGCTTCCTTTTTTTTTTTTTTAATTTAAATGAAACAAAGTGTGTGTGAAATGTTAATGGCCTGGCCAACATCGTTCTCAAAGAAATATGGACCGATGACGCCGGCAGCTCAAAATCCACAACAAACACTCACTTTTGTACGCTTTTGGATATCATGTGGAATAGAATCATTTGAAATGCTACAATTTTTTTCCAATTCATGTACGTATTGTAAGCTGAATGACAGGCAATTCGGCAGGTTTAGCTTCAACACTATGGCCGCTATGAAAAGTTCGAGTTTGGAAGTCCCTGTTGGAAGACCCTTTACATATGTACTTGCATATCTATTCATTATTGATAATAGTATTGGAGATTGAAAAATATGCAATTTGATGCTTCTTTTTAATTTTTATACTCAATTTTTAATAATTATGAATATAAATTGTGATACACTGGCAGCGTCTGTAGTAGGGTAAATATAATTTTTTCAAAAGATTTTTGATATAATCAGCGTTGTCAACTTTTAAATTTCAAAAAGCACTGAAACCAGGAAAAAACGCGTAATTTAAATATAAAAGCACTAAATTAAAAATTTTTGTTTTATAACAAAAATTTTGTATATAAAAAATATAGAAATCGGTTGACCTTGCATTTTATCCCTAAAACTTCAAATTTGAAGCATCCGATACACATTTTGATTCTATGAGAATCAGTGAATTCTAAAGTCAACCTTTTTAGGTTATTATAAAAAATTTAATTTTTTTCGTCAACGAAGAAACAAATCACCTGAAATTAGTCAAATTAGCACAAATTGGCAAGTCTTTTTGACTTGCTGATTAGATTTTGAACTCGATGGGATTAGTAGTTAATTTTTTTTTAAAGTCAAGACTTTCAAAATTTGAATTTTATTAAACAATGCTGTGGAGACATTCTTTCACAGCAAACGCAATATTAATAACAAAGTTACAAAACTAAAAAAAAAGTAATTTGCAAGTTAACCAAGTTATATAAACTTAAATTATATGTACTATTATTTTAGAAAAAATGAACGAAGCAGGTTATAAATATGTAACCTAAAACGGCAGCTCTATTAGCAACACAATTTTCTCGTTTCAGACCGCTTTTATATAAAGCCAAGTGTAAAGACAATTTTTTACGTATTTGAGACTTAAATAAAGTAACAAAGGTAAAAACGTGATCAACTTCTGCGTTTAAACATTGAAGTTTGATAAGAATCCAATTTCGATAATGTCCCAAACGAGTTTATAGGTATCAAATGAATCGTTATAAGACTTAATTTTTGCCTAAAACTCGATAGCGAACTCAAAGTTTATCCATTGCATTAAGTGAATTATTCTCTATTTACAGTATATACTAGAAAATATTTCGCTATTAGACTATACTTGCATTATGTCTTCTTTGTCGTGTGGCAAAACACTGTTTCCATTAATTATGCTTAAAATGTGAAAGTTTGAGAATAAAAAGCATGTATTTCATCAACCAAGTTTTGTACAATCTTATTAGAATATTTTGAAATGTTCCATTTAACTTCAGTGCTTATGTTTTTTTAAATATTAGACTTTTTCAAAAAAAAAATATATATATATTATATAAGGAAAATTCTTTTTGAATTTTGGGTTTAGTGCCCCCGCCAAGAAATAAAAAGCACCAAAAATTAGTTAAAAAAGCACCGATCACTAACTTCAAAAATTTTCGCGTCGAAAATTTCAAAAAGCTGATTATAATTATTATTAATTAATTTATTTTGAACTTGTGATGGAGCAGAGTGATAGTGACGATAAATTAAAATTTAACTAGCAGAGCCGGAAACCATAAATTTTAGCAGAGCCCATTTTGCTGCTAGCAGCGTACTGCTAACCACCTAATGCATTAAACACACCAGTGTTGGGATATGGCTATTCTTAAATTGGTAAAATTGTACCAAATTACCATCAATTGTACCAGAATGTAGCCATAACAATTTTTCATTAATTGAAAACAAAAACATAAAGAAATTAACTAATACTATCGAACAGTTTGGAATGCCACACGGGAAATCCCGAACCCGGAAATCCCGTGATTTTCGGGATTTTGCAAATCCCGATTCCCGGGATTTGTAAAATTCAATCCCGGGATTTCATTTTCGGGATTTCTTAGCAATTTTTATATAAAAACTTTATAAATTAAAATTTTCGTTGATTTTAAGGTATTTTTTATAACATTTAAAAGTCCTATACAATTTTATACGTACAGTTTTAACAATTTAATGACTATTCGTGACATATTTCTTACAAATTAACAACAAGAGCAAAATAAATAAACTACTTTCTTACGGTTATTTTCATCAAAGGTGTTACAATATATGTACATTTTAGAATTATTTTGAAAACAAAAGAAACATATTACCTTTGGAAGAGAAATAGCATTTCAAAAATTCATAAGTTTGACAAATTTATTCCGTCTTATTCTATATGGCAATTATAATTTAACTTCCACTAGAAATTTTTCCGGGGAATAATTTCAAACAGTAGCAAATAATAGGGAAAACAAAAAAATCTAATTGGAAAAGGGAGAAATTTCTTGCGGAAATTTATTCATAATTGCAGTGTATAACTATCTGTATGTCGACTCGTCAACGGTTAAAAAAAATTAGCACTTATCTACTTGTCGGTAACAATTGAGTAGTACTATTGACACCTCCTTACAATTGGAGTAGAATACAATACAAGGCAAGTGAAAACTTTTTGTTGTCGGGTTGACGTAAAATCGAGAAATATTTACAGGATAATGCGGAGTATTTAAAAAAAACTGCTCGAGTGTGTATGTATGTTTTTTACATTGCAGTTCAAAATTATTTTGTTTTTTATTTAGACCGTTTAGGTCGTTTTTGATACAAACCTAAGATCAAACCCACTTAAATTACATGGATTTGATAAATAGTTTTAGTCAAAAAAGACCGACTGAATGAGTTCGACTCAATTATAGTTGTATTCGAGTTGCAGAGTAGAAGGCCAGGACACTAATAAACCATACTCCTCTTAGCGCACGTATGAATACATACATATGTATATGTTGAACTTGTGGAAAAACACTTACGTATGAATTTAAAATTTTTCAGTAGAGCAAAAATACTGTTCAAGTGCTCAGGCAAACTTTTAATGTATGTGCCTATAAAAATTTGATCTTTGGACGTAACTAATCGGATTTGATTAGAATAGTGTATACATTTCTTTAAATTTTTCGACATGTTCAGCCTTATTATCGTTGTCATAGTCGTAACGAAATCAATAAAAAATTAGATAATGCTTGGTATACATACATATGTAACAACCGTTATACTTGTTGTTGATCAATCGCAATTAAAAAAACGTTAGTAGATATATTTTTAACAAAACAAAATTTTTTTTTGCAACTTATTTGTATGAAAGTGAATCTAAAAATTTTCGTAAGTCAACTTAAGCGGTATTGCTAAAAGTCCACCGATATGTATATTCGTTTTGGTTTAGATAATAGAAAAACATTTACATATATTGAAAACAAAAACAAGTTTTCATATTTAGTTATTGGTTTCACTATAAATTCTTTAACATCAAATGTGTTTAATTAACTTAAAAATAGATGAGAAAAATTCTTTTGATTTTTATTTCATACTCGTATTAGAAAATTGTTTACTTTATAGACAATTGTGCAATGATAAATTATGAATATAAAACCTTTTAAAATGCATTAAATTGTTATTAAAGTAATATTTATTTAAAAAAATAATTTATTTTACGAAAAATATTTAGATCCCGGAATCTCGAAAATCCCGTGATCCCGAAAAATCCCGAATCCCGGGATTTCCAAAAATCGATCCCGATTGGCATCCCTAGTAAGTATACATACAAAGTCTAATAGTGGGTACAGACTTTGCAAAGTGTTTCTGCAACACGTTTATATTACATACTGCATACTTTGACACAGACACTGCAACCTACAGTGCAACCTATAAACATAAAATCATTTTGATATTTTGGAAACTTCGAATGCAATTTCGAACGCAACTATAAACAAGACTACACGCTGTGCGACCGACAATGCAACCTGCCTGGTTGCATAAACACGTTGCTAAGTCTGTACCTGCGATACAGATTTGGGACAAGTTCTACCAAAACAAATGAAAAATATGAGCATAAACTATCAATGTTGCAAATTTTGGTATTTATGATCAGTGTTAGGCAACTAACTATGTTAGGAAAAATTATTATTACTGTAATGCAAAGCACAAATTTTTTAAAATTGTACCACTGAAATATAAAGTGTACCAGTGTACAATTGTACCACAAATCCCAACAGTGAAACACACCACAGCAGGCTACGCGAACACACGACTTTAAATGCCGCTAGTAACATTTGTCGCCTCGTAGCCAGCTACTTAATTATTTTGGAGACGGCCGCAGCACCATCTGCACCTCATATTTAAATATAAATACATAGTTCAGTATTGCCACCTTCAAATATTTCTCATTTATAAAAATTAAATTACTCTTTAGAAATGTACTTATATGACGTAAAAGTATAAAAATGAATCAATTTATGCTTTACATAAATTTTTGGATATTGTTTCTGTTAAATAATATGAAATAATTGTAATTTTTTATTATACTGGCAACACTGAATTTTCTCATTGTAGCCAAAGAAATAGAAATTAGTTTAATTGGACTACAACGACAAAGACAGCATAGACAACAATCTTCCGCCCTGTTGCCTTGCTGTCTTCAAAAGAATCACACTCATATAAACATGTATATTCTATCCTTGACATTTTGTAGTCGGGTAGTCTGCTGTGGTGAATGTGTTTAATGCATAACAGTTCTGGTAAAATTTAGGAATATTTAACCCAATCGTGAACATTTTTCCCCCTTTTTCCAAATTAAAATCGTGAATAATTTTCCCCCAAAAATGAGAAATATTTTAATTTTCCTTGTTTCCCCTTATGGGCATTTTTTAACTTTCCCATGGGCTTTGTTCACCGTATTTTTGCAGGCAAACAGAATTAATACAAAGCGTAATTGCAATACTTTTCTTCCAATCAAATATTGAAGTTTATAAATACTTATTTTTAACTAATGTTCACGATTTTATCAACTGCAACATCTTTTTTCATAGAGTGTGAACCTATTTGGTTCACATGCTGTAAATTTTAGGGCGATGATACTCTAGAGAATTTTTTCCACTGCACCTAGAATAATTAAAAACCCAATTTTACATTAAAATACAATTTATTTGAAACCCGAAATTTTTATTTCTTTCTCATAAAACTGTAATTTGTTTAATTTTAAATTATTTTTCAAGCTTTAAAAATCTTCCTTTGTTTACATTCACTGCGGCTGATAGCGGGAAAAAATTTCACGTTGTATTCACAATAGCATTTCCCCCACCCTGCTGGAGTAGAATAAAAATTTCATGGCAACAAAAATTCCACTTGTTATTTAAGAATTGGGATTTTGACAATACTCACCAGCTCAATCAGACGTGACATAACCATAGCCATAGAGAACAGCCGTTCGAACCAAACTAATGGGCAACACTGCATTCGATTATACGTGACTAGCCATAACACCATAACTCTCACCATAGAAACCAATTGAATTTTGGTTTGGTTATGGCTATGGCATTATGGCTATGTCACGTCTAATTTAAGCTTAATGGCAAATATGATCTGAGATTTGATTTGAATTCCTACGAAACTTGGCGCCTACCTTGTGCTCTTTAAAGGGTACTATTTAGCGGCGCGGGTCCACTTAAAGTATTTTATATTATGTATAAACTTCTATAAAAATAATTTCTACAATACTTAGTACATGCCCTCAGAAACGTCGGTTAGCCAATTAGCCACTGTTTCAGGAAACTAAAAAATTAGTGTTTAGTATGAACCTGCATCAGTAAAGACAATTTCAGCATCTCGCGGGTCTTATGGCCAAAGCTTGAACCGAAAAAAAAAATCCAAACTACTATTGAGTATAAATAACAGGGTCCTGCAGTTCTTTATATTAGTCTTGCCTAGTCATTGTTCGGTTAGAGCAAGGATCAGCAGGTGGGAACGCAGGCTATGCGAAGAGCCAGAAACACTGGAACACATGTATCATAGCGGTTTTCATGAGTAATTAAAAGATATCATGGAGTGTAAACTCGAGTATATCAACGGGGTCTTCATGCGTATCAAGTGGCTCAATGGCAGGTAATGTGCATATTGATTCGCATCGAGTCGTTGAAGGCAGCAAACTATTAAGAAATTCACAATAGCACTATCCTTGCTAACCTAACCAGCGTGACCGTTTGACCGACTAAAGTGGCAATTTGCCACTTTTTCGACTGCGTTTCCCCTTTTTCGACTGCCTTGCCATTTTTTGACTCCCTTTATTTAGGGTGAGTTATATGAAAATACATTAAAAATAAAAAGTTTAGTGCAATTTTCTTGTTTTTTTTTTAATTTTGCCCTTTTTTTTTTGATAAATCCCCTATTTGGTGCCACTTTTTGAAAAATGTCATCGGTCACCCTGAACCTAACCTAGCAAATGCTTTGCCCTCTGATAGTGACAGACATTGAATAAATATATCGATGTTTTTTCGACGTAATGCATAGATGTTGTATCAATATATCACAAAATATGTCGGCCGTGTTTTGTAACATAAGTCCCTATTTACACTATGCAAGTCTTATTGCTAAGCTTATTAGTTTATTAGGAGAGAGAGACGGGGGGAAAAGAAACGTTGCTGTTCCCCTCGTCTTTCTCTCCCTGAAACTAATCAGCTTAGCAATAAGACTTGCACAGTGTGATTTGGGACTAATAGATATGACTGTAGCTTATTAAAAAACAGGTATTCATTTACAGAACGTTTTTATTAAGTTTATAGTTAAAAAATATATATCCAAATACTTCTTATCAATACTTTGTAAAAACAGAAGTTTCAATACTTTGTAAAAACAGAAGTTGACCTAGTATTTTGCCACTCAACCGATTTCTTTGCTGAGTCATCAGCACCTTCGTCACATATTTCAAGGCGCTTTCATGTAGTTTTGGAAACTTTGGGCCTGTCCCACAATGTCGATAACGTTCGTACATTTGAAACAACAACAAATTTTTAAAATTTGTTTTTGTTTTGACAATTTTTCGACAATTTTTCCAAATTTCCAACTGATTTTCGGCCAGTCTTCCTACATTAGTCCTGAAATAACCTGGAACCTGTTAACATTGATATTCCGTTACTTGAGATAATTTTTTCGTTGCCTGGATCTCAAAAGTTTGTATGGCGAAGCATGATTATCGGGATTTTAAGCATGCATGAGAGAGCTAAGCACGTGCCTGGTAACAAAATATAAATATAATTGATAATAATGACATTGTTTCGATGTACCGATGCTTTACATCGATTTATTTTATCCACCACTACCTTGTGGCACAAAACTGTGATTTAGAAAATTGCCTGGGTCACGTCCATTGAAATTTAACTCATATTTCTTGTGATTTTATATAACCGATTCTTAGGAAAGTGTGTAGATATACATATGTATGTATATTAGATGGCTTTTATCATCGGTTTGTGTCAAGAATTAACTAGTGAACTACTTCGACCCAAATCTGGCTATTTTAACAAGTTGAATGAAATGAGCACTAAAAAGTTAGAAATAAAACATTTCTAAAAAAATTAATCCACTTCAAAAAGAGGCATTAAAATTATACGTTCATATCGAGCCATAACCGCTAAAATAGCTTAAGCGACACATTTTTTGGACTTCGTTTTTTTTTTGACGAAAATCGACTATTTACGATCGCAAATTATCGTTTTTGGTCAAAAATTTAAGTTTGAAAATTATGTCACTTAAGCTATTTTTGCGGTTATGGCACGATATGTAAACTGTACAATTTTATGCATTTGTATGAAAATTTGCATTTTCTCCGAACTTTCGATAAATCAGAATTTAACTTTTAAATATTTCTTATTTAAATGTCTTGTAGTGTAATGAAATAACTCTGGCAACACCCTGTAAGAAGCTTGGTATTAAGTAACTACAAGTCACCACTTTGTCGACTATTTTGGTGACTTTTTGGCGGCATTATCAACGGACCGTCTGCATATTAATATTTGATTTTGATGAGTAGCAAACATTATGTCAGATACACTTCGTCGGCGGTGGCGATTAATGATTGATAATTTGTCGCCAGCAAGGGTAGATATTTTTCTTGACTGTGTTATAATATACATATTATAATATATACATACATAAATATATACGACGAATATATCTATAGATATGGTTTTCATGAATAAAAATTCCAAAAATCAAATTTTTTCAGTAGAGCCAAAAAAGTTCTTTTTGCAGCTTATTTAAAAAAGGTAGTATTAGTTGTGTTGTTCTTTTAGAAAAAAAAATATGTACATATATACATATGTCCATTTTCTTCAAACATTTCTTTAAACTTTCTAAAAAGCATTTAAAATATAACAATTTGTTAACATAAATTCGAAATGAGAAATATGTAACGTAGGTTGTTATTAATGAAAACTACATATGTTTAGCCCCAAAGGAACTCTCTAGTCAATAATATCATCGCTTCTATCGTACTTACACTACGGACGTTGCAATATAAGCTAGAGTTAGTAAAATATGTAAGTTGAGTGTCTCCAGTGTTTACATATGCCCTGCAAATAATGCGACTAGTCCATACATCCATGTAAAGACTAGTCCAAAGAGGAGTAGGAGTACGCGAAAACTACTCCAAATATATGAAAAAATGTGGTATATTTAGCATTGCGATGTCCTATGTTTGGACAACACGGTCCAACTGTGCATTACATTGGACTAAGTTCATAAGAAGAACGATCATAATCGTTTAAACGCAACACTTATCGTGCAGCATTGAATGCTTGCATGAAAACGACATGATCCATGATTGCATTGAATGGGACCATGATGTCCCAAATTCCCAAAAGAACTAGCCTGGCAAATAGTACCAAAGTCAGTAGTAGATTTTCAATGACACGTGCATGTTAAATGTCTTTAGTAAAAAGCATTGTCTCGGGTATAATTCCCCAGTAACAATGGTGACAAAAAGTCAATAGTGTTTTACTTTTGACATTTCCTACCGGGAAGCTGGAAACACACATATATAAACTCAAGTTCAATATAATAAAAAAAAGTAGAAAAAGCCCTATACAATTGGAATAAAAATTGTGACAGTCAGAGAAACATTCATCCATACATCAATCCATATTGTATAATTACATGCTGTCGCCAGTTTGTCGTTAGGGCAACCTTTAGCAAATATTTTTTTTTTTTAATAAAATATTTTTGTATAGACATTTTCTTTCCGTGAGATTCACAAATATAATTTTGCAATATACATATGTATTTTAAGTATTAAAAAGATTTTCATAACAAATACTGACGGATGGATAGATGATTGGCATACATATGCATAGTAACTCTGTAATACCCAGGTAAATACTTTGCCACCTTAACGTTTACACACCCACAAAATATAAAAAAAGTATGTATATGAATACTTTTCTTTCATATGATTGACAGAATTAGGACAGCCAGCTTATATGCACAAATATGTATGTATATACGTACAAACATAGCTATGCAGGTTTTAAAATTTAGTTTGAGTTGGAAAATGTAAACTGTCATATTAAAGCCTATTTTTATTGGGTTTTTGTAAAGTTATTAACCACAAAATTGCTGTCAGAGATTTGCATATTTAATATGAGTATTAAAATAGTTGCATTCATTACATTTGTTATTTTAGTTTTTGTTCATAAAATAAACATCAATCTGTTTGACATATATTTCCGAGGATTATTAATTTAGAAATAGTGATGCGGGTGGCAATATTTGGGACATAAGGGGACAGATTTTGTAAAACGCAACCCTGAATATTGACAAATTTTGTATATGTTTTGTTTATGTTATTTACATATATTTTTTCCATAACGCTTAGCTTTCATATATGTATATTTTAAGGGAAATAAGTAAACGAGAGTTGACACATTTTTGATTGGATTGTGTCATAAAAACGTTGCCGAGCCTTTTATCATTAATTGAATCAGTAGATTTTTCTTTAATGGATTTACAATGTTGTTACTTTGCATCAGAATTATAATTTGTTTTTATTGTCTTTTTTAAAATCAACCTCCAATTAACAATGTATTGATTGCATACATTTTCAAAACCACAACAGCAACAAAATTAAAAAAAATTTAATTAAAATTTAAATTAACACCTTCACATGCATACACTTGAAATTATTAAAGTGCTAACTAACAATTTTGCAAAAAAAAAAAAAAAAAACAAACCTAATATTCGTATTAAATCACAAGCGCATAAAATGGCCTTTATAATGTGAAAAATGATAATGAAGTGAAAATTATAAAACAGCTAAAAAAACAAAACAAATGCAAAAGTTTTTCAAAAAAAAGAAACGTGATGCCAAAAATTCACACACAGTTTTTCTTTAATTTAATAAAAAATCTATAAAGAAAACTTGAAGTAGCACAATAAATATAAAGAAAAGCGTAGTGGGTTAAGATATTAACTTGAAATTTATTTCTCTTTTCTGCCGATAGTGCGACAAAAATTTAGCTTGAGAAAATGAAAATAAATTGAAAATGCGGCTTCATTTACTTTTTATGACCATTTGAAGAGGTGATAACAAGACGAGACGAGACCATGATGTTGCACATAATGGTAAGAGTGCAGATATTTTGCACCAACATTCACTCGCTGACCAACGAGAATTGCCAGGCGCACTCAACGGTTTTGCATTACTTTCACCCTTTTTTCTTCTTCTTCTCTACTTTGCTGTGTAGAGCTGATGCTGTGATTGATGATGTGCATGTAGTGATTTTTTTTCTTTTTTTTTGCCAACTATACTTTAAAATTATGGTAAAAGGTTTATATTTTTTTTAACCAAAATAAAAAATATTAAGAATGTTAATGATTTTGATGGCGATGATTTCGAAAGTCATAACACGTCATCTTTTTTTATGACGCTTTAAAAATTATGCCAAATTTTGCAGAAAGGAAATTTAAAAAACATATTTCAAAACATATTTTTAATAAGTGACAAACGCGCAGATTTGTTTTAGTAAGCCAAGACATTGTACCAATAAAAATATATTTAAATATTTATATGTATGTATATATAGTTGCTGGGATACTATCGATGGTTTTAAAATATCGAAAACATTTATAGGAAAAAATACCGATATCGATGTTATTTAAAATACAGTTTTGAAAACGTATAACATTAACCATAATAACAGTTTCTCGCTCCAAGTTTACTTGCTATTAATTCACTCTAAATTACCTTAAGATATTCTTTTATTGTGAATATAAACAAATTCATAACTGACAGCAGCACAATTTCTCAAAAACTATAACCTAAAATAACGTGAGTACATATTAAAAAAATAAAAAATATAGGATTATACACTCATAAATCATAGATTCAATAAATTGATAAAAACAACTATAAAATTATGAAAAAAACTTAATAAAGTTTTCTTACTCAAGTACAAACATTCAGTCGATAGTAATATCGATAGTAAATTCTGAACTATCGGTAGATATTCGGAAAATCACTGAATAGCTTAAAAAAGCAAATCCAGAAACTAAATAGTTTAATAGTTTCATGTTAAGTCACTCGATATACAAACTACCAGAGCAATTCTTTTGTATAATCAATGCCAAGGTTAAATAATTTTTTTATATTACGTGTAAAATCTTGGGAGGAAACCTCTTTTTTAAGTTAAAGTTAATGTGCAACACATTTGCAAAAAAAAAAAAAAAAAAAACCAATGACTACAGACGTTCACTCTCATTTTGCTTACAGGTATTTTTGTACTCATGCATACATAAATATACATCTATATATGTATGTATGTCTGTTTAAAATCCTTTTGTAGGGATTTTCTTTATTAATCGGATTACATTGTAATTTCTCTTAAATATAACTCAAGGCTTAAACTTCCACCATGCAAATTGTAAAAGTGAAAATTACATATATGAGTATGAGGCATACATATATGACCTCAATACATTTGTAATATTTGTTATTGGGGGTTAGGTAAGGTGACCATACGTCCTCTTTTTCAGAGGACAATCATATGTTTTAACTCGCTATCTATCACCCATAAAATTTGTACCCTCTTTTTGTTTTTATTTAACTTTGGCTTTTGAAAATATATGGTAACACTCTTACGATAAGAAAATATCGTAAGCCTTAATGGCAGGTACACACTTTGCGACATGTTTATAAAACCAGGCAGATATCATTGTTGGTCGTATAAAAATGGCTGGACCGATTTGGATTTGTTTGAAAGGTGACTTGATCGAGAGTGTTCTTAGCTATCTTTGAGGAAAATTCGTCCAGCCGTTTAGAAGATAACACATCTTTTTAGATTTATTCTGTTTCATCTGTGTATCTTTGACGCCATAGCTCCTAAACGGGTTGACCGTTTGCGAGTCTGTTACTTCAATAATATTAGAAGAACATAGAGTTCTTAACTTATGATACAGCGTAAACTGCGTCGAATTTTTTATATATTTTTATTTTTGTTATTAATATTTTTATTTATTAATATTTCTAAGTTTGTTATTAAAATTTTTTGTTTTTCTTGAATAATGAATTATTTTTCGTTTGTTAATAAAAAAAATTCAACTAATGCACATGCGTGTCCTTTTTTGCAAACGTTTTTAAAATTATTCGAATACATTCTTTTATTCTTTGTTCGTTCGAATATTCGAACAAAAGCTCAAAATTATTGGTCTGTTCGAACAAGAAAATAATCACGAATTTTCATTCCAACAAATATAAAAGACGAATAATTAACAACACTTTTACCTAGAGTGTACCCCTGGTAAGCTTAATATGTTTAGAGCTGTAATATTGCGAACATTTTGTTATTGAGACGTTTTTCTGTTTATATGTTTAGTTTTTTTTGTTTGCGTCAACTGCGTCGGGGGTTTATTATATTTCTAATTTCTGTTATTTAACTAATTTTATATGCATACATGTATGTGCATTTATGAAAGTAATTTATTCTGTAAAGTATGTAAAAAATTTAGACATTGAGTTAAAATAATTTTTTTTTAATATTTTTGTTGATGCCATCTTTTATTTTCTCCCAAATCTGGTCACCTCAAGTTAGGTATACATTTACATTTGCAAAAATAAAATTACACAATTTAAATTTCTTTACATCACGTAAAAATATAAAAACGAGTCATTGATTCCCTTATCGGGAATAAAAGGCGAACATTTTGTTCACATGAAATATTTCCCGTGAACAAAAAATGGTGGAAAAAACTAGAAAATAGTATACTGACACAACAACAACGCAAGGATTGGCAATCACAATTATAGGGAAAGGGAACATATTTCACGTGAACTTTTATTCCCGATAAGGGTGAATTTATATCTTGAGATGAATATTTTTAAATATTCTTTCTGTTAAATAATATCCAATAATTTTAAGCTATCATTCATTTCAAATTTTGTATTATATTGGCAGCACTGTATTTGCTCATTGTTGCCAACAGAAATGGAAATTGGGCTAGTTTGGGAACAGCTACAACCGTGTTTTTGTAGTTGTGTAAATAAAAGTCTCAATGAGGTGCATCCGACAATTATTTTCCAAAATTAAGAGCTTTTTTTGCCCTTTTACTTTTAAAGCCATTTCCATGTGAAAATTTTTTTACTGTACCATGTGTGACAATAATCATTGAACATTTTGCGAGGGGTTCAGTCAGTTTGTGAGCACTTACTATTTTAATCTAGTTCCTTTCTTTCAGAATTATACTCACATCCCGGCTTGAAAGAACTTTTTCGGTCTTCCCAATTGACGCTGTTTGTGATTTCATAATTCTTTATAGTAACGGGTGTTTTTTTAGAGGTATAGAACTTCGAATTGAAATAAAACACAAGAAAATCGTTTTAATGTCCATCAATTTGGCTTTATTGGAAGGATAATTTTATGCCATTAATGTTTAAATATGATTTCGGGCATGTGGCCGCCGCGGCTGGCTCGAATAAAGCCAATTCTACAGGTCCAATTTTCAACCACTTTTTCGAGCATATGGGGCCGTATGTTGGCAATAACGCTACGAATGTTGGCTTCCAAGTCCCCTAACGTTTCTGGTTTGTTGGCGTAGACGAGCGACTTCACATATCCCCAAAGAAAATAATCCAATGGTGTCAAATCACACGATCTTGGTGGCCAATTGACAGGTCCATTCCGCGAAATTATACGCTCATCGAATGTTTCCTTCAATAAATCGATTGTGACGTGCGCTGTGTGGCATGTAGCGCCGTCTTGTTGGAACCACAACTCATCCACATTCATGCCATCCAATTCGGGAACAAAATAGTCCATAAAGTTGATGGACAAAGCTCCAATTGCTGTGCACGGTGGCGAATCGATTCATTCGGGTCCTCTTCAACACTTTGCTCTACAGCGGCAATTGTTTCTTCGGTGCGCACTGTTCGACGTCTCTGCGGATGCGTATTATCACATAGAGTAAACGTAGTGCGAAAACGATCCATGGTTAACCGAATCAATTGCTCTGATGGACGATTATGTCGACCATAAAATGGACGGAGCTTGCGGTAAACTTCGCGAACTGAACCATTATTTTCGAAATAAATTTACACGATTTGCAAGCGTTGTTCTTTTGTCAACCTGTTCACGATGAAATGGCAAACCAAACTAAATATTAATCACTTGACAGCTGACAAAATGGCCGCCAGTTAAAAAAGTGATGCCAACTTAAAGTTCTATACCTCAATAAAAAACACCCATTAGTTTGTACTGACTCTAAAAGAATTAATTTAAGTGCGTTTGCAATTTTTCTATTTTTATCCTTTCGTAGTTTGATCAAACTGTGAGCGGGGCAGGGGGGGGGAGTTATTATTTATTCCGAATGTGGGACATTTTTTATGTAGTTTTTTTTAATTTTACAACTTATGATGATAGCTTTCTGCATGTTCTTTCGGCGCAATGATAACAAATGCTATTTTTCAATGTCGCACGTGACATAGCTTAAAGCAACTTTCCCAATTCGCCCAAAATGATAATAAATTGTCCTTTATAGAAAAGAGCAATATTGCATAAACTAGAAAAAGGAGAAAACACGCCGTGGACTGCACATCATGTCAAATGTAAACTGTTATTCGATTGTGGTGTATAACTTTTATGTTGATATGTATGTATTCGATTTAACTGAATTTTTTTGCTTTAGAAAAATAAAACAATTTACAAAATTGAAGTTACGAGCAAAAAATATGATAACAATTTTTTAGACGCCTACGAATTCATCTTTTCCAACACCTTTTCATTCAGTTTTATCGATATTTAAGATATGTACGTAACAGTATAAGATGTTGTCGTTGGCTTAGAAGGCCAATTCGTGTTTTAATCTGAACTGAAAGAAGAAGAAAAAAAAAACATTCTTTTCACTATGACTCATTATGTTGGCATTACAATGAACATTTTGTTCAGCTCAAGCTTGCGACTGGTCAAAGACATTCTTATAAAACGCATTAAGAATGCGTGAGAAATGTATTTCCAGCTTTTGGTCTGGTTTAGTTATAAATATATACATACATACATACATGAATGAAAAAAGATAAATTGTGATATGCACGTGTACACATGTGAATGTGCACTTGAAATGTAAATAATCTGTGCAAAATTCTTGGGTAAAAATAAAAATTTTTTTCTCAATTTGATTCTATCTAAAATGTGTTTCCGCTGTTTCAGTTTTCTACACGTTGGTAGATCAACTTTTTTATTTGCATACATACATATATACATTAGTGGTATAACCAATTTTTTTGCATAGTACCATGACGTCAACCATGTTCTAGTAACCACGAAAATCATAATGTTTTGTAATTTTTCTCAAAAAAGTTCACGTACCAGTTGGTTTTTCTAAACACTTAAAGCAAGGACTTGAACTAACAAAAATATTATTTTACATAATCTAAAATTATTTCTCGAGGCCTTCTTAAAGCAATATTGAATATTCATAACTTTATACAATGTTTTTGTATTTATTTTTTGTTTTAAATAAACATATTATTAATTATTCTTAACCCAAAAGAAAAAAACTTTATCGTGAACTTTTTTGACCTTAGCGAAAAAATAAATATACGTTCCCTTATAGTTTTTTATGCTCTATCGGACTGTGCTATGCTGATTTTGATATTAAAAAAAATATTAAAAAGTTATAACCCTAATATACATATGTTTATTAAACAAGCTGTTGTTCGGAAATCTTTCCATAATGTTTGTAAATTTGCCATGCTGCCATACTTTCATTGTAATTAAACAAAAACTATAATAAATCAATGAAAATGTGAAACAGGATTGAAATTTAACTTCAATTTAAATAAATTAACTTAAGGATCGTCAATTTGTATTGAAAATAATAATAAAAGAAGCATTTTTGTTTTTGTTTAGAGCTATGCTCTTTATGCCACGACACGAGATCTATGAAGTGATTTTCGTAGCAAAAATAATCGACACTATTACTGTTATAAAATTTATTTTTGTTCTGATTTCTTTATACTTAAAAGCAGAGTACGAAAATAAACGAAACAAATTTTGTTTTGTTTCATTCTTTGAAGTGAGTGAAACAAAAACAAAACAAAAACAATGATAACGATTGCTCAACTCAAAAAGAAAATAATGGAAAATAAATGGAAACATGAATTTTACAACATCATATAATATAATTTCATTGCATTGTTATTTAACACATGAAATTTGTTTTAAAGGGTGTTTTTTATTGAGGTATAGAACTTTAAGTTGGCATCACTTTTTTAACTGGCGGCCATTTTGTCAGCTGTCAAGTGATTAATATTTAGTTTGGTTTGCCATTTCATTATGAACAGGTTGACAAAAGAACAACGCTTGCAAATCGTGCAAATTTATTTCGAAAATAATGGTTCAGTTCGCGAAGTTTACCGCAAGCTCCGTCCATTTTATGGTCGACATAATCGTCCATCAGAGCAATTAATTCGGTTAACCATGGATCGTTTTCGCACTACGTTTACTCTATGTGATGATACGCATCCGCAGAGACGTCGAACAGTGCGCACCGAAGAAACAATTGCCGCTGTAGAGCAAAGTGTTGAAGAGGACCCGAATGAATCGATTCGCCACCGACTAACCGACTATTTTGTTCCCGAATTGGATGGCATGAATGGGGATGAGTTGTGGTTCCAACAAGACGGCGCTACATGCCACACAGCGCACGTCACAATCAATTTATTGAAGGAAACATTCGATGAGCGCATAATTTCGCGGAATGGACCTGTCAATTGGCCACCAAGATCGTGTGATTTGACACCATTGGATTATTTTCTTTGGGGATATGTGAAGTCGCTCGTCTACGCCAACAAACCAGAAACGTTAGGGGACTTGGAAGCCAACATTCGTGGCGTTATTGCCAACATACGGCCCCATATGCTCGAAAAAGTGGTTGAAAATTGGACCTGTAGAATTGGCTTTATTCGAGCCAGCCGCGGCGGCCACATGCCCGAAATCATTTTTAAACATTAATGGCATAAAATTATCCTTCCAATACAGCCAAATTGATGGACATTAAAACGATTTTCTTGTGTTTTATTTCAATTCAAAGTTCTATACCTCTTAAAAAAACACCCTATATATAGCTAAGCAGCATAGCTCTAACCGCATGTCCTAAGACACATCTATTCTTTTTTTTATATATAAGTAATCGATCGAACGTCTTCCTTCGACATCGTGAAAACAGGTCGTTAGGTTAATTCATTTAAATTTAATTTATATGTCAATCATTTTCACAATTTCAGTTATATTTCCAAATGCCTATTTAAATATTAAGTCAATTATTAGCCTTTAGCGTATATTTGTGACTATATAATTATTTATTCACATTCACGCAAGCGAATAAACACGGTATCATCTCTATTAAACTATAAAGCAATGTGAAAATTTTCCAACACCAACATTTTAATGATCATAAATAAATATATTCAGCATGTTATAATAGTGGCAACATTTTTACAAGTTTGTGAGAAACGCTCAGTCGCTCAGTAAACATTAGACCAGAATGATTCATTTGATTTGATGTCGTTTTAACTTGGTTTTTTCACTTTTTTTATTTCTGTTCTTTAACTTTATATATTTGTATGCAACTGAAATATAGAGAGTTATGACTATTTCCTTCAGATTATTTTTAAAATTTTTCCCCAAAAAGTTAGAATGAATTCCTTCAATTTGTAAATACAAGCACATATTCTAAATTCCTCTCTGCCTCACACCAGCGACTCCGCTTGTCCAGAAGTTAAAGTTTTGCTTTTGTATTATGACGTTGATTGTGTTTTTATTTCCTTGAAAAAATCTGTGTTTTGTTAAACTCAACATTCTCTTGGCATGAGTAATCGTTAAATAAAGAAAAACGTTTATGTATAACAAATAAATGTTAAAAAAAATCTCTTAACTGTATAAAGATGATTGCAATGTGAACTAAAAGTTGCAAACATTTTAAGCAAATCATTCAAATTTATAAACATAATTATTGTATTAATAAACCCTGCAGGAAATGGAACTGACACAAGACTAGTCACGTGATCGGTCCTCAAGTGATAGAGACCAGTCCAAGTTCTAACACTACCTAGGTTAGGGTTAATTGATACTTTGTATGCACCTTGTGACTTGTCACTGAACTATCTAATAGGGACCTATTCCATGTAGAATAATATGCATAAATTATATATAAATGTCATTCCTTCCTGCATTGAACTGTAACAATGAGCACTTATAAAGTTTTTTATTGTTACAAATGCAATTATATTTAATTTGTCAGTAAACATTTTTTTATATTCGAACCGACAACCTCCTGCATGGCAGGCTTGCACACTACCCACTCGACCACAGGGCCACTCATATATCAAAAGTATAAATACCAGTTAATCTTAGGTTAATATCTAGGTATAGTTACGGGACTGGTTACAGAGTCACATTGGAGGGAACAATTAACATTATATGACGCTATCAGCGCAGAAGTGGTGTAACCCAGATTCGATTTTTGGTCACTGTTATAGTGATAAATACATTATTTACATTACCAACTATCAAATAAAATTAGAGCACACCGCATTTTGGTATTTTAAAGAAAATGGATCTGAAAAATCGTTTTTGCACATATTCGTTGATCATTTTTATTCGACCTTAGAAATTTTATATATTTGTTTTCTATTAATCTATGAACTTTAGCCTGATTAATAGAAAACACAATCACTTTTTAATGGTTGAACTTTGTTATAATAAAATTATATTATATTTTCGTTTTATATGCTTATTAAAGACATTTTTATGTATCGTCACCTTAAATGCAAACGGACGTAACTACACAAAAATTAGAAATCGAGTTTTTGATTGATTACTGTTCATTTTATCAAACTACATGTTCACGCGAATATTTAGACCTCTGCGATCAAAAATGACGACTTTATTAAAGAAATTGCAACTGACATAATTACGAATACATGTATTTTTTATTGCAAGGAGCGTAATTAACATCAAAGCTTAAATATATGTAAAAAGGAAATAAATGGTTAAAAACATATAAGTATCCATACTACCAGTAAATTTCGAAGAACATTTTCAAGAACATTATTATTGATTTTGAAACGTGTTTTGTTTCTCCTGTAAAAAATATATAAAAGTGTAGTTACGTCCGTTTGCATTTAAGGTGACGATATGTAATATTTTTCAAACACAAATTTTTCTGTATCCAAAATGTAATAAAATAAATCACAAAAATATTATGACAGCACTTCGTTTTCTCCAAACGAGAAGAAATTAATCATCTGACGACTTTCATATGCTGTATAAATGTGCTTTGGACCTTATAAATATAAGTACTCTGTACATAATACAAAGCAAAACCAACGGCTGTCAGGCGGCTCAAGCCGTCTATGAGCCGCCACCAATTATTTTTCCTTAACCGCCGCCGCCGACTTTTTAAGGGCTTTTGCTAATGTAAACATTTATTTGCATATTAAAAAAACAAAAACAAAATAAATTGTGGTAGAAATAAAAAACAAATAAAGGGTCTGCCAGATAACTTTTTTTTTTGAAAATGCTATAAAAAAAACTACTGAAGCTTCGGCTGTGTGGCACGTAGCGCCGTCCTGTTGAAACCAAATGTTGCCAATATCCTCCTCTTCAATTTTTGTGAACAAAAATTCGTTCAACATGGCCCGATAACGATCGCCATTGACTGTAACGGCCACTCCTTGCTCATTTTCGAAAAAAAAAATGGCCAAATTATGCCTCTGGACCAAAATCCGCACCAAACAGTGACTCGTTTTGGGTGCGTCGGCTTTTCAATGTATGCGAGCGGGTTTTCTGTTCCCCAAATGCGACAATTTTGCTTGTTTACATACCCGCCAAGATCAAAATGAGCTTCATCTGAAAAGATGATTTTTTTTTGGCAAAATCGGCATCTTCTGTAAGTCGATCGCAGGCCAACTTAGCGAAGCGAATACACAACCATATTCGTTCAGCGGGAAGATAAAACTAATTATCTGTCAAATCAGACATGAGCTAAGTGTACCCATTCACGAAATAAGCTCTAGTTGAAAAAAAAACGTTAGATGGCGGACCCTTTAGATAGAAAGATTTATTAAGTATAATTTGAAAAACTTTCTTAAGGCGGTTTCAAACTATAATACAAATATTAATACTTTTGTGGAAAATTCGACTCTGACATGTCGAGTTGTTATTTGTTTTTTTTAATTTTTTAAACAGAAATTAGATCAGGGAAGCATTTTCGTCAAAAGTATTAATACTTGTATTTAGTCTGCAACCGCCTTTAGTAACAAGAGAACAGAATATAAAATTTTTTCAGCAAAGTAAAATATATACGGCCTTATTTATAAAACTTAAAAAGTCTTTATAAAGGTTTTTTAAAACAAATTTTCATACAAAATTTTTCTTAAAAGCCTTTTTAAGTTTTATAAACAAGGCTGATAAAATATACCATACATATTCAATTTCTAATATATCGATTTGAATCGGACTTTATTTTATTCTTGCCATAATAGGTAAATTTTTATGGAATTTAAAAAAAAATTTGTTTTTTTTAGTAAAAAAAAGTGGACGCTTAGATTTTAAACAAGTGTATGAAAGATTTGCCAAATTAGTAAATTTGAATGAATAAAAAAAAAATTATAAACTGAGATAATTATTTACGTGGGAGTGTTAAAAAATACAAAATACGCATATACACGCTGACATAACATCAGACATTCGTAATATAACATAAAAAAAAATTTAACTCATATTAAGATGCATGAAGCAAAAATATGGGAGGAATGAACTCTGCATGACGTTAAAGAATAAGTTGATTTTTTTTTAATTTCTACTAAAAACTATTTTTATTGCAAAATTTATGGATGGTTAAAAAAAATAATAAAAATTTATTACATTTGTAAGCATTAAATTTAAGACGACACGACACTGCTTATTTTTATTACGAATATGTAATTCTCATTCTTATTGAACAGACAGCAAAAAAAAAAAAGACAACCTTGAAATTTCGTTAATAAACGTAAATTTAATGATTTAAGTATTTGATCAAAAACAAAAGTAATGACAAATTAATTGATGACAATAATGTCAACAATTTTAAAACAAAGTATTATTGAGTTTTTTAAATTTTATAAAATTTCAGAAATATTCCACAAAAAAAATCATTTATTTTGAAGTAAAGAACTTTGTAAATGCCATAATATTCTAATGATTTATTAAATGCATCATTCTTCCAATTGTTTATTTTTTATTTAAATGAAATAAACAAATATTTCTGTATATAAAGTTTTTTGTTCATAATTTTTTGAAATGCGCAAATGACTGTAAAGAAGTATTAAATGGACAAAAATCTTGAGATATGTATTTGCTTGTTTATTGTTTGTTAAAATCACAAAAAATATGACAATTATTAGTTAAACAAAAATATTTTTTAAAGAAAGAAAAATTATAAACAAAGACTTCAGGGCTGGGCTGTACATCTTTTTGATGTCCATTTTTTTTACTTTTTTATAGAGCTGCAATAACTCTAAGATGGTTTTTAAGCATGTAAAGTTTACTTTCTAAAGTCTTCAGATTGTACGTGGGAAAAGAGAATGGGAGCTACTTAGATTTGCCAGACGGCCTGGAATGGCCCGGATTTTCCATTTTTTGAGCCTTGTCCAGTTACCAGTTAAAATAAAATTTGTCCAGTTAAAAAATTAATATCTTTAATTTTGAAAAATAGTTCTTTTTTCTATTCTATATTTTCAGTTAATCAATATTATGTCCTTAAAAAAACCTTCATTAAAGACATAATAGCCCTGTCAGAAATTACGTTAACTTTAAACTAACTTTAAGCTAACTATTTTGCAAATAGTAATGACTGACACTTGGATTACTTTTCAATGTACTCGTAATCAACTGACTATTTTAACATCGCAATGTCCTAGGCCGTAGTCAATTGTCTCACTCTGCATTACTTTCAGCTAACTTAAAGTTGATTTTTTTAAATCACCTTTTAGTTAGTAAATTAAAACAATTTTTCTGGGGTTTGAAAATGTATCATCACACGTTGTGTACTCAACGCGCTATCACTCAGCTAAGGTACCATCTAAAATAACAAGAGCAAAATATTAATATAAAACTGAAATGAGTTTCGAAGTAGCTAAATTCGTTAGCTCTCATCAAATTCGATTACGTACTTAACTCAAGAATTAATTTTGACTTTGTTCTGGATGACATTGCATTTAGCTTTTAGTCAGTCTAAGAAAATTTGACTATACGTTAACTATTTTTGTAGTCAACCACACATTCTCGGACAGGGAGCTTACCATCTACATCTTACATCATTTATTATTGGTTTAGTACAATACATGCCACGAGAATACATTTAAAAAACAAGACGTATTTACATTTCAAGACTGTTTACGCAGGCCTCTAATGTACAATGATTTATATTTTTCTCTAATTCTGCTTAGTACATCTATTTTGTACAGAACTAACAACTTACAACCAAAAAATATTTTCAAAAAATATCAACATTCAACGCTTTTTTGAACTATAAGTGCATTTTTAAATTGTCCAGTTATTTTTTCAAAATCCAGGTGAATTTTTTCCAATGTCCAGTTATTTGACTTCTGGTATCTGGCAACCCGAGAGCCACTTTCCCTTTTCCTTTGCAAATTAAACTTTGCTTATGTATTATTCCCGTATTTGGTAAAAAGGGAAAAAACAAATTCATAATAGGAGAAAACGGAAAAGTGAAAAAAGTGGGCTGATAATTTCAGTTCTTAATATTTTTCTAAAGTTAATTTAGAGAAAAGTAAGTATACTTACAAAATCGACAACCATCGCATTCAAAAATGAATAATTACACTCATCAGGAAATATGTACTTACAAACTAAATTTGCGCAATAAAATAAATAAAAAAATCGCGGGAACTCCACCACACTTATTTTTTGGAATCCATTTTCCAGAAAATGTGTGGGATCCCGAGAATAAACTCTGTATGAAAAACACTAGTACTCAGCATAAGTTAAAAAAAAATTAATTATAAAATAAAATTATTTGTGGCACTTAATTATGGTTCTTTATCCTCTTTTTTGCTGCTGAAGTTATCATTATAATTATGTAATTTTTTACATATATAACCGCATGTTTTCACTCATAATAAATCAATGTCCAACTAAACTTACCCCATAATAATAGTCATTCTTAAAATCAGCTGTTATAAGAAGCAGTGTTGCCGATTTGAAGATTTCTGGAGCAAATTGTCACCCGGAATCTTATAATGCTGATTAATTTTATGTTTGATATGCACATGAGTATACATATGTATGTACATATATGTATATTAATTGCTTGCTTATGTAAATACGTATATTGCGCTATCAACCCTGAACTGTTTCTTAAAATAAATAATATCTTAAATCCAAGTTATTTGTCTCAGTCTTTATTAATTTAATTTATTGTTATCAATTTGTATTTAATTGTTAACAGAAATAAATCCCTCCTAATGTAAATAAATCAATAAAATTCTTTAGATAAACGTTAACACATAAATAAGCGAAAAAAATGGCAGAACAAAATTAAAAATAAAATTGCAACGGAATGCATGTTTGCTAGTTCTGGTCATAAAATATGTGGACTTAAAAATATTGCTCTGAGCGAATTTTTTTTCAATTTATTTTTTTCTTGTCAGTGATACAAAATCACAGTATGGGAGTGTTCGGTCAAGAATTAACAAAAATACGACAAGAATTCTTAACATAGGAATACATGTTTACTACACTGAAACTAGATAAACTGCAAAGTTTTATTTTTCTATCTCCCTCTCTGTGTTTATTTTAAAGCCATTAAAAACCTTGATTCCAGGGATTAAGTATCAATCATACGAGTATATGCACACTTTTACATATGCATACAAAAGCAACATATACAAGACACGTTTCAACTTTGGCATAGATTGAAATATTTACTGCTTGATCTATGAAATATTTAAGTACGAATACATAGATGAACGTTAAAAATTTGCTAGTGGTGCATTTACACTGGCAACGAAAACTTAAAGGAATAATTCTGGCATTCATTTAACTAAAGAAGTATGCTGAATAGTTAAAAGTCTACTATTTTAGTTGGGTTGGAAACAAAACAATCTATTTGTATTATATGAAAAGGAGGTAAATAAAATCGATTACCGAATAGTTTGTGTACCACGAAAACGCAAAAGCAGTGTAGAACGTATGTAAATCCTTTTTGAACATTCATTAGACGTAAAATTGCAAAATATCGGTACGCGCTTTTTGATTTTTCTTTCATTCGTTAAAGCCTTGTAATTTTTATTTTATCACAGTATTGTTATACATATAAAGTAGTGAAATAAGAAAATTAAATACTAGTACAGTCGACTCTTGATAATTTGAAACTTGTTAATTGGAATATCTCGATAAATTGGACCTGTTTCCCAGGTCCCTTGAAAAACATTCAATAAATTTAAAAAAATCCATATACATATTTTGGTGCCCTCGGTAATTTATAATTATTCGAATGGCATATTGACCGCGATATTATTTAAATTGTTTTAATGTGCTGTGTTAAAAAAATAATAATAATAATATAAAAAATAAATCTCACTAAATGGTATTTTTAATTAAAAAATGTGTATATATCTTCTGACAAAGGTCGCTATAATTTGATCACCGAATTCACGTACTAGGCCCACTGCATGTGGTATCAGTTAACGCAAACTGTCGATTTATACACAAATTTTTAAGTACAAAGAGAATACGCGAAGTGTTGTGATAGATGGTATAACAATATATGAAATTTTTTTTAATATCACTAGTTTATAATAGTTTTACCATTGTTACAGTACAGCTGCCCAGCAGCAAAAAATTACACACTACCATCAGAACTACTTGCCATATAATGACTTACTGTTCTGATTACCAAATTTCATTACTCGCTTACAAATCACATTACATAAAACTTAAAAAAATGCTGTACAAGTTGATAAATGAGGAGAATAATTATTTTAGATTTAATAGATTACGTGAAATGTTGGCAAATAAAAAAAGTAAGTACTTCCCAAGAATCGATATTTTTAGTCTTCCGCCATGTTAAAATCATTAAGTTGGTAATCCAGTAGGGAAGAGCTTCCACCAAAAATGCTTAATTCCAAACCCGATTACCTTTTTAGAATTTTTTGCTGGGTGTGTGCTTTATTTCCATTTGTGCTGAAAATTCTTTGATATTTTTACTGAATTAAATTTTCTTTGCTAGTGGAAACAGTCTCTGGAGAAGTTAGTTATAGATACAGCAACAAATTTGTATGTTGTAAAGTTTATTAGAACTAAATGAAAACTTTTTACAAGCTTTTACAAAATTTTATAATTTTTTTTTATTTTTCTATTATGTTCTATTTAAGCATTAAATTAAAATTGACAGGCTATTTATGTTTTACAAACGACTTCTACCACCAACGTTTCATAGAGTTTACGTAACAAATTGCAAAAATTTTTGTGGAAAAAATAGAACTTAATTTGGGTTTCGTTCAATGTTCAATTTGTTAAACAATAAAACTGGATAATTCGCAACATACAAGCTTAAATAACTAATGCTAAATGACAAAACCAGTCAACAGAATAAAGAAATAAAAAAGGATTTTATAGTACATTCCAGTGAATTTTATTTATAAAAATTCCGTGCTAGAAAAATAACATTTAATTTAGATTTTATTATAAAAAATTTTAAAGATACAATAATAATTCAAAAGAAGTAAATCCTTCATTTTAATGAGATTTTTTTAACCACAAAAGAGAAACGAGCTTGATGACACACTTTTAGCTTTTTTAAACTCCCTGTTTTTTTATATGAAAATTTACATAAATATCTATGAATAAAGATGTACGCGTTATTGTGATAAGGTTGTGTAGAAGAAACTTGGAATCGTTTTGGTTTTCAATAGCAAACTGCTTTCCTTAAACCTCACTATATGAACTAAATGTATGAACAGTAATTTCCACTTAATTGATTCTTTAAACATTAATCAAATCAATTGCTGCAATTAAAGCCCAGTTACTTAAGACAAAATAATACTGGTAATTCAACGCAACGGACTCAAGCGGTTAAATCAATTAACTGGAAATTATTGTGATGAGCTCAGTTGCTTACAGTGCACGACCATCAAGCAGCAGAATCTAATTTCAATAAAACGTTCTAAAATCATTTTACATATTTACCCCTGCTGTTATTTTAAAGTTGGGTGCCCCTGTGGCTGAGCTGCAGCGATGCTATCCTCTCAGTCCAGAGGTCGTGGGTTAGATTCCCGCCGTAGACCGTGGGTGTTTTCCGCAGACAAGCTAATAACAATTAAATCATCGATATTTTAATTTTAAGTAGAGCCAATTTAAACTTAAGTGAAACAGGTTTTTAATTTGCCTCAACTTCAATTAATTCAGATTTTAAAGTACCTAAAGACGATCAAATAAACCCATCAATAGCTGCATATGTGTGAGTGTCGTATGCTTTTCGCTTGAAAGGAGACTTAAAAGTAAACACGTCAGTCATCATTTGTATTTTGACTTTGTAGCTTTACTTTAAGTAAATAAGTGATATGCCCCAAAAGACGCACAAAAACTTATTAAAGTATTTTTTTAATTTTTTGTAAATCTTAAGAACTCAAATCAAACGAAATTTCCATTTATTCTCTATTGGAATTTCGATCAATATCAAATGCCAGCCACATTTTGACCAGTGTTTCATTATTATCATAGATTTTATGATTTTTTTTATCCTTAGTAGCTATCTAAACTACGTTTATACTCGTAAATAAAAACTTTATTTGCAAATACTCAACTAGCCGGTATTATAGTCGTTAAATAAGCAATTGTAAAATGAAAAATTTCTTTTTCTGTATACATACAACTCATCCCCAGTAATCAGTAATTGTTCACGTGAGTTAGTAAAGACTTCATTATTCTTTACTTTCTGTTGATGTTCTGCGCTGTGCCGTTCTGTTTCTAAACTTTAATATTTACTTTTTATGTAATAACTTATCACCTGTTTCTGAGCAGAACAGCCACAGTTTTCCACTAAAGTGATGAGTTCGTCCATTTTTATGTTTCAATATAATTTTATGTTTTTCTGATAAAAACCAAATTTTTTAAATTTGAGAAGCACAATCAAAATTTTTATTTTATTTATGCTGTCACTTAGAATTACTTTAAATTTTTTGGATTTTCACAGGTTGAACCGTAACAGAACAGAACGAAACAGAAAAACTAACTACTTGTGTAACATTTCTAAAAGAGTCAACTGATTCGTGCAAATAAAACGTGCGAATAAACATAATATATGAGTTCTCATAAAATTAATGTTTGTGTACTTTTGATACATGAGAAATTTGTTTTTATTGTTTGTTTTTAATAAAAATAGCTTACTAAATATGTTTGTTTCTTTAATTTTACTTTATTTTAAAGTTGCCCCTATTTTTCTTAGAAATCCCCTTTTTGTGCCACTTTTTTTTTGAAAATCCCCTTTTTGAAATTTTTCAACGGTAACTCTGTTTACATGCATTGGATTCAATCTATTAAAATAAGTCCTATAAACATAAGCCCCAATGCTATGAAAATATAATTTTTTATTAAAATTTTACTTTATATGAATTTTTTTTATGAAATCTATACTAAAATCCTTATTAACCCCCCGACTAAAAAAGGGGTGTTATAAGTTTGAAGTGTGTATCTGTGTGTCTGTACAAGTACTCGTACAGACCAAACGGATGTACCGATTTTGATTTAGTATTTTCTGTTTGAAAGGTGACTTGATCGAGAAGGTTCTTAGCTATGTTTAATAAAATCGAATCCAGATCTAGAAATATTTGGGGGTTTGTAAAACTTTTAGTTTTTGTTATATACTAGTATTGAATTCTGTTATCGGAAGACAGTTCGTAAAAATCTTACGTTCAATTATACGATCACTTATCCCATAATCTCACATTTTATTTTATATAGTACGTTTACGTATGTATGTCGTCATCCGAAAAATTTATTTATTTATTATGAGGAATTTGCAACGATTTGGGCCCAGCTTTAATTATTTTAAGTGATCTTATCATTTTGAAGCGCACCTTCTGCTATTGTTACTGTTTGCTCTACAAATTGCACAAAAATATAATGTCAACACATTCATCTAAAGAATTTCTATATGCATTTTTTTCTACATACGAGTAAATTCTTTTTTTATTTCCATTTCCTTTTCAAAAAGGTGTAAATGTGATTTTTTTGCTGTCTTTTCATGGCTTATATTTCCTGGTGGGTGGGCGTGTTGGTTTTGTTTACTTTTTGTTGTTTTTGTCTCATTGAAAGACTTTTTAACCCATTTTTCAGTTACTGACATCGCTTGTTGAAGGGTCTTTGAATTTGGAAAAAAAAAACTTTTGAAAAAGACACACAAATACTCAGATGAAAATAGATAGGAAAAATAAAACAGGAAATGTACACAAACCTGCTGTGTAGTGGTTGCAATGATGTCGTTTTGAGAATTCTTCAAAAGGCATAAATTGTGTTAAATTGAAATACATACGTCATATTTTTAATTGTGTAAATATGAATATTATTTATATATTTTTATAAAGTAACAGGAAGGAGTGAAAGATAAAATAATATTTTTACTTAGTTAAAATGTCAAGATTTTAATAAGAGCGAGTGTGTGGTAATAAAAGGATCAAAAGGATTAGCAGGCGCATTAATTGTGCATAATGGTTTTATTTACAAACCTACTTATTTAAGTCAAGGCAGTAAATATACATATGGATATTATTATTTTATTGCCAAAAGGTTTACAAAACAGATGCTCTACGGAAATTTGTTATTAATAAAGCTTTTGTAAACCAAAATGTTTTGTTTGTCAATTCATAACGTATTGTTGGATTCGTAGGTCCCCTGCAAAAAATTTGGTGACAATTAAACCAAACGTGCTCGTCCTATGATTTGAGAAAATGGGAGTGTTACCAAAAGTAGGGCGTAGTGTATGTATAGTGAAAATAAGACATATCGTGAAATTGGTAATATGTAATTCACCATTTTCGATATGTATCGTCTTTTAATTGGGACTCGTTCTAGTATTGTAGTAAACGGCCCTGAACATGTTTGATGTGGCTTAATCCAGGACATATCAAATAGTATAGATATACCTTTTTTAGTTGGATTTTCTCTAAATTGGAAGCTGAAGCAGTGTCCCATAGCTAACGTAACCAGATGGTTTCCGCAAAAATCGGGACATGATCTCAATAAGCGGGATTTTGGCGAATATACCCTGAAAAAGCGGGATTTAAAAACAAATATCTTTTAGAAAGCGGGATGTGTAATATGCACTTAGTACATACACAATTTCGTATGTACTTAGGAAACACAGTTTTCACACTTTCTATTATTAAAAAATGTTAATATACATAGGTAGGGCAAATTTTAAAAAGAACTTCAAAAAATGCTGAGTGTGTACTTTTAGAGTACGAGTACAATCTGGTCCAACTGTCCGGCCGCATCAACTCGTACTTAGGAAAATTTGGCCACATCTGAGAAAATGTTAATATAGGTAGGGCAAATTTAAAGTTTTTCGAAAACCTCCTGAAAACTCGAACTTCCAGCACATTTTATAGGACCACTTGGACATTAATATATGACCAATGCTATCCGCCAGCACTGACTGCGTATCCTTCAGAAAATGCCAAGTTTAAAACTTGGCAATATCTAGTTCAAATTCATGCTTTTCAGAAATAGATTTATGGGCAATAATAAAGGAGCAACCTTGTCTATAAACTTGCATTACTTTTTTCAGTCTGGGTTGGCCCATTTAATGGAAAGTCCTTTCGAAATACATTATAGCTTAACATAGCTCTGTTAAGACACTAATAGAGCTCTGTTAAGGCACAAGATTTGTGTCAAGGGTTATAAATTTATACAAACACAAACATGAAATTCTGCCAATTCTGATAGAAAATAATGCACCGATAATTTTGAAACTCTTCATGACATAATGAGAATTGTGTTCTGCAAATTAGCTGAACTACAAGCGTGACACTTCTAATATTTATTTTTTTTTTTTTTTTTTAATGCATGTATTTATTTATTGTATCTTCATATATGAACTAACAATACGTATTCAAATCTTAAATCTATAAAAAAAAAATTATTAGGCCCGACCAGTGTCGGACATAAACTTAGTGGTAGTTATAAATAATACATTAGTAGTGATAATCAAAAAAAAAAGGGGGGGTAGTATTTTCAAGTAGTCCCATCTGGAGTGTTAGGTATAAGAGCCCGTGTGTCCCTCTTTTTTAAGCGGATGTGTCCAGTAAAGTTCAAAATATTACGAGCAAGCGGATTAGGATGTGATTCGAGTTTTGTTAAATATTTGCCTGCGTATTTTGCAATTTCTTCAGTCACTAGTGGCATATTTAAATCACGATGTATAATAGAATTTTGGATGTACCATGGAGCCGATGTTATTAACCGTAAAATTTTGTTTTGCCTTCGTTGGATTCTCTCGACATTGGAAGCTGAAGCAGTGCCCCATAACTGAATTCCATAGCGCCATATTGGCTTCAAAAGCGACTTGTATAATAAAAGTTTGCAGTCTAGGCTGAGTGTTGAGTTTCTGCCAATCAACCAATATATTTGAGTTAACTTAAGTTTCATCTGAGTTAACTTAGAGTCAATATGATGTTTCCATGTAAGTCTTCGATCAAGGTGTATACCAAGGTATATCACTTGGGAATGTTGAGGAATATCACTTCCTAGGGTGAACGTTATATGGACACACTTTTGTTCACTGGTTACAGAGTCACGGGACTGGTTACAGAGTCACATTGGAGGGAACAATTAACATTATATGACGCTATCAGCGCAGAAGTGGTGTAACCCAGATTCGATTTTTGGTCACTGTTATAGTGATAAATACATTATTTACATTACCAACTATCAAATAAAATTAGAGCACACCGCATTTTGGTATTTTAAAGAAAATGGATCTGAAAAATCGTTTTTGCACATATTCGTTGATCATTTTTATTCGACCTTAGAAATTTTATATATTTGTTTTCTATTAATCTATGAACTTTAGCCTGATTAATAGAAAACACAATCACTTTTTAATGGTTGAACTTTGTTATAATAAAATTATATTATATTTTCGTTTTATATGCTTATTAAAGACATTTTTATGTATCGTCACCTTAAATGCAAACGGACGTAACTACACAAAAATTAGAAATCGAGTTTTTGATTGATTACTGTTCATTTTATCAAACTACATGTTCACGCGAATATTTAGACCTCTGCGATCAAAAATGACGACTTTATTAAAGAAATTGCAACTGACATAATTACGAATACATGTATTTTTTATTGCAAGGAGCGTAATTAACATCAAAGCTTAAATATATGTAAAAAGGAAATAAATGGTTAAAAACATATAAGTATCCATACTACCAGTAAATTTCGAAGAACATTTTCAAGAACATTATTATTGATTTTGAAACGTGTTTTGTTTCTCCTGTAAAAAATATATAAAAGTGTAGTTACGTCCGTTTGCATTTAAGGTGACGATATGTAATATTTTTCAAACACAAATTTTTCTGTATCCAAAATGTAATAAAATAAATCACAAAAATATTATGACAGCACTTCGTTTTCTCCAAACGAGAAGAAATTAATCATCTGACGACTTTCATATGCTGTATAAATGTGCTTTGGACCTTATAAATATAAGTACTCTGTACATAATACAAAGCAAAACCAACGGCTGTCAGGCGGCTCAAGCCGTCTATGAGCCGCCACCAATTATTTTTCCTTAACCGCCGCCGCCGACTTTTTAAGGGCTTTTGCTAATGTAAACATTTATTTGCATATTAAAAAAACAAAAACAAAATAAATTGTGGTAGAAATAAAAAACAAATAAAGGGTCTGCCAGATAACTTTTTTTTTTGAAAATGCTATAAAAAAAACTACTGAAGCTTCGGCTGTGTGGCACGTAGCGCCGTCCTGTTGAAACCAAATGTTGCCAATATCCTCCTCTTCAATTTTTGTGAACAAAAATTCGTTCAACATGGCCCGATAACGATCGCCATTGACTGTAACGGCCACTCCTTGCTCATTTTCGAAAAAAAAAATGGCCAAATTATGCCTCTGGACCAAAATCCGCACCAAACAGTGACTCGTTTTGGGTGCGTCGGCTTTTCAATGTATGCGAGCGGGTTTTCTGTTCCCCAAATGCGACAATTTTGCTTGTTTACATACCCGCCAAGATCAAAATGAGCTTCATCTGAAAAGATGATTTTTTTTTGGCAAAATCGGCATCTTCTGTAAGTCGATCGCAGGCCAACTTAGCGAAGCGAATACACAACCATATTCGTTCAGCGGGAAGATAAAACTAATTATCTGTCAAATCAGACATGAGCTAAGTGTACCCATTCACGAAATAAGCTCTAGTTGAAAAAAAAACGTTAGATGGCGGACCCTTTAGATAGAAAGATTTATTAAGTATAATTTGAAAAACTTTCTTAAGGCGGTTTCAAACTATAATACAAATATTAATACTTTTGTGGAAAATTCGACTCTGACATGTCGAGTTGTTATTTGTTTTTTTTAATTTTTTAAACAGAAATTAGATCAGGGAAGCATTTTCGTCAAAAGTATTAATACTTGTATTTAGTCTGCAACCGCCTTTAGTAACAAGAGAACAGAATATAAAATTTTTTCAGCAAAGTAAAATATATACGGCCTTATTTATAAAACTTAAAAAGTCTTTATAAAGGTTTTTTAAAACAAATTTTCATACAAAATTTTTCTTAAAAGCCTTTTTAAGTTTTATAAACAAGGCTGATAAAATATACCATACATATTCAATTTCTAATATATCGATTTGAATCGGACTTTATTTTATTCTTGCCATAATAGGTAAATTTTTATGGAATTTAAAAAAAAATTTGTTTTTTTTAGTAAAAAAAAGTGGACGCTTAGATTTTAAACAAGTGTATGAAAGATTTGCCAAATTAGTAAATTTGAATGAATAAAAAAAAAATTATAAACTGAGATAATTATTTACGTGGGAGTGTTAAAAAATACAAAATACGCATATACACGCTGACATAACATCAGACATTCGTAATATAACATAAAAAAAAATTTAACTCATATTAAGATGCATGAAGCAAAAATATGGGAGGAATGAACTCTGCATGACTTTTTTTAATTTCTACTAAAAACTATTTTTATTGCAAAATTTATGGATGGTTAAAAAAAATAATAAAAATTTATTACATTTGTAAGCATTAAATTTAAGACGACACGACACTGCTTATTTTTATTACGAATATGTAATTCTCATTCTTATTGAACAGACAGCAAAAAAAAAAAAGACAACCTTGAAATTTCGTTAATAAACGTAAATTTAATGATTTAAGTATTTGATCAAAAACAAAAGTAATGACAAATTAATTGATGACAATAATGTCAACAATTTTAAAACAAAGTATTATTGAGTTTTTTAAATTTTATAAAATTTCAGAAATATTCCACAAAAAAAATCATTTATTTTGAAGTAAAGAACTTTGTAAATGCCATAATATTCTAATGATTTATTAAATGCATCATTCTTCCAATTGTTTATTTTTTATTTAAATGAAATAAACAAATATTTCTGTATATAAAGTTTTTTGTTCATAATTTTTTGAAATGCGCAAATGACTGTAAAGAAGTATTAAATGGACAAAAATCTTGAGATATGTATTTGCTTGTTTATTGTTTGTTAAAATCACAAAAAATATGACAATTATTAGTTAAACAAAAATATTTTTTAAAGAAAGAAAAATTATAAACAAAGACTTCAGGGCTGGGCTGTACATCTTTTTGATGTCCATTTTTTTTACTTTTTTATAGAGCTGCAATAACTCTAAGATGGTTTTTAAGCATGTAAAGTTTACTTTCTAAAGTCTTCAGATTGTACGTGGGAAAAGAGAATGGGAGCTACTTAGATTTGCCAGACGGCCTGGAATGGCCCGGATTTTCCATTTTTTGAGCCTTGTCCAGTTACCAGTTAAAATAAAATTTGTCCAGTTAAAAAATTAATATCTTTAATTTTGAAAAATAGTTCTTTTTTCTATTCTATATTTTCAGTTAATCAATATTATGTCCTTAAAAAAACCTTCATTAAAGACATAATAGCCCTGTCAGAAATTACGTTAACTTTAAACTAACTTTAAGCTAACTATTTTGCAAATAGTAATGACTGACACTTGGATTACTTTTCAATGTACTCGTAATCAACTGACTATTTTAACATCGCAATGTCCTAGGCCGTAGTCAATTGTCTCACTCTGCATTACTTTCAGCTAACTTAAAGTTGATTTTTTTAAATCACCTTTTAGTTAGTAAATTAAAACAATTTTTCTGGGGTTTGAAAATGTATCATCACACGTTGTGTACTCAACGCGCTATCACTCAGCTAAGGTACCATCTAAAATAACAAGAGCAAAATATTAATATAAAACTGAAATGAGTTTCGAAGTAGCTAAATTCGTTAGCTCTCATCAAATTCGATTACGTACTTAACTCAAGAATTAATTTTGACTTTGTTCTGGATGACATTGCATTTAGCTTTTAGTCAGTCTAAGAAAATTTGACTATACGTTAACTATTTTTGTAGTCAACCACACATTCTCGGACAGGGAGCTTACCATCTACATCTTACATCATTTATTATTGGTTTAGTACAATACATGCCACGAGAATACATTTAAAAAACAAGACGTATTTACATTTCAAGACTGTTTACGCAGGCCTCTAATGTACAATGATTTATATTTTTCTCTAATTCTGCTTAGTACATCTATTTTGTACAGAACTAACAACTTACAACCAAAAAATATTTTCAAAAAATATCAACATTCAACGCTTTTTTGAACTATAAGTGCATTTTTAAATTGTCCAGTTATTTTTTCAAAATCCAGGTGAATTTTTTCCAATGTCCAGTTATTTGACTTCTGGTATCTGGCAACCCGAGAGCCACTTTCCCTTTTCCTTTGCAAATTAAACTTTGCTTATGTATTATTCCCGTATTTGGTAAAAAGGGAAAAAACAAATTCATAATAGGAGAAAACGGAAAAGTGAAAAAAGTGGGCTGATAATTTCAGTTCTTAATATTTTTCTAAAGTTAATTTAGAGAAAAGTAAGTATACTTACAAAATCGACAACCATCGCATTCAAAAATGAATAATTACACTCATCAGGAAATATGTACTTACAAACTAAATTTGCGCAATAAAATAAATAAAAAAATCGCGGGAACTCCACCACACTTATTTTTTGGAATCCATTTTCCAGAAAATGTGTGGGATCCCGAGAATAAACTCTGTATGAAAAACACTAGTACTCAGCATAAGTTAAAAAAAAATTAATTATAAAATAAAATTATTTGTGGCACTTAATTATGGTTCTTTATCCTCTTTTTTGCTGCTGAAGTTATCATTATAATTATGTAATTTTTTACATATATAACCGCATGTTTTCACTCATAATAAATCAATGTCCAACTAAACTTACCCCATAATAATAGTCATTCTTAAAATCAGCTGTTATAAGAAGCAGTGTTGCCGATTTGAAGATTTCTGGAGCAAATTGTCACCCGGAATCTTATAATGCTGATTAATTTTATGTTTGATATGCACATGAGTATACATATGTATGTACATATATGTATATTAATTGCTTGCTTATGTAAATACGTATATTGCGCTATCAACCCTGAACTGTTTCTTAAAATAAATAATATCTTAAATCCAAGTTATTTGTCTCAGTCTTTATTAATTTAATTTATTGTTATCAATTTGTATTTAATTGTTAACAGAAATAAATCCCTCCTAATGTAAATAAATCAATAAAATTCTTTAGATAAACGTTAACACATAAATAAGCGAAAAAAATGGCAGAACAAAATTAAAAATAAAATTGCAACGGAATGCATGTTTGCTAGTTCTGGTCATAAAATATGTGGACTTAAAAATATTGCTCTGAGCGAATTTTTTTTCAATTTATTTTTTTCTTGTCAGTGATACAAAATCACAGTATGGGAGTGTTCGGTCAAGAATTAACAAAAATACGACAAGAATTCTTAACATAGGAATACATGTTTACTACACTGAAACTAGATAAACTGCAAAGTTTTATTTTTCTATCTCCCTCTCTGTGTTTATTTTAAAGCCATTAAAAACCTTGATTCCAGGGATTAAGTATCAATCATACGAGTATATGCACACTTTTACATATGCATACAAAAGCAACATATACAAGACACGTTTCAACTTTGGCATAGATTGAAATATTTACTGCTTGATCTATGAAATATTTAAGTACGAATACATAGATGAACGTTAAAAATTTGCTAGTGGTGCATTTACACTGGCAACGAAAACTTAAAGGAATAATTCTGGCATTCATTTAACTAAAGAAGTATGCTGAATAGTTAAAAGTCTACTATTTTAGTTGGGTTGGAAACAAAACAATCTATTTGTATTATATGAAAAGGAGGTAAATAAAATCGATTACCGAATAGTTTGTGTACCACGAAAACGCAAAAGCAGTGTAGAACGTATGTAAATCCTTTTTGAACATTCATTAGACGTAAAATTGCAAAATATCGGTACGCGCTTTTTGATTTTTCTTTCATTCGTTAAAGCCTTGTAATTTTTATTTTATCACAGTATTGTTATACATATAAAGTAGTGAAATAAGAAAATTAAATACTAGTACAGTCGACTCTTGATAATTTGAAACTTGTTAATTGGAATATCTCGATAAATTGGACCTGTTTCCCAGGTCCCTTGAAAAACATTCAATAAATTTAAAAAAATCCATATACATATTTTGGTGCCCTCGGTAATTTATAATTATTCGAATGGCATATTGACCGCGATATTATTTAAATTGTTTTAATGTGCTGTGTTAAAAAAATAATAATAATAATATAAAAAATAAATCTCACTAAATGGTATTTTTAATTAAAAAATGTGTATATATCTTCTGACAAAGGTCGCTATAATTTGATCACCGAATTCACGTACTAGGCCCACTGCATGTGGTATCAGTTAACGCAAACTGTCGATTTATACACAAATTTTTAAGTACAAAGAGAATACGCGAAGTGTTGTGATAGATGGTATAACAATATATGAAATTTTTTTTAATATCACTAGTTTATAATAGTTTTACCATTGTTACAGTACAGCTGCCCAGCAGCAAAAAATTACACACTACCATCAGAACTACTTGCCATATAATGACTTACTGTTCTGATTACCAAATTTCATTACTCGCTTACAAATCACATTACATAAAACTTAAAAAAATGCTGTACAAGTTGATAAATGAGGAGAATAATTATTTTAGATTTAATAGATTACGTGAAATGTTGGCAAATAAAAAAAGTAAGTACTTCCCAAGAATCGATATTTTTAGTCTTCCGCCATGTTAAAATCATTAAGTTGGTAATCCAGTAGGGAAGAGCTTCCACCAAAAATGCTTAATTCCAAACCCGATTACCTTTTTAGAATTTTTTGCTGGGTGTGTGCTTTATTTCCATTTGTGCTGAAAATTCTTTGATATTTTTACTGAATTAAATTTTCTTTGCTAGTGGAAACAGTCTCTGGAGAAGTTAGTTATAGATACAGCAACAAATTTGTATGTTGTAAAGTTTATTAGAACTAAATGAAAACTTTTTACAAGCTTTTACAAAATTTTATAATTTTTTTTTATTTTTCTATTATGTTCTATTTAAGCATTAAATTAAAATTGACAGGCTATTTATGTTTTACAAACGACTTCTACCACCAACGTTTCATAGAGTTTACGTAACAAATTGCAAAAATTTTTGTGGAAAAAATAGAACTTAATTTGGGTTTCGTTCAATGTTCAATTTGTTAAACAATAAAACTGGATAATTCGCAACATACAAGCTTAAATAACTAATGCTAAATGACAAAACCAGTCAACAGAATAAAGAAATAAAAAAGGATTTTATAGTACATTCCAGTGAATTTTATTTATAAAAATTCCGTGCTAGAAAAATAACATTTAATTTAGATTTTATTATAAAAAATTTTAAAGATACAATAATAATTCAAAAGAAGTAAATCCTTCATTTTAATGAGATTTTTTTAACCACAAAAGAGAAACGAGCTTGATGACACACTTTTAGCTTTTTTAAACTCCCTGTTTTTTTATATGAAAATTTACATAAATATCTATGAATAAAGATGTACGCGTTATTGTGATAAGGTTGTGTAGAAGAAACTTGGAATCGTTTTGGTTTTCAATAGCAAACTGCTTTCCTTAAACCTCACTATATGAACTAAATGTATGAACAGTAATTTCCACTTAATTGATTCTTTAAACATTAATCAAATCAATTGCTGCAATTAAAGCCCAGTTACTTAAGACAAAATAATACTGGTAATTCAACGCAACGGACTCAAGCGGTTAAATCAATTAACTGGAAATTATTGTGATGAGCTCAGTTGCTTACAGTGCACGACCATCAAGCAGCAGAATCTAATTTCAATAAAACGTTCTAAAATCATTTTACATATTTACCCCTGCTGTTATTTTAAAGTTGGGTGCCCCTGTGGCTGAGCTGCAGCGATGCTATCCTCTCAGTCCAGAGGTCGTGGGTTAGATTCCCGCCGTAGACCGTGGGTGTTTTCCGCAGACAAGCTAATAACAATTAAATCATCGATATTTTAATTTTAAGTAGAGCCAATTTAAACTTAAGTGAAACAGGTTTTTAATTTGCCTCAACTTCAATTAATTCAGATTTTAAAGTACCTAAAGACGATCAAATAAACCCATCAATAGCTGCATATGTGTGAGTGTCGTATGCTTTTCGCTTGAAAGGAGACTTAAAAGTAAACACGTCAGTCATCATTTGTATTTTGACTTTGTAGCTTTACTTTAAGTAAATAAGTGATATGCCCCAAAAGACGCACAAAAACTTATTAAAGTATTTTTTTAATTTTTTGTAAATCTTAAGAACTCAAATCAAACGAAATTTCCATTTATTCTCTATTGGAATTTCGATCAATATCAAATGCCAGCCACATTTTGACCAGTGTTTCATTATTATCATAGATTTTATGATTTTTTTTATCCTTAGTAGCTATCTAAACTACGTTTATACTCGTAAATAAAAACTTTATTTGCAAATACTCAACTAGCCGGTATTATAGTCGTTAAATAAGCAATTGTAAAATGAAAAATTTCTTTTTCTGTATACATACAACTCATCCCCAGTAATCAGTAATTGTTCACGTGAGTTAGTAAAGACTTCATTATTCTTTACTTTCTGTTGATGTTCTGCGCTGTGCCGTTCTGTTTCTAAACTTTAATATTTACTTTTTATGTAATAACTTATCACCTGTTTCTGAGCAGAACAGCCACAGTTTTCCACTAAAGTGATGAGTTCGTCCATTTTTATGTTTCAATATAATTTTATGTTTTTCTGATAAAAACCAAATTTTTTAAATTTGAGAAGCACAATCAAAATTTTTATTTTATTTATGCTGTCACTTAGAATTACTTTAAATTTTTTGGATTTTCACAGGTTGAACCGTAACAGAACAGAACGAAACAGAAAAACTAACTACTTGTGTAACATTTCTAAAAGAGTCAACTGATTCGTGCAAATAAAACGTGCGAATAAACATAATATATGAGTTCTCATAAAATTAATGTTTGTGTACTTTTGATACATGAGAAATTTGTTTTTATTGTTTGTTTTTAATAAAAATAGCTTACTAAATATGTTTGTTTCTTTAATTTTACTTTATTTTAAAGTTGCCCCTATTTTTCTTAGAAATCCCCTTTTTGTGCCACTTTTTTTTTGAAAATCCCCTTTTTGAAATTTTTCAACGGTAACTCTGTTTACATGCATTGGATTCAATCTATTAAAATAAGTCCTATAAACATAAGCCCCAATGCTATGAAAATATAATTTTTTATTAAAATTTTACTTTATATGAATTTTTTTTATGAAATCTATACTAAAATCCTTATTAACCCCCCGACTAAAAAAGGGGTGTTATAAGTTTGAAGTGTGTATCTGTGTGTCTGTACAAGTACTCGTACAGACCAAACGGATGTACCGATTTTGATTTAGTATTTTCTGTTTGAAAGGTGACTTGATCGAGAAGGTTCTTAGCTATGTTTAATAAAATCGAATCCAGATCTAGAAATATTTGGGGGTTTGTAAAACTTTTAGTTTTTGTTATATACTAGTATTGAATTCTGTTATCGGAAGACAGTTCGTAAAAATCTTACGTTCAATTATACGATCACTTATCCCATAATCTCACATTTTATTTTATATAGTACGTTTACGTATGTATGTCGTCATCCGAAAAATTTATTTATTTATTATGAGGAATTTGCAACGATTTGGGCCCAGCTTTAATTATTTTAAGTGATCTTATCATTTTGAAGCGCACCTTCTGCTATTGTTACTGTTTGCTCTACAAATTGCACAAAAATATAATGTCAACACATTCATCTAAAGAATTTCTATATGCATTTTTTTCTACATACGAGTAAATTCTTTTTTTATTTCCATTTCCTTTTCAAAAAGGTGTAAATGTGATTTTTTTGCTGTCTTTTCATGGCTTATATTTCCTGGTGGGTGGGCGTGTTGGTTTTGTTTACTTTTTGTTGTTTTTGTCTCATTGAAAGACTTTTTAACCCATTTTTCAGTTACTGACATCGCTTGTTGAAGGGTCTTTGAATTTGGAAAAAAAAAACTTTTGAAAAAGACACACAAATACTCAGATGAAAATAGATAGGAAAAATAAAACAGGAAATGTACACAAACCTGCTGTGTAGTGGTTGCAATGATGTCGTTTTGAGAATTCTTCAAAAGGCATAAATTGTGTTAAATTGAAATACATACGTCATATTTTTAATTGTGTAAATATGAATATTATTTATATATTTTTATAAAGTAACAGGAAGGAGTGAAAGATAAAATAATATTTTTACTTAGTTAAAATGTCAAGATTTTAATAAGAGCGAGTGTGTGGTAATAAAAGGATCAAAAGGATTAGCAGGCGCATTAATTGTGCATAATGGTTTTATTTACAAACCTACTTATTTAAGTCAAGGCAGTAAATATACATATGGATATTATTATTTTATTGCCAAAAGGTTTACAAAACAGATGCTCTACGGAAATTTGTTATTAATAAAGCTTTTGTAAACCAAAATGTTTTGTTTGTCAATTCATAACGTATTGTTGGATTCGTAGGTCCCCTGCAAAAAATTTGGTGACAATTAAACCAAACGTGCTCGTCCTATGATTTGAGAAAATGGGAGTGTTACCAAAAGTAGGGCGTAGTGTATGTATAGTGAAAATAAGACATATCGTGAAATTGGTAATATGTAATTCACCATTTTCGATATGTATCGTCTTTTAATTGGGACTCGTTCTAGTATTGTAGTAAACGGCCCTGAACATGTTTGATGTGGCTTAATCCAGGACATATCAAATAGTATAGATATACCTTTTTTAGTTGGATTTTCTCTAAATTGGAAGCTGAAGCAGTGTCCCATAGCTAACGTAACCAGATGGTTTCCGCAAAAATCGGGACATGATCTCAATAAGCGGGATTTTGGCGAATATACCCTGAAAAAGCGGGATTTAAAAACAAATATCTTTTAGAAAGCGGGATGTGTAATATGCACTTAGTACATACACAATTTCGTATGTACTTAGGAAACACAGTTTTCACACTTTCTATTATTAAAAAATGTTAATATACATAGGTAGGGCAAATTTTAAAAAGAACTTCAAAAAATGCTGAGTGTGTACTTTTAGAGTACGAGTACAATCTGGTCCAACTGTCCGGCCGCATCAACTCGTACTTAGGAAAATTTGGCCACATCTGAGAAAATGTTAATATAGGTAGGGCAAATTTAAAGTTTTTCGAAAACCTCCTGAAAACTCGAACTTCCAGCACATTTTATAGGACCACTTGGACATTAATATATGACCAATGCTATCCGCCAGCACTGACTGCGTATCCTTCAGAAAATGCCAAGTTTAAAACTTGGCAATATCTAGTTCAAATTCATGCTTTTCAGAAATAGATTTATGGGCAATAATAAAGGAGCAACCTTGTCTATAAACTTGCATTACTTTTTTCAGTCTGGGTTGGCCCATTTAATGGAAAGTCCTTTCGAAATACATTATAGCTTAACATAGCTCTGTTAAGACACTAATAGAGCTCTGTTAAGGCACAAGATTTGTGTCAAGGGTTATAAATTTATACAAACACAAACATGAAATTCTGCCAATTCTGATAGAAAATAATGCACCGATAATTTTGAAACTCTTCATGACATAATGAGAATTGTGTTCTGCAAATTAGCTGAACTACAAGCGTGACACTTCTAATATTTATTTTTTTTTTTTTTTTTTAATGCATGTATTTATTTATTGTATCTTCATATATGAACTAACAATACGTATTCAAATCTTAAATCTATAAAAAAAAAATTATTAGGCCCGACCAGTGTCGGACATAAACTTAGTGGTAGTTATAAATAATACATTAGTAGTGATAATCAAAAAAAAAAGGGGGGGTAGTATTTTCAAGTAGTCCCATCTGGAGTGTTAGGTATAAGAGCCCGTGTGTCCCTCTTTTTTAAGCGGATGTGTCCAGTAAAGTTCAAAATATTACGAGCAAGCGGATTAGGATGTGATTCGAGTTTTGTTAAATATTTGCCTGCGTATTTTGCAATTTCTTCAGTCACTAGTGGCATATTTAAATCACGATGTATAATAGAATTTTGGATGTACCATGGAGCCGATGTTATTAACCGTAAAATTTTGTTTTGCCTTCGTTGGATTCTCTCGACATTGGAAGCTGAAGCAGTGCCCCATAACTGAATTCCATAGCGCCATATTGGCTTCAAAAGCGACTTGTATAATAAAAGTTTGCAGTCTAGGCTGAGTGTTGAGTTTCTGCCAATCAACCAATATATTTGAGTTAACTTAAGTTTCATCTGAGTTAACTTAGAGTCAATATGATGTTTCCATGTAAGTCTTCGATCAAGGTGTATACCAAGGTATATCACTTGGGAATGTTGAGGAATATCACTTCCTAGGGTGAACGTTATATGGACACACTTTTGTTCATTGACTTTAATTCTCCATAAGTTCAACCATATTTCCAGCTGAGTAATATGTTCCTGGAGATTGCGGGATGCCTCATAAGGGTTTTCGTGCACACTCATACAGGCTGTATCATCGGCAAAAGTAGAAATATGGACATTATTGCTCACAGGCATACCACAAGTATATATTAAATACAAGACAGGACCCAGAATACTACCCTGTGGCACACCAGAAGATATAGATTCGGGCACACTCGTGAACTCTCCTTCCACAACAGTGAACTTCCTATCAATAATATAACTTTCCAAAAGCTTTTGAATGTTTATTGGCAGATATGTCTTCAATTTTAAAACTAGGCCTTCGTGCCATACTTTATCAAACGCCTGAGAAACATAAATAAAGAGAGCAGAACAATACTTCTTTTCTTCAAATGTTCTTCTTACAACTTGGACCAGTCTATGCGTTTGTTCAATCGTGCTGTGCTGACTTCTAAAGCCAAATTGATGGTCCGGGATGCACCCATTATCAGTTAAAATTTTGGACAATTTAGTCATGAGCAGCTTTTCGAAAAGCTTTGAGATTGTAGATAGTAAGCTTATAGGCCTATATGACTCAGTCTTGGTAAGATCTTTGCCCGCCTTTGGAATCATTTTGATCTTGGCCAGTTTCCAGTTATGTGGAAAATACTGCAGTCTTAAAATAGCATTAAAAGTAAATAGCAGGATTCTTATTGCAATATGAGGCAAGTTCATGAGCATTTTGTTACTAATGCCATCAATACCTGGAGCTTTCTTCGGGTTGAGTTCAGCAATTACTTTTCTAATATAAAAAATTTTCTTTTCATCTCATAACGGGTGTAACGAAGCACACAGGGGCTCGGCTAGTTAAGCATTAACTACACAATATTTGGATTTAATTTTTATCAGTTAGATTTTAATAAAAATCTAATAAGAGCTTGAAAATTTCAAAACTCTGAAAAGTGGGATAAAAATTCGAGCCGGAATCGACCTATGAAAAGCTGATATTCTCGCCTAAAGCCTGGTACTCTGTTCACAATTTCGTGCGAAATGCTGTCAAACTACATATAAAAGTATTTGGTATGAAATATTTGCGAAATAAATTCGCAAAAGTAGTACTCTGTTCTTGATGTGAAAAACACGTAAAATAATATCTTTCCATGCAAAATTAGTCTGGCATCATTTTAGTTTAGCTGCGAAACAACATGAACAGTGCTTTTTTCGCACGGAATTTTAACAATGTTGCATACTTTCAAGCAATAAAAGCGAGAAATTTATAAAAAAAACCGCGAGTTGGGCTACATTTAGTACATGTCAAATTTTTCACGCGAAATAATCAATGGTGCTGAAAATTTTTCACAACTTTGAACAGAATACCAGGCTTAAAGCGGGATGTCTGGTCAGGTTATGGGCCATAGCTGAATTCCATAGCACCATAAAAGTTTCGAAAGTATATTACAAGTTTACAATGTGGACTGAGGGTTGAATTTCTACCAATCAGCCAATGTGTCTGAGTTAATTTAAGTTTCATTTGTGTTTCAATAGTTTACTATTACGAATATTGCGCGTGTATGTATTACGAATATTACGCGTTTATTATGTATTACGAATATTACGCATTTATTATGTATTACGAATATTTTTTGTTTGTTTAGTAAGTATGTATATAAGGAAGACTCCGCTAAGACATCTGTTCGGTATGAAGGTTCAACGATGAATCGATATAAATATACCGCCAAGTCACTGTGGAATCAGTTCCATAACTATACTTAGATATTAATCTAAGCTTAAGTGGTACATATTTATACTTTTGAAATATGAGTGTCCCGGTGGTCGAGTGGGTAATGTGGAAGCCTATCACGGGGGAGGTTGATAGTTAGCATATAAAAATAATGTTTACTGAAAAATTAAATGTAAATGCAGTTGTAACAATAAAAGAAAGAATCAAGTTTTCTTTGTTACATTTATGTAAATGTCGGAATGACATTTTTAAATAATTTATATTATTCTAGACCGATTAGGTTCCTATGAGATAGTTCAGTGATAAGTCACAAGGTGCATACAAAGTATCAATTAACCCCATCCTAGGTCCTCTCCATGTAAAAGTGACTGGTCCACTTCATAGGAAGTATTAGAACTCGGACTAGTCCCTATCACTGTGTCAGTTCCATTGCCTACAGGGGTCGTGCAAACATTGTTGGTAAGTTGTATATAAACATTTGTTTATAAACAATAAGGGTTTTCATGAGGACTCTTAAAATTGCCATTTGTGCAATTGGGCAAATATGCGAGACTTGTATCATGAAGACCCTTTGCAACTTTTGCGCAAACAGTTAATTTGAATAACATTTCAAAAAAATTTATTTAATAAAAATTAAACAATAAAATTTCTAGCAGTTTTTAATTCAAATACAGATTTATATTTCCTATAAAAAATAAAAGTTGTGTGTGTGTGTATGTCTAAAAATGCCTAAAGGAAGTCAAAAAAGCAAAAAGTTGTTATTTACAAAATGCACAATTGCACAGTTTGAGTTAACGGGTGAAAATTATTGGGCAAATAATTTCCATAAATTTTTGACATTTTATTTACGAGAGTGTAAAAATACAATTGCATAGTTTGCGAGGCTTTTGAACATTGTCATCAAAACCCTTAATGTTTTTATTGAAATTACCAACATGGTGACAACCCACGACTCCGTTACTTTTTAGGGTTCCGTACACCAAAGGTGAAAAGGAACCCTATTGTTTTCGCTACGCTGTCCGTCTGTCCGTCACACGGTATTTTCTCAGGAACCGTAAGAGCTACGGACCTGAAATTTGGACACAGTATGTAGAACCTTGGCCGCTACAACAACAAATACATGAGAATTAAAAATTAAAGGGTGTTCCAAAACGAGCAATGAAATATGTTAAAATCCCATGTAATATACATACAATTGTATGTAAATATGTATATTGAAACTTGAAATTTGTAAAATTAGTGTATTTTTATACAGACTACAATAATTAACACTAAAATTTAAAAAAAATTAAATTAAAGGGTGGTCCATCAGTTAATGCAATTTTGACTATGTAATTTTGACAATTTGCTATATCTTGGAAACCGTAAGAGGCAAACACTTGAAATTTTCAAAAACGGTAAAACTAAAAAAACCGAAAATTATAAAATCGCCAAACCAAAAAAAAAAATCGCCAAAAATTAAAAAAAATCGCCAAAACGAAAAAAATTGCCAAAATTAAAAAAAAAAATTCTAACACTAAAATAAATCGCCGAATTCGAAAAAATCGCCAAAATGAAAAAAACGCCAAAAATCGAAAAAATCGCCAAAACGCGAAAATGTCGCCAAAACTAAAAAAAATTTTTAAATTAAAAAAAAAAAATGCAAAAATGAAAAAAATCGCCAAAAATAAAAAAAATCGCCTAAATGAAAAAACGCCAAAAATCGAAAAAAATCGCCAAAACAAGAAAATAAAGTGTCAAAAGTAAGAAAAAGCCAAAACTTAAAAAAATCGCCAAAACCGAAAAAAACGCAAAAAACGCCAAAACAAAAAAACCTAAAAGACCCCAAAAACGAAAAAAAAAAATGCCAAAACTATATATTATATAGGATGAGGTTTGTATTAAATTACATATCTAGTGTTCGTACGGAACCCTTCGTGCGCGAGTCAGAGTCGCACTTTACTGAATTTATTATTGCTTTTTTGTTTAATACGGCACTTAATGTTTTCAACTCCTTGTTGTTTAAGGCCAAATATTAAATTAAATTCATCATATAATATTTATAAATTAATTTCATTTTCCCATTAAACGCTTGTCTAATACATACATGATGTTCCCAAAAGACGTTTAATTTTGAACAGCCTGCCATTTTGACAGCTGTCTTGACTCAACCTGTAAATACTTGACAGCTGACAAGTAAAAAGTATGCCATTAACATAAATGGAGAGTTATACGCCTCAAACCCCCAACTGAACTTATTAAAATACACTATAAAAATTTTTAAAATTTCGTGGTCACAGTTCGGAAAACTAAAGCATTTTTAGGTCGCCTTGAAGTACCTCCTCGGCCAGCAATTGTGAAACTGGTGAAAAAAATTAGAGCTAGTGGGACAAGTTAGTAATATGAACAATCGAACTCGTGCACTTGGCTCAAAAACAACTGAGAATATTGCTTTTATAGTCCATAGTGTTGAGGAAATCCCACTATATAAATGGAATAGGGTATTCCACCAAACGACATTACAAACTTATTATCATAAAGGGTGTTTTTTATTGAGGTATAGAACTTTAAGTTGGCATCACTTTTTTAACTGGCGGCCATTTTGTCAGCTGTCAAGTGATTAATATTTAGTTTGGTTTGCCATTTCATCATGAACAGGTTGACAAAAGAACATCGCTTGCAAATCGTGCAAATTTATTTCGAAAACTATGGTTCAGTTCGCGAAGTTTACCGAAAGCTCCGTCCATTTTATGGTCGACATAATCGTCCATCAGAGCAATTAATTCGGTTAACCATGGATCGTTTTCGCACTACGTTTACTCTATGTGATAATACGCATCCGCAGAGACGTCGAACAGTGCGCACCGAAGAAACAATTGCCGCTGTAGAGCAAAGTGTTGAAGAGGACCCGAATGAATCGATTCGCCACCGTGCACAGCAATTGGAGCCGACTAACCGACTATTTTGTTCCCGAATTGGATGGCATGAATGTGGATGAGTTGTGGTTCCAACAAGACGGCGCTACATGCCACACAGCGCACGTCACAATCGATTTATTGAAGGAAACATTCGATGAGCGCATAATTTCGCGGAATGGACCTGTCAATTGGCCACCAAGATCGTGTGATTTGACACCATTGGATTATTTTCTTTGGGGATATCTGAAGTCGCTCGTCTACGCCAACAAACCAGAAACGTTAGGGGAATTGGAAGGCAACATTCGTGGCGTTATTGCCAACATACGGCCCCATATGCTCGAAAAAGTGGTTGAAAATTGGACCTGTAGAATTGGCTTTATTCGAGCCAGCCGCGGCGGCCACATGCCCGAAATCATATTTAAACATTAATGGCATAAAATTATCCTTCCAATAAAGCCAAATTGATGGACATTAAAACGATTTTCTTGTGTTTTATTTCAATTCAAAGTTCTATACCTCTTAAAAAACACCCGTTATTTAAATGAAACATTTGGTGAGAGCTATAATTACGCCAATAATATTTGTGTTTTATACAGAAATCGTTTTTTAAATTTATTTTTAGATTTGTAGTATCATAAACAAAATGCAATTATTAAATAAAGCTACGGTCACACTTATCAAACATTTGCCCAAAAAAAGCGTAACCACTAAATGCGAGTGAAAAATCTTTCAATTCAGACAAAAGTTTGTCAAGTTAAAGAGTATCCAATAATGTTGGATTCTATGAAATTTTCTATTAATTGTGTTCTAAACTGTTTGATTTCATAAACAAGTGTCTGGATCAAAACTTTTTTCATTATTGTTTGTTGGTTACGCTTATTGGGGCAAATGTTTGACAAGTGTAACCGTACCTTAAGATTGATGATTGCTAATTTAAATATAAAATAAAGTTTATTTTCAAAGCATCGTTACTCTCAGATTATGGTTTATGCAAACAGATGAAAACTGCTTTCAAATATTTCATTACAACCCATTAAATCATTATATTCTATCGTTAACATTTTCAACATCAAACGTTTTATTTATATAATCGTAAATATGTAAAATAATAATTACTAATTTATAATTATTCATCAGACAAAAAGTGCATCATAGAAGTGGAAATACTCCCAATTATTCTGTAACTATTTGTATCGTTTTCTAAAAGAAGTGTGACCTATTGACAATCTCATGCTTTTTGCTAGACCTTCGACAGATAGTTGTAGAATAATGGGGATTGCATATATGTAATTCTCATTTGGTTGGTATTACAAAATGTATAAATAGTATGTATGTACTGCATGATGTATGAATTCTCATTTACCCACAGCCATTCCATTAAAGAAATCTCACATAAAATTTTTACTCACTGTGAATGAATTAAATCGCCTTTTTTACTTATGGAACAAGTTGATTAACAAATTTCTCTTTCTTTTCAGGTAAAATTATATATTCCAATTGCAATATTTTTGTACTCAGTAAGTTAAAATTTTTCATATTTTAAATTCTCATTATATGTTTAAGTATTAAGTTGAATATTGAAATATTGTCTGATCTAATATTAAATGAAATGTGATACATATTTAATTGAACTATACTGAATTTTAATGGTTCTTAAGTTCAGTATTTTCAATTCTTATAGAATGATACGTTTTCATTAATTAATATGGTTTTCTAAAGAAGTGAAGAAAAATTAAACTAGACTTTAGAGGGGGAAAATAATTAATTAATTAGTTTTTAGAAACATAATTTCAAAATAAAAATATGCATTTTAGCGATTTCATTAATACTAAACGGAAAAAAATTAAGATAATTTAAACAGCTCAGTATAACTATAGGTATTTTTGTTATATTAGTCTGTAAAGATTTTTTGTCCCTAGACTAAAATTTAAAAATTAATGTTTGTTTGTATGTCCTCTATGCGCGGCCAAACCGCTCATCCGATCGCGCTGAAATTTGGTGCGCTTAGTCTGTGCTACTCTGGGAAGGTTTCCAAAGTATTACCTTTTTAAAACTAGGACCAGGAGGGCGATATGAAATTTAAAACTTGAATAGATCTGCATCCAAAAAGTTACATTGGTTTTTAAAATTTTTTAAAGTAGGACGAGGAGGGCGACATTTTCAAAACTAGGATCAGGAGGGTGATAGGGCGGACATTTCTGCTCCTTAAAAACGTTGAAACCAATTTTAATGAAATTCAGAACATAAATACACCTGCGTCTAAAAAGTCACAAAATTACCACAGACATGTTCTAAACTAGGGTCAGGAGGAAGTAAGGGAGAAAATTTTTGAGTCATCGATTTTGACGAAATTTAAATTTATTTTGAAGAAGACACAAGTCTATCTACCTAATTTCTGTCCATCTGACACTTTCAAATCGATGTAAATGAAATTTGAAAGACGATGGTGGCAGCAAAGCACACCTGGTGTGGCTGGTAAATAAATAAAAATAAAACACCACCCATAACTTCCTCACAGTGTGATGGATGGTTTCATACAAAATGCTTGCGACAAAAAGTTTAAAAAGTTTTAAAAATTGCATTGAAATTAATTATTGAGGGTTACCAGGATTCTATGCGCATTTCAATGTTGCTAGTGCAGATAATCAGGGAACCTTTATCCAAAAATTTCTTAGAACAACTAGAGATATTCCCCCATATGCAAAAGCAAAAAAAAAACACGTGTGCTTGAAGTGTACGTTAAAAAAAATTTTCATACAAAACCCGTTTTTAACGTACACTTGAAGCACACGTTATTTTTTTTTTTGCATATGGGGGATTATGTTAGACTTTCAATTAAACAAATGAGAAGTTTAACTAATACGATAGTTGAAACAAGAACTCTATAATCAACAGTTTTTTTTGTTTTCTTACTTTATTATTGTTACATTGGCTGACTTTTTTTCAGCTCGAATTGTAGTTGTAAGAAGTACGCAAAGAAAGTAAATGTAACAAACAACAACACCTATTCATTCACCCTTATTCCAGTTGTCGACATCGACGTCACTTTAACACAATACCAAAAAATTGGGGCTTGTTTACTCGCTCTCAAGAACAATTTTGTGCAACTGGCAACCTATTTCCGTTCCCTAATGTCTAGAAAATAGCATGAACCTGCCAAAAGGAGTCAGTTGTTTTCGACAGCGGGTGCGCAAGCCCCAATTTTTTGGTATTGTATTAAAGTGACGTCGATGCCGACAACTGGAATAAAGGTGATTGCTTTCGCAAAAATAGAGTGTTGCCACGCATGTATTTTTGAATAAGTAGATTAAACTTAATTGTAATAATTCCCAAAAAAAACTCCAATTAGCCAAATATTGTTATATAAAAAAATTAGGAGTCCCTGTAAGTTATTCTGAAAAAAGTGAAAAAATTTCCTTAATTTTTGCAAAAAAAAAGTGCACGAAGAAATTATTTTTTGGTATAAAATGTTAACGAGATTTGTTTGGTGGACTCTTAAGGTACGGTCACACTTGTCAAACATTTGCCAAACACTAATGAAAAAAGTTTTGATCCAGACATTTGTTTATCATATTAAACAGTTTCGAAAACAACTAATGAACAATGTCATAGAATCCAACAAAATTGACTACTCTTTAACTTGGCAAAATTGTGTCCAAATTGAAAGATTTTTCATTAGCATTTAGTGGTTACGCTTTTTTGGGCAAATGTTTGACAAGTGTGACCATAGCTTTAGCTACATTAATGAGAGGCATATTTAAGCGATATCGCCAAGTCAGAATTAGCTGTTGGCCAGAAACGGATAACATAATTTTTTGAGGGCGCATTGATTTCCGAAACTTTTGAAAGCTCATAAAAAATTTGTCACCAAAATCGCCAAACTGAGTATAGGATCTTACTACCCTTTGGGTAGTACTATCGAACATACATATACTGTCCAGGCCGTGTGTGTAATTTCATTTACAAAATAAATCAGTTTGCTGGAACACTTCCGTATATTTATGTATTGGGTGGGAACTTTATAAGTTTAAATTTAAAAATGCAACAAAACATTTTATGAAATTTGTTAATTTTTTTGTTGTGTAGTACAATTGTTCCGGTTAGAGATGGAATATTATTTCATTCATATGGCTAGCATTACAGCATTCCATTCGATCGGACTAATTTTCGAGCACTTTTTCGAGTGTATGGGGTCGTAAATCGGCAATGGCATCACGAATGTTGGCCTTCTAATGCTCAATTGTCTATGGCTTGTCTTTACCGGCGCACTGTGTGGTGAAAGCCTTCAGAAGTGGCTGGCGATTAATTCCAAAGATGATATGAAAGTAGATAAAATTCTACATCACTAACTGCAAAAATTAATGTTCTTGGTAGTTTACTTTATTTGCAGTGTGTGTTCAAAGTTCAATAATTTTAGTTATTTTTGCGCGCATTGATTAAAAGAGAAAATTTTGATATTTCAAGTGGTTATAGTTTTTGTTAAGACTTCTATAAATAAAAGTTTTATAATGGAACCGTCAACTTCAGGTATATGAGCATTTAAAAAAGTATTTTTTGTTTAGATAAATGTTTTAGAAATATTAAAAAAAAAAACAAATTAAATTGCTCTAAAAATGTGGTATTTTTGATATATACATTGAGTTTCAAGAACTTTGCGGATGAGTGCAGGGAAAAATGCTTTTATGCTCTTAAAATATAAGATTTTAACTAATAAATAAAAAATAAAATAAATGTGAGAGAATTCCAGTTGCTAAAAATCAATATGAAAAATACATATTAAATATTTATTTTTTTTATTTAAACAAACAAAAAAATATTTTTTAAATGCACATAAAGTATGCTCTAATTTATAATTTAATTTACCAATTTATCTTTTTCATTCCAAAGTTACAGCAAAAATACTCAAATAAGACCATTTTCTCCAAAATAAAAAAAGCCCATAAAAGGTTAAATTTTTTTTTTTCAAATATTTTTTTAATGCTAGTTTTTTATGTGTTTAATAATAATCATCAATAAAAAATAAAAACACTTTAAAATTACGACTTCTATGAATTAATCGCCACTTTCTCTACCATTCATCCCACTGTTCGGCGCCTCTTAGAAATTTAACCAACGGTGTCCAATTGCAGCTTCTTAGCGCCCAATTGACATCAAAATTACAGGTAAATAAACGGCAATGTGTGGCAAGTTGCACCATCCTGTTGAAACCAAACATCCTTTATATCAGTACCATGAAGAGCGGGCACAAAATAATCGGTTATCATGGTGCGATAGGTTTCTCCATTGACCGAAATGGTTGCACCGTCCTTATTTTCAATGAAATGTGGGCCAATGATGCTTCCGCTTCACAAACCCCTTTAACAATGAAACCAGTTCCACAACTTTAGCAATAAACTTGCGACTTTGGGACCAAAATTTTGTACGACATTTTCATGCAGTTTCCGACCAATTGTCTTTGTTTTGGAAATAAATTTCCAATAAATCCCAACGATGCTCAAGCATAAATCGATTCATTTCGTTCAGTGGAGATAATATACTGAATTACGTGACAGAATGGAATGACAAAAGTATTGCCAGATTTGAAATAACCGGTGGTTCAAATTTAAACCGATAGATGGCTCTCCCGTTGTATAATCTAAAAATAAACGTCCTTAAATTTCCATATTTACTTCACATTGAACTTCAGTTATTGTCCTGCATACTTTAATTTTTTTACAATTAGCGGTTTTCTTCAAAAAGCATAAGTCGTTATAAACACTTTTAACATTCACTAGAATGTGAGAGACTATTACTTTTATTTTTATTATTATTTCACATTGACCTTGTTAAGATTTATTTATCTTTCTCATCAATCACTAAATTTAAAAAAAAAATAAAAAATACATAAAAAAGTGTAAACAAAATTTATGCAACTTTTCGTCGCTCTTAAAGTTTATTTCGCGGGACAAAAAATTTCTTTTAAATTAAATGTAGATTAAAAACAAGATCAATGGAACTATAATAAAAGCGACCTTTTAATAAATTTACACCCGCAAGTCAGGTCGACAGACAAACTTGTGAATGGATTTCGCCAGCTTACGGGGCTAACCAACAAATTTGTACAATCACTGTAATTGTTATAATGTTGTAGAGTTGAAATGAAACACAAAAAAATTAAATAAAAAATGTATGTAATTTGCCAACAATTTACACCTTATTTTTTTTTATAAAGTAAACAAATAAATAAAAATTATTGTTTCACTATTAAATGTTGTCTGTATACAACAACTGGTAGCTGCAACCGCAATTTAAAAACTTCAGGAAATGACATTGAAAAAATCATAAAAATCAACAAATAAAAATAGAAATTCGCAAACGAAATAATACAATTGAAAATCGTTTCAACATTGTTTATTGAATAGTCGCTTCTACATTTAAAAATAATTTGTATGGAATTAGTAACAAACATGTCTTAAATTCCAATGATTTTGTGGGGGTGCTGAAAAATCCAGCTTTGCTTTCGAAATTCAAACGAAATGACTAAATACGAGTATTTTGTATCTTTCAAATATGTATTGATGCAGTGTTTGAAGCTGCCACCTTTTTCAAAAAGCTTCAATTGCAAGTTTCAATTGTGAATTGATACGAATTCGAATTAAAACAACATTTTGAATGTCAATAACCGTTTTGTTGACCTAGTAAATAAAACAACAACTGTTTATGGTGTACATGTACAACATCATCATTGTGTAAAAAATAACTGGATGTTTTTTTTTTATTTTTTATTTTTAACTGAATCATTGTTGTTTTAGTTTTATAAATATGAGTATTTGTTTTATTCGAAACTACTAATTAGTTTGTTTGATTTTCGGCATGGGGTGTATTTTAAACTAATTATTTTAAATACTTTATTTGTTTGCATGGGTGTATTTATTGTATATATCGATTTATGTATCTAGTTGTCATTGCTGTTAGAGATTTTTAATTAACCAATTTTGGTTAACGAGACAAGGAAATTACAAATATATTGTATAATTTAACGCATAATAAACAACTACCAAATTTAAAAGTTATTAAATATTTACTAGTTCCCAGCAATTTTAATTGAATCATTCACAAGTCATGTTTCAAGTAAAAAAAACTAATTACTGTTTTAAGGTTAGATTTTTATTTAAAAAGAAAATTAAATTTTCAGGGGTGACTACATTTGAAATCAATTTGCAATTAAAACAAAAAGACGAGCATTATTGATGTGGGATACAAAGTTGGAGAGAAGCTAATTTTTATGTTTTAATTAGCAGGTGCAACAATATACATAAGTTAACAACAATTACGAGCAAAAAAAATCTAAACAAGAATATAAATAATTCGGTTCAAGTAGTTTTTATTCGAGATATTTTTATTCGAATAATAGAATATTATAGAAATATATATTTTTTTTGATTAAACTGTAATAAATTTATTCGAATAAAAAAATCGCCTAGAAACTTTTACTTTAATTATATTCGCTAAAAATTCACTCGAATGATTTTAATAATTTCAATGTACTAAATGAAATAACAATTGAAAAATAAACAAATTTAAATTTAAAACATTCGGGTTCCATTAATTTTTTTATAAAAATCTTAATCGAGTATAAAAACTACAGGTTCTTAAAGACTGCATTGCCATGCAAAAGCAGTATAAACAGGAAACCAGATAATTTTTCTCAAATATTTTTTACTCGAATTATAAATTTTTATTCGTTTAATAAAATAGTACTTGATTCACCTGAAATTTATCCACTTGCAATAAATTTATTGGAATAAAAATATTCGCATGGAAATGTTTATTTCAATTATATTCGTTAAAAACTTCGAATTCAAAATTATTCACTCAAATGGTTTTAAATGAATAATATTAAAAGAACGCTGATGATGAAGGTTTAGTGGCCCTCGAAAACGACTGGCTGTTCCGTTCAACTATGTGTTGTTAGTCAGAATATTTACAACAGACTTTGGTGTTATTTGTTCATTAATAATTATCACATGTAATTTGGCTTAAAAAGCGATACGAACTTTAGCCCGTTCAAATCACAAATATAGAAACAAATGGAGTTCGAATAATAATTAAAATTAACTAAAAAAAAAGAATAATATTAATATTCTGAACTTACACTAGAAATATAAGAAATCTAAATTTAGCAAATTTAAGTTAGAAGAACTCTCAAGTGTAAACTTTTAAATGGTAATATTCGAATTCAATTAATATGTTTTTAAGGCTTAGTCGAGTAATATTCGTATAAAGACAAAAGCTATAGGTTCATAAAGACGTTGCACTGCTAAGAAAAAAAATAAAAAATAAACAAGAATCTAAATAATTTTGCTCAAGTATTTTTTTATTCGAATTATTAATTTTTATTCGAATAAATTTTATGCACTTTTATGTATTTGATTCATTAGAAATTGATCTATTTGTTAACGCACTAGCAATCCCAAATTATTATAATACTTATTCACTAAAATATTTTTTTATTAAAAATACATTGAAATTGATTATTGAGAGGTTTAGCTGGATCCTATACGCATTAAAGGGTTGCATTTGTATACTCGTTTGTATAGCAAAAACAAATATACCATGGTATGTACCATGTAATTGTAGTGTGAGCGACAGAACTAGTATAAGAGTTATTGTGTGTGCGTGCTTTTCCAAATTAAAATACAGGGTGGGCCAAAAGAAACCAAGGAGTGTAAAAGTTTAATAACTTTTTTGTTTATTAATTTTTTTTTATTTTTTCTTTCAGATTATATAGACAACACTTGGAGAATTTATAATGGACAGGTTCACAACTGAACAGAGAACCAGAACAATAGAATTTTATTATTTAAACCAGAGATCAATTATTTTAACGCAAAGAGCATATCGTCGACATTTTAACGTCAGAATTTCTGGGGTTCTCAAAATCCAAGAGCCATTCATCAACGCCAATTGTACCCCATCAGGTGTACAGTATGGTGTGGGATCACATCTGAAAATGTCATTGGGCCCTACTTCTTCGAGAATGAAGATGGAAGTGCTGTAACCGTAAATGGAGAGCGGTATCGGTTTATGATAGAAAATTTTTTACGTCCTGCTCTTGAAAACAGACCTGGTATGTGGTTTCAGCAGGACGGAGCCACTGCCCATACTGCCCGAGACACAATGGCACTTTTAAGTCAAATTTTTGGAGAGCGAATAATTTCTCGAAATTCGGAAATTATTTGGCCAGCGCGATCGCCAGATTTGACAGCACCCGACTATTTTCTTTGGGGTTTTTTTGAAGGAGCGAGTGTATGTGAACAAGCCAGAGACAATCCTTGAACTCAAGGCAAACATTGTTGCAGAAATTCGAACGCTACAGCCACAAGTTTTGAAAGATGTTATGGAAAATGCTCTAAAAAGAGCCCATCAGTGCGAAGCTGAAAACGGTGGTCATTTAAGAGACATCATTTTTCATACTTAGTGTAAAAAAATTTCCATTTTGTATATTATATAATCTGAAAGAAAAAATAAAAAAAAGTTAATAAACAAAAAAGTTATTAAACTTTTACACCCCTTGGTTTCTTTTGGCCCACCCTGTACAATTGAAAACAAATAACAATTGCTTATTGTATTGCTGCTGAGCAACTGTTTGATCTGTTTTTGCTCAAAAAATACATATTGTAATACAAATATATGAAAAAACCACTATTGAAACAAATACATGATGTGCAGATGTATGTGCGGACGTTCGTTATGTTATTTTGTGGCAACCAAAGTATAGAGAGAGAGAAAGAGACAATTTTGCTCTGAGAGTAATTACAAATGCATGTGTTTCATGTACATGTATCATTTACTTACATATTATGTAACTATGTGCAATTTGCTTTCATTCATTCATTCATCAGCCAATTAAATTTTTTCTCAACACATCATAAGGCACTTATGGTAAAAGCAGTTTCATGTATCTTATTTGCCTTAGAAAAACAAAAAAATAAATGTGTTGTTTTCATTTGCTCATTTCCCAACCATACAATAATTGCTTAAAAAATCAACATTTACAACTAGTAACAGAAAACGATAAATAACATATTTGTTCATACCAGAACCAAAAAACAGGCAAAGCTAGTGCAAACAGATGTATCTGTGCAATGCTATAATGCGCATTTTACTATTGCTAAGTCATGTTTTACACTCGGCAGTTTTTTTTTTTTTGCTCAACTTACGATTTTATAATGAGAAAGAAAACGATAGATACACCAAAAGTATGTACTACTTTCTCAATTTTCTCATACAAAGTAAAATTTGAGCAAGAAAAACTGCCGAGTCTAAAACATGACTAATGCAGATCATCAGCGAGCCTTTACCAAAAAATTTCTTCCATTTAAACAAATGAGAAGTTCAACTGATATGAAAGATGAAAATAGGAATTGAATAATCAACATGTTTTTTACTTTCTTAGGCCGGGTTTCTATCTGTGTGCCATGTGCCACACAAGCACAAAAAAACGTAACCAACTAATTACTAATGAAAAACAGTTTGATTCAGACACATATTTATTAAATTAAACAGTTTCATACATAACTAATAGACAATTTTATAGAATCCAACATGATTGGAAAATGTTTAAATCAATAAATATATGTCTGAATCAAACAGTTTTTCACTAGTAATTAGTTGGTTACGCTTTTTTGGGCAAATGACACAAGAAATGCCAGATGTAAACTCAGCCTTACTTTACTATTGTTACATTGGCTGACTTTTTCAGCTCAAATTGTAGTTGTAAGAAGTATGTAAAGAAAATACATAAGTGTAAATAACAACAACAGCTATTCGAAAATAGAGTGTTGCCACACAAGCATTTTTGACCGGGTGCAGTCAAGTTAATATTTAGTGTTTGTTATCTTATCTGGTTGCAATAAATTTATTAGAACAAAAATATTCGCATAGAAATGTTTATATTTGTTAAAAATTTCGAATTCTAAAATTACACACGAAAAATAAAAAAAAGCAAATATAAGTTTTCACTCGAAAAGTTTTAATTTTTTAAACTTTTAATTTTTTTAATCAATTAAAATTTGTATAAAAATTTTAGTCGAGTCATATTCTCATAAAGATTAATACACAGACTATAGATTTATAAAGTTGTTGCATTGCCACACATTGTGCTGCCTAAGCTAGTTTCTTTGGTAGAAAATCTATATATGATTAATATGTGTTTCAATAAAGCCGAATTTTATCTGAATAGTTGTCAGCATGGTGTCCAGGTTGTTGCAAAAAAGTGTGAAATTCTATCACAGTGAAATTACTCGAATAAAAAAAATATATTTGAACTATGTGCATATAAAAATGTATAACTATTTTAAATAGCTCTAAAGAGTTTGAAAAATGATTAACAGAATTATAAATACTAATATCTGAACAAAAAAAAAATTGCAATTGATATTCACATACGAATAAATACAAATTGTTATTAAAAAGTTTTATTACTAAAAATCACTCGAATAGTATCAAATTTATTCCAGTAGAAAAAGGTGGATTAGTTTTACTAATGTAAATTTTTTTAGGACTAACTATTCAATTTAAAAAAAGAATATCTGCGTAATTCACTCTTGTAATGTTGGAACGAAAAGTTTTATTAAAATATAAATTATCTGATTACGTTATTAATTGATTGAATGAATTAACAACCTCGAGGAAATTAATCAATCAATTTCAATGTGATAAAAATATTTTACAGAATAAGTAAAATAATAATTTGGGATAATGAGTGCTTAAATACATGTTAAACTTAATTGTAACAATTCCCAAAAAGCCACCAGAAATTAATGACCATTTGGTGTAAAATATGTATATCGTTACCTTAATATAGAAAGGCCCTAACTAGTAATTTTTTTGAAATCGAGTTTTTTCTATATTTCGATAGAAGAACATCTAATGTATTGAAAAATGCAAAAATCTCGATTTCGAAAAAATAATGAGCTAGGGCCTTTCTATTTTAAGTTAGCGATATGTTTCTTAAATTTTTTTTATTCGGTTAAAATTTGTTATCATACCTACTACATATAACGATTTTATGCACAGGAACTTAAAAGCTTTGAGAGTAAGTCGAACGATATTTTAATGAACAGAAAAGAAACCATAACTATCTGGTAGCCCTGTGTGTGTGTGTGTGTGCGGTACACACAAATGTTGTAAGTACTTTAGTCTTCTTCATAATTCCGCTTTTTATTGTGGAAAATAAAAACTCCAGCATAATTTGGGACATCATGCAGAAAGTCACAACTACTTGCAAAACAAAAACTACAAAACAATATATGTACCTGAATATATAATACAAGAAACTTTTGTATAAAAAACATTTTTATTTAATGATTTCTTCAATAGTTCTGAAAAACAGTACACATATAAAATAAAACAACAAAAATTTCAAAAGTTGAATAAACTTTTTTACTTGAAAACAACAGCAACATACTCATGCAACAAAAGTAAACTTAAAAGTAGAACCACAAAAGTAAACAGACTTCTTCCACGTTTTTAAGTTTTCTTTTGTGTTGCTTTTTTCACTAATTGTGCTGACTACGAGTAAAAGTAGTAATTTTTTTTAGAAGGCAGATGTATTTTAAGTTTATTTTCTTTGAGCTAAAAATGATTTTTTTTATAAAATATTTAATAGAGGAAAACCTTAAGGGTTTTCACTGTAGTGATGGTTTAAATTTACATTTGCAAATTTTTGCTGCATATACCAAGATAGTTGCAAATATGTATGTATGTATGTATATGTAAATGCGTTTTTTCGAAAAGCATATATGTAGTTTGCTCTCAAAAAATATGGCAAATCTTCAAAAGTTCTGTCAGCTGGGGAATTATGTAGAGTTAAGCAGAAAAGTTACAATCGGTGGGTTTTCTATACAATCAATTGTGGATTTTGTTTTTGCAATCACTATTGTGAATAAAATAAAAAAACTGTATTCACAATAGAGTGTCAAATTTTACAGTTGCATAAACCTGCAATCTCAAATGCACATGATTGTGATACATTATTAAATAATGTATTATAAATAATGCCCAAATGAATACACATGTAATTTTAATTGAAACTTTCCTATTTTACAAATAAAAATATGCTGCTCCATTATGTAAAAAGCTATTATTTATTTACATACATATATTTGCAGTACCATTTTTGTAAATACATACTTAAGTATATTTTGCTGTGCATATTTACACTCATTTGCATCGTGTGTACACTTTGCACTATCCATCGTGAAAACCCTTATTACTAACGACAATATTAGTGCAAATAATATTGAAGTTTAAGTGCGAGAAGGCAGTATGTATATCCAACATTGTGTTGCTACAAGAGTAACACATTGTCATGAGTTTTTAATACAAACTGCCACTTTTAACGGAAGCATACCATTTTATGGTTGTTTTTAAATTTATGTATTGTATTTTATTCTCTTTTTAAGAAAAATGTATGATATAACTACTCGTACACATGTTTGAAAAGAGGGGAAATAGACGCCTGTTCAAGCAATGCGAATTCTTGTTTGTTGCTGTTATTGATTGTTACTGTTAGTAAAAATGTTTTGAAGTTTTAAATGGAATAACTTGAGACAGGTAAACGAGTTGTTGAGAATATATACGAGTACATAGCTGTGTGGGATTAATGAGCGATTCACTGAGAAGATGGTCACATTTTAAGACATTTGAGCTCTTTAATCTATACCTTTTTTTACATAAGTATGTACATATGAGAGAACTTCATTTCAATTACCGTTAAATTCAATAAAAAAAATTCATTCACAGTAGAGACTTGTTATGATACTATCACTGTGATTAAATCATAATTACGGAAATATTTCCCATCTCTCTCACAATTAAGTGCCTAAATAAACACAAGAACTCAAGAACTGGATAAATGTATCTACTTTTTTATTTAACATTTTTTTGTACGATAGGATGTACCATAATCAAGGGGAATTCATTTCAGCAGATGGTGATCAGCTGTTAGTTTGTCTGGTATACAATCCAGCAAAATGTTCATAAATTTTTGACAGCAGGAAGTTTTAAACTAACAAATATATGTATGTACATCATTTTTCTGTAGTGTTGCATATCATATCCAAATGAATTCATCTTATTGTATTCCCATGAACTGTAATCGTTTTCAAAAGGTAAAAATTCAAATGTTAAACCGAAACGGACTATTAACTAAAATTTTCTTAAAGCGTGACCCACGATATCGACAACGTTCGACTTGTCGCACACTTACACTTTTTTGTTTTGAATGTAAGTGTGCGACAAGTCGAACGTTATCGACATCATGGGTATGGCCCTTAGTTTTTTTTTCACAAAATAATATATGTGAAATTAGTTTAGTGTAAAGGATTTCAAAAACAATATGGCATCATAATTTATTTCCATGATTCGCTCGATTTAAATCGACTAACTTTTTTTTTTAAAAAACGTGAAGGAGAATTTCGTGACATAGAAAGAAAATTAAGTGCAGTTTCTATAAGTTTATACTCAAGTCGTCCGTCTGGGTTGTAGAAACAGGGGGTTAGTTTTTTGTTTTTAGGTATGGTAAACAACAACAAATAAATTTTCTAAATACGTACGTCTTCATTTTGACATGCGTGAAATAAAAATAATATAAATAAATATTTTTGTTTTTACTTTAAACGTTTGATTAATAGCTGTTAAGTAATGATTAGTAATCGTGTTGATTATTAATTTGATTACTTTTTTTTTGAAAGGTGAAGTAATGATTAAATTACGATTATAAAGTAATCACAATTACTTGAAATTACAACAAAATAATCAAAGAGAATCAGAAGTAATCAAAAAATAATCCGATTATATTTAAAGATTACTTTTAATTCCTTTTGATTATTTATTAATAATCAAAAGTAATCGGATTGTTTTTTGATTACTTTTGATTCTTTTTGATTATTTTGTTGTAATTTCTAGTAATTCAGATTACTTTTCGATTATTAGTAATCGTAATCAATTATTTATCAGAAATTCTTTAAAAGAGAATTATATTATCAGTACAATTCTTTTTAAAATATAATCTAGTTGATTACTAATCGGAATTTAACAGCTCTGGTTTTTTTACAAGTAACTAATTTCTTAAGCTATTTTTATGATTTTTGTGTCAATTATTTTCAGCTGTAATAATGCATTGACATAGAATATTTTAAAAATTAAAAAGCATAAGAAAGCAATTTAAATTAAATAATAATTTAAGGTAAAGCATTTAAATACAGATTTGCATATAAATTTTTCTAAAGTATATATACTCTAAATTCAGATAAAGAAAAGTTTCCTTTGTTTTCCTCTGAAGACTTTTTTACAAACCAATAAAGAGTTAAACACAAAAAATTCTGTCCAGGAAACGTCATCTACAATACAAATGTCATGTTCAAGTAGTTGCTCAAAAATTCTTTTGAAAAAAGATAAAGAAATAAAAACAAGAGTCTCTGTTTTGAATCATTTATATTTTAAATTCAAAAAAGAATAATTAGTAACTTATTGTGTTTTGTTTTAATTTTATTTTTATTTCATTTCATTGTATGAAGCATGTGTGACACGCAGGCAATACTGTAAAACATGTGTTTTATTGGTTATTTATGAGAAGGAGAGAAGCGAAGAGAATTGTAGTTTTTAAGCCAATGAACCCTAACTAATGAAATAAAGTTTAAATATTTCACGAAAAATGTTAGTAACTCTATTTTATAAAATTTTTATGTAGTTATTGTTCTTGTTTTTACGGAGTGGAAATGATGTTTATTTTTGGGAAATTTTTACAATAAAATATATAAATAAGTAGAATTTTAAATCATTTTTGTGTACAAATTATAAATATGTATTGAGTTGAAATTAAAACAAACATAGATTATTTAAGTTATTATAAAAGAAGCCAGTACAATATACTGTTGGAAAAGAGCACATCTCATAATATTTTTTTCACCCACATAAAGTGACAACCACACTGCCCCCCAAAAAATGATTTTTTACTTTCACAAATGCTCTCACGCATTGTTTCAACATTCACTTCAATCGTTTTTAACTCCTTAGATTTTTTTTAAAGTTAATAATACTTGAACCTTATATTCTAAGAAAGTTTGAATGCAAAATTTTTGTACCTTACAACAATGTCGTTCTTTCATTTTTCGATTTGGCATCTCTTTCCACAAAATTACAGTGATAGAAATACCTGTAGTTTGTATTGTGAATGAATTTGGCAAATAACGGTAATTGAAATAAAGTTAGATCATATGTACATACTTATGTACAGTGTTACCATATTTTATTTTCAAAAGTCTTCAAGTCGACGAAAAAATCTTTTTTTTTGCCATTAAAAATATTTTTTTCTAAAATAATTTTACTCAAATAGTATCTCGAATTTACTGCATTCAAATTCAGTTGAAATATATTTTGTTTTAAGTAAAAAGTTAAGATATACTACATATGTAATTAGAAAAATAAAGTATATACTCGTACTTATATCGATTTCTACATTCTGCATATATACATTAGGGTATAACTAATTTTTTGGCATAGTACTATGAGGTCAACCATGTCCTAGTAACCACGAAAATCATAATCTTTTGTAATTTTTCTAAAAAAAGTTACACACCAATTCGCTTTTCTAAACAGGTGTATAAAATCACTTTGTATGGAAGGTGAATATTCCGAGTGTTTATTTTAGTGACATCAAAAAAATTGTTCAAATCATCACAATAATTTTGTCTTTTAATACTTTTGTGGTATAATGATATGAGATTTTCAATTAACATTTTCAAAACTCCATCGCGGTTGGTATATGAACTTTTTTGGCCTTAGCGAAAAAATAAATGTACGTTCCCTTATAGCTTTTTATGCCCTATCGGACTGTGCTATGCCAATTTTGATATATTTAAGAAACTGTTAAAAAGTTATATTCCTAGTATAAATACATACTATGTGCATAGGCTCGCAGTTTTGCCAAAGCTGTCGATATCGAACTTATTTGCAAAGTTGTGTTTGTATGGAAATTTCGATCGATATCGAATGCTGTAATTTGCATACTTATTTATTTGTGCTTGGTCTTTGAATTTAAATACAACGAAGTGTGTGTGAGATATAATCGAAAATTTTTATTCTTTTGAAAGACTTATCGATGAAATTATGTATGGAATAAAGCATTCTGCAAATTTCGGCTGCGGTTTCGGTGGGTGGTGCGCATCCGAAATATCCAGTTGTCCGGTTGGTGTCCCTGTCATCTAATTCTGGCCAAAAGAAGAACTAATTTTTGCGGGATGTGTTGGGCACTTTCGGATCTGATGTGGATTGGTATCGACCCAAATTTGACAATTTTAGTTAATTTTAATTATTATTCGAACTCCATTTGTTTCTATATTTGTGATTTGAACGGGCTAAGGTTCTTATTGCTTTTTAAGCCAAATTACATGTGATAATTATTAATGAACAAATAACAACAAAGTCTGTTGTAAATATTCTGACTAACAACACATAGTTGAACGGAACAGCCAGCCGTTTTCGAAGGCCACTAAACCTTCATCATCAGCGTTCTTTTGTGTTTGGTCCACTGTGTGTGGTGTCAGTAGATGTAGATTTCTGCTTTATATACTTAGCATTATTGCAAATGGAATGTGTGAATTGTTTTGATTCATCTTATTTCAATTTGCTGAAAGCTTTTTTGTAATGAAAGCTCAATTCTACCATCTCTATATATACAACAGTCTTACCATTGTTGTTTGTTCTTTACTAATTATGCACATGTTTGTTTTTTGGGCGTGTGTCAAACGGTAGAAAAGTACCATGGTAAAAAAGTATTTGTCTGTGGGGAAAAAATTTAATTTTTCTGCTGTGCCAAATGATATCTTTTTTGACAATGTAAAATTTTGACAAATTCGCTTTAGCATACATAGAAAGAAGCTGATGAAAAAATTGCTGCGGCGCTGAAGCAAAACTTTTGACTACAAGCCGCCGGCTACCAACAAATTTTTAAAAGGAAATTTTTATATAAAACAATATTGTTGTAGTAAAAATTATATAATATTGTATATACGATGCAACATTTTTCGCAAATTAACATAAATAATGATTTTTTCACAGTCTAATTATATTTAAAGAACGTAAAAATCTATGTATTGGGCGACGGCTCGAAGCGACGCTGTGGTGGTTTTAAATTTTATGATACCATGCTTCTTATTTGCTGCTTGTCAAAAGTTTATCTGTTGTGTCAAAAATTCTACTAGCCCCTAGGGCTAGTGAAATTTTATTCACCTCAGAAGTGTCAAAAATTTACTTACACTAGTACTTTGCTACCGTTTGGGACAGGCCCTTTGACATAGAAATATAGAAATAGGCTTCATCGTTGAAGAAGATTTTTCAATAGAAATTAAGGTAAATTCAAAATGCTATGGATCCATTCAGCGAACAAACGCTGTTGTCTATGGTCGTATTGTGGTCTGCAAAAGGCATAGTTTTTGTAAGCGACGCTAAATCGATTACCTCGCATTCTACAGTACACTCTCACGGAGAGCTGTGATATTTTAGGTAGATCTTGGATATTGTGGCTGGAAAGTACTCTCATTTTTGATAAAAATAAACTGTGTAACTGACAGCCAATTCAACAAATTTAACCTCGTCAATATGGCCGCTATCAACTGTCCAAGTTCATGATTGCCTATTAGAATACTTAGAGGCGGAGTTCTTACTTTATACGATAAGATATTTTTGCATAATTGCTTCTTTGTTTCATAATAACAAATGGAAAACATAAGAGATCATCATTGGCTTCAGATGTATATTTTCATGAGTATTTAGTGATTGCGATTGACATAGAGTGTAACATTTTTTTTATCGTGAGCACACATAATTAATTGTCTTGATGAATGAAAATTCTGTTGCACAATTCAAGAGTTCTGATATGCTAAAGTCGATTGTGGATTTTAAAGATAAATGATAAAAACTATTTCGATTAGCGTGATGAAATAATTGAAGTAAAACAAATAAAATGAAATATTTAAAAAATACAATCTTCAAAGTTTTATATCAGACAAATATTTTTGCGCTCATTTAAATCAATGCGACACAAAATTTCACTTGGTATTTGTTAATGTATTGACCCAATTATTTTCTCAGGAATTTAAACACATTGACTTTAATCTTCTGCCATAATTGATAAAGTAAAAGTAAAAGTTTCACAATCAGCTCTGACATCAATTACACAATTAATAATCTTTGATATTTGACAAAAATATACAAAAGGAAAAATCACAACCTTAAACAAAACGAAATATTCTTCTGTCCGATGTTAATAAAGATTAAAATGTTATAACAATTACTAAAATAAACAATTTATTTTGTATGTGTGCTAATTATGTAACACGACGGGAAATGTAAAAACACTTCTGTTAAACAAAAAATTTATGTGATAAAAAAAAATAAAAAAATCAGGTGTTCGAAAATGTACTCATGTTATTTCAATATATTATTCGGGATTCTCTTAAAAAAATTGTTTCATCCACACAAACATATACATTTAAATTTGAATTGAAGTTGAATTGTTTTAGTAAAGAAATATTTTTTCTACGAATTGGAATCTGCCGAAGATCTCTTAAGTGGAGTAAAAAAATCAGTCTACGCCTTCACGCCCAAACCACTAAAGCGATTTTGAAAAATTCTTTCACCAATAGAAAGCTACATTACCATTGTCAAACCTAGTTTATTTTTCATCGAGGTCGGAACCGGTCTTTTAATATTTGTTATGGATTTTCAAACCGCTAAACTCATTTTGTAAATTCTTATAGCAATGGAAATCTACATTACCAACGTGAATCCTCGCCTATTTTTTATCAGTTCGGTTTTTTTTTTGAAAAACACATTCCTAAGCTACTTAGGACAATTTTCTTTTTTTTTTAAATAAAGAAAAGAACACGCGCAGTCTAGTGGGACACCGGTTAGAAACGAAGCTCCTTTCGTCTTACTTAACGAAGAAAGTTTAACTTTGTTGTAAATATAGAGCTATTTATTGTATCTTCAGCAGTGAAAAGTTTTAAAAATCAATTACGTATTGTCAACCTTTATTAATCATAAATAAAGAGGTTAGTGAACAATTTTGAATATTGAAGTTCATTAAATTGTAAATTAAAGTATTTTAATCGCCCATGTGTTGATGACCACATTTGGCAAAACAAGAAAATGGGATTTCGAATCGAAATCGGTATAAAACTTTAAGTTGGCAACACTTTTTTCAACTGCCGGTCATTTTTTCAGCTCTCAAGTGATTTATGTTTAGTTTGGTTTGGCACCAGGTTTACTCTAAATGATAACACGCATCCACAGACGTCGTACAGAAGAAGTATTTGCTGCTGTAGAGCTTAGCGTAGAGGAAGACCCGAATTAGTCTATAGAGTCTATAATCAGGCTATACAGCCATGATTACTGAGTTTTTCGTTCATAAATTGAACAACCATGATCTAGTGGTTTCAACAAGACGGTATTGCGCCGTCGTGACACAACTCGTGACACAATTGATTTATTGAAGGAAAGGTTTGGTAACCGCACAGTTTCACGTTTCGGACCCAAGATCATGCGATTTAACGCCGCTAGACTATTTTCTGTGGGGATATGTGAAGTCACTAGTCTACACCGATAAGCCTGAAACGATTGACCAGTTGGAGGACAACATTCGTCGCATTATTGCCGATATACGGTCACAAATGTTGGAAAACGTCATCAGAAATTGGAACTCCAGATTAGATTACGTCCGAGCTAGCCAGAAGATTATCTTTCGAATAAAGTAAATTTTTTGTCATCTTAAAAAACTCATCTTTGTTCTATTCCATTCCAAAGTTCTATACTTCTATAAGAAAATCCATATATATCGCTACTTTATTGCAACAGAGTCATAACTCAAAAAAAAACTCGTTTTGTAGAAAATAAGTTTTAAGTTTTTAAATTTACATGCAACACAATAAAGACCTAAACATATTTTCGGTTCTCACGAGGTGCACTTACAAGCCTTTTATATGAAATTTTTACACATCAATATTCCAGACACCAACCAATCATATTCTTCAACCAATATTGCAGCATCTGCATAAAACACAGAATTCAAAGAGAAAATAGTAAAGGAACAAGTAAAAATATTTTTAAATTAGTATGAGTTAAAAAAAATAGATATTTTTTAATTAGTGATTTTTTATGGGAATTGTTAAAATTTTAAACTTAAATAGATATTTTTTGTTTGATATTTTTTTTCAATATCCGTTACATTTATTTCGTTCATGTTTTGTTAAACGTATTTTGTTCATATTGAAATTTTTTTACCCCCATGCATTGATTTTTGCATTGATGAGAATAGCGAGCCAAAAGGTGTTAATACGTTAAAAAATCAACAACAAAAAAGTAGGTGTTAAATAACGCAAACCAAGCAACAGCAAGTGTATAACAAATACATATTTAGAGGAGGTACACATTTGCAAAATTTCAAAGTTTAAACAACTTTTTGTTTAATTTTCTTCAAAAAATAAAAACCACAACATTTTACCATGTCTAGCATGTATCAGAAATTATAACTTTTTTGTTTAAAATAAAATTATTTCCCTGATTCCAACCAACCAACCGACCTTCAATCCCAGCCATTTTTTGACGATGGTCTTGGTTTTTTTTTGTATATTTTTTATTATTACATTTTAGTTAAATTTTTTAACTTCAAATTATTACAAAATCTATTTTGAAACAATTGTTTAATAACTTTTTGGCCTTTAGAAGTACATGCATTCATAGTTTGATGAAAAAAATGTAATAAATAAACCGCAAATCAAAAGAAAAGGCTAAACTAAAAAATAAATAAAAAATACATGTTATTTGTCGAACACACCTTCCGTTTTTACAAAAAAAAAAAAAAAAAAAAAAAAAAAATCATGTTGGCACTTAATCTGTTTGGTATTTGATAGTGATAGTTCACAAAAATAATATGTAACACAAGAAAAAAGCAACAAATTGTAACCAAATCGATTAAATTTTCTTTCTTGTTTCTTTGCATAAACGTGATTTATTAACATTTTTGTCAAAAAAAAAAAAAAAAAAAAAAAAAATATTAATAATAATAATAAAAATTGGGTGCGAATTGGTTGCACAAATCTTATTTAATACGAGTATGTTTTATAAATTGTTTTTGTTTTTTGTAGTTGTGTATTGTGCAACAACTTTACAGAAATTTTGAAAACTGTTCTTAAAATCGATTTCTAGTGTTTACTTAAAATAAAAATATAACTTCCCAGCAAAAAATTACACATTACCATTAGAACTACTTGCCATATAATGACTTACTTTTCTGATTACCTAAAATTTGAAAAAATGCTGTACAAGTTGATAAATGAGGGGAATGATTATTTTAGATTTAATAGATTACGTGAATATGTTGAAAAATAAAAAAAAGTAAGTACTTCTCAAGAATCGAATATTTTAGTCTCACGCCTTATTAAAATCATTAAGTTGATAATCCAGTAGGGAATAGCTTCCACCAAAAATGCTTAATTCCAAACCCGATTACCTTTTTTTTAAGTTTTTTGCTGGATTCTCTTCTATGGAAAAAAATTAATACAAATAAACAAAATTACTTCATTTTATTTTTGTTTGTGGTTCAAATTACTTTATATTAAAAACGAAATAATTCGCAACTACTATATCACTGAAAGATAAGAAAATATAGGTCACTAGTAGATGAGTCGGTTCAAACAAAAGTGTTAGTTCAGCCCTATTCTGAAAATAAAATATGAAATAAAAAATAATTCAGGAAGAATAAAATTAAAGCGTAGAGAAAATAATTTACCTTCTTAATAATTGATTGTAAATGTTGAGTTTTGCAACAAGTAAAGGGTCATTGTCAAAGTATTTCATTTTTCTCAACACTCGATTTTTAATTTCAAATTTACATAAAAAATTATAAATATTTTCTGCGCTTTTAGATAAAAAGAGCAAATATAAACACAATTTGACCTGGCGTGAAAACATCAGATTTTAGCGAAATTTTTAAATATTTACATATAAACTCTATTAAATTATTTTGAAATATTGTGTGCAAGTGTGGTGCAATCACCAGTGATGCCAACTTTGAACATATAAAAAAAGGCAAAATAAAAAATAAAAATTAAAAATAAGCTGAATATTATCTGTTATTTATGTTTTTAATAATGGAAAGATAACAAATAAGTCTTTATTTTTATTTGTCTATGACATAATAAATCGCTATAACAAGAAAATTATTTTAACATTAAAAGAAATGAAAAGTTCCTTTAACGCATCTTTTGCTGGTCTAAGCCACCTCTTGAACGATGGATAATTCTCCCAAGATTTTCTAAATTTAAATTTTTCCTTAAGCCTTAACCAAAAATTAATGCAAAATTTTTCTTTTACGAAAAATGTTTAATTTTAGTATCACACGTACTTAAAGAAGAGTAGTTAAATTTTTAAGTTTGCAAAAATTTTGATTACTAAAAAAGCACTGTAAACACCCAATTTTCTGAAACGGGTATTTAGCAACATTTTGCATTTTTAGAAAGCAAAAAGCCACCAAAATGGCAACACTGGCAATCACCAAACTAAACACACAACAATATACTGCAAGCAGTATTGCCAACTTCAAAGTTTATACTTAAAAAAAAACAATTGTTCCTAGTGTGAGCATTCTTTTAATTTCCCTCTAACCACCATACAATACATATGTATTTATTTTTAATTTAACTCTATTGTTAACATTTAAAAAAAGAAATCACATTAATACTGCCATTTATGGTGAAAATTAAAACTTGGAATTAGTTATAAAAAAATCATGCAAGAATTATGGAAACAAACTTTTAAGAAAAGCATTGAACAAATCTTTCCATTTAAAGTCAAAACGAAATAGAATAGAAATGAAATATTTAAATCGCTTGTGAACAAGTAAAATCTATTGATTTGGAAATGAATTTGTAAATTAAATCAATCGACTAAACCATTAGAAATAGTTGACGTTTTACATGTTCGCCAGAATACTTAAAACATTATTTTTTAAGACGTATAAACAACATTTTAAATCTGACCATTTATGGTTGTTACATTTGCTATTGTTTTGGCTTCTGTTGTAAATTAATTAATTAATTTATTTATTGAAACATTTCCACTACACATACATTTATATATCGATGGCTTAATATAAAAAAGGCCTAACTCGAATTTTCGATATTTTACAGGAGAAGCAAAAAACTGAAGAAAAAATAAAGCATTTACATGCAGAAATAGTTTTTAAAGTTGACATAAGTCCTTGATTTTGAACTGTAACGTACTAAGATCTTCAAGGAGGATGCAATTATACGTTGTCGCCCAGAAAACATCAAAAACACGATTTCGAAAAAAATTGAGTTAGGCCCTCTTTATATTAAGCCATCGATATATATATATACATTTATATATATATATATATATATATATATATATATATATATATATATATATATATATATATATCGCTGATTTTCTCAAACAATGTCTTAACTCCCAAAATTGAATTTTTGAGTCAAGACATTCTTCATATTGTGTAAAAGTTACATACAAACATCTTGTTTACTCAACTCTTGAAAGCAAAATAAAAATTAAATTAAATAAAATTAAGTTTTGTATAAATTGGAAACTGTAAACTCGTTTTCTGACAAACTAGTTTTTTTGAGTTATGACGTTTTTTGAGTAAAGCAACGACATGCACGCGCAATCAAGCAATTGAGCAATCATGCTCGAACCACATAACATACCAGCAAGGTGGTACAACATTCACTTCTTACCAAAAATTTAGGAAGGGTGGTTATGTACAGTGAAACAGTTTTTACTGCAGTTATTATTGATATCTCTGGCAATAAGGAAAAAGTGCTTGAGTCATATTTGACTTAAGTCGATTTTCAGAAATTGATTTCTTTTACAGTTAAATTGCGAAATTTATAGGTATTTATTTATAGGTATATTTCAACTTAAACATATTACTTATATTTTATAGAACGATGATATTTGCTTAAAAAAATAAAGGTTAACAGATTGAGGAACTATAAATGGGTCAAAGTGAGATTTTTCTAAATTTGACCCTTCAAAAAAATTTGACTCTTCCGATCAAAAGTCCGGACATCAAAGTACATTTTAGAGGTATGGTTCCTTGAGAAAAGTTTCTTATTTTGATCCCTAGAATACGAATTTCATTGTAATTTGAGCGATTTTTTTGCTTCCATACAAATCGACCCGCCCTAATATAATATATATATATATATATTATTCCAGTGAAGTGCAACTTTGACTCGCGCACGAACACTAGGTATGTAATACAATATGAACTTTATTCTATATAATTGGGCTATTCACACCAGTGTCTTAAGTGTCATAATGTGTTAAAAAAATTGTTGTTGTGTCTTAAACGAAAAGGTCATAAAGTAATAAGACTTTCTCAGCTTTGTTTATTGTTTTTCATAACTACATGCAGAAATGTGTGAGAGTTTACCAAAGGAATTAAAACTAAAATACAAATAAGTACAATATTTTCAGTTGTAAATTATGATGGGTGACTCACAGCAGTCATATATTTTCGTATTATTACTTTACAACGTGTTAATTTATGAGTACCATTTGAATATCACAAATGTATAGTTTTGGTATTTTTATCGTTTTTGCGATTTTTTCGGTTTTGGAAATTTTTTAAGTTTTGGCGCTTGTTTTAGTTTGTGCGTTTTTTTCGTTTTGGCGATGTTTTCGGGTTTTGGCGTTTTTTTTAAATTTTGGCGATTTTTTTCATTCTGACAATTTTTGTCATTTAGGCGATTTTTTTCATTTTGGCGATTTTTTTCCGTTTTGGCTATTTTTTCCGTTTTTGGCGATTTTTTTCGGTTTGTCAATTTTGTAATTTTGGGATATTTTTGTTTTACCGTTTTTGAAAATTTCAAGAGTTTGCCTTTTACGGTTTGCAAGATACAGCAAGTTGTCAAAATTACTCGTACATAGTCTAAATACCATTAACTGATAGAATACCCTTGAATATATATTTTTTTTAATTTTAGTGTTAATTGTTGTAGTCTGTATAAAAATACACTAACTTTACAAATTTCAATTGTCAATATATATACATACATATGAACATACAATTGTATGTAAATATATTACATGGAATTTTAAAATTTTTCGTTGCTCGTTTTGGAACACCCTTTAACTCTTATGTTGTAGCGGCCAAAGTTCTACACACTCTGTCCAAATTTCAGGACCGTAGCTCTTACGGTTCTCGAGAAAATAGCCTGTGACGGCTAGACGGACAGCGTAGCGAAAATAATAAGGTTCCTTTTCAAATTTTGGTGTATGGAGCCTTAAAAAGATAAGTTGCAAGTCACAGTGCTATAACTTCTTGACAAACCATGCAAATTTATTGAGATTTTGACCAGGGGTACTTTCGAATGTGTAGGTTACGGATGTACCATTAACTGAAAATCAGCTTATCTCGACTTAAACACTTATTCCTTTTTGGCACAGATATGTGTTAATATTAGAAACTGTGTATAACTAAAGCCCTCAAATTCCATTTTCCATTGAAACAAATTATGTTTCAACAAATTTTATTTGTTATCAAAGTCAATATGTATTACGAATATTATGTATTACGAATATTATGTACTACGAATATTTTTTGGTATGATTTTTTCTTTGTTTAGTATGTAAGTATATAAGAAAAACTCCCCCAAGACGTCTGTCTATTATGAAGGTTCAACGAGAAGTTATTTCAGATTTAATGATTAAAAATTCGGGTACGGCCGAACTAATAACAATAATATTAAATAAAAAACGGGCATTTGTGTAATAGAGCCATTCAACATAAAAAGTCCATCACTGGCTTATAAATGTCACCTAACAACGTTATAAAATTTAGTGTTATACAGATTGAGACGCGCCGTCAACGTAACAGTAAATTTGTGTGCGTGTGTGTGTGTGTGTGTGTTCAAATAAGAAAAACGATCAGCTGTTTCGTTTGGTTAATTCTACTCCAGAGAACAGAAATGAGTAGTGAAAAAGTGAGTAGAGTTTAATCATGATTTATAATTAATTGTACTTAAGCATTAAACACATTCACCACAGCAAGCTACCGACTACCAAATGTCAAGGATAGAATACACATGTTTATATAAGAATAATTCTTTTGAAGACAGCAAGGCAACATGGCGACAGGTTGTTGTCTATGCTGATTTTGCCGTTGTAGTCCAATTAAACTAATTTCTATTTCTTTGGCTACAATGAGAAAATTCAGTGTTGCCAGTACAATACAAAATGTTGAATGAATGATTTTGTACAATTATTTCATATTATTCAACAGAAGTAATATCCAAAAATTGATGTAAGAAATAAATTGATTCATTTTTGTACTTTTACGTGAAATAAGTATATTTTAAAAGAGTAATTAATTTTTATAAATGCAAAATATATAAAAGTGGCAATACTGAACTATGTATTTGTACTTGAATATCAGCTGCAGATGGTGCTGCTGCCGTCTCCAAAATAATTAAGTAGCCGGCTACGAGGCGACAAATACTGCTAGCGGCATTTGAAGTCGTGTGTTCATGTAGTCGGTCTGCTGTGGTGAATGTGTTTAATGCATTATGCGCACTCATACTTATTGCAATGTTGTCTATGAATCATATTCACTCACAAGTATGAAGTTCTCAGCTCACTCATACTTACCAAGATTTATGACGTTGACTCTCCTGAAGTCAATGTTTATAGACGATGCAAAATAAGTATTGTATAGCAAAGCCACCCTCTAGTCAGACTAGAACCATATGTCTCTATGTCAATACTCTTTTTACAGCGACAATTGCACTAGTTAAAATGTCGACAACTTTCCTTTTATGCAAGAGTAGAGATACGTTAGAGACGACAGATCTAGTGTATTTCTGGTGATATTGTCAATGAACGCGTCAATAGTTTGTTTTTCTTTTTTATTATGCTCTGCAATAATATTAAATAAATATATGTAGACGAGCGTCACTAAAACCTACTAGTGAATCTTTGGTTCAAATATCTCAATATCGTCATAAAAGCACTACCTTCTCCATAGTGCTAAAGTCTACTGGTAGATTTTCAATGACAACCTTATGTTATATGTCAATAGGCGATTACATTGGCTGGGGTACACATAGTCAGTAGCACTATTGACAATGTCACTAGAAAATCACTATAATTTTACTATTGACAACGAGCGAGGAAATATCGATATTTTAGACTAGAGCCCCTAAAATTTACTAGTGAATCTTTGGTGCCAATGTCTCCATGTGGTCCCAAAAGAACTACTTAGTCAGTAGTGCTACAATCTAGTGGTGGATTTTCAATGACAGGCTAATGTTAAATGTCAATAGGCGATTACATTGGCTGGGGTACACCTGGTCAGTAGTACTACTGACAACGTCACTAGTAAATCACCACAATTTCACTATTCGCACTTTCTGCAGAGCGACTTCGTATACGAACATTAAAACACTCATTATCAGGTTATGTATTTGCTCATTATGAAGTTACAAATTAGTTTTTTATACACTTTACGCATTAAACACATTCACCACAGCAAGCTACCGACTACCAAATGTCAAGGATAGAATACACATGTTTATATGAGAATAATTCTTTTGAAGACAGCAAGGCAACATGGCGGCAGGTTGTTGTCTATGCTGATTTTGTCGTTGTAGTCCAATTAAACTAATTTCTATTTTGTTGGCTACAATGAGAAAATTCAGTATTGCCAGTATAATACAAAATGTTGAATGAATGATTTTGTACAATTATTTCGTGTTATTTAACAGAAATAATATCCAAAAATTGATGTTAGGAATAAATTGATTAATTTTTGTACTTTTACGTGAAATAAGTACATTTTAAAAGAGTAATTAATTTTTATAAATGCAAAATATATAAAAGTGGCAATACTGAACAATGTATTTGTACTTGAATATCAGCTGCAGATGGTGCTGCTGCCGTCTCCAAAATAATTAAGTAGCCGGCTACGAGGCGACAAATGCTGCTAGCGGCATTTGAAGTCGTGTGTTCGTGTAGCCTGCTGTGGTGAATGTGTTTAATGCATTATACTGTTGTAGCTGTAGTTGTACTATATAGATGAGTTGAATGAGCTGAATCAATGTAAGTAGTATAAGTATTTTTCTGAAATTATAAATCAAACTGAGGTGATTTATGAGTGTGAGTTTGATATGAGTATGATGTTGATGTCGCATTCATATTTATTTCAACCTATACTTATAAATCAATCTTATTGTGAGTGTGCGTAAATCAAAGTAATTAAGTTTAAATGATGTCTACTCACTTATGTTGGACATTTCCTGATTCAGAATGAATAGCGATGAAACGATTCATTGCCGATCACTGTTCTACTCATTATCAGGTTCTTTAACCCACAATTATCGATTTCCAATCTTTTGAATTTACTTTAATATTTTTATTTAAATATTTTATTTATAACAATAATTTTCCAATTTTTAAAATTTAAAAAGTAAGAAATCAGTTTAAGCAAGTCTTAAAATTTAGCAATTTTACAACATAAATTGCCAAAATTATTAAAAAGTGTTAGTTATACTAAGATCTGTACATTTTTGTTTTTAATTTTTAGAGTTAACTTAATGCAAAAAAATTATTTTATTAGTTTTTTCAACAGATTTAACAGCCAATTATGCTTTAAAAAAATCAATGACATCTATTTTTGTCCCATATTTTTGGCACTTCAAGTCATCTATTTTTATTTTAAACAAACCCAGCAACTCAATTAAAGAAAAAAGAAGAAATATTACTCCCAATATTTTAAGTAATTAATTTCGCAATTTTGCGTGGCTTATGAAGTTAAAGACACATGATAATGTTGCCTGTCGTTGCTTTGAAAAAGTTTGCTGACGCAAAACTTCTTAATTAACTTCCACCGTAAATGTCACTTATATCATCAGCTTAAACATGCGATTTACAAAATTATTACTTTTCTGTTTAAGGTTGCACAGAAAAAGTGTTTTTGTATGAAAAAGTTCTTCAACCTTTATTTTTTGCTAAAATGTTAATGAATGTATTTTATGATAAACTTTATTTAATGACCGTTTTTGTTCGTCATTCATTTTTTAAGTCACGCATTTCCTTGCTGCATTTGTTTGTTTTCTTTTTATTTTTCTCAGAAATTTTTCCTAAATGAAGAGGTTTTTCTTGTATTTCTTAAGCGATTATATGATTTCTTACTGCTATGCAAATTAGGAAAAAGAATAAAATAAAAATTTAGTAAAGTTGTAGAAATATGGAGGAATATAATATGGTCATTTGCACGGGAAAGTCCACTTTTTTGTCGCGTGCGACGGCAAGCAATTAGACTTGTATTTCAGAACAATGTGACTTGATCTTTCTTAAAATTAAAAGAAATTAATTAAAGATCTGCTGACGTCCTACACAAATATATAAAAAAGTGAAAAAAAAACTTTCGTCTTTAAAAAAACAAGCAAATTTGTTTTGTGTTGCACGCGACAAAAAGTTGACATTCTTGTGGAAATGCCCATATGTAATCTTGTTACATTATATCGCGACTAAGTGATAATACAGATTTGGGCAAGTTGACAAGTTTTTGTATGAACATTTCAGATTTAAAATAGTCGTAAAACTTACTTCATTTTGACAGCATTTTTTCGAGTACAATTTTCATAAAATTTCATGATGTCCAGAGGAATATTTCCCTATACTTCATCCATCACTCACAATGATTGGTATTTCCTTCAGACAGTCCAGATGGTGAAAGGAACGATTGCCTAGATTTCCAAAATGGAAAAAGATGTTTCAAAAGAGATCCATTCGTGCTGTGAAAATCGTTCACACCAGAAGCGCAAGCTCGCAACTCTCGAAAATGCCATCTATCGGCGGGGGCGGAACTACATTTCACACCCAAACATCCTAAACTTCAAAAATAAAGTCTGGCAATTCTGTCCCCTGCTATACTCCTATATCACTAGTTTTTATTACTCTCGGCGGCCCCGCGACCCATTGTGTTGCCATTAACAATTTAACTGATAGTTTATACCAATGCCGGCCACCGAGAGAAACGAGAGAAATTTATTCGCATATATGTATTCATTTGTATAAGAAGCCGATTGATGTTCAGCACTCTGGTGCTACTTTGGCCAGCTTTAGTTTATACTCTAAACCATTTGCTCTCCTCTGTAAATTTTTACGAATTTAATTAAATTTTTAATTGATTATTTGTTTTTTTTCAATTAAAGATGTTAATATGGTTTAGAAATTTTTTCTGTGCACAAGTCTCAACTGCAACTTGTAGTTATATGGTAATTCGTGGTTTTGTGTAGCTGCAATCCATTCTTTTCCAAAATATTAACAAAACAACTAGTGGTTACTTTATTTTACAGTCCATAGTTCAAACAACAGTCAATTTACTTCAATTGTTTTTATTTTCCCTTATAAAGCTCGAAATTTGAGGCTAAAAAAAAATTTTGTGAAATAAGTTTCATTATGTAAATAAATGAATGTATCCGAGGTGTATTTAAAAAAAATTCTGGAATTTGTTGCAAATCAAAATGAACTTTTTATCACCTCTTAAACCATTCTTCTCTTTCCAGATACTTTAAAAACTTTTTATTTACAAAATATTTCGTCTAAGCCTGAGAATAGTTAGATTTTTTCTTTGAAAATGTATACTTTGAATTTGAATTCCAGTTTTTTTTCACAATACACAAATAATTAAGCTTTTGTTCTCACCACAAGCGTTTTTCCTCATTCATACTTTATAACTTAAGTTAATATAAAATAATAGTTTCCAAGAAATTGTTGCTAATTCTTTGTTGTTTGTCCCTGACTGCATATCTTCAACTCTCCAAGCGCGCTTGTACACAAAATCAAATTTCAACAGCAAATTAAAAAAAGCTGTTCCAGACAACAAGAATTTAGTAGCAGCAATTAACTTATGGTAGAAAAAAAATTAAAAGAATTAAATTAAATTGTATGAAACAATAAATTTTCGCCAGAATTTACTCATCATATTTTCACACACATAACAACGATTCATTGAAAAGTTATCGTGGAAAATAAGAAGTTTATAGTAGAAAAGAAAAAGAAGAGGTTGTTTTGAAAAAACTTGAAAACAAGTTTTATAATGAAATAATTAAGTAGAACTTAATAAGACCCAGTGTTGCCAGAAAATGATGATGAGAGAATGCTAGATCTGTAAAAAAATTCTGCTAAAATGCATAATCCCATATTTAAATTTAAAAAAATTTATTGAAATAGCTTTGAATTTCATGTTTATGCAAACTTATTAGTATTTACAGTTGTTTTTATAGCACATACATACATATATACATACATACATACACATGTATGTGTTTGATATTACCCTGCAGAAAGTGCGAATAGTGAAATTGTGGTGATTTACTAGTGACGTTGTCAGTAGTACTACTGACCAGGTGTACTCCAGCCAATGTAATCGCCTATTGACATTTAACATTAGCTTGTCATTGAAAATCCACCACTAGACTGTAGCACTACTGACTAAGTAGTTCTTTTGGGACCACATGGAGACATTGGCACCAAAGATTCACTAGTATATTTTAGGGGCTCTAGTCTACAATATCGATATTTCCTCGCTCGTTGTCAATAGTAAAATTATATTTATATTCTAGTGACATTGGCAATAGTGCTACTGACTAGGTGTACCCCAGCCAATGTAATCGCCTATTGGCATATAACATAGGGTTGTCATTGAAAATCTACCAGTAGACTTTAGCACTATTGAGAAGGTAGTTCTTTTATGACGATATTGAGATATTTGAACCAAAGATTCACTAGTAGGTTTTAGTGACGCTCGTCTAAATATATTTATTTAATATTATTGCATAGCATAATAAAAAAGAAAAACAAACTATTGGCGCGTTCATTGAGAATATCAATAGAAATACACTACAACTGTTGTCTCAAACGTATCTTTACTCGCGCATGAAAGGAAAGTTGTCGACATTTTAACTAGTGCAATTGTCGCTGGAGAAAGAGTATTGACATAGAGACATATGGTTCTAGGCTGACTAGAGGGTATCCATAGATACGAATATTTATGCATTTTCAGACTGGGGCCAAGTGTCTTTATGTCAACACTAAAATTCTGGTGACAATTTTAGTAGTTACATTGTCTACAGTTTTTCTTGTATTCATCAGTGCAAAGGAACGAGAGCAAACAGATGTAGTGTATTTCTGGTGAATTTTTCAACAACTTGTCAATATACATAAATTTTTATGTACGTAAAGTATAGAAATGTACCAGTAAAGTCTGGTTGTTATGTCTCCATATTTGCTATAAGAACTACGTAGTCAGTACGTGTTCAATTGTTTTAATGTTACTAGTAGATTTCCAATGAAAAGCACATACTAATTGTCTATAGCACAAATTATTGTATGGGGAATTACTAGAGAGTAGTACTGGTGACATAGTCAAAAGCGACTCAGTACATTTTACCATCGACATTTCCAGGATATATACATATAATATACATATGTATGTATGTATGTATATCGAGATCTATTTTCGGTTTAATTGTAAGCAAGACGTTGAAAAAAAATAAACTTTTTAATTTAAATTGAAACTATGACAATTTATCTATGGTAAAATATATTTGGATACTATAAAAACACGTCTTCTGAAAACTTTAATTTTTGTCGCTTACGGATATTGAAAATAGGACTCTATATACATATGTATACAATACATAGCATATAATACATACACAGGTATTCGTTGTATCTACATTACGTAGGAAACACATAATTGTAAAAAATTTGCATTTATGAATAGAATTAACTAACATCTACTCTGAAAAAATTTAACAAATTAAAATATTTTAAAAGTTGAATGTTTTTCAATTAATGAAAATGCCAGATCTGGCAGTGAAAATGCCAAAATGGCAACAATGACAAGACCAAATGCACTTAGAAAAGTACATAGAATAATATAGAAAATCGCTCGTAAAACTAGTTTTAAGGAAAATGAAACCGCTCCCTGGAGGGTTCACTCAATGTCCTTTAAGAATTATTTTTTTTTAATCAAAAGCTACATACATACACATCTGCAAGAATTACATTACTTTTGCACCACTTTGTATTATCATAACTACAGAAATATAAACGTTCCTTAGTGGTTTTACAGTTATTCCCCCTTATTGTGAATGGCGCCGTCGAAGTCACATCAAGACGCCAGTAAATATTATAACTTGTCTACTCTTTATCGGCAACAATTGGCTCTTATTGACAATCTCTTACTAATCTCTAAGACTTTGTAAATTAATATAGCATGTTAATAGTAGTCAATTCTTGTCGACAAAGAGTAGACAAGTGATAATTTTTACTGTCGTCTTGATGTGACGTCGACGACGCCATTCCCAATAAGGGGAATTGTGTAAGTCCAATTAAAAATAATAATAACAATAATAAAAGTACATTATGTTATTCATAAATAAAAGAACAAAAAAATATTTTCTCAATTTATTTTTCTTTTATTTGTAATACCACCTAATTTTCTTAAAGTGTTTAGTGTTAGTACTCAATGTATGGACAAAAATTAATCGATATTATGCCATCGATTTTTCGATAGATTTTTGGCATGAGGAAAATAAGTTCTACTACGACAAATCAAAAAAATAATTTTCGAGGCGCCAGAATTTAATTTTTTTGAATTTTTCTAGGTTTTTGAGTTTTTTTAGTAGGTAATAAAAAAAACTCTTCTGATTTAATTATTTTAAATAATCATCTACCTAAATACATTTTTTTTGTTGTGGTGGAGTTAAATATTGATACGCCATAAATTAATTATTTTAAATTTATATGAAAGACTGACAAAACTTCTACTGAGAACGTTCGTATCTTGAGTCTTTTGTTTTATACTGTTAAAAAAGTAAAAAGTTCGAGTGTTGTTCTTGAAAAGAAATCAAATTCTGGCACCTAGAAAATGATTTACTTTAAATGTCGTAGTGGAACTTATTTTCCTCATACCAAAAACTTTCGAAAAATCGATGGGACAATATCGATCGCAAAATTGACCCACCCTAATGTACATATTATTGATGTAACGAAAATGACATTCGTGTTCGTGAAATTCAGACGAATAATATTTCGAATATTTTCATCCTTAAAAATATATGAAGTGTGAACTTAAATGACAAAAAATATTATTGATGTAAAAAAATGTTAAACCACAAATGATGTCGACTGAGTTATTTATTCTAAGTATTTTTTAATAATGTCAAGGACAATAGAATGAAATTTGGTTGTTAAATTCATTGTAATTATGTCAGCTCGAGTGCTTTCTCGACGAAAATAATCCAGTACCTTTGGTATAGAAAAGTACATATGTATGTAGTTTACATTTTTAAAGTCAGAAGTATAAATCGAATCATAAATTTTAAGCTTAACAGCCCATTTCACAATGTACAATTAAAAGCTAACATGGACTTTAACGGCAAGTTTTGTATGAAGAACTTACAGTCAAAGTTTATGTCAAGTCTTAATCATACATTGTGAAAAGGGACGTAAGTCTTGTATTTGTGTTCATGAGTGATATTTTCATACATTTCTATTAAAGTAAGTGGTTGAAATATCACTATTCACTACTGTGAATTAATTTAGCAAGTAACAGTTAAGGCAGAATTAAGGCTCCATTACCCGACTGTAGGAATAGCAGATGTAAGGTAAATGTAAATGTAATGTAAATGTAAACGTTTGAGCGCTTATAGAATGCTTAAAAACGTGTGATGTGTTTTCGACACAAACAAAAAACTTCTTTGTGCACACATACATACACGCTAATTGCTTTGTGCCCAGCAAACACGCATTTTTGATTTTAAATTGCTAGTTATTTGAAGTCAAACGCGAAAGTTCATATAAATATGTATAATATTTAAATTCATGGAAATCATTTTGATTGAAATGTAAATACATACATATGTCTTACGGACATACATACGAGTATGTATGTATGCATTAGAACTTATAAGTAAATAATATATAAAATAGTAATGTTTTAATTAATCCAAGATTTGTTTTAATAATTTCGCTGAAACTATTTTAATTTACTTTCTTTTGATGGCAAGTTTTAGCCTGTTGGAAAAAACTAATTGAGTTTTTGAAATAACACACCTTTTAGAACGAAAATGCGCCTAGAGGTTTTGAAAATTATTATTATTTTATTTAAATGAACTGAACCACTCAAAAGCTTAAACTATTAAAAGAAACAAAAGTACCAAATCAGGGCTATTGTGCCACACTCTCATTCAATATACATACATCCCATCACTGTCTACAAATGTCACGTAACGTCGTCATGAAATTCTATTTTCTGCAGGTTCAGACGTTACATTTACGTGCCATTTCAGTCAGGTAAGCGTTTGCAAAGCTTTTCATGCAACAGATTCGATCAGCTGACACATTTACATTTACAGTTCTACATTTACAGTCGGGTAATTCTGCCTTTAGTTTGTACGTGCTGTTCTGTTCTGAATCAGCTGTTTTGTTTCTGTTGAGCTGAAAATTTGTATGTGTGGTTAGTTTTTCCTTTTTCGTTCTGTTCTGTTGTGGACAAATCTGTAGAAAATAGAATTCAACGTTAAGTGACAGCCAAAAGTGTGTATGTATTAGTATGTTGTGATATTTTGTGTACAAACGTAATCAATTCTATATGTTGCCAGCTGATTTTTTTCACAGACAAAGAATTGGAAAATATTTAATACAGAAACAGACTTTGGTGTTATTTGTTCATTAATAATTATCACATGTAATTTGGCTTAAAAAGCGATACGAACTTTAGCCCGTTCAAATCACAAATATAGAAACAAATGGAGTTCGAATAATAATTAAAATTAACTAAAACGTTTTTCTATTGCACTTAACGGTATTTTTGCATAAACATCAAAGATTAATTGAAAATTCATCACTGAGGCTAATCTATGTTAACACTGAAATATTAAAATTTCTCATGCTGTTTACGAGAACTATTATGAAAGTCCACTTAATGTTTACTGACCCATTTGGAATTTTTGTCAATAAAGCAACAGAGTATCTATCCTCTTAAGAATGACTTAAAAAAATACTTGCTATTCTTTTAAGGAATCGCGAAAATGTATAATGTTCTCTAAAATTTTAAGTGAGGCTATCCAATGTTAACGGAGTGTACATTAGTATTGTATGTGTGTGAAAATGATTTTACAGGTAACCCTCGATTTACGCGATCTGGAGGGACCAAACGATATACGTGTAAAAAATCTATGTATTTTTTAGGACCAGGAATTTAGCACTTCGAGTAACTCAAAACAAGGGATACATTTTGGGACCTAATAATCGCGTTAAATCAAGAACACATAAAAGTATTAACATTTTTCTTATTTTATTTGTACTATTCAAAAATGAGAGCTTTTGTACACATCTACAAATGCCCAACAACCTGCTGTGAATTAAGTACCGCGTCAATTGAAGGTTACTTGTATATTTATGGGCATTGAAAGAGCATATTTAATGGAATTCCTGAATTAAAAAATAATTTGAAAAAAGTCATATTTTAAGCAAAATTTCTTGACAACATTATTGGCCACCAAGAACTCAATTTCCTTATAGTGGGATACTTTTAGTACACAGTGCAACACGAAAAAATATAACTATGTATATACGGACAACCAAAAAAAAAAAAAAAAAGAATCGTTTATCCCAGTTTTGCCCCAAGCCATGAACTTTTTTATAGGCCCCAAAGATTTGGGGCCTCGGTTTCATTTTTGCGTTTTCTCAGGCTCATATCTTGCAAACCGTTCGGAATTTTGATTTACTCTCTGAGGCAAAGTTGTAGCTCTTGTCATTAACAACAGAAATTATGAACATATAAAATCAAAAAAAAAAACTTCATCTTCAAGATCAAAATCACAAACAATTTAAAAAAATCGAATTTTTTACTTTTTTCCCCTGTTCAGGTTCATAGGTAGCAAACTGTTTAAAATTCAAGGAAACAATCAACAACCCTGGTTGCTGTTTTGTGTTCTCTCTTTACTCTTCTTATTATTATTTCTCAAAATAATAGAACACTGCAACAAACAAAATGCTTTTGATGCACAACAGCTGTAATCTGTTAAAGTAAATATAAACACGGTCTCAGTTTAAATGAACAGTAATTTATGAATCAACGATATTAAACAATCATTGCATCTCTCATCTCCCAAAATCGTGCTTGCGAATATTGCATCCGATATTCGAATATCTAAACATTGGCTTTCGTTACATCTCTAGTACATATGTACATCCATATGAATACAAATTCTGCCATTGAAATAGATTCCTTATGCACTAACTAATGAATGACGCATCGTAAACGATTTTTTGTTTGTTTTTGTCATCAAAAATTCAACAGCAACAACAAAAGTACTGTAACCAGTTAACAACAAACAGGCTGGCTGGCTGGTTGGTTAATTGGATACAACAATAAAAAGCACAATAAACAACTATTTATATTTTCTGGTTGTATTTTTTTTTGCCACATACAAAACGACAAACGCGACGCCTTTGACAAAGTACGTGCCACCTTAATAAAGCGGCGACTAAGTGTTGAATGCTTCCGGCAAATAACATTTGCTGCAACAACAACAATTACATACTATTACTAGCACAAGTTTAAAAACAGCTACAAGCAAATAGTCAACTTCAGTTGTAAAAAGCAAGAAGTCTATGTAATAGAAGAAAAAAATAAATAAGATTCTTCTCAAATACTTCTTGCCAACTGACCAAGAAGAACAGGAAGATTCTTGGTAGTAAATGCTTAAGAAACAATAATTCATTCCTTGCACTATTGTATTGCAGTGACAGGCAATAAGAAAATAAACATTGATTAGTAACAACACAAAAGTACCCGTACTCGTCGTCCTCCTCCTCCTCCTCGTTGCAACAAATATACTCGAAATTGCAAATACAAATAGTTGTAAATGTTATTTGTTGTATTGCATAAGGGAGAGAGCCATCCAGCCAGCTAGCCAGCCGACTAGCAGTTGTTGTGGCAAGTAACAACAATAACAACAAGTTTGAAGGAGTTGTTCTTAGTCAACTCGCAGACGTAATTGTTTTAAAGGAAACGTTTTTAAGAGCTCATAATATAATGGTTACACAAGTGTCGTCTATTTTAAATGAAATGAGTAGAAAAGATGAAAGAATAACAAAAAATGTATGTATATTTCCATAGATTCCACTTCTTACCTCACCTGACGCTAAAACGGAAGGTCCGATAGTCATAGAGAGACTTCACAAAATTTTAGTAATTGTGAAGTGTTCTTTCTACTTGAGAACAAAATATTGTTGTCCTTTGTCAGTCACACACAGTCTTGTATTTTCTAATTGGTTTAAGTTCCCTGTTGAACGAATATTTCTGTAATTTCAAACACTATTTTATGATTATGGCAATTTTAAAGTAATTAATTCTTTTTTATGAAGTTGTAGTTTTAGCAACAAGTATGTTAATCGTATTTAAAAGCAAAATAACTCATATATATTTCTAAGGCAAATCAGGCTAATGCATTAATAAACACATTCCCGACAGCAGGTTACACGAACACACGACTTCAAATGCCGCCAGCTGCATTTGTCGCCTCGTAGCCAGCTACTTAATTATTTTCGAGACGGCAGCAGCATCATCAGCTCACATATTTCTTTCTCTCGTATTTTTTATGGTGTGTACAAGCAGTCAGTTAGCCCAATTTTTTATAACATGCATGAAATAAACAGTTTTAATATAAAAATTATAAAGAAATAAAGTAAAGAGAGAAAAGGAATTACATATTGTATTTTGGTAGCAAATTAAAAAAAATAAAAATATATGAACATATTAATTCTACATTTCCCAAACTAACAATTAATTCCTTTACGGCAACACTGCTACGAATGAACGTATAAAAAAGCATTCATCAAATTAATATCAAAAAGTCGCCTGACTATTGCAACAAAAGAAGTATTCATGTAAACGCGCTTGGATTTCAGAAGTGACTCCAAAAAAGAGAGCGAGGACATCTAAACGGGCTCCTCCTGATATTCAAGTATAAACACATATATTTCAGTATTGCCACTTTCACATATTTCGCATTTATAAAAATTAAATTGCTCATTTAAAATGTACTAATGTCTCGTAAAGGTATGAAAATTAATGAATTTATTATTTGCATTAATTTCGGGATATTATTTATGTTAAATAATGTGAAATATTTTACGATATCATTCATTCAACATTTTGTACTATACTGGCAACACTATATTCGCTCAATGTCGCCATCAAAAAAAAATTTGTTCAATTGGACTATAATAACAAAATCACAATGGACGACACCCTGCCGCCGTGATGCGTCAAAAGAATTATTCTCACATAAACATGTGTATTCTTTCCTTGAAATTTTGAAGTTGGTAGCTTGCTGTTGTGAATGTGTTTAATGTTTAAAATTAATAAACTCAGTTTGATGATACAACCTCCAAATTGCATACCTAGTCGGAGTTTTTATTTTTTTGAAAGGTTTATAAAATTAAAATAATTCTGCCAAAAAAAACCGACTTCAAGGCAAAATCTGATGGAACACTTTCGAAAAAAATTTATGGGACCAAAAAACAAATACATATTTTTATAAAATCTGTTGGTAAAGAAGAATTATGTGAAATATAAAACTAAATTTTAATGGTCATGCCTCCGTACATTTTTTTTAAATTCAAGATTTTGTTTTTAAAGCTCAGGGTGTGTGTTGATTTGAAAAATTGGTAAAGTAGATCCACTCGCCATTTTTTTTAAATTTTTTTCAATGTTTTTTTAAATATTCAAGTGACTGAAGTAAAATTGCTTTAATTTTAATATTTTTAATGGAAGATTGTGTCTATTTTAGAGCTCAAGGTATGTGGCAAGTTTCTTAAAACTCGGTTAAGTAGAACCACGTGAAATATAATAATAAATTTTAATGGGCGCAGCCCCGCCCATTTTTGAAATTTTTAAATTGTGTAATTACAAAAATCAGAGGTGTTTGTTAAGTTTCGCAGCAATAAAATAAGCAGAATATCATAAAATCAAATAAAAAAAAATATTTTACAATCAGACCAATTGGAAGCTATGTATATCCTCTCAGACAAAAAATAATTTTTACAATCGGTATAAAATGTACCGAGCTATGAAGTAATAATGGGTAGTGTGAATAAAAATAGTATTTGCTTTTTACTTAAAAATTTGTTGTAAACCCCCTTTTTTGAAGTCGGTTAAAAACAAGACACACCTTATGGAAAGAAACTTAAAAATATCCTTTACTCTGAATTATCAAGAAAAGGATTTCCAGCTTTTTTAACTTCGCGCTATAGGAAGTTACTGATTTTACCCCAATTTTCGAAAATTGAGTTTTCATCATGATTGGACGTTTTGAGGTTCTGGTAGTCGATTCTGACTATTTTCGCGATGGATGTATGTGTGTGTGTGTATGTATGTAAACATCTCATAACTTGATGAGAATGGGTTAATGAATCGGAAGTAAATTTGTCGCATTCAAATGTTACGAAAGTTTAAAGTTTTTCGAAAAGCTGATGAGAACTCAAAATTTTAGAAATGCTGAGTATATACTTTCTTAAAGTACAATATGCTCCTTAATTAATAACCGCCATTGGCCTCCCATGTTGGCTCGTTTAGAAAAAAACATGCTTATTCATTAGAAATTTGCAAGTTTAAAAATTCGCATTCCAACTTTTCCGAAATAAATTTATGAGAAATGATAAAGGAACAGCTTGTCCATAAATCTATATCGATTTTTTTGGCTTGGTTATCTCCTTTACTGGAAAAGTCCATTCTAAATGCATTAATTAAATTTTTATAGCTTAACAGAATTTTGTTAACACGATAACAGAGCTCTGCTAAAGCACAAAGTTTGTGTCAGGTTTTTTTAATTTTAAAATTTAGCTTCACATACATACATAAAATGGTTTTGTATTAAAACCAAATAATAATTATTTGTTTCTATGAAAACAATTTTCATTAATTTAATGATTAAGTAAGCAAGTGAGAGGGGTAAAAACAGTCAGTTCTTTAATCTAATGTAGTGACAATTTCGCAAACATCCCAAACTGTCTGGTTTTCTGGTTTTTGATGCCCCAACTAATAAATAAATAAATAAAACAAATTACCAAAAATAAATAAATTAATATAAAAAATGAGACGTTTACGTTGAAAATGGCATAAGTCACTTGAAAAAAATAATATAAAAGTAATAATCACATTGTTTAATATGGAATAAAGTTAATAACTATGTTTCAGAGAAATTTTGTAATTAAATGTTGAGAACCACTGAGATTTTGTTAGTGGAGTTTCACTAATCAACAAAAATTTTTATTTTGAAAGTGAAACTAATTGCAAGATTTAGTGGAAGAGAGATAGGATTGCTTTACCAGCAAGTGGCTATATAAAACAACATTGTGGAATTTTTTCAGTATTTTTTAAATGCGGTGATCAGCACAGACAATTTTTTTTTTTCAAATTGTGTTGGAAATTAATTTTTAAATTTAATAAATAGTTCACCTGCTACAGTAAATGTTTCATTTTGACATATTGTTTGTTCTAAAAAGAACAACAAAAACCAGTTTTGCTATATTTCCAGTAAACGTGCTTGTGTTTTTTCTTTTACCTTTCAGGCAAACCTATAGAATTTGGTTAAGTGTGCGGCATCTGATAAAGTATATATAAATTATATAATACTCGTATCTGACATCGAATTGACGAAGAGTTTCAAAGTTATGTACAAAAATGATTTTTTTTTTAATTTTTTATTAAAGAAACTAATGGTCGTCCAGTGGGTGGGTTGATAGATGTACATATATCGCTCCACCCCTTTCTAAAGAAATAAATTTCCAGTCGCGTGTTTTAGTCCTTATCAGAGCTGCTGTAGTTTGATCGTAAAGTAGAGCCCATAGCTTTTTGTTCACGTATTAATACGAGTATATAGGCATAGAAATTGATTCTGGAAAGAAACGCTAATCATAAAGAAGATTAAGAATTAATATGTGTGGAATAATGAGTCTGACTTACCTTTCAAAATATACTCATTACTTTTATATTTTATGAATATTAAAACAAGAAGTGTTGAATTAAACCTTATACGAAATACATGATATAAATTATTGCTATCATTTTAGTTAAGTCCGTGATTAACTATCCTAAACAATTGTGCCATTTTTTTAGAAAATATAACTCTGGTATGATGGAGTTTATGAACATTTTCAAAAGACAATAAAAATTCCATCAGATCAGGGTTATATTGATTGGTAAGTCGTGCGATTGTGCAGGATAGGGAGTCCCGGTAAAATATATCGCACTAAATTAATGTTTTCAAACTAAATATTAATTTTAAAAGTGGCATAAGTAATTCACTTTACTGTAATAAAAAATGCTGATTTTTCAATGACTGTGAAATTATTTATAATGAGAGAAATCGGAGTATCTTGAGGTGACATATACAAGCAAGTATTCCGGAAAGTTAATATTAAATATTTTAAATGTGCTAAAATGCAAATACTTAAATATAGCGTTTTGAAAACAAAGTGACTTATGCCACTTTAAAAATAAACGAGTCAAAGAGTGTTTATAAGCAACAACTTGTTACTTATTACATGCATGACGCCAACTACATACATATTTGTACAGAAATTATTGAAAGCAATGAACGCGTTGGTCACTACCGACCGACCGACCGACCGCTACTCACAGTCGTTTGACAACCCAATAACCAGCTGGCAAAACAAAAGAATAGCGTAAAACCTTAAGGAAAAAACAATTTGAAAACTTGCCAAAATAAACATGAAACACAAAATTATGAGAAAAAAAAACTACGTTTAATGAATAATTATTACCAGTTTATTTTGGATTTTTTTAAATTAATTTGCAATTTGTAGTTTATACATCATAATAATAATATGACAAATATAATTTTCTTAATTTGTCTACAAAAAGTAGAAATTTTTATGAATGAATGAATAACTTTTTCGAGAAATTTTCTTCAATGAATTTTTTGCGGATTTTGTTTTATTTTTCTTTTATATTTTTTACGCAATTATTTATTGCACTTTAAACCTTACAAATAAATACATTTATATCTCTAATAGAAGAATTATTAACTTAAGTATGACTGACTAGCGCCAGCCCAAAATTTTATTTCCACAGTTCTTGTAACTTGCACGGCATAGCGGCGTTTTGACTATCAGCTCTTCTTTAGTGTCTGTTCCGTAATTTATTATATTGTTTTTCTTTTCTATAAGGAAAGTGTGCTGTGACAGATTAAACTTTTCTATAAGAAAAGTGTGCTGTGACACATCTGCCCAGCAAAAAATTTCAAAAAAGGTAATCGAGTTTGGAATTAAGCATTTTTGGTGGAAGCTGTTCCTTACTGGATTACCAACTTAATGATTTTAACAAGGCGTGAGACTAAAGTAATCGATTCTTGAGAAGTACTTACATTTTTTTTATTTGTCAAAATTTCACGTAATCTATTTCGTCTAAAAAAAATCATTCTCTTCATGACGTGCAAGTTGCACGTCATGTTTTTTAATTTTAGGTAATGTGATTTGTAAGCGAGTAATGAAAATTGGCAATCAGAAAAGTAAGTCATTATATGGCAAGTAGTTCTAATGGTAATGTGTAATTTTTTGCTGGGTGATAACCCTACATGTTGTCTTAATCATTAGCTTATAATTTGTAATAATCCTATTCTATTTACTAAATATTTTTTTTTGTTGTTTTAATTTCAGAGGAAAATTTGCTGCGGTACGCCGTGCAATACACAAAAATTCGGGTACACATTTTGCAGCAAAATTTCTGAAACGTCGCCGTCGAGCTCAGTCGTCGGATAAAGAGATTAAACATGAAATTGCCGTACTGATGTTATGCAGTGAAGCTGAAAATATTGTCAAATTAAATGCAGTTCATGAATCACGTTCAGATACAGCGCTATTATTGGAATTGTAAGTCAGTTTTAAAATTATTTTTTAATTGCATAGGAGTGTGTATATATGTATGTATTGAAGGAATGACTTTTTTTGGACTTTGTATTTCTTTCTGCCATCAAAATTTTTGCAAAATTCAACATTTCACGCTAATTAATGCTTAAAAAACTTTCAATTGGCTTTTAACTTTTAGTAGGAAGAATGCATTGGCGAAGTAAAATAATCAATAAAATGGCAATAAAAAACGTGCAAAAATCAGAGTTGTAAAAGAATGAAGCTTTTCTCTATCTCCTCCTTCACCACCTGTCTTCTCTATCACTATCCCTTTCCTAAAGAAGGTAACACCCTAGCAATAGTAGTAAGCATTCATTCTCTGAGTGTTACTCATGATATATGTAAATATATACGGCCTTATGTATAAAAAAATTGGCATGAAGTTAGCATAAGTGACGAAATTGAATTAGGTGTTAACGAGTTCCTCTATACAATTTGACGATAAAAATGGTCGCAATACGTATTTTTAACCCACTAAATCCTATCGTGATTTTTAATGTGAAGTTTCATGGCAAAACTTTTTAAGATCATGTTCAATTTTGCCGCTTATGCTAATTTCTTGCCAGTTTTTGCTTATACATATGGGCATTAGGTACTTCCATTCTCTCTTTGTTTTGAAAAATAAGGATTTTTAAAGTTTGTTTTTTTGAGAGAAATAAAGAAAAATGTTCCCATACAGCAAAAAATTTAGGTCTTTCCCTAGAAATTTTTTACAAAAAATGTGTAATTATCTTAACAAAAATTTGCGAATAAAAAAAGGAATATACATAACTAAATATCTGGGAAGTCGTTATGTAATAACTTATCTCATATTTTTAAATTTTCTGCTTAATACAAATCTTTTAACTATATTTTCATCTAAATTTGGCGTTGAGAAACCAAATTGATTGATGATTTTGATTAGTTGACAATGATTTTTCACTAAGTTTAACAAATATTGATTGATATTGCATTTTGTTTAATCTACATAATTCGTTTCCAGTTGATTGTAAAATCCTTTTCTAAAAAATTGGTTTAATATCCGATTAGATCTTGTGGTAAGTCTATTTCACAGATCTCATAAGCTCTCAGTCACTGTTAACAAACACCAGGAAATGAAGGGGATTTAAAAAATGCTGCACTAATATATTTGCTTAATTGTTCAATTTATACATTCTGTATTTTATAAAAAAAATTTTGAAATAATTTTTGAAAACTATTTTCAAACAAACAGGAAACAGAGGGGAAATATTAAATTAATACGGTAGCACGATTTTACCGGAAATAATCCTTATACTTGTCAGATGGTGAATGTCAAGTAAAACTGAGAGAATGGAAGTACCTTCTATATTTATATCATGGTGTTACTTCTCTTGCAAAAAAAAATTCGGCCTAAATATATTTTATGCTGCTCGGCCACATCAAATAACACGAAAGTTATACTATGTTCACACTTATGTTTCTAAACATGTTTAAGAGGAGTTTTGTAAAAACTAAACACAACCGTTCACATTATATTTGGGATGTTTAAGGTTGACGTTATGTCAATAAATTACATATTGTGTTTGTAATAAATTTCGAACAATTATGTTTTATATTTGTTTTTTAACCCCCGACAAAAAAAAAGGGGTGTTATAAGTTTGTAGCGTGTGTCTTTGTATCTGTATATCTGTTTGTCTGTACAAGTACTCGTACAGACCAAACAGCTGGACCGATTTCGATTTAGTTTTTTTTTTGTTTGAAAGGTGATTTGATCGAGAGTGTTCTTAGCTATGTTTGAAAAAATCGGTCCAGCCGCTTAAAAGATATCACATCTTTTCTGGATATATCGAGGGTTTTTAAAATTTTTAATTTTTGTTATTTATTTTTAAACAACAACTTTTTTTGTAAATAATTTATTTTTTTTAAATAATTGTTGTGTATTAATTAATTTTTTTCACGTGCCGTCATTTAATAGCAACACAAAGTTGCCAGAGTTATGAAAAACGCCCTGAACACACTCCATTTACGTGTTCATCAAAGGGTTTAAATTTAAAAAATCGTTTTTGAGATGTTTAACAAAACAAGTAAATGTATGGCAAAACATCTAAAAGTCATCGCGTTTAAGCTCTTAAACACGAATGAGGCGTTAAACCCGAAAGTGTGAACTTAGTATTAGGATTAAAAAAAGAATACATATGCTCAGTTTCTCGATTTTATGAGAAAAATGTTATGAATAGAAATATTCATAAAATTATTTATGTAAATATCTTAAATAATTCATCCCAGTTAAGCATTGGGTCACCTAAAATGAAAAGAATCTAACAACCAAAGATTTAATTGACAAAATAACTAATATATAGACTAACGGGCGGGCCAGACTGTGAAGACTGTGAAGCAAATGTCAATAACATGATTATCATTGCTAGGGAGAAGTTTAAAGACACGTTATATGACATTATACAGGACGGATTGAAGATAGTCAATGAATGGTGCTTATTTCTAGAGTTGAATATCTACCCTAGAAAGATTACTGCCATTATTCCCTTCACCTTAGAGTTTCATACATAACAAATGGGCAAAATTATGGAACCCAATATTATTGGAAATTATTTAACTTAATCAGAATCAAAAGGTTTTTCATTAGTATTTAGTGATTACGCTTTTTAAGCCAAATGTTTGCTAAATGTGTCCGTACCTTAAACGTGTAGGTACAAAGTTTTCGAAAAAAAATTCTGCACACGTAGTTTTGATATAACGCATTAAATTTTTTATTCTGCCAATACTTTACGTAGTATTGTTACATTTTAAACTTAAATGTTTAGGTTTGTTAGTTGAAATAATGAGTTCTGTTGTACGAAATTAACTTAAAATTTCATTCTTCTAGAGTAAAATTTCTGAAGGCCATTCCTTTAATATATTGATTATATTTATTGACATGTACATACATACATATATCTTCTTTTATTAATTTCATTATTTTTTCAGAGCGACCGGTGGGGAATTGCAAACATTTCTGGATAATGAAGAATGTCTAACAGAAGCCCATGCCCGCATTTGTATGCGTGAAGTACTTAAGGCATTGCAATTTCTGCACAAACGTTCTATAGTACATCTAGATTTAAAACCACAAAATATTTTGTTAGCCGGTGAACATATAGAAGGTAAGTATTGTTAGCGACATTCTATTAAATAAAATTAATAAATGAAATGCTTTTTAGATGGTTTAAAATTGTGTGACTTTGGTATTTCACGTGTGGTAGCCGAGGGTACAAACGTGCGTGAAATCGTTGGCACACCCGACTACGTAGCACCTGAAGTTTTACAGTATGAACCCTTGTCATTGTGTACAGATATTTGGTCGGTTGGCGTATTAGCTTATGTACTGTTATCGGGCTTCTCACCATTCGGTGGTGATACAAAGCAGGAAACCTTCCTAAATATATCACAATGTGCATTAACATTTCCGGATAAATTATTTGGAGGCGTCTCATCGGCAGCCATTGATTTCATACGCAGAGCATTGCGAATAAAGCCAAAGTAAGTTTAAAATGATTTCTTTATTGATTTTGTATAAAAATTAAAATTAAATAATTTTCCATAAACATTTTTTTCTTTCTTTAACAACTAGTGATCGCATGACTGCTGCAGGATGTCTCGAACACATTTGGCTTAAAGACGAATGTAACATCGATAGACATATTTTCAATGCGATAAAAAATAAGAAACATTTGGAAGAAGATGGAGATGATAATAATCAGCAGGAAGATGAGGATGACGATCATGATAATGAAGATGAAGATGATGATATTGATGAGAATCATGAGCAGGAAGATGAGGAAGAACTGCAAGCAAATGTTGATAATGAGGTACAAATAGTTAAAGATAAACCTCAGGCTATAAGTATTGACAATTCAGCAGAGGAAGACAGTATCTTGCATAATTCATTCAATAAAATAACTCATAAAACAACAACAAATGGCCATGTTAATGGTCATGTCAATTGTCATACAACTGCTTATACTAACGAGCATACAAATGGCTATGCATATGGTCATACAAGTGGTCTTAGCAACGGCCATACAAACGGATTTCTAAATGGTCATGCTACGGTTTTGACTAAGGATCATTCGTCTAATAGTTTTAGCAAGTTGCGTGACGATTTACAATACGATAAATCCAGTATACCTTCAATTGTTAAGCAAGCCAATGGCAGCACAACAAAAACTACTGCTATACATAATGTTTCAGCTACAAAAGCCATTACCATACCACTGTGCAGTGTACAGCCAACATCATCCACCACACAGCAACAAATATCATCTCAAGAACAACAATTATTACACATACCGGCCAGGCGTCATTCATCAGAATCCAATAAAGAAAACACCTTCCTGACGACCAAGAAAATAACATCAAACAACTGCAGTGGTGGCAGCTTAACATCTTTAAAGAAAACTTCTTCCTCCTGCCTCTCAAACGCAGTCACACAATCGGCTACCGCCTCTATACACATTTCACCTTCAGCTACACTCAATGCTTCTAACATAGTGGCAACCATCATATTACCCACTTCAAACGCCGTAAACGTAACAAATGATAAAGTGTCAGTGAGCAATGGCAATCATCATTCTCTGTTTCCAGATGCTCCCACAACGCCCAAAGTTATACGCAAGACACCAACTACAGATGCATCACCCACCTCAGTTAAGGCTTTAGTTAAAAAATTCCAACTTGAAGGCGGCGAACAACCCGTAACACCACCCGAATTTGCCACCAATGGCAGCAGAACACAACAATATCAACAACAACAGACACATCAAACGACGCACAATCCAAGTCAATTAAAGTATAATACAAATGGAAGTAAACCGCCAATGTCCCCACCAACTTTAGCACATTCTTCAGCAATCACCATAGCGAATTCGGCGGCCAGAAGAGCTTCAGTGCCCATAACCTCTTTGCATACAAATAGAAAACAAAATATGACTTCCTCATCGGCTCCAGTATCCATACCAGCTTCCGCTTCTCAAAGTTACAAGACAACATGCGTGTATTGTGTTTCCTGTACAAATTCCTCAACAAACGGATGCGGGCATCCAACTAATTCCTCAACAAGCAACTCAATTAGCACCTCCTTAGCTGTCGCCAAAACAAAAAACTCTTGTTCCACAACGCCTCTAAGCAGTAATAGCACAAAATCCTTAATCAACAGCAGTACCAGTAATGGCAGCCTTACGTCTTCAACCAGCAGTAACGCTGCCACCTCCTCAACATCGTCAACAACAGCTTTATTTGGCCAACATAATCAGCATTCGCATACTCAGCATTTGTTAAATTCCCACCAACACCAGCAGCAGCATTCGCATCATTCACATCATCATCACCACCACCACCATCATCATCACTTACATCACCACGGCGTGGTGAAGAATGGTGCCGCTTCAGCAAATGGCTTAAGTTTAGATCAGGGTATTATTTGTTAGCTAAGGGCCTCTAGGGCGCGAAGGAATGCCAAAAGTTTCTTTCATCGTTTCTTATGTTGTATGTAGTATAGGGTGAACAATTATAGAAATATAAATAATGGTAATGATAATGATAATAATAATAAAAAACGCAGCACGAATAGTTATTTAACAAAAAATAAAAAGTATTTCAATTACTTTTTATGTTGTTCAGATGGTGGTGTACAATATGAGGAATTCGTTTAACAAACAAGCAAAAAAAAATATTCCTGAGTTTCTTATTTCTATTTAAGCGTGAGTCAATATGAATAAGAATGTAAAAAGTTTGTTTGTTGTTGCTGCTACTCTTTAGTAACCAAATTCTTTCCCGACAGGAAATTCAAATTGAAAGCTGCCACGCATGCTCTGAATCACAGTTCTCTGGTGTCATCTGCGTTAAATCCTTGCTATGCATGCACAGAGATTATGGAATCTAAAGCATCGACCAGGGATGTCCAGGGAGACTTTATGCTCTCGCTTGAAATTATCATACGAAGCCAAAGCACCAGATCTTACACTAGGACTAACTACTATGAGGTATCAAATCCCATTAAAAGAATTTGAATTATACGGAGTAAATCAATGCACTTTCAGTTCCACCCGTAGCTGCAGCATTTCGGCCATGCTGATTCTGTAGTAGGCAGAATAAAAACTATTGGAATCGCAACCTGATTCATTTAGTTCTTTATTTACATATGCTTGATTGAACTACAAAAATCTAGCTCCCACAAAATTTATACATACATACATATGTACATAATAGAGCGTTGCACGAGCAACACCGTGAGCATACCCACGTGTTTGCAGTTTAGTAAAATTCATATAGGCAAATGAGAAAATTACTGAGAGTAGATTACTCATGAACAATGCTCGAGTATTCAGTGCAGTGCTCTAATACATAAGTGTTTTGTCTCTACTTTTGAGTTTGGCTACACAATCGAAACTGGTATGTAAACTGCGAATAAATTATTTAATCTGCCCCTGTATTTTGTAACTCGCTAATCCCTATCGCTAAAAATCTATAAAATAAAGAAATTTTACTGTTTCATGTCATCGCCAAAAATTTTTAATTTTGTATTTGTTCAGCATTTAAGCGATCGAGTTTAGTTTTATCTTTAGCGAGTTACCGAATACGGATGTTGAACTCTGGTTGCTCTAAGAAAGATGCTGAAAACCTTGCTATTGCTGAATATACAATCACATACAAAATATCTTGAACGAAAAGTCTGGAAAAATTTTCCAATACATCTGGAGGTTAAACATTTGTCATTTCTGTTAATTTTAGGCCTGTAAAAAGTCTTATTTGTTTAACAATTGTCTACTTAACAGAAATGTTTAAAGTTTCTTTAGTTGTCAGCAACTGTTAATTGTATTTATGAAAATGATAATCAGAGATTGTAATTAATTTGCGAACGGAATACTGAGTTATTTCATTTATATTACTAGATGATGCGTGGTACTCAATTAGAACGAACAAGGTCTAGTATTTTCCAATTGTTTCCAAGGCCAAACTGTAAATAATTTGAATTATGTTTTCAGCCAGACGTTTTCCCTTTAAATCTTCTAAGAATTCCTCCATTAGAAAACGCATTTGTTAAGTTAAAACAAAAAAATTAAAGTTTAACAGATGTTGCAATTCCAGCAACGAAATTGTTTTTTTTAGTACCACAATTTTATTGAAAGTTATGAACAAAATTAGAAACTTTAAATCGTCCCTAGTTTGAAACTTAATTCCTGCTCATTGTTAAGTAATTTATTTTCTAAAACATTGTTTCCATATCCTACTATTCATCTAAAAAGGTCTCTATTTTATGTGATTCTTATTTTTATTTTATTAATTCTTGGTAATTTTATTGAATTGAAATTTATTTTCGATATTCAGCACATATTTTCTTTTTATCTTTTCAATTACATATTTTATTGTATTAAGTTTATTAAAAGAATGGCAAATTTATTTGAAGAAATAACTATTGATTTTTTTTAATATGTTTTATATGAAGCTGTACAACGAGAGAACATGGCCGCTTCTTTTACGCGCATTGTAACATTTTTGCTAATACCTTTTGAGCTGCGCATATATAGAAGGCTAAAAAGTGATATTTTTATATTTTCACTAGAATTTCCAAGCTTTAAAAAAGCCAACTGCTGGTCAGCAAGATCAAATGTAATCGAATAAAAGGGGTGATTTTAGAGGGGAACAATGTTTGTAAAAGACATACTATTATTATGATAAATAAATAATTTATAGAAGGCCTTCATTACGAGTGTCGTATTTCGACTTCAACTACGACGATTTTGTACTAGATTAAAGAATATTGCAACATTTATTCTTTGATATATTAAACACCGTCGTAGTCGAAATACGACACACTCGTAATTAGGCCCAGAGTCGTACGTACGTTTATCCTTTAATAATCAGTTATTATGCACTTACTACTTTTATATAAGCGATCAAACATGATTGATGTTTGGGTTCATATAAAGAAAAATATATTTACTGAGTGAATATTTGTTTAAATTTTTATTTTTTCTATTGGACTTTTGTTGAATTGGACTAATAATACGGTAACATGTATACATATCGCCCATTTACTTCAACAACGTCATAATTCAAAAAAGCTTAAAAAAATACTTTACATACATAGTGAAAATGCAAAAAATTCGTCTCACAGAAAACTGATTAAAGCAACGTTGTACATCTTTTCTCATGTTGATTCCAATTTAAAAAAAGTAAACTCCTTACGGCCATTATTATAAAATGGCGTTAACTAAAGGAATGATTTAATTCTGCTAGGTCAAAGTGAAGTTTTAACTTGCCTTTAACTTATCACTCTCTTTGGGTTGAAGTAAAGTTATAATAATGAAAAACGTTTTATACGCCAAGTTGTATTAACAGCCCTTAATTAAAAAAAAACAAATCTTTTTTTTTGTTATAAATTGCAATTAAAAAAGAACAACAAACAGTTTCAAATAAATTTTATAGTTATTGTTAAAAATAAAAATGCCATACTTAAAAGTTTAAATCTCTATGGAGCGGCAACGGCTTAAAATTAAAATAAATTTCTGTTTATATGTATGTGTTTATTATTTAATAACCACTTACTGTTCTTACATATTCTTCTTTTAAATTTTCATTATTTCAACATAAAGTAATTTTTAGCTAAATGTTTAATTTTAAAACAATAAAGTATGAAAACAACTGTTTAAAAGTAAAAAGTAATTATAAAAAAACATAAATTAATTTATATAATAAAAAAAAGAAATTATAGTTTTTAGTTATCATTTATTGTTTTTGAGTTGAAAAGAGATCCCTACACTTATTAAATAATAAATATGTAGTTATAATTAATAATGATTATTATTAAAACTGAAGTTTAAAGAGAATTTTAAATGTTATACAAATAAACTTGTAATGAAAAATCAATAAAAAAAAATCTTAAAAAATATACTAAAATAAAACTTTATTAAGTGAGCACAGAATTGAGAATAAAAAATTTACAAAAGCAAGTTTAAACATCTAGAAATAAATATCAGTGCATCCGTAGAAACAACAAAATAATTAATTCAAAAGTATTCGAATCTTTTGTTGCATTTCTCAAAGAAAAAAAATTTTTACAATACTTTTTGATTTTCAAAATTTCATTGGTTAGCTTAAGTGAAAAATCGTGCAGATAAATTGTTTTAAATTTTTTGCATGAAAAAAGCAAAATTTCACGTAAACTAACTGTTTGTATTTTTTTTCTCTATAAGGGGAATTAGTAAGTGTTTGAAGAGTTTTTTAATACTTCACATTATTTATGTATATTTTGGTTTACAAGACATATTTTGATAATAGGTTTGTGTCAGAAACGAGCTACTGAAAGAGTTCGATACAAGTCTACATAACTCTACAAAGTTGGACATGTCGAGAATTTTTGTGAATATCGAGTAATACTTATAGGACTTGTATCGACTCATTCAGTAGCTCGTTTTTGATACCAACCAACAGGTTTGAACCCATGTAATTTAAATGGGTTTGATCATAGTTTTGTGTCAAAAAGGAGCTACTGAAAGAGTTCGGTGCAAGTCTGATATCTATGGTTGAATAAGTTTGATCATTGGTTTGTATCAACAACGAGCTACAATTATAAGGGAAAGTAAGTTCTTCGTATTGCAAAACGGGTGAGTTACAAGAGATGGTCGATGTCTGTACTTACTGCCTCTGATAGTACATATATACTACTTTGAATGTCTACTGAGAAAATTTGTTAGATATTCAGGTATGGGATGAGAAACGATTTAAACACAAAACGATAAAAGGTGTGATGTGTTTTCTTTAGTCGTTTTGTCAATAACTTTAAATTTTGTTTTTAATAGTTTTTGCAATTACATATTGTGATAAATTTTTTTCACATCCCTACTATATTGTTTATTTTATTTTTATCTTCTAGTGTGGTTTTTAAAAGTCAGTAGCTTAAGATTGGTTTAAAAATTATGCATAAAACCGATCCGAATTCATCAAACCTCTTCGAAACGACCAGTTTGGAATCTTTTTGATAACGGTCGCTTTCCATCATATACCTAGGGTCTAATCGTCGCTTTCGATAACGAGGTAATTCTATCACGTTTTTTCAGTTTGAGATTATGGCATTCGATATCTAACCGTATTACTACATTGTTCGATAGCGAATGCTATAATCTCAAACTGAAGATAAATGATCGAATCAGCTCGTTATCGAAAGCGAAGATTAGACCCCTGATTTAGTCTTGGGAAACGGCTGGGCGGATTTCGTCCAAAGACCCCACTAAGACAATTTCATCGTTTTACAACAATATTAAAGGCCTGTCCCACGATGGCGCCAGCAAACGTTCAATCGACAACTTGTATTTCAAACAACAATAACATTAGAAACTGGGAAGGCATTGAGAATTTTAAAATTGTACCAACAACTTTCAAAAATTGTACTTTTTTGATCTTAATTGTACCAAAAGATTTTTTTAGTTCAAATTACATACATATTTTTATTTGTAATTAGTAATCAACTCTGTTCTGACTACCGAATCGTTTTCACAAATTTGCTTGTAAGTTGAGATGTTAAAGCACATGGTTACACCTGTTTAAGTTGAAATTTAAAATATACAAGTTAAAATAGCATTTGCTCTAGCATCCGAACTTAGAAAAAAAAATATTTGGAAAAGGACAAGTTCACATTTTTTATTTTCCTGCTGCGTTTTGCTTTCACAAGACTGTTTTCAAGTGAGAAGAATATGAGTTTCATTGTTAAAAAGTGAATATTGACATATGCAATCGCTTGAAAATAAATGCAGAGTGAAACTGGGGAGATTTCTTAAATGTACTTAATTAGTCATTGGTGCACTATTGTACTTTCCTAGTTTGAATAGTACCGAAAAAGGTACAATTGTATCAAATTTGCCATCCCTGATTAGAAAATTTTTTGTCGTTTGCAGTACAAGTTGTAGATCGAACGTTTGTTGGTAACAGTTCGTAATTTTTGGAAATTCTGCAAACTTGCTTACTCTGGCAACTACGCGATATTTAACTCCTAAAAGTCGGCAATGCAAACAAAATTGGAATGTACTACAAACTCGGTTTGAATTGTACATAAATATGTTTCATTTACATTGCCTGTTCAAGGTGATATGTTTTGCGTAGTTGCCAGAGTAAGAAAAACATCTTCAGAAAATCCAAAAATAGAAGATTTATTTTGTAAAAAGGTGTTGATTTTGGAATCAGGCATGTGGAGTTTTGATTAGTAGGTTCTTCGACCGAAATCCGCCCAGCCGTTTCCGGATATTCCCAAAAAACTAAAAATCCAACAAAGCGAAAACATCTTTGCTTTCACAACACTGTTTTCAAATGACATGGATAACGAGTTTAATTGCTCAAAGTGAAAACGAGAAAATTCAGAAAAATTTAAATCGTCCATATCCAAATTTTTTTCTTCTAAATTCGGATGCTAGATACTAATTTGTATTTACATACTAAATTTCAACTTAAAGTGGTGTAGCATGCATTTTAACACCCAAACTCACAAGAAAATTTTTGAAAACGATTCGAAAGCCAGACGTAGATGTGTAAAATTTACTATTTTTACATTTTCATAATTTTTTTAAACGACTACCCTGTTGTTTTTATTTAGTTAGTGTTTGAAAATGCAGCTTACAGATGGTAATTAATTAAAAAAAATATTGTTTAAAGTAAAATAAATAATAGAAGGTTATCGAAGCCTGAAAACTTCTGAAGAAAATTAAAATTATTATGTAGATTAGGTTCTAAGATAAAAAGATAATGCAAATACATACAATACAAAATCAACAAAAAAAAAAAAAACATTTCATCGGATTTATTAAAAACTTAATTGAACAAATAAATTAAACATTGTTGTGTGTTCATTATAAATAAAAAAGCAACATCACTTAAACATATCAAATCATTTTAAAAACAAACAAAAAAAAAAAAAAAGAATGTTAAAAAAATAATTAAAAATACATGATACAAAATTGTTGATGTTTGTAAAAGAAAAGAGAAAACTTTAAAAGCGTAGGTATCTACAAATATACATAACTTAAAATCGTTGAACTAAAAACTATACATATGTATGTGTCAATTTTCAAAATAAATACAAATGTTCATTGTAATCGAAATACTTGCAGACAAATTTAAATATCAAATGGCGGTTTCTGTAGCTTTTCATTTCAACGTTGATATAAATTAAATTTTTAGTGTATCTACTTATTAAAAATCTAATTCAATAAAAATTATACATATATATTTAAAAAAATATTTACTTTATTGAATAACTGGATTACATACAAACAAATGGAAAATGTCTATTTACACAAAACCTTAAAAAAGGGCAAAGCAAAATTTAAAAATTTTGTTAGAAAAAGTTAAAACAAAAACATGTGTATATATATATGCTTAAATGTTATAGCGTTAAACAAATAAAAAATTAAATTGAAAAAATTGATTTAAGAGATCAAACAGAAAATTGTACATATTGGCAAAATGGTTATATACAGCCATGTCACAGAGCTCAATTCCTTTCGGAAACGGAATTCAATCAGTATTTCGGTGCTTTGGAAAACAAAAGAACGAAAAAAAAAATCGTGGAATGAAATTGCTATTAATTTCATGGGCGGAATTAACATATTCTGCATGTTCAGGTAAAAAAAAACATTAATATTTTTTTTTTCAACAAAGAATACTATTTTCCTTTTATTTATTCAAAGCTGGATTACAATTAATTAGTTTGTTTTTATTCATTATGTAAATTTCTCAAGTAATTACAAAAATAAAATCAACAGAACAAAATGTATGGAAATGGTTTCTTTAGTATTGCCATACCATTTTTGTATGTACTTTATCAAAATCTTCATATTGGCAGCACACAAACCAAAAATATACAAGGCAGAATTAAAATGTGCATACAACAAAAATTTAAAACGCCTAAGCATATGCCCTATAATGATTTACTGCAAAATTATATTGCCACACTTGTAACATAAAAACGATTTAACCATTTCTTTCGAATTGATAAAGCTGGGGTCACACGATTGGCACAATGTACCAATTTTCGTCGGCTCACTGAAATAAATTCATAAGTAACAAAGTAAATTTGCCTTATTTCTCAACTAATTGAAATATAATTACATAACTGCACCACACTGCATTAGTAATAAAGTCATATAGACTTATTCAAGAATTAATTAAGTAATAATATAATTTTGGCTTATTACTTATGACTCTATCGCAGTGACCCCAGCTTAAGAACGATCGGAAACTCAAGCAGCAATGCCAACTTGGTGCTTTTGGCACTATTTTTAATGCCTTTTGAAGACTCAAAATGCCAAATTTTGAGCGCTAGTGCCAAACTAAGAAAAAACACTAAGTAGTGCTTTGAAGAAATTTGTGTATTTCTTAAAATTTCTTTAATAAAAACTTGGTGTATTTATTTTTTTTTTCAGTATAGAGCATACCTTTTTCGTCTGATGTGTTTCAATAAAGATGATACTATTGCCGAAACAGAGAATTGCTAAGGAAATAATAATGATTGTTAAGCATCACTCGTTTGGATCTTTTTTCGTTTTTCATGTTAGTGCTTTCTACGCTTTTTAGGTCTCAAAATTACGCTTTTTAGTGCTTTTTTTTTAATGCTGGCGTGCTTTCAGAGCCAACAAAGTTAGCATTACTGATCTGAAGCACCAAAATGAAATTTGAACGGAATGGTTAATACGGAATCAAAACCATTCCGAACGGAATCTGTGTCACGGCTGATAATATCGGCAGAGATAATAATAGTTCGATACTAAAAATTAAGTCGCATTTGGGTTTAAATTTGTATTAACGTAAAAATATTAAAAATTTCTAAATCGTTGGGAAAATAAATCCGTTTTTTTTTTCAATTAGTGTTTTAAAATCAAGTTTCTTCTATTTTATCTAAAAAATTATGTATGTACGTGCTCATATTTTATTTTTAGTTTAATTTAGTTAGCTACATTACATGATTATGTATGAATTTATGTATATGAATAGTTAATCTATAATTTCCAATTCGAAATCATATTTAAAAATTAATAAAAAAAGAGTTGTAAAGGGTTTAACGTTGAAAATGTGATCTTATTTGATACAAAGTTAAAAAAGGTGAGTATGCAATAAAAAATCGTGGGGCAAATTATTGTATTCGATCCCGGATCAAAACTTCAAAATATTTCAATAGTTTAAATGGAAAAATTTTTAAATTTCGTTCCCCAGTGAATAGTGAATAGTTTTCCCTGGATTTCGATATTTTCCTTCGCATTAAATATTAAAAGTTATAAATATTTATTTTTATGACAAGATTAGTAAATAAAATTCATGGTTGTTAAAAATATTTCTTTGCAACTCCTTTTTTCATGGAGTATGAATCTCTTTGGTTCACACACAGTAAATTTTACGGCAGTGAATCGCGGAGGTATTCTAAAAAAATTTTTGCACTGCACCTGAAGTATTTAAAATCATAACTTTAGAGTTAAAATAATTGATTTGCAACCTAAAATTTGTGTATTTCTTAATACAATAACAAAAATTAAAAATTTTAAAAACCCTCGAACACATCTAGAAAAGATGCGATATCTTCTAAACGACTGGACCGATTTTCTTCAAACATAGCGGGGAACCCTCTCGATCAAGTCCCCTTTCAAATCAAAACCAGCCGTTTGGTCTGTACGTGAACACTGACAGACCCACAGACACACACTACAAACTTATAACACCCCTTTTCTTGGTCCGAGGTTAAAAAGAAGTTTATACTACCACTCAAAAACATTAAACTCAATATTGGCGTGAGATGAAGTTATTTTTTTATTTTAGCTAATTAGAGAAAGAATCCAAGTTTAATATCGAACCGAAAAATTGGTCCTCAGGTTTACAAATATTTTTCCCATTTTTTACATACACTGCGAACTGACAGCGAAAACAAAATTTTCACGGGAGATTCACGATAGCATTTTTCCCTTCGGGGGTAATAAAAGTTTCATGTGAACAAAAATTACGCTTGTTATTCACGATAGGGGTGAATATTTCTTACTTCTTCTTCGTTCTTACTTCTTCATTTTTTGCTATTGTATTGACATGACGTCGATTTTGACAACTGGTATAAGGTAAATGTCGAAAATGTGTACTTTTTTTTGATGGATAATAGAATTTTTTTCGAATTCGTGTATCAGATTGATTTAAATTACTTACTTTTGTTAATTTTCTCTGCTAAAATTTAAAAAACTTTTAAACGTTTTCTTAGAAATATTTTATTTGATTTTGTTTTCTTCCTTTATATTTTTAACTTTATTTGTAATAATATCATAATAATTGTTATACTATTTAAGTCACAAGCTATTTATTTTTGTAATAAATTAAATATATATAATTATATACTATAAGAAATGAAAGCTTAACCTGTATGAACTAGAAAAAAATTTATTGCTTTTAGGGCTCCAATAACCAACCCCATACATAATTTTTCCCACTCACTGTTAATATGCGTTATATACGCCTTCCTTCCTCGGTCTTGCGGGTATATAAAAAAACTTTTGCCGAAATGCATACAAAATGAGTACATACGACGACACAGCATAATTGTTTTCATAAAGAATAAAAAAATATATTTACATACATACATACATACATACATATGTATGTAAATCATTTCTTGCAAGAAAGCGAAATATGTCAAAGTAAAGAACCTCAACATAAAACACTTTCGATGATCTATTTTTATTTAAAAAATACTGTTTAAAGAAAACAAAAAATCAAACAAGACGACACCTAGAAGAAGAAAAACATACGAACTTTATTTATGTTCACATTTTGATTTATTTATTAAGAGATCAAACATACAAAATAATAATCCACCAGCAATTTAGTCAGTTGTGTGAACCACGTGAAGTGCGAAAGATTGATTCTATTTAGTTTTTGTTTCGAATACCTAAAAATTAATATATCTTTTCTATTTGAAAACATTATTAAAAATAGAATTAAAAAAAAAGTAAAGCAAATATGATTTTTTTAAATTTATTTGGAGGTGTTAAAGATTACACGATGGAAAATACTAAAGAAAAAAAAAAATACAAGAATAATTTAATATGATTAATAAATAATTGAAAACTCGGAACATTTTATATAACGATTTTATTTATAAAAAACAGGGACCAATTTAATGACAGTGCAGATTTGAATAGAAATGGAGAGGTGAACCTGTAGTTATTCATTCAGTTGCAATATTAAATAAACTAAAAAATTATAAAAAAAAAATTAAATAATTTATGCAAGTATATGTATGATGGAATCAAATATTGAAGAAAAATGCAAAATTTTAAATTCGGAGAGTTCATCGAAAAATCATTAATTTACACGATTAAACTACCAAGTGACTGTACTACTCTACTTGGGAATTTTTTAACTTTCCGCTGCGAAATCTAATTTACTTTGATTTTCGAATATCGATCTCACCTTTTCGAGGTCAGTGCAGTCTATTCTGACTACTTTGGCGATGACGTACTTACATCATGGATTTAAGGCCGGGGCACAATGAATCCGTCATACGTTAAACTTCGCCATTTTAAACTAACAGCTAAGTTGAAATACATGAAGATTAATTAATTTTTTCGATTTTACAACTCTGCTCTTTTGCGTTTTGTTAATTTTTATAGCATCGTTGCAGCGCCTCTAGTGTTAACTAGGCGTGTTACTTTAAGCTATGTAGCCATTTTATTAGTTATTCTACTTCGCCGACGATTAATTGCCACAAATATCGACGAAGGATGATGTTGGTATGACTGTCTGGCGGCGGTTTAAACTCGGGCTCTCGAATACCGTCATTTTCTTTTCAGTTGATGCATTATACCTACTTCAGCCAAGAGCACCCCCCTCATGACTGTTAAAGTTTTCGTTAAAATCGTATTTTGCAACGCGTGTAAGACACTGAATTTTTTAACAAATCGTTCGATTATCGATAGTAGCCGAACTGCAGTTGCGCGGGCAGCTGCCACAAACTATATTACCGACAGAATGTGGCAGAACACTTGCTTTGTGGCAACGAATACATACTTTCTGCGAGCAGTAATGACATTTTTCATTTGAATTTTTCGGCATTTTGGAAATCGAGAGCGTTTATTTGGCGAATGCCAAACAAACTGAAGTTTTGTTTTTATTCATAGTTGACCCAAAAATTTTCTGACTAAATAGTTTTAAGACAGCATTTTTTCATCTTTAATTTTACATTAGCGACAAAGACACCAAAAACAACATCTAGAGTTTGAGTTTGATAAGCTCCTTCTTAAGCGCCAAAATGTTATTTTTAAAAATAATACTATCAATACATATTTTCTCATTTAATACGGTCAATGGCAAGCCGATACATGAGATAACAGAAACAAGGGATACACCAGAAACTCAAATACCGTCAGGTAATTTTTATTTCCTAACAGGAGTGCCAGGCACTTTTTCCCTAAAAGCAATATTTTTTTATGTAGAATAGCCTCAACTCGCTTAGAAAAATACGTTCTTGGAATATCAAAAAATGTACTGAATGTATTATTTGAATCTCCCTAAAACGTCAACACTTAATTTTCAGAATTTTTTACATTTCAATAACGTACTATCCAAAACAAATAGAGACGATTCTACCATGTATCAATATGCCATGGACTACTTCAAGGCGAATTCATATTAGGTAATCTCAACTGCTCAGGTGACTGTTTTTGCCCTTATAATTTGATTATCCGTAAGATGTCAACACACATTTTTTAGTAAATTTTTTTTGGCATCAAAAATATAAATCTTAAAGCGAATTTAGCTGAGCATACCTTGTATGAATTTGGCTTGGTCTAACCTATATGAATATGCTAGAGTTGTGCTTATCGGCTCTTTTGAGTGACCGCTCTTTTCAGCTCAGCTCACTTTACTGAAGTATTTCATTCAGTTGGCTCAGTAGCTCAGTTCATTTGTAGTGAAACATTTTATCACGCTTAAAGAAAGAGCGTAAACAGAAGCATAAAAAGTGACAGATTTATACAGTGAGTGTGTGCGTGTGTGCGTGTGTGGTCATACATTACAAAACAAGGCAGATAAAATATAAAAAATAAATAAAACTAAAATACGAGTAGTTTAATTAGTGGAATTTGTTAATAAATATATCTACATAAATAGATATACATATACTATGTATGTACATATGTATGTACAATCAAAATTAAAATTATTTAATCCCTGCAGGAGAACGAACTAGTGTTCAACTAGTATTTTTCTAGTACAGAAATCACCACCACTAGTTCCCAACTGTAAACTTTCCTATACTATCTTAATGCTCAAATTAGCATTGAGTGTATTTAGAAAACTACTAGTACCATTGGTAGTAGTTTAGGACTACTTTATTACCAGTTCTTTTGTAAAGAAAAATTCTATAAAATTGGTGGTTTATTCCTTTGTTACCCAGTGACAACTTCTACTTAAAATTCGAAATTTTTTATCAAAAATTCAGAAATACAAAAGGGTAATTATAATTACCTAATTATAATTATTTTTAGATCAAACTAAAATTTTACTAATTATATGATACCAATTTTGATACAGTGCAAGGGCTCTGTTAGACAGTCAAAATTTATTTTGCAATGTGGTGCCTTGGAACTACTTCATATAATAGTACTCATCAGCACTAGTAATTTTACACAACAACTTTAACCCTTTTTGCACTAGTTCTTTTTATTCTAGTAATTATACTAGTAGCTTTTAGACAATTATCGCCCATTCTCCTTTCAGATTTAATATTATCACAATACATATACAAATTTTTTTATGTACATGTGCGACAAAAAAATTTGCTTAAAAAAAACACAAGATTTGTATCGAACTATTTCAATAGGTCGTTTTCAAACACACTTGAAATACATAGGTTTGTGTCTAAAACGAGCTGCTGAGTTTGATGGAAGTCTACATGTAATTTAAATGGGTTTGATTATAGGTTTGTGTCTAAAACGAGCTGCTGAAAAAGTTCGATACAAGTCAAGAAACCACTCAGTACTGAGCTGAAAGCGCTCAGTAGATTGACCGGCTCACAGCGCTCAGTCAGGTGAATCGTTCAATTGAACTAGTTCATTCATGAGCTGCACAACTCTAGAATATGTCTCAAATCAAATATTAAAAATTAAGGAATTCAGCTTTCTTTCATTCTCTTTAATATTAAGGCTTTTCCGATTCGCATAGTGAAACTCTAAAGCCTAGTGAAGTTCAAAAAGCTGTATGCACGGTGACATCTGGTGATGTTCGGGCCAGTGCTGAGGCCTTCACTACACGTGAACTAAAAGGAGTTTGTGGTTCTACAGAAATGTCAAAAGCTTTTAGTTCCTTAGAATATAAATTAGTCCAAGAATTGCAAAATATACAAAAACTGGTGCAAGAGCTGCATCATCAATTTCAGTTGGAAAACTCAGCAGAACCGAAGCAGCTTAACGCAAGTTCGGGGGAACCAGGAACATCAGCGATTAGCAATAATTTGCTTACACCAGCTACTTTTAAATTTCAGGCAATTCCGATTGAAAATAAACCGCAAAAGCCGATTGAATTGAGTAAAAACTATTATTTGATCCCACTATTAAAATCGTTGTCGACTAAAGAATGGACTACAAAAAATACCACTGCTAGTGAAAAAGAAGTTTCCCGACACAATAATACGAGTACTCTCATCACAAATAAAGATGTTAAAGTTTACACATACTATTGGAGAATTGAAAATTTTACCCAGAACATCAAAAGCTTTCAAAGTTTAACTAAAGAAAGTCCCATATTTTCCATTAGAGGTAATATTATTCACAAATTAAATGTTTTTTTTTATTTATATATAAATTACTTGACAGGCAAGGCATTTAGAATCAAAGCCCATTTTCAGCATTTGCATCGTGATTACCTTTACCTACAATTGGAAGACTATTCCTCGGCGCCTCAACTAAGCTCAGATAGCAGCATTGTTTTAGATACTGGTGGTATTTTTAAGGAAATAAGTAGCGAAAATTTTAGATATAAAATGTCAATATTGGATCAGGTAAATATTTGCCATTTTCATTCACTTCAATTGAATTTTATATAGAATCTTCTTTTTTTTTAGAACAAAAAGCATTCTTCCGATTTGGTTTCACAAGAATTTGACAATTACGAAACAGGTTTCTCCATACCAAATAGTGCCCTCATTGATAGCCCCTTTATTAGGGATAATACTTTGTTAATACAACTATTTTTGTATTTATAATAATTTTTTTAGAAATGATAATTAAGATTTAAACATTTTCAACTAAATTTATTTTATTTGTTATTATGTGATAAAGACGAATAATACTTGGTGTAAAATTAACAAAGTTCAGATTTCTCAAATGGGGAATTGTAATTATTCAAAACCAATTAGAAAATTTAACTTTAAAATTTATTTACACAAGGAAAAAACTACAAACACGAAGTTCAGCATTTGAAATAATCAGTGCCGGACCGATTAACTGGCTAAAAAGTGGTTGAAAGTTTTCTTAAATTTTTTAAACGCATTAATCATGTTTTAATAGATTTCGAATCAACAATATATAAGATCTTCAAATTTTATAGATATCTGGTCTAAGTAATACTAGAATGTGTCTTTACAATTTCTTATTGAAATTGCGGAAAATATATTAAATACAAGTTCATTTTCTAGAGATTTAAATATACTATAATATTATTCCCTGGCTCAGAAAATTTTCCGTTCAATAGTAAGTTAAAAAACGATACAAAAATATGCAAACATGTAGTTTGTTTTAAAGATTTTTGATGCAAGTAATCAAAATAACTTAAACTAAGATAATAATCTTTAATTTTTATTCAGCTTAAGTTCTATTTTTTTATAAAAAAAAATCTCTTTGTATTTCGATATTCATTTTATTTATTTATATACATATTATACAAAGTAAATTTGTATAATATGGTGTTTATGTTTCGATATTCCGCCAAGCCTTGGGTGGCTTCTTCAGGCAAATATTTTTTGTTTTATAATAATTTTTACTTACAAAAATTAAAAAGCAAATGAACCCACAAAGTATAAAATGAAAATAAGTGAAAATAATACCACGCCAAAAAAAAAACAGTTGAACAGAATTTGATGAATGTGGCGAGGCAGACTGTCCGAAGACATAATTATCTTCCGTCTATGTATATTTCATGGTCAGTGAAATTTTTGTTCATTTTATAGCTACGCATTGTTATGCATTATGACTGGCGATTTTAATGAATAATATTAAAATAAATAATCACATGCAATTTTCAATAAGTGTAGGGGGGCAACAGCAATTCTTGGGGGGCAATGCAGAATGGTCTTTCTACGCCTATGAGGACACGTTGTTGACAAATTAAACTTTCATGACAAATTAAGCTTTCATTATTTAATTTTATATTCATTTCCATGATACAATGACTTTAAGGTAATCTCAGTACAGCAGTAAACTTCTATTATAAATATTTGGGATGTCAAACTTTTTTTTCATAAGTTTCCAATAAAAAATATTTTAAGTATTTTCGTTGAAAAACATATTATTCTCAAATTAGGTTTAAAATATTTTCAAGTTATCGTGTGAGAAAGATATTTATTTCAAATGCATAACCTAAATTATTGTATCATGATTCATTTCATACTAAATTTCAATAAATATTTGTTGGTTTTATAACTAAGTTTAGAGTCAAAATTAAAAGAATGAATTAAAATTTTAAATAAATAATTGTATATGTATGCATTTGTTTAAAACATGTAAGTCTTAAAAGTATTCTTAATTTAATATATTTAAGTAAAATTTCATAATCAATAATAAACTATTTTCTTTTTATTTTTGCAATAAGCTAAATTTTGTGTAATTTTATAAATGTTTTGAATGATCAGGTAACAAATATAAAAATTGCAAATACATACTGAGGCTATTTTGTTTTGCGTAAGTTTTAATTCATTAAGTTACGGCTAAGATATGGTTTAAATAAAAGTATGAAAAGTTTTACGGCCGTATTCAAAAAAAGAAAATATTAGTCTGTATTTCAAGTGTGCTTTAGTCAAAATATTTATAAAAAATCTTGTTTTAACATACACTTCAAATCCAATTTTTTTAGAATACGACAGTTAATAAATAAATAGTAATAATGCAATATAAATATGGAATTGTATAATTAGTACAGTAAGTGTATAATATAATATTTTTATTTTTTAATAATTAATTATTGCGCAAGCTTACATCACATTTTAAATAATTTATTTTAAAGAAAATTTATTATTTGACATATTGTCAGAAGTGTACAAAGTGGTTAAAGTCTACTGATGATTTGGTTCAAGCGCCAATGAAATACGTATATAGACATGCTAAACTACCAGCAAATAAATTTCAATAATTTATTTTATTTTTATCAATTTATTGTGTAGTTATATAAATTATTTCCGTATAATAAATTAGTTAAAACGTAATATTTGAGTGTGTTAAAGTAATTTTGAAGAGAATATTAGAACTGGAAGCTTAATTAAGGTTTTAATAAATTTTTGTGCACCAGTTGCGGAACAATCTCAAGAAATTTTTAGAATAGAAAATATAAATTTTTTAATGTTTCTATTACGACATACGATACCGATGGAAATTTTAAAATATTTCCATATAAACTCCATTGAAATACTTTTTACTTTCGTTCAATATCGAGTGCCGTATTTGCTGCCTGTGAATTTCATATTTGACAAAATATTTTCTACTCATGAAAATCGAATACTAATATGTAGACGCTCTGTTGACAATGTCGCCAAAAAGATATAAAAATAGTCGACAAAAGTGATGCATTGAAGACACTTAATCCCAAGCTTCCTACAGGGTAGTTATACGACGGTGTTTGTGATGTACATACATACTATATAAATAATATGTATACATAAATCCAATTTTTTATAATTTTTATTTATTTTATTATTCTGTGGCAATCAATTATTTATTTAAAATTTTTTTAATAATTTTAAATATTTTATTACTCATTTCCATATTGCATATTTTATTTCCACGTAATTTATTTTTAAATCGCATAATTATTTATTATTTTATACTTTATATTTACTACTTATATTTTACTTCGACTTTTTAATATTAATATAATATTTCAGTTAATTGAACCATTTTTGTTAATTTAATTTATTGGTTCAGTATTTAAGTTTATAGTCAGACTTTAGGAAAAAATTAAAAAAATGCTTTGTGTAAAAATTATATTAAACCAAGACTTAGCAACAATAACAGCTTACTGCATCATTCATAAACATTAATTTTGTTTTATAGCGAATTTATGAACAAATCTTTTTTTTAGGAAAAACTGTTTTAAAAATATTAAAAATATTTTTTATGAATAAAAGGCCTTTAATATTTTTCTTTTCATAAAAATAAAATTAATTAGGTCTTTTTTTTCAAGGTATTTTTAGAGTAAACGTAATTTATACATACACAGATATTTTAAAATTATAATTTGACTTTTTATACGACGGTAGGATTTTTATAGCATGTTAAGGTAAATTTTTTTTAAGACTTAATTAAGTTTGTAAATGCATATTTGAATGGAATTATTTTCTTTCTTTTTCTATTATTTCTAAAATAAATTTATCTTATAAGGAAAGAAATTTATATTTTTAATTAGTAATTTTAATTCGAAAACTACATAGTATATAAAAATAAACTAAACTACATATTCTTTATAACAACTTTCAAGAGTAAAAGCAAGGAAAAATTGCAGCGTTGCCAAAGGTTAAACATATGAATTAACACCCTAAACAATCGCATTTCCGATTTTCAATAAATATTCAACTGAGTAGCTAAAAAAATTATAAGTTGGTAGTTTATTCCAAATTAAAATTAAAAATTAAAATTTTGTTCTTGTTTCAAATGTAAGTGTGCGACAAGTCGAACGTTGTCCTAAATGATTGACGATTTTTGAATAAAGATTAAATAATAAATATTTTATGTAGGAACAAATTTGGAAACTCTGCAATTGTCTTCCTAACTTTTCGTAGAGTAACTATGGACCATTAATTTTTTATTATTGTTTTCAAACGAATAAAGTTAGTAAAAGATATACAATTTCTATCACCTAAACACTAATGACTAAAAAACAATGATATAAAAAATAAAACTTGATTTGCTTCAACCCGCACTTTAAGCCAACAAATAAATTCACATATTCCTAATTGTAAGCATTACTTACATCATTGGCAATCTCTTAAGATAGCATAGAAATGTGAATTAAGAATATGCATCTATGATTTGTTATCGGTTGAAATTTTTGTCAGTTGAAATTTGCGGCGGCAACCAAGATTTGGAGTATTGAAACAAATAAGAAAAACTAAATAATTAGAAGGTAAGGAAATCAAAATTATGCAACTAATCTAATACGTATTGACTTGTAGTGAGACAACATACATACTTATCTACTTAAGTGTAGTATGTGAAATAATAATTTAAATAAATAAAGTTATATTATACTCGTAAACTATGGATTAAGGAAATTTTCAAAATATCACGTTTTCTTAACGAAACTCTATCGTTATAATAAATTTCAAATATACTCGTAACTTGTTGAAAATAACTCAAAGGCAAATTTTGATCTTATAAGAAATATCTATTAATTTTTTTTTCTTCAATTTCCACTTACTCAATACCAAATGTGTTTGTCTCTTCAACAGCCAATAATAATTTTTCATAGAGTAATTCCGGTGTTGGATATGGTGGTAAGTCTAAACGATTAAAACAGGTATGAGCTCTGGGCAAAGCATTCGGTTTTCCCCATTTTTCAATGCAAAATCTCCGGGGACCGGTGGAACCCCGGAGGGCAGAAAAACCTTCATATGGTATACTAGAGGTGCCGGTGACAAACTGTAAAAGTCTTAGTCTTTGTTCATTGGTAAATTTCTCAATCACTTGCCAAAACCATATTATGACTTGGTGATTATCATGATAACCCGAGCGATATTCAGTATTTAAACGCCAGTCGTTTATATCGATTTCAGCCGTACCAGCTATAACCAGTTCTAATTCGCGAGCATCGAATACTGAAACCAAACGGGAATCAACGACTTCATAGAAGCCACGTACTAATGACTCGGTTTGCTCTTGTACTCCTCTCTCCAAACGCCATTTGATCATACGCTCGAGGTATTCTTTTTTATTCTTCTCATTGACTATTATATTTTTGCCACCCGGTTTCAGTTCTCTTTCGACCACACGTCCCAATAACTCCTCTGTTACACAGAATGTTAAGCCCAAGTCTATGCCAGTTCCAATGTCATTATCACGTATCCACTGCAATGACTGATGAAATTCATTATCTAAAGATTCTAAATCACTTAAGGCTACAGGAAGTCTTAACAAAGCTTTGTAAAATGGTCTTGTAAAAAAGGCATCCAGTAGATATTGATGGACCAAAGCCAGGCCTAAGACACGACCACTGAAACGGAACCAATCGTGACAGTTGTCCACGAAGGCCGATAATGGTGACACTTGTACGGTATAAGTATCATTGGCTGAATATTCAAACAGGCCATAATAAGGGTTAAATAATTCACGTGATAATAAAAAGAAAAATTCTCTGAAAACGGGAGAAAATTTAAATTATTTTCATCTACAGAAAGAACTATGTAATTTTAAACTTTTCGTAAGCTTACCTGGATGGTCCTCCATAGTCGAGACCCTCTTCGGTATCCCACAAAACCGCTAAACGGCCTCTTTGTAAGTCTTTTTTATTGGCTGACATAATACGACGAAATGCATCTTCCAGCAAATGTGTACGACGTATTTGTAATCTGCAAATGATATACATAGTTTTAAAAGCAAATTCATGTTAAATCTACATATTTAATTTATTATTTAACTGACTTTAATTTATGTGGTCCTTGACCGTAGCCCTTGGACTCCAGTTTCCGATAGAAACATCTTAGTTTCGCTTCGAAATCACGTCGAAATGGCGGTGGAGCCCTTTGTAACATACGTGAGCTGAGTATGGGCGATCCCTGGGGACTTCTTTCTTCTATAGGGACATAGCTCATAATCTCTTGTTCGAAAAGACTAAAAATAGAAAAATAAGAATAAAGTACACATTATTATTCAAAATTATAATAAATATTTTTATAGAATACTTTAATCTATTTCCTACACGGACACAACATAATGCAAAAGGAAGGACCTGAGCTTCAATTCTTCCTTTTATAATAGGTCAGACGTACATACGCTTTTAATATATCAATGTACGTAAACATATTTTTTACGGCCCTTTTCACAATGTACGATTAAAAGCTAACAAAGACTTTAACGACAAGTTTTGTATATTGTGGAAAGGGACGTTAGTGTCTTCTGTACTGCGTTGTACTAGCTACATATGTTCGCTCGGAATTAATGTTTCACAGAGATGTATCTATATTTTGAATTTCATAAAAGTCGATTAGTAGGAAACTATTCCTTAAGGCAAAAAACTGCTTAATTATCCCTCTGGGTCCTAGTTTTAATTAAAAAAGTTTATGAAGCGTCTTATACACGTATCTATATATGTTTTGAATTTCACAAAAATAGGCTGGAAAAGTTTCGTAAGGCAGATATTGCCCCAGTGCTCCAATTCTAAATTGCAGATGTGTCTATGTTTTGAGTTTCATAAAAATCGGTTGCATAGTTACTGAAGTTAGATAATTCCCCTGTTTTCCTTGGTCCTACTTAAAAAAAAATAACCGATGCATAAATGTGCTATTAATAGTAAATTTCTTATATAGAAAAATTAAATGAACTAGACAAAGTACATTTTACATATCGAAAAATTCAATATGTACACAAAAAAATTAAATGGGCTATCTGTAGCTTATATTTTTGTATAGAAAAATTAACTGGGCTATACATGGTCCATTTTTCATATAGAAAAATTAATTAGACTAAACGTGGTCCATTTTTCATAAAGAAAAATTAAATGAGCTATTATACATGGGACATTTTTCATATAGAAAATCTAAATGGGCTATACATGGTACATTTTTCATATTGAAAAATTAAATGGACTATACATAGTCCATTTTTCATATCGAAAAATTAAATAGCCTATATAAGTCGTTTTTCATATCGAAAAATTAATTGCACTACACATGGTCGATTTTTCATATAGAGAATTTAAACGGACTAAACATGGTAAATTTTCCATACAGAAAAATCAACAGTGTTGTACATGGTCCATTTTTCATATCTCTAAATTAAATCGGCTATATATGTTCCATTTTTCATATCGAAAAATTACATAGTCTATTTTTCACATGGAAAAATTAAATAGACTATAGATGGTCCATTTTAATATTTTTTTAACACTTATATTTATTTATTGTATCTTTAAAAATTTAATTTTAAACCAAACCAAGGGCATAAGCTTGGTGATAGTAATTAATAATACATAAATGTCGTATTGACATTTGTGCATTTTTCATATCGAAAAATTAATTACATGGTCCATTTTTCATATCGAAAAATTAAGTATGCTAGACATTGTCCATTTTTCATATAAAAAAGTTAAATGGGCAATACTAGAGATAGGCAATTGAGAAAAAAGTATAGATATATGTATATCGTACCGATATTTTTAAACAGTGGCAACATAAAAATGTCGTAAAAATATTAAAAATTAAACATATGTACAAATATGTTACATAAATTTGTAATTCAAAATTCCGATACAATAAATGGACGAAGTCCATGAAAAATAGACGACGTATATAGTGCATTTAATTTTTTGCGTACGAAATGGACAATTTATGGTCCATTAAATTTTTTCATAAAAATTTTTTCATAAAAAATTTAAAAAATGGACAATATTAAATTTTGTAGGTATAGTTTATTTTATTTTTTGCAAGTCTTTTTAAATTTTTGCATACGAAAGGGACGATTTATAGGCCATTAAATTTTTTCATAAGAAATTGAAAAATGGACGATGTATAGCCTATTAAATTTTGTATGTATAGTAAATTTAATTTTTTTGCATGAAAAATAGACGATGCATACTCCATTAGATTTTCTGTACGAAAAATAGACGACGTATATAGTCCATTTAACTTTTTGCGTACGAAATGGACAATTTATGGTCCGTTAATTTTTTTCATAAAAACGTAAAAAAATGAACCATGTATAGCACAAATGTATATATATGATGATGTTATATGATGTATAGTCCATTAAATTATTTGTACGAAAAATAGATGACGTATATAGTCCATTTAACTTTTTGCGTACGAAATGGACAATTGATGGTCCGTTAATTTTTCTTTCATAAAAAAGTTAAAAAATGGACAATGTATAGCCCATTAAATTTTTTCATAAAAAATTTTAAAAATGGACAATGTATAGCCCATTAAATTTTGTATGTATAGTCCATACAAAGGGACGATTTATAGGCCATTAAATTTTTTCATAAAATATTGAAAAATGGACGGTGTAAAAAATTTTTAAAATGGACAATTTATGGTCCATTAAATTTTTTCATAAAAAATTAACAAAATGGACAATGTATAGCCCCTATTAAATTTTGCATGAAAAATAGACGATGCATAGTCTATTTAATTTTTTGCATACGAAAGGGGCGATTTATAGGTCATTAAATTTTTTCATTAAATATTGAAAAATGGACAATGTATAGCCCATTAAATTTTTTTCATAAAATTTTTTTTTCATAAAAAATGGATGATGTATAGTCCATTAAATTATTTGTACGAAAAATAGACGACGTATATAGTCCATTTAACTTTTTGCGTACGAAATGGACAATTGATGGTCCGTTAATTTTTTTTCATAAAAAAGTTAAAAAATGGACAATGTATAGCCCATTAAATTTTTTCATAAAAAATTTTAAAAATGGACAATGTATAGCCCATTAAATTTTGTATGTATAGTCCATTTAATTTTTTGCATACGAAAGGGACGATTTACAGGCCATTAAATTTTTTCATTAAATATTGAAAAATGGACGATGTATAAGCCCATTAAATTTTTTTTATAAAATTTTTTTTTTTCATAAAAAATGGATGATGTATAGTCCATTAATCTTTTTGTACGAAAAATGGTCGACGTATATAGTACATTTAATTTTTTGGTCCATTAAATTTTTTCATAAAAAATTTAAAAAATGGACAATGTATAGCCTATTAAATTTTGTATGTATAGTAAATTTAATTTTTTGCATGAAAAATAGACGATGCATAGTCTATTTAATTTTTTGCATACGATAGGGACGATTTATAGGCCATTAAATTTTTTCATTAAATATTGAAAAATGGACAATGTATAGCCCATTAAATTTTTTTCATAAATTTTTTTTTTCATAAAAAATGGATGATGTATAGTCCATTAAATTATTTGTACGAAAAATAGACGACGTATATAGACCATTTAATTTTTTGCGCACGAAATGGACAATTTATGGTCCATTAAATTTTTTCATAAAAAATTTTAAAAATGGACAATGTATAGCCTATTAAATTTTGTATGTATAGTAAATTTAATTTTTTGCATGAGAAATAGACGATCCATAGTCTATTTAATTTTTTGCATGCGAAAGGGACGATTTATAGGCCATTAAATTTTTTCATAAAAAATTGAAAAATGGACGATGTATAATAGCCCATGAAATTTTTTTCATAAATTTTTTTTTTCATAAAAAATGGATGATGTATAGTCCATTAAATTTTTAGTACGAAAAATAGACGACGTATATAGTCCATTTAATTTTTTGCGCACGAAATGGACAATTTATGGTCCATTAAATTTTTTCATAAAAAATTTTAAAAATGGACAATGTATAGCATGTATGTATATATGTATAGTATGTATAGTAAATTTAATTTTTTGCATCAAAAATAGACGATGCATAGTCTATTTAATTTTGTGCATACGAAAGGCCATAGGCCATTAAATTTTTTCATAAAAAACTGAAAAATGGACGGTGTAAAAAATTTAAAAAATGGAAAATTAAATTAATTAATTATTAAATTTTGTATGTATAGTAAATTTAATTTTTTGCATGAAAAATAGACGATGCATAGTCTATTTAATTTTTTGCATACGAAAGGGACGATTTATAGGCCATTAAATTTTTTCATAAAATATTGAAAAATGGACGGTGTAAAAAAATTAAAAAATGGACAATGTATAGCCTATTAAATTTTGTATATATAGTAAATTTAGTTTTTTGCATGAAAAATAGACGATCCATAGTCTATTTAATTTTTTGCATACGAAAGGGACGATTTATAGGCCATTAAATTTTTTCATAAAATATTGAAAAATGGACGGTGTAAAAAAATTAAAAAATGGACAATGTATAGCCTATTAAATTTTGTATATATAGTAAATTTAATTTTTTGCATGAAAAATATACGATGCATAGTCAATTTAATTTTTTGCATACGAAAGGGACGATTTATAGGCCATTAAATTTTTTGATTAAATATTGAAAAATGGACGATGTATAGCCCTTAAAATTTTTTTCATAAAATTTTTTTTTTCATAAAAAATGGATGATGTATAGTCCATTAAATTATTTGTACGAAAAATAGACGAAGTATATAGTCCATTTAACTTTTTGCGTACGAAATGGACAATTTATGGTCCGTTAATTTTTTTTTTTTTCATAAAAAAATTAAAAAATGGACAATGTATAGCCCATTAAATTTTGTATGTATAGTCCATTTAATTTTTTGCAGGAAAAATAGACGATGCATAGTCTATTTAATTTTTTGCATACGAAAGGGACGATGTATAGGCCATTAAATTTTTTCATAAAATATTGAAAAATGGACGATGTATAGCCCATTAAATTTTTTTCATAAAATTTTTTTTTTTTCATAAAAAATGGATGATGTATAGTCCATTAAATTATTTGTACGAAAAATAGACGACGTATATAGTCCATTTAACTTTTTGCGTACGAAATGGACAATTGATGGTCCGTTAATTTTTTTTCATAAAAAAGTTAAAAAATGGACAATGTATAGCCCATTAAATTTTTTCATAAAAAATTTTAAAAATGGACAATGTATAGCCCATTAAATTTTGTATGTATAGTCCATTTAATTTTTTGCGTACGAAAGGGACGATTTACAGGCCATTACATTTTTTCATTAAATATTGAAAAATGGACGATGTATAAGCCCATTAAATTTTTTTTATAAAAATTTTTTTTTCATAAAAAATGGATGATGTATAGTCCATTAAATTTTTGTACGAAAAATGGTCGACGTATATAGTACATTTAATTTTTTGGTCCATTAAATTTTTCCATAAAAAATTTAAAAAATGGACAATGTATAGCCTATTAAATTTTGTATGTATAGTAAATTTAATTTTTTGCATGAAAAATCGACGATGCATAGTCCATTTAATTTTTTGCGTACGAAAGGGACGATTTACAGGCCATTACATTTTTTCATTAAATATTGAAAAATGGACAATGTATAACCCATTAAATTTTTTTCATAAAATTTTTTTTTTTCATAAAAAATGGATGATGTATAGTCCATTAAATTATTTGTACGAAAAATAGACGACGTATATAGTCCATTTAATTTTTTGCGCACGAAATGGACAATTTATGGTCCATTAAATTTTTTCATAAAAAATTTTAAAAATGGACAATGTATAGCCTATTAAATTTTGCATGTATAATAAATTTAATTTTTTGCATGAAAAATAGACGATCCATAGTCTACTTAATTTTTTGCATGCGAAAGGGACGATTTATAGGCCATTAAATTTTTTCATAAAAAATTGAAAAATGGACGATGTATAGCCCATTAAATTTTTTCATAAAATTTTTTTTTTTTTCATAAAAAATGGATGATGTATAGTCCATTAAATTTTTAGTACGAAAAATAGACGACGTATATAGTCCATTTAATTTTTTGCGCACGAAATGGACAATTTATGGTCCATTAAATTTTTTCATAAAAAATTTTAAAAATGGACAATTAAATGGACATTAAATTTTGTATGTATAGTAAATTTAATTTTTTGCATCAAAAATAGACGATGCATAGTCTATTTAATTTTTTGCATACGAAAGGGACGATTTATAGGCCATTAAATTTTTTCATAAAAAACTGAAAAATGGACGGTGTAAAAAATTTAAAAAATGGAAAATTAAATTAATTAATTATCAAATTTTGTATGTATAGTAAATTTAGTTTTTTGCATGAAAAATAGACGATCCATAGTCCATTTAACTTTTTGCGTACGAAATGGACAATTTATGGTCCGTTAATTTTTTTTTTTTCATAAAAAAGTTAAAAAATGGACAATGTATAGCCCATTAAATTTTGTATGTATAGTCCATTTAATTTTTTGCATGAAAAATAGACGATGCATAGTCTATTTAATTTTTTGCATACGAAAGGGACGATTTATAGGCCATTAAATTTTTTCATTAAATATTGAAAAATGGACGATGTATAGCCCATTAAATTTTTTTCATAAACATTTTTTTTTTTCATAAAAAATGGATGATGTATAGTCCATTAAATTTTTTGTATGAAAAATAGACGACATATACAGTACATTTAATTTTTTGCGCACGAAACGGACAATTTATGGTCCATTAAATTTTTTCATAAAAAATTTTAAAAATGGACAATGTATAGCCTATTAAATTTTGTATGTATAGTAAATTTAATTTTTTGCATGAAAAATAGACGATGCATAGCCTATTTAATTTTTTGCATACGAAAGGGACGATTTATAGGCCATTAAATTTTTTTATTAAATATTGAAAAATGGACAATGTATATATAGCCCATTAAATTTTTTTCATAAATTTTTTTTTCATAAAAAATGGATGATGTATAGTCCATTAAATTATTTGTACGAAAAATAGACGACGTATATAGTCCATTTAATTTTTGGCGCAGGAAATGGACAATTTATGGTCCATTAAATTTTTTCATAAAAAATTTAAAAAATGGACAATGTATAGCCTATTAAATTTTGTATATATAGTAAATTTAATTTTTTGCATGAAAAATATACGATGCATAGTCAATTTAATTTTTTGCATGCGAAAGGGACGATTTATAGGCCATTAAATTTTTTCATAAATATTGAAAAATGGACGGTGTAAAAAATTTAAAAAATGGACAATGTATAGCCTATTAAATTTTGTATGTATAGTAAATTTAATTTTTTGCATGAAAAACAGACGATGCATAGTCTATTTAATTTTTTGCATACGAAAGGGACGATTTATAGGCCATTAAATTTTTTCATTAAATATTGAAAAATGAACGATGTATAGCCCTTAAAATTTTTTTCATAATTTTTTTTTTTTCATAAAAAATGGATGATGTATAGTCCATTAAATTATTTGTACGAAAAATAGACGAAGTATATAGTCCATTTAACTTTTTGCGTACGAAATGGACAATTTATGGTCCGTTAATTTTTTTTTTTTTTCATAAAAAAGTTAAAAAATGGACAATGTATAGCCCATTAAATTTTGTATGTATAGTCCATTTAATTTTTTGCATGAAAAATAGACGATGCATAGTCTATTTAATTTTTTGCATACGAAAGGGACGATGTATAGGCCATTAAATTTTTTCATAAAATATTGAAAAATGGACGATGTATAGCCCATTAAATTTTTTTCATAAAATTTTTTTTTCATAAAAAATGGATGATGTATAGTCCATTAAATTATTTGTACGAAAAATAGATGACGTATATAGTCCATTTAACTTTTTGCGTACGAAATGGACAATTGATGGTCCGTTAATTTTTCTTTCATAAAAAAGTTAAAAAATGGACAATGTATAGCCCATTAAATTTTTTCATAAAAAATTTTAAAAATGGACAATGTCTAGCCCATTAAATTTTGTATGTATAGTCCATTTAATTTTTTGCGTACGAAAGGGACGATTTACAGGCCATTAAATTTTTTCATTAAATATTGAAAAATGGACGATGTATAAGCCCATTAAATTTTTTTTATAAAAATTTTTTTTTCATAAAAAATGGATGATTTTTTGCGTACGAAATGGACAATTTATGGTCCGTTAATTTTTTTTTTTTTTTTTCATAAAAAAGTTAAAAAATGGACAATGTATAGCCCATTAAATTTTGTATGTATAGTCCATTTAATTTTTTGCATGAAAAATAGACGATGCATAGTCTATTTAATTTTTTGCATACGAAAGGGACGATTTATAGGCCATTAAATTTTTTCATTAAATATTGAAAAATGGACGATGTATAGCCCATTAAATTTTTTTCATAAACATTTTTTTTTTCATAAAAAATGGATGATGTATAGTCCATTAAATTTTTTGTATGAAAAATAGACGACGTATATAGTACATTTAATTTTTTGCGCACGAAATGGACAATTTATGGTCCATTAAATTTTTTCATAAAAAATTTAAAAAATGGACAATGTATAGCATATTAAATTTTGTATGTATAGTAAATATAATTTTTTGCATGAAAAATAGACGATGCATAGTCTATTTAATTTTTTGCATACGAAAGGGACGATGTATAGGCCATTAAATTTTTTCATTAAATATTGAAAAATGGACGATGTATAGCCCATTAAATTTTTTTCATAAAATTTTTTTTCATAAAAAATGGATGATGTATAGTCCATTAAATTTTTTGTACGAAAAATAGACGACATATATAGTACATTTAATTTTTTGGCACGAAATTGACAATTTATGGTCCATTAAATTTTTTCATAAAAAATTAAAAAAATGGACAATGTATAGCCCCTGTTAAATTTTGTATCTATAGTAAATTTAATTTTTTGCATGAAAAATAGACGATGCATAGTCTATTTAATTTTTTGCATACGAAAGGGGCGATTTATAGGTCATTAAATTTTTTCATTAAATATTGAAAAATGGACAATGTATAGCCCATTAAATTTTTTTCATAAAATTTTTTTTTCATAAAAAATGGATGATGATGGCCATTAAATTATTTGTACGAAAAATAGACGACGTATATAGTCCATTTAATTTTTGGCGCACGAAATGGACAATTTATGGTCCATTAAATTTTTTCATAAAAAATTTAAAAAATGGACAATGTACAGCCTATTAAATTTTGTATATATAGTAAATTTAATTTTTTGCATGAAAAATATACGATGCATAGTCTATTTAATTTTTTGCATGCGAAAGGGACGATTTATAGGCCATTAAATTTTTTCATAAATATTGAAAAATGGACGGTGTAAAAAATTTAAAAAATGGACAATGTATAGCCTATTAAATTTTGTATGTATAGTAAATTTAATTTTTTGCATGAAAAACAGACGATGCATAGTCTATTTAATTTTTTGCATACGAAAGGGACGATTTATAGGCCATTAAATTTTTTCATTAAATATTGAAAAATGGACGATGTATATATAGCCCTTAAAATTTTTTTCATAATTTTTTTTTTTTTTTTCATAAAAAATGGATGATGTATAGTCCATTAAATTATTTGTACGAAAAATAGACGAAGTATATAGTCCATTTAACTTTTTGCGTACGAAATGGACAATTTATGGTCCGTTAATTTTTTTTTTTTCATAAAAAAGTTAAAAAATGGACAATGTATAGCCCATTAAATTTTGTATGTATAGTCCATTTAATTTTTTGCATGAAAAATAGACGATGCATAGTCTATTTAATTTTTTGCATACGAAAGGGACGATTTATAGGCCATTAAATTTTTTCATTAAATATTGAAAAATGGACAATGTATATATAGCCCATTAAATTTTTTTCATAAAATTTTTTTTTTTCATAAAAAATGGATGATGTATAGTCCATTAAATTATTTGTACGAAAAATAGACGAAGTATATAGTCCATTTAATTTTTTGCGCACGAAATGGACAATTTATGGTCCATTAAATTTTTTCATAAAAAATTTTAAAAATGGACAATGTATAGCCTATTAAATTTTGCATGTATAATAAATTTAATTTTTTGCATGAAAAATAGACGATCCATAGTCTATTTAATTTTTTGCATGCGAAAGGGACGATTTATAGGCCATTAAATTTTTTCATAAAAAATGGATGATGTATAGTCCATTAAATTTTTAGTACGAAAAATAGACGACGTATATAGTCCATTTAATTTTTTGCGCACGAAATGGACAATTTATGGTCCATTAAATTTTTTCATAAAAAATTTTAAAAATGGACAATGTATATATAGCCCATTAAATTTTGTATGTATAGTAAATTTAATTTTTTGCATCAAAAATAGACGATGCATAGTCTATTTAATTTTTTGCATACGAAAGGCCATAGGCCATTAAATTTTTTCATAAAAAACTGAAAAATGGACGGTGTAAAAAATTTAAAAAATGGAAAATTAAATTAATTAATTATCAAATTTTGTATGTATAGTAAATTTAGTTTTTTGCATGAAAAATAGACGATCCATAGTCTATTTAATTTTTTGCATACGAAAGGGACGATTTATAGGCCATTAAATTTTTTCATAAAATATTGAAAAATGGACGGTGTAAAAAATTTAAAAAATGGAAAATTAAATTAATTAATTATCAAATTTTGTATGTATAGTAAATTTAGTTTTTTGCATGAAAAATAGACGATCCATAGTCCATTTAACTTTTTGCGCACGAAATGGACAATTTATGGTCCGTTAATTTTTTTTTTTCATAAAAAAGTTAAAAAATGGACAATGTATAGCCCATTAAATTTTGTATGTATAGTCCATTTAATTTTTTGCATGAAAAATAGACGATGCATAGTCTATTTAATTTTTTGCATACGAAAGGGACGATTTATAGGCCATTAAATTTTTTCATTAAATATTGAAAAATGGACGATGTATAGCCCATTAAATTTTTTTCATAAACATTTTTTTTTTCATAAAAAATGGATGATGTATAGTCCATTAAATTTTTTGTATGAAAAATAGACGACGTATATATTACATTTAATTTTTTGCGCACGAAATGGACAATTTATGGTCCATTAAATTTTTTCATAAAAAATTTAAAAAATGGACAATGTATAGCATATTAAATTTTGTATGTATAGTAAATATAATTTTTGCATGAAAAATAGACGATGCATAGTCTATTTAATTTTTTGCATACGAAAGGGACGATGTATAGGCCATTAAATTTTTTCATTAAATATTGAAAAATGGACAATGTATAGCCCATTAAATTTTTTTCATAAAATTTTTTTTTTCATAAAAAATGGATGATTTTTTGCGTACGAAATGGACAATTTATGGTCCGTTAATTTTTTTTTTTTTTTTTTTTCATAAAAAAGTTAAAAAATGGACAATGTATAGCCCATTAAATTTTGTATGTATAGTCCATTTAATTTTTTGCATGAAAAATAGACGATGCATAGTCTATTTAATTTTTTGCATACGAAAGGGACGATTTATAGGCCATTAAATTTTTTCATTAAATATTGAAAAATGGACGATGTATAGCCCATTAAATTTTTTTCATAAACATTTTTTTTTTCATAAAAAATGGATGATGTATAGTCCATTAAATTTTTTGTATGAAAAATAGACGACGTATATAGTACATTTAATTTTTTGCGCACGAAATGGACAATTTATGGTCCATTAAATTTTTTCATAAAAAATTTAAAAAATGGACAATGTATAGCATATTAAATTTTGTATGTATAGTAAATATAATTTTTTGCATGAAAAATAGACGATGCATAGTCTATTTAATTTTTTGCATACGAAAGGGACGATGTATAGGCCATTAAATTTTTTCATTAAATATTGAAAAATGGACGATGTATAGCCCATTAAATTTTTTTCATAAAATTTTTTTTCATAAAAAATGGATGATGTATAGTCCATTAAATTTTTTGTACGAAAAATAGACGACATATATAGTACATTTAATTTTTTGCGCACGAAATGGACAATTTATGGTCCATTAAATTTTTTCATAAAAAATTTAAAAAATGGACAATGTATAGCCCCTATTAAATTTTGTATCTATAGTAAATTTAATTTTTTGCATGAAAAATAGACGATGCATAGTCTATTTAATTTTTTGCATACGAAAGGGGCGATTTATAGGTCATTAAATTTTTTCATTAAATATTGAAAAATGGACAATGTATAGCCCATTAAATTTTTTTCATAAAATTTTTTTTCATAAAAAATGGATGATGATGGCCATTAAATTATTTGTACGAAAAATAGACGACGTATATAGTCCATTTAATTTTTGGCGCACGAAATGGACAATTTATGGTCCATTAAATTTTTTCATAAAAAATTTAAAAAATGGACAATGTACAGCCTATTAAATTTTGTATATATAGTAAATTTAATTTTTTGCATGAAAAATATACGATGCATAGTCTATTTAATTTTTTGCATGCGAAAGGGACGATTTATAGGCCATTAAATTTTTTCATAAATATTGAAAAATGGACGGTGTAAAAAATTTAAAAAATGGACAATGTATAGCCTATTAAATTTTGTATGTATAGTAAATTTAATTTTTTGCATGAAAAACAGACGATGCATAGTCTATTTAATTTTTTGCATACGAAAGGGACGATTTATAGGCCATTAAATTTTTTCATTAAATATTGAAAAATGGACGATGTATAGCCCTTAAAATTTTTTTCATAATTTTTTTTTTTTCATAAAAAATGGACGATATATAGTCCATTAAATTATTTGTACGAAAAATAGACGAAGTATATAGTCCATTTAACTTTTTGCGTACGAAATGGACAATTTATGGTCCGTTAATTTTTTTTTTTTTTTCATAAAAAAGTTAAAAAATGGACAATGTATAGCCCATTAAATTTTGTATGTATAGTCCATTTAATTTTTTGCATGAAAAATAGACGATGCATAGTCTATTTAATTTTTTGCATACGAAAGGGACGATTTATAGGCCATTAAATTTTTTCATTAAATATTGAAAAATGGACGATGTATAGCCCATTAAATTTTTTTCATAAACATTTTTTTTTTCATAAAAAATGGATGATGTATAGTCCATTAAATTTTTTGTATGAAAAATAGACGACGTATATAGTACATTTAATTTTTTGCGCACGAAATGGACAATTTATGGTCCATTAAATTTTTTCATAAAAAATTTAAAAAATGGACAATGTATAGCATATTAAATTTTGTATGTATAGTAAATATAATTTTTTGCATGAAAAATAGACGATGCATAGTCTATTTAATTTTTTGCATACGAAAGGGACGATGTATAGGCCATTAAATTTTTTCATTAAATATTGAAAAATGGACGGTGTACAGCCCATTAAATTTTTTTCATAAACATTTTTTTTTTCATAAAAAATGGATGATGTATAGTCCATTAAATTTTTTGTATGAAAAATAGACGACGTATATAGTACATTTAATTTTTTGCGCACGAAATGGACAATTTATGGTCCATTAAATTTTTTCATAAAAAATTTAAAAAATGGACAATGTATAGCATATTAAATTTTGTATGTATAGTAAATATAATTTTTGCATGAAAAATAGACGATGCATAGTCTATTTAATTTTTTGCATACGAAAGGGACGATGTATAGGCCATTAAATTTTTTCATTAAATATTGAAAAATGGACGATGTATAGCCCATTAAATTTTTTTCATAATTTTTTTTTTTTCATAAAAAATGGCTGATGTATAGTCCATTAAATTTTTTGTACGAAAAATAGACGACATATATAGTACATTTAATTTTTTGCGCACGAAATGGACAATTTATGGTCCATTAAATTTTTTCATAAAAAATTAAAAAAATGGACAATGTATAGCCCCTATTACATTTTGTATCTATAGTAAATTTAATTTTTTGCATGAAAAATAGACGATGCATAGTCTATTTAATTTTTTGCATACGAAAGGGGCGATTTATAGGTCATTAAATTTTTTCATTAAATATTGAAAAATGGACAATGTATAGCCCATTAAATTTTTTTCATAAAATTTTTTTTTCATAAAAAATGGATGATGATGGCCATTAAATTATTTGTACGAAAAATAGACGACGTATATAGTCCATTTAATTTTTGGCGCACGAAATGGACAATTTATGGTCCATTAAATTTTTTCATAAAAAATTAAAAAAATGGACAATGTATAGCCTATTAAATTTTGTATATATAGTAAATTAAATTTTTTGCATGAAAAATATACGATGCATAGTCTATTTAATTTTTTGCATGCGAAAGGGACGATTTATAGGCCATTAAATTTTTTCATAAATATTGAAAAATGGACGGTGTAAAAAATTTAAAAAATGGACAATGTATAGCCTATTAAATTTTGTATGTATAGTAAATTTAATTTTTTGCATGAAAAACAGACAATGCATAGTCTATTTAATTTTTTGCATACGAAAGGGACGATGTATAGGCCATTAAATTTTTTCATAAAATATTGAAAAATGGACGATTAAATTTTTTTCATAAAATTTTTTTTTCATAAAAAATGGATGAGGTATAGTCCATTAAATTATTTGTACGAAAAATAGACGACGTATATAGTCCATTTAACTTTTTGCGTACGAAATGGACAATTGATGGTCCGTTAATTTTTTTTCATAAAAAAGTTAAAAAATGGACAATGTATAGCCCATTAAATTTTTTCATAAAAAATTTTAAAAATGGACAATGTATAGCCCATTAAATTTTGTATGTATAGTCCATTTAATTTTTTGCGTACGAAAGGGACAATTTACAGGCCATTACATTTTTTCATTAAATATTGAAAAATGGACGATGTATAAGCCCATTAAATTTTTTTTATAAAAATTTTTTTTTCATAAAAAATGGATGATGTATAGTCCATTAAATTTTTGTACGAAAAATGGTCGACGTATATAGTACATTTAATTTTTTGGTCCATTAAATTTTTCCATAAAAAATTTAAAAAATGGACAATGTATAGCCTATTAAATTTTGTATGTATAGTAAATTTAATTTTTTGCATGAAAAATCGACGATGCATAGTCTATTTAATTTTTTGCATACGAAAGGGACGATTTATAGGCCATTAAATTTTTTCATTAAATATTGAAAAATGGACAATGTATAGCCCATTAAATTTTTTTCATAAAATTTTTTTTTTTTCATAAAAAATGGATGATGTATAGTCCATTAAATTATTTGTACGAAAAATAGACGACGTATATAGTACATTTAATTTTTTGCGCACGAAATGGACAATTTATGGTCCATTAAATTTTTTCATAAAAAATTTTAAAAATGGACAATGTATAGCCTATTAAATTTTGCATGTATAATAAATTTAATTTTTTGCATGAAAAATAGACGATCCATAGTCTACTTAATTTTTTGCATGCGAAAGGGACGATTAAATTTTTTCATAAATATTGAAAAATGGACGGTGTAAAAAATTTAAAAAATGGACAATGTATAGCCTATTAAATTTTGTATGTATAGTAAATTTAATTTTTTGCATGAAAAACAGACGATGCATAGTCTATTTAATTTTTTGCATACGAAAGGGACGATTTATAGGCCATTAAATTTTTTCATTAAATATTGAAAAATGGACGATGTATAGCCCTTAAAATTTTTTTCATAATTTTTTTTTTTCATAAAAAATGGATGATGTATAGTCCATTAAATTATTTGTACGAAAAATAGACGAAGTATATAGTCCATTTAACTTTTTGCGTACGAAATGGACAATTTATGGTCCGTTAATTTTTTTTTTTTTTTCATAAAAAAGTTAAAAAATGGACAATGTATAGCCCATTAAATTTTGTATGTATAGTCCATTTAATTTTTTGCATGAAAAATAGACGATGCATAGTCTATTTAATTTTTTTCATACGAAAGGGACGATTTATAGGCCATTAAATTTTTTCATTAAATATTGAAAAATGGACGATGTATAGCCCATTAAATTTTTTTCATAAACATTTTTTTTTTCATAAAAAATGGATGATGTATAGTCCATTAAATTTTTTGTATGAAAAATAGACGACGTATATAGTACATTTAATTTTTTGCGCACGAAATGGACAATTTATGGTCCATTAAATTTTTTCATAAAAAATTTAAAAAATGGACAATGTATAGCATATTAAATTTTGTATGTATAGTAAATATAATTTTTTGCATGAAAAATAGACGATGCATAGTCTATTTAATTTTTTGCATACGAAAGGGACGATGTATAGGCCATTAAATTTTTTCATTAAATATTGAAAAATGGACGATGTATAGCCCATTAAATTTTTTTCATAAAATTTTTTTTTCATAAAAAATGGATGATGATGGCCATTAAATTATTTGTACGAAAAATAGACGACGTATATAGTCCATTTAATTTTTGGCGCACGAAATGGACAATTTATGGTCCATTAAATTTTTTCATAAAAAATTTAAAAAATGGACAATGTATAGCCTATTAAATTTTGTATATATAGTAAATTTAATTTTTTGCATGAAAAATATACGATGCATAGTCTATTTAATTTTTTGCATGCGAAAGGGACGATTTATAGGCCATTAAATTTTTTCATAAATATTGAAAAATGGACGGTGTAAAAAATTTAAAAAATGGACAATGTATAGCCTATTAAATTTTGTATGTATAGTAAATTTAATTTTTTGCATGAAAAACAGACGATGCATAGTCTATTTAATTTTTTGCATACGAAAGGGACGATTTATAGGCCATTAAATTTTTTCATTAAATATTGAAAAATGAACGATGTATAGCCCTTAAAATTTTTTTCATAATTTTTTTTTTTTTCATAAAAAATGGATGATGTATAGTCCATTAAATTATTTGTACGAAAAATAGACGACGTATATAGTCCATTTAACTTTTTGCGTACGAAATGGACAATTTATGGTCCGTTAATTTTTTTTTTTTTCATAAAAAAGTTAAAAAATGGACAATGTATAGCCCATTAAATTTTGTATGTATAGTCTATTTAATTTTTTGCATGAAAAATAGACGATGCATAGTCTATTTAATTTTTTGCATACGAAAGGGACGATGTATAGGCCATTAAATTTTTTCATAAAATATTGAAAAATGGACTATGTATAGCCCATTAAATTTTTTTCATAAAATTTTTTTTTTCATAAAAAATGGATGATGTATAGTCCATTAAATTATTTGTACGAAAAATAGATGACGTATATAGTCCATTTAACTTTTTGCGTACGAAATGGACAATTGATGGTCCGTTAATTTTTCTTTCATAAAAAAGTTAAAAAATGGACAATGTATAGCCCATTAAATTTTTTCATAAAAAATTTTAAAAATGGACAATGTCTAGCCCATTAAATTTTGTATGTATAGTCCATTTAATTTTTTGCGTACGAAAGGGACGATTTACAGGCCATTAAATTTTTTCATTAAATATTGAAAAATGGACGATGTATAAGCCCATTAAATTTTTTTTATAAAAATTTTTTTTTCATAAAAAATGGATGATTTTTTGCGTACGAAATGGACAATTTATGGTCCGTTAATTTTTTTTTTTTTTTTTTCATAAAAAAGTTAAAAAATGGACAATGTATAGCCCATTAAATTTTGTATGTATAGTCCATTTAATTTTTTGCATGAAAAATAGACGATGCATAGTCTATTTAATTTTTTGCATACGAAAGGGACGATTTATAGGCCATTAAATTTTTTCATTAAATATTGAAAAATGGACGATGTATAGCCCATTAAATTTTTTTCATAAAATTTTTTTTTTTTCATAAAAAATGGATGATGTATAGTCCATTAAATTTTTTGTATGAAAAATAGACGACGTATATAGTACATTTAATTTTTTGCGCACGAAATGGACAATTTATGGTCCATTAAATTTTTTCATAAAAAATTAAAAAAATGGACAATGTATAGCATATTAAATTTTGTATGTATAGTAAATTTAATTTTTTGCATGAAAAATAGACGATGCATAGTCTATTTAATTTTTTGCATACGAAAGGGGCGATTTATAGGTCATTAAATTTTTTCATTAAATATTGAAAAATGGACAATGTATAGCCCATTAAATTTTTTTCATAAAATTTTTTTTTCATAAAAAATGGATGATGATGGCCATTAAATTATTTGTACGAAAAATAGACGACGTATATAGTCCATTTAATTTTTGGCGCACGAAATGGACAATTTATGGTCCATTAAATTTTTTCATAAAAAATTTAAAAAATGGACAATGTACAGCCTATTAAATTTTGTATATATAGTAAATTTAATTTTTTGCATGAAAAATATACGATGCATAGTCTATTTAATTTTTTGCATGCGAAAGGGACGATTTATAGGCCATTAAATTTTTTCATAAATATTGAAAAATGGACGGTGTAAAAAATTTAAAAAATGGACAATGTATAGCCTATTAAATTTTGTATGTATAGTAAATTTAATTTTTTGCATGAAAAACAGACGATGCATAGTCTATTTAATTTTTTGCATACGAAAGGGACGATTTATAGGCCATTAAATTTTTTCATTAAATATTGAAAAATGGACGATGTATATATAGCCCTTAAAATTTTTTTCATAATTTTTTTTTTTTTTTTTTTCATAAAAAATGGATGATGTATAGTCCATTAAATTATTTGTACGAAAAATAGACGAAGTATATAGTCCATTTAACTTTTTGCGTACGAAATGGACAATTGATGGTCCGTTAATTTTTCTTTCATAAAAAAGTTAAAAAATGGACAATGTATAGCCCATTAAATTTTGTATGTATAGTCCATTTAATTTTTTGCATGAAAAATAGACGATGCATAGTCTATTTAATTTTTTGCATACGAAAGGGACGATGTATAGGCCATTAAATTTTTTCATAAAATATTGAAAAATGGACGATGTATAGCCCATCAAATTTTTTTCATAAAATTTTTTTTTTCATAAAAAATGGATGATGTATAGTCCATTAAATTATTTGTACGAAAAATAGACGGCGTATATAGTCCATTTAACTTTTTGCGTACGAAATGGACAATTGATGGTCCGTTAATTTTTTTTCATAAAAAAGTTAAAAAATGGACAATGTATAGCCCATTAAATTTTTTCATAAAAAATTTTAAAAATGGACTATGTATAGCCCATTAAATTTTGTATGTATAGTCCATTTAATTTTTTGCGTACGAAAGGGACGATTTACAGGCCATTACATTTTTTCATTAAATATTGAAAAATGGACGATGTATAAGCCCATTAAATTTTTTTTATAAAAATTTTTTTTTCATAAAAAATAGATGATGTATAGTCCATTAAATTTTTTGTACGAAAAATGGTCGACGTATATAGTACATTTAATTTTTTGGTCCATTAAATTTTTCCATAAAAAATTTAAAAAATGGACAATATAGCCTATTAAATTTTGTATGTATAGTAAATTTAATTTTTTGCATGAAAAATCGACGATGCATAGTCTATTTAATTTTTTGCATACGAAAGGGACGATTTATAGGCCATTAAATTTTTTCATTAAATATTGAAAAATGGACAATGTATATATAGCCCATTAAATTTTTTTCATAAAATTTTTTTTTTTCATAAAAAATGGATGATGTATAGTCCATTAAATTATTTGTACGAAAAATAGACGAAGTATATAGTCCATTTAATTTTTTGCGCACGAAATGGACAATTTATGGTCCATTAAATTTTTTCATAAAAAATTTTAAAAATGGACAATGTATAGCCTATTAAATTTTGCATGTATAATAAATTTAATTTTTTGCATGAAAAATAGACGATCCATAGTCTATTTAATTTTTTGCATGCGAAAGGGACGATTTATAGGCCATTAAATTTTTTCATAAAAACTGGATGATGTATAGTCCATTAAATTTTTAGTACGAAAAATAGACGACGTATATAGTCCATTTAATTTTTTGCGCACGAAATGGACAATTTATGGTCCATTAAATTTTTTCATAAAAAATTTTAAAAATGGACAATGTATATATAGCCCATTAAATTTTGTATGTATAGTAAATTTAATTTTTTGCATCAAAAATAGACGATGCATAGTCTATTTAATTTTTTGCATACGAAAGGCCATAGGCCATTAAATTTTTTCATAAAAAACTGAAAAATGGACGGTGTAAAAAATTTAAAAAATGGAAAATTAAATTAATTAATTATCAAATTTTGTATGTATAGTAAATTTAGTTTTTTGCATGAAAAATAGACGATCCATAGTCTATTTAATTTTTTGCATACGAAAGGGACGATTTATAGGCCATTAAATTTTTTCATAAAATATTGAAAAATGGACGGTGTAAAAAATTTAAAAAATGGAAAATTAAATTAATTAATTATCAAATTTTGTATGTATAGTAAATTTAGTTTTTTGCATGAAAAATAGACGATCCATAGTCCATTTAACTTTTTGCGTACGAAATGGACAATTTATGGTCCGTTAATTTTTTTTTTTTTTTTTTCATAAAAAAGTTAAAAAATGGACAATGTATAGCCCATTAAATTTTGTATGTATAGTCCATTTAATTTTTTGCATGAAAAATAGACGATGCATAGTCTATTTAATTTTTTGCATACGAAAGGGACGATTTATAGGCCATTAAATTTTTTCATTAAATATTGAAAAATGGACGATGTATAGCCCATTAAATTTTTTTCATAAACATTTTTTTTTTCATAAAAAATGGATGATGTATAGTCCATTAAATTTTTTGTATGAAAAATAGACGACGTATATAGTACATTTAATTTTTTGCGCACGAAATGGACAATTTATGGTCCATTAAATTTTTTCATAAAAAATTTAAAAAATGGACAATGTATAGCATATTAAATTTTGTATGTATAGTAAATATAATTTTTGCATGAAAAATAGACGATGCATAGTCTATTTAATTTTTTGCATACGAAAGGGACGATGTATAGGCCATTAAATTTTTTCATTAAATATTGAAAAATGGACAATGTATAGCCCATTAAATTTTTTTCATAAAATTTTTTTTTCATAAAAAATGGATGATTTTTTGCGTACGAAATGGACAATTTATGGTCCGTTAATTTTTTTTTTTTTTTTTTCATAAAAAAGTTAAAAAATGGACAATGTATAGCCCATTAAATTTTGTATGTATAGTCCATTTAATTTTTTGCATGAAAAATAGACGATGCATAGTCTATTTAATTTTTTGCATACGAAAGGGACGATTTATAGGCCATTAAATTTTTTCATTAAATATTGAAAAATGGACGATGTATAGCCCATTAAATTTTTTTCATAAACATTTTTTTTTTCATAAAAAATGGATGATGTATAGTCCATTAAATTTTTTGTATGAAAAATAGACGACGTATATAGTACATTTAATTTTTTGCGCACGAAATGGACAATTTATGGTCCATTAAATTTTTTCATAAAAAATTTAAAAAATGGACAATGTATAGCATATTAAATTTTGTATGTATAGTAAATATAATTTTTTGCATGAAAAATAGACGATGCATAGTCTATTTAATTTTTTGCATACGAAAGGGACGATGTATAGGCCATTAAATTTTTTCATTAAATATTGAAAAATGGACGATGTATAGCCCATTAAATTTTTTTCATAAAATTTTTTTTCATAAAAAATGGATGATGTATAGTCCATTAAATTTTTTGTACGAAAAATAGACGACATATATAGTACATTTAATTTTTTGCGCACGAAATGGACAATTTATGGTCCATTAAATTTTTTCATAAAAAATTTAAAAAATGGACAATGTATAGCCCCTATTAAATTTTGTATCTATATTAAATTTAATTTTTTGCATGAAAAATAGACGATGCATAGTCTATTTAATTTTTTGCATACGAAAGGGGCGATTTATAGGTCATTAAATTTTTTCATTAAATATTGAAAAATGGACAATGTATAGCCCATTAAATTTTTTTCATAAAATTTTTTTTCATAAAAAATGGATGATGATGGCCATTAAATTATTTGTACGAAAAATAGACGACGTATATAGTCCATTTAATTTTTGGCGCACGAAATGGACAATTTATGGTCCATTAAATTTTTTCATAAAAAATTTAAAAAATGGACAATGTACAGCCTATTAAATTTTGTATATATAGTAAATTTAATTTTTTGCATGAAAAATATACAATGCATAGTCTATTTAATTTTTTGCATGCGAAAGGGACGATTTATAGGCCATTAAATTTTTTCATAAAAACTGGATGATGTATAGTCCATTAAATTTTTAGTACGAAAAATAGACGACGTATATAGTCCATTTAATTTTTTGCGCACGAAATGGACAATTTATGGTCCATTAAATTTTTTCATAAAAAATTTTAAAAATGGACAATGTATATATAGCCCATTAAATTTTGTATGTATAGTAAATTTAATTTTTTGCATCAAAAATAGACGATGCATAGTCTATTTAATTTTTTGCATACGAAAGGCCATAGGCCATTAAATTTTTTCATAAAAAACTGAAAAATGGACGGTGTAAAAAATTTAAAAAATGGAAAATTAAATTAATTAATTATCAAATTTTGTATGTATAGTAAATTTAGTTTTTTGCATGAAAAATAGACGATCCATAGTCTATTTAATTTTTTGCATACGAAAGGGACGATTTATAGGCCATTAAATTTTTTCATAAAATATTGAAAAATGGACGGTGTAAAAAATTTAAAAAATGGAAAATTAAATTAATTAATTATCAAATTTTGTATGTATAGTAAATTTAGTTTTTTGCATGAAAAATAGACGATCCATAGTCCATTTAACTTTTTGCGTACGAAATGGACAATTTATGGTCCGTTAATTTTTTTTTTTTCATAAAAAAGTTAAAAAATGGACAATGTATAGCCCATTAAATTTTGTATGTATAGTCCATTTAATTTTTTGCATGAAAAATAGACGATGCATAGTCTATTTAATTTTTTGCATACGAAAGGGACGATTTATAGGCCATTAAATTTTTTCATTAAATATTGAAAAATGGACGATGTATAGCCCATTAAATTTTTTTCATAAACATTTTTTTTTTCATAAAAAATGGATGATGTATAGTCCATTAAATTTTTTGTATGAAAAATAGACGACGTATATAGTACATTTAATTTTTTGCGCACGAAATGGACAATTTATGGTCCATTAGATTTTTTCATAAAAAATTTAAAAAATGGACAATGTATAGCATATTAAATTTTGTATGTATAGTAAATATAATTTTTGCATGAAAAATAGACGATGCATAGTCTATTTAATTTTTTGCATACGAAAGGGACGATGTATAGGCCATTAAATTTTTTCATTAAATATTGAAAAATGGACAATGTATAGCCCATTAAATTTTTTTCATAAAATTTTTTTTTTCATAAAAAATGGATGATTTTTTGCGTACGAAATGGACAATTTATGGTCCGTTAATTTTTTTTTTTTTTTTTTCATAAAAAAGTTAAAAAATGGACAATGTATAGCCCATTAAATTTTGTATGTATAGTCCATTTAATTTTTTGCATGAAAAATAGACGATGCATAGTCTATTTAATTTTTTGCATACGAAAGGGACGATTTATAGGCCATTAAATTTTTTCATTAAATATTGAAAAATGGACGATGTATAGCCCATTAAATTTTTTTCATAAACATTTTTTTTTCATAAAAAATGGATGATGTATAGTCCATTAAATTTTTTGTATGAAAAATAGACGACGTATATAGTACATTTAATTTTTTGCGCACGAAATGGACAATTTATGGTCCATTAAATTTTTTCATAAAAAATTTAAAAAATGGACAATGTATAGCATATTAAATTTTGTATGTATAGTAAATATAATTTTTTGCATGAAAAATAGACGATGCATAGTCTATTTAATTTTTTGCATACGAAAGGGACGATGTATAGGCCATTAAATTTTTTCATTAAATATTGAAAAATGGACGATGTATAGCCCATTAAATTTTTTTCATAAAATTTTTTTTCATAAAAAATGGATGATGTATAGTCCATTAAATTTTTTGTACGAAAAATAGACGACATATATAGTACATTTAATTTTTTGCGCACGAAATGGACAATTTATGGTCCATTAAATTTTTTCATAAAAAATTTAAAAAATGGACAATGTATAGCCCCTATTAAATTTTGTATCTATAGTAAATTTAATTTTTTGCATGAAAAATAGACGATGCATAGTCTATTTAATTTTTTGCATACGAAAGGGGCGATTTATAGGTCATTAAATTTTTTCATTAAATATTGAAAAATGGACAATGTATAGCCCATTAAATTTTTTTCATAAAATTTTTTTTCATAAAAAATGGATGATGATGGCCATTAAATTATTTGTACGAAAAATAGACGACGTATATAGTCCATTTAATTTTTGGCGCACGAAATGGACAATTTATGGTCCATTAAATTTTTTCATAAAAAATTTAAAAAATGGACAATGTACAGCCTATTAAATTTTGTATATATAGTAAATTTAATTTTTTGCATGAAAAATATACAATGCATAGTCTATTTAATTTTTTGCATGCGAAAGGGACGATTTATAGGCCATTAAATTTTTTCATAAATATTGAAAAATGGACGGTGTAAAAAATTTAAAAAATGGACAATGTATAGCCTATTAAATTTTGTATGTATAGTAAATTTAATTTTTTGCATGAAAAACAGACGATGCATAGTCTATTTAATTTTTTGCATACGAAAGGGACGATTTATAGGCCATTAAATTTTTTCATTAAATATTGAAAAATGGACGATGTATAGCCCTTAAAATTTTTTTCATAATTTTTTTTTTCATAAAAAATGGATGATGTATAGTCCATTAAATTATTTGTACGAAAAATAGACGAAGTATATAGTCCATTTAACTTTTTGCGTACGAAATGGACAATTTATGGTCCGTTAATTTTTTTTTTTTTTTCATAAAAAAGTTAAAAAATGGACAATGTATAGCCCATTAAATTTTGTATGTATAGTCCATTTAATTTTTTGCATGAAAAATAGACGATGCATAGTCTATTTAATTTTTTGCATACGAAAGGGACGATTTATAGGCCATTAAATTTTTTCATTAAATATTGAAAAATGGACGGTGTACAGCCCATTAAATTTTTTTCATAAACATTTTTTTTTTCATAAAAAATGGATGATGTATAGTCCATTAAATTTTTTGTATGAAAAATAGACGACGTATATAGTACATTTAATTTTTTGCGCACGAAATGGACAATTTATGGTCCATTAAATTTTTTCATAAAAAATTTAAAAAATGGACAATGTATAGCATATTAAATTTTGTATGTATAGTAAATATAATTTTTGCATGAAAAATAGACGATGCATAGTCTTTTTAATTTTTTGCATACGAAAGGGACGATGTATAGGCCATTAAATTTTTTCATTAAATATTGAAAAATGGACGATGTATAGCCCATTAAATTTTTTTCATAAAATTTTTTTTTTCATAAAAAATGGCTGATGTATAGTCCATTAAATTTTTTGTACGAAAAATAGACGACATATATAGTACATTTAATTTTTTGCGCACGAAATGGACAATTTATGGTCCATTAAATTTTTTCATAAAAAATTAAAAAAATGGACAATGTATAGCCCCTATTAAATTTTGTATCTATAGTAAATTTAATTTTTTGCATGAAAAATAGACGATGCATAGTCTATTTAATTTTTTGCATACGAAAGGGGCGATTTATAGGTCATTAAATTTTTTCATTAAATATTGAAAAATGGACAATGTATAGCCCATTAAATTTTTTTCATAAAATTTTTTTTTCATAAAAAATGGATGATGATGGCCATTAAATTATTTGTACGAAAAATAGACGACGTATATAGTCCATTTAATTTTTGGCGCACGAAATGGACAATTTATGGTCCATTAAATTTTTTCATAAAAAATTTAAAAAATGGACAATGTATAGCCTATTAAATTTTGTATATATAGTAAATTAAATTTTTTGCATGAAAAATATACGATGCATAGTCTATTTAATTTTTTGCATGCGAAAGGGACGATTTATAGGCCATTAAATTTTTTCATAAATATTGAAAAATGGACGGTGTAAAAAATTTAAAAAATGGACAATGTATAGCCTATTAAATTTTGTATGTATAGTAAATTTAATTTTTTGCATGAAAAACAGACGATGCATAGTCTATTTAATTTTTTGCATACGAAAGGGACGATGTATAGGCCATTAAATTTTTTCATAAAATATTGAAAAATGGACGATTAAATTTTTTTCATAAAATTTTTTTTTCATAAAAAATGGATGAGGTATAGTCCATTAAATTATTTGTACGAAAAATAGACGACGTATATAGTCCATTTAACTTTTTGCGTACGAAATGGACAATTGATGGTCCGTTAATTTTTTTTTCATAAAAAAGTTAAAAAATGGACAATGTATAGCCCATTAAATTTTTTCATAAAAAATTTTAAAAATGGACAATGTATAGCCCATTAAATTTTGTATGTATAGTCCATTTAATTTTTTGCGTACGAAAGGGACGATTTACAGGCCATTACATTTTTTCATTAAATATTGAAAAATGGACGATGTATAAGCCCATTAAATTTTTTTTATAAAAATTTTTTTTTCATAAAAAATGGATGATGTATAGTCCATTAAATTTTTTGTACGAAAAATGGTCGACGTATATAGTACATTTAATTTTTTGGTCCATTAAATTTTTCCATAAAAAATATAAAAAATGGACAATGTATAGCCTATTAAATTTTGTATGTATAGTAAATTTAATTTTTTGCATGAAAAATATACGATGCATAGTCTATTTAATTTTTTGCATGCGAAAGGGACGATTTATAGGCCATTAAATTTTTTCATAAATATTGAAAAATGGACGGTGTAAAAAATTTAAAAAATGGACAATGTATAGCCTATTAAATTTTGTATGTATAGTAAATTTAATTTTTTGCATGAAAAACAGACGATGCATAGTCTATTTAATTTTTTGCATACGAAAGGGACGATTTATAGGCCATTAAATTTTTTCATTAAATATTGAAAAATGGACGATGTATAGCCCTTAAAATTTTTTTCATAATTTTTTTTTTTTCATAAAAAATGGATGATGTATAGTCCATTAAATTATTTGTACGAAAAATAGACGAAGTATATAGTCCATTTAACTTTTTGCATACGAAATGGACAATTTATGGTCCGTTAATTTTTTTTTTTTTCATAAAAAATTTAAAAAATTGACAATGTATAGCCTATTAAATTTTGTATGTATAGTAAATTTAATTTTTTGCATGAAAAACAGACGATGCATAGTCCATTTAATTTTTTGCGTACGAAAGGGACGATTTACAGGCCATTACATTTTTTCATTAAATATTGAAAAATGGACGATGTATAAGCCCATTAAATTTTTTTATAAAAATTTTTTTTTCATAAAAAATGGATGATGTATAGTCCATTAAATTTTTTGTACGAAAAATGGTCGACGTATATAGTACATTTAATTTTTTGGTCCATTAAATTTTTCCATAAAAAATTTAAAAAATGGACAATGTATAGCCTATTAAATTTTGTATGTATAGTAAATTTAATTTTTTGCATGAAAAATCGACGATGCATAGTCTATTTAATTTTTTGCATACGAAAGGGACGATTTATAGGCCATTAAATTTTTTCATTAAATATTGAAAAATGGACAATGTATAGCCCATTAAATTTTTTTCATAAAATTTTTTTTTCATAAAAAATGGATGATGTATAGTCCATTAAATTATTTGTACGAAAAATAGACGAAGTATATAGTCCATTTAACTTTTTGCGTACGAAATGGACAATTTATGGTCCGTTAATTTTTTTTTTTTTTTCATAAAAAAGTTAAAAAATGGACAATGTATAGCCCATTAAATTTCGTATGTACAGTCCATTTAATTTTTTGCATGAAAAATAGACGATGCATAGTCTATTTAATTTTTTGCATACGAAAGGGACGATTTATAGGCCATTAAATTTTTTCATAAAATATTGAAAGATGGACGGTGTACAGCCCATTAAATTTTTTTCATAAAATTTTTTTTTTACAAAAAAAAATGGATGATGTAGAGTTCTTTAATTTTTTTGTACGAAAAATAGAGTATGTATATAGTCCATTTAATTTTTTGCGCACGAAATGGACAATTTATGGTACATTAAATTTTTTCATAAAAAATTTAAAAAATGGACAATGTCTAGCCTATTAAATTTTGTATGTACAGTAAATTAAATTTTTTGCATGAAAAATAGACGATCCATAGTCTATTTAATTTTTTGCATACGAAAGGGACGATTTATAGGCCATTAAATTTTTTCATAAAATATTGAAAAATGGACGGTGTAAAAAATTTAAAAAATGGACAATGTATAGCCTATTAAAATTTGTATGTATAGTAAATTTAATTTTTTGCATGAAAAATAGACGATGCATATTCTATTTAATTTTTTGCATACGAAATGGACAATTTATGGTCCGTTGATTTTTTTTCATAAAAAAAGTTAAAAAATGGACGATGTATAGCCCATTAAATTTTTTTCATAATTTTTTTTTTTTGCATAAAAAATGGATGATGTATAGTATGTACGAAAAATAGACTATGTATATAGTCCATTTAATTTTGTGCGCACGAAATGGACAATTTATGGTCCATTAAATTTTTTCATAAAAAATTTTAAAAATGGACAATGTATAGCCTATTAAATTTTGTATATATAGTAAATTTAATTTTTTGCATGAAAAATAGATGATCATAGTCTATTTAATTTTTTACATACAAAAGGGACGATTTATAGGCCATTAAATTTTTTTCATAAAAAAATGGATGATATATAGTCCATTAAATTTTTTTTACGAAAAATAGACTACATATATAGTCCACTTAATTTTTTGTGGACGAAATGGACAATTTATGGTCCATTAAATTTTTTCATAAAAAAGTTGAAAAATGGACAATGTATAGCCCATTAAATTTTGTATGTATAGTCCATTTAATTTTTTGCATGAAAAATAGACGATCCATAGTCTATTTAATTTTATGCGTACGAAAGGGACGATTTATAGGCCATTAAATTTTTTCATTAAATATTGAAAAATGGACGATGTATAGCCCATTAAATTTTTTTCTTAAAAAATTTTTTTTTCATAAAAAATGGATGATGTATAATAGTCCATTCAATTTTTTGTACGAAAAATAGATGACTTATATAGTCCATTTAATTTTTTGCGCACGAAATGGACAACTTATGGTCCATTGAATTTTTTCATAAAAAATTTAAAAATGGACAATGTATAGCCTATTAAATTTTGTATGTATAGTAAATTTAATTTTTTGCATGAAAAATAGACGATGCATAGTCCATTTAATTTTTTGCATACGAAAGGGACGATTTATAGGCCATTAAATTTTTTCATAAAAAATTTAAAAATGGACGATTAAATTTTTTTCATAAAATTTTTTTTCATAAAAAATGGATGAGGTATAGTTCATTAATTTTTTTGTACGAAAAATAGACTATATATATAGTCCATTTAATTTTTTGCGCACGAAATGGACAATTTATGGTCCATTAAATTTTTTCATAAAAAATTTAAAAAATGGACAATGTATAGCCTATTAAATTTTGTATGTATAGTAAATTTAATTTTTTGCATGAAAAATATACGATGCATAGTCAATTTAATTTTTTGCATACGAAAGGGACGATTTATAGGCCATTAAATTTTTTCATAAATATTGAAAAATGGACGATGTATAGCCCATTAAATTTTTTTCATAAAAATTTTTTTTTCATAAAAAATGGATGATGTATAGTCCATTAAATTATTTGTACGAAAAATAGACGACGTATATAGTCCATTTAACTTTTTGCGTACGAAATGGACAATTTATGGTCCGTTAATTTTTTTTTCATAAAAAAGTTAAAAAATGGACAATGTATAGCCCATTAAATTTCGTATGTACAGTCCATTTAATTTTTTGCATGAAAAATAGACGATGCATAGTCTATTTAATTTTTTGCATACGAAAGGGACGATTTATAGCCCATTAAATTTTTTTTCATAGATTTTTTTTTACAAAAAAAAAAATGGATGATGTAGAGTTCTTTAATTTTTTTGTACGAAAAATAGAGTATATATTCCATTTAATTTTTCGCGCACGAAATGGACAATTTATGGTACATTAAATTTTTTCATAAAAAATTTAAAAAATGGACAATGTATATATAGCCTATTAAATTTTGTATTTATAGTAAATTTAATTTTTTGCATGAAAAATAGACGATCCATAGTCTCTTTATTTTTTTGCATAGGAAAGGGACGATTTATAGACCATTAAATTTTTTCATAAAATATTGAAAAATGGACGGTGTAAAAAATTTTAAAAATCGACAATGTATAGCCTAGTAAATTTTGTATGTATAGTAAATTGAATTTTTTGCATGAAAAATAGACGATGCATAGTCAATTTAATTTTTTGCATACGAAAGGGACGATTTATAGACCATTAAATTTTATCATAAATATTAAAAAATGGATGATGTATAGCCCATTAAATTTTTTTCATAAAAATTTTTTTTTTCATAAAAAATTTATGATGTATAGCCCATTAAATTATTTCATAAAATTTTTTTTTCATAAAAATGGATGATGTATAGTCCGTTAAATGATTTGTACGAAAAATAGACGACATATACAGTACATTTAATTTTTTGCGCACGAAACGGACAATTTATGGTCCATTAAATTTTTTCATAAAAAATTTTAAAAATGGACAATGTATAGCCTATTAAATTTTGTATGTATAGTAAATTTAATTTTTTGCATGAAAAATAGACGATGCATAGCCTATTTAATTTTTTGCATACGAAAGGGACGATTTATAGGCCATTAAATTTTTTTATTAAATATTGAAAAATGGACAATGTATATATAGCCCATTAAATTTTTTTCATAAATTTTTTTTTCATAAAAAATGGATGATGTATAGTCCATTAAATTATTTGTACGAAAAATAGACGACGTATATAGTCCATTTAATTTTTGGCGCAGGAAATGGACAATTTATGGTCCATTAAATTTTTTCATAAAAAATTTAAAAAATGGACAATGTATAGCCTATTAAATTTTGTATATATAGTAAATTTAATTTTTTGCATGAAAAATATACGATGCATAGTCAATTTAATTTTTTGCATGCGAAAGGGACGATTTATAGGCCATTAAATTTTTTCATAAATATTGAAAAATGGACGATGTATATAGCCCATTAAATTTTTTCATAAAAATTTTTTTTTCATAAAAAATGGATGATGTATAGTCCATTAAATTATTTGTACGAAAAATAGACGACGTATATAGTCCATTTAACTTTTTGCGTACGAAATGGACAATTTATGGTCCGTTAATTTTTTTTCATAAAAAAGTTAAAAAATGGACAATGTATAGCCCATTAAATTTCGTATGTAGAGTCCATTTAATTTTTTGCATGAAAAATAGACGATGCATAGTCTATTTAATTTTTTGCATACGAAAGGGACGATTTATAGGCCATTAAATTTTTTCATAAAATATTGAAAGATGGACGGTGTACAGCCCATTAAATTTTTTTCATAAAATTTTTTTTTTACAAAAAAAATGGATGATGTAGAGTTCTTTAATTTTTTTGTACGAAAAATAGAGTATGTATATAGTCCATTTAATTTTTTGCGCACGAAATGGATAATTTATGGTACATTAAATTTTTTCATAAAAAATTTAAAGAATGGACAATGTATAGCCTATTAAATTTTGTATGTACAGTAAATTTAATTTTTTGCATGAAAAATAGACGATCCATAGTCTATTTAATTTTTTGCATACGAAAGGGACGATTTATAGGCCATTAAATTTTTTCATAAAATATTGAAAAATGGACGGTGTAAAAAATTAAAAAAATGGACAATGTATAGCATATTAAATTTTGTATGTATAGTAAATTTAATTTTTTGCATGAAAAATAGACGATGCATAGTCTATTTAATTTTTTGCATACGAAAGGGACGATTTATAGGCCATTAAATTTTTTCATAAAATATTGAAAAATGGACGGTGTAAAAAATTTAAAAAATGGACAATGTATAGCCTATTAAATTTTGTATGTATAGTAAATTAAATTTTTTGCATGAAAAATAGACGATGGATGCATAGTCTATTTAATTTTTTGCATACGAAAGGGACGATTTATAGGCCATTAAATTTTTTCATAAAATATTGAAAGATGGACGGTGTACAGCCCATTAAATTTTTTTCACAAAATTTTTTTTTTACAAAAAAAATGGATGATGTAGAGTTCTTTAATTTTTTTGTACGAAAAATAGAGTATGTATATAGTCAATTTAATTTTTTGCGCACGAAATGGATAATTTATGGTATATTAAATTTTTTCATAAAAAATTTAAAAAATGGACAATGTATAGCCTATTAAATTTTGTATGTACAGTAAATTTAATTTTTTGCATGAAAAATAGACGATGCATAGTCTATTTAATTTTTTGCATACGAAAGGGACGATTTATAGGCCATTAAATTTTTTCATAAAATATTGAAAAATGGACGGTGTAAAAAATTTAAAAAATGGACAATGTATAGCCTATTAAATTTTGTATGTATAGTAAATTTAATTTTTTGCATGAAAAATAGACGATGCATAGTCTATTTAACATTTTGCATACGAAAGGGACGATTTATAGGCCATTAAATTTTTTCATTAAATATTGAAAAATGGACGATGTATATATAGCCCATTAAATTATTTCATAAAATTTTTTTTTCATAAAAAATGGATGATGTATAGTCCATTAAATGATTTGTACGAAAAATAGACGACATATATAGTACATTTAATTTTTTGCGCACGAAACGGACAATTTATGGTCCATTAAATTTTTTCATAAAAAATTTTAAAAATGGACAATGTATAGCCTATTAAATTTTGTATGTATAGTAAATTTAATTTTTTGCATGAAAAATAGACGATGCATAGCCTATTTAATTTATTGCATACGAAAGGGACGATTTATAGGCCATTAAATTTTTTTATTAAATATTGAAAAATGGACAATGTATATATAGCCCATTAAATTTTTTCATAAATTTTTTTTTTCATAAAAAATTGATGATGTATAGTCCATTAAATTATTTGTACGAAAAATAGACGACGTATATAGTCCATTTAATTTTTGGCGCAGGAAATGGACAATTTATGGTCCATTAAATTTTTTCATAAAAAATTTAAAAAATGGACAATGTATAGCCTATTAAATTTTGTATATATAGTAAATTTAATTTTTTGCATGAAAAATATACAATGCATAGTCAATTTAATTTTTTGAATGCGAAAGGGACGATTTATAGGCCATTAAATTTTTTCATAAATATTGAAAAATGGACGATGTATATAGCCCATTAAATTTTTTCATAAAAATTTTTTTTTCATAAAAAATGGATGATGTATAGTCCATTAAATTATTTGTACGAAAAATAGACGACGTATATAGTCCATTTAACTTTTTGCGTACGAAATGGACAATTTATGGTCCGTTAATTTTTTTTCATAAAAAAGTTAAAAAATGGACAATGTATAGCGCATTAAATTTCGTATGTAGAGTCCATTTAATTTTTTGCATGAAAAATAGACGATGCATAGTCTATTTAATTTTTTGCATACGAAAGGGACGATTTATAGGCCATTAAATTTTTTCATAAAATATTGAAAGATGGACGGTGTACAGCCCATTAAATTTTTTTCATAAAATTTTTTTTTTACAAAAAAAATGGATGATGTAGAGTTCTTTAATTTTTTTGTACGAAAAATAGAGTATGTATATAGTCCATTTAATTTTTTGCGCACGAAATGGATAATTTATGGTACATTAAATTTTTTCATAAAAAATTTAAAAAATGGACAATGTATAGCCTATTAAATTTTGTATGTACAGTAAATTTAATTTTTTGCATGAAAAATAGACGGTCCATAGTCTATTTAATTTTTTGCATACGAAAGGGACGATTTATAGGCCATTAAATTTTTTCATAAAATATTGAAAAATGGACGGTGTAAAAAATTTAAAAAATGGACAATGTATAGCCTATTAAATTTTGTATGTATAGTAAATTTAATTTTTTGCATGAAAAATAGACGATGCATAGTCTATTTAATATTTTGCATACGAAAGGGACGATTTATAGGCCATTAAATTTTTTCATAAAATATTGAAAAATGGACGATGTATTTATAAGCCCATTAAATTTTTTTCATAAAAATTTTTTTTCATAAAAAATGGATGATGTATAGTTCATTCAATTTTTTGTACGATAAATAGACTATGTATATAGTCCATTTAATTTTTTGCGCACGAAATGGACAATTTATGGTCCACTAAATTTTTTCATAAAAAATTTAAAAGATGGACAATGTATATAGCCTATTAAATTTTGTATGTATAGTAAATTTAATTTTTTGCATGAAAAATAGACGATCCATATTCTATTTAATTTTTTGCATAAGAAAGGGACGATTTATAGGCCATTAAATTTTTTCATAAAATATTGAAAAATGGACGGTGTAAAAAATTTAAAAAATTGACAATGTATAGCCTATTAAATTTTGTATGTATAGTAAATTTAATTTTTTGGATGAACAATAGACGATGCAGAGTCTATTTAATTTTTTGCATACGAAATGGACGATTTATAGGCCATTAAATTTTTTCATAAAAAATTAAAAAAATGGACAATGTATAGTCTATTAAATTTTGTATGTATAGTAAATTTAATATTTTGTATGAAAAAAAAAAACGATCCATAGTCTATTTAATTTTTTGCATACGAAAGGGCCGATTTATAGGCCATTAAATTTTTTCATTAAATATTGAAAAATGGACGATTAAATTTTTTTCATAAATTTTTTTTCATAAAAAATGGATGATGTATAGGCCATTAAATTTTTTGTACGAAAAATAGACGACGTATATAGTCCATTTAATTTTTTGCGCACGAAATGGACAATTTATGGTCAATTAAATTTTTTCATAAAAAATTTTAAAAATGGACAATGTATGGCCTATTAAATTTTGTATGCATAGTAAATTTAAATTTTTGCATGAAAAATAGACAATCCATGGTCTATTTAATTTTTTGCATACGAAATGGACGATTTATAGGCCATTAAATTTTTTCATTAAATATTGAAAAATGAACGATGTATAGCCCATTAAATTTTTTTCATAAAATTTTTTTTTCGTAAAAAATGGATGATGTATAGTCCATTAAATTATTTGTACGAAAAATAGACTATGTATATAGTCCATTTAATTTTTTGCGCACGAAATGGACAATTTATGGTCCATAAAATTTTTTTATAAAAAAATTTAAAAAATGGACAATGTATAGCCTATTAAATTTTGTATGTATAGTAAATTTAATTTTTTGCATGAAAAATAGACGATCCATAGTCTGTTTAATTTTTTGCATACGAAAGGGACGATTTATAGGCCATTAATTTTTTTCGGTAAATATTGAAAAATGGACGATTAAATTTTTTTCATAAATTTTTTTTTTCATAAAAAATGTCCATTAAATTATTTGTACGAAAAATAGACGACGTATATAGTCCATTTAACTTTTTGCGTACGAAATGGACAATTTATGGGCCGTTAATTTTTTTTTCATAAAAAAGTTTAAAAATGGACAATGTATAACCCATTAAATTTTGTATGTATAGTCCATTTAATTTTTTGCAAGAAAAATAGACGATTTAATTTTTTGCATACGAAAGGGACGATTTATAGGTCATTAAATTTTTTCATAAAAAATTGAAAAATGGACGATTTATTTTTATTAAATTTTTTTCATAAATTTTATTTTTTAAATAAAAAATGGATGATGTATAGTCCATTAAATTATTTGTACGAAAAATAGACGACGTATATAGTCCATTTAATTTTTTGCGCACGAAACGGACAATTTATGGTCCATTAAATTTTTTCATAAAAAATTAAAAAAATGGACAATGTATAGCCTATTAAATTTTGTATGTATAGTAAATTTAATTTTTTGCATGAAAAAAAGACGATCCATACATAGTCTATTTAATTTTTTGCATACGAAAGGGACGATTTATAGGCCATTAAATTTTTTCATTAAATATTGAAAAATGGACGATGTATATATAGCCCTTAAAATTTTTTTCATAATTTTTTTTTTTTCATAAAAAATGGATGATGTATAGTCCATTAAATTATTTGTACGAAAAATAGACGAAGTATATAGTCCATTTAACTTTTTGCGTACGAAATGGACAATTTATGGTCCGTTAATTTTTTTTTTTTTTCATAAAAAAGTTAAAAAATGGACAATGTATAGCCCATTAAATTTTGTATGTATAGTCCATTTAATTTTTTGCATGAAAAATAGACGATGCATAGTCTATTTAATTTTTTGCATACGAAAGGGACGATTTATAGGCCATTAAATTTTTTCATTAAATATTGAAAAATGGACGATGTATAGCCCATTAAATTTTTTTCATAAACATTTTTTTTTTCATAAAAAATGGATGATGTATAGTCCATTAAATTTTTTGTATGAAAAATAGACGACGTATATAGTACATTTAATTTTTTGCGCACGAAATGGACAATTTATGGTCCATTAAATTTTTTCATAAAAAATTTAAAAAATGGACAATGTATAGCATATTAAATTTTGTATGTATAGTAAATATAATTTTTTGCATGAAAAATAGACGATGCATAGTCTATTTAATTTTTTGCATACGAAAGGGACGATTTATAGGCCATTAAATTTTTCCATTGAATATTGAAAAATGGACGATGAATAGCCCATTAAATTTTTTTCATAAAAAATGGATGATGTATAGTTTATTAAATTTTTTGTACGAAAAATAGACTATGTATATAGTCCATTTAATTTTTTGCGCACGACATGGACAATTTATGGTCCATTAAATTTTTTCATAAAAAATTTTAAAAATGGACAAAGTATAGCCTATTAAATTTTGTATGTATAGTCCATTAAATTATTTGTACGAAAAATAGACGACGTATATAGTCCATTAAATTTTTGGCGCACGAAACGGACAATTTATGGTCCATTAAATTTTGTCATAAAAAATTGAAAAATGGACGATGTATAAGCCCATTAAATTTTTTTCATAAAAATTTTTTCTTCATAAAAAATGGATGATGTATAGTCTATTAAATTTTTTGTACGAAAAATAGACGACATATATAGTCCGTTTAATTTTTTGCGCACGAGATAGACAATTTATGGTCCATTAAATTTTTTCATAAAAAATTAAAAAAATGGACAATGTATAGCCTATTAAATTTTGTATGTATAGTAAATTTAATTTTTTGCATGAAAAATAGACGATCCATAGTCTATTTAATATTTTGCATACGAAAGGGACGATTTATAGGCCATTAAATTTTTTCATTAAATATTGAAAAATGGACGATTAAATTTTTTTCATATTTTTTTTTTTTTTTTCATAAAAAATGGATGATGTATAGTCCATTAAATTTTTTGTACGAAAAATAGACGACGTATATAGTCCATTTAACTTTTTGCTTACGAAATGGACAATTTATGGTCCGTTAATTTTTTTTCATAAAAAAGTTTAAAAATGGACAATGTATAACCCATTAAATATTGTATGTATAGTCTATTTAATTTTTTGCATACGAAAGGGACGATTTATAGGCCATTAAATTTTTTCATAAAAAATTTAAAAATGGACGATGTATAGCCAATTAAATTTTTTTCATAAAAAATTTTTTTTTCATAAAAAATGGATGATGTATAGTTCATTAAGTTTTTTGTACGAAAAATAGACGACGAATATAGTCCATTTAATTTTTTGCGCACGAAATGGACAATTTATGGTTCATGAAATTTTTTCATAAAAAATTTTAAAAATGGACAATGTATAGCCTATTAAATTTTGTATGTATAGTAAATTTAATTTTTTGCATGAAAAATAGACGATCCATAGTCTATTTAATTTTTTGCATACGAAAGGGACGATTTATAGGCCATTAAATTTTTTCATTAAATATTGAAAAATGGACGATTAAGTTCTTTTCATAAATTTTTTCTATTTTTCATAAAAAATGGATGATGTATAGTCCATTAAATTTTTTGTATGAAAAATAGACGACATTTATAGTCCATTTAATTTTTTGCGCACGAAATGGACAATTTATGGTCCATGAAATTTTTTCATAAAAAATTTTAAAAATGGACAATGTATAGCCTATTAAATTTTGTATGTATAGTAAATTTAATTTTTTCCATGAAAAATAGACGATGCATAGTCTATTTAATTTTTTGCATACGAAAGTGACGATTTATAGGCCATTAAATTTTTTCATAAAAAATTTAAAAATGGACGATATATTATAGCCCATTAAATTTTTTTTATAAATTTTTTTTTTATAAAAAATGGATGATGTATAGTCCATTAAATTATTTGTACGAAAAATAGACGACGAATATAGTCCATTTAATTTTTTGCGCACGAAACGGACACCTTATAGTCCATTAAATTTTTTCATAAAAAATTTTAAAAATGGACAATGTATAGCCTATTAAATTTTGTATGTATAGTAAATTAAATTTTTTCCATGAAAAATAGACGATGCATAGTCTATTTAATTTTTTGCATACGAAAGGGACGATTTATAGGCCATTATTTTTTTCATAAAAAATTTAAAAATAGCCCATTAAATTTGTTTCATAAAAATTTTTTTTCATAAAAAATGGATGATGTATAGTTCATTAAATTTGTTGTACGAAAAATAGACTATGTATATAGTCCATTTAATTTTTGCGCACGAAATGGAGAATTTATGGTCCATTAAATTTTTTCATAAAAAATTTAAAAAATGGACAATGTATAGCCTATTAAATTTTGTATATATAGTAAATTTAATTTTTTGCATGAAAAATAGACGATGCATAGTCTATTTAATTTTTTGCATACGAAATGGACGATTTATAGGCCATTAAATTTTTTCTTTAAATATTGAAAAATGAACGATGTATATAGCCCATTAAATTTTTTTCATAAATTTTTTTTTTCATAAAAAATGGATGATGTATAGTCCATTAAATTATTTGTACGAAAAATAGACGACGTATATAGTATATAGTCCATTTAATTTTTTGCGCACGAAACGCACAATTTATGGTCCATTAAATTTTTTCACAAAAATTTTTAAAAATGGACAATGTATAGCCTATTAAATTTTGTATGTATAGTAAATTAAATTTTTTGCATGAAAAATATACGATCCATAGTCTATTTAATTTTTTGCATACGAAAGGGACATATATAGGCCATTTAATTTTTTCATTAAATATTGAAAAATGGACGATTAAATTTTTTTCATAAAAAATGAATGATGTATAGTCCATTAAATTTTTTGTACGAAAAATAGACGACGTATATAGTCCATTTAACTTTTTGCGTACGAAATGGACAATTTATGGTCCGTTAATTTTTTTTCATAAAAAAGTTAAAAAATGGACAATGTATAGCCCATTAAATTTTGTATGTATAGACCATTTAATTTCTTGCATGAAAAATAGACGATGCATAGTCTATTTGATTTTTTGCATACGAAATGGAAGATTTATAGGCCATTAAATTTTTTCATAAAAAATTAAAAAATGGACGATGTTTAACCCATTAAATTTTGAGGTATAGTTCATTTAATTTTTTGCATGAAAAATAAGATACCAAACTTGAGTCCAAAAAAGATTTTTTTATATTAAATTAATTTTATTGTTTAAAAGAGGAGATTCTATTGGTGCAGTCGTAAGTCAAGTCAGTACACCATATTTAAAAAAAAAGATTCACTTTAACACGGATGTGAAACTCATGACAGATACGAATATTTGTTTGCTTCACATTTATACAGGGAAAAATTTTGTGATTAAACATAAGCTCTGGCGTTTGGTAGAAAACTAAACCCAAAAAAAAATAATACTAACACATCGCACAAAATAACAAGAAATTTTTAAAAACTTGTGAATTGTGAGAGCTCAGTCCCATTAACCAGTAATAAGACGAATCTAATAGTTTTTCATATAATTAACTTATCACTTTGTGAGACATTTTATACATTGAGGCGATTACTTTATTTGTTTCTTTTTATACCCTTCACAAAAAAATGGTATATATAGGTTTGTCATTACGTGTGCAATTTCCACAATATTAATAAGCGACCCATAAAGTATATATATTCTGGATCCTTATGCATTGGGAAGACAAATAAGCGATGTCCGTCTGTCCGTCTGTATGTACGTGAAATCGGTTTTCCGAAGCTCCTAGAAAAGCTAGAAACTTCGGTTTTGAACTGGTGTGTTACCTAAAACTAATTTTTATTTTATTTTTGTTAAATAAACTTATTTTATATTTCAGTACGAATAAAGTTGATATTATAAATAAATAAATAAAAAAATTAAAAAAATCAAAAAGAAAAGTTTGGGAAAACTTTAACCTACTAAAACTAATTTTTCCTTTTTCTCTATAATTAAACAGATCTTATATTCTAAAAAAACAGATTGGTATAAGAAATCAGATAAATCTAAAATTATTATTCCAGGGTTGGGAAACTTGCATTTTTTTGTTATATAAAAGTAACTAGGTCTAATTAATTTTTTCTTTCTTTATAAATTAAATATATTTTATACTTTTGAAGGAAAAGTTTGGTGTAGAAAATTAGAAAAATGGAAACCACAGCTCCAAAGCTGGAAACTTTGAACTTTTTTTTTGATATTAAAGTATCTAAATAAATCCAATTTTTCCTTATTTCCTTTTTTTCTTTGTTTATTTAAAATATCTTATATGTATATTTTTTTAAGAACTAGATTGGTATAAGGAATCAGGAAAATTTAAAAGTATAATTCCAGGGTTGGAAAATTTAATTTTTATGTATATGAAAGCAACTAGGTCAAATTATTTTTTTTAATATAAATTATATATGTATACTTTATGTTTTAAAAAGAAGTAGTTTGGCATAAAAATTAGAAAAATAAAAGACAGCACCAGACCTGGAAAACTTAAACTTTTTCTGGTATATAAAACTAATTACTTCTTTATTTCTTTTTTTTTTTAAACATATTCTATATTTTAGAAAGAAATAAATTAGTATTAAAAAACAGAAATATCAAAATTACGGTTCCAGGGTTGGAAATTCAAAAAAAATATTGGGCAAAAAAATAAACATATTTCATGATTTAGGAAGATAATTACTCAAGATTTTTTTATAAATACATATATGTTAAATTTGTTATAGATATCTAATTGATATCTATGTTTCAAACCGATGGTCTTTCCTTGACAGCTTGAAACAAGTTTTTACTAATTTTTAGTTAAAGGAGATAAAAATAAAATTTATCGCTAAAGCTCAGTCATAACTATACAATAAATTTAAGGAAATGTTCCATTTCATTTCCCTGAAACTTTTCCTTTCTGTATACATACATTTGTATACATATATACATACATACATACATACATATGTATGTATGTATTTACATATGTAACACAAGTGTTTAATGAAAATATTGATGTAAAATTTACCAACTACCATTGGCCATTTAATTTAGCAGATAAAATCATATAATCGACAACTCAAAACCTAAAAACGCATATTATTAAAGTTAATTTAATCCCCTATTTCAAACTAAAAAGCTGGCTCTTGGACAGATATTTAAAATAAAGTAATTAAGCAAGCATCAATAAGTCAAAATCGAAAAAAATGAAAACCACACTAAATGTGCTTAGAACTAGACAAAAATTAACATTAAAATTGTGCAAAAAAAAAGAGTTCATTACTTATTATTAGACATGCTTTAAAATTTATAAATATTTAAATTATAAAATGTATTGAAAAAATAATAATTAATGTATGTACTTAAGGAAATAAAAGTTCATATGTAGCAAATTATTGTACGGAGTGAGTAATGCGACTCATTCAAAATAAATTTAAAACCAACGGTCTTTATTCATAAAAAATATTTTTGTTTTATAAAAGCTTTATAAAATTGATTTTGTATGGATGAAAGTTGTATAAATCAAAAATATTTTTTTATGAATAAGCCCGTTAAAAAATAGAGAAGAACACTTACACAGCCCAAACAATATAAGCAGCTTTTGAAAAAAATCCCATCGTCTTTATTATTTTTGAAAATCCGAAAATATTTCAAACACCGCACGCACGAAGCACTTGTTATTTGAGCAGGACGCGTGGAACAGTCTTTATTATTTATATCATATAAAAATATTTTCATCATTAACATTTTCTATAATGAAGTTCTGTATTATGAATTGTTTTTAATAAAAATTTTATTATTTTTTTTTTCTTTGTATGAAGGTTTCATCTCGCTGTTAATTCGTTTGAAAGTTATTTATTTTCATTATTTTTCAAACACTGCATAAAGAATTGTTTACAATTAGAAAATTGGAAAGACAATGTTGTGATTGCGCCTTAAGTATTCCTTTTATGCTGTTTTAGAAACTTTTTGAACAAGGGTGAGTTTTTCTTACAAATGCGTATTTATGCTCAGTAAGTCACACCAAATAAAAATAAGAAAATTTTACTGCGTATTATGCATGTAATGTAAGTGAACAATTATTGTATAAATTTTATTTTCCCTTATGAACTTCTAAATTTCTAAAAAAAAAAAAAAAAAAACAATTCGTGGTAGTAGAAAGAACATTTTTAACATTATCCAATAACGCAAACAGTGGAGATTCCAAGAAGAATATGCACATTTTGTTGGCTTATGGAAAATCAGGACTATAAGAGGCAATTCCAATTAATTAACTAATTAATTAATCACCAATTCTATTTAAATACCAATTCATATTTAAAAGTTTTTTTATATACATACATACATATGGGCAATTCCCAGGCGTCGGACAAATGTCGCATACTTTTAGTTGAGCAAAAAACAAGTAAGGAATGGGCAGATCCATTACATATTTTAGGTGTTTTAAAACAATGAAGGCGTAGTATATTTAAGAAAAAATATTGAGTGATATCAATAATATAGTAAAAAGATATAAGCAAATGTCAGCGAAAAAAAGAAAAGAAAAAACCGACGTCAATGCAAAGATCTGATAGAAGATAAGAAAAAGTACATGGGCGTGCCTCCGCTTTAATGGGTGTAACTCCGCCCATTTCTTTAAATGGAGGATTGTTTCTATTTTAGAGCTCAAGGAGTGTGGTAAGTTTCGTAAAAATCTGTTAATTAGAACCGCGTCAAATTTTATAATATATTTTAATGGGCGTAACCCCGCCCATTTTATCAACTTTCGAATTGTGTAATTACAAGAACCAAAGGTGTTATATAGGTTTCACAGCACTCAAATGAGTAGAATATCATAAAATTAAATTTTAAAAATTGTGGGCGTGCCCACTTTTTACAATGGGTCCAATGGGAAGCAGACAAAAAAAAAAGAATTTCTACAATCGATCTAAAATGGACCGAGTTATGAAGTAACACCCAAAAAAAAATAGAGACGAACTTTTAACCTCCTCCTTTTTTTGAAGTCGGTTAATTAATAAAAACCACATTGATTCAATAAATAACATTAACGAAAGTGTAGTCATGATATAAATTTTTATTTCAATATTAATTTATTTTGATCATTTTAATGTGGAATTAAATATAGAAATAATAATTTTCGGCACTGAATTAATATTGAACTCTTATGGAACAGTATTGTCGTCTTATTGATTATGATATGGTTTACACATTCATTTAAAGTGGTTTCCTTTAGATTTTAATATGTTTTTTATTAATTCAATATTTTGCAATTTAAAATTCAACTTAACTGAGAATTTAATGAAATAAAAGTCTTAAAATAATATGTTTAGACTTTTAAACAATATTGATTCAATGTAATTCAATATATAAATCGAATCAACATTCACTCGAAGTTGAAAATTATTATTTAAAGTATTTTAATATAATTTTTCTATTATATTCAAATTTATGGAACTAATATGACGCGTTCTTATTTATAAGTTGCAGTTTTTCCCTGAGTGTACATACGTGGTATGAGTACGGAACCCTTCGTGTGCGAATCAAAGTCTTGCTTTACTGAATTTATTTTAATTCAGGCATGGACAAATTATATTTTCGATTTATTAGCTTGTTCCTTGAAGAATAGGCTAAAACCTATTTTTTTTTTGCTTTCTTTGTTTAGTTTGTTAAAAAATATTAGTTAAAATTCATAGAACTTATTTCAACATCAGTCCCATTCTGAGTAAACTCTCCTGTTTTAAAAAATAATTTGAAAACTTTTAGGTAAAATAAAACATGAGGAAGAACAAATCAGTTTGTCTTACTTTTTAGAAAAGGCTCTTAGAACTTTATTCTCGGAAGAAATTCATTTTCTGGGAATTAATTAGATTATTAATTAAATTCAACACAAAGTTTTTCAAAAATTAATATGAATAGTTCTTTTCAAATAAAATTTTAAAGGAAAAATTCAAGTCATCTTTCAACATTGAATGACATCTAAGAAAAAGCATGTACCAAGGCGAATTCATGTACCAGGTGGTGCCAAGTTAACAGCTGCTTTTTTTAGGATGTTTGTCGCCAACTTTTTAAATCACAAACAACTCTGGAAATATATTTCCAGAGTTGTTTGTTGTTCTTTGCGATTTTATCGAAAAGAACATTTTTGAACCGCTTTTAAAAAGAAAATATTACTAAAAAAACGTTGTGTATGCATTTATTTCATAAATAATTATTTATATTTATTTATTCATTATAATGATACATGACAAAAAAAATGCCTACATTTTGGATAATATAAAAAACCTGTCCGATTTTCCCTACGCTTCTATTTTAGTATAAAAAATACCTACATGGAATACACGGATTTTCCCCTACTTCTGGCAACACTGATTTACAATATAACAATTCAAAAAAAAAAAACTTTCAAATTCAAGTTTGTTTAGTTAGATTAATTTTCAAAATTAACACATTTTCTGTTATGTTTAAAACAAAATGTTTTTTTTATTATTTTATTAAAATTAAAGAACAATATTTGTGCATATAGTGGGTGCGGCGATTTATTTTTTAACTTTTTTTAATTTCAATTTCGTTAGACTGCACTTTATCTTGTTTAATTTTTTTTAAGTTTGTTGTTGCGTTAATTTTTATTTTTTTAATGTTTATTTGTTGTGAAATTTCACTGTTGTACATACATAGATGTTGAAAGTATTTCCCAATAGCTTTAATTGTTGTTATTGTTAACATTTTAATCGATTACGAAATATTCTTTCAACTGATACGCACCACAAAATCCCAACCTCAACAATTGCTACAAAGTGTAACTCCGATTATTGAATGAACTCGCCTGATTTTCATTTTTTTTTTTCTTGTCCCAGAATGCACATACATAAATCTATTTCCTCGTTTTATTTATTTGTAGAGCATTTAACTCTTGTTGTTATTTATTTGTTATTTATTTAATTTATTTTATTAATTGATTATGAAGGGTTTTTATTTTAGTTCGTTAATTTTGAGTCATTTAAGATAAGAACAAAAAAAGTTTCATTTATTTATAAGTGGAAGTGTGTACCAAAGAAGAGAATATTTATGTACATTGTGTATATTTGTAATATTTTTACTTGAATTTGTGCTAAAATAAATAACTTTTTTGCAAAATAATTAACAACAAAAAAGTTTTTGAAGAATAATAAAATTATATACAATCCATTTTTAGAGCGAACTAATTCTCATATGTTGAAGTATTCTCAAATATTAGATAACTCCTTTATTGCAAATAGGGGATTTCTTTCGAGTATTTCCGAGGGGAAAAAAAGTTCAAGAAAAAAAGTTCCAGAAAATTTATGCAAGATTTCTTAGGAATTACCCAGCAAAATATTATTAGCCCGATTATAATAGCAATTCAGAGGGAATTTTCCCCCTTTTCCATTACCATTATTATGAATTACAATTTCCCGGTGAAAAATACCCGAGGAAAATGAAGGTATTCTAAATATGAGAGAGAGACAGATTTTTTTGCGAGTTTTCTCCCCAAACATTTTGAAGGGAACTAATGCAAAAAATTTAAAAATCAATTTACAAAATGTTGTAAAACAGTAGAACAAAAACTTTAAATAGCACAGGAATGTTTTGATTGCTTCTTCTTTTAAGAATTTTTATGCAGCCTGTGCAAAAATGTGCTTCCAAGACATGAACTACTTACTTCTGCCTTAAGAAAAAATACTAAAACACAATCAATTTTACAGGCTTTAAGCTCACATAAAAGATAAATATAAGATATGTTTACCTCTCTGTAATATTTTCAAGATCGATACAGAAAAAAGTTTATAAAATGTACAATTTCCTTTCTACCTACAAGCATTGGGAATTTAATACATTTGCATCAGCAGGTGAATCAGTTTTCGCTTCAGTTTTCGCTTCACTTTAGGCAAAAACAGATATTTGTATTAACATATACAATCTCATTAGCAATGAAAACACACAATTATTTTTAACTTTATATTACTTTTTATTCTTACGATAGTGCAGAATAAAATATAAACATTAAAAAGCTGATTCAGACTTTCCCTTTCCCCGTATTTGCTTATTTACGGGCTATTTAAAATAGCAGGATTTTTTCAGGAATAAATGATTGGGAAGAGAAAAAACTCCCGGTGTAAAATTAATACAGCTGATTCATAACAGAACCGAGCGTAAAAACGAACTCGTTATTACTTATGCAGGTTTTTTTGTTCATGTGAGTGAGTGTGATTGAAAGAATGTAAAAAAGATGAGCGTTGATAAGCTGTACTAGGTTTACAATCAGTGTTGCCAATGTGTTAATAACGTATCAATTTGACGTTTTGTTAATGCTTTTTATGGCGCCATTTTAAATTACACTTTACCTTTAATTCGTGCTACTTTTGACCCCTTTTTAAAAAATAGCACTTACAACACTAAATAATTTTATATGCAATATACATGAAGTGTTGTCAGTTACTAACAAAATTTATTTAAAATGTCTAGTCCATGTTATTCAAACTATGAATAAATTATTTACATAAATTTTCAAAGTGAATCATCACAAATGTTCTAGATTTTTTTTCTTCTAAATTTAAATTACATATTATTAATTTTCATTTTTTAAATTTTAACTTAACCGGGTGTAGCATGTGTTTTAACAGCCGAACTCACGTAAAAATGACTTGGAAACCAGAAAATACAAGAATATACATACATATGTATATATCTAGTTTCCTCAAAAGAAATTTTATTCGAACAAAATAAAAACTCTTATTATACACTAAGAGAAAAATGACGTTCTAAATTTAAGAACAAAATTATTGAATTTAGACTGCAGAAATCTACAGATTTCAATCTTGAAATTTGGTCAGTAAAGGTGCAATCAGACGTGACATAACCATAGCCATAGAAAACAGCCGTTCGAACCAAACTAATGGGCAGTACTGCATTCGATTATAGGTGACTCGCCATAACGCCATGGCTATTACCATAGAAACCAATTGATTTTTGGTTTGGTTATGGCTATGTCATTATGGCCATGTCACTTCTAATTGCACCTTAAGATTGACATTCTCAAATTTAAGCTTAAATTCTTAATTTTTAGAACGAATTCCAAAAATCAAGAACTTAATCTTCAATAAATTTAAAAACGTGGTCTTAAACTTTAAGGACGCAAGAACGTAATCTTAATTTTAAGGTTATATTCTTAAATTTTTCAAAATGTGATCTTATTTTTAGATTTTTATTAAGAAGAAAATCTTAAATCCGTTCTTAAAATGAGATTTTATTCAATATTACAATCTTAAAAATATTAAGGTTTTATTAGACTGATTCACTGTCAAAAATCAGATGTTTTGTCACGAAAAAAAAACTAAAAAAACACGACACGCGTCCATCTCTAGTGTGAAGTATATTATATATGTTTATTAGCAAATTTAACTAATTACTTTGTCATCAAAATTTTCGCTGGGCATTTTTATTTGTTCATTTTGTTTTTTTCTCAAAGTACTTTCAATTTAACAGTCACATTTGAAGAAAAAATATTTTTTTCGTCATCACTTAATATTCTTTGTATCATTTATTCACAAATTGTTGATCAAATTAAAAGCAAATGCTTGAATTGGGGGAAAAGATTAAATTTATTTTGGTTTGCTCCAATTTTATATCTATTAAATTAATTTTAAATAAATAAACGAATGAAGGCAATCAATTCCTTGTGAAAGCAAATATTATTGTGTCATCAGAATTGGCCTTGAATAGAAAGTGTCACTCACAATCACCACACCTCCTTTGAGAGGGACGGAGTGTGACGGACACATGTAGAAAGAAAATAAACAGTTTTTGTTTGTTTCTTATTTTCTGAATTGAAGAGGTCAAGAACATTGCGAGCATTTTTAAACAAATGATACACTGTAATACTACAAGTATTTTAGAGATAACGTGCCTTGGCTAAAAATAAACCATTAAGCATTTTGGGGGACTTAGTTAAATTTCTGTTGTCGGCGTGACACCTATTATGCTTGATGAAAATTACAAGTTTTTTTAATATGTATTTTTAATAGCTCCACTTATTCATCTCTTGATTACAGTTTTAAACCTGACTCTTTTAGAAGTGGTATTCCACACCGCTTTTTTAATCTTCCCCCAACCAACTTTCCCTTCCCTAAATCCTTGCAGCGCAGTTCTAGAATCTTTTCTTTTTTCTTTTTCTTTTTCCTTTTAATCCTATTGCATTTACCGGATTCAATCTTTTTCGTTATGTTAGGAACCATTCATGCAACTTTTCCTCCATATCGGTATACTCTCCTTTTCGATCGAGCGTGAAAATCTACCCTATTCCCATAAACTCAATCAAAGATTGTTCGTAACTCATAATTTTAAGTATCATTTTTTGCCTCACAGCTTCAACCTCCGGCCGGCTTTATATATTGTTGAAATAAGAATAAATGTCAAATGCTGCTATCATCAGCGAAACATTAGATAGGAATGGAAGTTCCAACATAGAAGGTCATTTAGAAAAATAAGGAATAGAGCAGGGAAAAGCGGAGACTTTCGTTACCCCTGAGTTTCCCTTCAACTCGTTTGATAAGATCCCATCTATAACAGCTCTTATAGTGCGATCACTGAGGAAGCACGATAAAAATCGAGATATGCATATTGCTTTTCCCAAAAGTGAAAAACTGTTTGTCTTTTTTTCAATCGTTCCCGGAAAAATAAAGCTTTTATAGACGCATTCAATGTTTTTAGGGTTCCGAACACCAAACGTGAAAAGGAACCCAATTGTCTTAGCTACGCTGTCCGTCTGTCCGTCACAGGCTGTTTTCTCGAGAGCAGTAAGTGCTACGTATGTAGAGTGTATGTAAAACTTTGTCCGCTACAACAACAAATATGTGACAGTCAAAAACGCTAAAACTAAAAAATCCCAAAATTATAAAATCGCCAAAACGAAAAAAGCACAAAACCAAAAAAAATCTCTTAAACTAAAATAAGCCACCAAAAACCGAAAAATTCGACAAAATTAAAAAAATCGTCAAAATGAAAAGAAATCACCAAATTGAAAAAAACGCCATAAACCGAAAAAAAATCGAAATAACCGAAAAAGACGTCGAAACTATAAAAAAAAAACGCCAAAACTAAAAAACGCACTTCACAGAATTTATTTTATTTTAATTAACTACCGAAATAAAATTTTGCTCCTTTCTAACCAATCAGCACATATTATTATCAGGGTCTGAGTAAATGCAAGATTGCCCGAGTAAATTTTTTAAAGTTATGCAAGTTTTAATGGCATTGCCAAGCCAAAAATTTACAAAAACGACTTATAAAATCAAATACATACAGACCAAATAACAATGCATATATTATATGTTTCTCTTTTGAATGAAAAAACGAGTAGTTGAAGGTTTTGTTCGTAAAAATTCTTGACTAGTAAAAATATAGATATTATGAAGTAATTTTAAAGTTCGATTTTAGGATAAAAAACACATAATTTTCAAAATTTTCAAATATCATTGGGTCAAATATGTTATTAGAATTTTGTTAAAGCATAACAATATTATTAATATTGATACTTTTATTGCTGAATTAATTACAAAATTAATAAGCGAAGTTCTGACACTTTGTTTCAGCATTTTAACAAAAATGACTTTAAAATGTCAGCAAGAGCTGACGTGAATGCCTTTATTATGCTCTTGCTTTGATACAAGTTTGGGATACAAAAATGTTTTCCCTCGAAATATTTTCTCATTTCTCCAAATTGTGATCGTGAATAATTTTTCTTTACAAATGTTTTCCCTTTTTGATTCCCTTTGTCATGAATAATATTTTTTACGGGGATTTTATTCACTTTTCCTTTGGTTTTGTTCACTTTGATTTTTTTCCTTAAATATTAAAAGTTATAAATATTTATTTTTAGGACAAAATTGGTAAACAAAGTTCACGATTGTTACCAATATTCAATGCAACACCTTTTTTCATGAAGTATGAATCTCTTCGCTTCACACACAGTAAATTTTATGGTGACGGACAGCGTTTGTATACTAAAAAAATTCCACTGCATTTAAAATCACAGCTTTATAATTAAACGAAATTTCATTTTGGACCTTAGCTTTGTGTATTTCTTGTTATTAAACTTAAATTTGTTTGATTTTGAGTTAATTTTTACGCTTTACAAATCTTCTTCATCGTTTTTTCACATTCACTGAAAACTGACAACGTGAAAAAAATTGAAGGGAGATTCACGATAGCATTTTTCCCTTCGAGGGGAATAAAAATTTCATGGGAACAAAAATTCCGTTTGTTATTCACAAGGGTGAATATAAGAATTCCTGATACAAGTGATACCTAAAAACCCTTAATTTATTATATCTAAATAAAAAAACTAATTTTCTTTTATTAAAAAATCCATTTCACCAAATTAATAGTGAGAATATGGAGTTTGAAAGCCCAAGACATTATAATCGTTCAAAATTAGTAAAACTAAATTCTTTATTGAAGTGATTTGTAGTGTACATAACAGAAGGTAATAACAAGCAATTCTAGAGAAAAATTGCGGCATTCGATAGCCACCGAAATTTTCCAATATTTCAATAGAGTTTAAATGAGAAATATTTTTAAATTTCGATCGGCATTTTATCGCAATATAAATTGAATCAGTTAGAAATCTAAGAAGAGAATATTTTCATATTAAAAAAAGAGAAGAATTTACTAAGAAATTAATTTTAATCGATTAATTAACACAAATTGTTCGAACTATTATTTAATCGAAATAAGCTATTTTTAACCGACTTCAAAAAAGGAGGAGGTTAAAAATTCGTCTCTATTTTTTTGGCGGTGTTACTTCATAACCCGCTAAATTTTAGACCGATTGTAAAATTTCGGTTTTTGTCTGAGAGGGTATAGCTTCTCATTGATCCCATTATAAAAAAGTGGGCGGGGTTACGCCCATTACAATTTACTATAATATTTTAAGTGGTTCTACTTTATCGATTTTTACAAGATTTTACTTAACACCTTGAGCTCTAAAATAGACACAATCTTCCATTTAAAAAATGGGCGGACACGCCCATTAAAATTTAATATTTTATTTTAAGTGGTGCTACTTTATCGATTTTTACAAGATTTAACTTAACACGCACCTTGAGCTCTGAAAAACACACAATCTTGTATTTAAAAAATGGTCGTAGGGACGCCCATTAAAATTTAATTTTATATTTCACGTACTTCTCTTATCTTCTTTTATCAGATCTTTGCATTGAAGTAAATTTTTTTTGGCACAAAGAATTATTATTTTTATTCAATACAACGATAACAAAAACATCTACGATTATTAATCGAACAAGTATTAATCAATTGGATACTCTAGCATGAACAACGTTATTTGATTTCTAAAAATATGGACTTATGCAGTTCTTTACGACAGCAACAGAAAATTATATTTGTGTTATTTTATGTGCTCGCAAAAACTGCAATATCATATAATATTCATTAAATATTAACTTTGTTTAATTTCTTTACAGCTATTTGAGAATTTAATTATGATTTTGAAAAATGTCTGAAAGGCTTTCGTTGTCTGGGCAACATTTCAACTTGGACATAAGAAAAACTAATTTTAGTCAGTGTGGACGAAAAATAATTACTATTATTGCACATATAATTTTAAAATTTTAGTTCTAAAACTTTTACATCACAATGAGATTAAAGGGAACATCAATTTTAATGTTTACATTTATTCCACTTGTTTTATAATACTTAATAACTGTTTTTTAATTAATTTACAGCAGCATTGACACAAAATATTTTTATTTTATAATAGGCGTTCATAAATGTAATACATTTTTTATTAATAAAATCCTTCAGCTAATTTTAAAATGTTTCGTTTGGTTTTTTTTTTTTTGTCTTTCTGAAATTTATTTTAATTTGATTTTTCCATAAGTTTTCGTTATTTTTCTTTTTACCGTTATTTTTCATTTTAATCAATATCTCATATTTTTGCATAAAATACCGCTAGTTATTTTTTAACGGTTGTATTTTTATTAGATTTATTAAATTTTAAACGATTTATTTATGTTGCGCTTAATGACGACGATTATTTTCTTCTAATTTTGATACTCAGCGGATTGTTTGGCGTTTAAATATGCCCGCGACTCACTCAACACAACACAACAGACGCCAGATTAGTTAAGGCGGCCCTGCAAGAGTAAAAAATGAAGTAAAATCAACAGAATTTTGTTGTTGAAAAAAATTTTTAAACAGAAGCAGCCGCAACAGCAAATAAATAAAAGAATTGAACTATACTTCCGATTGAAAGGCGCGCGCGTACTCCATTAGTTTTCACTATTGAATGAACGAACGTTATTGTTGTAAACAATAAATGATAAATAAACTTTTATTTATATACATATATATATATTTTTTTTTTCGTTAAAGAACTAAAACAAATTAGCAACCGCGTATTATTTAATTATTATTTTAGCTAAACACACACAGTCGCACATACATACATACATACATAACATCAGCTGGCTATTTGTTGCTGTTATAGAAATGATTAGTAAAACTGACAGCAGAAGCAATAGACAGACGGACGGACGGACCTACTGACAAATAGCAGAACGTTCGAGGCATACATACAAATAATATTTAATCAAACTTCTATGAAGTGTTCAAAATCTTAATGTTGGGGCATTCAAAGAAAAATTAAAACAAACAAAAAACAGCGGGAAATTCCCAGCAAACAAACTTTTATTCCACTTCAAATGTACCTAATACAAAATATTTATAAGGTTTTAACATTTTCCTTGTAGGTGCGAGTTTTGAAAAACAAATAATATTTAAGGAAAACTTATTTATTTCAAAATAAAACATTCACTAAAATTCACCTAGAGATTTTGAAGTAATCGTATAAAGTTCCCTGAGACGCTCAAATAAACTAATCAAACACACAGTTATCATGATACAATAATACAGGTAGCCGCGAATCTACAACAAATGTACAACAAATAAAGCAACAGTAATTTTTATTGCTGTTTTGTGATTGACAAGAGAGGAAAACAATATACATGTACTTGCGTTTTCTCTTGGCTTTGCAAAGCATGTTTGTATTAGTACAGTTTTAATAGGCACTGTGCGCGTGTGTTGGTAAAACATAAACACCATTTGGCAGATCACATCACGAAAACAAGCAAAACAGCTGGCGCTTCGCGGTTACCTGTATTATTGTATCATGACAGTTATATACGTGCAGTCGAGTTGTTTTTCCTATACATAAGCTTTGTCGGCTATGATTGATGACAATCAAAAAGTTTACTAACTCTGATTGACAAAAAAAGCCATCAGTTTATATTGCGTTTTTTTTTTCAATATTTCGATATTGAAAATATAAATAGTTATTGATGTGTTCAAGACCTTTCAATATAAGGCGGGTCATCATCGTTTAGTTATATACAAAGTTGTCAAAATTTCTTTATAATTTTCGTACGTCATTTTTCGTTTTGTTTTTTTTTATAATCCTACAAACTTTGTCAGCCCAATCATGAATATTCCCTCGGAATTTATTTTTCACGGAAAATAATTTTCTCGAGAAAACATTCCTCCAATCATAAATTCCACCTTGAGGGTGGCGTTGGCTGAAGTAGTTAGCACGTTGACTACAAAACCAAATATCCTGGGTTCAATCCCTGTATCCGACAGTCATTAAATAACAACACCACGCATTTTTCTGATGTGCATTAGTGTCCCTTTGTATCAGTTGTTTTAGGAAAAGTTCAAGTGATGAAGGCATAGTCACTGGTCACTGAACTATACCAACTTCAACAGATTCTAATCCTAATGTAAAATCAGAGCGCCCTCCTTCGTCGGTTTTGTGTAGCAGAATCATCCGCGAAGTAAAATACTAAAGTACTAAACACAGCTTCAAAAATTTAATACGCCTCATTTGACACCAGAAGGCGCTGCAACACTGCATTATTAAAAAAGCGTGCAAAAAAAAAAGCAAAGTTGTAAAATAATGAAGCTTTCTTCTATATCTTCCTTCACCACCTGTCTTCTATCACTATCCCTTTCCTAAAGAAGGTAACACCTAGTTATAATAGTAGTAGGCATTAATTGCCTAAGTGTTAAAAAAAATAAAGAGTAATATGTGGCATCACTGCATTACGAAGCTCGTTGTTTTGCTTGTTGTTGACATTTTGTTTCTCCTTTTTTTTTTTTTTTTTTTTTTTTTTTTTTTTTTTTTTTTTTTTTTTGAGTGAGAGAGTAAACAAAATTATTCAAATTCACCAACTTGAAAAAATAAGTTTATAAATGGTTTATTTGAGCATTATTTGTGTTATTCCAAATAAAAGTACTATAAAATAAAATTTTATGTATATACTAGTGATATAACGAATGCCAATTTTTGATATTCGCGAATACGAATGCGAATACGAATATTTGAAACGATATTCGCGAATACGAATACGAATATTTCATGTGAAATTTTTAGACATTAAATTAGGGCTCTATTTACGCCTGCAATATGAAATATTAAAAAATTGTTATGAAAAAGAACTTCATACTCCTGTTGGCGTACTTTAAAGTTAATAGAAACTATCCAAAAATTTTAATTATCGTCTGTAAATAATATTTGAAAATGATACAAAGCACAAATTTCTACAAAAAATATAATGGATTCGTACAAACTAATATTTTTATCCATTTATTTAAATTTAGTTTAGGATTTATGCATTTATTTATTTAATTTTATTGGAAAAATATTCGTATTCGTATTCGCCTGAATTTGACGAATACGAATGCTTCGTATTCGCATTAAAAATGGCCGAATATTCGGCAATTCGAATACGAATACGAATATTCATGCATCACTGGTATATACATTTTGTTTTAATGGAGTATTAAATATGTTTTTATGTAAACTCCCTTCTGTTTTGTCAGGGAAAGATTTTTTAGTGAAAAAAGCAAATTTAATTGCGTTCACAATACCTACTTTTTACCCCCGGAGAAAAGGGAAAAGTGTAAAAACTCGCGCGGAATTTTTGTTCATGATTGGGCTGTGTATTTTTTTTACTTATTTTAATTCAATAATATTATTTGCTTTTAAGTTATTTTGTGGCACATTTAACACACATTCAAAACAAACACAATATAATTCTGTGGCAGAAAGAAAAAAGTGCTTAAGTCGAGACAAGATGATTTTGAGTTAATGGTACCTCCATAATCTCTATATTCTAAAGTACCTCTGGTCATAATCTCCATTATTTTGTGTGATTTTTCGGGAAGTTATGACTTGCGACTTAGCTTTTTGAGACTTCTAATCTCATTTGGAATTAATAGCTTAATTTAGGTTATACTTTGGTATATTTCAACTTAAATGTATTGCTTAAAAAAATAAAAGTTAACAGAGAACTTTCCAATCTAACTGTAAAAGGAATAAATTTCTAAAAAATATCACTTTTAGGCTTAAGTGCTCTCCTACAAAACAGTCAAATGTGACTTAAGCACTTTTTCTTTATGGCCACTGAATTGATAACTTTAGTTTGGTTTTGTCTTTCTATGCGTTTTCTTCTTTTTGCAGTTAGTATTTTTGGCATCCTGACACATTTATTATTATAATTTGCATCTAATTGATATAAATATACTTCCCAGCAAAAAAAATCAGAACTAGTTCTAAAGGGTTATCACTTTCATTGCATACCAATCATTAAAGGAACCGAATTTAATATTCTAAGACTGCTGTTTATATCAACAAATGTTCTGGACAACCTTTTAAGCGTATACCAAACAGTTATTTGGATCACTTCCGTCCTATGACAACTATTATTTTCTACCATATATAGAACTGCTTGGAGCTGAGGTCGTTAATGATGTATGTAACTAATGAGTTGCAGGTTAATTTTTTGCTGGGTTCGGACATGTTTATTTGTATGTCACTTCTTAAGGGACATCCATACGACACTCACACATATTCACTGGTTGACAGGTTTTTTTTTTTTTTTAGAAAGAGAAGTAACACTCAGGCAATTAATGCCTACTACTATTACTAGGTGTTACCTTCTTTAGGAAAGGGATAGTGATAGAAGACAGGTGGTGAAGGAAGAGATAGAAGAAAGCTTCATTCTTTTTACAACTGCTTTTTTGCACGCTTTTTTTTAAAATGCAGTGTTGCAGCGCCTTCTGGTGTTAAATGAGGCGTATTAAATTTTGAAACTGTGTTTTTAGTAGCCATTTTTTATTGGTTATTTTACTTCGCCGATGATTTTGCTACACAATACCGACGAAGGAGGGCGCTCTGATGTAATATTAGGATTAGCATCTGCTGAAGTCGGTATAGTTCAGTGACCAGTGACTATGCCTTCATCACTTGAACTTTCCAACAACAGCTGATGCAAAGGAACTCTAATGCACATCAGAAAAATGCGTGGTGTTGTTATTTGAATGACTGTCGGATACAGGGATTGAACCTAGGATCTTCAGTTTTGTAGTCGACGTGCTAACTACTTCAGCCAACGCCACCCTCATTTGATCATCTTCAGTATCTGCATTCAGTAATATTATGCGAACCAAAAATCGTAATATTTATCGATATATTTATTCGTTTGCGGTAACCATAATGTGATTCTGTAATTTGTTTTTTCCGATAGTGTACATCTGTGTTTTATTCCCCCATGCCATCCCTGAATACAAAATGTCAAAATAATCGAAAAGCACACAGAAGAAGTAAAGAAAAACTAAATGATTTTGAAATAGTTATTTTATTTTTTTACTTCAACCGACAGCGAATATCGTTAAAATATGTAGCTGAACAGCAAAGTCGATAAATTTTCGTTATATTTATAATCGAGATACGATTGTCTCAATAAAAGTTACGGAATCCAGGTACATGGCACTTAATGATTATTTTGTATCTTGGTATAAAAGTCGCATGTTCAAAATGCCAGCGAAATTTTTATAACTCTGTATTCGAAATTCAAATTTTACACAATTTATTTGACTTACACCTAAATTAGGTCAAACTTCTTCTAAAATAATAAGTTTCTAACGACCTATTCTGAAAGACGAGACCAAAACTAAAAATGCATGTATATTGGAGTTATTAAAGTTTACACGGCTGCCTCATTTAAAAGGAGTTTGGAAATCATCCACAATATCCTGCAACATTACTTGTAATAAAAGTCTACTAAAAGCCTCTCTATATAGCAAAGGTAAAAGACGGCTTTGGTTACTGCGGCTCCGCAATAAAGAATTTGCTAATAGTTTTCTTGTTGTAATAAAATTGTTTTCTAATTTATATTTTAGAAATATATAAAAACAATAAGCAATATTTTTTCTAGCAATGTTTTGTGTTACTGAAAAAAATTAAACGTATAACTTTACAAAATCTTTGTCCACACTTAATATTTTTTTATGATAATTTTTTGCAACACGATTCACACATTTCGAATAATTTTTCCGGAAAATCAAAGCTACCATATAAAATACCGGTGTAAATTAGGCGTATTCATTTTGCAAGGTGGCAGCACAGCGGCAGATGATTACAATTTGTTGTTTTCTTGGAGTCACACACATATTTTTAATTGTTAAAAAACTAATTATAAATTTAAAAAATATGAATAACGAAAGTTGCACCAAAACAATATACAGGCAAGTCCCGGTACAACGAACGATATAATATCATGCAGAATTTTCGTTAAAGCGAGATTTGCTTGGCATACATATGTAAGTAAAATTTTTAGTACAAGTATACCAAGGCACATTCACCAGGTAGTAGCAAAGACTCAGCAAAGATATTTTTTTTTTCAATTTAAAGTTCATCGGAAACTTCAAAAATTGTTTACGAAAAAAGAAATGTAAAAAATGTTAAAAAATTTTTAAAAAAATTTAAACAAAAATATTTTACTAAAAAAGTTCTTTGTAAACAATTTTGAAAATATGAAAAAACTATTAAAAAATTGTGAAAATTGCTATACGTTGCAAATTTTGTGAGTGAGAAATTTTTCAACTTTATGTGAATAGTTTTTATTTTGTTAAACAAATTCTATTTTGGTAATTTTGGATAAACTAAAAACCATTTTTTAGTTAATTTTAATTATTATTCGGACTCCATTTTTTTCTATATTTGTGATTTCAACGGGCTAAAGTTCGTATCGCTTTTTAAGCCAAATTACATGTGATAATTATTAATGAACAAATAACACCAAAGTCTGTTGTAAATATTCTGACTAACAACACATAGTTGAACGGAACAGCCAGCCGTTTTCGAAGGTCACTAAACCTTCATCATCAGCGTTCTTTTGTGTTTGGTCCACTGTGTGTGGTGTCAGTTGATGTAGATTTCTGCTTTATATACTTAGCCATTATTGCAAATGGAATATGTGAATTATTTTGATTCATCTTATTTCAATTTGCTGAAAGCTTTTTTGTAATGAAAGCTCAATTTTACCATCTCTATATTTACAACAGTCTTACCATTGTCGTTTGTTCTTTACTAATTATATACATGTTAGTTAATTTGCTTATTTCAGCTTTCAGCAAATTGAAATACGATGAATCAAAAACTTTAAACTAATTTTTTTAAGTTATGACGTTCTTTGAGTAACTGAGCAATATATTATGATGTGGCAGCTAAGCTCAACTTTTGCTGAAAAATTAAAATAGTTGGCAACATAATTCAATTTCCGCACAAAAATTAAAATTCAACCAGTTCAATCTGAAAATGTTTCTAACAAAAAAAAAAATGAAATAATACAAACGAATTGATAACCTCCTCCTTTTTTGAAGTATGTTCTTTTATCTCTCAAGAAGGGAAAGGTCAAACTACACATAAAAAATGTTGCCCGAACAATAAAATTTTTGAAAACAATCGGTCAATCCAGCTTGAGAGAAGTATGCTTTTAATTTTTTTTTAGTATACCATAAATTTTTCCAATTAAATAAAAAAAATTGTACTTATTTAAATGTTTTAGACATCCAAGTAATCCTTTGCGACTCTGCGACGCTGTCTTATTTAGTAGTGTAAGGCATAGTGTTTGTAAAACGGGATCTCTCACCCAGAAATTTCCAGGAAGACACACTCAATTTGCCGGGAAAATTTTGCGGCATTTCAAGGAAATTTTAGAATTACTTTATTTATTTCGTACATAAACAAAAAAGCTAGACAAGCTTTGTACAGACGGTTAACGGATCTTACGAAAAACTTTGTACTATGAATTTTTTTGACTGTGAATTTTTTTTTACTGTGAATTGGTTCATTTTACACCATCACTCAGAGGCGGAATGGTTATTATGATTATAAAAGACCCATAATTCATTTTTAGTTTTTATCCCAACCTTTTAGCGTTGTGCGCAGTTCTCAAACTAACGGTTTTCTATTAAGACCTAATAATGTTTGCTGGGTTAGCTATTACACATTTCGTATGTGCATGAATAAGAAGTGGCAAAAGGCGTGTTTGATTATTTAAATATGAACGAGCAATTAAATGCACGAAACATTTGATATTAAATTATAAATAATATGAAAAATAAAATGTAAAACGAGTCCTTTGGATGGATGGCGTCATTAAAAGAAACTTAAAAAATCTAGAGAAGCATCACAACTTTTTAAAATGAGGTTGATTTTTCAAACGAATTTTTTTTTTTAGTTTATAATATTTGTGTCAAATAATAAAATTTTAAAGTGAATTATTTAATTCGAATTTATTTGTTTAGTAACAAAACTTTAGTTCCTACTGTATGAAAATTTCTCAACAACAACAAAAATATAATTTTTACGAAATTGGTGTTCGAAATTGTTCGAAGAAAATTTGAAAAATATTTAGCATCCCAGTAAAAAAAGACACTCCAAAGAAATCATGAAAATGTAGAGTTTGCAGTCTGGAAGTAATTCAAATTTCGATCCGATCTAATGATTTTTACATAGGGTTGTCATTGCAAGAAGTTCTCTTTTTCGATGCCTAGTCACCGAATTAGAAGCGATTTTAAGAAAAATGTCCTTTTTTGTGTTCTATGGTAATATTTTCATTTAGGAAAAATTTTAAAAAGTTACATATTTTAACAATTAGTTTCTTTTTATACGAATTTAAACGCGAAACAGTGTTTTCATGTAAATTTAAGCAAATAACTTCTAAATTTTAGGCCAAAATTAGTTCATAAATTTCTTTCAAAAAATTTATTTTTTTGAACATTTCGGTGAGTATTTACTAAAACTATGGAAAAACTACAAGGTTTTGTGTGATTAAAATAAACTTCTACTTGGTTTTCTGCTAACTATCGACAAATTAAAAATATCGATTTTTTGGAAGCAATGAAAATGTGGATCCTTCAAAATGACTTCCATTTTTTTTACTGGGATTTATTTATGTATGTCAAAATAATCAAAAATATATGTATTAAAGAATTGTATTTATTTCTTTTAGAAGCAATAGTGGAGTTCACACCGAACTCATTAACTTGTTTACTTGTTCCATTATTACAGTTCTTAACACATTTTGTTGTTGCAAATTATAAAATTAAAGAAAGATGTATGAGGAATTTCGCGAATTGGACGAGCAAAAAACAGTTGATAAGTTGGGTGTGAACTCCGCCAGAGAATTCTTTATTTTTAATAAAAGCAGAACAAAGAACTTCCTTCCAAAATTGTTGAAGTCGCTAACACAGTTAAAATAGCATTCGAAGGCCTTTCAATAGATCGACTATGCATATTGGTCGCTAGTTATAATCAAGTTCAGTTGAGTTGCGAGTTACTGAAAACAGACATAAATAACTTGCAAATAACAATCCCACAAAAACTCCTGCTTGAGATCTACAAGTGGTCTCCTGATTCGTAATAAGCTTTAATAAGATATCATTTTTGCTCGCGTTGTCACAATTGTAACAATTTTTCTTACATAAAACTGAAATACTTTCAGGGCGACTTTTTGAGTCAAAGATTAGAGATTAAATTAACCTTAATCTTCATTTGTGATTTTTGGGTAGTCGATTATATGGTTTTACTGGCTAGTTTAAGCGGCCAATCGTAGTGGTTTTACCTTACATTAATATTGACAATATACACTTGTGAAACATAACTTTTTGTAAAAATTATATGATAAAGTAATTTAAAAACACATAAATAAATATTTATATTTTATATTATTTATATATTTCCTTTAGGTTCGTCTTCTTCCCACAAAAGATCAAAGTGTGTTGATAACATGTATGACTTTTTCACAGAAAATGTTGCCACTATTTTGTTCCTCAGCATGGTAATACTACACATAAATAAGAAGTTTAAACTACCACTCAAAAACATCAAACTCAATTAATGTGAGATTAAGATAATTTTCGGATTAGCTGATTAAAGAAATAAACTAATCTTAATATCGAACCCAAAAAGTCGCTCTTAGTGCATCATAAGCATAAGAAATTTTTTGTACACAGAAAAAATTATTCCCAAAAAAATTTCAAACAAACGTGTGTTTTGAAACAAAATTTAGTTTCAGTAAATATTTTTTACTGTTCCAGTAAATTATTCGTTATAATTTTATTTATGTAAAAAAAAAACTGTATAGAGTGAAAATTCTTATCTATATAAAGTAAAATTTGTAACAAAATTTTTTACATTTATTTTTATTTTGAAATTTTTTATTTTTCAGTTAAATTTATTTTTATATACAGTAAAAAACTTTATCGGATTTTTTTAATTTTTTCAGTTAATTTATTCTCTGATAATACGAAAAATTTTGGTGAATGTGCTTGTAAATTATGAAAAAAAAAAAATTGCCGCATAACACAAAGAAATCTGCAAAAATGTTTTTCAATTCCTATAAATACATTTGATTGAAAATATTTTGAGTTTCAGTTAACTTTTTTCTCTAATGCCATAATAAGTTAACTAAAAATAAAAAAAAATTTCCAGTTAAATTTTTACAAAATTGTTATCAGAATCTACAAATTTCTTTGTAGGTCCGCATTCATACAAAATATTTACTGATTCAATGAATTTGGTTACTGAAAACGAAATTTAGTTTTTTCTGTGTAGAGTTGGGAACGATTTTTCTTTTGTGGTATCGTTCCGACCGATCCGAAAGACTAAAAGAACTAGTTCGTTCCTTTCGTTCAGCGTTCCTGTTTTTTATTTTGAATAAGAGAACGTCTCGGTCGCTCCTAAAAACGTAATTTTTTTATACTTTATTTGAATAAATAATTCGTTGGTTCCGCAAAATATTCGGAAAAAAATAATAGCCCCAACAAGCAAATACATTTTTGAAAATAATAAAATCTATCATAAACATACATAAGTATATAAATAAACTATTGTCTCTACAAAAAAAGTGTACGAAAATAAGTGAGCGAAACAAATGTAGCACACGGTCTTGAACGTTTATCTTTGACGTTTGTCAAAACAAAGACATCGTTCTGCACCGTTTAAATTAGGGAAAATCTCTCTTAGTTTCATATTTACAATTTTATTATAATGCCTACTACCATTAACAGGTGTTATCTTTTTTTAGGAAAGGATTCATTACTTATAGTTCTGCTTTTGTTTTGCAAACTTGTTAACGTTAGACTGTGAACGGGGCACTACCAATAAATCATTTTATTGACAAAATTAAAACAGTTCCTGTATTCTATTATTTTTCTTTATTAGTTCGCGTGCTTCAATATAAACGTCCTTTGTCTTTTGATGAAGTGCCTCGAATGTCAGAACTTTTCGAGTAGAAAAATATTTGTATCACCTTATGAAACACAGGATGATTAAGAAAAAAAATTTATTTGCTGATATTTTTTGTAAGTTTATTTAAAAATGTTTATATGAATAACCAAGTGTAACTATACAACTATTTTCGTCGATGCAAAAACTTCTCACAAGTTACAGAAAGGAACGGGGTATAAAATCCCACAAATTTTAGAGCTATGTTCTTTATGTCAGAAGCTAGGACGTGATTTTCGTAACAAAAATTATCGACACTATTACAGTTATAAATTTATTATATTTTTGATTTCTTTGTTTACATTTTTTAGTTGTCGTTTTCTTTATTTTTCCCTGTTCGTAAAGAAAGAGATGCCAGATAACTTACTAATAAGAACTTAAAAAAAACAGGGGTACTAAGTCTGCGTTTACATATGCGAAAGGTCCACACGTGCAAATATTTGCGGCTAATTTATTTTGTTGTCTAAATAATAATAAATTACACATATAAATTTTATGAATATTAAATAAAGACTCACAAAAATACAAATTATTGTATCGCATTGTTATCTAACAAACGAAATTTTTTTATATAGCTAAGCAACATAGCTCTAACAAATGAAGCCTTGAGAGAAGTTTGGTGTTCAATTTATGTCTTTAAAATTTTGAAAAATTTCAACATAAAAAACACAATATTCTTTGTCTGTATATATGTATAATTATCTGCTATGTTGACAGTGAATGTCGAAAAAAATCGCACATATGTACATGTCTTTAGTTTATTGTATAAATGGGTCATTGTAATTGCCAATTCGGAAGCAAATTTCAATTAAAAAAGTATATAGCTTTCCAAAACCAAACTTTTCTATGGGGTACGTATTATTATCAGTGTGACTGTATGTTAAATTTTTATCTTTGTACCCAACTAACTTTAATTACGTATTAATGAAGAGTTTATGAGAGATAGACAAATATCATTCTAAAACAGTGTCCTAAAAAGTATTTTTTTTTTCTTTTAAAATATACTAAAAAAATCAAAAGAATGTATTCTTATAAGGAAGAGTTTTAAAACGAAAAATTACTCACATAAAATCAAAGTACAAAAAATCTAACTAACAGGTGTTTCCTATAACTTTAAAACAATGGAATTTCATTTATTAAATTAGAAAAATCAGCGTAATTTTCTTCAATATGTATAAATATTGTGTTAATTGATATAATTAGAACGTCTTGTCAAATGTATCATTAATAAAGAACATTGCTAAAATTAAAGAATTTGCTTAGTTTATGGCAACTTGTTAAAAAAAAATATTAAAATAACAATTAACAAATTATGTTTATGTTTTATTACTACGTTTATACGCGCACTATGTGTAAACATCTGGTAATGAAAAATTTTTTTAAAGTTGGAAGTACTTATGCTTTTAGTATATATTTTTTTAAATTAATCAATTAAAACTATCAAAACTTTCGATATTGTAAATACATAGGAATTTGCTAGTTTTTGGTTGTTTTATTTAACTTATTTAGTTAGTAAATGGGCACACTGCAGTATATGTATATGTAATGCATTAAAAATTGCAGTAAATTTACTGATTACTGAAAAAAGTCTGTAAATTTTTACTGATAATAAAATTTAATTTGCATTACCAGTAAAATCGTAGGCCCGTATTCATAATAAAATTGTAGCAAGTGGCAAAGTTTTTTTCATTCAAATTCTGAAATTTTTGTATGAAAAAATTTTGTTACTTGGTAGAATTTCATTATGAATACAAGCATTACTGATTACTGAAAATTTAATGCACCTCATCATATAATAAATCATTTAGGCACTTTATAAAAATTGCAGAAAAAATTTTAGTAATCAGTAAAAATTTACTGGTTAAAAACTATTTTTACTGAAATTTAAGTAGTACTGCAAAGTGCCTATCTATGGTAAATGCCTTAAGTACAAATAATTAATATTGGCTAATGATAACTAAAATAAGATATATGAATTTTTGACTCTACTGTATTTAAAAATCTATGGAAAATTGCATCTATAGTAGTGGAATTATTAGCTATGGAGGTTTGTGGAGAATTGCTCATATGCAAGTGGAAAACGTCAAATAAAAGGTTTGATAAAGCTTGCGACTGTGGGTTTGCAAGATTTGTATTAAAATCTCCACCCATAATAATTGGCATGAAATGGAGATTGATACCCAATTGTCGTGCACCAGCTTCAGTGTAAGGCAACAGTACATAATGAAGATATGTTATAATATAATATTATAAATTCTTTATAAAGGCTGCTATATATCTTCTATACAAATATTTGACATTTAAAACGCTCTTTTATTTAAAAGTTTATATATATTTTATTTATTTTATATTTTTCAACTTTTTAACAAAATTATCCCCACTGGCAACACTATTACACATCACAAGCAATTTCTATTAAAATTAACTCCTGAAGGTATGCTTTAAAATTCGGATGAGTTATTTCTATGCAGCTGTTAAGTTTCTTTGTACTTCTTGTTCGTATGATTACACTAATAAATACAATCATAGATTGCTCACACCGACTTCATAACGCGGTGTGATCTTACTCAAAATTTCTGATTGTATTGTGAAAAATATTTTTACCCCCTAGCGTATAGATGTTTACACATCAAAAATTAATTCGCCGTTTATGCGGCAGAATTCTCTGTTTGCAATATTTTTATTTGCAAATAAGTCGACCGTATAAACGTAGTATATGTCGTTTAAACATTTATTATTTCTTAAAGTTCAAAATTATCTGAACCAGGACATCGTCCAATCAAATTGTATGTGCCAAAGATAACTTTAGAGATGGTAAAATTGAGCTCTCCTTACAAAAAAAAGCTTTGCCCTTTAATAGAGGAACGCAAGAAAGTATAAAACTTACACCAATCTGATAGAACGATTAACGCCATTCGAATACCAAATTAAGTAAGTTTAACTATTGAACATTTGCTCAAATTTTCTACTACAAATCACAGTGTAACCAACAATCGATATTAATTCATTTCAACCTTCAAAGTGAAACAACCATTGATCTTGTTACTGAATGTAGGTAAATATTTATTTTTGAAGACAATAAAGAAATTTGCATTTATTTAACTAGACTTTTTCGAATTATTGAACAAAAGTAGCTAAAGAATTTAAATTTTTGTTCAATGTCGTTAATTTTTATGTAAAACAAATTTATGTACATACATATGTTTCAGTAGTAATTTTTGGAAGAAATTGACACCATCCCAGAGCTTGGAACTTCAACGAAAATAATAACACAAGTACATGTGTATTTCGTGTTCAGCGTAACAACAATAAAGTAAGCATAAAATTGAGTCATTTAACAGCAACTAAATACAAACAGTTCAAAATAAATATGAACTCGTACATTTTAATTGTTCTACAACGACCGACCACAGACGATATTGTGATATTTTCTTTATGATCAGAGATGGAAAATTCTACAGTGTTGCCTTAGAGCTTGCAATTGGTATAAAACTAACATGATTGTTTCGAAGATATTCTAAGACTGCATTTTATAATTAGAAATCTTGGTTTTAATTAATAGCGGTGCACCGCCATAAAATTTATTGTGTATGAACTAGTGATGTAACGAATGCCAATTTTTGATATTCGCGAACACGAATACGAATATTTGAAACGATGTTCGCGAACACAAATACGAATATTTAATTTGAAATTTATAGACATCAAGTTAGGGTTCTATTTACGCCTGCAATATGAAATATTAAATAATTGTTATGAAAAAGAACTTCATACTCCTGTTGGCGTAAATAAATAATATTTTAAAATGATACAAAGCACAAATTTCTATAAAAAATTTAAATTTCGTTTAGGATTTATGCATTTATTTATTTTTTTTTTTTTTTTTTTTTAAAAATATTCGTATTCGTATTCGCCTGAATTTGACCAATACGAATGCGAATACGAATATTTAAAAATTACCGAATATTCGACGATTCGAATACGAATACGAATATTCGTGCATCACTAGTATGAACCAAGAGATTCATACTCCATTAAAAAAGGTGTTGCGGAAAATTAATGTTTGCAATCGTGAACTTTACTAAATAATCTTTAATAAAAATAAAAATTTATAGCTTTTAATATTTAATTCGATAAGATAAGCCAGTTCGTCTGCAAAAATAAAGCGAACAAAACCAAGTGAAAAGTGAAAAAAATTCCCGCGAAAAATGTTATTCATGATAAAGGGATTAAAACCAAAGGGAAAACATATCTACGAAAAATTATACACAATTGCAATTTGGCGAAAAGGGTAAATATTTTGAGGGAAAAAATATTCACAATAGGGATGTATTTTATTTATTTCATAGTGGCATTTTAGGCAACGAAATTACAGATTCTTCTTGACCCTACACTTGAAAAATAGATATCCGTCGCCATATTAAAAACTTCATATCTAAAATCACCACCACTATTACAATAGCAAGCCAAATTTGCAAAATGAGAATTTTTCAACACTTCGGCTCGGTCATACAATGTTCTCTCATGGGTACAGTATCAAGAAAACCAATACGCCAACATGACCTAGATGCAGCTGGAACCTCACCGTCAAACACATTCTTAATGACTGTCCATTATTCAGTGCCCTAAAAAGAAGATTTTTTGGTAACGAGTTTGCTTATAATATCCTCGAAGATCATCCATCCATTTCAAACATTAAAAAGATTTATTACTACATAAAACATACCAAGCTTGAAACCCGATCAACTACATCATCAAATAAAACAATTCTTAAAGTTCTTGTATATTATATTGAATATTTGCTGACCTTTCTGCATGTACTTTCGACTCATTGATCACAAATGTTGCTTTTCAATGTCGCACGTGACATGGAAATATGCGATTTTGCAAAGAAAAAATCTTCAGTTATTTGCAGTTGCAAAACTTCTTATGCATTCTTTTTTACTCTTGATACACTCAGAAAAATTTTAGATAGCAAAAGTCAATAGATCAGTTCCTTTCGTTTATCAAAAAGAAAATCGAAACACAAATATCGAAATGGAAAAAGTTATGCCCCTATCACGGTTTTCAACTTTTAAAATAGTTTGTTTGGGATTGAGAAATTTGCATTGCCATTCTCCACTAAATTAACAGTTGTGTTTTGGTACTTCCATTTACAACTGTGCGCAAGTTTGGTTGAGAAAAACGTTGAGTATACACAACTGCTTTTTATTAGTTGGGTCTGTGGTGGGGTTTATTTTAGTTGCAGGTTGTTGCGATATAAAAAGCACAAAAAGTGGAAGAATCGTAACTAGAAATATTTCTTATGCTTAATAACAAAATATTTTAACAGTTTCAGCATCGGCGGTATACCGGACACATACAAGGATTTCTTTAAATATGGTTTTAGGTGATCCAAAAATATAACAAAACGTTCTTTGTTCTGCCGGAAATAACTAAAAAAAACCTTAAAAAATTATTTTTTTAAAGAATTCGTTCCCTATTTTGGTTATGCCTTACCTTGCATTGGGTAGTTCAAGAGGGTTGGAATCAGCACGAATTTTTCTTCTGATACGTAGCACATCTATAATTGAGAGTTCGTTTTCGTCGTCATAAAATAAATCTACAGATATTTGTATCCGTTTCTTTGTACTAAAACATTAAAAACAATACTTTTTCTAAAATTTTGTGTTTTTTTCGTGTCAAACTAAATATTTTAAGTTGGCAACGCGATGATAATTCCAACTAAAAAACAGTTGCGGATCATAATACTAAAACACAGTTTGGTCGTGTGTATGTTTGGTCTACTCTCAGACGACCAAACTGAATTTAGTTGAGAGCCGTGATAGGGGCATTATGCTTTTGTGACTGCACTCGAATATGTATCTCGAAATGAATTAAGCATTAAACACATTCAACACAGCAAGCTACCGACTACCAAATGTCAAGGATAGAATACACATGTTTATATGAGAATAATTATTTTGAAGACAGCAAGGCAACATGGCGGCAGGTTGTTGACTATGCTGATTTTGTCGTTGTAGTCCAATTAAACTAATTTCTATTTTGTTGGCTACAATGAGAAAATTCAGTATTGCCAGTATAACACAAAATGTTGAATGAATGATTTTGTACAATTATTTCATATTATTTAACAGAAATAAAATCCAAAAATTGATGTTAGGAATAAATTCATTTTTGTACTTTTACGTGAAATAAGTACATTTTAAAAGAGTAATTAATTTTTATAAATTCAAAACATATAAAAGTGGCAATACTGAAGTATATACTTGTACTTGAATATCAACTGCAGATGGTGCTGCTGCCGTCTCCAAAATAATTAAGTAGCCGGCTACGAGGCGACAAATGTTGCTAGCGGCATTTGAAGTCGTGTGTTCGTGTAGCCTGCTGTGGTGAATGTGTTTAATGCTTTATTTATAAATTTAAGTTTTTTTACATCAGTTACATTTTATTATTTTTCTATGAAAATGTGACAAAAAACGGTTTTCAAGAACTTTTAATTTTTTGGTGTTGGTGGACCTTTCAGTGCTGCCAGAATGATGATTTTATCATATTTTTGATGATTTTTGGACCAAAATATGATTTCAAGATTTTTTTTCTCGAATGATAATTTTAAATTTTTCAAATTATGATTTTTACTTTCAATACATATGTGTGTATGTACAATTTTCTATGTTGTTCTACAAAGTTTATCAGTAGCTTTAAACCTATTATGAAAACAGTTTTGTCCCAGCGAAAAGATTCGTGTACCTGAGAGCAGGTTGGTAAGGGAGATAGAGCACAACTCTTTCTCCTCTTCTAGGGTTTTTTGAAAAAAAAGAACAAGAAAACGTCACTTTACAAGCAAAAAGAAAAAGAAAAATGTCATCTTAGAGAAGTGAGAAAAATCGGTCAGGAATATGCTCAAATCTTGGATAAATATATACCAAATCGTTTAAAAGAAGTCATTCGTTGACAAGGAAAAGCAATTTGCATTTTACACACAACTGTACATACTTTATATGGTAAGAATATTAGCAATGTCGAATACTTTTTTGTTGAATTTCTTAGCTAATTTTTTATTTAATAAAATATTTGTATTAGTTACTTTTATTATCTAATTTTTTTTATTGGATACAATTTGAAGTTCCTCAATAAAATGCTTTTTAAATTCTTTTTGTAAAATAAAACAGTAAATACATTTTTATAAATGAAAACAAAATAACGTTGCTGTATTTCGAATAGTTTTTTTGTCCACTGTAAATATGTCAATTGTTGTTACTTTTAATATTTGAAAAAAATTGGACTTGTGATGATTTATTTCTTCAAAATATGATTTTCTTTCCGACAAATGATGATTTTCTTAGCAAAGCTTCTGGCAGCCCTGTTTAAAATACCAGTTTTCCATGCCTGGTTATAATACACCCTTTCAAACGTACATACATACATACATGCAAGTGTATGTAAAATATATGTAATATATGTAAATATGTATGTATATTGAAGAATTTGGTTAGTCAATAGGGGCAAATAAACAACCGAAAATTAGATCAAACATGCAGCATACATATGTATGTATGTATATAATAATGATGACTGTTATATATAATTCATGTCTCGCTTTTACGCCATCGTATATTAATTAGTACGAACTAAAAAATGGGTGTGTGGTGGAAAGAAGATTGTGTGGAGAGTCTTACTAATGTTTGATCAGTTTTAAAATTTATATCTAACATTTTGCAATAATATTGTTTATTGTTAATATTTAAGATACAAAATGCATGATACTTTAATTGTTGTTTTAAACGTTACAAACTATTATTGTTATTTTACTCGTTTGTGTTTTTTTTTTTTTTTTTGTCTTAATGCGATCAGAAAATATGATCATTATGGTGACGTTTAGTACTTTTTTTAAATTATGATCAACTTTTTACAATGTAAATTTTAAATGGCTGATGTAGATAGTTTTGAAATTTTTGAAATATATTGAGTTCGGTTATGCATTAAACACATTCACCACAGCCAGCTACCGACTACCAAATGTCAAGGATAGAATACACATGTTTATATGAGAATGATTCTTTTGTAGACAGCAAGGCAACAGGGCGACAGGTTGTTGTCTATACTGATTTCGTCGTTGTAGTCCAATTAAACTAATTTTTATTTATTTAGCTACAATGAGAAAATTCAGTATGGCCAGTATAATACAAAATGTTGAATGAATGATTTTGTGCAACTATTTTATATTATTTAACAGAAACAATACCCAAAAATTGATGTAAAGAATAAATTGATTCGTTTTTGTACTTTTACGTGAAATAAGTACATTTTAAATAAGTAATTAATTTTATAAATGCAAAATATATGAAAGTTGCAATACTGAAATATGTATTTTTACTTGAATATCAGGTGCAGATAGTGCTGCTGCCGTCTCCAAAATAATTAAGTAGCCGGCTACGAGGCTTCAAATGCTGCTAGCGACAATCCTAATGTAATATACCTGAAATTTTCAAAGTTAGTATATTTTTGTGCAGGCAACACCAATTAACACATTTAAAAAAACAAAATTAAAGGGTATTCTATCATTTAATGTTATTTTGACAACTTGCTTTATCTTCGAAACCGTAAGAGGCAAATTCTTGAAATTTTCAAAAACACTAAAACTAAAAAGTCGCCAAAAACAGAAAAAAGTTTACCGGGTACTTAAATTTTTTTTTTAATTTCTACATCAGGCCCCGTATTCTGTAACTCGCTAAAGCTAAGCCTCTAACTAAAAAATTTATAAAGTCGATTTACATATTTTCGGCTTCGAAGGTAATTTGCAAACGTGTATTTCTAAATTAGGCAATGGCTTAAAAATATAATTCACCGAAATTTTAGTGCTTTATGTCATCGTCAAAAATGTTTAATTTTCTATTTATTCAGCATTTTAGCGATCGAATTTAGCTTAAGCTTTTGCGCGTTACAGAACACGGGAGTAGGTAAGATATTCGATTATATAGACTAAAGTTCGTATAGTATTACATATCGCCATGTGAGAACTTAAGTGTCTAATATCCAATAGTTTATAGTGTCGTATTGGACACTTAAGTTCTCACATGACCATATATATGTAGTGTCCGTACGGAACCCTTCGTGTGCGAGTCAAAGTCGCACTTTACTAAATTTATTATGTATACATAAATATATTTTAAATAAGTAATTTTATTTTTATAAATTTGAAATATTTGAAAGTGGCAGCACCGAAATATGTATATATACTTCAATTTCAGATGCTTATGTCGCTGCCGCTTTCAAAATAATTATGCAGCTAGCTACAAAGCGAAAATTGGAGCAAGCGACAAATGTTAGTTTCTTTTTTTTTCAGAAATATTTCAGACCTTCCGAAAAATCTCGGGATCCCGACGTTAAACATTTCATAAAGCCCGGAATCACATGGATTCACAAAACTAGTCCCTTATTTGTTCCCTATTCCCAAACTAATAATTTACCGATTTTACCCGTCTTAATCGTTTTTTATCCTCTTAAAATTTTGATTTTAAGAAATCCCTGCTTTGTGGATCTATATATCTAGCTAAAACCATTTGGCAGGCCGGTGATATACCAGTCAGTCAGGCACATTACTCTTTATTATATACATACATGTATGTATATTTAAATTCTACTTAAATTTTGATTATTACCAATTATTGTAATAAAACAGCCGGTGATTCATTTCATATTTGCTTTCAATTAAACTAACTTTTCAATTTAAACTTGACTTTTATACAATTCAAAAGCTTCAAACTAACAAAGTTCTTAACAAAAATTTCCTTAACATTTGTGGTCAAGTGAAAATTTTGTGGTGTTTAACCTTCAAACACACAAATTATTTAACGTTTTTTTTTTTGTCTTTAGCATTTAAACATTTCAATTATAAAACTAATATTGACCTTGTTTAAATATATTTTAAATATTTGTTTTACAACTTTTAACTAAAAAATCATTGAAGCAGGACCAGGCATTAAATAAAATACAAAATTATTAATAATATTTCTAAACAAAACTATATGAATGCGCTGGTATGATTTATGCATGTACGAGTAGCTCGGTAAATGATAAAAAGTATATTAACTTAATCTTATTGTTGATTTAAAAAAAAGAATTGTAATTTTTTTTTTTTCTTTTTTTTTTTAACTGTAGGAAGTAGTTTGTTTATTAAATTTGGCTTTAAAATTGTATTGATCTTAATGAAAAGAAAGAGGCATACTCTCAATTGTATGCATGTGTTTACATAATAAATTTTAAAATTTGCAATTAAAAAAATTTTGGTAAAAGCGGAAACACTCTCAACCGCTCAACAGCTCAACCGTTTTCTTTAGAAAGCTTCTATGTAAAGACAGGGCTGCCAGATTTGGTTCAGAATCCAAATTTTCATTGGTGTTATTTACACTTACACATTTTATTAGGGAAATTCCTTGAAAATTTCTTTTTTATAATTAAATTTTAATTATTAAAATTAGTTTTTCTAAAATATTTTTAACATATCGCCGGCTAGCTTGTTAGTAATGCTATGCATTATTTTGGAAAAAATTATTATTGCACCATTGAGAAACTCTTTCCTGCATATGTGTATTTACCAAGCGGTTTGGCGATATTCTAAGGGATTTAGAAGACAGCAAATTTTGATATGTGTAAGGTCATGTTGAGTCAGTACTTTTTTTTTTTGTTGCGAAGTATTGCTTTTTACTTCTTAAAAAGTTATTGATATTAGTTTAAATTGAGTTATTTGTATGATGTGATACATATATCGTAATGGTAAAGATAGTTGGAGTAGATTATAAGAGAAAAAGTTTATACAATGATGGAAGCTCATAGCGTACACGCAACCTTAGAAAAAATGTTTACTAGTCCAATGTATTCTCCACTTGATTATGTTTTTCAAAGTAAGTTGGGAAATGTTGTTCTGACGATTAATGATAACTTGTCAAACCTTACTGAACAGACAGAAATGTCAACAAAGTTTTATTTATTTTATCATATTTTTGATGATTTTTGGACCAAAATATGATTTCAAGATTTTTTTTCTCGAATGATAATTTTAAATTTTTCAAATTATGATTTTTACTTTCAATACATATGTGTGTATGTACAATTTTCTATGTTGTTCTACAAAGTTTATCAGTAGCTTTAAACCTATTATGAAAACAGTTTTGTCCCAGCGAAAAGATTCGTGTACCTGAGAGCAGGTTGGTAAGGGAGATAGAGCACAACTCTTTCTCCTCTTCTAGGGTTTTTTGAAAAAAAAGAACAAGAAAACGTCACTTTACAAGCAAAAAGAAAAAGAAAAATGTCATCTTAGAGAAGTGAGAAAAATCGGTCAGGAATATGCTCAAATCTTGGATAAATATATACCAAATCGTTTAAAAGAAGTCATTCGTTGACAAGGAAAAGCAATTTGCATTTTACACACAACTGTACATACTTTATATGGTAAGAATATTAGCAATGTCGAATACTTTTTTGTTGAATTTCTTAGCTAATTTTTTATTTAATAAAATATTTGTATTAGTTACTTTTATTATCTAATTTTTTTTATTGGATACAATTTGAAGTTCCTCAATAAAATGCTTTTTAAATTCTTTTTGTAAAATAAAACAGTAAATACATTTTTATAAATGAAAACAAAATAACGTTGCTGTATTTCGAATAGTTTTTTTGTCCACTGTAAATATGTCAATTGTTGTTACTTTTAATATTTGAAAAAAATTGGACTTGTGATGATTTATTTCTTCAAAATATGATTTTCTTTCCGACAAATGATGATTTTCTTAGCAAAGCTTCTGGCAGCCCTGTTTAAAATACCAGTTTTCCATGCCTGGTTATAATACACCCTTTCAAACGTACATACATACATACATGCAAGTGTATGTAAAATATATGTAATATATGTAAATATGTATGTATATTGAAGAATTTGGTTAGTCAATAGGGGCAAATAAACAACCGAAAATTAGATCAAACATGCAGCATACATATGTATGTATGTATATAATAATGATGACTGTTATATATAATTCATGTCTCGCTTTTACGCCATCGTATATTAATTAGTACGAACTAAAAAATGGGTGTGTGGTGGAAAGAAGATTGTGTGGAGAGTCTTACTAATGTTTGATCAGTTTTAAAATTTATATCTAACATTTTGCAATAATATTGTTTATTGTTAATATTTAAGATACAAAATGCATGATACTTTAATTGTTGTTTTAAACGTTACAAACTATTATTGTTATTTTACTCGTTTGTGTTTTTTTTTTTTTTTTGTCTTAATGCGATCAGAAAATATGATCATTATGGTGACGTTTAGTACTTTTTTTAAATTATGATCAACTTTTTACAATGTAAATTTTAAATGGCTGATGTAGATAGTTTTGAAATTTTTGAAATATATTGAGTTCGGTTATGCATTAAACACATTCACCACAGCCAGCTACCGACTACCAAATGTCAAGGATAGAATACACATGTTTATATGAGAATGATTCTTTTGTAGACAGCAAGGCAACAGGGCGACAGGTTGTTGTCTATACTGATTTCGTCGTTGTAGTCCAATTAAACTAATTTTTATTTATTTAGCTACAATGAGAAAATTCAGTATGGCCAGTATAATACAAAATGTTGAATGAATGATTTTGTGCAACTATTTTATATTATTTAACAGAAACAATACCCAAAAATTGATGTAAAGAATAAATTGATTCGTTTTTGTACTTTTACGTGAAATAAGTACATTTTAAATAAGTAATTAATTTTATAAATGCAAAATATATGAAAGTTGCAATACTGAAATATGTATTTTTACTTGAATATCAGGTGCAGATAGTGCTGCTGCCGTCTCCAAAATAATTAAGTAGCCGGCTACGAGGCTTCAAATGCTGCTAGCGACAATCCTAATGTAATATACCTGAAATTTTCAAAGTTAGTATATTTTTGTGCAGGCAACACCAATTAACACATTTAAAAAAACAAAATTAAAGGGTATTCTATCATTTAATGTTATTTTGACAACTTGCTTTATCTTCGAAACCGTAAGAGGCAAATTCTTGAAATTTTCAAAAACACTAAAACTAAAAAGTCGCCAAAAACAGAAAAAAGTTTACCGGGTACTTAAATTTTTTTTTTAATTTCTACATCAGGCCCCGTATTCTGTAACTCGCTAAAGCTAAGCCTCTAACTAAAAAATTTATAAAGTCGATTTACATATTTTCGGCTTCGAAGGTAATTTGCAAACGTGTATTTCTAAATTAGGCAATGGCTTAAAAATATAATTCACCGAAATTTTAGTGCTTTATGTCATCGTCAAAAATGTTTAATTTTCTATTTATTCAGCATTTTAGCGATCGAATTTAGCTTAAGCTTTTGCGCGTTACAGAACACGGGAGTAGGTAAGATATTCGATTATATAGACTAAAGTTCGTATAGTATTACATATCGCCATGTGAGAACTTAAGTGTCTAATATCCAATAGTTTATAGTGTCGTATTGGACACTTAAGTTCTCACATGACCATATATATGTAGTGTCCGTACGGAACCCTTCGTGTGCGAGTCAAAGTCGCACTTTACTAAATTTATTATGTATACATAAATATATTTTAAATAAGTAATTTTATTTTTATAAATTTGAAATATTTGAAAGTGGCAGCACCGAAATATGTATATATACTTCAATTTCAGATGCTTATGTCGCTGCCGCTTTCAAAATAATTATGCAGCTAGCTACAAAGCGAAAATTGGAGCAAGCGACAAATGTTAGTTTCTTTTTTTTTCAGAAATATTTCAGACCTTCCGAAAAATCTCGGGATCCCGACGTTAAACATTTCATAAAGCCCGGAATCACATGGATTCACAAAACTAGTCCCTTATTTGTTCCCTATTCCCAAACTAATAATTTACCGATTTTACCCGTCTTAATCGTTTTTTATCCTCTTAAAATTTTGATTTTAAGAAATCCCTGCTTTGTGGATCTATATATCTAGCTAAAACCATTTGGCAGGCCGGTGATATACCAGTCAGTCAGGCACATTACTCTTTATTATATACATACATGTATGTATATTTAAATTCTACTTAAATTTTGATTATTACCAATTATTGTAATAAAACAGCCGGTGATTCATTTCATATTTGCTTTCAATTAAACTAACTTTTCAATTTAAACTTGACTTTTATACAATTCAAAAGCTTCAAACTAACAAAGTTCTTAACAAAAATTTCCTTAACATTTGTGGTCAAGTGAAAATTTTGTGGTGTTTAACCTTCAAACACACAAATTATTTAACGTTTTTTTTTTTGTCTTTAGCATTTAAACATTTCAATTATAAAACTAATATTGACCTTGTTTAAATATATTTTAAATATTTGTTTTACAACTTTTAACTAAAAAATCATTGAAGCAGGACCAGGCATTAAATAAAATACAAAATTATTAATAATATTTCTAAACAAAACTATATGAATGCGCTGGTATGATTTATGCATGTACGAGTAGCTCGGTAAATGATAAAAAGTATATTAACTTAATCTTATTGTTGATTTAAAAAAAAGAATTGTAATTTTTTTTTTTTCTTTTTTTTTTTAACTGTAGGAAGTAGTTTGTTTATTAAATTTGGCTTTAAAATTGTATTGATCTTAATGAAAAGAAAGAGGCATACTCTCAATTGTATGCATGTGTTTACATAATAAATTTTAAAATTTGCAATTAAAAAAATTTTGGTAAAAGCGGAAACACTCTCAACCGCTCAACAGCTCAACCGTTTTCTTTAGAAAGCTTCTATGTAAAGACAGGGCTGCCAGATTTGGTTCAGAATCCAAATTTTCATTGGTGTTATTTACACTTACACATTTTATTAGGGAAATTCCTTGAAAATTTCTTTTTTATAATTAAATTTTAATTATTAAAATTAGTTTTTCTAAAATATTTTTAACATATCGCCGGCTAGCTTGTTAGTAATGCTATGCATTATTTTGGAAAAAATTATTATTGCACCATTGAGAAACTCTTTCCTGCATATGTGTATTTACCAAGCGGTTTGGCGATATTCTAAGGGATTTAGAAGACAGCAAATTTTGATATGTGTAAGGTCATGTTGAGTCAGTACTTTTTTTTTTGTTGCGAAGTATTGCTTTTTACTTCTTAAAAAGTTATTGATATTAGTTTAAATTGAGTTATTTGTATGATGTGATACATATATCGTAATGGTAAAGATAGTTGGAGTAGATTATAAGAGAAAAAGTTTATACAATGATGGAAGCTCATAGCGTACACGCAACCTTAGAAAAAATGTTTACTAGTCCAATGTATTCTCCACTTGATTATGTTTTTCAAAGTAAGTTGGGAAATGTTGTTCTGACGATTAATGATAACTTGTCAAACCTTACTGAACAGACAGAAATGTCAACAAAGTTTTACATTCTCAGCTGTCAAATCATAACTACCGATATCGATAGTTCCCACGCAACTAAAAAAAGACAAGAAAAGCTCTTAATCGACATAAATCGTCTTACGCAGCTTATTCATGAAAGCGACAGACAACCCGCAAAGCGATTAGCTTGTCTGCGGAAAACACCCAGGGTCGAACCCACGTCCCCTGGACTGAGAGGCTAGCATCACTACCACTCAGACACAGGGGAGCAAAAAAATTCAAAACTTATCTAATGAGTTGTTATTGTATTTTGAAAGTTTTCATAATTTCCATTATATCAGGGTTGCATTTTGTGATGTGAGTACCAGCCTTTAGAGCAAGCATTACAGGAAATCTAGCAAAGTAGTTAAGTTTGTTCTTAGCGCAGTTTTAATCAATACACAGATTTGAAGCAACTTTAAGGTCGAAAGATTTTAAATAACACTGTGTGTAATTTTTTAAGTAATTTAAATATAACCATATACGGACACCACTACGTGATAAAAGACCAAAAAAAGACCAGCGTCTCCCAGTTTTGCCCTTTCATGCACTTTCTTATGGGCCCCAAACATTTGGGGCCTCTGTGTCATTTTTGCATTTCCTCAGGCTCACATCTTGCAAACCGTTCGGAATTTGGATTTACTCTTTGAGACAAAATTGTAGCTCTAGTCATAAAGAACAAAAATTGTGAACATAAAAAATCAAAAAAACTTCATCTTCAAGATTAAAATCGCAAAAAATTTAAAGAAATTAGCAAACCGTTCAAAATTCAAGGAAACAGTCAACTACAAAAATGTACCTAAGATCTCAATAAACAACTTTCTGGAACAATAAACTTCCTAGGAATGATTCTTAACACCGTTTAGGTAGCGCAAATGAAATTAAAAATTGTTCGGGAAATTTTTAAATTTTGCGGCTACCTAACCGGTGGTGAAGAACTGATTGAAAATCATATTATCCCAGTTGGCGAAGACTTTCGTTACTGATATCGATTTCGAATATATCTCGAATATTTATCGTGTAAAACTATCGTGAATGACACTCAAAAATTGATCGAAAAAAATTTCACCTGTCGCTCAGGCTTCAAATCGTTACATACGTGATCGTATCGGCAATCGTACGAAAACAAATTAAATGATACGTCAATCGTATAAACTGAATGGGATTTCAATACGTTCACGTATGTCATAATCCGAAAATTGTTATTTTACGTGACGAGTTGTACGTTCACGGATGTAACGATTTGACCCCAGTTTTGTTCCAAAAAACATTTGATTTCATAAATTCGCTACCAATATATCAAAATTGAGAAAATATCTAACTAATTTCGTTATCGCAAAAAGGCAGCAGATAAAGTGAAAAGGTTATTTTATTTCATGCTTGCATGAAAACCGACATGATCCATGAATGTATTACATGGGACTATGATGTAACTAGTCTGTTTGGATTACGTAGTCAAATATTATTTGGAGGGTATTTATTACGAATCAGAGAAAAATAATGATGATAAATATATACTTTTGTAATGCAGAAACCTGTTAATGGTTTAACTCATCATATGAATTAAATCATTATAATTCATATGAATTTATTCAAAATGATGTCAACAAAAAGATTAATTAACATCTCATTGCAATAAATTATGAAATTATAATTATTTTTTGAATGTTTTTTTTTATTCAATAATTATAAGGTTTTGCATTTTTTTTTCTCTATTATGCCACATTTAGATGAACAAATTCTTCGTGAGATGTGAGTGTTGCCACATGCTATTATACATATTATTGTTTTATTACTAATTCAGAAAACTATTCACGATTAACGTAAAAACGGAAATTATGTGTAACCCGACCAAGGTTGCCAATTTTTTTCAGATATTGAATAGCTGGGTGAATAAAAAAATGCTATATAATCCAATTTTTTCTTTTTTCGTTGAAGATTTTTATTAAAAGTTATTCAATATGGCATATATTAATCACTTTACTCTCTGTATTTACCTACCATTTACACATGAAACTAATTGCATGATTTTTAATCAGAAATAATTTCTTATTCGGGCTTAAGTTCAGTAATTTCAATACTAATTGAATAAAATATTTTTATTAATTAATGTGAGTTTCTAAAGAAGAGAAAATCGCAATAAACTCACATTTTTCACTACCACACTTACATTGCTTTTAATTTCCACTCAGATATCAACGATATTTTCCAGAAAGTAATTTTTTGGCGTTTTCAGATAGTAAAATGAAAAAAGCTTAACAGTGTTGTTACGAGTGTTGCCAGAAGTAGGGGAAAATCCTTACATGTAGGCATTTTTGATACTAAAATAGAAGCGTAGGGAAAGACGGACAGATTTTTTATATTCTCCAAAATGAAGGTATTTTTTTCGTCATGTCGCATTATTTATGAAATATATGCAAACATAACGTCTTTTTAGTAATATTTTCTTTTTAAAAATAGTTCAAAAATGTTTTTTTTTCGTTAAAATCGCTTAAAAATATAATTCCAGAGCTGTTTGTAGTTTAAAGAGTTGGCGACATATACCAGGTGGTGTCTTGTCTGCAATGAAAATTGACAAATCAAACTTCCTACAAATTTTATTGCAATGAAATTTGACAAGAAAAACTTCGTAAAAAAAGCAGCTGTTAACTTGGCACCACCTGGTACATGAATTCGCCTTGGTATATGCTTTTTCTAAGATATCATGACTTGAATATATCCTTTAAAATTTTATTTGAAAAGAACTATTCAATTAATTTTTAAAAAACTTTATGTTGTTTTAATTGAATTTAATTAAAGTATGTGTGTATATATTATTTTTTTAGTTTTTTACTTATTTTCTTACCAATGCTTAAAGAAACATATATATTTTCTTATAACTAATGGTTTTCTTCTATTTAATGACATTAGCCGATGGCCTTAGTAGCTAGTGCTTCTACCCCTCTTATATTATTATTGTATTTATCTATAATATCAATATTAATAAATAAATAATATTTAATGAGAAAAATGCGTAGAGATTTTTGTAGGGAAAATTTTTCAACGTGTAGAGAAAAATCAGATTTTTTTGCCATGTGTACACTCAAAATATTTTATAGGTAAAATAAACGAAAAATGTGGTTCATTTTACGAAAATATTCGTTGTTTTTACGGTACGAAATGCTTCGTAAATAGTAGAAATGATATTTTTTTATTTAACGAAATACTTTTTGTCTGCAAATAACAAAATTTTGTATTTTTAAAAATTTTTTTTCGTAAATTTACGAAAAACAATGTTTATATTACAAAAGAAATTCGTGACTCATGAAAATACATTTTGTGTAATGCACGAAATTTTTTGTAAAATTACAATCTGTAGAAAAAATAAAATCTGCAAAAAAAAACTATATTTTCTGAGGCCCCAATTTATACGATGATTTAAAAATCTTGTTTTATTTTAGATTCTCTTTAAAAGTTGCTTCCAAAAAAATTTTTCATTCATACCATGATTTTTTCCATGTTTCTAGTTTTTATTTTTTTCTTCCAAAAATTATATCAGTGTTACCAGCAGATTTTTAAAAAATCCGTTTTTTCCTTTCCCAACATGTTACAAAATTTACCCCATATGAAAATCTACAAATTTTAGTAATTTAATTTAAAGTAAGATAAATTAAAAATATTTAAGGCCTTAATGACCAAACAGAATTGCGGCATAAACACATTCTCCATACAAATTGACACAAAAAAGTAGCGCCAGAAGCAGTCGATATAGAATCTATTTTATTTTGACAGCGCTTTTTCTTATCCTTTCACATATAAATAAATATTCTCTCGCAATGCTACCAAAGACAGGCACTGTGACACCAAAATAATAAGATAAAAGTCTATGTAATTTCGAGAAAAAACAAATTTTGAAACGGTTTATGAGAAAAAATATATTTTTAATATAGTTATTTTTACATTTATGCACACAAAATGCAATATGAGAATAAAAAATACCTACATTTTTTCCAAAATAAAATATTTTTCCGATATTCCCTATACTCATGTATTAGTGGTAAAAATACCTACAGGTAACACTGTTTTGTATTAAAATAAAAGCTGTTGTCACATTGAATGAAAAAATAAAATAAAGCAACATAAATAAAATTAAAATATTACCTGGTTTACATTAGGCATTTTTTCATTAAATTTCGTGAAATTTCTTGCAAGCAACTTTTTTTATCAGCGCTATAGAAGAGAGTGATATATAAGAATTGATGTAGAATGAATCTCTGAAGCACTTCTGGCACTTTTTTAGATGTGGTTTGGTTCTCCGGGCCAGCTATTGATAAATGAAAAATTTTCCATGCAACTTTTTTTCATAAAAAATGCTTAATGTAAATCTGGTATATGTGTAAAGAAAATTTGAAAAAAAACTCGTAGAACGGAAAATGTGATTTTTTTTTCTTCCCCTTTTGCTTTTCTATACCGTTCGCCAACAAACTCCAAAAATCGTGTTTCAAAAAATTATTGAAAAATCAACGTGTGTAACATTTGGGAAATAGTTTTGTAGTATAATCTGTAATTGTTGTAATTGGAGGTTGTAATAATTAAGAAAAGAAAAAGGTAATTTAAGGGGAATTGTTACAGCATCTGTATTCCTCATACATCACATACACATACTCGTACATATGTACTAGGGATGCCAAACGGGAAATCCCGAACCCGGAAATCCCGGGATTTTCGGGATTTGTAAAATTCAATCCCGGTATTTGTAAACTTCAATCCCGGGATTTCATTTTCGGGATTTCTTAGCAATTTTTGTATAAAAAATTTATAAATTCAAATTTTCTTTGATTTTAAGGTAATTTTTATAATATTTACAAGTCCCATACAATTTTGTACGTACAGTTTTAACAATTTAATGACTATTCGTGACATATTTCTTATAAATTAACAACAAGAGCAAAATAAATAAACTACTTTCTTACAGTTATTTTCATCAAAGGTGCTACAATATATGAACATTTTAGAATTATTTTGAAAGCAAAAGAAACATATTACCTTTGGAAGGGAAATAACATTTGAAAAATTCATAAGTTTGACAAATTTATTCCGTCTTATTTTATATTATGAGGGCAATTATAATTCAAATTCCACGAGAAATTTTTCCCGGGGAATAATTTCAAACAGTAGCAAATAATAGGGAAAACAAAAAAATCTAATTGGAAAAGGGAGAAATTTCTTGCGAAATTTATTCATAATTGCAGTGTATAACTATCTGTATGTCGACTCCTCAACGCAAAAAAAAATTAGCACTTATCTACTTGTCGGTAAGAATTGAGTACTATTGACACCTCCTTGAAATTGGAGTAGAATACAATACAAGGCAAGTGAAAATTTTTGTTGTCGGGTTGACGTAGAAGCGAGAAATATTTACAGAATGATGCGGAGTATTTTGTATAAAAAACTGCTCGAGTGTGTATGTATGTTTTTTACATTGCAGTTCAAAATTATTTTGTTTTTTATTTTTATTAGTTTGAGTCGTTTTTGATACAAACCTAAGATCAAACCCATATAAATTACATGGATTTGATAAATAGTTTTAGTCGAAAACGACCGACTGAATGAGTTCGACTCAATTATAGTTGTATTCGAGTTGCACAGTAGAAGGCCAGTACACTAATAAATCATACTCCTCTTAGCGAACGTATGAATACATACATATGTATCTGTTGAACTTGTAGAAAAAAACTTATGTATGAATTTAAAATTTTTCAGTAGAGCAAAAATACTGTTCATGTGCTCAGACAAACTTTTAATGTATGTATGTGCATATAAAAATGTGATCTTTAGACGTAATTAATCGAATTTGATTATAATTGTGTATACATTTCTTTTAATTTTTCGACATATTCAGCCTTATTAGTCGTAACGAAATCGATAAAAAATTAGATAATGCTTGATATACATACATATGTAACAACCGTTATACTTGTTGTTGATCAATCGCAATTAAAAAAACGTTAGTAGATATATTTTTAACAAAACAATATTGTTTTTGCAACTTATTTGTATGAAAGTGAATCTAAAAATTTTCTTAAGTCAACTTAAGCGGTAGTGCTAAAAGTCCACCGATATGTATATTCGTTTTGGTTTAGATAATAGAAAAACATTTATATTGAAAACAAAAATAAGTTTTCATATTTAGTTATAGTTTTCACTATAAATTCTCTAACATCAAATGTGATTAATCAACTTAAAAATAGATGAGAAAAATTCTTTTGATTTTTATTTCATACTCGTATTAGAAAATTGTTCACTTTAAAGACAATTGTGCAATGATAAATTATGAACATAAAACCTTTTAAAATGCATTAAATTGTTATTAAAGTAATATTTATTTAAAAAAATTATTTATTTTACGAAAAATATTTAGATCCCGAAATCTCGAAAATCCCGTGATCTCGAAAAATCCCGGGATTTCCAAAAATCGATCCCGATTGGAATCCCTAATATGTACGCACATCCATACATACATACATATTTTGCACTGAAACTCACGAATCAAACTGGGAACACAACTGGGACGAACAACGATTTTTTTGTGCTAACTTTCCTCATAGAAAATAAAACGCATTTGTTTATATGAAAACTAACACAACACCACCGTCGAACGAGTATTTCTTACGCCTATGATCGACAAAAACAATTTTATCTAATATCTAATAACAAATTTACGACAACCAATTATGCAATTATAAGATCCGCTAGTTATTCTTCGTTGGTGTGCCGAGGACGAGATTTGTCGTTCGTTCCAGTTATCTTCCTATCATAAGTCGTAAACTATTTTTTTATTTTAATTTTTTATTTTAATAGAAAATTGTTGAATAATTTTGTATGGAATATATACAATGACAGGAAAATAAATGGGGAAAACAGTTTTTATTTTATATTTAAAAATTTTTTTTTTCGTAAAATTTGCGAAACTTGTTTAAATTTAAGAATAGTTATGTACTGTAAACAAAATGTTAACAAAAAAAATTTGTTTATTTGACAAAATTTCCAATTTTATAAAAAAATTTTATTTTATACTAAATTTAATAAAATAAACAAAAAATATGGTATTATATACGAAAATAATTGTACGAAATAATTTTTGTAATTTAACGAAATTCGTAAAATTACAAAATCTATTTTCCTGCATAAGCCACAAATATTTTCGTAAAATGTACAAAATGTTCGTTTATTGCACAAAAATTATTTTACGAAAAAATATTTAGTATTTTTAAGCATGGAATATTTTGAGTGTAGGTATTTTTTCGAGAAATCTACTGGCAACACTGGTTGTTCCCCTCTTTAAAGATTTTTAAGGTAGAATTAGTAAAATCGTATCATTCTACTTTACAGCTTGCCGTATCGTTCAACTTTGTGCACAAGTTATAGAAAATGTAACAGTTTGCACAGCACATTTTTTTGTCTGGCATTAAATGCGGCGTTTTTGACATTCGCTACAGAAAAATCTCTTTGCACAAACGACAACCAATTATGCAATTATAAGATCCGCTAGTTATTCTTCGTTGGTGTGCCGAGGACGAGATTTGTCGTTCGTTCCAGTTATCTTCCTATCATAAGTCGTAAACTATTTTTTTATTTTAATTTTTTATTTTAATAGAAAATTGTTGAATAATTTTGTATGGAATATATACAATGACAGGAAAATAAATGGGGAAAACAGTTTTTATTTTATATTTAAAAATTTTTTTTTCGTAAAATTTGCGAAACTTGTTTAAATTTAAGAATAGTTATGTACTGTAAACAAAATGTTAACAAAAAAATTTGTTTATTTGACAAAATTTCCAATTTTATAAAAAAATTTTATTTTATACTAAATTTAATAAAATAAACAAAAAATATGGTATTATATACGAAAATAATTGTACGAAATAATTTTTGTAATTTAACGAAATTCGTAAAATTACAAAATCTATTTTCCTGCATAAGCCACAAATATTTTCGTAAAATGTACAAAATGTTCGTTTATTGCACAAAAATTATTTTACGAAAAAATATTTAGGGCCATTATTACAACTTAAAGATAGTTAAAAGTAGGATTTTATTGGACGTATAAAAAGCTTTCCGTTATTGCAAATTGGATTTAAATTACCATGTAGGATAAACTTGCCTATAATTTATCGCTCACTTTAGGTTAAAGTAAAATTTTGCAAATGATAAAGTTTTTATACGTCCGATAAAACCCTACTTTTAACTATCTTTAAGTTGTAATAATGGCCCTTAGTATTTTTAAGCATGGAATATTTTGAGGTTAGGTACTTTTTCGAGAAATCTACTGGCAACACTGGTTGTTCCCCTCTTTAAAGATTTTTAAGGTAGAATTAGTAAAATCGTATCATTCTACTTTACAGCTTGCCGTATCGTTCAACTTTGTGCACAAGTTATAGAAAATGTAACAGTTTGCACAGCACATTTTTTTGTCTGGCATTAAATGCGGCGTTTTTGACATTCGCTACAGAAAAATCTGTTTTCTGCAGATTCCTACGTCAGCAGTGCTACCACCACATATTTTATAACTAGTAAGATGCATTGCATATGCTACGGTTTTTGTCAGCTGACACGCAACATCACGATACGATTTTACTAATTCTACCTTTACAAATGTACAGGATTGTGGCAAATAGTTTTATAAATTATGTTTATTTTGTATATATATTAAAAGAATTATAATATGTATCTTATGTTCAAAGAAAACAATTCATGCGTTTTGAAAACAATAATATTATTAAAATATTAACAATAATACTTATTCACAATTTATTGCCTTATAAATTTGTATAGATGATATTCTGGGCAACTCTAATTAAGTAGTAAACAATTGCATGCAACTTTAGGTTTCGACGACATTTTTAAAATGAAAACAAACAAGAAATTTTCATGAAAGTCATTTATTTCATTAAAATTTTTATTCATAATACATACGTATACAGAAATTTCAAGAAAGTGTTTTCATGTGTAAATGTTGAGTTAAATAAATTTAAAAGTTTTTAATGTTTCTACAGCAATTTCTTAGCAATGTTAATGTTACTCATTTGATGTCTCGTGCAGTGCCACCAAAATGGGGATTTCGCCTCTAATTTGGGGACAGAATTTCGTGGGGAGGGATTTGGGGACTTTTCATTTTGAGCTCTAACAATTTGCATGTGTCAGGAAAATAATCGTGGATTTTGACATAATATTTTAGTACTGGTAACATTTCAGTTTTTAAACATCTCTAAGACTGGTGTGGTAATCATAGGCTGACTTTATATCTGCCATTTCTTGTGTGTCATTTGCCCAAAAAAGCGTAACCAACTAATTACTAATGAAAAACTGTTTGATTTAGACATGTATTTATTGATTTAAACAGTTTGCAATCATGCTGGATTCTATAAATTTGTCTATTAGTTATGTATGAAACTGTTTAACTTAATAAACACGTGTCTGAATCAAACTGTTTTTCATTAGTAATTAGTGGTTACGCTTTTTTACGCTTGTGTGGTACATGGCACACAGATGGAAACCCGGTCATACTCTATAATGAAGATGATATTACAATTATGGTAATAACGTGAACATATATGTACATAAGCAAAACCGCAGCTGCAGAACTAGCTCTTTGGCAATTAACATTTTTTTTTCTTTTGAAAAAGAAAAATAACCCTTGAAAGTTTTGATTGTGCAATTGTTCTACGCACGGTTCTACCTTAGTTATTGTGTTACGCATAAAAAAAATATGTATGTGTGATTCCCAGAAAATATGAAAAACTTTGAACTTTTTAAAAATTTGCAATTTAAGCACATTACAAAACATAGATTTGATTCGGTGTATGGAATTTTTAAAAATGTTATAGATCCAAAAGTGGCATTGAGCGTATATGTAAACCAATGGAATAAAATTGCTTATATCGACTGGCGGAAACAAACAAAACAAAGTTTTCCTAAAGACATATTTGGCTTTTGGGCAATATCATATCAGTACGAAGATAGTGCCGGAAATTACTTCCTTCGTGAAAATGCAGCTGCTGTGTTCAACCTGTTGATAGTGCCAATAAGTAATGCGTTTGTGCAGAGAACATTTTCATGCATGAAGACTTCCAAAAGCAAATTAAGGAATAATCTGCAATATGAAATGTTAGAATCTTTAATAAGAATAAAATCACATTTAAATATTTATAAGACCTGCTGCCATAAATTTGAGCTTCCTTCCTGAAGAAATGATAAAAAAGTTCAAATCGGAAAATATGTACAAGCGAGTTGTAGAGGACGGAGACGAACTTGATGTCTATGAAGTTTTGGATTGGGAAATTATTTAGAATATTTCGATTGCAAGAATGTATGTATGTATGTAATATCTTCATAAATTCGTTTTCATCCCTATCGTGAATAAAATGTGAAATTTTGGTTCCCATGAAATTTTCATTCCCCATGAAGGGAAATTTGCAATCTTAAATTTCATGGGAACGTTGGTTCCCGCTATCAATGCGTAGTGAATGCAAAAAAACGGGAAGAGGACTTGTAAAGCTTCAACATTAATTGAAAATCAAACAAATTAAGTTTAATAATAAGAGATACACATATTTTGGGTTTCAAATGAAATGTTATATAGTGTAAAGTTGCGTTTTTAATTGTTTTAGGCGCCGGGCAAAAAAAATTTTTTTTTGTATACCACAGCCATAAAATTTACGGCATGTAAACCAAAGAGATTCATGTTCAATGAAAAAATGTGTTCCAAGGTATTATTGTTATTAATCATGGACATTATTTATTGATCTTGCTTTAAAAATGATTATTTATAAGTTTTAATATATAATTGCAAGTATAGTATTGAAATTACGCAGTGTATTAATTAAGTTCCCCTGCAAAAATAAAGTGAACAAAACGAAGGGAAAAGTGAGAAAATCCATGTGAAAAATATTATTCACGATAAGGGGAATCAAGAAAGGGAGCACATTTCAGGGGAAAAATTATTAAGATTGCAATTTGGGGAACAGGGAAAATATTTCGAGGTAAAAACTGTTCACGATAAGGGTGATTATTTTTTTTTTTGCTATTATCTTCTTCAAATTGTTTACTTCGACTGAGTCCAATCGAATCAAAACAAAAGATGGAAAAGTAAATCCCAAATTTTAGTTTTATATTCTGTGCCTCGTTTTTGTAAGGAATGTGAAAACTTTTCGAGTCGAAAAAATTGTTATCATCCGTGAAACACAGCGTGAGTAAGATAAAAACTGTATTTGTTGATATTTTTTGGAAGTTTATATAAGTTTTTTTGTGAGTAACCCTGTGTAAAATAGGACAACCACTTTATTTAATTTTCTCTCACAAGTTACAGAAACGGGGCACTGATCTCAAAAACTAATACTCTTTTATGTACCTTCTAAAATTAAACATTAATATTAATTGATAGTATTAATTAATAATATTATAATAAATAAACTTGAAAGTGCCTCTTTGTTAATTGTTAAGTTTTTACACACATACATATGTAAATATATGCATGTACAATTGCATTTTATGTTCGTTTTAAGTTAATAAAAACATTTAAAAAATAAAAATAAAGAATTTGGTCAATCGTACTGAAAAAAGTACAATTTTTCTGGTAACTTTGTGAAAATCTTATTTCGCATCTCTGCGCATAGGACTTAATAATCGTTTTTTTTATGAATGATATATTTTTGGGGACAAAAGTTAGGAGTTTTCTGTTAAAATGGGGATTTTTGGGGACATGACGTTTTAAATTGGGGACAAGAGTCAAAATTTTTCTGGCAGCACTGGTCTCGTGTAAGAGGACATACCGTCAGTTAATTTATTGAATCGGAAGCCATGAAGAAAAATTGATTTCTTTGAGGTAGTTTAGACGAGAACAATTTTTAAGCCGCACAATTTTTGTTCTTTTCCAAATTACACGAGACTAATTCATCTGGTACAAAATGTATACGTATAAACAGCTTTGTGTGTGTTAGTGTTTTTCGTAATCATTTAAAACTTGCTGTTTTTTAATTTGTGTGTGTATTGGTTTTATGCTGCTAATGCGGGGTTGTAGCTGGTTGAAAAGTTATGCCAACCGCAAAACCACTCTCTTTGCCTCTCTCACCAACAAACTGGCATGTTATGCCAGCACAATTATGCCCGTGTAAATCAGCGCTTTGATGCTCAGAGAAATAAACAAATGTTATTGCTAATTATTTTTTTTTAAATTAAACAAGTAATAAATACTGGGACTTTGGATAAAAAGGGCTCGCTTATATTAGGTCAGTGTATGAGCTTCTAATGGGTGTTTTTTATTGAGGTATAGAACTTTAAGTTGGCATCACTTTTTTAACTGGCGGCCATTTTGTCAGCTGTCAAGTGATTAATATTTAGTTTGGTTTGCCATTTCATCATGAACAGGTTGACAAAAGAACAACGCTTGCAAATCGTGCAAATTTATTTCGAAAATAATGGTTCAGTTCGCGAAGTTTACCGCAAGCTCCGTCCATTTTATGGTCGACATAATCGTCCATCAGAGCAATTAATTCGGTTAACCATGGATCGTTTTCGCACTACGTTTACTCTATGTGATAATACGCATCCGCAGAGACGTCAAACAGTGCGCACCGAAGAAACAATTGCCGCTGTAGAGCAAAGTGTTGAAGAGGACCCGAATGAATCGATTCGCCACCGTGCACAGCAATTGGAGCTTTGTCCATCAACTTTATGGAAGATTTTGCGCAAAGATCTTGGCTTGCGACCTTACAAGATCCAGCTTGTGCAAGAATTAAAGCCGCGAGACCATGCAATGCGTCGTGATTTTGGTGTATGGGCCGAAAATGAGATTGATCTCGATGCTGATTTTCATCGCAAAATTTTGTTCAGTGATGAGGCTCATTTTTGGTTGAATGGCTACGTCAACAAGCAAAATTGCCGCATTTGGAGTGAAGAGAATCCACATGAGACCCTTGAGACGCCATTACATCCACAAAAACTGACTGTTTGGTGTGCTCTATGGGCTGGTGGAGTCATTGGGTCATACTTCTTCCGAAATAATGCTGGAGAGTCAGTTACCGTTAATGGAGACCGGTATATAGAGCCATGATAACCGCCTATTTTGTTCCCGAATTGGATGGCATGAATGTGGATGAGTTGTGGTTCCAACAAGACGGCGCTACATGCCACACAGCGCACGTCACAATCGATTTATTGAAGGAAACATTCGATGAGCGCATAATTTCGCGGAATGGACCTGTCAATTGGCCACCAAGATCGTGTGATTTGACACCATTGGATTATTTTCTTTGGGGATATGTGAAGTCGCTCGTCTACGCCAACAAACCAGAAACGTTAGGGGACTTGGAAGCCAACATTCGTGGCGTTATTGCCAACATACGGCCCCATATGCTCGAAAAAGTGGTTGAAAATTGGACCTGTAGAATTGGCTTTATTCGAGCCAGCCGCGGCGGCCACAGGCCCGAAATCATATTTAAACATTAATGGCGTAAAATTATCCTTCCAATAAAGCCAAATTGATGGACATTAAAACGATTTTCTTGTGTTTTATTTCAATTCAAAGCTCTATACCTCTAAAAAAAACACCCGTTATATTCTTGTTTAATTTGTTAATGCTCATATTAATTTGAATGTTAACCAAATTAAAAATCTATTATACTTCATTACAAATTGCGTGCAATAAATGAGAAGGAATGTATATTTTTTATTGCAATATTTACAAGATAACAAATTTAAATGTCTAAGCTACTAGTGTAAATTATTTAATTTAGAAACATATTTTATATTTATATTTTATTGATAATGTAGTAAATTCACTAAGAGAAAGTTTATATAAAAAAAAACAAAAATTAACCTTCAATTAGGCGCATGGGGTCAGGAGAAATTAAGATTGAAAAATTTATACGTTAAAATGTTCGGAGCGAACTTAACTTTTTTATAGCTTCATACATTTGAATTGAGAACATAAATTAGTTGCGATTATATCGTTAAAGCATACACACGTGTCACTTTACTAATACGTGTTGACCCCATGCGACTAATAGGGTAACTTTTTTTTATCGTGGTATATGTATATATTTGTGATTTTATTTACCCTTTTTATTTGTTTTTTCAAGTTTTTGTGTATTAATTATTATATTTGTGCACTTTTTGTGTTCCATTTTGAAAATGGATTCAGAAAAACATATACTACAATGTTTAGAAGTGTGCGATGATGAGTTGGATATTGCTGGTTCCGATTCAGAAAACGACATTGTAAGTGACATAGAGGAGATTGTGTCACAAAATTCGGAGAGTGTAATAGAAGACATGGCAGAAAGGCATGTCAAGATTTATCAGATATCAACTATTTTTTGTCCAGGATGTACCTACAGGACGAGTTATATCAATCAATATAAAGTGGGTAATAATCCCAAATTATTATTTTACTTAAAATATTTTTTTTTATTAAAAATACATTGAAATTGATTATTGAGGGGTTTAGCT